>CM070876.1:145270893-146538393 GCA_036365515.1 Torymus aiolomorphi
AAAGTTAAATTTGATGTTAGATCGGAAAGTTTTAACTATAATCTTGAGATAAGTGGACGGAGTTATCGTGCCATGAACCCCTTTTAGAAACACTGTCTTAAAAGAATCGTGAACAGAGTAGTTATATTTATTTAAGCATTGTCGTGAAATAAAGGACTTCAAGAATATGAAAAAATGTGTAATTTTTGTAAATATTAATGAAGTTGTCGATCATTTAAAAAACATGTAAAATGAATAAACATATTTTATACTTGAACTATATACTATACATATAGGAACGATAAATTAATGTGGAGGAAGCTACGTGCCAATAAATTAACAGCGGTTTTTTTCTTTTTGAGGGCACACCTTTCGGATGCATGTTTTCTTCTTTCTTATATCACAAAAGTATACGGAAAAAATCGTCTACAATTAAAAACACCTTTGTGACACCTTTTTTTAAACGTTGAAATTTTTTAAGAGAATGGCAAAAAAACATTCTTCTTTAAACCTTAGCAATTTGGTCTAGAAACGTGCTACATAAAGTTTTAAAATAGAGATGGAAACTAGAAAGAAAGAGCTTTCATTTACTTCTTTGAAAATTAAAAAATATTCATTCCTTCAGAAATTATAAGAGTTTACAGTTGAGCATCGTAAAGGCATAAAAACAATAACATGACAAAAAATAATAAATAAATAACGCCGTGAGAGACAAAGAGGAGAGAGAGAGAGAGAAAGAGGAGAGAGAGAGAGAGAAAGAGGAGAGAGAGAGAGAGAAAGAGGAGAGAGAGAGAGAGAAAGAGGAGAGAGAGAGAGAGAGAGAGAGAGAGAGAGAGAGAGAGAGAGAGAGAGAGAGAGAGAGAGAGAGAGAGAGAGAGAGAGAGAGAGAGAGAGAGAGAGAGAGAGAACGAGAGAACGATTTAATTTATTTTAAAACATTATAAAGATACTACGAGTAATGAATAGCTTATTTGCATAATTCAAAAAGAAAATTAGTATTGCCAACTTAAATTTTGATAAAAAAAGTTGGTTATCAAGATGGTACATCTTCTTGCCTATTTTCCCGAGTTTGTACGTTCTTTTGCTAACTCGGCGATGTCATGAAAGAAGAAGATGTATCGAATTTGAATTCAATGTTTTGAATCATTAAAATGAACCAATTAAAATATAAGGATTAAAAATCATTTATACGTTCTTCAAAAACATAAAAAATATTTCTGATATATTTTCAAGTCAAAAAGCAAAAAAGTTTTATTTCTACTTCATAGTAACATATTCTTTATCGGAGCTTAATACTTAATGAAGTGGTGTTTGAACTATCTGAAATACATAGGTATTGTTCTGTTATTATTTAGTCTGTTGGATTCATGGAAAAAATTTACATAGATTTTTCTCCTTTGCCAAAATAACGATGTAGCAGTTGTTAAGAAAAGGAACTAATTACAAAATTTATTTCGTTAGAAAATATACTTTTATAAAATACCATAATACATTTATTAATGTATCACAACAAATTATTTTGGCATGCATTACATAAAAATATTAAAATATTGTACGTATTATTGTCATATTATTCTTCTCATAAATATAAAGCTTCTTCAATTTATTTCTAGGAAAAATTTTTAACAGATTCATTTGATAAATAAAAGCAAAGTAAGCAGTCTATTATCACTAATTGCATAAATATTGCACAACAAAAGGGATCTGTCGCAGATGTTGAGCGCGCCATCAGGCACTTTCTTACGTCGGTCAACGATAACGGCCAATGTGGCATTAAATTGCATTGGTAGAGCCGCGAGATCAAGGGTGTTACGCATCGATAACCGATAGTGTCGAGAGAGGATGCAAGGGTTCGTCCCACGTGCAGATCATGCGCTACACGGCATGGGCAGTATCGCACGCGTGGAAGAACTACGAGCGCAAGATAAGGATACAGTCTCTCTCTCTCTCTCGTTCTCTTTCTCTTTATGGCGAGGTGTGCGCAAGGAAGCGCTCGGCAGGATCATCTTCTAGCTCGAGCGCGAGTAAGACGGCGATAAGGACTAAGAAAGAGAGAAAGAGAGAGGCACACACACATACATCCTAGGCCTGAGCCTGGCGATTGGACCCTCGCTCTCGCGGGGGTCCGCCGCGATTGGCCCTAGGTGCGTTTCCCCACCTCGGGAAAATTCACTTTTTACCAGCGGTTATTACAAAACTGACTGGTATCTCCTAGACCATGTCATTACAGCGCAGTGCTCGGCTCCGCGAGCATCCTCCCGTGCATCGCCGCTGTTGTGCGCCGCCGTTGCCGCTCTCTCTCTCTCTCTTTCTCTCTCTCTCTCTATCTCTCTCTCTTTTACTCCTGCTCCTGCGCCTCCTCCTCCTCCCTCTCTCCCCTTTTCTTCTTTCTCCCCGTCTCTCGGAGCTCCTAGCTAGCTAGCTAGCTCGACGCTCGCTCCCTTCTAGTCCCCGGCGCTACTCCTCCTGCCTACTACTGCTCCTCGCGTATAGTCTCATAGTAGTAGTACAAAGTACGTCGCGCGGTCGTCTTGTCTCGTCTCTTGCCTGGGCGCAGTGCTGCCTGGTGAACGGAACGATCCGCTCTGCGCGCTGCCCGCCACCGACGACGCCGCCGCCGCTGCCTGCGACTTATAACAGCGACGAGTCCTGCCGACGACGAGCGCGGGGAACACCGGCCGAATCCTTAAACGAGTCCAAGGCTCTCCATTGTTTCGGCGAAACTGGCCGCCCGCTGATTTTCGCAATTTTTCCGGGTTGAGAGCGCGGAGGAACTTGGGCGAGAGGAGAAGGAAGGAGGCTACGAGTGGATGAGGAAATTCGGCTGACACTGTAGGCGCCAGGATTTTGCTGTTGCGGCGTGACGCGAGAACTCGCGCGCACACACAGACACGTGCTTTGCAAGAGCCGCGGATCTCGCGATCGGTTGAGCACAGGAACAGTGCTACTGTGTTTCGAGGGTCTAAACTGTCTGAGTTTGTGGTGAATTGTTTGTCGTTCGTCGGGTACTGTGAGCAGAGAGATCATCGGCGTTATCATGGAGGCCACTAGAACGAGCCACATCTTCAAATCGTAAGTCAATCATTTTTTTTTCTTCCTATGATGTTTCAATAAAAAATATTATATTATATGACAAACTGTTTGAGCAAGCATTCTTTGTATTAATCAAATAGATAATTAGGTAGTCTTTAGCTCTAATAGATTATTTTATCTATGTTTATCCCTATTTTCATAGTGGTTAATTCATTTTTAAATATCGTTTTTCAAATAATCATGACAAAAATTTAATTTATTTTAGCCATAATTTTCTAACATATCTATCTTATATCAAAAAGAAATTAAAAACTGATTTAAAAAACCTCTTTATTTGTATATTTCTATAAACGATAAAATTATACCTAACTACAGTTTTAAAATTTTAAAACATTTCAAAATAATTTTCCGGTCCTATTTATTACAAACTAAAATTAATTTGCAATCACTACAAACAATTTGCTAACATTAGACAAACA
This sequence comes from Torymus aiolomorphi, assembly GCA_036365515.1. Taxonomy (NCBI): domain Eukaryota; kingdom Metazoa; phylum Arthropoda; class Insecta; order Hymenoptera; family Torymidae; genus Torymus; species Torymus aiolomorphi. Next base: position 145,274,385 of record CM070876.1, read on the forward strand.
AAATTATTCAAATATGTGATAAGAAAATATAAAGTTAAGGTTGTATGACCCGTAATGTCTCCACTAAAAGTTAGTTAATGTCACGTGTAAAAAATAATGGTTTTAAAAAACTGTGACTTATGGAGATATTTATTATTTTATTTCCATTTTATTTTAGAATAAAACTATTTTAAAATAAAATTAAGATCTTAAATAAAGCTTTTGAGTAGCAAAATGTGTTGTGTAATAAGTCATTTTAATTGCAACAGCTTTACCAGTGTATCAAACATTTATATCGAAAAGCTTTCTGTATATGATGGAAAACATTTTTATACCAATATATTTATACCAATAATTATTTCGTTACTTACAACTTTGAAACCTATTTTTTTTTTATTTTTTTTTTGTGAATATCATTAAAGGTATACGACGAGTAAGGTCCCCGTCAAAAGTTACTTTTTGATTTTACGTGATAAATAATTATATGTAAACCAATTGATCAATTTTTAGTTCGCGCGGTCGATGCATAACTGCAATTGGAATATTATTATAAGCTTTAAAAATCAGAAATCGAAGCAAAATTGTAGAATCCGCCTTACACTTTTTAAAATCATCAAATTGCACTAATTTAGACGTAATGACGATTTTCAAATGAAATGCGAATTCTATAATTTTTCTGCGATCTTTGATTTAATTATTCTAATTGGATTTATACATAGATTGCAAGAACCAAAAATTCATCAATTGCTTTACATAATTAGTTATCGCAGTTTAAACGTCAAAAAGTAACTTTTGGCAGGGACCTTACTCGTCGTATACCTTTAATGATATTCACAAAATAAAATAAAAAAAAAAATAGGTTTCAAAGTTGTAAGTAACGAAATAATTATTGGTATAAATATATTGGTATAAAAATGTTTTCCATCATATATAGAAAGCTTTTCGATATAAATGTTTGATACACTGGTAAAGCTGTTGCAATTAAAATGACTTATTACACAACACATTTTGCTACTCAAAAGCTTTATTTAAGATCTTAATTTTATTTTAAAATAGTTTTATTTTAAAATAAAATGGAAATAAAATAATAAATATCTCCATAAGTCACAGTTTTTTAAAACCATTTTTTACACGTGACATGGACTTAGTTTTTGACGGAGGTATAATGATTTCAAAAGATTTATATTTAAACGATATGAATTCACTGGATTAAATTTTTTCAAATGTTATATCATTGTACGTTATAAACTTCAGATGAAGATCAAAAAGTTTAAATTTATATTCACACAAATTTGCTGGATGATAATTAAATTCAAATGAATAGTGTCCATCCTTACATAAATACGAATTTACTCCTATAACGTATCCAAAAGAGAAATAATAAAATCAAAGTAAGGTAGCCTCATACGCAATTAGGATTCATGCGCACGCTTGCAACACCTTGCACACTTGCTGTTTCGGCGTACCTTGAAAACTGCTGCATGAAACTTATGAAAGAAATAATGATTTCCTTTTTAACCATTTCCGAATGCAACCGCTCATTCATTATTTCGTGTAAGAACTCGATTACCAAACACGTACAGTGACTTATTCAAGAGAGGAAATTAGATTTTATCTTCCCAGTCGTAAAATTTATTAATTTTTAACTGCAAGGTCATAAAAGTTTGAAATGCTTATGATCATGCATATTAGCATAGGGTCTCATCCAAAAGACAAAGAACACTACGCACTTCAAGAAAATGCTGCATGACTCTTCATATCGTCAAGAGAATCTGTATGCAATTACTCACGCGTACATATCTACCTTAAATGAATTTTACACCGGTGGGCAAAAAGTAGATAACGAATTTTTATACATACAATACGCTACTATGCAAACAAAAACTTGTCAATGCAATATTCCTTTTTCATTTGAGTTCTAAAAATGTTTAAATAATTAATATTCAATTAATGTAATCTATTTTTTAAACTCTGTTAAACTCTAAATTTGTACCGATGTAGTGTCAAACTTATTTTTAGATGAAAATTAGAGCGAGTCAAAAATTTCACATTTGTTTCGGCAAAAAAATTGCGTACAAGTTTCCATGTCCAATTTATTAACGTTAACAAATAATGACTTGTAATACAAATTATAAGTTTTTAGTAATATTAAAATTTATAAATAATAATTTCTTTATTCTACTTTGAATACAAAGATATGCATATGTTATTAGTCTACGTTAAAAAATATAATACGTATAAATGTATTTTGTATAATACAAAAATATAAATCCCAAATTTTACGTCAAAATACAACTTAGAAATACCGCAAAGTTCAATTTAGAAAAAGTTATACTGTTAACAGAAGCTAACGGTTTCTCTATTATTAACCCATTTACGTAAAAAGTAAAAAATTAATTCTGTTAGTATTATAATGATTCGATATTGAAGATATCCTATAATTAATTCCTATAGACTTGAGTGAGAAAAGGTATAATATTATATGTACCGTAAGAAAATAATAGTACAAATAATGAATAGTGTTTGATTTCTCATTGAGTATATTTATCTATTCGTATGGATCCAACTAAAACTGTTACCGTGATGGTTACAGTTTTTTAGTACCACCAACTGAATCACGGCGACGTTTAAAAAATACTTACGCATACCCATCACATGAAACTAGAAAAGCATCTTGGCCTTTTTCAAAACGCACTAATTAACCTTCGCGGGGAATGTTCTGTAATTGGCGAGGGCTGATATGTAACAGACAACGCAAGGCTTGCCTGCAGTAATAATAAAAGAAACGGAAAAATATCTCTCGAAAAGAAAAGGAGCTCGGCACATTCCCGATGCTCTCGTGCGAGTGCAAAAAAAAACGTCGACACATCAAGTCATTACGTAAAACTAATCCCTGCAACGGCGCACACGCGAAGACAGCCACGATGCGCGGGTACACGTATACGTACATATATACGTACATAGACTCTTGAGCGCGTCGTTGCGGATAGGGCACCGCGAAGTCACGTACGTACATTATACTCGGCTGGATTTCGCCGAGGGTAAGGTCCGTTCTCGACATTGTCATCGTGGGTGTATTGTCCTTTTGTCGCGATTACGTGCAGCGGGCCTGCCTCTCTTTCTCTCTCCCTCCTCGTCCTCGCGGCCGCACGACGTAGGAAGGACAGAGACATGGCGAGAAAGAAAGACTAGAGAAAAGAACATCAGCCCTCTCTCTCTTGGGCGACCAATCAAACGGGACATTAACCACAGCGAACTCGCGCAGGGCGGATTGTAGTCCGGTTAAGAGGTTCGCCTCTATATACGTATACACGACTAGAGAGGAGACGCGGACGAATAATAATGATAAAGCGCTAGAGAGAGAGAGAGAGATGTAGAGAAGAGGAGAGGCTACGCTGGGGGAAAAAAGTGGAGCAAGGCAGCGGCCCGCAGCTCGTTTCAGATGAAAATGATCCAGCCGCGGCTCGCGCGCGCTACCTGGTCCACTTACCAGGGAATAAAAGTGCGCACTCGCAAATGTAATATACGTATACGGTACCCCGCGCTGCTGCTGCTGCCGCGGTTAATTTACAGCTAAGTCGTCGCTGCGGCGACGACCGGCTACTCCTGTCACATGCGCGCTCGCGCCGTCAGCGATCCCGGAAGCGGCCGACATGCATCTGCATGCGAGGACAACGACAACCGCCGCCCCTTTACTTTCCTCGCGCGCGGCTCCTTTTTTCGCGCTATAGATTGCCCACGCGATATTCCAGCGAGATAAGGAGCCGCGAAAAGAAGCAGCGCGTATATATACGTTCGTTAAAAATTAGCGGAACTCTCGCGCGACTTTGTTTGGTAATACGCGCTTCACAGCCTGACTTTTCGATAGAAATTGCGTAACTGTGCTTCCTCTCCTTTTTTTCTTCCTCTCGTTCTCTACTCGAGCGATCCCTATCGCAGCTACTTTATCTTCAACAAATCGCAGTACACGCGTTCTCAATTATTTCTAGTCATTTTATGGAAATTTAATATGCAGACGATTATTCATGTAGTTTTGCAAGTGAGATCGTGTGTATCATCCTACGTGATTCAGCGCTGTGCTCAGCTTTGAATATCATGCTCGCGCACAATACATTCGAATGCGAGCGCGTTGCGCATGAGGTTTTATTGTCGGCGCTCTCCTGAATAATTGAATGTGAATAATGTATGGGTGTATCATTGATGTTAATACCCGACACGACTTTATAACGAGATTACATCGAAAATTAACTGATAATCACAAACACCTTCCAAGTATAATTGAAAAAAAACAGCCGCGAAGGTTCATGTAACCCAACGGAGGTGAAAAACCAACGCTATATATATATATCGGAAAAAGTGCACGCGCGCATACCGAGATCATCGCCCAAGGAATCCCGAATCTCCGGAAAAGCTCTCCGCAGCGGCAAGTTTACGTTCGTATACCGGCAACCCTAATTGTTATCGACCTGTGCGTGCGCGCTCGCGCTCCCTTAAAAATGCAACGGCTCTCGGGGCGCATCTCCCATCGCTCGCGGCCATCACCGCGAGAAAAAAAAAACGCCCGCGGGAGTGAGGAAGCGTTCGGCTATATACGTGCCCAACGATATACTCGCGTTTGTTCCCCGATAAGAGCGCGCGTGCGCATGCGTATACGGCCGCGTTCCGTTATAGCGGTGTATATTTATAGGCGGCCGCGAAGAAAGCTCGCGCTCGCGCACAAGTAAAAGTGGCCCCCTCGGCTCACGGGAGGTCGCACGTAATGCTACCGCGCCGCGGCGGTCTCTCTCTCTCTCTCTCTCTCGCGGGGAAGCGATTGTTGCCACCGCCGCTGCTGCTGCCACGGTCAAGGTCGCGCAGTTGCAGCAGCAGCCGCCGACTGACTTGTGTCTTTCTCGCGCGGGACGTGTCCTCTTCCATCTCCTCGATTTTCGCGCTCGCGCTACCGGCGTGAAAGGTGCCGCGTGTCTCTGTGGGAGAGTATAGGTATATAGCGAGGCGCAGGTGATGTACGGCGCGCGATAGCTTTGTGAAGTCTCGCGCGAGAGCTGGAAGTAGCCGTGGGAGAAAGCTATTAATAGAACGGTACCGATGAACCTTGTAGACAGGGCTTCTGTCGATTAAAGCGCGCATTGCGTTTTCGTCAATTTGTCGACGCGGCTACGTTCGTTATTGTCAATATGTTTAAAATGCTTTTTGGGCCTATAACGGTCGTTAAGTGCGGGCCTACCGTAAAGTAACGATTCTTTTAATTTGATTTTACGATTGCGCAAGAATGTAAAATCACACGATGCAGCGTCGAGACAATGCTTTATGAGACTGTCATTTTTTGACATAAAACGTCGAATTACGCGTTAAAGCACTATGATTCGGGCTTGTAACAGAAGTGTGCACTTAGGAATTAAGATGAAATCGTTACGCAGAAGCAAGTGAAAAAACGTTCTACTTCATCGCAAGGTGCAAGTCACGGTGCGCTTGGTAGTAGCTTTTGGGGGTTTCATACTATAACATAGATTTCAATTCGTCACTCGCTTTAAATGTGAAGATTACACTACACGATGTCACTTAAAACGAGTAATATGCAGACATAACTGCACTTTAACATCTTAATACTATAACCAGGATCTCGTGTGAAATCTTGAAGAAGTATGAAACGTAGTACATAATTACTGTACTTTTTATCTACCGTGTACTTTTTAAATTAAGTTTTTATACATATTCTTAATGTAATCCAAGTGGTAGTTACAATATAATTACAATGTCAATAGCAATCTCGGTGATTACATTACATTACATAATATCGATAAATCAACGAAGAATCAATAAATTTCAAAATATACGTATTTTTGCTACAAACTTGTTAAAAGAATACTTTTAAAAAGTCACCAACTCGGCATTATCACGAAACTAGAGCTATACTGTTTATGCCGCGATAATGGCGCAGCAAAATCAATTTCTAGGTGAGAGAGCCTTTTGCCTCGCGCCGCGCTAGTCATCGTTAACAGCAGTCAATTTAAGTAAGATGTTTTTCACCTCCCCCGTTCGCTCTTCCCGCTTTCGCAGAAAAGCCTGCCGTCGCGGTAAATATACCGTATACCTCCAAAGACACAGGCGGCGCGTGCGAGCGATCGGCAAAAAGCTAGCGCGCAAGCACGCGTTATATATCCGCGCGTCTGTGTTTATAAAGGAGCCGAAAAAACGGCGAGCATTTAACGTCGTGTACAAAAATCGGCCGAGTGTACAAAAATCGGGCGAGGCGAGCCCGCGGCGCCGATCAATGACCTGCTCCGCTGCGTCTATGAGGGGGAGCGGACGACGACGGCACGTCGCGTCGGTCCACTCTCTCTCTCAAAGACGCCGAGTCGAGTTCACGACGCGTGAAGTTTTCGCATAAAGCTGCGACCATGCCCATCCTCCTCTCGCTTTTTTCCCTTACGCGCGAAGATTCTGTGTGTGAGCGGGCATGGGGCGCGATAAGTTCCGGGCGATTAGTCGTTTCCAGGGACGGGGAAGAATCGCCGCGGGAACACGGTAGCTCTCTCTCTCTCTCCTCGGGCTCGCTCTCCTGCGGCGAGATATTGCCATTTTTTTCTCACTCTTTTTCTTTTCTCACGTTCGCGCGCGGCTCGTCTTCTTCCCGCGCGCTATGTGGTGGTAACAGCAGCAGCAGCGACTCTCTAGGATTTCTAAGGTTCCAAGGGAGGGCGAAAGAGCGAGCGATTTGCGTCAAATTAGTGCATAGTTAGCGCCGCAAATGGCTGCCCGGGGTAACGACGTTTCTGCGCGCTGCTCCAGGAAGAGACGTATATAAAGCGAACGAGCGACGTTGCTGTATACACGGCTTGACTCGGATCGCTGACTCGGCGACTGGTGCAACTCAGGCTCTTCTGTATATATCTATCGCAGGCCGACGGGCTTTTGCCTGCGCGAGTGATTCCCTCTCGCGCGCGGCTCTTCTTACATGACGCGCCGAGAAAATCCATCGCGCCCATCCTGACTGCGTTATGTAAATTTTTTAACTCGCACGCGCTCGAGTTTGCTGCTTCGCTGTTCTCTTATTTCAACCTTTTTTCGTAGTTTGTAAAAATTGAGCGCCTTTTCATATTTAAATAATTTTATTTCAATAATGAGCTCATTTTTTTTTTCTAAAAATCATTGTTGGAATGTTGTTGTTGTTGTTTCTTACCTATAGCAGATGCTTATTAACTGTAGCAGAAGTATGTCGTACAAATGGTTATCGACAGAAGATTCTATTTGAAGGCACCAAGTGTATAATGATCGAAAAGAAACAACTTACCGCGTCTTCGAGAAACAATAAAACTTGTTTTGCTTATGTTGTGATATGCTACGGAACGCAAGTAGCTCGAAATTCGCAAAAACCTGCGGCTGACACTCCATTCTACGCGGTTTTATAGTATTCAGCTTCCGTGAAGTGATGCCGATGCACATCCCTTACAGTTGTTTTACCTTAGATTTAATGAAAAAGCTTTAGATTTCTGATCTTCGAATATACGATTCGGACTAGATATATCGAAAGAAAATTAAAAATAGAACACGCGTACCCCATTAGCAGAAACACGATTGTCATACAAGATTTAAAACATACAGCACGATTAATAGAATGCAAAAATACATAAATATTTCTATAGAATACACTAATTTTATAATGCCACAAATATAGAAAACACATAGTATACAAAAGGTGCATTTATAGAAAATATACTTTATACAGAAAAAACTACGGTTATTTCTATAATTATTGCATTTTTCTTATGTATTCTCTATAAATACGCCTTTCATACTATATTTTTTCTAGAAATGTGGCAATATGTAAATAGTTTATTCTACAAATACATTTATGTATTTTTGCATTCTGTTAATTGTGCTGTATGTTTTAAATTCTGTATGACAAACGTGCTTGTGCTGTCGGGGCACGTGTGTTCTATTTTTAATTTTCTGAAGGATAAGGCATCTCACTAACAGCCTTTCGATATATTTAGTCCCACCCGAATATACAACGTATAAGCCTTGCGTAATACTTAAAAAGGTTGTAACAAAAATTTAATTGAAATTCCATTCCTACGTTCCATTCCAATAATTTTTTCAAAGCCAAGATTTTCGAAAAAAGAAAACATTAGAAACTGCCTTATTCCTCCGGCAAAGTCAGCCCGTCCCTTTGTTCGCGTCATGGCCTGGCTGAAATCTATGTCGCGTGCGCTCGGCGGAATTGAATTAATCAAGGGCCCCTCGCGTCTCGCGTTAATTAATAGGGATGTGTACAAAGGAGCCCGGGGAATTATTATAAAACGTGACTCGTCGGATGTTTCATTATGCCCCCGCGCGGCCGTCGCGCACGACGATATTCGCGATATCGCGCGAGCGAGCGATTTTTCACTCGCCACGGGGGACAGCTCTCGTAATAGAGAAGGAGTAGAGCATGGGCGAGGGCCGTGGCATGTAGAGGAAGGGGAGAAGGCTACCTGCGGGACCCCAGGGGCACCAGGGAAGATCATCGGCCGGATTAATCATTGCGCTAAAGCGATAAACGAGAATCACGTCAACTCTTTCTTCTGTAGCGTATGCGAGGCGCGTTTCGCGGGGAGCAGAAAAATTCCGACGGAGGAAAGCTTATTCATTTGAAATGATTATTACCGGCCGCTTCGATAAGCTATAGGCCGCAATCGTCTTATCAACTGTCTTCGAGTGTCAGGGGGCTCGTGTAGCGGGATGAATTTGTTTTCATATTTTTCAGCGTGTATCTATCGACAGTCATGTGTCGGTTATTTGCGATGATTGATTTATTACCTCGCGCCCTTAATGATATCGTAATGGTAATTAATTTTGAGCTTATTAAGTGCGTGCGTGTCCGTTACAATTTTATTATATATCTTTATCTATATACGCAACGCTGAGATATTTTTATATTCCTCGGTTATCCATTAATCATTCGCGATCGTACCAATTATGTTACTCTGCAAACATATAGGTACGGTATTTTAATTAATTATTGGGCGCCACAAATAATCCACAGTGTGTATTTTCCGATAATTTCTTTTTATATCACTACTGTGGAACGCGCTCGTAAATATTCTCACATTCACGTCCATCGAAAACTGGTATCCTCTTTAAAATTGAATATTTACACACCCGAAAATAATTGCCTGTACGTGTCTACTTGGCACTTAACGTTTAATAGCCTCGACACAGATATCAAGCCGATTTTCGCGCTCATTGAAAAGAAAAAATAAAGTCGCCGCGAGAGTTTTTGCCCCGAATGAGCGCGCGCGCGCGCGGTCTTTACAACTAAATTAAGCGACGCAAGGAGAGCAATAACTCGGGGCTTTACTGCCTCATTCCGCGCGCGGCGCTCGCTGGCATTACAGTTACGATATCGAAAAAATGACGCTTTACAGCGCGCAGTCCGAGAAACTGCAACATTTTCATCCGTTAGTCGCGTTTACGAATGCGCACGCGCGCGCGCTTTCCCTGCAGGGGATTCTAATTATCCTCGAGCGCAGAGCGATCGTTCCACGCACGCGTTATTTCGCTCCTCTTTTTTTTACATTAGACCAGCTGCGGCAGCACGCGACATTCCTTTTGGCAAACGAAAGCTGATATAACGCGCGCGCGTGCCGCTGCTTCGAGATTAACGGAATAACCTTCACGACTTGATATTTTTTGTTTTATCTCCTTTTGGGATCAGTGCTGGCATCACGTTTAATTCGACTAGGCAATCGTCACTCCCCCCCCCCCCCCTTATACGGCACACGTCGTTACGCGCTGGAAGTTGTGAACTCATATCTGTGGTTATGCATTTTCGCGTTGTCAACTTTTTCCCTGTGTAAAATGCAAACCATCCTTTAAATGAGTAATAAATTTTTTAGTACGTAATATTTTTAATCCTGAATGTTTCTCGTTATAAGTTGATTATTTAAACAAATACTCATAATATACAAAAGTACATAAACTACATCTTTTAAGTTAAGAAATAAAATTCTTGGACAATATTTCACGGCTACGTTCATTCGCTTATAAAATATCGTACGTTTTTGAGGCTAAACAAATTCGTCATGCCTTGTCGTTCTCCACCTGCGTAACGTCACGCACGAGTGCAACAACTTGATACATGAACTCGCCGTGACAATGTCGCCTCAAAGTGCTTTGACCTTGCGTGTAGTACACTGACGTGTCAACATATATTGTTGAATTCTTGTATTATACTTGGCAAGGTGTTTTTTTAGTTATTTATTATTTTAAAAATCAAAGAACATCTGTCGCGGATACAAATAGAAATTATTAAGACTTATAAAATGCGAGTTCAGGAAGTTAAAGCATTTCGTGTGAAGGGTGTTGAATCGGGGGAATTTTTCCGGAATATTCAAGGACAAGAAGGTTTGGGAAATTTGCTATGTATTCGCGCGGAATGTAGCCTGCTTTGTTTTAGTTTGATCGTCACGTAGTAATTTACATTCGTATTTTTAAGACTTATAATATGTCATTTTCTCGGAATTTGTGCGAGTAAACAATTAGATCTGGTTTTGGACAGTTCGAGTGTAATCTCGAATAGAGCCGTAACAATATCTTTAGTGTATGAATATAGATATACCTGTATATATCGTCGGCTTAGTGGAAAAAGCCGACACGTGGATTTTCCGTTGGAAAAACTGACACGTCGATTTTTCGTTGGAAAACTCGACACATCGATTTTCCGTTGGAAAAGCCGACACGTCGTTTTGCGTGGAAAAAGCGGACACGTCAATTTTTAGTTGAAAAAGCGCACAGTTCGGACCAGAGTTTAAATAACTTTTATTTGAGTTGAAATTATACTGGCACTGGAAAATCATCTGGCTCGCTCTGTACTTTATTTACGTATATTTTCTGGTATCGTTTCTTCAATTATACATTTATCAAATTTTTCTTTTTTAATAAAGACAAAAAATTCAGGACCGAGGTGTCCGCTTTTTCCACGCAAATCGACGTGTCGGCTTTTTCAACTAAAAATTGACGTATCGGCTTTTCCAATGAAAAATCGACGTGTCGGCTTTTCCAATGGAAAATCGACGTGTCAGCGTTTTCCACTAAGCCGACGATATAGAAATAAGATAAAAATGTTATACGTTGAATGCAAGATGGAGTAATCAATAAAGCCCAATGCTCACCACATCGTAGTTACATTAATTTTGTAAGATATTAATATCATAAGGACTCACTTGTCAGCGACTCCTTCCGCTAGGCTGTACAAATAAGGTTCGCATTCCAGGGGCCTTATCGAGTGCTCGGTACAAGGCGAAATTTTCGAGGTGTTGAGAAATTTGATTGGCTATTGAAAAATTTCCAACTCGCTGATTGGCCAGAAATGAAAACAGCACTTAAATTTTGTTTATCTCGATAAAGCCCCAGCTCTTGAAAAAAAATCTATTTACTCAAATCTAATTTATCCATTTGCAGCGACTATCAACTTTCAGCGTCTTTTAATTAAGCGCATCTCTTATTATCGTCCTTTTATATTTATGAATCATCGTAATATACCCACAGATGAAACATATATTTCCCAAAGCGAGCAGGCACACCTTAATTAATACAGATTCGAAATATTCGCGCGCTCGCGCCTACGTATGTATATTTCCGCGATCTGACTCGCGCTGCACGTATTTTTCGTTCTCTTTTCGCGCGCGGTCCTCCTCCTTTTGCCCCTTTTTCCTACATTTCTGTTTTCCGGCGCTCTCGTTGCATATGTACAGTTTCGACTGGCAGTATACACGCGCGGCGGGGAAAAAAAAGAAACAGGCGGAGGCGGAGGGGAGTGACGATGTTACGCGCGCGCGCGCGATTAAGGCGTTCAACTAGCCGCGACGAGGAGAGAGAGAGAGAGACGGAGCCTTACTCCCTGTCCCGTTAACGCGCTCCCCTCGGGCGCTATCGCACGCGCCGACGCGAACGAGAGGAGGTGACGAAATTCATGTCGCCGCGGGTGTGCGCATGCGCGAGCTCAAGACCAATCATTATAACCGCGCGAGAGTAGCTCTCTCAAGACCTATGGGCCCGTGCGCGCTTTCGATTACGTGGGCTGGGCTTTCGCAAAATACGTATAATTCCGGGCTCGTTAACTGCTCTTATCTTTTTGCTCGATCGGCTTCGTAGCGGAGAGCGCTAACTTTCGATTTTTATGGCGACTCGCGGAAAATCGCACAGCTGCGCTTCTGCCACAGCTCTTTTTCTTCTTCGTCGTCGTGCCGGCGGTCGCGCGCGTGCGTGATGCGTTTTAATTTGCGCGCGAGATTCTCCCGAGAGATGAGGAGCGTTATTTTTGGCGAGGCCGCGCGCGTGCCGCTTCTCATATAATAAATTCGGAGTAGAGCAAATTAACGGTAAGGCGGATATTATTAGGTTGCAAATCAGCCTTCTTTATTGACGGTATATTGTGGAGATATGCAGATTTTGAAATCTCGGGCGACGTGTCCCGTAACTGAGCGGCGGAAAAATCGGCAAATGTATGTCAGTGAATTTACGCTACCGATTAGTTCGGCTGATACCATAAATTTTGCAATCGCTTAGCTGACGTAGTCGCGCGTATATATATAAAGCGATTTTATTAGCGACAGTCATGTAGCGAACCAGCGACCGGTAAATCCCATTGACACGCTGATTATCGTTTACGGATTTCATTTGATTGAGCTTGTTCCGACGACTAATCGCGTAACAATAGTCGCGAGTTCAACGGTTCCGTAAAGAGCCACAGAAACCGTGGTCACAATCGAATTTAGCGGTTTTGGAGGTATTCGACGGAAAAAAACAGAGAAGAGAAAAAACGCGGAATGGGGTGAAATCACCGTAAATCTTAGACAATCGATTACGTGGGATTCGTAATAGATCGAGTTCGTCTGAGAATTGCGACTTTTTACGACGGTGATCTATCATCCAATAATTACGGTTCGTCGTGAAGAAAAAGGAATTCCGTTCACGGTACATGGTACGCAAAATCGTACAGAATTCACACAGAAACTATATCAAAAGCTCCTTTTTGTAACAATATACGGGTAATTCGTATTATCCACACTGTTTTTAGTGTGGAAAATGCGATTTCCCGCATAAAGATACTATTACAAAAAATATCATTTGTAACTTGTATATAGATTATTCTCGTTGTGGGAAATATGCGGGAAACCGCATGTCCCGCACCTGCTGCAAAACATACTATTTTATTCAAAAAATTTTATTAGAATCTTCGAAAATGAGTGATTATAGCGTATCGTTACAGGGAATGACATCCCGTGTAAAAAAAAAAAGTCTGGCTTCAATAGTCTGGCTTGTAGGACGATCCCAGATTTTTTACCAGATGTTTTGCCAGACTTTTAATACAAAAAATAAAAAGTTTGGCAAAAAATCTGGTAAAAAGTTTGGGATCGTCCGACAAGCCAGACTTTTGAAGTCAGACTTCTGCAAGACTTCGACCAGACTTTTTTTTACACGGGATATGAAAAAAAAAAATTTGCATTAACAGCAAATCTCATAGACGTGCTTGATATTCAGCAAACATTTTAAAGTTTTGAGGTATATATTTTTTTCTTTTTAAAGGAAACCGAAACTGTAGAATATAACACGCACCGTGATATTGCGACTTTAGTTAAAAAAGAAACTAATATGTATAATAGAAGACGTCTTTGTTTTGCATTGACGTGCGAATCGGCGACGAGCCGTCGATGAGATGCTGGAGGAGGGAAAAATATACTGCGACGCGTTCTCGAGGGGTCACGCCGGGAGGTGGAATCGTGACTTTCGTTAGCGAGCGCCGCGCGCGCAGCTCCATCCGAGCGGACAAAAATCGGCAGCTCCCGCTTGACGCTTTATGGGAAATTTATGGGGGATGAAAGAGTTGGCTTCGGCATACATTTATTCATTTGGGTAATGAAATTTCGCTGAAATTCCACGCCATCATTACGGAAGGCCACCTTGGTAGTTTCTATAATAGAGCTGCTCGGATAATTGCATTATACTCTGGCTATACTGGCGTGCGCGCCGATCTAAATCTATGCTGTACTTTCACAGAACTCGTTGACGATGAGTTCGAGATTTTCGATAATTATTGACATGAAATGTACGGGGTGAAAGCACCGCTGTGATTTCGTATAGCAGCTGGACCTTGACGCGATTTAATTTGCTCAAAAGACCGTTTTTACTTATACACTCATGACTATGTAGCTTTGTCGAAAAAAAGAATTTGAATTTACGATTCACCGCGCGGGCTGCGAAACTAGCCTGATAGAATCATTACATTAATTCGCCGCTGTAAGCCAATGCCGATGCATAATTCATTTTGCGCTTGTAAAGGGAGAAATTTGCCTTGCGGCAATGTATCAATTAAAAAGCGAAATCATTCAAATCGCCCGTATGCCGGCATTCCACGGCTCATTCCTCCCGAGAAATTCAATGAAATCCATACTCGGAAACGTGAGAAGTGTCGGCGAGGATAGGAGCGAGGGGCGTTTCTCCGTAAAACTCGACAGATCCTGCGCGCGCGCGCGAGGCACAACCACGTAAATTGCGCCGGGAACAATGCCGGGAACCCTTTTCGGACGTTCGCTATTTTATCAATTTTTTTTTTCAGGACATCGATTAATATATGGCATTCGGGAGCCATGTTCAGCTTAGAAGTTCCTAATATTTTAAAGTATATAATTTTATTGAATGCATAGTAATATAAAGCTTTAATATAATATTACACCGACTAATTCTTTCCATTTAATTCTCATAAAACAATGTTCGCTAAGGATAGCACTACGAGCCAATTGCCTATTCACGTATTTTCTAGGCATATCGTATTCTGGATATCTCACCCCGGGAAATAACCTAGACGCTATCTTAGCAGAGGGGCGACGCCACTACAACTCTTCTCTTTACTCTCATCGGGAAATAGTTTAGAAGCAGAGCTGCACCGGTGCGGTGAATAATTTCGTGTGGCTCGGGATCGCGCGCTAATCTCGCTAATTTGCGCTAGATGTTCGGGACTCGTTCACTTCCTCGAGATGTAAACTTCACACAGCCCACACTTTAATCGTTCCGTTTTCACCTCCGCTTCTCTTCCTCCTCGTGGCCGTTTCTCGCCTCATCTTCTCGCCTTTATTCCACTTGTTGTACGCTCTCTCTTCTCTTCTGCCACTTTTCTTTTGATTCTTCCTCTTCGAGCCTTCGTCTTCCTCAATTCCTTTTTCTCCTGTCCGCGCCGCTATGCATTCGCTTCCTCGTGTATCTCGGAAAGATGATCTTTTACAGAAATACAAGACTCACTTTCGGATTCCTTTCTATCTTATTCTTATAGGCATTTATCTTGGTGCCAATCACGTAAAAAATTTCAAAACTGATCATGTTTTTCTGATATTTTTCACGATGCCATTATAATTTTATCTTCAATGTATCATTTGAAGCAATAATTAATTTTCAAATATTTGAGTTACGAAATAAACAAGTCGATAAGAGAAGTATGATACATATTTGTATTAAAACTAAAAATATTTTCTAATTCAATATTAGATTTAAATGTTAATTGAAAATCAACGCCTGATAAAACCTCTCCAAATGATAACTCTTACTAATTAAGTACGTTGTATCAGATTTCAGTGCAGGTCCTTTTTAGTTCTCCTGCAAACTTTCCCCATGTAACATATGAAAGAGGTTCGCGTGTTAAATCGAATAATTACATCCTCAGATCTTCTTTTACGCTTGATTAAATTGAATAATAGAGTAATTTTTGATAAGGGCATTTATACTGAGTTGTTAAGAATTCCCAATTACAATATTAATTCGTGTCGACTGCATATTCAACGATCGGATTACACAAGAGATACGGCCAGTTACGAGATCCGTGTCCCTTGGGCGCGTGGGCGCGACAATCTTTCCGCGTTGTCCTTGAGCGGAAAAGTAACTGTCGCGGCGCGCGCGTGCAGTACTCGTTGCCGGAAATGTCAAATGGGCCTTGAACTTCCGGTTGTGTAGAGAATCGGAGATTGAGAAAAGGGGAGGAGGGAGAGAGAGAAATAGCGAGAGGGTAAAAGTGGCTGGTTTATAGTTCCAGTGCGCGCGCGCGCGGATACAACTTCAGGGAAATTATAGTGGGGAGAACGCTTCAAATTTCCTGCAATACACAGTCAAAATGATTAATAGGGGCTCGGCAGGTCAGGGTACTCTTATTCCACGTAAAGAAATAACAAAGATAGTCGTTGAAATTCTAAATAAATTTTTATTGAACAATATTTATTTTCACGTGTTTCCATGAACTGTTTTTGTTAAATTGTTATTTATTTTTTAACTTTACGATGACAACTTTTTAATGAACAACTGCTTGTATTCCAATAAAAATAAACAAAAATAATAGACATATTACAAAATCTGGTATTTTATTTTTTCAGTTAAATCATTACAAAAGTTAAGAAAAAACTATTTAACTATTGTTTGTTTACGAATTGAAGCATCACATATTTTCGTATTATAAGTTAAGAAACTCATACCATTTTATAATCGTACATTTAAATAAAACATTAACATTTTTATTGAGAAGTAAAATTACACCGAAGTAATAGAAAACTTTCGACAAGAAAACTAAAGTCCGCAAGAAACCTTGTCTCGCACTGCCATTTTGATAAAGAAATCCCCTCGTCTTCACTCTCACTCGTAGCTCTCCGGTGCAGCGCCGGACTTTCCTCTCGCATGCCTCTCTCGGATTTTCCTGCGCGCGTACTCGCAGCCCTTTTACCGGAAGACTCTCGGTTTATATGCACTGGCTCGCGCTGGCGCGGTAATTTCGAAATTGCCTTCCCCGAGCGCGGAGAGGGGAATGAAGGACCCTGCTGCTGCCGCGGTGGCGGCGGCGGCGGCACACGAGCTCTGCTCGGTCCATCGACTCGGCCAGTTTCTCTACCCAAGAGGAGAGCGCGAGGCATATAGGCGCGCGCGCAACGCACTCGCTCGTAATGGACTAAACGCGCACAGCCGGCTATCTCTCTCGTTGCGCGAGCAATCGCCTTTGCTCTGCGTAAAACGCAGGGCATAAACCTCCTCCTGCTGCCGCTGCTGCTGCTGCTGCTGTACTGCGTTGCAGCCCTTACGAGGCCTGTACCTGGGGGAAGAGGGGAAAATACGACGAGGGAAAAGATGGATTGAGCTTATAAAATGTCAGTGCACGCGTGCGCGGCTTTATTACGAATTTACGAGCGTAAAGTAGAGAAGATTGCCGGATTCACTGTTCGCCTCGACCGAATTCAATTTTTCACATTTATATTAAATATCCGAGAGATTTTTGCAGCCAGGGGTGATTTTTTATTCGGACAAACATTGATCATTCGTTTTTCTTTTTCATTGTTTAATCGTGCTATAGTGAATTATTATGTACAAGTAACAGTGACGGTTCGAAATACAAAAGTTTTTCCTTTACATTCTCGAATTTCAGAGTTAATTTTCCATAAAATACCTTTTTTCCAAAAATACCATTTTTGTGTTAAATAAAATTATTATGCGAAAAAGACTGTTTCTCGTACATAGTCAGATATTTTGATAGTCTAGATTCCAATTAATAAAAGTACCTAACTATTTTTTTTTTTTCATTTTATTTTATCAACATCAATTATACGCGTTCGTACAATAGCACGCCAGTCAACGTTTTGTAAAACACAAAGTTAAATTGAGGCCGATAAAGTGCTTTGTACCCATTATGCAATACAAACATACGAAAGATTTATCAGAACCGTGTGCGGGTAATAAAGCTCGGTAGGTATACGATCCGATATACAGCAGCAACAATCGAAAGCGCGCGCGCTCTAGCTACGTAGCGCGCGAAAAGACGCGCGAGCGCAAGGCCTGCAGAACTTGCACTTTCGAAAATCATGAAAAATTCATGGGCGCTGTCCGCTCGAGATGTTCCAAAGACGTGCACACACATAGGTGCTCTCGCGAGAGGCGCGGTGTGGGACGCACGTACGGCCGCGTAATGCTCTCCCTCGGTAGCTAAAACGCTGTTAACGCGAGCTTCCGTTTCCGGTTTGCTCTCGCGCCCGCTTTAACGACGTGGAGCACAAGAGAGAGAGAGAGAGAAAGAGCAGAATACAGCCCTCTGGTTGCTCTCGTTGCTCCTGCTGCATTCCTCGCGGAGCGGCCGCGCAGCCCTTTCTCTTTCAACCGCGGGGGGCGGTGGCTCCTGCTTCTCTCTCTCTCTCTCTCTCTCTCTCTCTCTCTCTCTCTCTCTCTCTCTCTGTTCATGCCGTTCTCGCGAATTTCTGCGCCTTCTCACTTTCTCGTTTTGCCCATTTCTCGCGCCAGCCCCCGCGAGATATGTATATTCGCACCGACCGGCCTCGCGCTTTTCTCGTCCGGCTCCTCGCTTTTTTCCGACTTCTCAAAGAGAGAGAGAGAGAGAGAGCCTGGAGTTCCTCTCCCCCGACCTTTTCGGTCTCCGGGCGAAGATGAAAGCCCGACGCTCGCCAGGCCATTTCGCGGCTTTAAGCGTCGCCGCCCCTGACGTTTACGGCGCAATTTGAATGTTTATGCCTGGGCGCATTGCCGTTTTTAAATATTTGATTAGCATACGCTCTTTAATGCGCAAATTACGCGCGGCTGCTGTTGTTGCGCGCGTGTGTACGTGTACATGTATTGTTGCCACTATTGGTCGGAGCAGCTGAGAAAACTCTTTCAGCGTTTCCGTTTTCCTACAAAACATCCGCAGCTTCCCTTTAAACAAAGTCGATTGAGCCTTTATGGCTGATTCGTGCAGGGTGCTATCATAATTAAATTGAATGTTATACGTAATTTCTTGACTACCCAATTACTGATAAATTCTATCTTATTATTGAAATAGTTGGGCCTTAAAGACTGTGATTACATTGAAGGAATTCCTGTGATTTCATGCCTGATGCATATAATTTTACTTTACCCAGCGGTTTGAAAAATAAGTTTGACGTTTACGATTATATTATTATTCAATCGTAAATATCTATGGGGATATATCGTTATAAGTGCATGAAGCTCACACGTTTAGGTTTAAATTATATATTCGAAAGGCATTCTAATATCTTAAGTTTACATGTAAGAAATATAAAATTTAATGAAATTGTGAAGAATCGACTGCAAAGTATACGAATTCTAGTGACAAGAATGATTTTGAAACATTTGATGTTATTGATGATTCAGGATTAATGATGTATCAGGTGCCAATTTTTTTCTATGACTTTTACTATATACATATATCATTATAATGACACGAAGTGGCGAATAATAAAATTAATATATCTGACTCTAAACACACAGTATCATTTGTAAGCAATGTTAAAACGTACGTTTGTGAAAGTGAACTTGAGATATCATAGGATAAAAATAGCTCATATATTATTATAATTATGCACTTTACGCTCACATGAATATCACCTTTCAAATGCACACCATGCAATAATAACTAGTTTTGTCACAGAATGGTTATTTACAAGACAACGCATACATCATCTAACGCTCACAAACGATGTTTAAAATCTCATACGTATAAGCGTAAAACGAGTGACTCCTCTAAACACAGGCCATTACAAACCATTTTTTAATCTTACATCCGGAAGTACAATAATTCCGATCATTGAAATATGCAAATAATCATACAGCATCAGCTATGGTCATTCAAACAAATTCGCGTCTCGCACATACATACAAGATTCGCACATTCTTTGATAAGTGATTTAGAATCTTGCAGAAAAAGCTGAAGAAGCGAGTAAAAATGACAATCGTCTAAATCACAGCGACACAAAGTGTTTTTCTCCGCGCGGTCGGTCGCGTGTGCGCGCGCACATTCCACCGCCGGGGGATATAATGACAAAGATCGTTGTATTCTGTCGTCCGTGACGGCAGTCCTTCATAAAACGCACGACGCTGCCTTTGCGGCATGATTAACAGCCGAGATCGCGAGCGAGCTAACTCGCGTCGTAAGAAAGGGTGCAATAAGAGGAGCTCGGGCACCCAGGGAAGATTGCGTGTCGATCCTCTCCCTCTCGCTTCCTTATACCCTGGCGCACGAGTGTGCGCAGAGAGAAAGAGACAGAGAAAGGAGAGGAGAGCAGGTTCCTAATTACCGAGTTTGCGCGAGCGGGGGGGATATAATAAAGCCGGGGCCCCGCTCATAATGCGAAAGTGCGGGGTGTCAACGCGCCAAACATGGCGAGACATTCGATCATTCGCCGACAGGCCCTTCATCGCGTGTCCTGCGCACGCGCGAGCGAGACCGTAAATCGGGCCTGACGCTAGCGTCGTACCGCGCGGTTATACACGCTGCAGCAGTGCCAAACGCGACGGAGCACCGGGAGGGGGTTAAGTATAGTGGGGCGCGAGGGAAAATTACGGCGGCGGGGGCGGCCGGCCGGCACCCAGAGATCTCATTCTTTTCGCTCGCCGCGCTTTATTGCCTTATCATTCACACCTGCGCGCCGCCCGTCAAATCGCGTGTGTGTGGCACTTTTTCCGATGGATAAGTGCATGGCTCTTTGACGTGCACGTAGGAGGTGTGAGTTATACGCTGGGGCTGACGAAAAAAAAGACGGAATCACATTATGGGTGATGGTTAAACAGCGCAAAAGAAGCGATCCAAAAATTCGAGTTTTTATAAATCTCATAAACCTGAAATTAGTAATATGACAAGGCCAGTTTTTCCTTTTCCCGCAGCTCGCCAAGCTCATTATATGTAAAATGTAACCAGATGAGGTGCAAATGTGATAATAGCCACGAAATTAATGACCTTGTTTTTCAAACTCCTCTTATCGAAGCCTTAGCACTCTTATTTCCTAATTAAAAACAGTTCAGCCTGCACTTCCTAGCAGCTCTCCCCGAGAGGAGTATATATTTATGATCCGCAGGTATGCAACGAATTACGCAGCGCTTTATGGAAACACATAGACACACAACCAAACAGAATATCTGAAATACTTTGGAATCTTAGCACACGATTATAAGTCATAAGTATGCGCGCACGCGTGTGAGCAGCAGATGCAAAAAGATTTACCGTGCACGCGTGGCAACTGTATCTCAGCTTTATTTATTCCTGCAAGCGCAGGCTCTATATATAGAGACAGTGTATACGCGACTGCGCCCACATTCGACGCTCTCGCGTCGTCCACTTTATAATTTATTCCAGCGCGTAACCAAGCTAATATCGTTCTGAGAAGGCACAAAATAGCGATTATATACGTGCGTGTACCTGCTGCGCGCGCAAGAAGAGCCGCAAAGGAACGCGGGCTTTTCATTTTCCTGGCTGTGTGTCCTCCGCTTCTTCCCCGGCGTTATAATACAAGTAGACGCACTGTAATCGCGGTAGCAGCTTATAGCAGGTGACTCGCTCGGGGAGAAGAAAAGCAGCAGCTGTTCTTGCGCGGAATTTCACGCTCGCGAGATTCGCGCCGCGCTCGGCCGAAAGGCGCGCGTGCAGTAGCCACAGGGGGGCGGGGGCGCAAGGATTTCGTCTCTAATGGCGAGAGGAGCCTGACACCATTCGGCCGGCGTAAAGCTGCGAAGAAAGAGAGCGAGAGAGAGAGGGAGCACCGCCCAGCCTTTTCCCAGGCTATGATTACGTTTACGAGTGCGCGCAAGCGCAAGCTACTGCTTCTCTCTCTCTCTCTCTCTCTCGTTCTTGCGGGGCAGGCCGAGCTCCCGGACTTTTTTCCTCGCGGGTGGACGCGAACGCTTCATAATTGGACTGTAAAACGACGATGTTAGGCGCGAGCGAGCGAGCGAGTGCGGCTTGCTCGCGTATCGTCTTCTCTCTCTTTTCTCGCGGGTGCGCGCTGATCGGAAACTTTTGAATGCACAATGGCATTCTCTTCCTCCTCTCCTGCAGCGCGCTTTCCAGGAAAGCCCGCTCGAGATATGCCGCGCGCTTTTCCTACTGGCGCTCCCCGCGCCGTAGAAATATCATTTCCACGTAACATCAAAAGATTCCTCCTTCGTTATTGTCCATCGCTTAATGCACTTCTTCGCGGCTTCCTCGCCCGTCTATCTCTCCTGCTCTGTTTTGTTTTCCTTTTAGCCCCTTTTGCCCTGTCCCCACGATTTTTTTTACCCTCAGCTTGATTTATGCTAGTTCACTCCAATTTTACATTTTTGTGCCTGGCGGATAGTGTACAGTTGCCTTGCAGATGGTTTATATATGTTGGCTGATAAAAAATTTCATTTATTTCGTAGATCTTCTCCTGACACGTCTATTTAAATGTTAAGTAATAGGAGAACCCTCATTAGAGAAAAAAATGTTGAAATAAAAAATCATGTGAGGTGGTTCTATATAAAGTTCTAAACTATTACTTTTTTCACAAGAATAATTTGAATAATATTTACTAGGAGAGTAAACTACCTGCGGGTCATGAATTTCGCTCAAATTTTAGGACATGTATTCGGAAGTGAAAATATGAAGAAAGCTACAATAGTAGACCGCAACGCTCTAAAAAAAACTCAAGTTATGGATGTTCTCTTCTTCAAACAATAATCAAACAATCGAAAAAAATTGTATAAACCATTTTAAAAATAGAAAATAAAACTAGAAAAAAGAGAATTGGAAAATATTAATTTTTACGAAAAATTTTTATGGTATAGTTTTTAGTTGAGCAAAGAAAATGCATAAAAATTCGTAAAGATATGCTTCTTCGTTTCGCTCATATTTTAGTGCATTTTTTGCTCAACTATCTATCTGTGGCTTCCAGGAATAACGACTTAACTGACTTTTACGTGTTTTCGAGAAATCGACGTTTTAAAATTTCTGTCATGACACTTCATGTATAAGATCGAAATGCGCGAGATGAGTCATCACAATTTAGACATATACAAAAGTATCGAATATCTTTCGAACCCCACTATCAGCTGCTAGAATACATTTTTGTTCTTAGTATAAGAGCAATTCCTGGGAAATTTCCCTTTTACGTCGCCAAAAAAAATAAAAAATTTTTTTGAATGCACACTTACCACACAAGGTTTTTCTCGTTTCTTGAACCTTGCAGAACGTGAAAAAACGTGTGTTCCAAGCCGATTGAGTGGTATCATTTTTTTACAGCACTTTTAATTTTTCTTATGGAAATTTAACATGGGAAAAATAGGTGAAAAGTTGTCATTGATTATGAACCAATAACAAGCTATTGAAGAGACCAAACCAAATTCCACAAAAAAGCGATTAAAGTTTAAGAATAGAGCTTTAATTTGAGAGGGCAATCGTTAAAATCGATCGATTCGATGCAAAGCTACGTAAATTTGAAAATGAATGAAAAGTGCGAAAAATGACGAAAATTTTAAGAATTACGATGATTTGGCAAAAATCGCTCATTTTTGGTCATTTTTCGCCATTTTCAAATTCACGTAGCTTTACACCGAACCGACCGATTTTAACGATTGCCCTCTCAAATTAAAGCTCTATTCTTCAACTTTAATCGCTTTTTTTGTGGAATTTGGTTTGGCCTCTTCAATAGCTTGTTATTGGTTCATCATCAATGACAACTTTTCACCCATTTTTTCCATGTTAAATTTCCATAAGAAAAATTAAAAGTGCTGTAAAAAAATGATACCACTCAATCGGCTTGGAACACACGTTTTTTCACGTTCTGTAAGGTTCAAGAAACGAGAAAAACCTTGTGTGGTAAGTGTGTATTCAAAAAAATTTTTCATTTTTTTTGGCGACGTAAAAGGGAAATTTCCCAGGAATTGCTCATAAACAAACAAAACAATGCAGTTACGTCGTTATTCCAGTAACTGTGCAGTTAAGTGATTTAGAGAAATTGTTCAAATAAGATAAATAACATAGTTATTTCTACACTTAAAACATAGAATACGAATTCTTTTTTAAATATGCATTCCCACGTATGTCCCTCCCAACAGAATATGCGTGAAGTCAACGGAATTCGGTAAACCGAATACCGAACGTTACTCGGTTACTGTTTATGCACACTCGCCCCATCGCCCGGCAATCAAAGCTGTTGTGTTACCTTCTATTATCTATTGCCTTTGATCTTTGTTGTTATAAAAATAGGTATGTCATAATCTGTTTATTGTATAGTAGTAACTTCAAAACGGTGCTTTTAATTAAATATAAATATTCAGTTAAGTTCCGGGCACATGTGCAGTTAAGTGGTTATGCACTTCGCTGATATTTGCTCTTTGAACGCGTTTCAGATTTCCGGACCAAGTCTGCATGAAAAAGGGTAGTTAGAAGGTATTAATTCCGGTGTTAACTCAATTTTGACAAAAAGTCAGTTAAGTCGTTATTCCTGTGCGTGCGTGCGTGCGTGCGTGCGTGCGTGCGTGCGTGTGTGTGTGTGTGTGTGTGGGTGTGTGTGTGTGTGTGTGTGGGTGTGTGTGTGTGTGTGTAATTAATTCTAAATATTTTAGAAGACGATAATAATATTATATGAATTTACACTAACCAGGACAATGTCAGGGATCCGGATCACGAATTCGGCTCAAACTTTAGGATACGTTTTTGGACGTAGAAACATGAAAAAAACTGCAATATTAGATCCTAACGCTCCATAAAACTCATGTTATGGACATTTTTTTGCGTTATTTTGAAAAAATCTTTTAAAAAAGCCTCTTCTTAAAATCGTATTGATTTAATCTCTTGCAAAATCTAAAATACCATTTCAAGTAGAGAAAATAAAACTAAAGAAAACGATCTTTCATTAGCCTTTTTTGGGATTGAAAAATATTGACTCATTCCAAAGTTATGAAAGTTTAAATTTGAGCAATAAAAATGCACTGTTAAATGCCTAAAACTCGCTTATTTGAATTTATGGATATTTTGGTGCATTTTCGTTGCTCAACTTTAAACTTTCTAAGGAAAGTTATAAATAACTTTGTAAGGAATTGATTCCAAAAAGGCAAATGAAAGATCGTTTTCTTTAGTTTAATTTTCTCTACTCTAAATAGTATTAATGGCTTTGCAAAATTAAATGGTTACTGTTTTAGGAAAAGGCCTTTTTAATAGATCTTTTTTTAAATAATGCAAAAAATGTCCATAGCTTGAGTTTTTTGGGGCGTTAGGGTCTAATATTGCAGTTTTCTTTATGTTTCTACGTCCATATCCTAATGTTTGAGCCGAATCCGTGATCCGGATTGCTGACACTCTCCTGGTAAGCTTAAAGCATTTGTCTCTTGGGTATTTTCTGCCTTATGTACTATTATGTGTAGTTAATTATTGACATGTACTATTTATTAACTCTTTTATATTGTTCTGTTTTAACATTGATGTATTTTGAACACTATATCTTATTTTAATGCTTTCAAATGTATATACAAGTGTATTTCTAATATTTTGCCGTTGAGGCAAATAAATCATTATTTATCTATCTATCATCTTTTCGAGAAAACCAAGCGTTGCCAATTAAAAATAAACGTCTGACTAGAGCCAACCTTGATCCACTTCTATTTCTTTTCCATCATTTTTAACTCAAGGACTTTCTCAAAGAGAGTGAGTCGAGTAATGCTTTTGCTATAAGTATTATGTCTTATTATACTTCGCACAATAGAGCTTTCAACAGTTCGACAAATCTATCGCGGAAGCATTTTCCTCAACCTTAACATACGTAATTTAATATCGAGTAATTGATTGAAACTAAAGTATAGCTATTCGCGTACTGCACTTGAAAAGTCACCGTACAAAGCCATTTCGCTTCCTTATATAAAGATGCATACAAGAGTTTATTATCGCTTCTTCTTCTGCTTCCCCGTAACGATTGGCTTTGGCATAAAATGCACCATATGCTGCGCAATTATAAAGACTGTAGCGTTCTCGTCCACGGTACATATCTATATAGGCTCACTCTACAATCGACCGATTTGAAAGTTATGCCTCGCTAGACCGCGGCGGGTGCGCGCGCATCCCCGACACTCGTCACTTTAGCACCTCATGGGAAAAGCGCGAGGCGCTTAACAGGCCCCGGAAAAGGCGATTTTCAGCGCGTCAGACCGGAAGGTGCCCGCATACCTCATCTTCTTCGCCATCAGCGTCATCATCATCGCAATCATCATCCACGCGTTACCACGAAACTCCATTGTCTTCTTGTTCGCCGCGATGCTTAGACACATGTGCGCGCGCGCAAAAGAAAGAGCCCGCGCGCTACAAGTGCCAAATGATTCTAGGCTTGTATTTCTGCGAGTGTACGTTTCATAATTATCCCTAACGCGCTCGCGCGCGTGAATGGCCGTTTTTTCCGCGTTGTTTTCCTCTCCCTCTTTCTTCCTAGCCCGGACTGTAATAATCGTAAATAAGCTTACGCTTATGCGCAAAGTTGCGCTGCATATTTATGCAAGGTCGGATGTGAATTTAATTTCTACGACTGCTGGAGTGAGAGAGAGAGAGAGATATATCGTCGAAGCGCCCGTGATGAAAATACGACCGCACGATAATCACGCCAAAGCGCAGACGTGTCTTATCCGAGTTGGTTGCGGGCTTACGAGTACGGCCGAAAAGGAAAATTCTCGATTGCAAATTGGGCTTTAGTGACTGGGCAGAATGGAGCTCATTATGCGTAGAACCGCACGTGCCGCGCTTTCTTCCGCAGCTTCTAATGGTATCGCGAAGCACTTGGTTAAGGAATTTTCTGCTGGATGATGATTAAATTTGAATAAGCGCAGCGTTCCGAGCTTTTTAATGCATTTCGCATTCATCAAACTCGCGGCGCTTTCCGCTGAATAGTGTCGTTAACTCAAGCATTTCTTGTACTCAATGCCGGTTTACACTCTGGATAGACATGTTATTAAGAATAATACAGTTGCGCCGGCTTTACAGCGCGATATTTTTCAAACGACAATCGTTGCGCTCTTCATTATCCCAATAAATCCTTAACCTGAGTTACGCGCGCGTTCTCTCTCTCTCTCTCTCTCTCTCTCTCGTGGCTGAAAGGCCCATTTCACCGAAACAATCGTCGCGCATTCCCGTCACGTCGGTCACAAAGGGCAACGGCGCCCCGGGCTCATTATGCTCTCGCTCATGCCCCTGTTCTCGTAAAATAAAAGTACCGCAAAACTCGCCTGCGACTCCGTTTTCGCTCGCGCAGCGGGAATGCGCTGGACTAGTGTCGCCGTCGCTGAATATTTTAGTCGCGTTTCGCGTACAAATTGCTCAATCGCTGCGCGTGCGCGAGATCTCCTTTACTTACGCGAGGTCCGCAGAATCCGGGGAGCGAAAAAAGTCGGAGAGGATGGGACGAGGCAGCGTGAGAGCGCTGCGGAGAAGACAGGGGTTCGCGCGCGTTTATATTTGCATATGGTTTGTTTATGCTGCGGGAATGCAGAAAAAGAGAAAGAGTGAGAAACTACACGCAGAACGTTAGTCGTGGATGCTTTTAAGCGCCGGGGTGAATTCTAATGTGGGATATGCTGAGACATTATTTTATGATAGATACATTAATTTCGGTATGGACTTTTCGATTTAGTACATTTAAATAGTGAGAATTTTAAGCAGGATTTCATGCAATTTCAAGGGTTCTAGTTATTTATGATTATTATTTATGGTACTGAAAACTTGTGTGTATTTCAAATAGTTTTATATATGGAACCTTGCTTTATTTATATATCTTCATCCGGTTCCCACGGTATAGTGTATCGTTTAATATTTTTATTTATTAATCACGCCTAATTAAAATTCATATGAATATACCATTGATATAAAATCATCTTCAATAAAAATTCTAGTAATAAATATAAATTCAATTTAAATTATTATTAATTTAATGTTATATTTTTCCATTATAACGGTGATTAATTTAAAGAAAATGTGTAGTTAAACTCTGCTCAAAACTGGAGTAAATTTTATAAATCAATATAATCGGAACAAAAATATGTTAGATAACATAAAAATAGGAAATTGAAATAAAGGCGCATTTCATAAATCATAAAATGAAATTAATATAAGAAAAAATAAAAAATCGTAATTCCATAATTGTGAGGGTTCTTCGAGAAACGCCATATTATATAAAGGTTCCCATCGTTTACTAGGAATTTATATCCAAAGGTGGTTTTATAATTGATTTTCATACCTCCAATTAATTTAATTAAGATAATAAGAAACATCTTTAAAATTAGCACTAAAAGATTCGAAATTAAAGTCTCATATAAATTAATTAATTTGATTAGATACAGAATCCTGCTAGCGTCTTCTTTATTTTCCGGAAATAAAATGTACGCGCGAATTTCGCAATATATATTTATCACAACTAGTTTACGATTGCGTGGAAATTGCAGGGAAAAACTATCGAGAATCGACGAAGAAAAGGCATTAGTCTGCCGTAGAAGTGGCGTGTCTTACGGGGCGGCTTGAAATATAGCCTCAAATACTTTATCCCAGTATTCCATAAACCCCGCTGATTGACTACATTAGGAGTACTTGAAGTCGTAAATGTTTCTCAATTTTTGCCAGCTCGTCGTTAAGACAAACAGGATTCCAAAAACTAGCCCATTATTCAAGCGGCGAGAGTCTCTCGGGCGCATACATGCACGTATACGTATACCCCCCTTGAACTCTGCCGAGTCGACGCGGGAAAGGCATTAAGCATGCTCGCACCTCGGCCCCGCGCAAAAACGACGACGAAATTGACGGGGGAGCAGAGAGTCGAGCTCCGCGGGGAGAAAATAAACAAACGCGACCGCGCGTATATATATATACACAAGCCGGATAAAAACGGGTCTGATTACTTAATTTTCATTAAATCCTTCACGGCTGCCGCGGCCTTCGGCCGACTGGGCTCCCATCGCGCATATATGTATGTAAAACATGCATATATGTGCGCTATCTGGCGTACAAAGAAAAGGGCAAAGCGAGCGTGACGTCCGCTCGCGCAGCGCGTGTTTACAAGCCGCGGCGCAGCCGGAGGCTGGAGCGCATCCCATCAATCGCGGGCGAACAGGTATATATATGCACACGCGCGTGCATTAGGCATTAAATATGTACGAGAGAGAGAGAGAGCGCGTTGCACTCGGAGGGATCATCGGCCTCTCTCTCTCTCTCTCTCTCTCTTTTACTCGCGCTGATGGTGTTAATGTTTATTTAACTGGCGGGGGAGTAATCGAGAGGAGCTGCCCGCGCGCTCGCCGGCATTATTTACGAGGAGATATCCCATTGTGCGCCGTGCGGATAAGAGTGCGTTCTCCTCGTCGAGGGTGGCGGCCGGCTATATCTGATTGTCTCCCGGGGGAGATGAGCCGCCCGCTGACGTTTTTACACTCGGCGTTAAACGACGCCCCGAGAGGTACCTCTCCGCGCGATATCGGCCGCTTTTGGATTTATATATAGTCATTAAGCTATCGCGCTCGCGTATATAGGATGATGGATGGTCCGTGGCTGGATTTTTCATCGGGGACGTATAGCCCCCCTCCTCGCGGATTTATCGCCGCTCATTATATATGAGCGCGCAAGAATGTGGTAGCCGTAAAAATGTTAATGAGCTGCCCCTACTGCCGGCGCGTAATTTGCAGGTAGGTATACCCTCGACGCGGAACAATATTTAAACATCGCCCTTGCGCATATATTTTTACAATGACATATTTTCTCCATTCTCTCCTTCTAATTATGGGCGAATAAAAGGAGAGACGGCGACGTAGGTATACAGGGAAGTTGCAGGGATTGCAAGATCTCGAGTTGTAGCTAATAACTCGCCGAGAATTATACGGTCACGCGATATTATATCCCCGGCGCGGATGCCAGTTTCCTCCGCCAAGGTTCTCATTCGCGTTTATATACGAATCGCGAGCCCATCGATCCGCGCAACAATAATTATCATCGACGTCTCAATGTAGCTCGGCGATTGAAGCGTCATCGGCGGCGCAGTCACGATTTCCCGGCTGGGGAACTTCGCCGAGGCTACGAGCATTTGTTTATTATTTTATCCCCCCGCTCTCTCTCTTGCGCGCGTGCGCATTTCTGCGGTCTCCTCTTTCCTGCCTCGTTTCACGCGGCCGCGGCTCTGCGAGTCATCTCGCCTGTACATTGACCCTAGAGGCGAGTTTGACCGTCACCCATGCGTCCGTCTCTCTCTTACTCGTACCGCGCTGGAGTGACTCGCGCAACACTCTCTCTCTCGCTCGCCTTTTATGCTAACGGCCCTCTCACTTTCGTACATGTTGCACGTCTTCGCCTCTTGGCGTCTTCCTTCTTCTCTCTCTCTCTTGCTCCTCTCTTCTTCCTCCTCGCGTCCACCTTCTTCTTGCCTCCCCGCGCGCCGCCGCTCCTTCTTCTTGCCTCGCGCTCGCCGATTTTTTACTGCAATCAACTTACTGCCCGAATAAATTGCGGATGCGATTTGCCGCGAGCTCGAGATTTTTTGTGTCAGTGTGCTTTTAAAGGGAGGGAGAGAGAGAGAGAGAAAGAGAGAAGCATGGGGAGAAAATGGAATATCGCATTCTTCGCTGGTAATCTAATTTTATCGCGCGCGCGCTGCCTTCCATGTGCGTTCTCTGTTGTAATAGTGCATTATTCGATTGCTCTAGCTCGGAAGTTGGATCTTTTTGTCCGTGCCGTGAGTGGATTTTATGAAGTTCTTGAAACTTGCTGCTTTTTCTGTGCCAATAATTGATAAATCGGTAGCCTTAATTATGATTCATCAGTGTAAGAAGGATTGCAATTGCTTATTCTACACTGGCCTTTTTCTTTTAGTTTTTGAGCGACTCAGATTATACAAAATTGCAAGTTGAGAATCACCTAAGTTCATATCATTTTAAGGGAACTGAAAAAAAGTTATGTACGTGCCTTTATTTCCATTTAAAATAAACTTCGGAAACTTGTTCCTGGTATTATAATAACTTTAAACACATGTCTACATTCTCCTCTCGCGTAGATAAAAAACATGTATAAAAATTCAACTTAACATTTTTAGTGGAAAAGCAGTTTTTTATAGGCGACTTTAAATAGACTTGAACGTGTGTACCGTTGCTGAGTATTAACGGAAAGCTGGTTTTAAATTAATAATTTTATGAATATTAATACCTATATTTTAAACATTTACTGTGCTCACATAAATTTCACGATTTTAAATTTATATTTTAGCAATCTTTATCCATCCACAGCTCAACTTGAAATAATAAAATAACCGTAACAGTATATTTCATTAAAGTAAAAATGACTAATTACGAGAAAAGCCCGTAGATCACCTACAATTCGCAGTAGAATGATTTTGCATAACGTTAAAATTAATAAGTCTTTCAAAGGGCCTCACAAGCCTCGCGATATTGCATTGCAGGCACTTCTCGAAACGCATAATAAGACACAAAATACGCGCAGCACACACGCACGCCACGTTATGTTTACACGCGGCGCATAATCGGACATTAACGTTTTCGCGCATACAATTAAGCCCCGTAAATAGAGAGAAGCGCGCGCATTATTCCACGTCGGCCGCTGCGCGTAGGCAATTTTTGCGTTTATTCGAGACACGCAGGCGCAGCATCCTGGAATAACAGTCATCTCGCACCACTTGTCCCTTCGACTACTTATATATACCTGTTGGCGCGAGTCAAGGTATATAACGCTTCATCCTCGTCGCGTCTCACTTTCGAGTATTTTCTTGAATAATCCCTCGTGCCTTGCATTGTTGACGTCATTTTGGCCTCCTCGGATACTGGGACCTTATTATAACAAGTCTCGTTTTGTGATGCACGAGGTACGTATTCATCATACGGAATTTCGGCGGCAGCCTTTACCGCAAACCACGTCTCTTTTGAGCCGACATTTCCTTGTATGTGCGCGCGGAATTGAGGTATGGTCGCGTGGTATAATGGTTTGATGCTAGGAAATGTTTTCTAATGATGCCGTTCTCTGTTGACAGTTAATCCAGCTATTCTGTCGCGGTTTGAACTTGCTTACGTCTTTTACAGCTCACTCACTGCAAATGCTTCATTTTTTAAGGGCGCACAAGCATCTTAAATTAATTAACAATTCCTAAACAAACAATAATTCGTACTACACTGAACTTTTTCTGTTATTTATTACGTAATGCAAAGCACGCTCGGCGTCAGAACGGGAAACCCGCAAGCTATATCCCATTTTACGCGTATCACGGGCGCGGTAAACAATGGGACATTAAAAATTGCGAGAATTAAAAGTGATTTACGGACTAAATCCTTGCCGCTGAAAAATTTACAAACAAGAGGGTGCTAACGCGCCATCGAATGGAGTAAGTATTATAACGTTTCGCTCGCGTGCTGTCGACACAAACGCGCTTCGCACGCGGCCGCTGTTTTAACATACAAAAAACTACAGCGAGCCATCGCTCTTGATCGTCAGACAATGTATCGTTCGGCCGCGCGGGATTGCGTATATAGTCGCAGCGACGCTATCTGGGACATCGCGCTATTGCAGAGACTCGATAGTACGGGCGCATATAATTTTTCCTCGTTGCGAATTCCAGCGCGGTTCTTCGCCGCCGCGTGCTTTAGATACCGCGGAAAGGCTCTTCTTATCGATCTCAATGCTATCGATAATGGATCACAATTGGTCAATGATGCCAGCTTGATAATGCAATTCGAGCGCGGCATTGTACTCATCGTTGAGAGTACTAATAGAACTTGGCTTTTGAATTACACTCGTGAATTTAATTATTATGCGGAATTGTAAATAATTCTTATTTGGTTTAATAACTTATTAATAATTCTGCCAAACCTATACTATACCCGACTGTATTTTTATCAGCCTATAATTTCACACCGATGCGTAAAACAATTTAAACCCACTGCAATAGATAGTATTTCAGTACGTCGCGTGCGAGCGAGCAGTTGAAAGAAAGTGCGCGCAGCAACTCAGCACAATAAACACAAGTTATACACAGTCGCAAGTTATCTTCGAGATATTCAATTCGTCCGGTGCAAAAGAGCGCGAGAGTCGAGCTGCGCAACAATGCCAGCGTAAAGGCACGAAGGATGGAGGGGGGTGGGGGGATAGAGGAAGCTGCAGAGGCGTTAAGTATACGCACACAACACTGGGCCTCTTATCCCTCTCCGCGCGCACGCGTAACAGTATATCTTATAGCGCTTTCAGCCTCATCGTCGACGACCTTATACCGTTCGCGCGCCGGCTGTTAAATATCGCGCGCTCGCTACAGGCGCGACCTACTCGCGAATAATACGCGCGGGGTTACATCCTGAAATTGTTCCACAGAGAGCGCAGGCGCCGCTGCCGGGGGCGATGCTGCATTCATTAGGCCGTTTTACGGGCCAATAACAGAGTAGCGGCGTAACAACGTGTCAGTCGTCCTAACGGGGCCTCCTCTCTCTCTCTCTCTCTCTCTACAGACGATTTTTCGCCCCTCGCTCGCGGACGCGAACAATTAGGATGGGATATCGGCCCAAGCGATTCCTAGACCCCGCAGAAGCGTGTCATTCGCAGCCGCGAAATACGGTCTTCGGGTGATTGCGGGACGCACGAATTGGCTTTTGACCGCCGGCTCATTCGAGGATCGCGCGCGCTTCTCATGCTCCGGATGAGTTGCTCCGTGCGAAATGACTGCAAGCGCGCCGAGCTATAGAGTTTTCCGCTCTCTACGAACCCGCACTGCAGGGCTGATGGTTTGCTTGTCTTGGTTCATCGATCTCTCGTGCTTTTTCGTTTTGAAAATTGTAACGGGGAATTTTCGCGCGCAACCTTGTGTACCTGTCATCGAGGTGCGAGCATTTTCATTAGAGGATTTACATTTTAATAAAACACTGACGGAAAAATGAGCCATAAACATTTAATAATGGCGTGCGATCTTAATTGCAATCTACCGCGAATCCAGTAACCTCGCTATTACCTATAATGAGTATATACAGCTAATAAAGTTAAATCGGGTGAAAAAATCGCGAAATTACGTATATCGATATAATTACGCTAACTAAAATTGAAAAACTATTCCACAGCCAACGGGGCTTGCGCGTTAACGCCGCGCAGCTCCGTATCGTCGAATTAATGTTAACATAATCGCGTATACACACACTACTCTGACGTAAGCTACTCGTAACCCTATAAACTATAAAGACCGAAACCGCAACAGCGGTATATACACACGTACACACAACTCTATAGCTCTCGGGGAGGACTTCGGTATTCAATTTCTGGCCCCAAGTCTTAATTAATTAAGGTGGCGCGCGCATGCGCAGCTCGGAATGCACTAAACGTCGGGCTAACTGGCATATAACGCCGCGGAGAAGGAGGAAGATGAGCAGAGGGGAGGGTGGGGGGAGTCAAATTAATTTACAACGCGACTCTGCGGCGAGTGCTCTGCGGTGCGTTACTTCGCCGCAATATAATAGGATAGGCTCTCTTATTCCTTCTCTCTTCCTGCCCGCGACGCGGCGTATAAGGGACCTCGGCGTTTCTTGCAAATCCACGCAGCGACACACGAGCAGATCCTACGTCGTTTGTCTTGTAAGGCGCGCGCGCGAGATACGCCGAAACGAGGATGCGCCAGATGTTGTTGCATATAGCAGAGGAAGAGAGGGACGCAAGAAACGGTCTACACGCGAATACGTATATAATATACGCGAGCGAGCGGGGAAGACGTTAATCTAGCGGCGGTGCCTTGTAGGTCACCATTCCAATTGCAATTACTATTGATTGACGACGTCGCGGGATGCGTCCGCGCCGCCGCTGGACAGCGAGGACTCCGAGTTGTTTCGATCATAGCACAGGCGGTTTGCGCGCTCGCGTAATTGCGGGAATTTGTCATAATTTTCTTACCAGAGGAGGGAATGTGCGCAGCGCACCTCGAAATCATCATCCTGGTTATCGCGCATATATGTATATATATATATATATATATATGCGTATATGAGGAGAGTGCGTGTATATAGTGGCGCGCCGCGAGCTGATTGACGGACAGGACAATGGTGCGAAGGTTTCATTTCCTTTTAAATGCCGGTTGTGGCTGATGCAAATTCCTTGAATTTTGAGTATTTTTGCGCTTCACGGGGGTAGGACGGTTCATATGGTTTCGCGTACTATAACGGTTGCGAGTCTAACTGTCCGCGGAGGTGTGAATATCAGATTTTTCGAACAATTTGGAAAAGTTATATTGTTAGTGTTACATGTACTGAAATTGTTATAGACCGATTTTTAAAGGTTCAATAATAAATATTTTTCTACTTGTCAGTGATAGTGTAAGTAGATAAACTTTGGGCATGGTCAGGCTGCGGAGAATCCACTTAGCTCAACTGCATTATAACTGTATGGCAGATGATTCAGACATCATTTTAGATTTGGGATAAATTATGACCCAACGTAGATCTACTGTAAAAAGACTAAAGTTTAAGGAAGGTTCTTGCGTAACAATAGTGACATTATTTAGATGTGATATCACAATCTAAACCCCCGCACTTTGCTGCTGTTTCTTTGTAAAATAAAGCGACGATACAGTTAAATTTATACTCTGTTTATCAATTACGTGAATCTCGTGAGAAAAAAAAAAGAAATGTTTGTCATCCTTACTTACAGCACTGGCACATATATGTGTGCATACAATGAGGATTTTCCTTTTTTTTTTTGCTGTAACTACGATGACACTACATAAAGATTAATACGATCCTTTATAAGATTCTATTCTTGAAAAATTACCGTAACTTTTATCGCGCGTGGAAAAGTAGAATGACTTTTATGTCGCGCGCGTGTATGTTTATGTGCGCAAGATTTCAAGAGCTACAATATTTTTTTCCCCATGTAATTTTTCAGTCAGCAAAATACAGTTTGCACAGTCGAAAACGTTCAATTCATGCCACTCGCTGGTACGAGTGACGTAACAAACAAAACAGATCTGTAGCAGCACGCGGCCCGTGAAGTGCACTAGTGGAGAGAGAGGGAGAGAGATAGAGCGCGGTGTGTAATCAACACTTCACGTTCGGAGCCCGCGTGCATTGCCATTCACAGCACGCAGTGCGAGCGGCTGACGTCGGCGGAGGTCAAGAATCGCGATTCATAATTTCGCGCTCGACGCGCGCGACGCGGCACTCTTACCTCTGCTACTCCTCTCTCTCTTCTTGTGATCTAGAAACCTGGCGCGCGAGACTTCTTTTCGCTTATTACTGTCGAGCGGTGCGCATCTCTACGGATGCTCTTTTTGTTCCTCCTCTCTTTCTCTCTCTCTCTCTCTCTCGCGGGCTCTCCTCCTCTTCTCCTTCTTCGCCTCCTCTGCGCGCTCCACTTCTCCCTTCCTTCTCTCTCTTCTCTCTCCTCTATTTCATTCCGATCGTTTTTTCCGTACAATGGAGACCTACAAACTGGGCAATTTGTTGCTGGCCGCTCTCTCTCTACAGCCGGCAATCTTCTAGTACCAGGAACGCGGAACACCTTTTCCACGGCGTAACGCCTCTACGAGGGAAACGACTCGGCGGTGCAGCGAACTTCGCGGCCGCCTCTCTTCGCACTATCCGCGCGCGCAGCCATGCATCGGTTTCGTTAACTCGCCTGTGTGTTATGTATATTCACGTGCAGCCTATATAACTTCGCTGCTAGAACGACTGCGAGACGTTTGCGGCGCGATTTTGAGAAGGTAATACTGGGATGGTTGGTAGGACAGCGGGCGACGGATTTCCTACGCTCGCGAGTGATAGAGATAGAGGAGGAACAAAGAACAATGCGCGCGAGAGAGACAGAGAGAGAGAGAGAGTATATAATGAGGGAGCATAAACAACAAATAGACGATAAAGAAATCGGAGCTGCTGGTGGTAATAAAGGAAGCCGCGCGCGCGGCGCTACGTCGTGTCATGCCCCGTGGCTCTGTGTATATACACAAACGGCGGGTGCGCGCGACGACGCTTCTGTTTTCTATAGAAACATTTTTCCTTCATTTGCGCCGCGAGGTCTTCTTCTTCTTCTTCCTCTCCTTCCTCCTCCGTGCCGTACTGTAATTGACTTTAGCGGCTCCGCGCGGGACGGAAGAATTTAAGCGCCCCCTCGTCCTGTAATTTCGCGCGACGAGGTTTGCATAATGGGGAATCAAAACTGTAAATTAAACTGTCGAGTCTAGCTCTTCATTTGCATCGGAAAAGAAACCTTTGACAAATATCGCTGGGTCTGAAAAAATAATTGTTCATAATATTATAAGAAGTAGCGTTCAGCTTCGTTGAGAATTCAAGCATCCTTGAAAGATTCGCCGCGTCTATGTCTATATATATCTACCGGCAGTGATTCGGAAAATGAACGTAATAGTCAAAGTACTTTCTCGTTTTACGTAAACAGCTGATCGTATACGTTTACGGTAATCGGTACACTGTCAAGGCTCGTTGCTCTCGCATAATGTATGGCTTGGGAGCACGTACGTACGTACGGGGCTATTCCCCTCTGTGCGGGAACACACGCGAGTCTTAAATGCGGAATAATGAATTCACGGGAGCGCGCGCTACGAGAAAAATATCGCATTTACGTCATAATTCGAGGATTTGCATTGTAATTGTTTCCTCGTAAAAAAGCCGAATAGCCTGGAACAGTTGAAATGTGACGAACGCACATATGAAGTATATCTCGGAGAAACTAGTTCAATCGCCGGTAGAATTAGTTAATTATACAACTTGTTCGGAAAATGTATGCGTCTGTAAACATAATCCTGTAGAGCGCAAAATTCTAAGAAAAAAGTTCCTTTACCATTTTTTCATATGACTAGTACTTTTCTAGTAACTGATGTATTTAAATTGTTTGTTTTTAATAGGAATTGTATATCTATAGATATCATCTTATAAACATAGGTATACATTTTCTATTAAAAACAAAGAATTTAAACACATCAGTTACTAAAAAAATACTAGTCATATGAAAAAATAGTAAAGGAACTTTTTTCTTAGAATTTTGCGCTCTACAGGATTATGTTTACAGACGCATACATTTTCCGAACAAGTTGTATAGATAGCGCGCACGGTTATACGTCAATATATATTTTTCACGCAAAGGTATAATAATACGCGTACGAACAATTTTAAAAATATGTCATTTAAAATCTATATGTCAACGCGTCGAATTGAAATGTCAAAATGAATTCCACAAATCCGCTATCGGATCATAAAACACCTGGCAAAAAGTCAGGAACGGCCATATAATTGTCTCGTAAAAGAACGATATTCCCCGGATATAATTCTATATATTCAATTGAAATTTATAATCGATGCGACTGCGATCCCGATCTCGCGAATTTTAATACTGACATTCCTCGGCACGTGAGCACCTGAAAATTCAAGACAAAGTCGTAAACGGCGCGCCGCGTCTTTATTTCACTTATCGGTTGCGCGCGCGAGGACGCCTCGGAAAATTTACGCGCTCCCGCGGGTGCAGCAGCGGCCCATTCAGCAGCCGGTTTACACACACGCACGTGTGCGCACGCGCAACGCGTGTGTACCAGTATGCTCGTAAATCTTGGAGCGATTGGATTGCGGCCTCGGCGCGCTTTTAGCACCTGCCGGATTCTACGCGACTGCAGTCGTCCGATATGCCGCGTATAACGGATCGGAATAATTAGAAAAGTCCGCGCTGATGCATCCGCCTGCGTTGCGCCGATCGTATAGGAAGAAAAGCGCTTCCGACGCCTATAGTCGTGTATATGTATACATGCCACGCCTCGGGCTATACGCACCAAGCTCGTTACCAGGTCGCTTCTCCTCGGATTCCCGCTGATTGCGGGTTAATGTGATGATCAGTCGGATTCCGTGATTCACGCGATGTATACGTACAGATCGAAACGAAACTTGGGGCAAAAAGCGTCTTTCGAGAGGCCAGCTTCTGATAGATTATTTCCGAGAGACTTTGATGTTTAGTAACTGATTCTTCCCTCTGCCTATCATCAATCAGCAGTGATTTTCACGCTGATAACGCGCTCGGCTATTTTCTCCAGGCTGAGGATTCGTTGCGCCTTCATAAATTCATATTCACGTTATTCGCACATGTTTGGGGATACTTTACGAAGCTGTTTACCGCGAAGACGAGAACAGCTTGTGATGGTCACTAATTCAGGACGGAAATAAGGACTTTTTCTTCGAACAAATCATCAGATTACTCTTCTGAAAATAAAGAAATTATTTCAAAGAAATATAACGTTTTAGTTATGGCCACGTTTAACGTATTCGCATTTATTTTAATTTTCGCGGTAACACAGATTCTGAACGAAAAATGAAAGCCACAACATCTGTCGTATGCGATTGCGGTAGTTTATCCGTCGCGAATCGAATATAATTAACGCGATTCTCGGTATAAGCAGAAGTAGATAAATGATGACCTTATTGCTCATCAGACGGTGTAATTGGTTCCCATTTATCTCAATTAGTATAGAATACAATTTTTTAATCATCTAGTGAGAAAAATTATTTCCTTTTTTCAAAATTACAATGCCAAATAATAAAAAACTGTTAACTTGTCATTTGCTATCGGAAACACGTACAATAATACATTTCAGTGATTCGCAGACAAAAACACACAGACACACACATTCGCCCAACAAATGGATTAACACTGTCACTCATCCCTAGACAAACTTGTATACACTCTCGAATATTTTCCTCTTGATCAAACGCCAGTTGATTTCCTGCGCAGCGCGCGTTTCCCTGAGAAAACAGCCTCGGCTTCGCGCGCACGCCATACGCACACACACACACACGTGCACGCACACCGAGCTCTTGTACAATATAAAAACATTTGTCTTGCGCGCGCATGCTTGCACACATTCGGAGAGTGCGAATCGAGAGGCGAAGAAGACGAAGAAGAAGAAGAAGACGTCAAAGAAGCGCAGCGTGCGCGCGGACAGCCGAGTGTATACATATACACGGTAGCGCGCTCCGTGCGACGACACTCGTGAGTAACGGGCCAGGGGCTCTCTTTCTCTCTCTCAGCTGCGCGCGTCCTCGTCGTTCCGTGTGGCGCCCCGAGTAAACGTTTCGCGTGTATTCTCATTATACAGAGGCCGGGAAGAGAGAGAGAGAGAGAGAGAGAGAGAGAGAGAGAGGAACAGCGAGCGTCGGCTTCTACGCCGATACCTACTACGACTCGCCGCGCGCGGCTTTAAATAGTGGGAAGAGCGACAAAGTGCCGCCACCGACGAGACTGCATTTCATCGATGGGAAAACGTCCATGGAACGAGTAGGTTCTGACGTGTCGCTTTTGTGTGTGTGTGTGTGAGCTCAGGAGAAAAGGGAGAGAGATAGAGAGGGAGAGAGCTTCCTGA
Source organism: Torymus aiolomorphi (assembly GCA_036365515.1). Lineage (NCBI taxonomy): Eukaryota > Metazoa > Arthropoda > Insecta > Hymenoptera > Torymidae > Torymus > Torymus aiolomorphi. The sequence continues at coordinate 145,314,506 of CM070876.1, forward strand.
ATAACTGGCGTAATTGCGGGGTTGACAACGCGGGAGGCTATTCGCCTCGGGCGCTCAAATTGCAGTCTTCTAAACTTGACGCGCACTTGCTCTTTTTGACTGCCGGCGACAGCTGAGAACTCGTCGGGTGGCTTGGCCTGTCTGATCTTTCGCTATGCTAATCGCTTTTCAGCGCTTGATGAACCTTCCAGACAAGTGCATTTAGATTGGATTGCACGCGCGACCAAATTCAAATTTCGAGTTTAGGTATAAAAATAGAGTACTATAATTTTGCTTCCTCCCAGACGAAGCTTTGCGATAGCGAAAAAGAAAATTTTTGAGAAAATATGCTAGGAATGTTGTTTAACAAATTTTAAATCGAAATACACTATTTTTAGAAAATATCTGTATGGATGTGTGCGTGTGTAGGTGGGTGCATGTGTGTCATAACCCCTATTCGCTCCGTGCGTCCGGTGGGAGGAGATACGAGAATTTATCGAAGCACCCATGGTAGTTGAACATGATATTAGTTCTCGGACTATTTCTTATTGCTAGCATTGCATTTTTATAACAAAAATGAGCCCTTCTACTTGCTGCATCGTTAATTGCAAAAACAACGGTAAAAATAGTAAGTGTAAGTTTTTTTCTTTTCCAAAAGTGCAATGTAGAGTGGATCAAAGAAAAAATGGATCATAGCTGAAAAAAGAATCAAGTAAGTAACATAACCTTACTTTTTGTTTCAATGTACTCTCTGACGTAGATGTACGCACCTCATATTTATTGTACTATTTTTTAGTCCTGATGGCTCCCCATGGCATCCTAAGCCATCAGACTACATTTGCAGTGCTCACTTTGTAGGAAATCAAAAATCAAATGATCCATTAAACCCAAGTTACACACCAACAATATTTCCCACTATATACAGAGCAAGTGCAGTGAACGAAGGAAGCAAAAAAAAATAGGTAAAATAAAATTAAATAATTGTTATAACTAAAATTATATTAATTACATCCTATCTCATTTTTCTATTTTTTATTTATGTTATAGACATGCTCGTTTCATGGGCAGAGAAGAAAAAAAATACTACCTTGTCCGTCAACAACAATCAAAACAAGGCAACCGCCTTCTCCAATTGAAGTTAAAATGGAGCAGTTACAGGAGCTAATAAATGAACCACCGAATTCCACAACAGTGCAAAGTGAAAGTTCAAAATATATAGATAAAGAGTGCCAAGTTAATATCATCTTTGATTCCTGATGGAATTATGTGGTTATTTATGGATATGCTCTCGTAAATAAAACACTTCAAATCTATATATAAACAAAACTCTTTATTCTCATCCAATTCTGTTCTCTTCTACCTTCGCTTCTAAATCCTCTCTTGTCCAGCACAATACAAAAACTTAGCCTAATAATCTCAAGTAAATCAGCACTTAATATATAAGGGCACGTGTGCTCTAGTCCGGCTCTAGCTCGGAAGTGTCAAAACGCTCGCCCGCGCTCGGAGAGTCGCATTATACGAGGTGGTGGAGGAAGAGGAGAGAGAGCGCGTATCGCAGTCAAACTCAGCGAACTGAGGATTCTACGCCCTTTTTCCAACAATTCCATCGAACCACAAAAAATATTTATACGTAGTAGATATATATATCCTAGTTCTTACAATCATGTGCAAATTCAAACAGAAATTATAGAAACTACCCGTAAAATAATAGTGCCTAATCAGAAGAAATTCAAAGATCAAAAGTGTGGGACGCCTCAAAAAACGTATGTAGATCAATCATTTTGACCTATTTTAATTGATGATACAACGTCACTAAAGTTTTGTGGATTTTCATCAGTGAAAACTGAACAACAGCTTTTAGATCTTGTAGGAGTGACATTTGATACTTTTAATTTTTTATTAGATTTGTGCATGAATTCAAGTGAATTTTACAAAATTTTAAAACAAGACAGGCTTTTTATTTTTTTGATTAAAATGAAAAGTGGACTTCGCATTCATGTAGAGAGGATTATGCAACGCTTAAGGACTCACCAAATTTTAAATAAACTACCTTCAATATTATTTAATTATATAGATGCTATATTATATGTTTGTTCCGTTTTAGTTAACTTACAACCACCTATAATTGCTGATAATACAGATGGAAATTAATAAAACAAATTTGTATACTTTAGACTGTATGTATTTCCATAAACAATTAATTTGTACACATTTGACAATAAAATTGTTTCATGTTTTTAAAATGAGTAACTAACAAATAAACTCTTAAATATTTAATTAGCACATCAAGCTTTAAACCTTAACCTTAAATCAGTTAAACTGTATATATACTTCTATATACAGACTTATGTCCCCTTTCTCTTTACCGGCCCCTCAATTGATTGCTTATATTCTCTCCTGTGAAACAACCTAATTTTGTTTTATTCACTGCATTATTTTTTTCATAAAGTTGAGGTAAATAATATTTAAAATAAAATTCTTCGCATTGAGAAATTACTTTTTCTAAAAACTTCTCATTACGATGAACAGAAATACAGATACTCCCATTTTTTACTGGCGAGTATACAAACAAATCACAAATATTCATTTCTGTGATGTATAATTGGATTTGACACTGTGTACAGTAGATGGAACTTTCTTTTAAAATCACATTTGTATCTCGAAATTTTAAATAACTAACATTACACGTCTTTGTATTAAAATCCACAATTTGCATTTTTTCACAACTAATTGGACATTTAATCTCAACTATTTTAATAATACTGTTATTTTTGACACTAATACCGTCAAGACTAGTGCACAGCCATGGCTGCTTCTCACTCACAATAAGACCTACTTTTTTAATACTGATGGAATATAAGTTTTCGTACTCTTTGGGTGTAATCGACTCTATTTTTCTGCCATAGCGAAGAGCAGGTGTGTCAATTTCCTTTGGGTACAACATCTCTGACACCAACTTTTCCAGAGACTTTCTCACTCTACATTTAATTTCATGGACTTTTACTAGCCGAGATTCGCAAATTTCTTGTTTGAAATCACTTATCGCACTTAGATTGTTCAAGTGTATCACAGCACAATTGAATAATGTCTTTTCTTGATGAAACAATGTTGTTCTTATAGAAATTATTCAGTTGGACGGTAACAGTAACTTCAGTCAGAATGTTCTCCATAACTGCTTTAGCAGCTCTATCATTCTCATACTTCTTCATTTCTAACAGGACAGTTTTTAGCGCTGATGACTGATTCAATTTCAATATACTTGCATCGTGTAAAGCATGTAAACTTGAACTAACTGCTACTTCTATTTTTGGCTGAAATATTTCACAAAAATATTGTCCTTTCGAATACTTTTGGTGGACAAACTGTCGAGCAGTTGGTTTTCCCCACTGTTGCTCGAAATCAGTCTTACTTAAGCTGGCCTCATTATTGATGTAATGAATCAAAGCTGGAATGTGCTTGTTTTCCTACTTTGATTGTAAATGCAAGTGTATGAAGCTTCAGTCACTCTGCGATTGTTATCAATCTATAAGAATATTGAAAAGGAATATAAAATCTATTTTTTCCAATTAATATTTATAAATATTTAAATACATGTAAAACTTACATTTAACTGTGTGTTATATGTCGTAGATGTTACAGATGTTTGTCTAATCACTGATGCTTTAATCAGGAAGCTAGATCCATTTGTTCTATGCTCCTCAACATTTAGAACGTGCTGAGCATCAACTAAAGGCTTTCCTTTTGGAATTGTTTTTGGCTGAAATTCAATTTTATGACTAATATTTTCAAATCATGTTCTTATAATAATATAATTTGTCACGTCCATGATTACTGAGTACTGACCTGAAAAAAATATTTAAAAAATATTTAAACTATTATACATTCATATTTCTTTTTATTTCAGTTTTAAAATTTACTTTTACACTATATAAAAATATTAAATATTTGTACTATCCTATATGTGGATAAACTCAAAATACATAATAAAATCATAAAATTAACATATTTATCATGGATCACTTATCTCTGTAACGGCATCAATCGATGTAACTTGATTGTCCGTTTCAAGTAATTTGAATCCAGCGTCCAGACAAGCATTTTTATTGTTTTTAATATCATTTGAATATTCTCTACATGTAATATAATGATATCTTGTCCGTGAGCTCGATCCATTTTGAACCGCTGCAGGATGCCACGGGATATGCACGAAGCGAATAGCACTGATTGTTGGAGTAATATTGCCTCAAGGTTGCTTTTTCATATTCAGCAGATTCGCGAATATTCCCCCAATACTAGTAAATATGGATGCAACCGTGAGGCAATATTGCTGCCAACCACTATTTCCGTTGTTCCCTTGCTTTTTCAAACTGATAGATTAGGGGATGCGGTGCAGTAATATTGGAGCAATATTCGTACACGGTGTTAAATAATTCTTCAGAAATATTTTCTTTTTTTATAATATTTATGAACCGATTATTTCCTTAATTTAGCAATGTTAGAGGAATATTCGTACAGGATTAAACAATACGAGAGGAATATTAAATGAGGAATATTATAAGGCTATGCCTAAAAGCAATATAGCAGCAATATTCGTCCAACATGTGACAACGTTTGAGGAATATTATATTTGTATTCATTTTTTACGCAGATTTTTTTTCAATTTTATCCTACCCTATATTATGGAGTTTCTTGATGAGAAGTTAATGGCCAATTCTACCAAGGTTGTTTTTTTTAAATAAAAAACAATTTTTTTCAACGTTTCGGACATTTATTTATGGCCCTCTTCAGGGTCTAAGAACACGAAAATTAAAAATTAATACGTATTGTCGTTTTACACAATTTATCACAGATTATCACAGTTTGATTTTCGCAAAACAACTTACAAGAAACGTGTTGTCGAAGTTTACTTTGTACGGAAGAATTTTCCGCTCGTCAATGGCTTGACTATGAAAATTTCGGTCTTTTTATAGTCAAGTTATTCGCATGTGGACGTGTGTGTAATATCCCTTCCGTGTCGCGTACGGTGGGTGGGGATACAGTAGACAGTGAAAGACAGCGCAAGAAGGGAATTTATTATGATTCCACGAAAAAATAAATTATTTAAGAAATTAAATGTTATTTGCCACGCGAAATATAATAAGACAATAGATAACGATAGGTACAGAGAACATTTCAATAACACGAACGATCAAATTTCAAACAGTGCCAATGCCCCACGCCGGTGATAATACACAGGTGATTGAACCCCATAATAATACACGCGAAAAGTGGTGTGTGAATGTCGCGGACATTGAACTCCCAACATTTGTTATTGATGTATTGAAACTTGGCGAAAAATTCAATTTCAATAATCGTTTTGACAACTCGCTAGCACTACACTATGTAAAGAATTTTGAAACGTTTTTGTACAATAATATTGAAGATGAACAAACCGCAAAACTAAGAGGAACGTTTTTGAATTATATTAAAATATTTTACATCAAAGAACTATCACAACACACGTATTTTGATAAAAAAATTAAAATAGATTTTTAAAAAACGAAAGAATTTATCAAACGTAATCCACAGTTATTAATAACCAGAACAGATAAGGAAAATACAACTGTCATAATTTAAAAATCTGATTACGTAGAAAAAACAGAAAACCTTCTCCGAGATAAAAAATATTACAAAGAAATAAAAAAGAATCCCCTATCTAGTCTGGAAAGAATAACTAGCAATTTAATTAAATGGTTAAACAAAATTGATTTCTCTAGTGTGGGAAAAAAATTTGATCCCATACTACAAAAATGTAATATCGCGAAAGCATATAGACTCATTAAAATACACAAAAATGGCTTCCCCATTAGACCAATAACTTCCGCTATTAATTCGCCAGTAATAACGTTTCAATATTCTTCACACAATCCTTAACAATAAATCTGATAAAACCAGCCTCACACGTGGACAATAGCTTAAAATTAAAGGAAAAAATAGAAAATCTTCAAATTCCACTTGACTTTGAAATAATTAGCTTGGATGGAGTAAGTTTATTCATAAACATTCCTGAGTATCTGGTGCATAAATCTCTTGAAAAAATATGGACACAATTAATTTGTTTAGAAGCTAATGGTAGTATTTGTTGTAAACCTATGAAGTTGAATTTAATGACCCATCTACCAACAATGTGCTTATTTTTAAAGGTGTGGATAATAAAAATAAAGCAACATTTTTAATTTTGTCGACTTTTCGGTCGTTTTATTAATGACCCTCTTCAGGACTATCGAAACGTAGTTTTCAAGTATAGTTATGCAGGAAGACACTCCGCTCATCAATGATTGTGATGCTTCGTACGTGGGGCAACAGACAGATGCTTAAATATTAGAGTTAAAGAACATACAAAAAAATATACGATAAAAGATAAGAATTCATCATAATACGCACACACAAAAGACAATAACCACATTATCGATTTCAATAATGTTAAAATACTTGATACAGAAATTAATAGAGATAAAAGATTGTTTTCGGAAGCTGTATTTACACACACACACATACACACACACACATACACACACACACACACACACACACACACACACACACACACACAATTACATGAATAAACAATTTGAAATAAATAGATTAGCTGATGAATACACTTCATTAATTAAAAATTGCGAATTTATGTGCCTATAATAGTATGATTTCCAACTGTAACGAACGAGATGGACCAGGAGCACACATTGAGCAGGAGTAGCTACGCCCGCTCTGTGCAAGTCGTAGCGCAAGCGTGACAGTTAGTTTGTAACTTCACTGGCTTTGGCCTCCCACCAATACGTACGGTCCCGGTACCTGCCTTCTTATGCTGTCTTTCACTGTCTACTGTATCCCCACCCACCGTACACGACACGGAAGGGACATTACACACACGTTCACATGCGAATAACTTGACTATAAAAAGACCGAAATTTTCATAGTCAAGCCATTGACGAGCGGAAAATTCTTCCGTACAAAGTAAACTTCTACAACGCGTTTCTTGTAAGTTGTATTGCGAAAATCAAACTGTGATAATCTGTGATAAATTGTGTAAAACGACAATATTTATTAATTTTAAATTTTGTATTCTTAGACCCTGAAGAGGAATACAAATAAATGTCCGAAAAGTTAGAAAAAATTGTTTTTTATTTAAAAAAAAACAACCTTGGTAGAATTGGCCGTTAGCTTCTCATCAAGAAACATTACTCATAACTACCATCAGCTTCAAGAATCAAACTATATTATGGAGGTTTATCAAGAGTTTGAAACAAAATTAATTTTATTTAATGCCCATATATGGCATAAACTTTTGAGTCTCCAATGCAAAGGGGGAACCAAAAACAAGGCAAGACTTCTAATTTGAACTCTTCGTAAAGAGTTCTTCAAACGTTTGAAATTCACGGCTTATATGCTCTCGTCCTTCTAATTTGTTCAAAGGAGTCGCTACCAGTGCGTCGTATAGCGGTAGACAGTGGAATCTTGCTTATTGAGAGCCATTCATCACAAATTTTCATTTCGCTCCGCTACGCGGCGCACTGGTAGCGACTCCTTTGAACAGATTGGGCGATCGAGAGCATGTAAACCGTAAATTTCAAACATGCGAAGGACTCTTTACGAAGAGTCCAAATTACAAAACTTGTCTTGTTTTCGGTTCCCCCTTTGCATTGGGGACTCAAAAGTTTGTGCCATATGGGTGTATGGGTGTTAACTAATAGTATATTATGCACCAAGGGAATATAGTGGGCTGTGTGCTCCCCGCGGGAGAGTTGTCGCCTGAGCGAAGCGAGGGCGACAAACGCGCAGGTTCGCATAACCCACTATATTCACGAGTGCGATATACGACTTTTTAACACAACTATCATAAAGTTCGTACTCGTTTCCCGCCGAAAAGGGAAAAAAGGCTGCATATTGATTCCCTAACCTCACTCTCGTTCCCAGGGGAACGCACTGATTGTACCCGAGCCGAAGGCGAGGGCACATAGAATAAAATCGAAAATTGGACGAATATTGCTGCAATATTGCTTTTAGGCATAGCCTTATAATATTCCTCATTTAATATTCCTCACGTATTGTTTAATCCTGTAAGAATATTCCTCTAACATTGCTAAATTAAGGAAATAATTGGTTCATAAATATTATAAAAAAAGAAAATATTTCTGAAGAATTGTTTAACCGTGTACGAATATTGCTCCAATATTACTGCACCGCATCCCCTAATCTATCAGTTTGAAAAAGCAATGGAATAACGGAAATAGCGGTTGGCAGCAATATTTCCTCACGGTTGCATTCATATTTACTAGCATTGGGGGAATATTCGCGAGTCTGCCGAATATGACGAAGCAACCTTGAGGCAATATTGCTTCAACAATCAGTGCTGTAGGGGAAGTTATTAATGAAAACGTATTTTTTTGGAAATAAGTTATATTTCGAAATAAAAAAAAAATATTGACATGAGTATTTTTTTGTTTATAAGCAATAAGGAGTATAATAATTAGCTAAATTTTTTATTGATTATTTTTGAAGAAAAAGAATAATTTAAAAAAAGTGATTTTCTTTGTAGCGATACAGCTAGAATAAAATTGACTTAATTGCTTTGAAATTTTTTTGTGGGTAGATTTTGGATACCTGTCTATAAATTTCAGAAATATTTTAAGTTAAAATTTGTGCAACATTTTTTTGAAATCGTAATTTCTCGACAGCAGCCCGTTGTATCCGCTGTAAATTTATAGACAATTTTACATGAAATATAGGCAACATGTCAGTAAAATTTTATTAAGGTCATATGATTACTTTTAAAGATATTTGATATTTACAATTTTGATATTTTAAAAAGTGATTTTCTTTCATAGAGTTATTATAGATAGAGTATAATAGATAGAGTATAGGCAAGGCATAAACGCTCTTGTAAGTGAAAGCGTCCTATCGATAGAAAGAGAGAGGAGATCGGTGGACCCTTTCTATCTCTGTTCCGCACAAAACGGAATTCGCGGCGGGTGATTGAGAAATATAAAAATAAACATAAAATGATTTCAAAGTTTCGTTTATTCTCATGCTTGATTAGCACCTTATTCAAAGGTTACGCAACGACTGATCACAAACGACAAAATCAACAACTTAGTTTCTTCTTAGCAATGGTCTTTTCTTGAACGAACTAATCGCAACCTTAGTAAATATATGTATATAATCAATAATGATGAAATTACATAAACGCTTTTTTCTACTTTTTAAGTATTTATAATTAATATGTATCCGTAACAATCTCTGTCTAATGGCGCATGAGCAGATTCAAACTGTAATTTCAACTTTTTTAATTATCTAATAGCACTGTAAATAAAAAAATCGTTGAAAATGCAGCCCCAGTAAAAGTACGATATAATTCAACTCAAAATAACAATGACCATCTACACATTTCGTTGCCTGATAACCTTCACCAATATTTTTAATATACATATAAAAAAAATATAAAAATCTACATGCTTTGATTATTGTGAGAATTTAATGAAAAAACTTTTTAATCAGTTAATAAATACAGAATAAAAATACCACTTGCATCCATAGACATGAGAAGTTTGACTGAAAGCCGGCAACTATATAGCGTTCGAATAAAATCATATAATTACACCGACTTTTTCATCCTAACCCATTAACGTGCAAATGTAGTTCACGACACAGAATCGCAATTACCAAGAAGCCGCGCGCGTCACTCTGTGAAAAAAGGGTAAAACAGAAAATTCTATCACTCTAAAATTAAAGCGGCCGCACGCGCGCCACCCTTTTTACACTCGCTCTTTTTGCGAGGACGACGCGCGCGCGGTTACCACGCTATACACACACACACACACACACACACTGCGTCGTCCCCTCGCGCTATGGGGCTCGACGAGAAAATGTTCGAACGGAGAAAGCCGCACGCGCGCGCACACGTACGAGCTAATAATAACGTGAGTGCGCAGGCAAAAAGTGCCGGGAAAAAAATGCGCGTACGAGAAAATTTCACTTGATAGAGCGCGGGGTGGAAAAAAAACGTTAGAAGAGGGGCATATAAGTGTTGTTCAGCCGAAGAGGGAAAGGAGATGAGCGCGCGTTGAAATAAAGTACTCCCGATAGTTGCAATGGGAACAGAGTCAGTCCTACCGGTGTTTAAGATGTTGTTCGATGTCGAACTTGATAGTCATCGGCAGATTGTCACTGCGAGAAGCGGTAAGGAAGTTTGTTGATCCTTCATTCTTCTTTCCATGTTCATGGTTTTTTGTTTTATGTTTTTAAAGCTAGTTTTCTATCGAGGCAAAACGTAGAAAAAGATCACGTACTTTTAAAATTCTTCCGTTTGTATGTGGGCAACGGTACATAATTGTAAATTGAAAAAGATGATTAAATTTCTCTCACCTAGACTTTAATGATTGTCTTCTATAATAGTAAACCACTACTACCCTGGTGGAAACTGACTTCATTATTTGCCTAATAAATAGCTAGTTGTAGTAGGATATAGCCAAAAACTAGCAACTTTTCTTGGATATTTCTATCTATCGATGAAGCGATTTTTCCAACATCATTCGACCATTTAATAGATTGAAAATAGAAAGACTTTTTTTAAAGATTTACACAAACTTGTTCTTAACTATTTCAATGGTATTAAAATTGAAGACAAAAAGAAACTGTTGGTCAATTTTTTTTTAGTTAGAAAATGGCTAGTAGAAGGCTTGTTCTTATGAAGAGGAGTGAGAGAGACAGAATCTAATAGAAAAATATGGGTTTCAGTACTGTAATAGTACATTTCGACACGGGTGGGGAAGTCGATTATTTAGCTAGTCACACCACCTAAATAATCGACTTACGCACTAGTTTCGAACGGTATTTTATACCACGAGCGCCGAAAAATCATATCAAAGTTGTGATTTTGAGGTTAGAGTGGTATAAATGTTTTTTTAGTCTGTGTTTATTGTTTATATTTTTGTAAGCTATCTATTACAATTGAATGCTCTTAAATGTAACGTCAAGTCTATGAGTAAATTTAAATTGAATATTTTGAGGTTATACCATCCTATTTCCAATCTATTAAATGAGCGAATAATAGGGGAAAAGCGTTTCAACATGACCATTAACTATCCATTTATTCTAGCTATTTACTGACTTTCTGACCATTTCGTAATAGACAAATTTATTTCTACCAGGGTACCCTTGATATGTATCCGTTCTACACAAAAATATGCAAATCCGGTGGTATTTCGTATTCAATCATACCATATAAGTGCACCGTACCCTTGAATGTCAACACCTAAGATTGAGTGTTTTCGTGTGAAAGATTTAAAACGTGCATGCTGAAATCAAGGGAGACACAGGCACGCGTGCGCGTGGCGTGAATGCACAATGGTTAAAAAATAATTCACAATAATGAGTCGAGGGGATGTAGGAAAAAGCGCTCGTACATTTCTTTTTGTGCACTATAGCGGCGTGATGCTGAAAGTGCCGTTTATGAGCTGTGCGTGGCATTGATGTACAGCGACACTGATTTATGAACGCCGCTGAAAGAAGTGGCACGTTAAGTATCGACTGTGTGCGCAGAACTCAGTGCGCTGCTGCCAATGTCTTGTAAAATTTTTTCCTCGGCCAATAATGCATACGTATTGATTACACATCACGCGAAGTGTATAACAATTGCGCGGTCATTCAAGCTATCTGTCAAAAGATTTTCATCGCATCGTGAAACAATCGCAGGTGATAATAATAAACTGGAAGCGAGAAAAAAACAATTTTGTTTGGTTATTAATAAATATAGAGTCTCGTGATGATATTACGGTTATTTTTACGGTATGCAAAACAGGTTACGTAGTGTTAATTTAAGGAAGAAACAAATTTAATTAGATAGAGGATGAGTATATTGCACGTGATTTTGCTTCCTCATAGAGGAAGCTTTGTATTTAAACAGTTTTGATATTACCATTTTAAGTAGGTCTTTTCTTTTTTACTTGTTATTTCGTTTCGATATTATACCGGTAAAATATCTAGTAAAATGCTCAAAATTGATGCTTTTACGGTGCATGTGATTGCCCAGAAAAACCTTGCTCAACTTTCATTAGGAAAATTCAACGACGCTTTTAAAAGTAAGAGCCAGGGAGAAAGAGAGAGAACATCTTGCTACATTGCTGCAGACAAGCCTTCTCTCGCGCGCCTCGCGTATAATAGCCGATATTTCGCTTCCTTGGCAATTTAACAATATCAAAGTCATTAAAGTGGGCGTGAATGCACCGGCAATTACTGCACCGTCTCACTTTTATTCCACGCGTATCAGCAACTGCATGCCCCGGCTTCTTTCTCCCGCGCACTCTATTTCCCCCTCTCTATTTCCCCCGTGAGCGCGGGCTATTACTCCCATTTCATTTCCGATGCGATTATGCAATGTCAAGGTCGTGAATGGGGAGCCGCTCGCGCTCGGGGCTATTAATAACAGCGGCCGCGAGAGCGCGAGAGTAAGAGAGACGGGGAACTATATTTGCGTGTGACAGGAGGAGCCCGCAGCTGGAAGAGTTGAACGCGAGGCCTGGCGAAACGGTCCACCGAGCAGGTAATATTCCAATGCAGGCGGCGGAGGAGAGTAAAAGGGGAGAAGAGAGAGTCGTTTAACGATCGGAACATCCGCGTTTCCGAGGATCGTTCCTGCAATCCAGAAAGAGGAGCCAGCGATTATTATTGCGCGCGCGTATTATCTCGAGAGCAGGCGCGAATGGTCGGCCGTTGTTCCAAATCATTTTTAATGCTTCGTTTCTGCGATTATAATATATTTCGCCGTAAGCCGTTTGATTGTTGTCCGACTAATTTTCCTTGGCTATAGAGTTGGATTTATTTGAATGTAACTATAAGATGCTCGGTTGAAAATCATGTGTTTTGAGTAGAATAAAAACACAAACTGAGTGTTATAACCTAATTTATTTTACATTAGTTCTACGTAAATGTTGTGTACTTGTTCCTCGTTGAATCATAATTACACAGAAAAGTGTGCTACTGATTCAGTTTCTGACACAAAACGGATTCATTTTCAACTGTGCGGAAACATACAAACAACGTTTTTTTCTATTCTGCATCCCTGGTAGAAAATTAACCATATTTTATAGCTAACGTGTTAATTAAATGGAAGTATTTTTAGCAAAAATCATAATGCAAAAATAAAATAATTCATCTAAAAATTCTACTATTACTTAAAATGCATATTTTATGAAGTGTAAATGCCATAATTTATTTCGGATTGATACATAATTATGAAATACAAGCAATATTCGTTTTTAGTCATAAAGTTGACTCAAAAATAGCTAGCTTCTGGTTAACATTTCTACCAAGGATATAGCATATTTTTATTAGTCTTTTCTTAAATTTGATTATATTATGGCGACTGCAACAAAACTTTTCATTCTTATATACGATTAAGCTTGTCATTTAAACAAAAAACTCCTTCTGGCACACATTTTCTTTTTTTATTTTAATTCGATATAGTAAATATCAAAAGTATTGTTAAAACGGGTTGTAACTTTGACGATCGACGAAAATGTATATAAAAATCGAAGAAAAACGATAATCCGCGTGGCTCACCATGCAAATGCCGCAACAATGTCAAAATAAATCATAAAATCAAGAAAAATTAGAAAGAAAATTAATATCGTCAATATTTTTCTCGCCCCCTCACAAAGGGAGCCTAATAAATTTCCGAAGCGTTTCCTCGTCTGTACGATATACACGCGCGGCGCATGCACACGGTTTCGGATAGCGTGCGTGTCCCGCAAGCCGGAGAGGCGCAGCACGCCTGCAGCAGCTACATCGTCGACGCTCGCGAACGTTAGCGTATTTGTCTTGACGCGCGAGACAAGGCGGAACAACAGTTGCTCGATGTAGTTGATGTCCCTCGTATATATCTCGCTAAATTGCCGCCGCCGGTACATACCTCTATGTGGTGGCACACATTTCTCCCGTACACAAGCCGCCACCACTGCGACGATCTAATGTTACGCGCGCGCTCGCGTCGCGTATAACATGGTTGTATATATACACGCGTTTGGAGCTTCGCAAAAATAGACGATCGTATACGCGTCGCAGCTCGCATCATTAATAATTTTACAGGCTACCAGAAACTTATTGGAATATTACGCTCGTTAACGCGGAGTGTGCGTGACGCGGTAAGTATAATAATAAATAATAAAATATATTAAATTCGATGTTTTATTGTAGAGGCGCGCGTGGATACCGTTAGTTATACGTGCGAGATATATTATATACGAAAAGCTCGGAGCGTCGTTATATTACTTTTGTTTTTCGCAGCGCGAGGTGCTTGACTGTAAGGAGCGAGCAATCATCCGTCTCTCGCGCGTGCTTTTTTGTTTGCATTCTATCGTCGTTTTTACGAGCGCGATTATATCATTTGTAATGGAAAGGACGCGTCGTTGGGTGTAGATGGCTAATTAATATACCTTAAAACTTACAGCTCTCAATGAGGCGAATAACATTTATTGGTGTTTGATGATAGCTGTGCGCGCTCGATGCTCTGCGGTTGTCAGTCACTGATCAGTATGGAAAGTAATGCGCGCGTATGGATACACGTACGTTCAATTAATTAAATTGTATCGGGACTTACGCACTTACGCTCATTAAAGTAAAGCGAGATGTTTAAATTTCATCTGTTATTCAGGAGGCTACTATCGAAGTACGGATTGATTACTAATTAACATAAAGTATATCGAAGGGTAGCTTTATACGAATAAAAGAAATGTAATTTATTGCTGGTGAATAATTTTGAATAACCATTAACACCAAAGTGCAAATCTGTCAATCTTGATTCGATTTTTCGCAATTTCAACGCGTCGTGTATAAAGTCGAGTAATTTTATTTCAAAATAAAAGTAACCTCACTCGTATACGAAAAAGCGGTTATTTCTACACCGTCTTTTCGTAATAAAAGCTTATAACCGCTATTTAGTGTATCTTAGAACAGTGTCTATAATAGTTGAAACAGAAACATTCAACTCCCGCCTCGTTACATTAAACCCTCCGCCGTAAACCTGAATTATTTTATAATTTGACCTTGAGCTGTCGGTTCATTTATTTTTTCACCGTTATCGCAAACCTCGCGCACACAAAGCGCGGCGCATACATATCCTCTCGTTCGCATTGAAACAAAAACAATATGTACGAATCGTGCATAAAAAATATAAGTAATTAGCCTCTTCCTCGTGCACCTCGGCGCCCCTGTCTAACGCGCGGAAACGTATTACGATCATGCTATTATATATAGCAAAACTTATATATGTAGCACATGGGAAAAACTTCCCTCCGGAAACGCGTACACTATGAAAATCTAAGAAGCCAGATCTCTCGCTCTTTGTGCGAGATCTTTTTATGGGAGGGAAGGAATACCGTTGAGGCGCTGCTGCTGGAGCTGCACTCAGCGGCGCGGGGTTCCATTATGGAATTACGAATCTGCTGATTGTTTTGAGGCTGTGCGCGCGCGCTGTCAGTTGGCGCGGAAGGAGAGTGCGCGCGCATCGACCCGCGCTTTATTCGGTTTAATGAGCGCACCGCCGCTCATCAAATAAAGACGAGCAGTAATGCAATACTTTGTTGCCGCGCGCTGCCTTCTCCGCTGCGCGCTACAACATTTGCATCAACTTCGTTCTTTAAATAGTGCATTAGATCATTACGTCGAAACACCTATAACGATCTGGCCATCATTTTGTCTTTAGGCCTCGACTATCGTGTAATTACAGAAATTTGCTTATCGGCGAAAGACTTATTTCCGCTTTTATCATTAGAAGTCTAAGTATCCAATTGCAATATCGGGAGGAACAAATGACATTGCTTCATCTCCGCGCGTGCCGATCGGAATTGATTCCCCTGAAATATATGCTGCAAAAAACTAATACGCATTTCCAGCTCATTGGCTCTGTCTCTCTCTCTCTCTCTCTCACGAGACGTGATGTATGCACAAAAGGAAGATGCGGAAAAAGCGACGTCGAGCGAAGAAGCTCTCGTAATTATCGCTGCTTCGATCCTATCGCGCGCACGCGCGGAACGTGTTTTCCAGCATCGTCGCGTATATAGTACAGTCGCGCGTCGAAGCTCGCGTACCCATCTGCCGCCAAAATAGAATATCGCGCGGCGCCGATTAAAGAGACCTGCGCGTGCACCAGTGCAGCAAACCGCGCAGGCGCAGCAGAGAGAGAATTATTATTCGCCTTTATCAGGCTGGCATTTATTAATTCGCCATTTCCGTGATTAATGCAGGCGGCCGACGCGTGGCAAGTATCTCACGACTCATCGACGCACACAGGGCCAGGTGTAGCCCGGGGCCGGCGTTTTGCCGCTCCCGGAAAAGCCGCTTTCGCGTAAGTGCGCGCGCGCTCTCGCTCTCTCTCTCTCGAACAATTAAATCAATAAATAGGCGAGCAGCCATCCATCACGTCGCCGATCTCCGCCCATCATCGCTCACGATTCGTATCGCCGCGGTTGCTGCTGCTGTAGCTTCAGACCGCGATACGATAACGGTCCCTCGCCGCGGCCGCGAGGATTTTATGGGGCATCACGTGTAGCAGTACACGGTCGGACGATCCGTATCGGCGACGACGATGACTTATCCCCCCCTCTTCATTTTCTAGATCATCCGCGACCTCCCGCGCCTCTCCTACCTTGATGACGCTCCTTTCAATACCTGCCGATATTCGACTACGCGATGCTGCACGTCGCCCCGTGTATATATAATGCGCACGCTGATATGCTCTGTGGTGCATTCTGAAGATCTGGAGGTAGGATAGCGAGGGGAACGGAATAATTCATCGCTTGACCTTTCTCCTCCCTGGTGCACGCGCGCGCGCCCGCCTCGGGGTTTCGCGGTATATAGATTGTTGAAAATTGAATAGATTGCGCGGGAGGAAAACTCGTCGCAGTAAACGTGTAACAAAGTGTAGTGACACTGATTTTTATTGCCTTGTTGTCGAGTTTATATACCTATAAGGTGGTTGGAATCTCAAAATTGATGTTAAATATATATAAACATTTTTTTAAGGACTCTTTCGAATATTGTCATATAAGTGATGCTGTAATTAAAAAGAAGTGTACTTCAAGTAAAGAAAAACATTTTTTAAACCAAATTTAATTATTGTTAAACAAGACATCATCATAAAAAAAAATATTTAACAAAACATTGGAATCTTTTTCAAACATTGGAATCGACTTCAATTAGAGAATCAGAGGAAGATACCGATATGAAAATTCAAAAGTTTTCAATACTTACCTGCAAAGCTACAGCAGATTATTCAAACAACCCCGTGAATGGACGTCCAATTATTCAAAAAGTTAGAAATTCTCATAAACAATCTGATTTGGCTTTGCAGGTATTGATAATTTTTTAACTTTCATATCAGTATACTGAAATATATACATCTTCCCCTGAGATTGTAAATGGAATAAAATGAGCCCTTCATAATTAAAGTCAGATAAAAAATAAAAAATATTCTAGTGCTTTGTTAAATTTTTTTTTTTTGACGCCGATATCTTGTTTAACAATAATTAAATTTGGTTTAAAAAAATGTTTTTTTTTTTACTTGACGTATACACTTCTTTCCAATTACATCGTCACTCATATTATAATATTCGAAAAAGTAGTTTGGCGTTCGAACCACCTTAATAGAAAAGAATAACGAGATTTTTGCCTCCGGCCGAACGCCGCGTATACCAGTTTGCTAATATTCATGATATAATACTCCGGAGTCTATAAAGATGTCATCTTAAGAAACAATGTACCATCTAATTGCGAGGATAATATAACGTCGCGTGCAAAAATACCGCCAAAGCCATTTCTCAAAGCGAGCATATTGTGATTTTCTCCCTGGCCAAGACTCTATTAATTCATCCTGCCGATAGTCGGATGTATACATATAACATATGTATATTACAGGCGAATAAACGATTCGTTTGAGTCTTCTTCGTCCCCGCACAATAAGTGCGAATCGACACGCGATCGAACCGCCCGGCGCACGTGACGTCTTTTGTGCGATCTCTCCTCCGCGAGAGGAGTGTCATTGTAATCGATAGATCTTACACGCTGCAGCTTTTAGTTCTTGTTGCCGCGTCTCCCTTGGGTGGCATTGCAGCCGCGCGCGTGGGACGCCTACACACACGCGCGTGCGGGCGTTTTTAATTGATCGCCACGCGCGCGATTCCCCCCCAAGGGTGGAATGTAAATTTCGCATCGCGATGAGATGAGACGCAGCCTCTCGTCGTTTCTTTGTCACGCCAGCGGTGGATGTCTTTGCACACTCACCGGTATATATAAGGTACGCGCAGGCGCGCAACAACAATTTACGATAATTACAAGCGCTTTAAAGGAAATCCATAGAATGTGTATATATATGTATAGAAAGGATATCATTCGATCGTCTTATGAAATACGCGGCCACAAGCGAGTCTCCAATAATTCCCATAAATTCCGGGCCGCGCTAGCTCTCGCGTTTATCGCGACCAGGCGGCTCTAAAATCCCCGGCGACGAGGCCCCATATAGCGGACTTTATCCGATGTGCAATGGGGGGGAAAAAGGAGTAGCAAGGTACACGCGCGTGCGGTCCCGCCCATCCGCGCACAGCAGCAGCAGCAGCAGCTAACGCGCTCGCCGATAAACCTCCATCCTGTCATAAAGCACACGCGGGCTCTCTTTCTCTCGCGCATGCGCGCATACATATATGCACAGTGCGATATATCTCGCTGGCGATCTTTCGGCTCTCGTATATACGTGCTGTTATAGTATAGCTGCCACCCCCGCCGAGAAAAAGGAAGGCGAAATTCCTCGCGCGTGCGACCGAGTAACAGTGCCAGCTCCCTCTCTTCTCGTGTATATATGTACAACGTGTACAGTTTCCCGCGGCTGCTGCTGCATGCGCGGAATATACGCGGATGCAGAGGAGGTGGAGGAGGGAGGGCAAAGGTATGGGGCAGACGCGCGGGCACATTATCGATGTCGTGATGCGGCGTATGCAAAGCTGCGCGACTGTTATACATCGGCCCGTTATCCCGATCGATCGTCCGTCGGTCATCCGCGCGCTCGCGGTCTGCATTTAATGCCCCGCTGCTGCTACCCGTTACCCAGTTATGCGCACGAGCACGCGGAGATCATATTACCGGGGGAGCTGGGAGACGACGACACAAAGACGCGACCGTCGCCGCTCGAGCGTGCGATCTTGCGCTGACCAAGGAGAGTTTCCCTATTTAGTCGCGGGGAGAAGATATGATGAGATCGGATGATGGCTCGATCGGGAACTATTTATTTGGCGTGAAAAGTGGGGTACTCAGATGTTTACGTGCGGTTAAGTGGAAAAAAATCTATTTGTTTAATATAGACGATTTGTATGCTGATGTTTATATGTTATGAGTAAAGTCAAGATTCTGATATACCAGCTGTACTTGATACGTCCACGCGAAGGATGTTTCAACAAGATTGATTTAGAGAGAACATAAATTTGAATAAATTTATCGAGGCGAAGTGGAAAAGCCTTCTAGGGACTTTTCGCCGCAGTCTACCTCTTGACAGACAGTTTAATTAATAATTAAATTCGGTTTCTCCGGCTTCAATTAAAATCCATAATAATACTGCTACTATCAGCGCGAAGAAGCTTATTCATTACGCATCACGTGGAGCGCAACGATCGACTCGCCAAGCCGGGCTCGGAAAAGGACTTTTTCGAGGATGCAATTGTCCTCGGGGCGGCGCACCGGGGAATGAAATCAACTCCTCCGCGCGCTCTCGTACTACGTAAATATCACGTATGAATTTCAATGGGCCTCGACTGCGGATGAATTATACAAAGCATACTCTCTCTCTCTCTCTCTCTCTCGCTGGTGTTCTCTCTCGGTTGGCGCGCGTAGAGCGCTGTGGGCGATTTTACGCGCTGCAATCGAGCCAATCTCGGGGAGGTTTACGAGCGACGCGGGCCCCGAGAAATTCCTGCTGCGTGTTCGCTTAATAATTTTACGGGATTATCAGCATCGAATTGCTCGAGATTCGTGGAAGGACGTGAATTATCTCGCGCCGGCGCGCAGAAAATCGAGTGCGACTTTTGTCTTTCCCTCTCTCTCTCTCGCCGAAAGAAGATCGCACGCCGAGATCGACGAGGTCGCTTCCGTGCTCACTTTTTTCCGCGTATCTATAATTTCGAGAATATTTATGATAAAGCTGTTGGCACAAGGCAACTGCTGGAATAATCTGAATTCCAAATGTCACTGCGCATCGTACTTGAACCGCCGAAGCATAAACGTAATTTGCCCCTTCGTTCATTAAGTTTATAGGCGGATTATGATAGAAAAGAAACGGGCATCGGTAATGCATTTTACTCTGCCATTCCAGAGGTAGGAAACGCGCAGTATTGCCGCATAACAATTTAATAGCGAGCGTCTTCCAATTATGCGCAGCTATATTTATCCAATTACTTTTGTAAAATGTGAGAATTGAAAAGTAATATTATCGATTCAATAAGACGCGCTCGGTATAATAAACAAATAAATAACTGAGGCGCAAAAAATAATCCACGATTAGCTAACAGTCGCTGTAACCATCGTAGCCCCGAGAAACTCTGCGAAGCTGAAATATTATTATTTCGATACAGCATCGGGCTTTTTACGCACGCTATATATATAATCTTTTTGCAATCATTGATTCCTCGAATTCATTTGTCAGAGTCAAAGAATAGAGCACCACCTCCGGGTTTATGGTTATAGCCAAGTCGAAGCGTGCATATATTGCTACCGATTCGAGATCGGTAGCACCAACATTCCAGCATGACAATTCCAAGATGGATGGCGTGTGGTTTGATGCAACACACGCTATTAGCAAATAGCGGTAAAGAAAACACGATCCATCATGACATCGCCACCCTATATGTATATGATCCCCACGCGTACACTCTCACTCGACTTTAATTAATTATCCTCGGCTACACTTTTTAATTTTCCATTATTACCATCTCGATAGACGCGTCCGCGGGTCAAAAATGCCTGTCCTTATTAAATAAGCTATGTACCCTCCGGTCGTTAATTTTCACACGATCGCGGCGTAGGCGCGCGCGAGCGCAAAAGCTGCTCGGTACATCAGAAATTTCGGTACTGAGGATGCTGCAGAGTCTCTCTCGTCGAGTTTTACCGTTTTAATTACACATCGGATCGCAGGTAAAGAAACGCGTCTCTTGCTTGGATAAGCTTTCGTTATGGGAAAGC
The DNA here is from genome assembly GCA_036365515.1 of Torymus aiolomorphi. Taxonomy (NCBI): domain Eukaryota; kingdom Metazoa; phylum Arthropoda; class Insecta; order Hymenoptera; family Torymidae; genus Torymus; species Torymus aiolomorphi. The sequence continues at coordinate 145,335,740 of CM070876.1, forward strand.
TGCCGTGGCGATGCGCGCGCGGCTAATAAGCATGAGGAACGCGTGAAATCGTTCCCTCCTGCACTATCCCGCTCAGTTCTCTCGCGCTAGGATCGACGCGCTGCTCTTCTTTATAGACTTGTTTATATATATATACATACATACATGCACGCGGTTGCCCAGAGCCTGGCAGCTCGTAAAAACGAGGCGCACGCGCACAAAGGAGGCTCGGGGCGAGAACAAAGAGGGGAAAAGGGGGCGTAATCGCGGCCCTATAAATAATAATCCATCGGCGGCGGCGGCGGCGGCCGCGATTAAGACGGCATTAATAACGTTTTTCGCCCGCGCGCGCTTGCTCGCGATCACGGTTGCGTCATCGATCGTGACGCTAATGCGCGCATACACTGCGCCCTCCATATCTCGCGCCCATTAATGACGAGCGATCGAGATGGAGGATCCGCGGAGCAGCAGCTCGCCGCCGGGAGTCACGACTGTACAGCAGAGCCGGCGATGACTAATTGCGACGAGAACGGAACTACCGCACTTTCCTCGCGAGCTGCGCGCGTGCCTGACGATCAAAGGCCTGCGTGTACCTATCAGGAGGGAGGGAGAACGAAAGTGCCATTTGTTTCGCACGGCTGAGATGCTGAGGAACGGACACATAAGCTCGCGCTTCTGGATTGAATTTCAATGGGCGAGTGCTTTATGCGCTGCACAAATGCTGCGCACGCGCGATTCACCGCTCCCTGATGTAATTGACGAGCGGGAGAAGCGAGAAATTGCCTTTTGGAACAAGAGCGCCGCGCTGAGTTTAATGATTTTACGAATTTATCGGCATTCAGGGGATGTGAAGCGCGGCCGACTCTTCTTTGAAGTAGCGGCCGACCGAGCGCGTGGGTATATAAACCTTGCGGAATATTATTTTGCTCCCAAGGTAACAGCTGGTTTGCAGTTGAAAAAATCTTCGCATGTCCACAATTAGAATAAGAATTCATATGTTTGCTAAACATTTCAGGGATAAAATGTAAACTTGCTTGTTATTAATGATGACTCGTCTTTTTTGTTTCAGGTGAGTTATCAATATCATTTCTGCTTTATGCGCAGCGCGCCGTAAGTATTGCCGATCTCTATATACATACACACACGGAGAGAAATTTTGTAGTGAAAATTACAAATATTCGAGACTAAATTACCAGTTTCTATGGTAATGGATGGACAGACTGACAATTTCAAACTTTTTACCAAAGTGCCTTGGTAAAATTTTTTTTTAGTTAATTTAAATTAAAAAAATGAACTTTTTTATCCATATTGATGGATATATAGTATTTTAATATAGAAATAGAAACAGAAACAAAGATGAAAAAACATTAAACTGAAAAAAATTTTTACGGAAGCGGGATTTGATCCGACGATCTTTGGGTTGAGAGTCCGACGTTCTACCGACTGCGCCACGGAAGCTGTTACCAACAGTCATTTGAATCGCCGTTATTACTTACTGAAAATATGTGTATTGTTTTCATTTTAACGTCGCGCACGCCTCTAGTATCAATCTTCTGAAACACAATATTGCGCAGTGCGCATGCGCGAATACACAAATACCAGGTTATTTGGTAAAATTTATCAGTTTTCTTAGTAAAAATTCTTAGGTTACCTTGTAAAAATGACTAGATCTCAATTTTTACCAGTGTGTCTGGTAATTTTTATTCCGATAATTTGGTATTTTTTTTAAGTGGTTATGGTAGTTTTTCCTGGGAAACTTATAAATTGTATTAGAAACCTGGGAATATCACGGCTTTTGACAGTCTATCCATGCATTACCAAGGCACCTTGGTAATTTTTACTCTAAAATTTCTCTCCGTGCATATATCGTTCGTAACATTTAATAAGGTGTATAAACGCAATATAAGGATAAAATTTTATCGAAAATCCAAAATCGATTTTGTTCGGTCCATATTAGAATCGAAATTGCATACGTCAATAGTAAATTAATGGATACCTGCGCCATAAGAAATAAAATTCTACACATTATACATGTATATACACACGCACTCGTAAAATTACATATCTTACCATCTGCGGTAAACGGAAAAATACAGTGAGAAGCGTAAAAGCTATGATTATACTATCCTACTCTGTCATTCATTTGAAACGTTTTCTTTTTTTATTTATTTAGTCATAAATGTATACCAATTCCATAACGAAGAAATTAAGCGAGTATTAATGTCATAATTCAGTTAAAATATTGTTATTATTTTGCTGTTTCTATCTACTTTCGATATCTACAGTCCATTCGGCGAGGGTATAACCCCAACAAATACACAAGTCGGACAGACAAACACGGAGCTCGCGGTTTTTGCCTCATGGCGAGACAGAGAGAAGAGCCACTTGAGAGGGCCGAAAAGAAACGATGGCAAAACTGCAGAGGTTTTAGGCCTTGGCGATCATGAAGACGTTTTATCTTGCCAGCGTCGATCGTTTTTCTCCCGCGAGGCGAGGGAAGATCGATGCTCCCTTTATGCGCGGGCGTAAGAGAGAGAGAGAGAGAGAGGGGGGGGGGAGTTCATGAGAAGCGCGGGAGGAAGATCGCGGTGGCATCGGGTCTCCCGCAAAAGGCTCGAGTGGATAGTCGTCGCGGGCGCGCGCATGGTGTATATATACTGTGCGCCTGCGAGAGCTCCGCGCACCAAATCGATTCGACGGGGTCACAGAAGTAACGGGCAACAATTTGCCAATTGATTAACTACATCCCCGCGTTTCCTCCGGACTGCTCCTATATACCTCTCTCTTTCTCTTTCTCCCTCTTTCTCTTTCTCTAGCCTGCGCGCGCTTCGCTGCATCCTCCTGCGCTATCTCGCTTGCGCGCGGGCGCGTTTCATGCCCTTCTCTCTCTGCCTCCTTCTATTCTCTCTCTCTCCTCCTCCGCGCCGGGACGTACGATTCTTCTTTCGCACGCTAGTCTCGCTTCGCTAGTGCCGCTGAAAACGGCAGTTTCTTCAATCCGCTAGAACAAATTTGTTTAACAATAGTATGGATCTAGCCAAGCCCGGAGAGAGTGCGCGCGCGCGTCTCAGAGTGAGGAGGAAAAAATGCTCTGCCTCGAGCGTTGCGCGTGCGCTTTGTGGGAATTTAACGAGATGCGCGGAAAATAAATGCGCGTTCCGTCCTCCCAATGCCGATGTTTATATGTATTTTTTTTACGTGAGAATAACTGATATCGCTGGAGGGGAGAGAGAGTAATTAAGCCAAGCTCGCAAAATGTGTCAATGAATTCCCTGAAGTTTGCCTTCGTGGAAATTCGCGCTCGATGCCCGATAATCATCATTATATAGCTATATACGCGTGCACAAAAATTGACTAACGGTCCGAGCTATACTGACACTCGCCGCCAAAACAGCAATTTAATGTTCCACTCCATAAGCTTGATTCAACCACGGAAAGAGAATTAATTTTCCGTGCGTAGCGCCGTTAAATAATAATTATCTATTGCCTATTTTATTATCACTAACATGTAGTTAACAATTTTGTTAGATTAGAGTTTCACAAATAATTGCATAAACCGGTTTTTTACATAGATTATTACAGCATAATATCAAAATAAATACATATAAAATAAATTTATTAAAGTGGAAATTGAAATAAATTTAATAAAATTTGTTAACGGGGTTCCATAGTCCTACCATTACCGACCGAGCAATTCACACAGTTTCAAGCTGATTAAAAATAAAATACGTCGAATCACAAAAAAACAAGAGAACACTTCACTGCGGTTTTGAACGTTCTATCATCCAGTAAAAGTTGGAGTCGAAATATCAAGTTGTTTTTGCAAAAACTTTGAACGAAACCGAATTTTGTTTTGTTCAAAGTTTTTGCAAAAACCACTTAATATTTCGACTTCAAACTTTTACTAAGTGATAGAACGTTCAAAACCGCAGCGAAGTGTTCTCTTGTTTTTTTGTGATTTTACGTATTTTATTTTTAATCAGCTTGAAACTGTGTGAATTTTTCGGTCGGTAACGGTACGACTATGGCACCCCCTTAATTCTACGATACAATAATAAATCAATGTTCTCAATCAATTAACAAATCAAATTTATTACTTACAGAAAAACATTTATAACATCGACATGATGATAAATTTTTAATGTAGTTATTGAACTCTTCTATTTTTTTATTCAAACTATATTTGGAAAAATATTGAACAAAAATTCTTGTACAAGTCCCGTAAAATTCCCAGAGTACCCATCTGTATCTAAAGTCTGTAAAAATTTAAATTTAGTAAAGTAAAAAAATCAAAGAAATTTTCAGAAAATTAATTATCTTTTATCTTTTATCTTTTATCTTTTATCTTTTATCTTTTATCTTTTATCTTTTATCTTTTATCTTTTATCTTTTATCTTTTATCTTTTATCTTTTATCTTTTATCTTTTATCTTTTATCTTTTATCTTTTATCTTTTATCTTTTATCTTTTATCTTTTATCTTTTATCTTTTATCTTTTATCTTTTATCTTTTACACTGAGAAACAAATTTTTTTTATCAAAGAAAATTTCATTGCAGTAAAGAAATATGCCTTTGCATCCAATAAATATTTTGTTGGATCCAAAGAAAAAATCTACTACGTGCAATCAATGAATTATTTTATTGAAGTAAAGAAATAATCTTTGTCTCAATACGAAGGTATCTTTGATTTAAAAAAATTTATGTCATTCAATTGACAAAATCCTTTTGAAGAAATATTTCTTCAGTCTAAAAAAACATTTTTTTCTTTCAAAAGTTGGATCTTTTGTTTCAAAAAATAACGACATTGAATTAAAGAAAACTGTCTTATAATGAAATTCACTAAAACCAAAGAAAGAATACTAAGAAAACTCTAGTTTTTTGATTCTATGCTATAGATATTTACTGCAAAGAAATTATTTTATTGAACTTAAAGTTAATTTCTTACGATGTATTTACTAATTTGAAAGAAGCGCTTATTAATGCGAAAGTAATATATATTTCATTGAATACCACCATTTTTAACAACAAAGAAATATTTCATTATTTTTACTATTCGTTTTTAGGCACGACCGCTTCTCGGGAGAGCCTTATATTTTCGTCAGGGCGAAAATTGTAACACTTCAAATTCTGAAAATTTACAACATAAAAACTATTTTCGACCCAAAAGGAGTACATTTTAAGCGTTTCCAGAGATGTCTGTATGTCTGTACGTATGTATGTGATCAAGTAACCCAATTATCTCAGCGAAATTTCGACGGATCCAAACGGGCTTTGGAGAATATACTCATCTAATTATAAGTAACTGACAGTTCTCTACCGACCCGATTCGATCGACAAATAAAAAAACTCCAGAGAAAATAAAAATTTGAAAAAATCGAATTTTGACCATACGGTGAACAAAATTAAATTTAAGTCGAAAACAACAAATGCATCTGCTAAAACTAATTAAAACACGTCTTTTTTACATTGAACATTTTTTTCTATGAACAATATTTAACAATGTAATAGCGAAAAACCCGCTAAAATCATCAAAAATAGTCGTTTTTTTGCTATTACTTTACAGGATTTAACTTTACACAAAAATGTTAAATGTAAATAATGTTATAGATAATATTGAAACAAAACTTTTTCCTATTGGACATTTTTTCGTACGATCAATTCCTGACGAGTTAAATCCAAAAAAAAAAACGATTTTTAACGCCTAAATGTACATAAAATGGCCGATTTTCGTTTATAACTAAGCAGAATTTGACTTTATACAAAAATGTTAAATATAAAAGTTATAGATAATATTAAAACAAAACTTTTTCCTATTGAAAATTTTTTTCTACGACCAATTCCTGACGAGTTAAATCCAAAAAAACCTCTGCCAATACATTGGCACTTAGCTTCCTCAAAATAATGTATTTATTCATTTTTTTTAAATTTTTTATCACAATAATTAATTGTATCGTACCCAATTTTCTTTATGAATATTCGTAATAAATTAATATATATTTTTCGAAAATTCATTCTTGTTACACTTTTTCTCGTGCGACAACCCGATATTTTTATAAATCAATTTTTTCAAAATATTATCATATGTTCAATTAGTTTTATTTTAAACTATCTTTCGTCGTAATAGTTCGATTTTATTGGGCAACGAATTCAGTTTGAAGATATAAAAAAAATATATCTCTCCCAAATTTTAGGACTATTGGTTGATTTTCTTAATATTGTTATCGCATGCACCTTCAACTTTGGGTAATATTTCAAATCCATAATATTTTGAAAACTTAAAAATAAATTCGAACAAATTACCAAACTCTGTATTACATATATTCGTTTATTACACATATGAATGTTTATTATAAAGTCACCAATCAAGTCAATCAGTCAAGAGACTTTCCAAAAAGGTTACAACAAAAATACTGTCATATTCTGGAAGTAAAATGCAAACTTTTTCCCAATCAATTTTCTATACAAAAAATTTCGATATTTTGAGTAAAAAATAAAGATAATCTTTTGAAATTTCAACCAAATATATTCTTCAATGAGTCTAATAAGGTTAAAACTTGATCGCGCTGTAAATTACCCTCAATAAAAAACAAAAGCAAGTGAACAACACGCACGCATAGCACGTGTTATTTCCATTTTCTAGTATAGATATATCCAAAAAATTACGAATTGAAAAGAAGGCTAAATCAGTTTTAACCTCGAATATCTCTGAAATTCATAAACGAATTCTTTTACTCTAAAAACGCATATAATAAATAATATACATTCTACATCTCCGCCAAATTAAAAAAAAAAAAAAATTAAAACAAGTTTTCTCTAGTTATCAGGCGACAAATAAAATAACTTTGTAAAATAGGAAAATTTTGAATATCAAAAAGTAATCGTACGATCTTGATGAAAATTCACATACATAATATCTATATCACATACAAAATTGTCTAGAAATCTGTAGCTGATTCATAGAACCGTTCTCGAGAAATTACGATTTAAAAAAAAGTTTAAAAAATTTTAACCTCAAATACCTCTAAAATTTATGGACCAATTATTTTGCCCAAAGAACTCGACCAAGAGCTATCCAAAATCTACCTCCACAAGGAATTTTGAAGAAATTACGACTATTTTCCCTCCGGAATTGTTGGACATACAAAACTCATTTTTTTCATTTTTCATGTTTTACGTTTTTATTAATAACCAAAGAACCGTGATAGCTAGAAACTTTTTTTTTTAGAAAATATAAGTATTTTAATTCTCTTTTAAATGCTACCTATTCCATTCTGATACATACAGCCGTTCTCGAGAAATTACGATTCGAAAAAGAGGTTACAAAAATTTTAACCTCAAAAATCTCTGAAATTTATGAACCAATCATCTATCCCAAAGAAAGGTGCAGGTGGCAACCAAAAATCTACCTCTACAAGGAATTTTGAAGCGATTAACACAATTTTACTCCCGTAAATTGTCGCCACCTAAAACACGTTTTTTTAATTTTTTAATTTTTTTCTTAAAAACTAACCAATAGAATGGATTCAATTTTATACATATTATAGCTATTCATAATCTCCATTATCATGATTTTTCTCAAAAAAATTGACCATTTAGTTTGGGAGTTATAAGCATTTAAAAAAAAAACACGTTTTTGTTAATAACAAAATAACCGTGATAGCTAGAGAAATTTTTTTTTTAATATAGGTTTTTTTATGCTCTTTCGAACGCTAGCCATCGGATTATAAAATTTAAATCCAATCATTAACAAAAATCAAAAATAAATTTTTCGAAAATGAAAAATTTGACATAAAACAAAAACGAATCAGTTAGTCGTACAAAATTATTTTTTTCCCGAATTCGGAATCAAAAAACAAAAAAAATGAGACCCGTCCGGTTAAAATCGACCGCGTAGATCCGAAAATAAAGCGGTACACACACACACACACACACACAAACACACACACACACACACACACACACACACACACACACATCCATACAGACATTTTGTAAAATTATGTGACACAAACTTCTAACACCTTTATTCATGTTTCTAGAGCAATTTAAAGAAAATTAAAATTTTACTATTACAAAGCTTCCTCTATGAGGAAGCAAAAAAAAAAAACGATTTTTAACGCCTAAATATACCTAAAATCGCCGATTTTCGTTTATAACTTAGTAGGATTTGATTTTATACAAACAAAAGTTATAGATAATATTTGTCCCATTTAACATTTTCATGTACAATCAGATCCGGATGAACTAAACTTATAAAAACGATTTTTTAATGCCTAAATACACCTAAAATAGCTAATTTTCGCTTATTATTCAACAGTATTTGGCTTGACACAGAAATATTAGGTATAACAGTTATAGATAACAATAAAAAAACGTTTTTCTGTCAACATTTCCATGTATAATTAATCCCTGGCGATCTAAACCTATAAAAACGATTTTTAACGCGTAAATACACTTCATATAGTTGATTTTCATTTATTATTTAACAGAATTCGATTTGACAAAAATATTTAATACAATAGCTATAAATAAGATCAGAAAAATCGGTAGAATATTCCAAATATTATACAATTATAAAAATATAATAATAAAATATAAAATATAAATTGATGTTGAACTAAAAGAATCAAAATTACGTAATATAAATACATATTAAAGTAATATTATATTTACCAAAAAGAACTTGTGTAATGTATGTGCTGTGAAAGAGATGCTTTTACTCACACGTTATACACAATTACTGATGTTCACTGATTTTTCAAATTTATTTTTTAACAGGTTCAGTACAGCATGAATCAAATATGACTTGTGAAATCTGCCATATTCTTTAAATGGTTGTAAAACAAAAAACTTTCGCCCATAACGCTTTTCATATCAGAAATATTATAATAATATAATAATCTGAAAATTTCTTTGATTCTTTTTTTACTCTTTCTTAATGTACTTTTTCTTATACATTATCTGTACTGAACCTGTTTAAATACATAATTTCTCTAATATTCAAGCAGAGGTACATTCATTGAAGTAAATAGGTTACGCCTGGACTTTAATAATTTTTAAAATACAAAAATTAATTGAGAAATATAAAAATCAAATACAAAAATCTAATATAGAAATGAAAAAAAAAATAAATAAAAAAAAAATAAATGAAGTAAAATAGATATAGAAATAAAATTTAATACAGATTTTTTAAGATGAAAAATTGCCATATACAAAGAAAGTACTTACCCGACTATCCCAACTACATACAACTACCTACCCGAATTGCATTTAATCCCACACGCAGCACTTTTATGATTTCCCCAGTTCCTAATTACCTATCCCCTCACATTCTAAACCACTGACACTCGAAGATCACTGATGGAGCTGCAGAAGCAGCAAAGTGGGGCTGAACGGCCCAAGCTGGCACTACCCCATGGATGCCAGTCTGCTCAGGATCATCTATTAACAACTAGCAGCCATCCGCTAGGACAGTAGCTACACCATCTGGAAGGGAGGGACTGGCAGAGACCTCCACTCGTGTCTCACTTTCAAGGACAGAATCACTGTCAGGGACAGAATCAGCCTCGGTGTCGATCAAGGCATAAACATCAGATCACCCACTACTCTGGCAGCCAAGCGAGGAGAGTTGAGCATCTAAAAACAACATATAACTAATAAATCGATGACACAAAAAAACATTACCATACGAAAGAAGAGTCTGCCGCAGTGGTCGTTGTTCACTCTCCTTGCTGCACCAGTTACCATGCAACAAAAAGAAGTATCTATCCTCAGCCCAAGCTATCAAAGAAGTAAGGAACATAAAAGTGCTTACCAAAATTGCTCTCGTCGTTGACCCCGCTGCTTTGCTGACGAGTCACCACCAGCAGACGGTCACGGCGAGAGGGACATATAATGTAAAAACGAAGTTTTTACATAGGGAGGGGGAGGGCGACGAGCGAAGCGAGGAACAGGTGTGTGTGGGGGTGGGGGGGGGGTGGCGTGGCGAAGCCACGCAGGGGGGCTCGGCCCCCCTAATTATAATTTAAATCCGAACGTCAACAAAAGCATGTATACTGGCAAATGTCGAAGATTTCGACTCAAAGGTACAGGTATTAAGGCAAAGAAATGATTTTCTTGAACTTGGTGTTAATTTCTTATGACGTATTCGCTAATTTCAAAGAAACGCGTCATTATGCGAAAGAAAACATTTTTGATTGAATAAAATAATTTTTTTCAAACAAATAAATATTTCCTTGTTTTCACACTATGAAGTTTCTAAATGTCAATCGTAATTTCAAAGAAAGCATGCATAGTAAGGAAGCCCCCTGATTTTGACTCAATGATACCGGTATTAACGGCAAAGTAATGATTTTCTTGAACGAAATTGAAATTTCTTACGCTGAATTTGCTCTTTTCAAAGAAACGCGTCATTATGCGAAAGAATAAATTTTTGAATGAATGTAATCATTGTTTTTACTACAAAGTTTTTAAATGTCTATCGCGATTTCAAAGAAAGCATGCATAGTAAGAAAGATCAATGTTTTTGACCCAATAATACCGGTATTAACGGCAAAGAAATGATTTTTTGAACAAAATTGAAATTTCTTGCACTGAATTTGCTCGTTTCAAAGAAACGCGTTTTCATTCGACAGTAATATATTTTTGATACAATGCAATCATTTTTTTCGAACAAATAAATATTTCATCGTTTTTACTATAAAGTTTTTAAATGTCAATTGTAATTTCAAAGAAAGCATGCATAGTAAGGAAGCCCAATGTTTTTGACTCAATGACACCAGTATTAACGTCAAAGAAATGATTTTCATGAAAGAAATTGAAATTTTTTACGCTGTATTTGCTCTTTTCAAAGAAACGCATATATATAGTGGTTCACGTTTGGACGATAGAACAGTGCTAGAAATGATGATGGAAATAAAATAAAAGTAGTTATTCTAAAGTCGAAATAAATTAATACCATTGTGATCAATATCATAATAAAAAAATTAGACCTGTCGCCGAATACATGTTTCCTTAACGATAGAATTTTCATTAAAAAATTTAATAGTTAAAATAATAAAATATTTATTTGCTGTTAGAAAATATTGCATTCAATAAAAAATATATTACTTTCGAATAAAAACACATTTTATTGAAAAGAGCAAATACAGCGTAAGAAATTTTAATTTCGTTCAAAAAATCATTTCTCTACCGTTAATACCGGTATCATTGAGTCAAACACACGGGGCTTCCTTACTATGCATGCTTTCTTTCTTTACGCTTGACATTTAAAAACTTTTTAGTAAAAACAATGAAATATTTATTTGTTCCAAAAAAATGATTGCATTCAATCAAAAATATATTACTTTCGAACAAAAACGCGTTTCTTTGAAAAGAGTCAATACAGCGTAAGAAATTTAAATTTCGTTCAAGAAAATCACTTTTTTTGCCGTTAATATCGGTATCATTGAGTCAAAAACATGGGGCTTCCTTATTATGCATGCTTTCTTTGAAATTACGCTTGATATTTAAAAACTTTTTAGTAAAAACAATGAAATATTTATTTGTTCCAAAAAAATGATTGCATTCAATCAAAAATATATTACTTTCGAACAAAAACGCGTTTCTTTGAAAAGAGTCAATACAGCGTAAGAAATTTAAATTTCGTTCAAGAAAATAATTTTTTTTGCCGTTAATATCGGTATCATTGAGTCAAAAACATGGGGCTTCCTTACTATGCATGCTTTCTTTGAAAATACGCTTGATATTTAAAAACTTTTTAGTAAAAACAATGAAATATTTATTTATTAGAAAAAAAATGATTGCATTCAGTCTAAAATATATTACTTTCGAACAAAAACGCTTTTCTTTGAGAAGAGCCAATACAGCGTAAGAAATTTCAATTTCGTTCAAGAAAATCATTTCTTTGCCGTCAATACCGGTATCATTGAGTCAAAAACATGGGGCTTCCTTACTATGCATGCTTCCTTTGAAATTACGCTTAACATTTAAAAACTTTTTAGTAAAAACAATGAAATATTTATTTGTTCGAAAGAAAAATGATTGCATTCAATCAAAAATATATTACTTTCGAACAAAAACGCGTTTCTTTGAAAAGAGCCAATACAGCGTAAGAAATTTCAATTTCGTTCGAGAAAATCATTTCTTTGCCGTCAATACCGGTATCATTGAGTCAAAAACATTGGCCTTCCTTACTATGCATGTTTTCTTCGAAATTGCGAATGCCATTTTAAAACTTTATAGTAAAAACAATGAAATATTTATTTGTTCGAAAAAAATTGTTGTACTCAATCAATGATATATGACTTTTTCGTTAATAATTGCCTTTATTAGGTTAAAGAAATATGTTTTCATTGAAAGACATTTACGTTAATTTAAAAAAAAAGAATTTCTTGATTGCCGGTAATGACACGATTTCATTGGATCAATTAAGTTTTCTTTGTGTCAAAGGAATCTTTATTCAAGTAAAATAATCACGTGTTGTAATTATCAATATTTTTTTGAATGTGACCAATGCGGCTTATAAAAGCCTTTTGAAAGAACCGAATACAAGCGTGCGATGGCGTAGTGGTTAGTGTGCTTGCTTAGGAACTCGAGGGTCGAGAGTTTGAATCTTGGTTAGATCGTTTTTATTTGTAAACTTTTTTCTGCGAAATAAATGTGCGTATAATTTAAAAATGAGTTTTAAATTGACTGTAATGCAAATTTTAGCGAGCGTTAATTATACATATATAAATTAACAAATAAATGTATGTATCACCATCATGAATATATTCTATATCTGTACTGCAGAAACAGAAAGGTAAGTTTAATTTACTTAAATAAAAACTATAAAAAAAACAGTTGGTTTAGACTTTTTTTATAAAAGTTAAAAAAAAAATACTCGGAATCAATGAAATATTTCTTTAAATGAAAGAAATTTTCTTCAAATCATGAAATCGGAGTCTTTACTGTAAGAAATATAATTTTGATTCAAAAAAATATTTTTTTGTTTTCATCACAGGAACTTTAAAATAAAAAATATTTCTTCGATTGAAAAAGACGGTTTCTTGCCGTGAAGAAATATTTTTTTAAATGAAAGAAATTTTCTTTAAATCGTGAAATCGGAGTCTCTATTGTAAGAAATATAATTTTGATTCAAAGAAATATTTTGTGGTTTTGATCACGGGAACTTTAAAATAAAAAAATATTTCTTCTATTGAAAAAGACGGTTTCTTGCCGTAAAGAAATATTTTTCTAAATGAAAGAAATTTTCTTCAAATCGTGAAATCGGAGTTTCTATTGTAAGAAATATAATTTTGATTGAATGAAATATTTTTTTGTTTTGATCACGGGAAATTTTAAATAAAAAAAATTTCTTCGATTGAAAAAGACGGTTTCTTGCCGTGAAGAAATATTTTTCTAAATGAAAGAAATTTTCTTCAAATCGTGAAATCGGAGTCTCTATTGTAAGAAATATAATTTTGATTGAATGAGATATTTTTTTGTTTTGATCACGGGAAATTTTAAATAAAAAAAAATTTCTTCGATTGAAAAAGACGGTTTCTTGTCGTAAAGAAATATTTTTTTAAATGAAAGAAATTTTCTTTAAATCGTGAAATCGGAGTCTCTATTGTGAGAAATATAATTTTGATTCAAAGAAATATTTTGTTGTTTTGATCACGGGAAATTTAAAATAAAAAAAATTTTCTTCGATTTAAAAAGGACGATTTCTTGCCGTAAAGAAATATTTTTCTAAATGAAAGAAATTTTTTTCAAACCATGAAATCGGAGTCTCTATTGTAGGAAATATAATTTTGATTGAATGAAATATTTTTTGGTTTTGATCACGGGAACTTTAAAATAAAAAAATATTTCTTTTATTGAAAAAAACGGTTTCTTGCCATAAAGAAATACGTCTTTCAATGTAAAGTATATAATGCCAAGTTAACGCAATATTTTATTCAAATAAAGAAATATTAATTTCATTTAAAGAAATATTGTCATTCATTTAAAGAAATATTTGACCGATTGCCCGCAATGACACGATTTCTTTGATCAAAGGAATTTTCTTTATTTCTAAGAAATATTTTTCTCAGTGTATCTATTATCTATTATCTATTATCTATTATCTATTATCTATTATATATTATCTATTATCTATTATCTATTATCTATTATCTATTATCTATTATCTATTATCTATTATCTATTATCTATTATCTATTATCTATTATCTATTATCTATTATCTATTATCTATTATCTATTATCTATTATCTATTATCTATTATCTATTATCTATTATCTATTATCTATTATTTATTATACTCTATAGATTCGCAAATCGGTAGTTTGCGAAAGAACACGAAAGCGCAGGAAAGTCTGAGAAAAGTTTAGAATCGACCTACCAAGGCTTCTGCAAAGAATTTGACTCAGACTTTCGTTAGACTTTTCCAAGACTTTCTCCACGGGTTCATATTTAAAACAGAGAAGATGCTTAATTATTAAGAATATCAATTAATTAATTTTATCAGTGTTAAGAAAAATTACAAAAATATCAATTAACTGACACTTATGTAAATAAAGAACTTCTTTTCTTTTATCTTTACTGTAACAGGAAATAATTGACTCATGTGTTCAAAGGAACTGGAGAAAATATTGATTTTAAGAGAGCGTATACAATTTTTATCTATTAATGTCAGCTTTATTTGTCAGTGCAGTATTAAGTTTTATTACTTATCATTATAGGATTTCATTTCACTTTTTTCTCAACTTCTCGCCAATATGATAATGACACGGTGCACATAATAGAATTGATGAACGCCGGTGCAAATCAATAATATACCGCGAAGCAAGTTTATCCCTCCAACAAGCGTGCAATCATGTTGTAAGAACATAACGCGAAATGTGCAAAGTATACAGAACATAAATCTGCTGGCTGCAATTAAACGATATACTCTCACTTGCAATTCTTTTGTTTACCTATTGACAATCGTACGCGCGCCGCCGGCATCTTCAACTCAAAAGTCACACACGCGCATACATCTGTCCGCTTGGCTTCAGCTTCTCGCGTTATTTATGGCGAACCGAAATTAAACAAGACGCAGCAACGGCAGTATATAATGGTCGGATCCCGGCAAACAAGGACCGCGGCAGAAAAGACAACGAACTCGCGCTCGCGCGTCTAACAATAATTACAACGAGATTCTCGTTTAATCGCGTAATCAACGCGGAAGGTAATTGCGGAGAAATGATACATTGCGTGGCTTCATGTATATTCACGAAGGCAAAAGCCATAAATAAAACGAGCGATCACGGGGAAAAAGTGAATCAGCTAGAAATCTAAAGGTCAAGTGCGCCAGCAGTCGCGCCGCTTCAACGATTCCGCGTCCCCGCACCGACTCTCGGCTTATTCTCACAAACAACACAACAGCTCTTGTACACCTTCCGCGACTGCGTATATACAGCAGACCGCAACAGGCGCAGTTTTGATGTAACCCTTGCGAACCTTCACACGGAAACGCGTAATAATTTGCCCGCTGCAGACACAATAAGCGCGACGTCGAAAAGGTCGGCTTTTACGGCTCTTTCGCGCTCGCAGGCAAATTAGTGCGTGAGAGAGGAGGAGCGCGACTTTCACCCGCTGATCTTGAGCGGCGTATAATATGCGCGCGCGCGCATAACTAACGTCATGCTTACGTTGCACCGCCGGTCGCACTGTTACGCCGAGATAGCCATCTCGGTGACGCTAACGCTGCTGCTTGCTTTCGAGGTGATGTAATTTTTCCGCGGAACTTTCCGAGAGAAAAGCCACCTAATGGAAGAGGGGCGAATAAGGTCGTGCGAATGCTAAAAGTTGGACAGAGACCGCGTTTTCTAGCCCACAGTATGTATAATGGTGAACGAGTTTTGCAGTTTTTTTTGTTCTTTTTTACGGTGTGAACGAAAAGTATACTAGCAACTGTAATTTGGTATTCGTGTTATGTACAAGGTATTCTATAAAATAGTTTAGAATTATGTTGTTTTTGAAATGACTGGCCGCACTGTCCACTTATTATAAGGAAGATGGCAAAAAATAAAACACTCAAATGTGTGATTTTTTTGCCGACGTTTAGATCACTTTCACTGTGATCCTCAGCTGAGATGATAACATGGTTTACAAAAATACCCTACAAAGATTCAAATAAAATCGCTTAGGCTGCATGACTTGGTGCCAGTCAAGCAGAGATCGGCATTATTCGCCCACAAATTTTTTCCGAATACTTCAGTAAATATTTGATGCAATTAAATAATTTTAATTAATAAACACGTTTCTCATAAAAACTTAGCCTTTAGAAGTGTTTTGAAAAATACTCGAAAAAATTATTCGTCGAATATATTTTTTAATATATATGAGAAAATACAGACAAAATTTCAACTTTTCGTGTTCCCAAAACCGGTCAAAATTTTTTTTGAAGTCACACCTTTCGGACGCGGTTTTTCTTCTTTCTTATGTCACAAAATATACGGGGAACATCGCGTACAATTAAAAACGTCTTTGTCTCAAATTTTTTTCAAAGGTTGAAATTTTTCCAGAAAATGGCAAAAAAACCCTTTTGTTTAAACCTCAGCCATTTAGCCCAGAACCGATCCACCTAAAGTTTCAAAACAGAAATTCGAACTAGAAAGAAAGAACTTTCATTCCCTTTTTTGAAAATTAAAAAATGTCGAATCCTTCAAAAGATATAAGGGTTTGAAGTTGAACGTCGAAAAGGCATAAAAATATACAAATTGCAGGAATCAGCAGCGCCGACTTTAACAGCATTTTTATGCCTTTTCGATGTTCAACTTCAAACCCTTATAACTTCTGAAGGAATCGACATTTTTTAATTTTCAAAAAATGGAATGAAAGCTTTTTCTTTCTTCTAGTTTTAATTTCTGTTTTGAAAATTTAGGTGGATCGGTTCTAGGCTAAATGGCTGAGGTTTAAACAAAAGGTCTTTTTTGCCATTTTGTGGAAAAATTTCAACCTTTGAAAAAAATTTGAGACAAAGACGTTTTTAATTGTACACGATGTCCCCAATAAATTTTGTGATATAAGAAAGAAGAAAAACTGCTTTCAGAAGGTGTGCCTTCAAACAAAATTTTGACCGGTTTTGGGGACACGAAAAGTTGAATTTTTTTCTGGATTTCCTCATATATATTATTCGAAAAAATATTCATCGTATACTTTCTCGAATAATCAGTTATTTTTTCAAAACACTTCTAAAGTTATGATTTTGAGGTTAGAATGCTATAAAATAACATTAAAAACTTCACTGTTAGTCATTTCAAACAAATTTTTAGAAATTATTGAAAATTATTTATATATATATATTTATTATCTTTCAATTTAATTAAATACTCGATGGAAAGCAATTTATTAACACCTCAACCATTGTACAACAATTTCAGAACTGCTTTATTTACAACACATTGAATTTATTATTATTTATTACACCTGTAATAGGTCTAATAGAAGTTACGTCGGTTGAAGCTACAAGGTTCGTTAAAATGATTTGTTATATGCATAAAACTAGTTTTCAGAACTGGTCCCACTGCTTCTTTCCGGGTTGCACTTTTATTCGCGCTTATATATTATTAACATAGTGTTCTAAATAAGCATATAACTGTATGCATTATTACGAGCGGGAAACAATGCTGAATAGGCATAGGCATAAGAAATGCAAAGATGTATAAAAGCATTTCTCGGACCGATATAAAAGGCTTACGCAATTTTCCAACATCCACTGTACTTACTTCATCAGCTTGAGTTTTATAGTACGCTTATAGGTACATCTCGAATGTTCGGTAAATCTTATATGGTTCCTCATTTTTCTCCCATTGCCCGGAGCAGACCAGTTTCATCCCGACATAAAATGAGCTTTTCAAAGACATTTCATTGAAACAATCTTGCTTTAACTAGCGATCGATCACCATTTCGAATCGCGCAGAGTGTCGTGTCGTCATTAGTCATAATGGCAGCCAAGAGCGAGCGCGAGTGCGCAGGGCAGTTACGCTTCCTGACTTATTGAAAACTAATATGCAGCCTCGCTCGGGAGGATTGATCGGTGAATCGCGGAAAGCGCGCGCGCGCACACGCGGTAAGAGGATCTAAAAAGCTACCGCGCGCGTGCGCGCACGTAATGCATAATAACTAGTTTGCGGCCCCGACGCCGGGAAAATGAGTCGAGCCCAAGCTCACTCGCTCGCGTAGCTCAGCAGTCGTTAACAGCGTATACCTTTCCTCGAAACGCCGATGATCCCCCCGCTTGATTTCAAGCCCGCGCAGTTATTTATTCTATATATATATATACGCATCTATGTATGTGTGTGTGTGTACAAGCTCATTGATACGCGCTAGACACGCGCGCGAAGGCGAATGTATTTATAACCGAGCGTCGGAAAGAAATTATCGAGCGCGCGCAAAATTATGATGGCGATTTTGCATTTAACGAGCAGACGTATATACATATATATATATATACAAGTGCGTCCTCTTTCTCTTACGAGAGCGCGATGATCTGCTTTTCTAACGGTAAGGACGAGACGCTTCATCGGCTGCGCGCTCGCGTTGCGCTTTAGGAGGAAGAGAGGAGCCTTGCGTTTCTTCTCTTCCTCCTCCGTCTTTCTCTGGCCCAGAGAGAAGGACGCATCGAGTGTAAGAGAAAGAGCGAAAGAATCGTAAGGGCGTGCGCGAAGTAAATAAGAGAGGGTCTCTCTTTTTGCCGAGCAAATAGAGATTGCGCTTGCTTGCGGGCGCAAATGACTGTGATATACCCGGGTGCGACTATTAGCGTGTGTGCGTGGCGCTGATCGCGTGTCGTACCGCCATTACGCCAGCGCACGCGTCGGCTTGTTTGTTGGGCTCTCTCGCAGCCTCCTACGCTCCCTTCCTCTTGCACTTGATCTCTTGTGCTGGATGCACGTGTGTGGCTACATCCTTGGAGACACGGGAAATTGTTGATTTCGCGAACGCTTCGCGCCTTTTGTTTTTGCCGGCCGAGCGTGGTTGTCACTGTATATGCCTCGCTCTCTCTCTCTCTCTCTCTCGCTGAGTTGGCTTCTTTCGCGCACGCGCAAACGGCTTTCGCGGAACGACGGGGTTTTTCTTTTTCAAATTGTATAATGAACCGCGCACACGCCAAAGCCACGCGAGGTCTGTAATTTTGTACACTAGGCGAGTTTTATAGGCTATTGTATTATTATATATAAATGTAGAAAAATGCTAGGGGGGCAGCTAAAATATTACCGTCATTATGAGCTGTTATTACGAATTTAATTATTAATAATCGAAGAAAAATGTTGTGGGCATGTGGAGTGCGTACATAGGTCCCTACATTGCCGGCGTGAGTTTCAATATTTCTTGTATTTCAGCATAGTGTCAAGAAGAAAGGCCCTTCGTCATTGTATAAGGGGTAGCTTATCCAAATTTAGAGTGATTTCTTTTACTAGATTTTTCCGAGATGCTTTGAAATTTTATAAATTAATTCTAATTAATTACAAATTTAGAAAATATTTATACGTAAAAATTACGTACAATCTTTCTAAAATTATGGAGGACTTGTTAGAATATACAAAATATTTTCTATTTAAAATTGAATTGTAATGCTGGCATTCAAATGCGAATATACGCATAAATGCTTCTTGTGGTAATGACAAAAATAAAAACTATTAAAACAATCATAAAAGCAGTACTCTGATGCTCCACAGCAACCTAAATTATGGAAAATACAACGCTTTGAACGTAAAAGTGTAACAAAACATTTTTCTCCTACGCGAACTTTCAATTTCCAGTGGCTATTCAGCAGACCAGCATCATAGCCGCGCAATTCACACCGCTCATTACGGCTTAGCAAGAAGGCGGCCGAGCTTGCGTGCTCTGGATTAACGGAGAATCGCAGGCCCGCCAGCATCGTCGTCGACGACACGCGATACGATAATCGTTCGTCCGATTGGCGAGATCGTTATGCGCTCGCGCTGACAGATTCGTCTCCATTGCAGCAATCGCTCGGTTGCCCGCATAATGCACCTGCGCCGGCTGAGATTTATCTTCTCGATACGCAATGCCGGTATGTGTTCATGTGATGTACCGAGCGAATAGAACGTGCTTTACGTGCGCGCCACTGACGATCTATTCAACGAGGTGACGGTGTAGCAGTTCGGAGTGAGTTGTTTAGATCGAAGATGTATAGAATGATTTTTCTTTGTTGAAGATTTTGCATATAAGGTGTAAATTTATAACTCAATTTTGCAGTATATATGAGGATATTTTTTTCGTGTCCACACTTAGAGGGTTCAAAAAATAAAAAGAAAAATTTGAAGGCACACCTTCGCGACAAATTATTTCTCATTCTATAGGTCATAAAATATATGAAAAAACTCGTGAACATTAAGAAGTGGTCTTGTGACACCGTTTTAGAAAAAAATCCATTTTTCTTATGGAAATTTAACATGGGAAAAATGAATGAAAAGTAGTCACTGATGATGAGCCAATAGTAAGCTTTTAAATGTGCCAACAAATACTCCACAAAAAAGCGATTAAAGTAGAAGAAAAGAGCTTTAATTTAAGCTAAAGATCGTTAAAATTGGTCAGTTTTGCGCAAAGTTACGTGCGCAAAAATTACGTGGATTCGGGAAAAATTGCTCATTTTTGGTCATTTTTCGCGAATTTCAAATGCACGTAACTTTGCGCAGAACCGACCGATTTTAACGATCTTTAGCTTAAATTAAAGCTCTTTTCTTCTTTGTAGAATATTTGTTGGTACATTGAAAGTTTATTATTGACTCCATTTTTCCCATGTTAAATTTTCATAAGAAAAATGGATTTTTTTCTAAAATGGTGTCACAAGACCGTTTTCTAATGTTCACGAGTTTTTTCGTATATTTTATGACCTATAAAATAAAAAAAAACTTATCGCAAAGGTGTGCCTTCAAATTTTTTTTCAAATTTTTAAACCCTTCAAGTGTGGACAAGAAAAAAATATCCTCATATATACATATACCTGAATAGTCTACTTGACAATTTGTGTGTAACATAATTTACCGGTTGAAAGTGTCTCTATTATATATGAACGACATTCATTTCCAAATACTTTTTATCGCGGTAGTAGAGAAAAAAAAACAAGTATACTTATCTTAATATTTCATATTCAAATACCGTTTGAACTTTTTGTACACGCCAGTCGTTTAAATAGTAGCGGACCGCAACCGGACAGTTGCAGCCGCGCGCGCGATAAAAAGTGAAATAAAAAGCCCCTCGGACGAATTTACGATCCAGTTGCATATAAGTGTCGCTCAAAATTATTCCCCACCCGGGTCATAAATAAAGCCTCGCACGGCCATTTAGCATATACGTATCAATAAAGATACGATAACTCGCGCATACAGGGAGGATCGTTGTATAATGGCCTCGCTACCGAAAAAAAGTCTCGCAACCGCAAGTTTACTATCGCGGCTAGGCATCCACGAGCGTCGTGCAATCGCATCTGCCGGTAGCTCTACCTGAATTGGAAAGAAAAATCCCCGGCTCTCCGTCGTCGTCGTCGCTTAAATGCCTCGCGTTCGCGGGAGATCGAATAATACCCAGCCGGGCTTCCCCTCTGCGCGTGCGCGCGCGCCTACGTGTAACGGTACGCCGCATCCCAGCGCGTCCAGTTTAATTTACGAGTCCCACAAGCGACTAGCAGCGAGCTCGCGCGCGGACACATTTGTTCGCGGTAAAAGTTCCATTAGGAAAAGGAGCAATTTCCTCCGCTAGCGGGCCGCCTTCCGATTGTGTGTAGGCTGTATCCCCAGCGCACACATTCCCTCGCGCAAATAAAAGGAAATTTCGTGGAGAGTGCAGTATATATACGAGGAGGATATACATCGGTTGCGCTCGCGAGCGCGGGGCCCCGATTAGCATCGGGGATCGTGCTGACCCACTTGCAGCCGGCCGCCACGCGAGCAGCGCGGCCCACGCAAGGCCGCCGCCGCTGTATGTGTGTGCACGCCGCGCGCGGAGAGGAGCAACGACACATCCTTCCTCTCGCTCCCTTATACACCGGTTTCCGCCGCTCAATTGCTCAGTTTACTGCCCCGTACGCGATTCCCTGCTATAAATACGAATGGGGGATTAATGCGAGCCACTAAAAATAGATGCGCATGCGAGCTAGTGTAAGCTTTGTTTGCACGGCCATTGAAAGTTTCTGCTGCGCCGCAGACGACGGCACAATGGAGGCAAACTATTCGACCGATAAAGTATCGAGGCGTTGCACTCTGAGAGCGCGTTCCGCAACACTGCGCCGCCGCCCCGGAGGATTATCTAATTGTATCTGTAGTCGCCCCGACGTTTGCGAGGAGATAAATATTGGAAAATACCGAGGAGATATGTTTATTCCGGACGATTCATATTGCGAAATAGCTGGGATGCGGTTCCCCAACAGTTGCCGAATGGAAACGGCGCCGGCCGGGCTGTTTATTTGCCGATTGTTCGCCTTTAAAAATTGAGCTTGTTTGTGCGGCGATTTTCAGTCGATCGCTGGTACTCTAATGTTAATGAGGCTGTGATGAAAAATCGAGTATGAGGTAAATAGCGGGCATAATTAGGGCAGTGGGTATTGAATAAACGCGATGAAATTACTTTTTTTTCGAGCTAAATACATGCGGAGAACAATAATACATTACTCAACCATCGCGCGGCATCGTTTTCTAACCGCCGCAATCAGCGTAGTAACGATTATATCTCGATCTCCATTAAATAACGCTAAAATGTCCACATCATGCAAAAAAAAGAACTCTCCTAACTCTCCTCTTCCCTATTCGAAAAAGCCTTGAAAAAGCGCGTGTAGTATATTTGGCATGAGTGGCACTAAATCAAAAACCGTGAAAGCGACGCGCCCACGCCGGCTGATAATCGAAAACACGTAATCGCGTAGTGTCTTATCCTTGAAAGAAAAACGAAAGTCGAGAGCCCCTCGACCATGATCGCGCCCGTCGACGCATCGGCGCAAAAGAGAAGGTGATGATGATGAGCGCGCGTACCTATATGTACACGTAACGCACGCACCGTTAATTAGGGCCGCCGCGTCGGCTACTCTCTTTGTTCACGGAAGTGAGCGCGTTTTTCGAGCGACTGTGTGTGTCTATATATCGCATATACGCATCGGAGCGATCTATCGTTTCCGATGCGAGATCGCGATATCGCGAGCGCGACAGCGCGCAGGAAAAGCCGCGGATGACGTGTATACTTAACGGAATCGCGGTTGGGGATCAAAGCCCCTCTGGTCTAGTCTCGAATGCTAATGTCCACGTGTATCGTGATTTCCTCTCTTGCTCTGCTCCCCATGTATCTCTCTCCCGCGCGCCATTGCGCTAGCTTGTTCCGTTTGCTGTCTCTGTCTGTTTGCCCGTCTCTGCCCCTTCGTGCGCGATTGTTCTTTTGTGGACGTCACTGGTTTTGTCGTCCTTCCTATATAGCGACTGGAATACCATGTATGATAGCTATGAATGATTTCAAACTCTGATTTCAGTCGATGAATATTAAAGTAAAATATTAACCTGTCTTAGCAGTTTCTCGTCAGAGATTAACGGTTGCTGGGTTTGAAAAAGTTGAATATACAAGATGAAAAAAAGAATCTAGCAGTGTAAAAACACACGTGATGTTATTGCGAGAACAAATTTTCAGTTTATTGTTTTTGCCGGTATTATTTCTTATCCCTTTTTTAAAAGTAAAATTAAGTGAAAACGTGGTGAAAAAGAGCTGATAAAGCGTCTAATAAATCAGGAGAAATAATCTTACTCGCATTAATAAAAAAGACTTACCTCATCACCGGAAATTAAGCAAAAATTGGTATAATTTAAATTTGAACGCATGAAAAAGGTGTATACGTTAATGCGGCCCAACATAATTCACCTGCCACTAATTCAAACTAGCCCGTCAGAACCAGTGATCGTTTTTTTTTCCACGTTCCGGTAATAATTATCCAACTATACTGGCCATGATCACATACAAAGGCACAAAGTCTCAATGTAATTTTGAGCAACAACAACACGCAAGGAACCATGAGAACAAGCGTCAACGAGACGATTATTCTCCCGCTCCCTTTTCCAGAAATCAACGTAATCCAAAGATAAACATCGCTCCTTTCGCAGAGGATTATGCCTCCTCTCCCGCAATCGCTGGCAATTCGCACCCACTTATGGTCAGGCTTACGAACGAGCGATCGCCAAGGTTAAGCTGAAATATCTAACAGTACATCCTACAGCCAGCTCGGATTGCTACAAATGCGCGCGTGCTGCGGGCAGTGGTACACATCGCCGCTTAATAACGCTTACATAAGCCCTCTCTCATTTCCACACCCACTTACATGTACGGAGGCCCGACAGCAGCGCAGCGCCGGCTGCTCATCCTCACCGCTGCTTTCGCCTTTGGTCATTCGTTTTCCTCTCTCTCCTGTAGCTCTCCTCAATGGCTACCGACTGCCTCTTCTCAACATTCTCTTCCGTGCTCCCGTTTGCTTCTCTCTCTCACTCTCCTGCGCTTCTTCTCCATTGCCGCTGCATCTCCGCTCGCCGGTTATGCTAATTCCCCGCTGAGGACTAAAATCGCCAGCCGGCGGTTTACGAGAGAAAGAGGGACGCGCGCGTTTCAGGCTTTTTCACGCGTAGAATGTTAATGCAGGTGCGTGCGTGCGTGGTGTTTCTCTTTTTTTTCGTCTTTGCCCGAGCGCATAGGATTTTCCGTATGATGTTGATAAATTGTTTTCGAGCGGTGCTCTCTCTCTCTCTCTCTCTTTCTCTCCTCGCCTGTACATATGTACATACGGGGCTGATATATACTCTGTGCTACTTGTCGGCACGGTTATTTTCAATTTGGCCGGTAAACGGTGAATACACACCTTGCAAATTACCTCGATCTTGTTAAACTAATTTGATAAATGGGCTGAAAAATCTCATGCATATAGATTATCGTTATATATATTTATTCGAGCTCTTTATACGCATCCAATAAAATGAGTTATAGCAAATTATCGCATCACGAACAAATTAAACGGCTCGTCATTTGAGACGTTGGTCGATAAAACGAGAGAGGCAGAGAAGATTGGAAGAAAGTTCTTACGGCGAGTCCCGGAAACGGCGGAAAGCACAAAACCAAAGGAGCTAGCATGGCGAAATCGGAGCCGCACGCTAATATCCGGCTAATAATCTTATCCGCGCCGGGGCCCCGTTGCTCGCGCCGCGACCGCTGAATTCATTGCACGACTCGAAATGAACACACTCTCTCGCTCCTATCATTGTTCCTCCTTCCTCGCTCCGGTCGATAAGCATCCCCGATCGGTACGCTCGCAGAGAGAGAAAGAGCGGGAAAATAAGGATCCGATAAGGGGAGTATATAGCCTCGGCCGATTAGACAGCCCGAGCGCGCGCGCATCGTCGTTGTCGTATAGTCCTCGCGAATTTGCCGTAAGTACGTGCACATTGCAGCTTCCGGTACTTTTCTCTCGGAGCTGCAGCTAGCGCAGAGATGCAGAGTGCGACCTTCGCTCCCTCCCGCGCTCTATCAGCCATTAATCTCTCCCTCTTGGTGCGCGTGTCCTCGCCGGGCCTACCTCTCGCGGCCGTTACTCTCCCTTGTTCTCCGAGGGGGGCCCCATTTACCGAATGACGACCGTTCGGGGCTGCACATCGTGAATCTCGATTTCCCCTCGCTCTCTGTTTTCTTTCTTTCCGCGCGCGCGATGCTTCGGCCCATCGGGGGAAATCCATCGCGCGCGCGGAGATTTCCGTTACTTACCTCTGCGCGCGCTATCCGCGCCGATCGCGCCCCGCGTTCGTTGCTCTTCCCGGCGACTGCAGCGCGAAATCTGCTAATTTTAACCTGCCCTAGCTCCGACTCTCCTAACCCCCCCTCGTGCCGCGCTTCACTTTACTCGAGCCGCACGAATTTTCGTGCGCGCCTCGGGATTATTTGGCGGGCAACGGCATAGCCGCGCTCAATTTATGTCGCATAAGCACAATGCCTAATCTGATTGAACCATTAGCGAGTCTCGCGCCCGATCCACGGCCTTCTTTTTTTTCTAGCGCGAGAGCTAGACCCCGGGGCTGGATGTATGGGCCTTTGTCTGGCGGAAAAATTTGCTAATGTCTTATGCCGGGGTTGTGGGAGCGAGCGCGAGCGGGCCGAAGAAACGGGAAAAATCTCGGATGGAATCTGGGCTTGCAGGACCGCGGGTGGCGGAATCTAATCGAGTTACGTTCCTAACCTACAGTCGGCCGGTTAGAGGTCGAATGTCAACTGCAATGTATTGCGCGATTTAGAGGGAACTTTAATGCCGAATCGTGTACACCGAGCGTCGCTGCAAACAAAAGAATTTTAAACTATTTTAGTTTTTTTTTTGTTTTTTGTTAAAATGTATACCTTGGAAGCTATTTAAGCAACGGTAAAATGCAACGTATATAGTTATGGATTTTTTCAATTTTAGTAGCTTCATTCCTACCTTATGGCATTAAATAAAAAATCGATATTATAAAATAATCATAAAATTTTAATTTATGATCAATAACAATCCAGAGTTATAAACATAAAATAACAATTATATTACAAAGTCTTGTGGAATCAGGAGTACGTAATAGCGTATTTAATAAACTCGAGGTAGTAATATACACTTTCAAATAAATCTGGAATCCCCAAAGCACATGCGTCGAAACCAATACTGAGAACACCGACTACAGTATTATTATACACAAGAGGACCGCCACTGTCACCCTGAACAATAAAGTGGAAGATAGTTTCAATTTGTGTGTTATTCACTATATAGATAAAAAAATTGTAACGAGTATTTCATTGAGTATTGAATTACTATAGTGATAAATTAAAATAAGTTACAGATAATGTATAATAAAAAAGTATCTAAAATCTCGCGTAGACATAACAAAATGTCGCACTCAAATATGAGTTTAACATTTTTGTTAAGTGAGTCAGACTCAAATTAGCAAAAAATGGCAATAATTATGGTAAAAATTGCCATAAATTTATAGTCATTTTTACGATGTAGGAAAAATTGTTATAAATTAATTGCATTTTTATACCATAAATTATGACAATTATTTTGGTATTTCTAGTCTGTCCCACACTTACAATCAGACATGGTAATTTTTACTGTATTATTTTTCTCAGAGTAGTTTCAATTTGCAAGTAAACTTTCAGTTTGCAGAAATGATAATTCTTATTTCTTAACACACACGCCAGATATGAATGCCAGAAACTCTGACGTAAGTGAATTTCAGTGCAACACACACAGACAGAAAATAATGTATCTGTGTACTTATAATGTACTTACAAAGCATACACCGGAACCGTACGCTTTGATCGTGCAAATAGTGTGGTTCCTCACGAGGTGCTCGTATCCGTACTTGCGATAGTAGGACTTGCAGACATCGTCATATACCGTAGTGACTTTTAGCTTCTGCAAGAATTCGGAATTTTGCCGCGTGTAATCATCTCCCCATCCGGTAAACTGTACTCTAACGCCGCTTTTCACTTCGCTGTCTGGTAACGGAATGGTCGATACTAATTGCGAGAGTTTCACTGCCTCGTCGAGCTTGTAAAAAGTTTTGTTTGTGTAAGTATACGTTTGTTCAACCAGTTCGACAAATTCTTGTCACTCGGATAATTCGGTCATTGTTTTCAAAATAATTTAGATATACTGATAAAGATCTTGCTTCATTAGCAAAATTTAATTATTTAATTTTTAAGATATAGAAAATATAATCTATTATATTTGTATTTTATCATATCACGTGAATTTTTAATTTCAATAATTGACTGGCTGAGATGAAAAACGGTCTAAGTTCAAAACAAAAAATTTCAAACTGAGGAAGACATTTTACTCAAAACAGGTAACTATACGTTTTTATTAAGAAAAGTAAGTAAATACCATACATTATCATGTATAAATCTCAACGAATGTGTAGTGATAACTCAAAATTTATGTTTTGGACCTAGACCGTTTTGATTTCGCGCATTCAATTCCCAAAAAGCGCAAGATATTTTTGTAAACAAGACCACAGTACACCTCAAAGTATAAATAACCGCTAATTGCCAAGAAACATACTGACTCGCGGCGCTATACTCGAGAAATGTAAATCTCACCGTTGCGACGGCGATATCGTGATCGTAGACATCCTTGGTGTCCCCGTCGAAGGGCGGATAGGCGAGGGCCTTCCGCACCCCGTAGACATCTCCCGGCGAATGGCTCCGGCTGTAGCTGCCCACGACGACGGTGAAGTTCTGGAGGCCGGTGTCGACGCAGTGATAGGCGGTGAGCACGTGTCGCACGGTGATAAGAGCGCCCCCGCAGTCGTGTCGACCGTCGCGGCGCAGCGACATCATGTACGGGAACTCGCCGGGCCCGGTCAGCGCGCCGCCGTATATCCTGTTCTTCTTCGACGATATCCCGTAGATACCTGCGACAATGCACACCTACATATATACGGACACACTCGCGTGCGGATTTCTCCGGCTGCAGGCGATCGAGGTGCGATTTTACACCTTTTCGATCTGTCGCTCGCGATAAAGCAGTGTTATACACCAGCACCGAGCTGGAACTTTGTGTCGCGGCTTATCTCGGCAGGGGGTAACTATTTGCGGGGCCTCTATCTAATTTCATCGACTGGTTATACACATTGTAGTCGATCGGAGATTTATTTACTATAGGATTATATTAAATATGACGAACAATTAAGAATAACATATTATGCATGTTTTTATGTGTAGTAAAAATTTTAACAAACCTGTCGCACAAAGATAAGTGAAAAATTTAATTAAAAATATAGTTTGGTATTTCATGATTATGGCCGTGTCAGTACTAGGTCATAATTGAGTTCGGGTACGCAGACTGTAGTGATTAAACTCAGAGAAAAAATTTCTTCGTATCAGTATTCAAATACAAGTGTACCTTTTTCATAATTACAAGCAGACATTCCACATCACATATGTTATTTCGATTAGAGCATAATGAAAGCAAACACGAGTACAAAAGATATCTATTATTCACTATATTAATGCGAAAAGCTTAAATAAACTTTCAATAAGCGTAAGCTTTAAAAATAACTGATATGTATTCTTGTTTTAATTTGAATGAACTTAAGCAAATTATTATTATTATGGTATCAGTGATGGCTTCGAAAACCCGCTAACTCAGCGAAGGCTTCAAAAACTCTAACTCGGCGAAGGTTTCAAAAACCCTCTAACTCAGGCGCGTTTTTTGGTCTTCAATTTTGTAGTGGTAGCCCTGCAGAATTTTAAAATACGATTTCTCCACAAGTAATAGACGCGATAATGTACGTTTAAACGAAATTTGCATCTAAATCTTTTATTGTTAATAGTTTTAACAATATAAAATATTTAGACATTTTTTAGATATTTTCAAAATTATTTTTAGACATTTATTACATTAATACGTTTTTCGTAATCCAATCTTTTCTTGGTACATTTTATATGTTTTTTTTTACCATTCGTGCATCTTTTGTTTTTAGTTTTATCAAGGTTCATGATAATCTTTAACCACTGAGTTGTAATTGCATTATTTGGCTCATCTATTGATTTGTACTGAGATCCAGTTTCTTTTGCTTATACAATATTCAATAGTATTTTATAAGTATCGGATGTGATTTTGTAGTTTATCTGTTTCGTTTAAACGATCCGTTAAAAATATGCGTATCGATAATGTTATCAATACCAATGAAAAATAATTAAATAAACTATAAAATTAAGTTTGATATCATTCATAGAAATAAATTTTTATCATGCGCACCCACAAAATAAAGGCAATGTTAAATAATCGATTTTGATTTTTTTTCTGAATTTCTAATCACGTCTATTATGCAGACATCGTATTTTAAAATCCTGCAGAGCTGCCACTACAAAATTGAATAAAGAAAAAAAAAACGCTCCTGAGTTAGAGGGTTTTTGAAACCTTCGCCGAGTTAGAGGGTTTTCGAAGCCTTCGCTGAGTTAGCGAATTTTCGAGGTCTTTGCTCAGTTAGCGAGTTATTCCTCTCAGCCGTCAATATAGTCATAGTCAATAGAAAAATAAACGGTCTGAGTAAGGTGAATTCAAAATAGAAACGTATTCAAATAATTTTATATTTTCTTTGAAAAAATATGCATTTAACCGGTGATGCAATATTTATGACGGATTTCGAATCACTGACCTTGATGCGGAAGCGTAAATTAAATTTTGAGAAACATGCTCAAAGTCTCGCAAATTGCACTAATCCGCTATATTTAGCCTGCAGCAAATCAGCCCACAAAATTAAAATTTCACATATACGAAAAACTGTAATTTATTCAAATAAACTTTGACAAAATAAGAAAAGATCTATATAGCGGTATATCTGGAATAATTCTAAATAGCGACTTCTTAGCACGCGTAATGTTCATCTCAATCAAATGGATTCCGTGCCGCTCAGCACTAAGGAGCACAGATTGCTTACCACGTTTATAAGCCAAATTAATCCGGAAAGTGATTCCGCGGAGAATAATCTTCTCCGAGGAATTTCACCGAGCGTAAGAACCAAACCGATTGGAGATGCGCAAAAACAGCGAAAAACGATATAGATGATCCCTGCTGAAGTAGCCTAAGCGCGCCTAAGCTGTGGAGCATTTTTTTTTATCCCCCCTTCTTTTTGCCGTCGCCTCGTGTGCACCGTTTCTGCCTTTCCTCGAAGGCGCGCAAGTTAGACGCGCGCGCGCGCGCCCGCTAATAATTATTATGAGCGGTGCTTTATCCCTAATCTCGTCGTTACATCGGGTTCACTTAGCAGCAACGGTAACTCGCGTCTGCGATCGTCTTCTTTCTTTCGCTCCTTGCGCCTCGGCAGTCAGCGCGATGATGCTCGCTATATGCATATATGTATATGCGCACTAGGCTGCTCGCGAAACTGTGACAGAGAGAGCGCAGCGGCAGCAATTTTTCGCGCCCGTTTCAGGCTGCTTTTTAACGCATGAAAATTAAAGCGCCAGCAGGCGCGTTTAATTCCTCGAGCAGCGGCGTATGCTTAATTGGCCCGCAGGCGCTGGGATTCTACTAACTGTATCAGGATAGAGCAAAAGTATGGGTTTATAAGAAAATTGCATGAAAAAAAAAAAAGAAAAAACGAAGTTTTTGTGTACTTTTAATAGTATACAATTACATACGGTTATACGTTGAAAATTCAAAACTCGATGCATTCGAGCAAATTACTGTTGAAGCTATCATATATAATAAATTCTGATTTACTGCAAATAAGAAGTTGTGTGTATGAAAACAAAATTTGAACAAGATAACTGTTTCACAGCTAACCAATAATAATTATTTTTGTTTAAAATAATAGTATAGAAAATAATTATCACTCATTATAAATAGATTAATTGGCATAATAAAAATAAAATGGAATATCATATCTTTTGAAATAAAAACTTGCAACTCAGATAGGGAATATGAATACTCTTTATATAAATAATTTTCCTCATAGGAGGGTCCATAGAGTACACGGAGAGAAATTCCCTAGTTAAAATTACTAGAGTTTATTGTAATCTTGTCACAGACTGCCCAAAGTAGACTTTTTACGAGATTTTTAACAAATTTTATCATGTACTATTGTAATTTTTATGATTCACATACGAAAATTTGATAGATTTTTATAAAAAAATTACAATAGTACCTTGTAAAAAGTCCACTTTTGGCAGTCTGTGAGAAGATTACAACAGACTAGTAATTTTAACTAGGGATTCTCTCCGCGTATTAATTACGAATATATAATTTAATCATAATGACTTTCTATCAGACAATCTTGTTCCACAGATGTTGGATAAGTCGCGAAACAATGTATTGAAAACTATTAACCCATAAACTTTGATGACCACCCGAGCGTAATTAAAAACTGTTCTCACGTTAAACCATACACGCGCGAACTCCTCGAAAGCCGGCTAATCTACAATTAATGCACTCCGATAAGAAAGAAGCTGCGCTCTTCACAACCTCGCAATGAATCTCTCTGCATACCCTCGCACGTATGTACGCACCGCTATATACACGCAGTCCCTAGATAAACATAAATTCTCATATGTATATGCGTGCGCGCGCGAGGTATCGAAATATACACACAAAAGTAAAGGGTTGCACGCTTCTCTCTTTCTCTTTATACTCAGGCGCGCAGGCTTAACGCCGATCTTAATTGCAGCCGTATGCAAATACATCCGACGCGTGTGCGAATCCCCATGGACCTCGTGCGCGTGCGCGCGCGCAGCAATTATCGCGCACGCGCGTATTTGCGCTTCTCTCCTCCATTCATCGCGTCTACCCGCGTGCGCGTGCTCGGCCTTTAATGATCCCGCGTATACTTTCGGAAGGCCGCGGAATTTTATCGGCGCATCTTATCGCTCGTTGCGTTTTCTAATTAAAGGCAATTTCGCGCGCGGAGCCGCCATTGACGCAGCTGCTAAGTGCGATGAGATGCGCCGCGTAGTAGACCGAACAAAGGGTCGTATGATCAATCGTCTCGCTGCAGTAGCTGCGATTGTCTGTTTGGCCGAGCGGATGGCCGGTTGCTGTAAAAACGGAGAGAGCCGTGTAAGGAGTAATTAAACGAACATTGTTCAATCTTGATTATTGGTATTTCGTTTCAGAGAACATTGTGATCACCTTGACACACATTTCGACTAGTCGTATTCAAAACCTGTATATAATGTATAAAACGTGTTTTACATATCGGCAACAACTATAGACGTTATCTGCGCGATGCAGAACCAAGTTTTGCAATTAAGTGAAGCAAAAAACATCAACAATTTAGCTTAATTATGACAGTCTCTCGAGTGCCAGGTTGATTGAATGACACGGCGGTTAATGAAAAGAAGCGGTGTGAAATTTCACACAGGAGTAAACACACAGCACGAAGAAAGTATAGCGCATTCCACGCGGCGCTGCGAACAAAAAGCGGTAGAATCCTCGCGGCGCGCGGTAATGGATCAAGAGATATACAAGGACGCGACGAGTAGAAGAAAAGAAACGCAGGAGCTGGCGCCCGAGGCGCGTGCGGTGTATCGCAAAAACGCGCATTGAGGCGTACTTACTTGACAGTAGGTAGCGCGAGACAAGTGCGCGCAATCGAGAAAATTGATTCGTTAACAAAGTGCCGAGTGATTTTTCTTCGTCGCGCCAAGTATATCTAATACTGCGGTCGGAGAAAAAAAAAACTTCCCGCGGGACGGACGTTGGCTAACTGAACGGATGTTCGCGGTAATTAATTTCTTAAAACAAAAAGGGGAAAAGGAAAAGTTGAGAAATAAAGAGGCAGTTTCACTTTGGTGGGGAATGCACGATATGTGCGTGTATGATTTTAAACTGCCTTATTGATAAGGATAATAATGACCGTTGGATGTAATATTATTAGGAAACCGCTTCGTTTTGTTTTTCGATTATTTAAAGCGGTTTGAAGAAATAGGAATAAGGTTGCGTGCGATATGACTCGTGATATGTTAATAACCTGATGTGACCTAATTATTACACATTCAGAAATAGGTATTGAGCTTATTTTACTGCCATAACATTAAAACCAAAAAGCAATGTTTTGACAATTTTTTAGGACATTGAAAAAATTTTTTCGGATAAAAATATTTAACAACATTTTAAAATCAGATAAATAAATAAGTGAACTAAATAATCTTTAAACAAATATTTGCTCTACTAGAGTGCTTATCATTTTATAATTTTAAAAATTAG
This sequence comes from Torymus aiolomorphi, assembly GCA_036365515.1. Classification (NCBI taxonomy): domain Eukaryota; kingdom Metazoa; phylum Arthropoda; class Insecta; order Hymenoptera; family Torymidae; genus Torymus; species Torymus aiolomorphi. The sequence continues at coordinate 145,369,463 of CM070876.1, forward strand.
TATTTTCTAAATTACGTCGAAGCGATAAACTATTTATTCTCGTAATTGCAATTACACATTAGTTTTGTTTTTAATCTTATCAATAATTCAGTGGAAGGCCTCAACTAGTCACGTGTCACAGATATCTTCCATGACGTAGCCCTGGGAGAAATACAAAACATTTTATAACTAATAACTGACTATTTATTTTAGAAACTTGCCATAAAACAGGAATTTATCTTGTCCAGTTGCTAGCTCCCGGAAAACGCTTTTTCCCGTATTATATGACCATTTAATAGATTCAGAAATAAAATGAGTTTTTCGAAGACAAACACAAGCTTGTTCTTGAGTATTTTAAAGGTATTAAAACTGATCAGTTTTTTAGTTTGGAAAATGGCTAGCAAAAGGCTTGCTGTTATGACAAGGAGCGAGAGAAACATAATCAGATGGAGAAATAAAAGTTTTGCTGAATTATTCATAGAAGGAGTACAACAAATGATTTTGCTTCCTCATAGAGGAAACTTTGTGATAGTAAAAAAAAAAGTTTATGAGATAATGTGTTAGAAATGTTATTTAGCAAATTTGGAATCGAAATACACTATTTTTAGAAAATGTCCGTATGGATGTGTGTGTGTGTGTGTGTGTGTGTGTGTGTGTGTGTGTGTGTGTGTGGGTGTGTGTGTATGTCCGTATACACTGATATCTCATAATCTACTCGACCGATTTTAACGGGAGAGTGATCATTTTTTTAGATTTTGCTTCCACAATTGGGGTCAATATTCTATTTTTGTAAAATTTAATTTTTTTTTTATAGCCATTTTTTTATTTTCAAAATTTTTTTTTCGATTTTTTTAATATTTAGAACAAATATTGTTTATATATCATGAATTCTCTGTATGTAGGATAAAATTATCTACAATTTAAAAAAAAAAAGTCGGTAGCTATATTTCGTCATAAGTTATTGATGAAAACGTAATTTTTTGTAAATAGGTTATATTTCGAAATTAAAAAAAGATATTAACATGAATATTTTTTTGGTTATAAAGGATATTAAATACTATAACTTACTAAATTTTTAGGTTCTTTTATTCATTATTTTTTGAGAAAAAAAATAATTTATAAAAAAAAGTGATTTTTTTTGTCGTTCAATAACTATAGTAAAATTGGCTTAATCACTTTGAAATTCTTTGTAGGGGTAGATTTTGTATACCAATCGAGTGAGTTCTTTGGGCAAAAGGATTGATCCATAAATTTCGAAGATATTTGAGGTTAAAATTTTTTTCAATTTTTTTTTAAATCGTAATTTCTCGAGAACGGCTCTATATATCTAAATGGGGTGGATGGTATTCGAAAGAGAATTAAATTACCTATATTTTCTAAAAAAAAATTAATTCTCCAGTTATCACGGTTCTTTTGTTATTAACAAAAACGTAAAAATTGAAAAATGAAAAAAATGAGTTTTATATGTTCAACTATTACAAGAGTAAAATTGTCTTATTCGCTTCAAAATTCATTGTAGAGGTATATTATTGATAGTTCTCGGATGAGTTCTTTTGGCAAAGTGATTGGTTCATAAATTTCAGAGATATTTGAGGTTAAAATTTTTCTAGACATTGTTAAAATCTATTTCTTGAGGATTAATTTATAATTTTTTTTTAATTTAGTTTACAATTAAATTTAATTTAATTTATAAAAAGATAATTTTAGTTTATAATATCTCTGAAAATTATGAACCAATCATTTTGCCAAAAAAACTCTGCCGAGAACTATCAATAATATACCTGTACAATGAATTTTGAAGCGAATAAGACAATTTTACTATCGTAATAGTTGAACATCCAAAACTCATTTTTTTTTAATTTTTAAATTTTTACATTTCTGTTAATAACAAAAGAACCGTGATAGCTAGAAAATTAATTTTTTTTTAGAAAATATAGGTAATTTAATTATGTTTCGAATGCTATAAATTACATTCAAGTACATAGAGCTCTAAATATCAGTTGCAAATTTATAGGCAATTGTGATATATATTTTATGTATGTGAAATTTTGTGGAAATGTATAATCTATAAAAATTTGGATAAATTATGTTGGAGTTTTGTTATTTCTGTCTTTCTGAAGTATTAAATTTTAAATATTGGAATTAAAAATTAATTAAAGGAATCAGTAAATTAAGTTTGAGGAAGCTACGTGCCAATGAATTGGCAGCGGTTTTTAGTTAATGTTATTTATTTATATTTTGGTAAGTCATCCAATGCACTTTAATGCATTTTCATATACAATAGAATTAGTAAGAAAATCAAATACGAATATTTTGTTGTGACGTCAATCTAAGAAATAGGCAAAAAATGGTCGAAAAATCGTTTCATCATAGCCATTAATTAGCCAGTTTTACTAGCTATTTTCTAACTTCTTGGCCATTTCGAAGCGTCCAGCAGAAACGGGCCACCGAGCGCGCGCGGTGCCTTTTTTCGCGTAAAAGGCGCTCTGTTTAACTCGTTCATAATCGTATGCTGCGTCTTTGAAAAAAAAACCAAGAACCTATATCAATAGATTTTTTCCTGCTCTTTCCAATGGTGCCATTGTTTTTATTGCGAAACGGTTTCTTCCGGACGAAAACTCGAGTTGAATATTGAAAGCCATTTTTCTCAAAGTATATCATGTTTTTTTTCAAAATAAACTACACCATTGGAAAGTACAACTCTTAAGCTTCAAAACTCTATCTTGGAGAAGTTTGAGAAATAAAGGATTTAAAAGTAACAACATGAAAAAGACAGCGCCGAGGGTCCGCGCGAGCCCCTCGCGCCCGTGCGTACGGCACGTTTAAGTGCACGCTCTATTCAATTCGCTAATAATCGTGTACCAAGTCTCTGAAAAAAGAACTAAGGACATATATCGATAGATTTTTTCCTGCTCTTTCCAATGGTGCTATTATTTTTATTCCGAAATGCTTCTGTTCGGGAATACATGCTACAGAAAAGCTACAAAACAGGCTAGCCTCAGCTAAGACAATACCTGGAACTCAATTGTTTCATTGTATTAAATTATTAAATGATGCCAAAAAGTTAGAACTTAAAAGATGTTCAGCGTCAGAAGATTCTCAATTATATCCACCGATCAAAAAAGAAAAAGTACTTAAAACTCAAACAAAGAAAGAAGCGGATATCGCAAAAAGGACAATTCTTATAAAATAAAAAAAATGTAAAAAAATTAGAATTTAAAGGAAAAGGTAATATTGTTATGCCAGATTAAACAATCTATAAGGTTATTTTAAATTTCTGTTTCACTGCTTTCAGTGCGTTCATGGATATTTTTATGTTTAATATATTATGTTTTTCAAATTTTATTATATAAATGAACAAAGTTCATTGTAATATTATACTAACTGTTACAACTAGATCCACAAAATTATGTCCACGCATTGGCATTGTAAGTTACAAAACATTTTATATTTACAAAAAAGAAAGGGCGAAATAGCACATCGCGTGTATTAATCCGCCCTTGAGCATAGCGTAAAAAGTTCGGGCAGCCGCTGTCTTTTTGATCTTACTATTTTTGAACTTTTCATGTTTCAACTTAAAAATATAATATTTTATAGTTTAAGACTTGTACTTTTGAAGAATATAATTCATTTTGAAGAAAAGACTGATATTTTATTGAAAAAATAGAGTTTAAACATTCAAATGGAATTTTCAACTAGAAGGAAGCATTTCGGAATAAAAATAATAGCACCATTGGAAAGAGCAGGAAAAAATCTATCGATATATGTCCTTAGTTCTTTTTTCAGAGACTTGGTACACGATTATTAGCGAATTGAATACCCTCGGCGCTGTCTTTTTCATGTTGTTACTTTTAAACCCTTTATTTCTCAAACTTCTCCAAGATAGAGTTTTGAAGCTTAAGAGTTGTACTTTCCAATGGTGTAGTTTATTTTGAAAAAAAACATGATATACTTTGAGAAAAATGGCTTTCAATATTCAACTCGAGTTTTCGTCCGGAAGAACGCGTTTCACAATAAAAACAATGGCGCAATTGGAAAGAGCAGAAAAAAATCTATCGATATAGGTCCTTGGTTTTTTTTTCAAAGACGTAGCATACGATTATGAGCGAGTTAAACAGAGCGCCTTTTACGCGTAAAAAGGCACCGCACGCGCTCGGTGGCCCGTTTCTGCTGGACGCTCCCATAGATGAATTTCTACAAGGGAGGGTGTTCAAGTAGTAACGAAATATTGAGTAACTTACGATGCAGTCCACTTAACTGGCATCGCAGTGTTATTTTAACAGATATAAGTACGGGCTCAAAAATAACTTTCACTTATTTAATCCGCTCTTTTCATCTATTCATGTAGATGAACACACATAATACAAATTAGAAATTGAATATTCTAGAACATTTTTGTTACATTTCAGAGACGTTTAGTATATTGTAAAGAACCGCGATACCTATTGATTTATAACTTTATAATAACTATATATATATATATACACACACACACACACACACACACACACACACACACACACACACACACACACACACATACATACACACACACACACACACACACACACACACACACACGAGATTATTTTATATTGAATTATTATCAATGATATTCAAATCATACATAAAAGAATTTGCGTTGTTTTGACTTATTATGCAATAATAGTTTATTTTTCATTATTTGATTAAGGTAATTCGATGAAATCAGTATAACTAACAAATATAAAAACCTGAATTTCTCTAGAGATATTGACTTGTGATAAGATAAAACATTTTTTATTAACTATCAGCCTTCAATTTACGATATAAAATCAGAAACTCAGTTACGGAAGCACATTTCAATCATGTCGAGAGTACTACTATTAAGTCTCGCTGTCTTAATATCACAATGTATCGTGCACGCAGAAGTAAAGGAACCACCAAAATGGTGGGAAAATAGTATTATTTATCAAGTATATCCGCGTAGTTTCAAGGATAGTAACGGCGATGGAATTGGTGATCTTAACGGTATAGCTAGTAAACTTGAACATATCCGTGACACTGGGGCAAGGGCTTTATGGCTTTCGCCAATATACGCTAGTCCACAAGTAGATTTTGGCTATGACATATCCAATTTCACTGATGTCGATCCAAATTATGGGACGCTCAAGGATTTCGATAACCTTGTTGCTAAGGCCAAAGCATTAGGTTTAAAGGTTTTATTGGATTTAGTACCAAACCACAGTTCAGATCAGCACGAATGGTTTAAGAAAAGTGTGAAACGTATTAAACCCTACGACAACTACTACGTTTGGAAGGATGGAAAGGTGGGACCTCAAGGTAAAAAACTGCCACCCAACAATTGGATCTCGATTTTTTCAGGACCTGCATGGCATTGGAACGAAGAACGTAAACAATTTTATTATCACCAATTTGCTAGCGCTCAGCCAGATTTAAATTATCGTGATCCAGCTCTTCGTAAAGAAATGGAGAACGTCATGACATTCTGGTTAGACAGAGGTGTCGACGGGTTCCGTATCGATGCCATAATCCATTTGTTTGAAGATGCGATGTTGCGTGACGAACCGCTTTCTCACAGACCTGGAGTTTTACCAGACGACTATGATTACCTTATACATTTATACACGAAAGACCAGGATGAAATTTACAATTTGACAAGTAGCTGGCGTCAACTAATGGATAAGCACTCCGAGACTCATAAATCGGATAAAAAATATGCGATCGTGGAGGCAGGATCACCGATTCCCTTGATGATGAAGTACTACACTGTTGGCGTGGATCCATTCAACTTCATGTTCATAGCAAGTTTGAATAACAATTCGCGTGCCTCAGATTACGTACATGAGATTAGAACGTGGATGGACAACATGCCGAATGGGAACAGCGCCAACTGGGTCATCGGAAACCACGACAACAGCAGAGTGGCCTCGAGATTTGGTTACAACAGCAATAGGGCGGATCAGTTATCGATGCTGGCAACTATCTTACCAGGAATAACAGTCATTTACAACGGGGATGAGATCGGTATGGTGGATCGGCCTATGACCTTCGAGGAAACGGTCGACCCAGCGGGTTGCAATGCAGGTAGGGACAGGTATAAGTCAAAATCACGAGATCCCGCGAGAACTCCTTTCCAGTGGGACAATACAACGAGCGCTGGGTTTTCGACGAATCCAAAAACGTGGTTACCAGTTCATCAAAATTACAAGACTCTTAATTTAGCTGCTGAGAAGATGGCTGCTACCTCTCATTTCAAAGTCTTTCAGACACTTGCAAAGCTTAAAAAATCTTTGACTGTCCGTACCGGCCAGCTCGAGATAAGTGCAGATAAAAGTAATAGTGTCCTCGGAGTTGTTAGAAGATTACCTTATTATATGCCCGTCGTACTGTTAATTAATATTTCCGATAAGCCCGTCAAATTAGATATTAGGCCTTGGTTGCATGTACCTGATTCAATGCGTATCCACGCGGCAAGTGTGAAGTCGGGATTAAAAGAACAAATTGTCAAGACTGGTGAGATTCTACTTCCTGGTGCAGCTTCAGTAGTTTTAGGATGAGTATCTGTAATATGATGTAATACATTGTAACTTATTTTGTATACAAAAATTATAATCTATTGTTAAAGTTAATTTAAAATATTTTATGTAAAAGTAAAATAAAGAAGCATTACAATATTTACCTGAATATTTACTTATTAAAATGCCAAAAAATATCAAAAATGCGTTTAATTAAATTAGACTAGAGTATTGTAGCGACAGATATAACAATATCCTAAAAAATCCTTGACATATTTTGCTCCTTATCAATTATTATATAAAATAATTTATAAAATAAATGTTTTTTTTTATATTGAATTATATTTTTAAAATTTATTATTAATATCGTTAATATTTCTGATTCATTTGATAATGATTCTACTTAATTCTTAAATTAACAATCACTCTCAAATGTCATCTTATTATAGTTAAAAGAACTTTCCACTATTATTCATTAATTTTAATTTTTCTAAGAGTTTTTATTTTTTAATAATGTTTCTTTAAAAGCTTTCGTTTTCATGGAACATTGTTTATCGCTATATTGCACAATATTGTTTATCACTAGAAAATAAAATATCTACTGTCCGACATTTGTTATCGAGATTACAGACTTTTACAACATTTCTGGGAACTTTTACATTACGAGGTTTCAGATTTTTCTATTATCTACGCAGTGATAAACAAAACACTCAAAACTGCTAAGTCTTCATGATTCTATCTTTACTTTTCTCAAGATAAATACAATTTTTTAAAATTCATTGCTATATTTCTGTACGATAAAAGGAGTACAAATTATTTAATCTTTATAAAAATTTACACTAAATTTTACTTATTATATTTTCGATCGAGTTCACACTACACCATAAACCAGTTTCTACCTCCGAAAATATTAAAGTATATAATTTTTTAACCTTTAAAAAAAAGAAATCGTTGAAACTAGTTTTTGTTGTAAAACATTTAAATGTGATATTTTAAGAAGATATATTATACAGTTAAAACTTTGCTTCTCTTCTTAAAATATTTGTTTCCCCTTAAAATAAAATAAAAAATTAACATGTTAAAGATATCTTTTTGAATATTAAGTGGACTGCGAGAATTTAACATAATGTAACTCGATACCTACATATTAACATCTCAAAAGATCTCAAGTATATCTAGGAAGGAATTACGCATTTTGCTGCAAAACTTTTGCATTTTTCTAAAGCAAGCCGTGTGCTGTTCATTAAAATTTTACCTCCCAGTCAAAAATAATAAATCTCGGAGGAACTCCCCCTTCTGATATGCAACTCCGAGCATTGCACTTCTCACACAAAGCAGGTATGTGGTAATGAGTAGTGATAGCACATCGTACATCACCGGAATCACTGGATGCGTTCCGCGATTTTCTAATCGCTATCCGCAGCAGCACGCTAAAAGTCCATTCCGAGCTCTAGACACGCGCGCGCGAGAACCTGCGTAGTAGATCGACCGATCTAATTAATATTCCGCGATACGGCGAAGAAGTGCAAGCCTCGGATCGAGCGTTGTCCGCGCAGCTGTTCCTCCTAACGATCGGTTATTCTGAAAAGAACAGCTGATCACCACAAGTGAAAAGAGATTACGCGCGCGCACGCACGCCGCACAATTACAGAAATCGGCGCGGTGCCGAGCGCCAATGTTTACATTTACCCCTTTTCCCGGCGCGCTAAAAATGCGTGCACACACGTGGTTGCCATTAAAACGCAATAAAACAGCGACGCGCGCACGCGCACACACGCGGATAATTGAGGTTTTAGTGGCTGTTGCGTCGCGGATGTGGCGATTAGCGGCGCGGCGGCAAATCGACAAGCTCGAGGACACGCGCTGAACTTTATGCGTCGTAAAAGTGCTGACTATACAAGAGCGCCGTGATTTTCGCAATTATAGTATCAATTGATTACAAGATAAGCTCAATCTTAATAATATTTAACAGCGCTTCCTATCATTCCTTGCTTATGGCTTGTGTGTAGTTTTCTTCGTGTTTCACTGGGTTTCTGAAGATTTTTTTGTGATTTTAATCACTTTTAAATCACATGTGTAATTGAACATTACGGTAGTCAAAATTGAAATTAATGAGTATATTAAAGGAATCTCGGTCAATCGCATGTTACCTGAAGATGATTAAGTCTCTAAAAACTAAAGTGCATTGGTCTTTTCAATTTGAGATGAAATTAAAGTGTAATTGATAATTCGAATGTTAATAATAATGTGTATTCATAAAGTCAATTTGCGTAAAAAAAATAGTAATAATAAAGTTTGAAATCCCGTTATATTCATAGCAAATCATCTACTTTGGCTTCCTTTGTTTACTTCCACCATGGGATATCAATGCAGGCACGTTACCTGATACATCTGACGAAAATCACGTAAGCTAGCAATCCGCAATCGATCGTGAATTACCAGGCGATCGTCCCGAAACTGTACTCCAAAAACGGAATTCTTCCTGGAACAGTTTATTCTAGCGGATGCCGATGAGCGGAATAAACGCGGTAATGGGCTAGTAGTGGCTCCGGCCCTTAATGCAAGCCCGATTCATAACCCTTTTCAGGCGCAATAAGCGGGACGAATCGATACACACCGAACGCTGAGAGTTCTTCTTCGCGCGCACATACACACACGCGCGCGCGTGTGCAAACCGTGGCCGATTCTAATCGGGATAATGCAGCCTGAATAATTCTTCTCCCCCCTCCTCTCTCTCTCTCTCTCTCTATGTTTCTCCCTCGCTGTCCGTGCGTAATGCGTATTTGCGGCGATATCGCCGAAGCATCTTCGCGGGCGCGCATAACGGTTGCCGCAATGCATATCCGCCCGGCGGCCCGCTGAATTATGAAATCGGATGCTCCGCGCGTGCGCCACGAGATAATGATAATAATAAGCGGCAAGCCGTGTGGCTATGGGATCGCACTTTTGTCGACGTGAAACTGCGCGAATTTCCTCGCGTATATAGCGGGTTTCGTACAGCTCGACTTTTACGCAGCCGCGGAAGAGCGAAAATTCGTAGAGATGTGTGGCAGACGGATAACAAATTCGTCTAATCATTTGGGATTATACGAGGGCAAAGATTAAGATTCACTTAAGCGGGAACAGGTGATTAGGAAAGCGCAAGTATGTGTTTGCGTTTAGCGTTTGAAAAATGGAACTGGAAAAGGTTCGCAGAGCTGTGAGTGTTTTCTGTGTAACATAGCGTGTAATTGCTAATGAATAAACGGATAATCTGAAAATATTATTCCACATACTTATCGCGGCTACTACTAATTAACAGATATGTACTTTGCAGATTATCGGTACCATCATTTATCATGTACAAAAATATTTGTTATTCATAATGTTTACTTCTTGTTTGATTTTAACTACCCACAGAATACTCCAAATAGTTTGAATATATTTTATGCAGAATTTAATAAATTGTGTCACATTTCATCCTGAGTTTTAATATAAAATATCAAAGTTATGCAGTTTTTACATAAAATAACATCACCCAACTGTTCCCTATTCTTTTTTCTAAAGATTCTACTGAACATTACATCATTAGGAAAAACTGCATTGTTATATCCGCTACCCAACGACTTCTCGCTCTCATTTTCCTTCCCTCGCGGCACTCATTTCCCAATTTTCCGAACCCGCAGCCACGCGACTCGGAAGCAAAGGCAAACGAACGAACAACTCGACGAGACGCAGGGCGCAATTTCACAGCCGCGAGCGCGCGTGTCACAATTAGCTCGCGCGCGTGCGCGCGTACAATCAGGCGTGCGCACCGAAAGAAAGAGAGCCCGCCTCCGTGTTGATAAAAATAAATAATAATAATCGCCGGCGGAGAAGCGGAAGATGTGGAAGCGGAGATTTATCGTCATTAACGGGAGCTTTATATACACGCAGCTCTTCGTGGTACTACTCCCGTGGCCGAGCGCGTCCGCTCCATTTCTCGAGGGTGCGCCCCGCCTGACTTTCTGTTATACTATAGTGTATATATACATATATATGGGTTTCCGTGCGTCGGCCTAGAGATGTAATTACAGACGGGAATATGTCATCTGGCCGAGTGCGCGGGTATAAATGGCTTGAAAAAAAAACACTAATCTCGGCTAACGCAAATATTTCTCCACGTCTCGGCGTTCGCTTTCTTTTTGAGCTTTGATAATTTGCGAAAATTGCCGCAGGTTTCAGTGAGAGATTGTATTTGAAGCAATTAACTCGTGACTAATTTTATTTTACGATTATTATTAGTAAAAGTAACTATATTAGTTGAGTTTTCCTATATTTCTCCACGGAGAAAAATGTTCTATTAAAAATTACTATGTTTTATTGTAACCGGGGGAGAGAATTGAATTCTTAAAAAAATTACTATGTTTTATAGCAAAAATTGCTATAAATATAGTAAAAATTACTAGAAACATAGCAATTTTTGCTAGAAAACATAGTAATTTTTTTAAGAATTCAAGTCTGTCCCCCGGTTACAATAAAACATAGTAATTTTTAATAGAACATTTTTCTCCGTGTCTAAGGAATGTGCCAGTAAATCGTATTAACGATTACTGACAATCGAGGCTCATATCAAGCGTCAAAATGAACGGAATAAAGCGTCTTTATGCAAATATTTATCTTATTATTCAAAATAGCAGTTTACGTATATTGCGCGCTTGAGGGCAAAAATTTCCTACGGAATTTGTTTACCAAGTAATTTCTCTAAATTATTAGACATTTGTAGATCAATCATTTACTATATGTATTTGGATCTATTTGGAGATGGATAGAGGCTGAAATAGCATTCCCATGACTGCATGTACTGGCGTATAAAAACTATGCCACGATATAACCCGAAGCGGATTTTAATATAACGATCATGCAGTTCATTTCAAATTCAAAGGATTCACGGTCTCAAGTAAATCGACAAAAGTGCAGAAAGTAGAACTCACGTTGCAGAATTTATTTCATGCAAAACTATACACCTAAGAATGTAATTTTGACATCTGTAACTGTACTTATGTAGTTTCAGGTCATCGTGTCGATAAGCTTTTTCAAAAATAATTATTCTACGTCACGAGAAATATCAGCTTTATCATTTTTGCCACTATATTATGCATAGTTAATATATATGAGCTAAATTACTTACTTATGGTAATTTTTTAGCAATTTTAAAACCATATATATATTTGTTATATTTATTTCTTACCCAGGAGTAAGTAAAAAATATTAAAATCACAAATGACTATTCGTAAATATAGTTGAATAAAAAAATATCTACAAACATTATTCCACATCATTTTGATTCCTCATTCAGATCGGTCTTATAATAAGCGGCGAAGACGTACATTGCCACAGTATCATTACCATCAACAGAATCTAGAAACCAGTATTTTAAGTAGGCTTATTAGATTAGCAATCCTTTGCTTTACTAATGTCCGAATGGAATCCTAATCTCAGATATAAGTAACCAATTTATTTACAAAACATTTATCTGCTCAATGACCCCATTAAGACGAATAATTTATTTATTTATTTATTTATCAGAGTAATACAGTAGTATAATAGTAACAAACATCCTATACACTGAGAGAAGAATATGTTTATATTTAACATGGTATTTTAACTATTAACATGGCATTGTAACTACTAACATATATATTTTAATAGTTACAATGCCGTGTTAAATATAAACATTTTGAGACAACATTTTTCTCAGTGTAGAGATAATTGTTTATAATGTTTTTGAATATGACTCAATCGTTCTCTGCGAGTAAAAGGTATAATGGAAAATAAAAAAAAAATTATTATTATTTTGAGCCTTTCATCATTACTCTAGAAATCAATCAACACATCAAAACAAATGAATGTTCGACACATCACAAAGTGTTCACACTGAAATGATAATCCATAGCAAGCGGGTGAATTAATCCAGTTTCCCGTTTAAAAAAATCGCATGCGGTACCAAGTGGACACTCCACAGGCGGCCGACACAACAATGGACGCGAAAAGAGTGCAGAAGACCGGTAGAGCACGAGTCCCGGTATACCTACGCATTGCAGTACTACCAATTTCCAAACGTTTAGGAGGATTTAGCGAGGGACGACAATGAAAGTAACCGAAAGGAATAACCGGTGGCTCAGAGAAGCGCGGCGATCCTTATTAGCTCTTATCAGAAGCGCCACGAAGCACGGCGAAGGAGGGTCACGTCAGACAATCAGCACGTCGCCAGGGACACTTCCGTCGTTGCAATTTACCCATTCAATTGCTCACGTATAGCTGCTACGCACACGACGGAGCGCGGTATGGCCGAAGAGAGGGAGAGACGGGGACCGCTATATGAAAGCGAACACGTGTAAGGTCTCCTTCGCGGACATCCACCGGGGATAAGGAGGGAGAGAGAAGAGAAGGAGAGTCGGAGCGCCACAACGTGACTCACGACCTCGAGCTCTGGCGGCAGCGCCTCCCCCGGGGGATTTTTATCCTTGGGCCAACTAACGTCCACGGGAGCAGCCTCTCCTCATGAGGACGACCGACTGCGGCGGCGGCGGTAAGTAGTACCGGCCCGCGAGATATGCATCTCCACGATTAGAGCCGCGCAGCGCAGGCTGCTCCCGGGCGCGGACTCTCGTTTGCTGCTTAGACAGCGGCGCCCCGAGCCTCCATTCTCCTCTCTCACACAGAAGCTCGCGACCGGCGCGCGACTTTGTTACGGGGTGCGAGAGACGCGACTGCTCCTCGCCAGGGAGAAGGATAATGATGGCCGCCACCGCCGCCGCCGCTGCGGAGAATGGAGGAGGGAGTGTACCGATAATTGAAACCTCCGATCGACAATCGCAGGAAGTCTGCCAGTCCTGCCCCGCACCGCACGATAAGTCGCCAGAACGGATTTAGACGACGCGCGCGCGCGCGCTCGCCCGATTAACAAATCGGTTAATGAGACGAGCGGGCCCGCCAGCCGTTGAAATACTCAACTCTAATTGAAGACGGGGAATAATTAATGGCGGAGATAAGGACCGAGGCGGGTATTATGGCTATTGCGGAATTCGCGCGATTGTTGGGCTTTGGCGAGGCGCGCGCACAAGATTGGTTTTCTCCGCAGGGGTGAACATTTATTTATTTCGTAGTGAGAGAGAATTGGGTGAAGGAAGATGATGTGGTCTGTAGCTGGTTTTATGATACGTTCGATGTCAAATAGCTGCATAGTGATATTTATAAAATAGATTTGGAATCATTCGCCCAGGATGGATAACTTAGAGACAATCTTACGGGGTCGGCGTTGAGTGCTTTCTTGCATTTGATTACTGAAAAGTTTATTGTTGTATTTGAATAAAAGTTTTTATGGTGTAAAAGGAGGATGACCACGGACAGGCAGTTTGTAGTGGAAGATATATAAAACGAGTATAGTGTATGAGAATTGACAAATTATGAAATTTAAATAAAAATTCTATTTTGAAAGTGAAGATATAATTGTAAATAATATTCGTGAAATTTAAGAAAATGAGTAGTGAAATTGTGATTTCATTCTATAATAATGTTTTTGTAGATTCTTGATGGTTACATCGATTTTACAGATTTTCCTAATATTTTATCTAAGGATATTATCTAGCCTTTGAGATCCTGAATACTTGAAATTCACAATATAATTAGATTAATGTGGATGGGCGCGATTTATAAATCTTTTTTCTCGATGTGTAAACAATGCCATGGCAGTTATATTTGTATAACTAATTTTAAGAAATAAGTTTTACCATGCAATTTATAAAATAGATGCAATGTATACAACTTTTATGTACATTTTAGTGAACTAGTAAAAACAGGTTGCCTGTGGTACTTGTCTTTTACTACTCGCAACTTTACTCATAAAACGATTCGTCTTGCGGACCCAGCTGCTACTACTTAAAGAAACGTATATTTGTTTTCGTATTATGGTGTTTTCGCTTTCTACATATTTTTATTATTATCGTACCATGTATTTCGCAAATATTTGTAAGCGTTAATAAGAGCACCCATCGAGCTCATTAAAATTAAAGAAAAGAAAAAAAGTACAAAAATAATAAGTACTTTTTGAAAACTAGACTCTGACAAATGACGGCGGTAACGCGAGCTCAATTTTCACTATTTACCATGCCACGTAATGATTAATTACGTTTACTTAACCTGCATTTAACTTAACAGTTTTTTCCCTCTTCCGTCCGGACAATTACGTAAATTGCGTCTAATTACGAGTCATTTTCAGAATTTAACTGATTCCTCTCAAGTTCACACATGCGACTTCAAATCCTCTTTCCCCTAATGACCAAGCGCCTCTGTACGTGCGCGGCGCAACAAAAGGAGACAGTCGTGCGCGCGCGCGCAATGACGTATTATAAACTCGTAAATACCATTGTGTTATCGGCAAACAAAACAAAGTGTGCCGCGAGTCGGCTCGCTTTCAAGGCTAAAGAGAGAGAGAGAAAGAGAGAGAGACGAAGTCACGAGAAAGATCTTTCAGTCATAGTATTTATTAAGCGGCCTGCCGGCATAATTAGAAGCTCCAGAAAGATACATCGACGGCGTTAGTAAAATGCTCGGCGCATAAATATCTTCGGGATCGAGCAGCCCGCGCTCGCGCTGCCGTCTATTAAACATCTTTCTCTTTCTCTCGCGCCAATAGTAGCAGTTAGCGGCGCACGCACGCGTCTCGTCGGGCATCGATAAAACATCTTTATTCGCCATTCTCCGTGTTGCGCGCATAAAGGATCCAGCCGGAGAAGAAACAGCAGCAGCAGCAGCCAATCGAATATACATAGAAGGCGAGGGGCGCTTTTCCAAAGCACTCAGGCGTTTCTAGCTGGCGCATGCAGCTTCTAAATAAGAGCTCCACTAAAGCTCTCCCACTTGGCTATGGCGCTGCCCGTATGCGCGCCTACGGTTGGAGTGTAAAATCCCGAGAGCAAGGGAGAACCTCCAGCCGCGTGTTTTGCTCATAGGCGAGCGACGCGACCTCAAGTGGGGCGCAGCTAGCTCTGACGCATCGCTGACTCGAGAGAGAGAGAGACCGAAACAGGAGCGAGCTAAATAGGAAGAGGAAGGAACGACGGTGATTCTCTCTCTCTCTCTCTCTCTCTCTCTCTCTCTCTCTCTCTCTCTCTCTCTCTCTCTCTCTCTCTCTCTCTCTCTCTCTCTCTCTCTCTCTCTCTCTCTCTCTCTCTCTCTCTCTCTCTCTCTCTCTCTCTCTCTCTCTCTTGGTTCTGCACTGCCTATACCTAGTGCCGGTGGGACGGAAAAAAGGGCCAGTCGGAGAAACGCCGAGGAATGCGTGCGCGTGTATATATATACAGTGCTGCCCTGGATTTGCATATTTTCTCTGGTGCGCAGAGGAGAAAAATACGCGACCGACTGCCTTTTCGAGTGGAGATGCTCTCTTTCGGCAGCGTTTTTTCACTCTAATTGCGCTTCTTAGACGCATTCTTTCAACACGTAGCTAAATATTGTATTTCCCTAGAAGTATGTACAAATTGCTTCAACTAGGGTGTATTTACGTTAAGGCTTTGCTCCGGGGCTAATGTTCGGGCTGCAGCTTTGCGTTTAGCATTTTCTATGAAATACTTTTGCTTTTAAAATAAACTCTAGGCGTGCGTACAATGTTAATATAGAAGGGGGGTTTCTGAAAAATGGCTTGTTAAACGAAGTACGAAAAAAGTCTTGGAGGTTCTTTAATCTTTGCGAGATTTCTGTAATAACAAACATTCGTTAATTGACAAAAACGAATGGATGTATGATTTTTTACTTTCTTTTCTGATTTATCAATTTACCTGCAGAAGGAAAAATTGTTTGTTTTGTATTTACTTTTGTATTGTTAAAATACATTGTTTGTTAAGAAAGGCTCGGTGGAACGATGTTTTGTAAGCCGTCATAATAAACGTCTGTATAAATCAAATTCACTCTGCTTATTAATATTTATAGACATACCGCTTCATTGTGTATCGAGAATTCCAGCTATAACACTCTAAACTTTTCTTTGGAATAACGGCGTTATTTTTGTACTCTTTTTGCACTGCAACTGAATATTATGGTTAAAAAGTTGCATTTTCAAGGCTGATCATACCTAGGCATCCTCTTTATACCCTAGTTTTCTTTGGTCACGTAACGGTTGATTTTATTTAACTTTGTCTGCAAGAACGTGTAATGTAATACCAAGCACACACATATCAATATATCGATAGCCCGAAACAATTATCACTAATTGCCTTCAAAATAATCAAACGTTATTTATTGCAATTTTCTTATTTATGGCCAATTTTATTATTTTCTTCCGACTATACCTTTATTCGAACAAATTTATATTAATTTTCCACTCGACATAATTTAGCACACTTACGCTAGCGCAATAAGTTACATCACGTAATGGTCATCCCTCTCGCGGTTTAAAGAGGCCAGTTTCCGTAATTAATCGGTAATTAACGTCTCTCGCGTGGCAAAAAGGAGCAGGCAAAATTACGCACGCACATACACGTATATATGTACACTCGGATGTATACACACACATTTCTCTGACTCGGCTGTAAAAAGGTGTGTGCAGAGGCGCCTGGCTCACGGGGTCTGCTCACCTTCGAGTGCGAGGACTTTTTGCCAATTTAATAGCCGTATCCTACGTTCTTAGTGATAATCAATCCTTTTGAACAGCTCTCGCGCACTTTTTCCCGGCCGACTTTATGAGAGTAATAACCTCCCACTTTTTGCGCCTCCGCACATCCCTGTGTACTGTTATACAATATAACCGCTGCTTTCGTTTGTTTTTGATTCATTTTTATCCAGTCGCGCGATGAAGAAACCCTGTTCGGCTTCTTCCGCCACATATACACACACGTGCAAACGAGAACCACTGCGCGGAAATAAGAAGCCGTCGTCGTTCCGTATTATTCCAACAAACCATAAAGGGAGAGAGGGAGCGATTTTCACGAGATGATTTTATGCGCTCGTGTGTATGATAGATCGTCGTTGTTTCTGGAGTGCGCGATGCCGAGGAAAGCGGCTTTCTTCACTTGGCGCGCATGCAAATGACGACGGCTTTTTCTCTCGGGAGCTGCCTCCTACTCTCGTCGGATCGTCCCGCGCTTTTTGCGCGCACGCGCTGCAGTAGACCCTTCCGCGAGCAATTTGCAAATGATCACGATAACGAGGAAGTCCTCTTAGTTATCGCGGCGATCCTCTCGGGGGCCCGTAAAAAGCGAAATTATGATTCGATATCACTCGCGCCTTTGTTTCTCCCTGAAATTGCTTTATTTATCCGTCGCCGTGCTTTTATTCCGGCCACGCTCGCGCAAGCGCGGTCGTATCCAGCCGCGTGCGCGCGGCGATCCTATCGATGTAATTTATTATGTAATGTTATTATTAGACTGTAATGCATTACGCTGATGCGATCTGCGCCTTTTAAATGACTCGCGCTCTATTCGCCGCGCTAAATCAGAGCCGGCCGCTGCTAATAATGGTATTTGTTTATTATATGAATTTTTTCCCAGTCCTCGCAAAATATGCAAATTAAATATTATAATTATACGTATCGGCATTGAGTATATAGATATCGATCTGAAAAAAGTACTCTAATATGTCACTGTAAGTATCCCGACGGCCGTATATAATCGCGTCTTTAATCACGCAGTGTAAAGTGACACGATATCAATCTTCCTAATATCGAGTGACTCGTTTAACGACCTAAATACCCAACGAAACGTCGATAATCACGCTTGTACACAAGATGCGCATAATTTATGCAAAATTTTATAATAAATACGTTGGAAAGGCAGCGCAGCCCTCCATCTCCCTCGCAGTAAAAAAGCCACACCAATTGGCCAGAGCCAAGTGGGGCGATGGCCCAATCAAGTCCTTCCCTCGCATATATCGATCCGTTTCCCGCCGCGATCACTTTCCCGCCGCGCGGCTTTACATATAATCACCCAGTGCGCAGCTTGCTCGCGCGTGCGACTCATCATCGCCGATTGATTTCCCGCTCGCGATAAGCGAGCCCTCCTCCCTCCCCTACCACCGCCATTCTCTCTCCTTTCTACCTCTTTAATAGACCGTTCAGCCTTTTTCTCTCCTCGTTGTCGCCCACGTGAAAGCCTGATGGACGATCGCGAGGGGCGATTACGCCGCGGCAGCGTCCTGGCGGCGGGGACCCCCGTAATCAGCGCGCGCGCCCTGCGCCAAGACTAATAATAAAGCAAGAGCGAGCGAGCGAAGAGAGAACGTGTAATGAACTCGCGCGCGTGTGCGTGTGTACGTGTGCGAGAGCGCGTGACGTCACTGTACTCTCCGGCTCTTTGCGATGCTCCCTTTTCATTCCAGAGCGGCGCGCACGCGCGCAGCGAACGCGATATCGCAATCGGTTTTTCGCGATCCGTTAGATTCATCGCGGCTGCGGCGGCGGCTGCTGCAGCTACAGCTCTGCCTCGTATATATATATAGACACGCTCGTGTATGTACAGGCGAGCTCCCGGGGTATCGGGAGGCTGCGTGTAATTGAGAGGCCTTCGATTATTGCGTGAACTAATGTTTGCTCGAGATAGCAGCGCTGACTAATTCGAGATTTATTGTCCGGTACTCGAGGTTACAAACGTGGGAAAATATTGGATTCTTCTTGTGTGCTAGTTCAACAATCCGAAATGACATTTTTGCCTACTTCCTTGTGAAAGCGTTGTAATGGTGTAAACGTACGTCAGAAATATTTTTATGATCTTTACAGTTGACATAAATAATTTTTCACAAACATTTATACGGATGTATTTGCTTTTGCGGGGCTGCGTGTGTGTGTGTCTGTGTATATGCAGGGGCGTGTGTTTATTCATATCTTAGGACCTCGGATAGCGACCGGAAGTGACTCATTTACTTTATTTTGGTTTCCGTAATTTTGGAGAAAAAATATTTTTTGTTTAATCTTGTACAATATGAATTATGCACTAAAATAATTTATTTAAATGTTAACATTATAAAGAAATCATACAGTGAAATCAACTTCAATTCACTCGATTATATATATTATAAATTATTGCATCAGAAAATTAAACAATGCTACGACAAATGGAATAAAATAATATACTCAAAGCAATGGATTATTCGATCGCAACACAATGAAGCAAAGTATTTCTTTTGGGAATGATAAGCGCCAATAAATTGGCAGCAGTGTTATAAGTTATATTATTATAAAAATATTGAAAGAATGAAAATGTAACTTATGGGAATATTCATAGTTTGATGATTCCATTGTATGGATTAGAAAGAAACTATTATGTTCTGTACAGTTTAAAAATAAATATTAAAAAACTATAAGTAGTAAAAGATGATTCTTGTCAGACGCTAATTTTCAATTCAGCTTTTTATTATTTTACATCTAACTTTTACACTTATCAAGGGTATGAACCTCTCTTAAATTAGACCCTCTTTCTGATTAGGTAAAAAAACGTACTTGAAAATCAAAGGGCGTGACAACATTCTACTTGACAAATATATGTATTGAAGTAACACGCGAGTCTGCAAGGCATTGACTCACCTGTTTTACGTTAAAATGGGCTATAGCCTCAATTTTTCACATTTCTTTATCGGCGATCTTATAAATATCTAAATACTTGAATTTATTTGGAATATGTAGAATAATCTCTGCAATATGAGTTGGAACTTTTCTGTTTAAAAGTCATAAAATCTTCAAAAATTAAATTTTAACGAATGTAACAAAACTTTGCTCAGTTTAAACGTTTTTATACTACTTAATACTTACAAAACTATTTTCAATCGGTCTTAAATGTATTTCAGTAAAGATTCAAATTTTGAAACAATACTTCTGGCAAATGTTATATTAACAGGAGAAGCTGCGGAAACTTCAACAGTAAAAAAATTTGTTTAAACATAGATCTTGTTTGTTTTAAACTCTTTTGCTTAGAAATTTGTTCAGTTTAAATTTATTTAAAACATATTTGTTTCAAAAGATTTTATGAGACCGATAAATTGGTTAATAGATTGATTAATAAATTGGTAACATTCAGTATGTATTGACTGTTTCCACTACTTTCCTTTGGGCAAAATTTATAACACCCCCTTCAAATAGAAATTTATTTGCAGTATAGAAGAGGCAACATTGTTTTTTTTGCCTTCTAAAGAGATTTTACAGATAACGTTAACCTTTTTTAAACAGTTTAAAATAAATATTTTAAACGTAAAATAATGTTTTAAATAAATATTATATAATAGGTTTTAAAAGATTTTAATAAAATAGATTTTAGACGGACTGCAAAAAGATTTGTATAGTGATTAGCCAAAGAATACTTATGCTAGCCAAAGTTTCTCTTTTGTAAAAAGTTAATAAATTTAATAGTAAAAAAAATTATGTTTCATTTCATGACTGATCTAATTAAAAATCCTTCATCATGACAGCATTATAAAACTGTCAGTGAAGCATCCCATCCAGTTGACATGATGGCGTATAAAACAGCTTATCGCCGTGGAATGCGAAGCACATCGCAAGAATAGCGCATCTGGTTTGCAAACTAGCATCTCTGCTTGCGTCATATCCCGTGAGCTTTTACTCTTTTTTACACATAACAATTAATAACTCTTACGAGTATTTTTCTTGTTTACCATTTGAAAATATATAATATTGTTTGAAATAGCATTTATATATTCAAAGTTAATATATGTACATACATGATAAATATGTTAAATAATGAGTAACCTTTATGATTTCAAATTTCAATACATACGTTTAGTGCAGGAATAGTAAACATGAATATAGAAAAGTCGATAATATGTGTGTATTGTCCTCAGCCTCAGAATCAAAGATAACCAAATAACCAATCTCCATATTCTGCAACAGAATACAGGATATTTGCTTTCCTCAAATAATTAACTCTTGTTTTCATATTTATTTTGAAAGATCAACCAAATAGCGCAAGAATTTAAATGGTTGACATAAAGAACAAAGATAATTTTATACAGTTTCTTTCGCGTCTTTTTACGACTTCCTACATCACCTGTACATGTATGCGTCGCTTTGCGTCCGCACAAGTAAAATTGAAGCACAAACGATACAGGTGTATTACGGGTTTCGCCGCGCGTCGCTCTCTGCCCCGGGGATGTTTGAGCGCGAGATTGAATTTGCCGGCGATACGACATGTACTTAAGTTTCATCTCCTCCTCATTGTTAGTACTACCCTCACTTTCCTACTCCTATAGTTTATTAGTATGGCAATACTTCTCCGGCGCGCTGATGAATTTCCCTCGGCGGAGTCTGCTCTTTTCATCCGCCCACGATAAGAGAGAGAGAGAGGGACTAACCACGCCGTCGTTTGTCTGTTACAGATTCATCGTCGTCTGGATGCTGGCGGCGCTCTCGACAAGGTCACGGGTGAGTTGCTCTGAAAATCGCTATATCCTTATATACCTGTATATATACGCGTGTACGCGAGCGAGAGTAGGTAATTATGATGCTCGAGCAGATTGCCGGGAATTATCGCGCAGGCATAAATTGATTTATTTTACATTGTTCCGAGAGAGAGAGAGAGAAAGCCACTAGCCAGTTACTTTCCTCCCTGGAATCTTAATCGCGTCGAAATGCAGAGGCGATCGTTCACGTTTCTTTTGCAATATATACGCGTGTGTAATATTTTTTGAATGAACACGAGATTCCAGTGCTTGCGTATATGCAGAATTATGACTTTTTCCCCGCCTGTCAATAATG
The DNA here is from genome assembly GCA_036365515.1 of Torymus aiolomorphi. Taxonomy (NCBI): domain Eukaryota; kingdom Metazoa; phylum Arthropoda; class Insecta; order Hymenoptera; family Torymidae; genus Torymus; species Torymus aiolomorphi. The sequence goes on from CM070876.1 coordinate 145,391,672, forward strand.
ACGCGCGCGTAAATATACCACAGGAGTTGTGTTTAATTTCATAAATACACCGTAATATGCGTGTAAACGCGGTACAGTGAATATTGTGCATTCAGGATTAATAACGGAAGAATAACTCAAGGCCAATTACGTTCTATCAGATTAGTGTGTGTAATCAGGCGATATTAATCAGGCAAACTAAATAATCCCGCCTTTATTAAAAACGAAAGAAACTTGTTTCTAATTATTATTTTCTTTATGACTTTCTATTATTTATTTTGCCATTATAGTCGATAGGAAATCTCGTAATTAACCCATTAATACGGGAAATTGAAATAACGAATCTTTATTGAGTATGAAGCTGTTACCGATTGCTTTAGTATTACACCTTCTTAGAAAAAGTTAACATCAATTAAGTGTAAGGCAATACTATCTTAACCTGCTGTTTATTTTGGTCTGTAATAGATTCGTTTGAATCAAATAAAAATTGATATCTGAACTCTAAAATTACTCATATGAAAGATGATATAAGATTCATTAAAATGTTCAAATAAGATTTTATATCGTTGAAAAATGAATATCAAATTATTATTTAACCTCTCATCGTAAAATAATATAATAATGTTTTTCAATTGAAGTACCAGTAGTTGTAATAAATAAGTTAACTGTTTTTACATTTTTATTTTCGAAATATCAAAACCACATACCTAAAAGTAATTAATTAAAATCAAGCGCTCCTTACAAGGTACCTACATCAATTGAAAAAATAACATTGATAAATTCTCCGACCGATTCTACCGTAATAATTAACGCAAGCGCGTCTGTAAGACTAAAGAAGATTCCTGGTAACAGGTGGCGAGCGCAGAGACCGCCGACTTGGAGTCGACGGCCGAGGAGTCGTCGGTGGAGGACGCGACGGAGGATTATTGGACCGGAAGTGGCGCCGGCCCGGACGAGGACGAGCACGGCCGGAACGAGACGAGAGAGGCGCTCGCTCACGAGGCCAGCGATCACGAGGCCGTAAGTACATACATACACACACAAAAGCGACCTTGACACCTCCCATACCAGCACACGACCACTACACCATTATTCCCGTACAGTTGAAAAAAAATCCCTCGTAAACTCGCTCTCCGCGGGAAAAACAGTCCAAACAGAGCAGCGACGGAAGAACCGCCCGCGGCGATAGCTTCCCGCTCGCGCGTCGAGCAGTCAGGCGAGATATCGCTCGGGATGCAATTACGCGCGAGCATCGGAGAAAAGTCCCGAGTTACGTCTCACGCGCAAAAGAAGAAAGTGAGTAACACGTGCGGGCGCCACGAACCACGACGACTCTTCCAACGCGTGCGCACGCGCGTCATTAATAAGCAAACTGTTCCTTCTACGGCGTATTATGTTTATATGCTGCGATCGATTTCCGATTGATATTTCAAACGATTTCGGACACGCTCGAACGACAGCTTCACATGCTCGGCCGCGCGCGTAACTTTGAGTAACGAGCCAGGCAGAATGTTTTTCCTCGGGTCGACTCTCTTTTTTTGTACGTGAGAACGAGCGAAACGTGCTCGCGGATGATGCGTGATGTAATTGTGAGCGTATATATGCGTATAAGTAAGTGTCAGTTATGAGTTTATGTGTTTATCATCAGGCTTAATTCCTGATCGGCCATAGATTCGTGTCGCGTGGAATGAGATCTTGGGGTAGTTACTCAACCCTTTTTCTCATTTCCAGAACGCGTGATCCACATCCAGGATACATTTGTTAATTTAATCGATAAAAAAAGCAAGGTTCGAGATTTATTGAGACGGTCAACGCTTTCGCGTGCTTTTATGGTATAAAGGAATTTTTTGAGGGGATGTCGGTATCGCTTCCTATAGAAATTTGCATTTTGCGTTATAAAGTACAAAAAATATTGCTGTGATAAATTCTATCCTTCGATTAAAAATTTTTACGGCCGCATCGAATCCTTTCAATGTTCACAATGTGTAAATATCGAAAAGCTAGCGGATGAATTTGTTATAAATTAAGTTTTAAAATTTTAAAAGCCTTTGGCCGATGTAAACGACGCATCTATTAAGTAGCCCCGTAGGTAAAAAGAAAACTCTCAGATAATTACTTGATGAGAAAATTTTCTGTGTGCTTCGAGCATAAGACGCGAATATTTGTATACGTGAGGCATCATCCATCTATATGATATAATCCCCGCAGCTGTCGGTACGAATGTGTTTTCATCCTTTCGCAGTCGTCATGCGCGAAGAGGAAACGCCGCGTGTTATGATGACAAAAAAAGCGCAAGTGTGAGGAACGCGCATGAATATTACCACGGAAAAGAAAAGTACTCCCACATTACAAAGTGGTTTGGTGTAAGAATCAATACATTAGGTGATGTGATAGCATTCGACTAATTCTTTTAATAACATAAAATATTTTTTAAATTGATCTTATATCGACGCCCCTTATACAAAAACTAGCACGTCAAGGTTCTTCTCAACAAAGGCTAACTGCAAGGAAAACCAGCATTATTCCCGAGTTTGCATCGAATTCTAGCAAAATTCGTGAGATTGTAATGAAAAATAGCGCGATTCGCGACTTTGCAACGACAACTAATGCTATTTGCGAGCTTGCGACGGAAACTAACACGAGCACTAACGTACTATAGTTTTTTGTGCAAATGCTTGCTGGAACGCGTTAATTTTTACTACAATCTAACGAATCATGTTAGTCTTTGACGCAAAACAATAATACGCGCTAGTCTTCCCTACAAACGCTGAAACAGGCCACTCTTCATCTGAACCTGAATCGTGATACTTTCCTTAGGGGACGTCGATATGAACTTAGTATTTGACTAGTTAATTATAGTACGCAATATAGAGAGGACGAGTAGACCAATGGTTTTGTTTTCTTTTGGAGGAGTGGTTTTTTAAGTTTAATCATTATTATGAAGTGTAAATTGACTACAATGCTTACTATTATTATATTACCAAATTATAAATATTAGAATCCTTACATCTATCTATAAATATTTGTATTTATAACGAAATAGATCAACTTCCAATATACAGTTTGTAGCACATAGTAATAAAACAAATATTTGTTCACAATATATCAAACTAAACATTAGACCATATACAACAACGCCAATACTAATAACGTACACAAGGGCCAGTCACAGAGTGTACGCAGTAAAGCAGAAAGTACACGTCTGTGTACACACGCTCCCGTCGGCTTTAATGATTTACTCGGGCAGCTGGGGGGGGGGGGGGGGGGGGGGGGGATCGGTGCGGCAAACGCACCGCGAGCGCACGCGAGTGTCTTATATATATTATCAATGAGATTCCGCGGCGCGATAGCGATCGGCCTCGCTTATTAGCCAATTTGTTTCTCCCCCTCCCTTCCTGCAGCTTCGTTATCACCCACCGCACGACGTGTGTTTTCTCTCCTGTTATCTTATCGCGCACCTTCCCCTTTTTCTGTCTCTGTTTCTCTTTTAAGCAAATACGCCAGTCCGAATAATTTGTCCGCGGCGCCGATCGGGAGTTTGACCGATGCCGATTCCGCGGAGAGTGAGGAGGCATCTGATAATTATATCGTACAAATGAGAAATGATCTTTCTCTCGTCTTTTTTCTCTCCCTTCCCGTCGGCCGGCGGATCGGTAATAATTGACTTTATCTGCGCGCCGGTAAGGTTTTCATTTGCCCGTAATGGAGAGTAATTTAATTTAATTTTAAGCCTTTTCCCGCGCACGCTGCGCCGGCGATCATTTCTCAAGTAAACGGCCAGCACGCGCACGCGCACACTCGCTGCTTCTAATCGCTCGTTCGCGTGGTATTTACTTAAGCACTTGTGAAGTCTGTATTATTTATTGGCGCGGTTATACACGGATAAATGAATAATATTCCGACCTTTCGTTTTTGAGTTGAAAATAAGCACCGTTAACGACGTATCCCGACGTAATCTCGCTATCCCAGTAATCTAGTTTCTAGCAAATATTTCGCTTTATTATCCTATAAAAGCAAAAATTAACGACCATACCGAAATTGCCTACTCTAATTATTGCAAGGTTACGCTTACTTACTTATGGCTCCAGAGATGAACAACAAGCACGCGACAGCAACAAGTCAAGTCGCTCGACAGCGGGGTGAATCCGCTAACAATTCTTATGCGAAATATTATCGATAAATATAATGTCGACAGACGTACGTCGCGATAAGAGTCTCGACTCACGATTGCGCAACATTAACCGCGTCGAATCTCGAATCTCGTTGACCTCCCGCGCGGGGCGACTCGCGCGCAACGTCGGGGCTCGAACTCTCTTGCGCGGGAAGAGCACCAGCGCTGTGGCAAAAAGGGCCCCCGCTCAGCCAAATAAACCACCGATACTATCTATCTGATAATTTGTGAAATATCGCGCGCACGCGGCGCATCACGTCCGCGCGAACACGGCGAGGGTAACACACGGCGTTCACCCTTCGCGTCAGGAGAGCGAGCGCCTACAAGAAAAGGGGAATGCCGCCATAAACAGTTAGCCCAAGAGAGAGGGAGAGCCAGGCTTCCTGCTTCCTTTTTTCCCATAGTCGAAGAGAGCGCGTGCAGTCTCGATATATATATATATATATATATACGGCGTCGGCGGCCTCCCTCCCGGAATATCTCGATAAAAGTCCCGGAGTGAACACGATCTTCCCCGTCGAGTGTATAAGAGAGAAAAAGTATGTGTGTGTATATGTATAGAGCGTGTATATGCATTCCGGTTTATGCCGGCGCTGGAAAAGCGGAGCATTTCGCGCGACTGACCCCGGCGCTAGCTCGCGCGTTATACGCGCCGACTAATGACGCCCGACACCCGCGGATCGACGCGCGACCGTTAATCATCAGGCACGTATGCACGCGCATTCCGCGTACATATATATACGTCGAAGAGGTGCTCGTATAAGCTACATATATCGGAGGGAGCCGCCGCGCGCGCACGCGCAGACACAATATCGCTCGCGGCACCGCGTGTCCGTATAATGGAGATGTTAAGAAGCGCGTGAAAATTGCACGGACGCCTCGCGCTCGCGGATCGTTATTTTTCTCCCTCTCCCGCGGCCACTTTTGCAACGGGTCCGAGAGGCTGCGTGCTTTATTTTACGCTCTCGCGAGAGAGAGAGAGAGAGAGAGAGAGAGCGCAAGCACTACTCTGTTTGTTTTTGCCACGGCGCGAAATATCTTCCTGTAATCACACGTCTGTTTCCGAGCTGGCAAAAGTTACGCTGAGCTCTAGCGCGCGCCTATATTGGCTCGTGTGGATAACGGTCCCGTGTATCGATGCGCCGCCGTAGCTCAAAGTTTTATAGGTGATGATACTTATTGCCCGCTGTGTGTATATCGCGAGAGAGAGAGAGACAGAGAGAGAGAAAGAGAGCGCACACACAACGGAAACTTGTTTATCCTTGCAATTTAAGGGGGACGTTGTTACGTTTGCGGGGAGGCAAGAATTGTTTCTCGACGATTTAACACCTTGAATTTCATTTTCGCTAGTGTCCGGTGTTAGGTAAAAAATGTTAGTATAGAATATTGTCAAACATTTGCAGTTTGTAGTCATTTGTGTTAGATAATACGCTGAGAAAAAAATATATTGACTCAATTAAAGCCATATTTCAATAAGGACAGTCAAATAATGTTATTGAAACAAAAATATTAGACTGAGTTGAATGCATACTTCAATCATTTAATCAATGTAATATTAATTCATTTAATTCAATCTAATATTTTTGTTTTAACATAATTATTAATTTGTCCGTATTCATAAATACGGGTTTAATTGAGTCAATCAAATTTTTTTAAAAACCATAAATTATACAAGTTGCGGCAAAACTGTAGTAATTTATAATTTGTTACCAATTTAATTTTTTCTACTTATATTAAAGATATTTTTTATCGTTGAAATAAAAATGTGTATTTAGAATATATCGTTTTAAATATGTATTGGTCATGATGCTAGGACGGCCTCTTCGTGCTTTGAAGAGGATGGCGATTTCAATCGAACGTTGGCCAAAAACATTTATTTAACTAATCATGGGTATGATATAAAAAGATAAAAGATACCTGGTAGAAAATAGACCAACTTCGTTGGTTAACATGTTAATCAAATGGAAGCAGTTCTACTTAAGATTAACGTCGCAATTTAATGAAAACTATTTAAAACTATCACTATATTATAAAGCATCTACAATATAATATTTCCACATGTATAAATAGTTATTCTTCGTCGACAGTAGCAACATAATCATGGTGTGACGTTTCTAATTTAAAAATTGACGAACGGTTCTCCAACCATTGGTTAGCATTTCAACTAGGGTAATATCCAAATAATGTCAAATCGCATAAAATAACACTAGCGTAACATCTGCAGTGCATGAGATTTCTGCCCTCATAGTTTTATTAAGAGATATCAATCCCGTCTAAGAACTTTTTACTTTCAATTTTCTAGTTATCCCAGGAGGCAATAAGATTTAAAAGTAAATCATAAAATAACGTTAAAGTACGTTTAAATAGCATAAAACAGCAAAAAATAATCTTCTTTGATCAACCTAATCGCAAGTAGAAGAAATGAGAAAGCCGGGCAACAATAAAGAATTGTGAAAAAGGAGAAATATAAGCAATGAGTACCATGAAAATGGAGTTTAAAGCCGCACATTAGGCGACTGTTAATAGCTTTATTAGGAAAGTGTAGGTAGCAAAGCGAGCAAAGCGATTAGGGCTGATGAGAAGGCAAACGTGACGCGATCCCTTCTCGCGCGCGCCTGCGAGCCGGACTTCCTTCACACAAGTTCAGCGGTCAGCACGGCGCTTAGTTGCATCGCCTTGACCAAGGTCTCGCCTTAAACGGATTCCCCTCGTGCGGTTTCGCTTTTCCGTCACGAGTCTTAAGCACGTCGTTAGGCCTAAACTTTCAGATGAGGCTAATTAGCTGCGCTGCCCCCGCGGCCGCCACACTTTTTTAATTAGCCGCTCTCAATACTTATCTCGCCGGCGCGCCGAGGGATCTTCGTAATTTATAGAAACGTCGTGAAGAGAGCCGCCTCGCAATGTTATTAGTTGACATTTTTGCTTGAATGGGCCGATGAGCTTTGCAGAGACATTTAATATGAGAAGATTATACTCTCTTTTTAGATAGAATTTATAGAAAAATTTAGTAGAACGTTTGTTTATACATACATATACTTTTTACAAATTTAGTGTTACACGTAGAGTAATACTTACTTAAATTTTGTTTTCTTTTAGCTTAGTGCAATAAAATGTTTTCTTTTTAATTTCCTAAATAACAATATTTTCATGGATTCCACAAATTAAGTCATATTCTACATATTTTATTCATGTAGGAATTGTTTTACCGTATTCGTCTGCTTCTACTGACCAGGAGAGTGTCAGGGATCTAGATCACGGATTCGGCTCAAACTTTAGGATATGTTTTTGGACGTAGAAACATAAAAAAAGCTGCAATATTAGACAATATTAGAGAAATCTTTTAAAAAAGCCTCTTCTTAAAACAGTAACCATTTACTTTAACAAAGTCTCAAAAACTATTTCAAAAGGAGAAAATAAAACTAGAGGAAACGATCTTTCACTTACTTTTTTTGGAATTAAAAAATATTAATTCCTTCCAAAGTTATGACAGTTTTGAGCAACGAAAATACACAAAAATATGCATAAATTCGAACAGCGAATTTGACGCATTTAACAGTGAATTTTTATTTCTCAAATCTAAACTTTTATAACTTTGGAACAAATCAATATTTTTTAATTCTGAAATAAGTAAATGAAAGATCGTTTACTCTAGTTTTATTTTCTCTTGAAATAGTTTTTAAGACTTTGCTAGAGTAAATGGTTACTGTTTTAAGGAGAGGCTTTTTAAAAAGATTTTTTGAAAATAAAGCAAAAAATGTTCATAACTTGAGTTTTTGAAGCGTTAGAGTCGAATATTGCAGCTTTCTCCATGTTTCTACGTTTATAAACATATCCTAAAGTTTGAACCGAATCCGTGATCCCTGATACTCTCCTGATGAGATATCGCTTGATATTCATCTCCTATTGGTATATTGAAGATCTATTCAGAGTTAAATTGTATTATCTTATGAGCTATTTCTCTCTTTCAAAAAATATATACAACTGAATCTTTTAATGTAGTAAGAAAAAAATGCTACTTTTGTAGTGTGGAAATTCGTTTTCCTTTAACAAACCCAATAGGAATTATTGTTAATTAATTTTCATACATCAGTTGAAGTACATTTGAAGATGTGTCTAAAGTTTTAAAAAATCATGAAAAACCAACATTTCCTTGGATTGCTTAATTGCAATCCAGTAAATCTTTTATAAAGTTGCATTAATTAGGTAAATTTTACATTCAACGTATATATTATATAATTTATTAAATGCAAACGAAATAAACTTTAAGCCACTATTTTAAAATCGGAAGTCTTTGTTAGAGAAGATAAAGACAAGACTTTTGATCATAACTATAATTTCCTAAAAAGTAGTTTTTGAATTTAACATCGGATTCAAAAGAATTGTTTTTTTATTTTAAAAGTAAACTGTAAAACTAATATATGAGCAACTGTACAGAAAACATGAAACAATTATAGGTACAACAAATAAATAAAAATTTTTTGTGTTGCACACCTAACCAACTAGATTTTTTTGGTTCTCTGAATCTTTTTGAATCTAATAAGAAATCGTGAACACGGTGAATCTGATAGCAAGACTTTTGTCATTAGTAAATTTATTTTGAAAAAATGCTTTAAAATGACCTCTTTTCAAACATAAATCGTTTTGCCAGGAAGAGTTGTACATCCATTTTAAAGAAGAAAACAAAACTAGAAAATGCGAGCTTTTATTTGCTTTTTATTGCTTTTTACCGGATGAAAAATTCTTTCAAAAATTCAAAGAGGAATGTATAGTGCATTAGTTTTTGTAAATATGTTGAAAAATGGCAAAAACCTACCTTTGTATTTTCACAGTATGTTGTGTATTTAACGCTCATTTTTTGATCCGATAGAAAGCAAATAATAGCTCGCATTCTTTGGCTTTATTTTTTTTAATATATGTGTAACTCTCCCTGGCAAAACGATTTATGTTTGAAGGTGATCATCTTTTTTAGAAATAAAGTTATTGTCCGCTAAACTTACCAGATTACCATCCAATTGACCATGTTCCCAATTTTTTGTGTATTCATGATAGTCTAAAGAACCAAAAAATCTGGTCTGCTAGATGTATCCCACAAAAATTTTTGTTCCATTTTTGTACCTAGTTGTTTGATGTATTCCGTACAATTGCTTATATCAGTTTATAGATAAATTATGATGATTACATCATTTATAAAACAACTCCATTAAAAGGTCATCTTTTAGAACAATAATGACTATTTTCTTATAGATCACAACAGGAGAATGTTAGTTTTTTTCTTTTATGAATAACAATCCTGATTTTCAGAATCAGCATAAATCAATATGAACATTGAGTAATTTAATTTCAATGTGAAAATAGATGCAAACGTATAAGAATTAATTGATAGTAATTAGGTATTCCTCAGTCGCTCAACTTTTTCGTTGTATCACAAGGAGAGTGGAGGAAATAAGTCGATCTTAAATCTTATTGAAAACACATTTCGACTGGTTACTAAATGACCATTTGAATACCGATAAATAGATGCGTCAGAAACAGTCGAGTATCCGCCTCCATGTGATTAATTAAATGCGGCGAGGTGAAAAATTCACGCGACATTGCACCGCACGTGCAGTCGTGGCGCTTAATAACACGTATGCGAAATTTTTTTCCCCCATACTGCCAGGTACACGCGTCCCAGTGTCATTAACATCCCCACAGGCACGCATCGAGGGATTTCTCCTATAATCCATGCGTCTCGATGTCCCGGCGGATGGCAAAAACCTGCAAAAATACGCCGGAAATGATTCTATCGCGTTAACGCGCTCGGCAAAAAAGCGGCGTGTCCATCGGGACTCAGGCGGCTCTATATATCTGCGTGTGTCTCGGCGTATCGGGCCGAGGACGAGGTATGCGGAAGAAGCGTGCGCGGAGCGAGCTTTGCGTAGTCGCGATCTTTTTCATTCCCGCATGCGCCGTGTGTGCGTCCTTCGGCTATCGTCGCTGCACGCTTGACGTCGCGCGCGCGCGTGCGTGTCTCCCGGAGCTCGACATCGCTCTATCGTATGTATATGTACTTCAGATAAAAGTAATACCCGTTGCTGTTACGTCAATTCTATTATGATGGACATTGCAGATTAAATATTTAGAATCCGCACTTGGCAAATTTTCAAAAATAATTCATGCTTGTGAATTGAAAAGAAACGTACAGGTAACGAATATTCTGAAAAACTCAAAACTAAAATAAGTTTATTATGAAAAAAAAGGTAAAACGACTAATGAATCAATTAAAGAAACAATCTTTTTCCCTCTGCCGTGTCAATTTGACGATTTAACCGCGCTCTCTTTGCCGAAAGGCCGTTGCGCCGCGCGCGGCTATGTACAGAGGAAAAGGCGTCACGGCATAGCCATCGCGGCGACAATTCCGGCGCGTCACGCGAGGAGTCGCCGCCGCCTGGCTCTTCCTCCTTCGCGTTTAAATGCGTGCTTCAACACAGCGCTTTTTTCCGCATCTGACGAGGTGCCACATCAAGGCCCCCGCGAGAAGAACTTTACGCGTAGTCAGCCGACAATAGCGAGCGCGAGAGAGGAAGAATGCCAGCCCCGGGAAATAGACTCGTAAATCGTTTGTCACGCGCTTCGTCGTGCGCGCTTTTTCTCTAACCTGCCGTCTCGCTTGTTTCCAGCCTATTATGATTTTTCCGCGCATCACCGTCCCCTCCCTGCGTTTCCCCGCGTGTGCACACATGCGCGAGAGCGCGTGAAATGACGCGGAGGGAAAGCGAAGGAGAGGAGGGAGGGAGAGAGCGAGAGTAAACGAGCGAGCGCGCGCACACACACAGATCGGGGATAATATAGGAGAAGCATCAAAGTAATAAAAGACCGAGAGACAGAGACGGAGACGCTCTCTCGGGCTAATAGGAAAAAGAAGAGGAAGGAGGAGGAAGCGAGCGAGCGAGGAGAGTGGTAGTGCATTAGCGGGAAAAAAGGATGAAACCGAGATAGAGCGCTCGCTCGCTAGCAAGCGAGGGCGAAAGAGAGTCGGTGGCGAGGCCGACGTGGGAGAGGTCAGGCTCTGAGAAAGTAAATGCTCCGAGTGCTTCGACCCCGCGAAGAAGTCGCTCGGCGATATTCGCACGGACGCCGCGATGCGCTCGTAAAAGCGCAAGAGCGGCCCTTTCTTTCGCGCTCGTTAAGGAGCGTGGCCGATCGACGCCGATCGACGCGCGTATGTGTGTGTGTGCCGTGCTCTCTGTCCCTCGCTCTCGCCAACGCACGCGTGCCCCCTGATTGATGCGCACGCGTGCCGATGATGAGCGGTGCCAGTCGTCGAGAAGGACGTTCACCGGAGGACGCCGAGAGCTGACGCTTCGTTTCGCCTTTAATTACTGTTAATAAGATGCTCGTTGGTCGACCCCCTACGCGCTTGTCTCGTTTATTGTTTCATCAATAGTACACGTCGTTTTTAGTTGCATATTTGTTCGGCTTGAATATATAAATTTTTATTTCAATATGTATATAATAATAGATACAGTGTTTACGGTCATACACGTATTGAAAGTCATAAAAAAGGATTGAAATTATTTCTATAAGGTAGAAAAAAAGGTTTGTCCGTAAGATGCTCCGTTTACAGTTTGTGGGATATTTTCTTCGATATTACAGAACCTTATTACAATCGACGTTATTTATGCTATGAGAAATAGTTATTAAATAGACAGCCGTGCATCGCAAACCATATAATTACTTACCCAGCTAATCTTTCAACGCTGCAGCGGCGCTCTCATCAATCTTGTGAATCTAAACAGCATCTAACTCTGATTATACATGCTTCAATCAAAGTTTTTATTCAGGGAAATTCATCTAAGCTGAATACGCGTACAGACAAAACTAATCAAAGCTTAACTAATTTAGATTATAATAAAAAATATTCTATTGTAGGTAATGTGTAAGAAGTTTATTTTGAAAGTTTAATAAAATAAAGTACCTTCGCATGACCGTTTTCTTAATTACTACCACAGTTAATGTATTTATTTCAATACTTGTAGTTGATTTAAAATAGTTTTTTCCTGCTAACGTTATTCCAAATTTAGAAATAATCTTTCTTTAACACATTGATCAATAACTTTTATTGCTAACCTTATCAAAGTACATTACTTTCACATGTTTATGAATAAATACTTTGATTTTAAAAAATCAATACAGATTTTTTAATTTTCTTTAAAATATTTAGTTATATTCGGGTAAACCTTTTTCTGTATTTTTGTGATAATATCTACGCAGATGGTTTAAGAAGTTCCATAGTAAAGTGATAAAGCATAACAAATCCGCTTTGTTGATCAACTATTTTACTTCATTTCCCAGTTTGTCCAAAATTGTCTGCATAACAATATCTATAAGTAATCAAATTATCATCAGTAGATTTAATAAATATGTACAAACTACCTTTCAATAAATCTACCACAGTTTCATCAGAGATTGAAGGGCCGGATGCAATAAGGGGGTTAGCGCTCGAAAACCCGTAAAAGTATTGTCCAAGTGACTAAATTTTCAATGTAGCCAAATTAATTTTTAAAAAATATCACCTTGTAGGGAATGAAAAGAAGTATTTTTACCTAGAAGGAATTTTTTTTATTCGATTTTCTTTTTAATATAAAAATTAAAAACTGAAAATTTTGTTCATCTATTTTTAATAGCTTTCAAAAACATTAATCGTCCAAACTTGATCAAATATCATCGAAATATTTTGAAATTTGACAGAGACGTGCAGAATACTCCAGCGTTGCCGATGGGATTGTTAAAAGGATGTAAATCGATAATTGTTAATAATTATTTAATTGCAAATATATTGCGGTCGGTAATTACGTTTTCTTAACTTTAACGGAAAAAAGTATCGAGGGAAGTTGAAGCTAGAAAAAACTTCCAGCGAGATATTTGTTCCTTAATAGTCTAATAAGTTTCTGACAAAGTTTCAAATTGATTTAATAATAAATGACTTAAATAGAGCGTTATTAATAAAGACGCGCGCTAGCAACATCGGCGGCGCGGCGCGGTGTGAGCTAAGCCTGTTGTGTTTACATGTTTTTGCACTGATGTATTACGTTTATAAAAATTAAAGAATTATTAGGTTGACTTATAAACTGTGTTTTTACGTTATATAAAACATAATTGGCTACATTGAAAATTTAGTCACTTGGACAATACTTTTACGGGTTTTCGAGCGCTAACCCCCTTATTGCATCCGGCCCTTCAATTTATGATACTAGCCAAATCCATGCGCGCTGCGCGCGCTCTATTATGTACTTTTTTTATTAAACATACAAAGAATAATTTATTCCTTATGAGCTGAAAATCTTTTTCTTTTAATGTTAATGCATCTTTAATAATTGATATAATACTGTAGTACATTTACTCTTAACGAATACAAAATTTTGGCTAGAAACTATAAGCTCATTCAAATTTTTTTTTTTCGTGAAGTCCCTTCTTAAAAAAGTGATGACCGAAAGAAGTGAAGCCTCTATATATTTGATCTGTGATTGGCTCTTGGATAAAAGGCGCGAGAATTTAAAATTAAATATGTATTTTTATTTGATAATTAAGTATTATTTATTGGAATATTTATTAGAATGAAAATGATTAAAGTAAAAAGTATTAAATAAATAATAATCAAATTAATGTTGGTTGTAGTTTTAAAAAATAAATAATATGTTTTAATTATTTGTTAAAGTGATGGCCACAAGTAGAAATGTATTTTAAAACACAATACGATTATGTTAATATTAGAATAAATTATGTCAATATTATGTTCAGATTTTATTCTTTATTTAATACTTCTTATAGTTTCTGCATCAAAATTTTGATGCTAAAATAACAAATTATTCTTAGCATGGTTTGACTAGTATTAAATAAAGAATAAAATCTGAACATAATATTGACATAATTTATTCTAATATTAACATAATTAATTCTTCTAAGATTAAAACATTGCTTATTGTTTTGAATTTTACCGTGAAATTCAATAACTAATCGTATTGTGTTTTGAAATACTTTTCTACTTCCGGCCATCACTTTAACAAATAATTAAAACATGTTATTTATTTTTTGAAGCTACAACCCACATTAATTTAATTATTATTTATTTAATACTTTTCTCTTTAATCATTTTCATTCCAATAATATTCCAATAAATAATACCTAATTATCAAATAAAAATGCATATTTAATTTTAAATTCTCGCGCCTTTTATCCAAGAACCAATCACAGATCAAATCTATAGAGGCTTCACTTCTTCCGGTCATCATTTTTTTAAGAAGGAAATTAGAATAGTAACTTTTAATTAAATCTCAAAATACATAAAAAATAGAAAACTCAAAAAATAATTTATAAATATGATAAAAAACCCTCCATCGTCCTTCTACAAAATATTCATTCAACAAACCGCTGTATCAGCAAAAGATAATCCAACTACTGAAACACTGAACTTTTCGTAGGTGGTGTACGTAGGCGACGGAGCCGGCGGCACGTACGTTCCGGTACCAGCTCTGAAGAATCGACCGCTGAGCCCGAACCTTCAGGCGCTGCAGACGCTGCAGGGCCTGCAGGGCCTCGCCGGTACCGGCGGCACGGCGCCCGCCACTGGCCTCGCCACCGAGGAGGACTGGAGGCGGCACCCCGAGTCCTGGGACCGTGAGCACCGACGCTACAGGCCCAACACCACGAGGGTTCAGCGTGAGTATAGCCACATACATACATGGTACACAGACCTCGTAGCCCGCGGACGAGAACGATAATAACGCCTTCATTATATTACGGCCGGGATGTTATATAAGCGCGCGCGAGCGCGAGCTCCATTGTCGTTAGGCTGTATTAACGGGCTTTTAGCTCGCCCTCGGGTCCGGGCTATTATTTACCCGCACGATGAATTCAATTATTGCGATACGAAGCGTTTTTGTCCGCGCGCGAGCAAGCAGTCCGTGTGATGTTCTTTTTTTTTAGAGAGGTCTTAATGACGTATCAAATATGCCATTGAGCTATACTGTAATTTCTCTGATAATTTTAATGAATTAAACGTTATGGATCTCGAGTGCTTTTCTCTCGCACTTACTTCCCATAGGCGAATTGCTCCTTTAGCCGTGAAAATATTGCCCTTCGTCGGGCTAAGTTCTTTTTGTATATCTCTTGTATATTATAGTATATAACTTGTACTGAGAAGAAATGTAATAAATGTTTCATCTTATGAATGGTGAAGTTTTCAAAATTGTTATTGTAATAATTGACAATGTTAAAATAAAAATTATTTGAAATCCTTTCGTGGTTCTTTGAACTAACTTATCAAAATTCATTTTGCATACTGGCTATATAAAACCTATTTTATTGCAAAACAAATTAGAAGACGCATGATAGTTTTAATAGTTCTAGAAAAGCTCAAAATAAAAATTAAACTTTTAAAATAGTGATTCTTAATTGAGATGGCAATTAAGTAATAATAGTCATCTCTGATAATAGTATTATTGATAAATACATAAAAATGATTAAAAATCAAATCTGAATTTTAGTCCTTTTAAGCGCTGACAATATTAGTGCATTATGATACAATTGCAAATGAGAAACAAGTCACTTAAATTTTATCATTGAACTTGCAAAGAGGGCAACAAATGGTTGAGAGGAAGGCTTCTACACTGTAGCTATAGCCGTTACGAGCAGGATATACATTGTCGATATTATCGTACCATACACCGGTATTATAAGCATAGCTTAGATACTTATTAAAACCGCAAATAAAAAACAATGACAGGTTATTGAAGTACTTCGCCGTTCTTTTATAAATTGCATATTAGTCGTCATTTACGGTTATGATGAGGCTATATAACTTGGAACTGCATAAAAATTAGGTCACTTTTTGTTTCATTTCTTAAATGTCGAAACTACTATAGTTGTTTCATGTAAGTATAATTTGTTTAAAAGAATTGTCATTAAAGCATTGGTGTCATTTATTATCATATGACAAAAGAATAGAATTTTCATTTTTACTAAAAGAATGAATAAAATACTTTATCATAAATACCAAATTTTTACTGTTAATGTGATAAATTTTAAAATAATTATAAAGTACGATTAAAAACAAACAAGTTCAATACGCATTTTAACTTTTCAATATATGCATTTCTTGGTACGCCTAATAAAATTCGAATAAACTCAACATAAAAAGAATCACTTTATTTTATGATATGTATGAAAAACCGATTACTTTAAGAAAGAAAATATTTATTTCGTAAAACTGATAATAATTCTTGATCCTAGAAAGTACTGAAAACAGAATACATGATTGACAGAAAAGCTAGTTGGAAAAATAAACTTGTAATTTTTCATGCTGGACCTCTTTAGATAAATTGATTCATACTAAAAATAAATGTCTTCTTTCTTATATTCATATAAAGTAAAACTTGGAATAATTAGAACTCCATATATTTGAAGAATCAGCAAAATTATTTTTTAATATTTTCATTATCGTAAATCAAGAACTCAATCAGCTCATTAAGAAATCTAATTATTCGACGTCAATAATTTTTAAATCCGTATTAAAGCTATATCACATTCCAATTTCATGCTCCTGGACTACTGCACAAACGCTGAAATCCTACTGACCCGTAGCGAATATAGATACCGACAGACAGACACTCAGCGTCCAGTATCCTCTCGAACGTGCCGACTTTCAAGACGTCTCTTTTCATACCCCCGCAGCACACGTGACACGTGCGGGCCTTGCTCGTTCGCGCTTGCTTGCTATCGGCTCCCGTCATCGTGCCTCGCGAATTCCGAAGCCGTCGCGCGTCGATCGGTCAGTAGCAGCAACAGCAGCCGCGCTGCAGCTCCCGTTAGTCCCGCGGCGCGGCAATTAAAACGGTGTCGGAAGTCGGACGGAGGCGAGAAGAGCCAGCTACCCCCACGACCACGTCTCATTGCCGTCGTCATTATCGTCATCACCCGTCATCAACTTCATTATCGTCCAAAGACGGCGTACCAAATGTTTATCGGCGTGCTCTCGACTCTTGCAGTTGTCCGCTATGGTGCTGCAATGGAGTAAAAATGCACGAGGTTTGGATTAATTATGAATGCCGGACTGTGTTCGTGCCGCGCATATAGCGCGAGATGAAAATTTTTATTGGTGCGATGACTATATTTTATCTTTGTCCGGTACGACGTTCTTTTGAATTTTGAATAAAAAAAACGATGAGTTTCTCTCTTTTACGTTCAAATTTTTCATACATCGAAAACATCATTTTTCTAGGATCCTATACGTTAGATTACCAACAGATTACGAATTTAAAGATTAGATAGGAAAATAAATTTACGCAAAGGTGGCCACTTTGGTGGAGCTTTGATTCCTTTTTAAGGATTTGAAAACTATAAGTATAATAACTAATATTATAGTTACCTTTGTATTTTCAGTTCCATACAAGACGAAAACTTTTTATACCGATTTCAATGATTATTGGCATGTGTGTCAGTAGAAACAGGCGGGTACAGTAAGACATTCAGTTTTGACTAACTTTACATAACTATGTATATAATTTTCTGCTTATTTC
The DNA here is from genome assembly GCA_036365515.1 of Torymus aiolomorphi. Classification (NCBI taxonomy): domain Eukaryota; kingdom Metazoa; phylum Arthropoda; class Insecta; order Hymenoptera; family Torymidae; genus Torymus; species Torymus aiolomorphi. Next base: position 145,409,378 of record CM070876.1, read on the forward strand.
TTTAGTTCCCTTTGTGTTATAAATCTCACTTTCTATCATGATCTATAGTAAATTAGAACCTTCCAATGTTATAGGTATTTTCATTTAAAATATATCAATTAAGTAGTACATAAAATATATACCAAGAATTTTAATTATTTTAACATAATTTTTACCCATGTTTAATGAATCTAAATTAAATAACATTCTTATCATAAATTTATATTGCTTTAAAAAAATCTCGTAACTTGGATAGTATCAACATTCAGTGTATTAGATCGAGGTCACGATGCGCGAGGAAGTGACTTTTTCTTCACTTTGTATCGGCACAGGGACCGTGTAAGTAGAAGTAATTAATGACTTTTAATTTTCTAAGTAGTGAAAGTAGCCGCGATGACGTAAGTATTATAACTGTGACGAAAAATCACCGCGCGGAAAATAGTTTCATTGTATTCTAATTCTGGCAAAGAAGGTTAAGCAAATATCTGAGGAAGCGTTTTCAGTAGTAAAGTCAATGTTAGAATGACGAGATTCATATGGCTCTGTTGAAGAACTTTCTTAAAGAAATTTCGGAAGAACACAAGACTTATCTTCCTAGAAGAATACAATTATATGCTTCTTTTTGAATGATTAACATCAACGACTCAGTTATCAAATCGGTATTATTATTATTATTATTATTATTATTATTATTATTATTTTCAACGCCCACTGGAAATGTTCCATCAATCGTTTTTCATTTGAAAACACCATCGACATGTATTACAATACATTCCTACGATACATTAGACTAATGAATGTTCAACCGGCTGCAGTAGTGCTAATAATCGTCGTAGTAATGATAATAACACTAGTCGTATGGATGATAGCAGCAGAGTCCGCGGCCTCTAGATAGATCGTGCTGGGATTTTATAGGAGTACTATTCTCCGGCATTACCAAAGAAAAAGCAAAGATAAAAGGTAGGGGCTGCAGCGCGCTCTCGATGCGAATGTCGTGCCTTGCAGCCGAGTCCTCTTACGGCTCACGATTCTCCCTTCCTCTCTCTTCCCTTCGCGCGTGTTCAGGGTTCAATGAAGTCGTAAAGCCAGGCGCGAGGCCGAGTGCGCCATGGAAACAAGAGGGAGAGAGAGAGAGAAGGAGGAAGAGCCCACCCGTAGAATCATCGATAACAGCATGAGAACAGCCATTATCTCGTAATGCGTCTCCTATACAGCTCCGCGCGCGCGCTGTCGATTTTCATGCGAGACTTGCCTTGTGTTTTGCTATGCGCCTGCATAAAGTGTCACCCTGCATTATTAGCCGGGACCGTGTAATGGCATTCCTTTGATCCTGCTGGCGCGTGCGCATGTGTGACGGATACAGTGGGGGATATGCAGTCGGTGTTACTGATTCGAACCGAGCTGCGAGATAAAGCTCCCTTATGGATTACTTCGTTTCACGGTCCAGTGATGCAACAGTGGTCGTATTTAAATCGCATGTTGAGATAATCGTGAGGCAGTAGTCTAAAATTGGTAATATAGAAATGTTAAAGCATGCAAAACAATATAAAATAATTTATAGTATAAACAAATACAATAAAATATTAAACATTTTATTACAATAAACAAGCATACCCTTCATTTAAATTTCAATCGTACGTGTGTGGAGATGCACGACTTTGTAACCTACATAAAAGCAATGATTTATTTTATAACGTTACCACGTAGCGTACACGAGACTTTTCCCCTCCAAAAAAAAAGATGATTTATCCGTCCCAGTTCATTATCCCGCAAAAAGTGCCGCGCGCGTTCAGCGGCGCGGCTGCGCGGATCAACCGCAGTAGGGGGGGGTAAAAACCAATGGAATTACGAGCGGTGGGTAATGAATTTCCCTCGGCATCGAGGACGAAACGAAACCTGATAATCGCGCGGCCCAAGCGCGTATTTTCATAATACCACGGCTGCAGCGTCCGCGCATCATAACTGTAACGCGCAATACCACAAAGCCGTATCGACGAGTCGCTGCGCAGTTCCGTTAGCAAGTACACGAAAAGAGGAGCAGCGCAGAGACCTTCGCCAACAGAGAGGGAAAAGCAGCACTGGAAAGAAGCGGGCAGCTCTCAAGTTGCGCCGGTTCGCGGAGGACGACGCTGCTTTGCGCAACGCGCCGCTCGGCATTGTGTGTATGCAGAAGCGTTTTGCCGGCCAATGAACACAAAGCCGCGCGAGAGAGTGCGAGAGAGCTAATAAGCCGCGCGCGCCCACGCGCCGGCCGCGTGCGGACGTTAAAGTCGCCCGCTGCGCGATAGCAGCTCTTTCGAGAGAGGGCGCGTTGTATCATCGGCCGGAGCCCGAGTGTGACTATCGCCGCGGCCCATCGCCGTCCGAGCTGTATATACCCGACCGCGTCGGTGCGTTACGTCCGCGGAAACTGCGCGCGTCTGTAGGAGTACCTCAAAGAGCGCGGGACTCGTGCATACATATACGCTCAGTGTGCTACGGCGACGATGAGACTTTCACTCGTTATCCCTCAACGATCCGCGACTCGTCGCTCATCCTGCGCCGCCGCTGCCCTACGCGGGCTTTCGCTCCTTTGCGCCGGGATTCGCGGCCGGCGGTGTCGAAAGACATTCAGATTTTGATTGTTCTGCATTAAAGACGCGCGTCTTCTTGCGTTGGGATGCCAAGGGGCATGGTTTGCGTTGTTGGCTGGTTTTAGCAAGGTTTGGCAAAACAGTAGCCCAAATATGGTAATCACATACTGGGAAAAGGATATCTTTGTGATTAAGATGGTATTGTAACTGTTAACATAGATAAGTTTAAATATGGCCAACTACTATGTATTGTAAAGATGATCATGTCTTAAAACTTTTTTTTCACTGTTACAAAGCTGCCTCTTTGAGGAAACAAAATACTGGAAGAATTCCACTTGAGTATTCTTTTCCGCTACGAATGGTTTATATTTTTACCTTCCCTGGTAGAAATGTTAACCAGAAGGTTAACTTTTATTAATTTATTTTTAGTATTTTTTAGTTAACTTTATGGCTAAAAACGAACATTGCTTGTATTTCATAATTATGTACCAAAATCCGAAATAAATTATGGCATTTTACACTTCATAAAATATGTATTTTGAGTAATACACTGAGAGAAGAATATGTTTATATTTAACATGGTATTTTAACTATTAACATGACATTGTAACTATTAACATATATATTTTAATAGTTACAATGCCATGTTAAATATAAACATTGTGAGAAAAAATTTCTCTCAGTGTAGTAGAACTTTTAGATGAGTTGTATTATTTTTGCATTATGATTTTTTCTAAAAATGATTCCATTTAATTAACACTTAAATATGGTTAATTTTCTACCAGGGTTAACTTGATTTTTGGCTATGAATTCCTTGTCGAAACTCCGAAGTGCAGAATAACATAGATATTGCAATAGTTAATATAGATATCTTAACTATTATAATATCAAAGTTTTAGATAACTCGATAAATATTTTAACAGTGAAGATTTTCCTTTCTCCGTGCATTCAAGTGTATTTTTGAGTATCTTTACGGATATATTTATAAATAAATATTATGAATGAAGCGCTTAGAGGATACGATAATTACTTGAGCATAAAAAGAACTTTAAATATATAATGTCCAATCAGAATAATTCTAAGAACAACCCTTACGATATGAGATACTATTGAAGGCTGACGTACATAAATAGTAGTGGTTATAATATTTTTATAAGAAAGACATTATCTCGTTACATTTCGCCGTAAGTAATAGAGCAACCCCCAAAGCTTTAATCGATTCTCGATGAGCCGATGAGAGGAAAAAAGCTATATTTACAGCCTTTGTTTAGTTACGCGCATTTTGTACATCACGACCTCTCAGGAACAGATTCACGAAATACGATAATTAAAATTACAATTCACGATCTAATAACATCCTTTTATTACAGATATCGAAGCCGAGTGCCAAGATGACTATATGAAAATCCGCATCGGATTTAATGGATCTTTCAACGGCTTGTTATACTCAGCGGGTGAGTTCCAATTAACCATGAACTTGTAATTTTTTTCTGGTAAGGGTATTATTCGCTCAAACGATTTTGCAATAAAAATATTTTCTGCTATCGTTTGTCATAGAATCTTCAATCAATTATTTAAAAATTAGTTATCTTATAATTTTCCAGTAAAATAAAGTAAATACCTCTTTAAAAAAGAAGAACTAGATCTCTTTTCATACAAAGAGACCATAAGCACTACAGATTAATCATAATTACAACGTTTATCCGCACAAAGATATTTCGAGCGTGCATCCTACATAGTAACGAAAGCTGCGAAGCCCGAAAATTAAAGATTGCGAGCAGCGCGCCTCATCATCGCGCCTCTCAGCGAGCCGCGCGATTCGTGGAAATCACATTTCTCCGACTCATCGCAAATTACGAATGATGGCGAGTCCCCGATAGGGCTTACACTTTCCCGGCGCTGCCACTAGTACCTCCCCCGTCGGTGAATTATGGCTTTCGCCTCGGCGGGTCCCGACGCGATCACGAATTCAATCCGATTGAGAGGGAGCGCCTACTCGCTCCCGATCCCTCGGACTCGCCGACGCCGCACCTGACGGACAAATGGTAAAAGTAAATGGCTCGATAAATTACGGGATGGTATCCGGGCGCGCGGCACGCGGGCTTGAATAAATGAAGATTCGAAATTGATAAAGGGCGCCCTTGCGCGCACGAAGGCCAGATCATCCCGGAAGGAAGCAGCGGCTGCGGTTTTAGAGCGCACGGGCGTGTAGATATATATATGTATATATTTGAGCATAGTGGCGGGGGCGGCTCGATCTCATGAAAAGCATGGGATCGCGGCTCCTCGTTCACCCGGACACCGGAGTGCGCTTTACTCGTCGAAAGCTCGCGCGACTGCTCTATTCGCAGGTAACGTGCACCTTCGGATGGGATACCTATATTAGATGAGTGATGTTGTAATGATACGTTCGGTGCTTATTTTCTTTTCTCGGATTACCTTCGAATCGTGCGGTATAAACAGTTTCAACGTTAATTGCAACTTGACCCCACAACAGTAATTATTACATAAGTGAGGAGAATTTGTTTATTTGAGAATAATATTGTATAGAGACCAATCATATTTTTTATGAAACAAGCAATAGAAAAATAATTTCTTGTTCAAAGCCAGTTAAGTAGGTATATGCTTTGCATATGCTTTGTATTATAATCACTTTCGAGTTAAAATCTGTATGAAGTTTAAAAATTTTATAAATATACATTTTGTAACAAGGACCGTTAGCTTTTTTTAACATCTTATCGGTAAAATAAAAACGAAGAGAAAATCGAAAAACAGAATGAAAAATAAAAATACATGTAAAGGAAAACATTAGCGGCTGAATTCTTCGAGAAAATTGTACTAATCGCATACTTACGCAGTGGAAAAATCAAGCGCGTAAATCCATCCAGTTGACGCTTTCGCGATAGCAATCGAGACAAGACTGTAAATATGGGAGAAAAGCCGGATTTGGTGCACGAGTCTCGTAGCGCGCGATACGCATCTCAGTGAAGACAATCGGGCTTTTTAATTGCAGGTTACTCGTACGATCCCGACTGCATGTACGTTAACGGGACGGGCCGGGACTACTACGAATTCTTCATTCAGCTGAATCGATGCGGCACCCTCGGTGAGAACACGCATCATCAGGACAGTAGGAAAAATCCCACGGTAGGTGAAAGAGGAGAATCGAGGGAGCAAGAGCGCGCTTAGCTATTTCTCACTCGTTTGCACACGCGGAAAATTCCGCGGGAGCGCATTCAAAAAATTATTTTCTTATTGTCTGCCCGCAGAAAAATCTCATGTGGAACACCGTTACCGTTCAGTACAACCCGCTCATCGAGGAGGAGTTCGACGAACACTTTAAAGTCACCTGCGAATACGGTTATGACTTTTGGAAAACCGTCACATTTCCCTTTCTTGACGTCGAGTATGTATTATCTTTTTGTTATTATGCTTTGAAAAAAAAAGTTATCAAATTTGATAATTTATGATCGTTCCGTTTCCGTAATTTAATTTCCGTGGCATCAAACTAATCGCTAACTGTGATACTTAAATTCAGATGTAAAGGTTATCTATATCATTCTCTTTTAGCACTAATAAAAATAATGATAATATTTTTATATTTTAACTAAATTAAAAAGTAATTACTACTTAAACGTACAAAATAATCTATAACAATTACAATCCTTTCTTATAGTAAATTTTGGATATTCTTACTGTTACATTTATTTAAATAAAAAATTTCAGTGGTATATATGTAATAACATACAATATTACTATAACATTTTTTTGATCTATGATTATTCAGTACATAACACTGTTCCTGTATCAAATTTTACTAGCTATTTATAAATAATTAATAGAGCATCTAATATCAAGGATATAAATTTTATATTCCACTAGGAATCATGATGTTCTACTTTGTTTATTTAATTACTTATTAAATTTTAGAACTAGTCATCACAGAAATATTTTTAATTAAGGTAATTCGAGGTAATTCGGTCACTAATCTAATTCAACCACTCTTTTAGTTCTCTAACTCCTCTTATCCGAAAGCATACATAACCAATACCGGCAGCTTCGAAATATGAAAAATATACTTTATAAATCGTTTTCAATTATTTGAGAATGATCACTGCATTTTTATGTGAGTTGCTTTCAGCCAGTCACGCATCTTATAAAGTCAAAAAAGCAAGTATCTCGCTCATAGTCAAAATATAGGCTTAAGCTGGCTATGGCGCGATATATACTTCACATGTTATACTTTGAGAAACAATATAATATAAAACAAGGGTTCTTGAAGTAAAAAAAAAATTTCAAAAAAATTTGAATATTGTTAATGAAGATATCGCCAATTGAAAAAAAAATCAACAAAACCAATAAATCTTTTTCATTTTTCATCCGATTTTAATTTGTAAGGTCTCATTTTATTCGTTGTTCAATTTCAGGGGGAGGTAGCGATATAAAAATTGGAAAATTGTCAAAACCTGCAAAGTTATAAGCAATTGTTTATAAAATTCAGTCACAAATCTACAAACAATTGCTTATAACTTTGCAGATTTTGAAAATTTTCCAATTTTTATATCGCTACCTCTCCCTGAAATTGAACAAGGAATAAAATAAGACCTCGCAAATTAAAATTTGATAAAAAATGAAAAAGATTTATTGTTTTTCTTGATTTTTTTTTCAGTTGGCGATATCTTTAACAATATTCAAATTTCTTTAAAAAAAATTTTTTTTGTTACTTCAAGAACCCTTGTTTCATATATTGTTTCTTAAATTATAACATATGAAGTAAGCATCGTAAAACATTTGTATATTTACATATCGCACCGGAGCCACCTTAAAAACCCAATCGAAAGTAGTACAGGCAGAAAGGTCAGGCCTTTTTCTTAAAATTCGTATGAAAAAAAGACTAACAAATTTTTGTTTGTAATTTATATATGAATAAAATACTTTTGCGTCTATAATTCACCTAATTATTATTGGAAAGCTTAATTAGACATATAAGTAGCTAGAAAATGTGAAAAATGTGACTTTTAAATTATTTCAAAACTTTCCGAATCATTTTCACTTGTTGACAGGAAAATTAACCCGAAAAGTGGCCGTATTAGCTACGCAAACTAAAGTCATACCTATCCAGCTTTTTTATTTAGCTCTTAGTAAGACTAATTTCATTTTAGAAGTGTCTGTGATTTTTTCCCTAACAGAAGTTGGATTATATTTTAATGTATGTCTATATATTTTTGTCGATTTTGCCTTGAAAGAAAAGTAAATAACTTTTTGGATTAAATTTACCGAATTACTTCGAGTTACCTCATGCTCTGAAATAAACAATAATCATTAAATTCATATAAATTTACATTTGTACCCTGATATGGATGTTAAAAGCAGGATATTGTTGAACAACGTCAATGATAATTATTTTCAGAGTTGCGACGGGTAATCCCGTAGTGTTCACCTTGCAGCCTCCTGAATGTTACATGGAGATTAGATACGGTTATGGGACGACAGGTACTAGAGTAGCTGGACCAGTTCGAGTGGGAGATCCTCTGACGTTAATCATTTATATGCGGAGTAAATACGGTATGTCTCTTAGGACAAATCCTTTATTAAAAATATATTAAAACCGTAGTCTTAGGTAGTTATATTTCTAATAATAATGTTGCAATAAAACTTTTAATATTATTACTTGACTATTTCCAATTAGTTTTTTTTATAATGATTCTACCCTGGTGGAAATCCAAAACATGTTATAACTAACAACTGAACATTTATATTAGAAACTCGCTATAAATAATGGTCGAAAAATCGTTTCATCATAGCGATTAACTAGCCAGTTTTACTAAGGTAAAAATACCAATAGATGGCCGCTTAGTGAAGCTAGCATTTTGATGTCATATTTTAAATGCGAAATATTATTAAAAATGCATAGAATCAGTAGTCAATAGAATTATTATTACTTTTTACTTGCGAAAAAAGTATTTAATTTGTGAAAATAAGCTTTTATGATAGAAAAATTAATTAAATTATAAATACACTGCTTGTACTAGTAGTTGGACCGTGTTAAAAAGTCATGTACTAGTGGTCGAAATTGTTAGTCCCAATACTTGGACCATATAATTTGTACTCTATATTTATTTTGATTTTTATGTAAAAATAATAAAATCGCTAAATTTTGAACTGGAAGTACTTTTTAACACTAAATCAATCGTTAGTAATATGAAATTACAGCAAATCAATGTATAATAATCATATTATGGTTTTCCAACCTACTAACTCTACCAATACGTAGGAACCCTAACCATCAAAACATCGGTGAAATACATAGGGCCAAGTATTGGGACATGACGTTTAAACTGTACTAGTAGATAACCTTGAATTATTTTTATTAAAAACAATAATTATTGGGCTCCTAACGACTGTAATTGAATTCGATGCATCTTAGAAGTGTCTTAAAACTTTCAAGAGTAAAGATTGACTTCAAATTTATTTAAAAATACCTAAAAGGCGAGTCATGAATTCTTACGAAAGCATTAAGGACCTCTCATAGAAAGCCGTGATCCCCGCGAGTAGCATTTTCAAATCGTCTTTTTAAGTATTAAATTTTCACTAAGAGTAATAATACTATTTAAACAATAAGCATTAATTATTTTAGAATCATCTTATAGAATAATAGTATATTACGACATCTCGGCTTCGCCTCGGACGTCAAAATGGCGCCGGCCAGAAAATCCAACTTCCTGGCCAAGTGTGGTATACTATTTTTCTTCATCCCCCGCCAAAAGTACGCCCATATAGTTTTGATATTAATTAATAAAATAGCGTTGTTGGTTGCTAACTACGGCTCAACCATATGTATAAAAGGCCTGCTTCAGCGCCACTTTACATATCGCGGAGCGTAAGGCTCGACTTCTGCTTTTTTTGATGCCCGCCCGACTTTTGCAAAACCGAGGCGAAGCCGAGGTTTTGCTGGTCGGGGCGGGCATCACAAACACTAGCAAAAGATGCTTAAAAAAGATGATGGACCAACAATATGTACATACTTAATTGATACTCATTGCAACTACAGAACAACCTCTCAATGGTTCCTCTGTTTGTCTTTTTCTATCCCATAAGCGATACATTATAGAATGAGAGTCAAAAAACTTTCACATATAAGTATATAGTTACACCATGTCTTGAAACTCAAAATGTAAACATCATGTCTATACATGTATAGAAGCTTTCTGACAGCGTGTATGCAATATAAGAACATAATTGATTATCAGAGTTATAAATATATTGTTCAATATATTAATAATAACATAAAATTAATTTAATACGCCTATATCTTTTCAATTTTCCGATTTTACAAATGATTTTCTTGTCATCAACGATCAACAAAGAGCGGCCACAAAAGTAGCTCTTCCCGACGCGAAATCGAGCCGGGAAGACCGTACTTTCGGCTAGGGGATGAAGAAAAATATTATTCAACTACTACACATTCTTTAAAGTAATTGAATATTTATCTAGATGGCCACATACTGGGCACATCATTGGTACTTTTACCTTAGCTATTTTCTAACTTCTTGGCCATTTGATATAGATGAATTTCTACCAGGATAATGGCAGTTATAAATATAACATACGTTATAGTTATGATCTTAATGGTAACAACTACCTAATTAGTTCCGAAAATGTGGAAACTCTCATCCTGAGTCCCGCGGGTTCAGTGGCGGATCCAAGGGGGGGCGATGGGGTCGATCACCCCCCCCCCCCCCGCCACCCCATAAAGACCGCACGCAGACGGTCGGGAGGAAGCAAGTTGATTATAAAATAAACCCAAATAGCCGGGGGATGTGAGGTCCACGCATATTATGGAATTACGTAGATGTGCAACAATAAGCAAGACGATTAATTAAACCATTTTTAAACCCAAGTATGTGGGGGATATGAAATCCACGCATATAAGGGAGTCATCTAGACATAACAAAATAAGCCTAACGATTATTTAAATAATTGTTAAACCAAAGTAGCTGGGGGATATGAGGTCCACGCATATAAAGGAGTCATGTAGACATGAAAAAATAAGCCAAACGATTATTTAAATAATTTTTAAACCCAAGTAACCGGGGGGTATGAGGTCCACGTATATAAGGGAGTCATGTAGACATGAAAAAATAAGCCAAACAATTATTTAAATAATTTTTAAACCTAAGTAGCTGGGGGATATGAGGTCCACGCATATAAGGGACTCATGTAGACATGAAAAAATAAGCCAAACAATTATTTAAATAATTTTTAAACCCAAGTAACCGGGGGGTATGAGGTCCACGTATATAAGGGAGTCATGTAGACATGAAAAAATAAGCCAAACAATTATTTAAATAATTTTTAAACCCAAGTAACCGGGGGTATGAGGTCCACGTATATAAGGGAGTCATGTAGACATGAAAAAATAAGCCAAACAATTATTTAAATAGTTTTTAAACCTAAGTAGCTGGGGGATATGAGGTCCACGCATATAAGGGAGTCATGTAGACATTAAAAAATAAGCCAAACGATTATTTAAATAATTTTTAAACCCAAGTAACCGGGGGGTATGAGGTCCACGTATATAAGGGAGTCATGTAGACATGAAAAAATAAGCCAAACAATTATTTAAATAATTTTTAAACCTAAGTAGCTGGGGGATATGAGATCCACGCATATAAGGGAGTCATGTTGACATGAAAAGATAAGCCAAACTATTATTTAAATAATTTTTAAACCCAAGTATCTGGGGGATATGAGATCCACGGATATAAGGGAGTCATGTAGACATGAAAAAATAAACCAAATGATTATTTAAATAATTTTTAAACCCAAGTAGCCGGGGGATATGAAGCCCACGCATATAACGGAGTTATGTACATGACTCCCTTATATGCGTAGATCTCATATCCCCCGCCTACTTGCGTTGAAAAATTATTTAAATAATTATTTTGCTTATTGTTGCACGTCTACGTAATTCCCTAATATGCGTGGACCTCGTGTCCCCCGGCTACTTGTGTTTAAAAATTATTTAAATAATCGTTATGCTTATTTTTTGGTGCCTATAATATGACTCCCTTATATACGTGGACCTCATATCCCCCGTCTACTTGGGTTTAAAAATTATTTAAATAATCGTTTGCTTTTTGTTTCATGTCCTCATGACTCTCTTATATGCGTGGACCTCATATCCCCAGCCTACTTGGGTTTAAAAATTGTTTAAATAATTATCTTGCTTATTGTTGCACGTCTACGTAATTCCCCAATATGCGTGGAACTCGCGTCCCCCGGCTACTTGGGATTAAAAATTATTTAAATAATCGGTTTGCTTATTTTTTCATGTATATGCGTGGACCTCATATCCCCCGGCTACTTGGGTTTAAAACTTATTTAAATAATCGTTTTGCTTACTTTTTCATATGTACATGACTCGCTTATATGCGTGGACCTCATATCCCCCGGCTACTTGGGTTTAAAAATTATTTAAATAATCGTTTTGCTTATTTTTTCTTGTCTACATGACTTCCTTATATGCGTGAACCTCATATCCCCCGGCTACTTGGGTTTAAAACTTATTTAAATAATCGTTTTGCTTATTTTTTCATATCTACATGACTCCCTTATATGCGTGGATCTCATATCATCCGGCTACTTGGGTTTAAAAATTATTTAAATAATCGTTTTGCTTATTTTTTCTTGTCTACACGACTGCCTTATATGCGTGGACCTCATATCCCCCGGCTACTTGGGTTTAAACCTATTTAAATAATCGTTTGGCTTAGTTTTTCATGTCTACACGACTCCTTTATATGCGTGGACCTCATATATCCTCCGCCTACTTGGGTTTAAAAATTGTTTATATGATTATCTTGCTTATTGTTGCACGTCTACGTAATTTCCTTTACATGCGTAGACCTCATATCCCCCGCCTACTTGGGTTTAAAAATTGTTGGTTTTTTTTTCACATCACTTCCTTAAAAAAAGGTCATCGGATATACTCCTCCGCAATCGCCCCCCCCCCCCCCCCCATGCTCCAGGATTGGATCCGCCCCTGCCCGGGTTGTTTAGTCAAACTCTCGGACGATTTTGAGAGAGTATTCGGTAGGAGTAGATGTTAAAATTTTAATACAAGAAATATGAAAAAACGGGTTCAATTAAAACAGTCCGTGAAAAAATAAATTATTAGAATAAAATTCTGTGTTTCGCTCTTGGCACTGTCTGGTGAGCTCGTCAGGAGATCACAGACGATCCTTTTCTCGAGACAGTATGATAAATTAAGTACTGCGGAAGACACCACGAATACGTAGTAAATCATGGACTATTTAAATATACTCAATGATAAATGTTTGTAGTAATTCTAATATGTACATCTATAGTGGCAAGTAGAGGAACGATTGACTATAAGAGTTAGATCTTGTTAGAATGATACAAGAATTTATTTTATAATGATTCTCCGATCACAATCCTCTGAAGGTTTGACTAAGCAACCCGGGACTGTGTATGAGAGGTTCCATGTTTTCGGAAGTTGAACTAATTAGGCAGTTGTAACCATTAACTTCATAACTATAATGTATATTTCCAATTAGATTTTATAGTATAATATCTTTTATAATAGACACTTTTATAGAATTAAGAAAAATATTTATAACTGCCAAATTATTACTTTTTAGAAAGCTATTTTTAGTGACATAGGAATTTTTTAACATATATTGTCAAACCTATTTATAGCGTGCAGGTATATATTATATACGCAAAGGTAATGTGCCTAATGCGGCTGCATCTTTTGCTCTGTAAGGTTGTAGGAGCTACACGATTCGCGTCGAAACTCAATACCTATTACTAAAAATTATTATTAATTAACTATAAAACATTATTTGTTACTTTTTAATCAACTAAGTATATTAAAAATACACCAAATAGGCAGTTTTAAGCCCTCAAAACCAATAACCAGATATAAATTGATTTTGCAAGTATTTCGACTTTCAAAAGTCAAATACCCCCAAGTATTTTGTATTTGTTTTTAAATCAATATCTAATCTAAAAAAAGCAAAATTTTCCTTATTTACATATTCCCTAAACTTTAGTACTATATAAAATTTCATTTTTTAGAAAGCAAGCCTTAGTTAAATGCTGAAAAAATAAGATTTGATTTAATCAGTCCAGTATTTTTTTTTTATGTCTAAACTTAAAACAATATTACCTGTAAAAAAGCACACGAAAATCAACATTTTGAGTTCTAAAAGACTCCTCTATTATCTTGATGAACAAGTTTGCAATAGCCATTTAATTTTAGTATTATTTTTTGTTTATTAGTTCAATTCTCACAGATTTTCTCTGGAACCGGTTGAACAAATGAGCTGAAATGTCTTGTAGATCTTCCTATAATACACTCAGAAAAACGATCCTCCTGTTTTGAAATAAAATTCCTCCCTAGAAAATCTTTGTGCGACAAAAAAGGATTCCTCTTGCGCGAAAAAATTTCCTTCTGCCCGAAAAATCATCATCCCGCTACAGGAAGCTTGACTTCCTGTTGTAAGATAATTCCTTCTTCCTTAGGAAGATATCCTCTTGGCTCTATTTTTAGCGGAAATACGGTTCCGACAGGCAGATTCTCGTTGATACAGGAAGATCGTTTTCTGAGCGTATGTTTTTCACAACCTGAACGTGGCAGATTTTCGAAAAGGTGAATATTTATAATTATTTTCTACCATTAAGCAGATTTTTCATTATAATTCAATTAAATAATAATGGACAATCAGATTAATGGTGGCAAATAATTAGAAATATTCATTTTTTCGAAAATCTGCCGCGTTCAGTTTGTGAAAAACATATTATAGGAAGATCTCCAAGAAATTTCAGCTCATTTGGTCAACCGGTTCCAGAGAAAATCGGTGAGAACTGAGCTAATATGCAGAAAATAATGTAAACTTAAAGTTGCTACTATAAAAAACCTGTAAATCAAGATAGAGGAGTCTCTCAGGGCTTAAAATGTTGATTTTTATGTGTTTTTTTAACAGGTAATATTATTTTTAATTTATACATAAAAAAAGATTTTGGTCTAATTAAACCAAATCTCATTTTTTCAGAATAATTTAACTAAACAAATAGAATTTGTGGATCTGTCGAGAATTCTTTTCTGAAAAATATAAGACCAAAAAACTATTAATAGATTAAAATTTAAAGATGCGGTATTATTTCAAATATAATCACAAATTATCTTAGGGTATAGGACTTTTGAAAGATGAAGTACTGTTAAAATTTTGTCCGATCTTTGGCTTTTGGGACTTAACCTGTTTTGCACTTCTGTGTAGTTATAAAATAAAAACGACGGATGTTAATGCCAAAAGTTTTAAAACATGTTTTTAAACACTTCTTTGTCTTAAAAATTTGTGTCATCATTACAAAGATTCCTTAGTGAGGAAGCAAAAATTAAAGAAGATGCTCTTATAACTAAATATTAACATTTCAAGTAACAACCAACTTTTGGCAACGATTGCATAGCAAATATTATCACCGTAATGTATATATAGAATAAAAAAACATATTTTTAAATATAAAAAATTGAGTGTCAACACATATACATGAGGATATCTGTAGAACTTCTAACCATCCGCGTGCTGATTTTTTGTTTGCTTTTAGTTGCTTTTATGTACTGTCATTCGACTCCGTAATGAGCACACACTTCTATAATGGCTTAAAAGATTGTTTTCAAATAAAGAACATCTCATAAAATTTTTGTGATTATTCGTGACACGTTACTCTTGCGATATCGAAATATGTCACAAAAAATGTTAAGTTTTGGTATTTATTTTAATATTGCAAGAGTAATGTGTACCAATAATCACGAAAATTTAATGAGACGTTCTTTGTATGAAAAAAAATCTTTAAAAAAAAAATAAATTCACTTATATTCAAAATATTCCATTTGTCCTATTTAAAGGTTTTTGCAATTATTATTTAAAAAACGTAATGATATTTTTGAAACTTATAAATCATTAGTCCTTCAAAAAGGTTAAAAATCGCTGTAAACTCTGACAGAACTGTATTTCATTCAGCAGACGGCTTCGACATCGTGGTAAACGACTGCTACGCGCACAACGGCGGCAACAAGCGTATTCAGCTGATCGACCAGTACGGCTGTCCGGTGGACGACAAATTGATAAGCCGATTTCGCGGATCCTGGTCGGAAAGTGGCCTATTCGAGACCCAGGTCTTCGCTTACATGAAGACCTTCAGGTTTACCGGCTCGCCCGCCCTCTACATCGAATGCGACGTGCGCATGTGCCATGGTCGATGTCCGGTGAGTGCGCCAGGCGACCGATTTATTATATAAACGACTACTATAATTTATTGTAGCCCTTAATTATATTTGAAGGGCTCAGATGCAATAGCTGCCAAGTCCATTTTATGAAGCTTTTATTATAATTTTACTATTTTGTTTAATTGATCATCAAAATACAACTTGTGTTCATCAGTGGTGGAAAATCAAAATTTTGTTTTTTTAAGTAAAAATATAAAACTAAACAAATGACTTGGACTTGGCAACTTTTTTATTTGTAACCATTTTAAAATAGTATTTTTTTATCAAATTCTTTTTTAATGCTCGTTTTTGTCTAATTAGAACATAAAATCTTCAAAAAATAAGTTTTTGGTCTTAACTAAAATTTTTTTTTTGCTTCCTCCTAGAGGAAGCTTTGTGATAGTAAATTTTTGAGTTATTGTAAAAACATGTTATAAGTGTGTTCCGAGGTGTTAGGAATCAAAATACATGGTTTTTGAAAAATGTCTGTATGGATGTGTGTGTGTGTGTGTGTGTGTGTGTGTGTGTGTGTGTGTGTGTGTGTGTGTGTGTGTGTGTGTGTGTGTGTGTGTGTGTGTGTGTGTGTGTGTGTGTGTGTGTGTGTGTACGCCTGGATCTCAGCTTCTACTCGGTCGATTTTGACCGGACACGTCTCATTTTTTTTTGTTTTTTTTTGCGTGATGGCGGGTCAAAAATCCGTTTTTTGATTGGGGCGATGCGTTTTTGTTTTTTTGCAAATTTTCGATTTTCTCAAAACTGTTTTTTGATTTTTTTTAACGATAGGATCGAGTTATTCGAATCTGATGAGTAGCGTTCGAAAAAGAATTAAAATACCTATATTTCCTAAATAAAAAAGTTTCTAGCTGTCACGGTTCTTTTGTTATTAACAAAAACGTGTTTTTTTTTTTAGAAGCTTATAACTCCTCAACTTAACGGTCAATTTTTTTGGGAAAAATCATGATAATACAGAATATAAATAGCTATAATCTGTTAAAATTTGAATACATTCTGTAGGCTAGATTTTGAGTAAAAAATTGAAAAATGAAAAAAATCAGTTTTGTATGTCCAACGATTACAAGAGTAAAATTGACTTAATGGCTTCAAAATTCCTTTTAGAGGTAGGTTTTTTATAGTTCTCGGTCGAGTTCTTTGGGCAAAATGATTGGTCCATAAATTTCAGAGATATTTGAGGTTAAAAATTTTTTGACATTTTTTTAAAATCATAATTTCGCGAGAACGGCTCCATGTATCTGAATGGGGTGGGTGTCATTCGAAAGAGAATTAAAATACCTATATTTCCTAAAAAAAATTAATTTTCTATCTATCACGGTTCTTTAGTTATCATCAAAAACAAAAACGTGTTTTTTTTTTATAACTCATAACTCCAATGATGTGTAACAAAATGAATTAAAATGTTTAAAAATTATATCTATTTTAATCTATTATAATTATGAATTATGCATTATGAATGCATTATATTCTGCATTATTATAATTTATTTGTGAGTTGTGAACTTTTTTAAAAAAACACGTTTTTCTTAATAACAAAAGAACAATGATAGCTATAAATTTTTTTTTTCTCAAAAAATATGAATTATGAAATATAAAAAAAAACATGTTTTTGTTAATAACAAAACAACCGTGATAGCTATTTGTTTTATTATAAAATATAGATATTTTACTTCTATTTCAAATGATAACTTTATTTATCAGCTCAAAATTTATATAAATTTAATATAAATAAATAATAAATAACAATTTTTAATATTCATAAATGAATTTAATTATAATTATGTAATAAATTTTTAAAAAAATTATAAATTTTGTTATTAAAAATTAATTAAAGGAATCAACAAATTACGGTTGAGGAAGCTACGGGCCAATGAATTGGCAGCGGTTTTTTTTTTGACTTGGAAGATATTGCACCTGAGCCCTTCATTTATTTATTATATGAAAAGTATAATTTTGAGTTTTTCTGAAAAAAAGTAAAAACAAAGAAGTTTGAAATTTTCATAATTTTGTTCCTTTTCAGAGTCAACCATGTCACTGGAGAAATGCAAAATCAGTGGCCAAGCGATCCGTCGATGCACTTGAAGGACCGTCTACACCAGCAACAAGTTTATCAGAAAATGTTAATCTCTTCCAATCTCTTAGAGTATTACAAGAGGGTGAAGCCGATGCGGAACTCTTCCAAAATATCACAACTCCTTCTCGTAGTAGTACGTGATTTATTATTATTATAAAAATAACAAAAATTCATTATCGTTTTATTTGCATGTTCAAGTCTCCAATTTAATTTTCGGTGTCTACACAATTATTAGTTAATCATTTGAATTTTAAATAATCAGTAGCGCCCCAGTTTGAAATTATTTGTACTAGCTTCGAATTAAACTGTATAGTAGTGGCTTTTGATATTGAATTTAAATAATGTCGAAAAATACTTATCCAACAACAGATTAAAAACGTAGCTCCGTGAAAATTATGAACAGTAAATTTCAGCAATAGTACATTACGATACGGGTGTAGAAGATGATTATTTACCGCAGGAGACATTTTTCGCACGAGCGAAGCGAGTGCGAAAAGTCGAATGCGGTAAAAATCACCTTACGCACCAGTGTCGTACCGTATTTTATTTAAATTGGTGTAAAATATTTTTTTTAAGTTTTTCTGTGTATAACATTTTAGCTGAACGGTTATCATTTCGTTAAAATGGAAACGCATGCATAAGCATTATTAACTTTTCCATCTTATAAGCAAGGCTAAAAATGAAACTACTAGTAAAATCCAGTAAAATAAGATATCAGAGGTAACAGTTAATAATATTAATTTTCTCTGTGTGCAGGTACGAATGATCCAAACGCAGACCGCGTGTGTTTGCGTCCGACGGTCTTAAGTACAATCGTAGGATTAGGATGTGGCATTCTCTGCATAATGGCGGGGACAATGCTGGCCATGTGCTCGAGGATGCGTCGAGTCGCACGGGAAAAGCTACTCTCCGACAGCATTAGCTACATGACTCACAAGGGACGAATCAACTAGAAGAATAAGACAAAGACGAATTTTCCGAACGCATTTATACCATTCGTGACTTCGATTGATTTCTTTCATAAGCTTATCATTATTGTCTTGTGAACTGTTGATTGAACAAGTTATCTAGTAAGAATTTCAAAAGTGCTACGATATCAACATCTACAGTTTTATTAATGTGTATGTCATAATGATATCAAAATATTATACAAAATATTTTTATTTGAATGTTAAGGCTGAATTAAAAATTAGCATATTTTTATTGCTTATAAACAAAATAATTCTTAAAATTTTATCGTTCAAAAAGAGTGTAACGATATTTCTAAATGACTGAAATATACAAACAGCATTGTACTTAGGAAAAGTTGTAAACTTTGAGTAACTTTATAATCATAACTATTATCGCCTTTCTGATCCAAAAGGTGACATCAAGAGAATCATAGATACGCGCATAATGTCGATGCTATTAACATTCATGATTGTTTACGAGATGTACTATTTTTATTTAGCGCAGCTATTTTGTCAGCTCTCAGGTAACATTCTTATGCGAATGTTATTTTATACAATTTAATAATATATACTTAAATGAAGCTAATAGTCTCGCTGTCGAAAGACCATGAGCTTCCTATATATATATATTATTAACAAATTAGCTGCCTGTAACATTTTCTTGTGAAGTAAAACTCATTCGAGATAGTAAGGAAATCATATTTTTAAAACCTCTTCTCTAATGCACTTCAAAGTGTGTATATTATTTCATAATTAAAGTGTAGACTGAGAAAAATTGCCTGTTTGAATATTTACTTTGCTCATTCACGATGTTAAATAAACAATTAATACTTTAAAATATTATTCAACGATGCTAGAAGATTACTGGTTGCATAATACTAATTATATTCAGAATTTCAGTTTCTTGCTTTTCAAATTTGTAAATTTCAAATGTGTTAATTTGATTAACAATCCTCATTGTATTATATTCAAAGTAAAGTTCAGAACAGCGGCTCTCTGAGATAATTAATTTAAATTCAAGTCTTAAAAAGATAAAGAAAAAATATAAAAATAGTAAATTTCTAACTCAATAGTAAGTCCGAAATGAAACCGCATTTGAAACTTCAAAAACTTAAAAGAAAGATTCATATCTAAAATATTTAATTATTGTCTTACAAGAAAAAGACATTTTCAATTATTAACTATACAATGAAATAAATGTTTGGAAATTTAAATGATTTTTATACCACTCTAACCTCAAAATCACAACTTTGATATGATTTTTCGGCGCTCGTGGTATAAAATACCGTTCGAAACTAGTGCGTAAGTCGATTATTTAGGTGGTGTGACTTCCCCACCCGTATCGAAATGTACTATTACTAGTACTTTTATAACGTTCTCGTAATGAAATAGTACCTTTTGAATGTCGGGGCGTAAAATTGGACTTTTTATGTCGCTTTAGTGGGCGCAAAGTTGTCGATTTCTCGCCCTCTTAACATGCATTAATAGTCGATTCATGCGCCCTAGGTTCATAAATAGTACACGCAATTCGGGCGCAAGGTGATTCAGGCGAGAATCACATAATTTGCGTTTTTGTTGCTTAACGTACTATTTTGTAATGTGGGCGTAAATTGAAGTTTTCGCTCGCATTGCCAATAATATCTTTCGATGCATGGAGGCGAAAATTAAATGTTATGCCTCCATGCATCGAAAAAATAACTTAAAAGTTTTTAAAGATTCAGATGTAATTTGAACAGTAATATAACAATTACTCTGTATAAAGACGGTATATTAACAGAATAAGGAAGAAGTAAAAGTAAAAATTAAATACTACTGAGTACTGCGTTTTCAAAATTAGCACAAAATTTGTTATGATCTTTTATCATTCTGGGCATTTATCATTTATCATTTGTCCTTTGGGCGCCCACAAAAGCTGGTAATCTGTTGGAGAGCTTCCTTTAAATTTATTATCACAATTTTAAATAAAAATATAAAACAACATAGATAATAGTCATAATAGAGCAAACAGGCGATTTTTCAAAGTAACTGCAACATTTTTTGAACTTGTTATAATAAAGTGCTATACATAGAGTTGCAGTGCCTTATTTTAATTAATCGACATCCTTTATTGAATTCGTAATTAATCAAGCAACATGTCGTAGTATATAAATTACTTAATGTAAACATCATCGTTATAGCCCACCGTTGTTCAAAACACTCAGAAACATGATATATAGATCTTTTTATTGCACTTACTAGCGAATTTTATTACTTAACATTATATGATATTTGTTGGAATGAGAAATATTAAAACATTAATCAAAAGCTACTATTTATCACACAAATTTTCATTAATAAAAAAAGTATTTTTTATCAAAAAGTCAAGTTTGACTTAGTTAAATAGACATTTAGAGAAAATCTATAATGATATAATCTATAATCTATGACTCTAAATGTTTTCGAATAATGAATAAATGATATATATGATCTTAATAGATAAGATAGATAATTTTACTTGTATAACGTATTATCAATTAACCACAGATTAAATAATGCGTCTCTTAATTTAAACATCGAAAATCAACTTGCAAGTACGGCCAGCGAGGATTAAATAATATTTTGCTATCAAACTTTTAAATATCATTAAAATTTTATAACTAGATTCAATACTTATCTATGTAGTGTAATAATAATTTCACTTCTTAAATATTATTTAAAATAAACATTTTTGTACTTATCCGTGTATAATGAAAATGCGCAAAATATTAGTTTCCCCTTCTGGTTGTGCAAATATAAATCATTCATTTTTGCTTTGCATATTTAACTTAATATGAATGTCGGGTTACCGTATGAGTATCCCTTTGTTCGATAAACTACTTGTAAATACAGTGTATGATGTGTAGTAGTAGTATTATAATACAAACACGTCGAATGTATCGAGGTTTCCAATAAATATTATAATACCGTATGTGTTGATCTCATTTTTTCCTATATTCTAAAAATAAAATTCTGAATACATATTTTGTATAAAATAATAGTACATAAGACATAATCAGTATGCAATTTCATGTTTTTATATTTTCATTTTTATATGCTGATATATCAATTTAGAAAGATATTGATGATTTAAAAAAAAAAAGTAATTTTCGCAAAGTACCACGGTTAAACTAAACTATCCTACTCTCTATCCTATTACCCGACACGCTTCTGATTTTTAACTTTTATTTGTGATATTACTTCTCATTTATATGAACTAAAATCGATTACAATTGAAAGTTGTTCATACCTCTGCATTTTTATTAAATCAACCACATGCACGTTTTCATTCACCCTTTATTCACACACAGTTTTAGGCAACTAGCGACTAACAATTTATCGAACCATATCAATTTTCTTTACATGCATTTGACTCAACAATGAGAGATTTCCAATGATTTACGGGAAGTAGACCTCCACTAATTAAAGGTCGAAAAAATTGATTTTCAAGGCCACGGGCTTATCTCGTGCTCAAGTATTCATTTCGCCAAGAGAGTCTTTCACTTTGCTATTCTCTCCAGTACTCGCACCTTCATTGTCCTGGAAGAGACTTCCTACCGCCGCGATGCGTGCCGACTCTAGGGGGACCACCCCAGACCTTCACTGCTCTGAGGCACGCTCTTCTGCCGCCGTGATCAGCTGGGCCCCCAAGATCGCGTAAGCGCTCTTAGTAGACGAATCTTCCGACTGTCAAGACATCATATCGATGAAAGATCATACATTCTGACCAGTACCTACCCATGTACCTAGGCCCTAGCACTTGGACGAATAACTGGATAAATCAGTATGAGCCTTAGAACAATGCTCTTAGATTTTAGAACACTTATTATTTCAACTTCAATCTTAATCGATTTGTGTCTTCAATACATGAAACTAACCTAATTCTCATGGTCCATACTACGTTTATCTCACCCATAGTACGACTTTGTAAACCACGAAACTTAAACCGCCCCCTGTCCGCGGTGGACTTCCTGATCCGACGCGCGTGAAAGCTTAGCACGTGCTATGATTTCTTTTTGACACCATTTACGCCGATTTTGATAACTCTCCCGATATCCGACGTCGCGGCACTGCGCGGCACTCAAAAACCCTTCTTTCTCGCTCTGACACCGTCATCTCACTCACTACACTCTGTGAGGTCAAACGGGGATACAAGATGCCATCGCTCCAGGTGCGCCATGCAATCAGGAGAGTGCCCGTTTCCCTACACCGTCCTCTTGCTCACTCCACCTTGTGAGTGGCGTTGATCATTGGCACTCTATCTGGGCTCAGGGCATCTTTCTCTGGACACGATTCTCTCGCTCGACACACTCTGCGAGCAGTGTCGATCGAAAATGCCCTTCTGGTGGTTCACTCCACCCTGTGAACAGTGTTGTTTCCAGGTGTCACAAACTCTCGCCCGACAGCCAAAAAAGGGTTTTCGCTCTTTCCTATATCCCATACGTGCGCTTACCCCCCCCCCCCCCCCCCTCTAGCAACGTCCCGGCGAAGTGAATGGAGCGGAGAGATTTCCTTTTACATTTTTACAGTCTAAGATCCGGTTATTTTATACAAAAAATGCAAGTCGGACATTTTTCACAAGTATTATACATAAAGGAACGCAGCCATTTACGCCAACAACAATACTATTAATACGCTTTAATACCCTCGTTGCACCTGCAATTTACGCAATAGAAGAGCGCAAGTCAAAGAAGGCTAGTAAATTAATGTTAAATTATAATCACTATGTAGCTGTAAATTATATGGCTGTGAAGGCGTTAATTTCACAAAAGAATCGCAGACATTTATTTTTCTACAAGTTATTGATTAGTTATATTAACACGCACAGTTTGGTGAATGATTTCTATTTTATCAGCGTTAGATAAGTTATATAACAAATACAATAAATACATAAGTTAATTTGTTTGTTGGCTCCCAAACAGGAGCCCATTTTTATAAACATTGTTCTTTCTCTTAACCCTTTGCGGCGCACATTTTTTAAAGCGACATTTTTTGGCCAAAATTGTTACTGGGTTTGTAGATTTTCAAATTTTGACTTCAGATTCGTAATTAGCGACCCCATAAAAACCCCCTAGAAATAGATTTTGATGATTCTAAATATAACAGCAATTCCAAAGCCGATTTTTTTATGAAAAAATTGCCATTTTCTTGCCCTTCTTGTTTATTATAAAAAAAAAAATGGCAATACAAAAGTATAATTTTGTATTGGTATATGTTCATTGACACCTCAGACAGATAAAAAAGCAAAAAATCCCATGTAAAACTTTAATTTTAAGCGCTATATACACAAAATCCCGATTTAGGTTAGGTAGTAATCTTACTTACTACGACGCCGTAAAGGGTTAATAACATACTAACATAATCTCCTTTAATGAACCTTTATTCACCCTAACCAAAAACTCAACAATTCACATGAATTCATTTGTTCTCATATATATACGCTATTCGTCTAAGAATAATTCTCGATTAATTTTACACATTACTATACGGATTCAACGAAATAGTTTATGAATACGATCACTAACTACATTTCAAATTATTAAAGAATAAAGAGTCTTAATTCTCGAAAAGGACATCGTATTCGCGAATGCGTCGAACTAATTGTCCGATAAACGACTGGCACTGTCTTCCTCACTTCTCCAGCCTAATGCAACCCATAGCCCTTACTACCCATACAGCATGAAAGAAAACTGAAATAATTACATGAAATAATTCATGAATTAATACATTGAAATGATTTAGAAAGAATTTTAAAAGGAAAAAAAATTAATTTTAAATTAATTTTTAAAATAATATATGGAATCCTTACAAAATACTTTCAAAAATCTTCCAAAAAAATAAAAAAAGTGTTACCAAAAAATAATTACACGAATTAATTCTGAAAGGACTTTGAAAAGATTTTTTGAAAGAATACATAAAATAATTTCGAAATTATTGCAAGTATTCTTTCATGCAATAATTCAGAAATAATTTCAGAAAGATACAAATTAATCATTCACAAAAATAATTCAATATCTATTCAAAAATCTTACATGAATTATTTCATGAAATCTTCTGGGAAACTCGTGTGAATTAATACAAGAAATAATTTTGAATTCTTTTGAAAAAGATTTTTAGAATAAAATTTTTAAAACTAAATAGCAAAAAAAATAATTACACGAATTAATTCTGAAAGGACTTTGAAAAGATTTTTAGAATAAAATTTTTTAAAACAAAATAGCAAAAAAAATAATTACACGAATTAATTCTGAAAGGACTTTGAAAAGATTTTTTGAAAGAATACATAAAATAATTTCGAAATTATTGCAAGTATTCTTTCATGCAATAATTCAGAAATAATTTCAGAAAGATACAAATTAATCATTCACAAAAATAATTCAGTATCTATTCAAAAATCTTACATGAATTATTTCATGAAATCTTCTGGGAAACTCGTGTGAATTAATACAAGAAATAATTTTGAATTCTTTTGAAAAAGATTTTTAGAATAAAATTTTTTAAAACAAAATAGCAAAAAAAATAATTACACGAATTAATTCTGAAAGGACTTTGAAAAGATTTTTTGAAAGAATACATAAAATAATTTCGAAATTATTGCAAGTATTCTTTCATGCAATAATTCAGAAATAATTTTAGAAAGATACAAATTAATCATTAACAAAAATAATTCAGTATCTATTCAAAAATCTTACATGAATTATTTGATGAAATCTTCTGGGAAACTCGTGTGAATTAATACAAGAAATAATTTTGAATTCTTTTGAAAAAGATTTTTAAAATAAAATTTTTTAAAACAAAATAGCAAAAAAAATAATTACACGAATTAATTCTGAAAGGACTTTGAAAAGATTTTTTGAAAGAATACATAAAATAATTACGAAATTATTGCAAGTATTCTTTCATGCAATAATTCAGAAATAATTTCAGAAAGATACAAATTAATCATTCACAAAAATAATTCAGTATCTATTCAAAAATCTTACATGAATTATTTGATGAAATCTTCTGGGAAACTCGTGTGAATTTATACAAGAAATAATTTTGAATTCTTTTGAAAAAGATTTTTAAAATAAAATTTTTTAAAACAAAATAGCAAAAAAAATAATTACACGAATTAATACTGAAAGGACTTTGAAAAGATTTTTGAAAGAATACATAAAATAATTTCGAAATTATTGCAAGTATTCTTTCATGCAATAATTCAGAAATAATTTCAGAAAGATACAAATTAATCATTCACAAAAATAATTCAGTATCTATTCAAAAATCTTACATGAATTATTTGATGAAATCTTCTGGGAAACTCGTGTGAATTTATACAAGAAATAATTTTGAATTCTTTTGAAAAAGATTTTTAAAATAAAATTTTTTAAAACATAATAGCGAAAAAAATAAATACACGAATTAATTCTGAAAGGACTTTGAAAAGATTTTTGAAAGAATACATAAAATAATTTCGAAATTATTGCAAGTATTCTTTCATGCAATAATTCAGAAATAATTTTAGAAAGATACAAATTAATCATTCACAAAAATAATTCAGTATCTATTCAAAAATCTTACATGAATTATTTGATGAAATCTTCTGGGAAACTCGTGTGAATTAATACAAGAAATAATTTTGAATTGTTTTGAAAAAGATTTTTAGAATAAAATTTTTTAAAACAAAATAGCAAAAAAAATAATTACACGAATTAATTCTGAAAGGACTTTGAAAAGATTTTTAGAATAAAATTTTTTAAAACAAAATAGCAAAAAAAATAATTACACGAATTAATTCTGAAAGGACTTTGAAAAGATTTTTTGAAAGAATACATAAAATAATTTCGAATTTAATTCGAATTTGTTTCAATCAAATAAGTCCTAATTAATACAATATTTAATAAACAAAACTTACTAAATAAGTATATACTAATTAAACAAAGTTAATATTAAAAAATAAAGAAATATTAGAAATAAATATTCTAATTTATTTTGTCAGTCATTTTGCACTATATAATGAAAAAAATGAAATGATTGGATAATGATCGGATTTAGTCGTCCATTGTTTTCTACATTCGTATGATCCTATTAAAGAACGTATTAAAATGTGTGGGGGGTATATAATTTTTCGGTTTTGTGAACTAAGATAGATTGAAACATTTACTAATTGCGAAAAATATTAATTTGAAAAGTTAATGTAAGAATATAAAAACTTAAAATAAAAGGAAAAAAAACATTTAAAGATGAATAATATAGGTACTTAAAATAAGCAATATTTTTTATTATTATTCATAATAGTATTCTTTCAGTATGACAATGTTTAGAAGTCCCCTCAAAATCGACAGAAATATTATTTATACGTCTGCCAAGAGTAAAGAGCCTTTGACTCTAAAAGTTGATTCTAAATTGAAAACACTACAAATAATAATAACGTCGGTAAGGTAGAGCTCATTCTATTCATCTCTGCATTATATGCAATTATCATTTTTTATTTTTATCGAATGTCGGGAAAAGAGCTCTTTATTGCCCTTCGTAATGACAAAAATACACTATGTGTAAATTTTCAAGTTATTGCTCGTTATAGATTTTACAGGAAACGGGATGAAAAATTTTCTACCAGTTTTTTATGAAAAATAATGAACAGAATTTCTGAAAAATTTATAGGTGTATTATTTATGCAATTACGGAGTGCAGTGAAGAGCTTCATTCATCAAAAGTTGAATCTAAGATCAAAAAATGTAAAAACTCATAACGTCGGTAAGGAAGAGCTCCCTTTATACACACACATTTCACATCGACTTAATACAATATTTAATAAACTAAAAGTATTAAATAACTATGAATTAATTGATCAAAGTTAATATTAAAAAATAAAGTAATATTAAGAATAAATTTTCTAATGTATCGTATCACTCATATTGCAGTATATAATGAAAAAAATGAAATGATCTAACAAGCGAGCGATAGCGTAATGGATAGCGTATTTGCGTAGTACCCAAGCGACCCGGGTTCGAATCTCCATCATGTAAAAAATTTTTCTGCGTTTTTTTCTGCGATAAAATAGTGTAAAATTATTAACAATGTAAATATATGTAAAAATAGTTAGAATATTATTTAAATAATATTCTAAATTATAAAAATGTACCTTCAAATACGGGATTATATATACCCTTCGAAATTTATTGTTAGTAATATTTACTAAATATTTTCTAATTAATTCACAATATTTATTCCTGAATCCTTCCAAAAATCTTTCATTGAAAGGATTCTGCAATAATACATGATTTTATAACCTTCGAAATTTTTTGTTAGTAATATTTCCATTATATTTTCGAATTAATTCACAAAATTAATTCCTGAATCCTTTCAGACATCCTTCATTGGAAGGATTCTGTAATAATACGGGATTTATCCTCTTCAAATTTCTTGTTAGTAATATTTCCATAATATTTTCTAATTAATTCACAATATTAATTCCTGAATCCTTTCATACATCTTTCATTGAAAGGATTCAGGAATTAATTTTGTGAATTAATTCGAAAATATTATGGAAATATTACTAAAAAGAAATTTCAAACAGTATAAATAACGTATTATTGCAGAATCCTTCAATGAAAGATGTCTGAAGGATTCAGGAATTAATTTTGTGAATTAATTCGAAAATATTATGGAAATATTACTAAAAAGAAATTTCGAACAGTATAAATCACGTATTATTACAGAATCCTTTCAATGAAAGATGTCTGAAAGGATTCAGGAATTAATTCACAAATTAATTCCTGAATCCTTTGAGACATCTTTCATTGGAAGGATTCTGTAATAATACGGGATTTATCCGTCTTCCAAATTTCTTGTTAGTAATATTTTCATAATATTTTCGAATTAATTCACAAAATTAATTCCTGAATCCTTTCAGACATCTTTCATTGAAAGGATTCTGCAATAATATGTGATATTAATTCTGAAAGGATTCTGAAAGATTCTTTCAGAAATCATTCAGTGAAAGGATTCTGTAATGATGCTATGTCCGGGGTATTTTCCTTTCAGAATTATTTCAGGAAATAATTTTGAAATATCTTTTAGTAACCTTTTGGTAATAATCCATGAATCCTTTCAGAAATCTTCTATTGAATAAATTTTGCAATGATATTATAAATTATTTTTGAATTATTCCATTGAATTAATTCTGAAAGGAAAATACCCCGGACATAGCATTATTACAGAATCCTTTCACTGAATGATTTCTGAAAGAATAAAATTATTTCATGCATTCTTTCAGAATCCTTTCAGAATTAATACATGCTGTGTGGGTATTTCAAGCCGAAATAAAACATCCCGATCAAAACCTGAATAGCTCCATATGCCTCACCCGGAGCACCAATTTGTAACGGTCTTACTCAAGAATCAACAAATTGAATGGTACTTTAGTTGCTTGTACACAATCGCAATTTAGAAATGGCAATAGTATTGTAACACACGCAACCAACAGTAGGCTGTACTCCACGTGTTGAGCAGCCAATCCGGTCTCTCCACGTGTCAGTACTACTGCCCCTCCAACTACCAAGACGATGGCCGACAGCGCCTCGTTGCGCTGGCCGGCAGTCAGTTCAGCACGCGACGGCAGCAGAGACAGCAGCGGATTAACTGCGCGACGGACACTTGAATAAAGATTCAACTTCTCTTCACACGAAACGTGTTTTAATTTAAATTGAACCTCTCCAGTTCACCGATCAGTAACATTATTCACACTACTAAAAAACATTTGGTCCTTCGAGCCGGATCGTGAGGAGAGAAGAGGCCAACAACAGCATCATGAGGACGCAGAAGAAACAAATTCTTCTATCTTCTACGTCTACTTTCGAGTGGCGTAGAGATAGACATCGTCCTCGCTAACAGGTACGCATCAAAGCTCTCGTGGTCGTGAGTGCCGATAAAGTCGCATGCCGACTACGTGCGTACGTTGCTGTCTCTCTCGTTTGCCTCGCCGTCGCGATATTATTAGTGATACCGCTGATATTCTGCACCTACACGATTTACACAAAAGTTTTACACAGGATGATTTACACTCTATGAAATCGTACACAGAGTTCGTTTCACACCAAAACATTTTACACATTTCATTGGTACACATGTGTAATCAACGCGTAGTGAAAATTTAGTACGTGTTTGTTTAAATGGTGTATAATAATAATACAACAGTTATGCACGAAGATTTGCACACTATTAAATTCTGCACATATTTTTTTTACATTGAAATATTTTACACGTATCATTTATACACATGTATGATTAGCACGTAGTGTTAAAATAATAGGTGTATATTAAAATAGTGTATAATAATAAATCATTGGTGTTTAATTTTGAAGTGTAAAATATATTTGTGGTAATTTTAATAGGTCTTGTGCATATATACTGATAGTGCATAATTTTTCCGTATGTTAATCTAGGTAAAATATTCACTTCTGTGTCAATTTTAATTGTGTATATTCGATATATCAATTTAAAGTTATACTATACTATATCGTTCCTTCCGAAGAAGAAGGTGCCATTTCACTGTCCAGGTAAAAAAGGAGTCATCTGAGCATCCGGTTAACAGGTCGTAAAAGTTACAAAAGTTATTCAGGCGTAACTTTTTCGTACGAGCGTTGATTTCTATGCACGATTGATTGGCTATCCTAGTGGACATGATTTTTGTAAATAACTGTAAATAACTGTTAATAACAGTTTATAACTGTTTGGTTAGAGACGTTCATAACAGTTATTTATTTTTATTTACAGTTATTAACAGTTATTAGCAGTTATTTACAGTTATTAACAGTTATTAGCAGTTATTAACAGTTATTTACAGTTTTGCAGAAAAGTACCTGCAAAAACAGAGGTACTGATAAAAGTTATTTAAAGTTATTATAACGGTTATTAATAGTTTTTAACAGTTATTAACAGTTATTTACAGTTATAAACAGTTTATTTTTTTCGCTATAATACTAACTTTGTTTCTTATCAACAAAACTGTGAATAACTGTTATTAACTGTTAAAAACTGTTAATAACTGTAAATAACTTTTATCAGTACCTCCGTTTTTGCAGGTACTTTTCTGCAAAACTGTAAATAACTGTTAATAACTGCTAATAACTGTTAATAACTGTAAATAACAGTAAATAATTGTAAATAACTGTAAATAACTGTAAATAACTGAAAATAACTGTTATTAATGTCTCAAACCAAACAGTTGTTAACAGTTATTTATAGCTTTTTACAGTTTTTTACAGTTATTTACAGTTATTTTCATTTTTGATTAACGCTAGGGTACGCCGTGTTATGCCGGATGTGTGGCAATCATGAGTTATTAATTTATGTAGTTTCAGTCAATAATTATTTCAAGATGTTTTATATTTTAAAAGAATGTCGAGAAAGCTTTTTTCTCCCAATGATTCTTAGTTCATAAACTTTTGTTTTTAATTTTGCAAGATCTGTCTGATTGGTTATTAATTCAGGTGGTTTCTAGTTAAAATTTCAACGAATCTAACTGTTGAAAATATAATGTAATTATATAGTGATTGGCTTATGGTGATGGGCGCCAAATGTTTCAGAGTAGCAATCTGTTCTGTGAATGTACCGTACATAAAACCATAATATATAAATTACTGTAATGGCTACTTTTTGAATCTGCAACCAACATTTTAATTTGCTAGCGGATTGTGTTGCAGTAATGTGGCTAGTTACAATGTATTTATTTTATTTTAAAAGCTAATTTTTTAAGTACGTTCTAACAACACAATTTATCTAATCCTTTTAATTCTTCTAACCTCATCGATTCAATAAGCACTCTTTAAAAATGTTAATAACTTTTTTATAAAAAAAAAATAAAAATAAAAATAAAAAAATATTTAAATATTAAAAATTTTAAATATAAAAATATTTTAAAGTCAAGAAAAATAACTATAATATTTTTGTATAACATTAACTATTTTTATAAAACTTTTCAAATACTCAAAAATTATTGTGATTACTATTTTGGGAAGAATAATTAAGTATTGAACAATAGTTAGATAAATATCATAATTCGCAATCATGTCCAACAAATATATAACTGTCTATCATTATTGAATCATGTATAAGTTATCTTCTTAAAATATTATGGCTCTTGCTATTCATAAGTACATCAGATGTAAAGTACATTGATTCAGAGTATTAGTTCCAAAATAATTCACCATCATGTTGGTTTTGTTTTGATATTTGATTATAGAGAAATTATATTCCATTATATATATATATGTTGAGAGAGAGGGAGGAGGGAAAGAGAGGGAGGGAGAGGGCGAGAGAGACAGGGGGAGAGAGAAAAAGAGGAAGAGAGGGCGATAGAGAGGGTGGGACTGGGAGAAAGGGTGAAAGGGAGGAAGAGAGCGAGAGGGAAGGAGGGAGAGACTAATACTGGCCTTAGTTTAAACTTTTATAAAAAGTTTTTTTAGATAGATTTCATAAATTTTTAAGAGAAAAAAATAATTACATAGTGTGATAATCTATTGTGAGAGTTTATTAACACTAGTAACATTCTTTCAAATAATAGAATCAAACTGTGTATTTTTTTAGGTATGATGATAAATTAACAATACTATTAATTGTAATTGTTGTTACTTAAAAAATTAGTTTTTAAAAACGTGTTGATTGTTTTAAATTTTATATTATTCTGTTTATCACAAAATCTTATTGACAAAAAATAATTTGGAAAGAAGATATAATATTTTGTCTCTGCTATTCATGTGTCAGATTTATGTATACAATATATATATATATATATATATAATTCACCATCATGTTGGTTTTGTTTTGATATTTGATTATAGAGAAATTATATTCCATTATATATATATATATATATATATATATATATATATATATATATATATATATATATATATATATATATATATATATATATATATATATATATATATATATATATATATATATATATATATATATATATATATATATATATATATATATATATATATATATATATATATATATATATATATATATATATATATATATATATATATATATATATATATATATATATATATATATATATATATATATATATATATATATATACATATATATATATATATATATATATATATATATATATATATATATATATATATATATAACTGTGTATTTTTTAGGTATGATGATAAATTAACAATACTATTAATTGTAATTGTTGTTACTTAAAAAATTAGTTTTTAAAAACGTGTTGATTGTTTTAAATTTTATATTATTCTGTTTATCACAAAATCTTATTGACAAAAAATAATTTGGAAAGAAGATATAATATTTTGTCTCTGCTATTCATGTGTCAGATTTATGTATACAATTATATATATATATATATATATATATATATATATATATATATATATATATATATATATATATATATATATATATATATATATATATATATATATATATATATATATATATATATATATATATATATATATATATATATATATATATATATATATATATATATATATATATATATATATATATATATATATATATATATATATATATATATATATATATATATATATATATATATATATATATATATATATATATTGTATACATAAATCTGACACATGAATAGCAGAGACAAAATATTATATCTTCTTTCCAAATTATTTTTGTCAATAAGATTTTGTGATAAACAGAATAATATAAAATTTAAAACAATCAACACGTTTTTAAAAACTAATTTTTTAAGTAACAACAATTACAATTAATAGTATTGTTAATTTATCATCATACCTAAAAAATACACAGTTTGATTCTATTATTTGAAAGAATGTTACTAGTGTTAATAAACTCTCACAATAGATTATCACACTATGTAATTATTTTTTCTCTTAAAAATTTATGAAATCTATCTAAAAAACTTTTTATAAAAGTTTAAACTAAGGCCAGTATTAGTCTCTCCCTCCTTCCCTCTCGCTCTCTTCCTCCCTTTCACCCTTTCTCCCAGTCCCACCCTCTCTATCGCCCTCTCTTCCTCTTTTTCTCTCTCCCCCTGTCTCTCTCGCCCTCTCCCTCCCTCTCTTTCCCTCCTCCCTCTCTCTCAACATCCATCAAACTGAGTACCAAAAACTTTACTAAGAGCTTAAATATTTTTTTAAAACAATCAACACGTTTTTAAAAGCTAATTTTTTAAGTAACAACAATTCCTTTCCCTCCCCATCTCTTTCTCAACCTCCATCAAACTGAGTACCAAAAACTTTAATGAGAGCTTAAAAATGCTTTCAAAACAATCAACAAGTTCATCAATTTGTTAATCCTGATCCTACAAATAGTAATATTGTTAATTAATATAAAACTTCCTATGAAAGTATAAAATAAGGCAAGTATAGACTTTTTTTTTTTATAATCTAACACAATTTTTGTCTAGTCCTTTTATTTTTGTTTATTTCTGCAAGATTTTTACACTTTAACCATTTTTACAGTTTATTTATTCTTTTTATTTGTATGCCTTTTTCGCGAACTCGTTTTAATTGTTGTTGCCAGAGCTCCACTAACCCTGCCAATTATTTTTGTACTTTCTTGTGCTCTGATTTCTTGTGCACGTGTTTCTTGATCCGTATCAGCATCAGAATTGGTATGTGCTTCGGATATATTGAGTAAACTAAATGATTTATCTAGATTTTCTCTTTCGTTACCTAAATTTGTCAATGTCTTGTCTTTTTCTTCATAGACCGTTAATTCCACTTTCTTATTAGCCTTCCACAAATTTTTTAATTGACACAATAAATCTAGTCGATTTTTAAATTTTTCTTCTGATTGTTCCGAAACTAAAGAAATTAATTCGTCGGTTACTATTTTTACCTTTCTTCTTTTGTTTTCTATTGTATTGTTTTTCGAGGACCTGACTTTGTGAATTTTGAATGAAGCTTTCTTGTTTTCGTTTAGTAGACAAGTTGATGGTAAAACATCCTGTGCTTTATGCCAACGCTTATCACATAAATCTTTAGAAAAAAGGTCCATATTTAACAATTTTCTTACAGCGAAAATATGTCGACACGGTAATTGCATATTCCATTTATCAAAACATGAGCATTGCGACGGCGTTACATTTAGTTCTTGATCATTTTGTTTTACCATGTAATTAAAGCCATCAACAGTTTTACGGAGAGTTACATAGTTACACAAATTTAATTGTTCAGATAACTTTGTAAATGCATAATGCGTCAAAATTGCTTCATATTTTTTTTCAATCTCTTGCAAAATTGTCGTGTTCAATGGCTGTACTTTAGTTTTCAATATTTTTTGTATATCGTTGTAGGACATCTCAGTATTTCGGTGTTTCTCCCAATTAAAGAAATCCTTGATAAAACTAATCAATGAGTTATATTTGGTAAGGAACCCTTTTAACTTACTATTCATGGACTCTATTCTGTTGTTGGTTAAATTCCCATAGTTTGATTTAAAAATGCTGTACTTTGTCCACTCATTCTTATAAGGATGCCAGTTTTTATTAAAATAATTTTGAACTTCTACTGGACAATTTTTTTGAAACTCCTCATAGTTTAATAAATAGATTTCCTCACTTGAACTTTTTACCATCTTATCTATGTACATCAGACTGCATTCTCTCTCTTCTATATTTATTGACATTTTGCTTGTGCAAACTTCTCTACTGAATGATCGCAATGTATGAAACTGACAGATGAACATATCAGCATCTGGAAAGACTTCTTTTATGACGTTTCTCTCGGTCATGTCTTTATCCGTCATAAAACATTTTATTGTTGTTACTGCAACTTCATTATCATTTCGAAAACTATCAACAACCCATTTTAACACTGGTTTTGTCTCATTAATTAATATAGCACAGGCAACAACTTGACTTCGCCCTTCACCATCCTCGACAACAAAAAGCATGAGAGAGTATTGTGCTTTAAAGATTTTATATGTACAATCCACAAATACTATTTGTCCATACTTCTGTACATTTAGTCTCATCTGTTCGGTTGAAAAATAAAGGGCTAAAAATACTTTATCTTCGTGGAGTACTTTTGGAGTTGCTCCTGTATTAAATGAAATTAAAATATAATGTTAAATAATATAATCAAACATACACTGTCGAAATTTTAATAAATTCAATAATTAAAATGTACCATAATTTGTTTGCAATAATTCAATCACTTTATTTATATTGTCTCCATCCTTGTCCTTTGTAGATGCAACTAAATTAAGCAAATCCTTTCTGCGTACTTCTTTTTTTGTTTTCTCTTTCAATTGCAATTGTAGTCTTGCAGGTTTACAACCCAAAGACAATAACTTGGAGGCCTCCATTTTTTCTGCCTCGTTCAAGCGCCTTTTTTCTGGCAAATGCTCATAATATTTCTGAAATAAGCATATGATATGATGAGTAGACACGTAAGACACATTTTTGAATTTTTCTTGTAGATATGTACTGTTTGCTATGCGACTATGTAATAGTTTATATAAAGAAAATTGTAAAATCACTTAACGTACAGTCTTATACTTAACAAACATTGTTAAATATACTTTCACGATTAATAATTGTATTAACGTTTTATTTTATTAAAAGGGATTCTACGAATAAATAATAAATTTTTGTGTTTTCTATTTAACCTCCAGGCGGCCGGGGTGTCACCTTTTGGTGCCACCTCTTGGTTGATCGATATCTATGATCCTTTTAAAAAATTTTCTTCGGAAAATTTCTTCGAAGTATGACTCTTGGTATATGGTATATCTTCTTAAAGCCTGACCGCCTGGAGATTAACGAACATTGTTTAATGTGTACTTTTACTCTTAAAAAGTTGTGAAATCTCCCTCAAAAAACTTTTTACAAAGGTAAAAACTTAGGCAATTATATACACAATGTAATTATTATCCATCCCTGTCCCTCCCCTCTCTTGCTCGCTCTCACCCTCCTTCTCAGTGCTCCCTCAATATCTGTCACACTCCGTACCAAAAACTTTAATGAGAACCTAAATATTTTTTTAAAACAATCAGGAAAACAAATAGTATAGTTATACAACTTTCTACGAAAGTATAAAATAAGGCAAGTTATAAGTGTTTTCTGTATAATATGTAGAACTCTCCGTCCCTCCATCCCTCCGTCCCTCCCTCTTTCTCCCCCTTTCCCCATCTTCCTCTCTGACTCTTTCTCTCTCTTCCCCCTCTCCCTCTCTCTCTCTGCTTCTTTACAAAAGAATATCATAGTTTGAAACAAACACATGAACGAAGTGGAATCAATTAATATGCTGACAAGTACATTTTTGTAACATAACAATTATAGGAATTATGGAGTGATTTTTCTAACATAAAATCGTATAAGTACTTCTAAAAATAAACTCATGAAAGTGGTGGAATCAATTTTATGCAGGCAAGTACATTCTTATACTAAAGAGATCATAATAATTTATAACAAACACATGAAATAAGTGGAATCAATTAAGTACAGTAGGCAAGTCAATTATTATAATAAAAAAAATATTTAAAAATAAAATTTGTTTAATATATTTAATATAAAAATTTGTATAAAAAAATAATTACATCTAACATAAAATATTACAAATACCAAAAAGTATAATTTTATAAATACGATAAAGTATAATTCAAACACAAAATGGTGAAACATTTTTGAGTAACCATTTTCTAAGTACAGATCATAAGCATTTTCTGACTAGCGTTAATCAGCGCGCTAAGCGTGCCAGTGTTCGTCTTTTGTCTCGCTCTTTCCGAAATTCGAGCTGGACTCGATTATTCGATATCATTCGGGGACAGAATAGATTATCGATCGAATTCTCAAATTATATAAGTGAAATTTTAGCTGTTTTTTTTTATTTAAATACACATACTTGCCGGACGCGTTGTTTCGCAGTTTTTAGGTGAACTGTAAATTGTAAATGTAAATTTGCATGGCATTATTAGTTTTCTGAAACTGTAAACGAGTAATTCAAATTCGGTGTAAACGAGAACCTTAGCGGCAATAACTATACATTAGTAAGTTGAGAGGGATGTTAGCGCGTAAACCTTTAATGATTCTGAAATTACGTTGCCATGGGGCTCTATATCTTTGAAACATGAAAATTTATAACATTTCTAACATGAGGCTCTACATCTTTGAAACATGAAAATTCCTAACAGGTACCCGATATTTGACATTTATGGTGTACGTTTTTTATTTTCCGCTAGCGATTCATCGGTGTAAACGAGAACATTAGCGGCAATAACTATTCATTAGTAACTTGAAAGGGATGATAGCGCGTAAACCTTTAATGATTCTGAAATTACGTTGACATGACGCTCTACATCTTTGAAACATGAAAATTTCTAACAGGTACCCGATATTTGACATTTACTGATGTACGTTTTTTATTTTCCGCGAGCGATTATATATTAATGCAGTATATAAACAGCTTGAACTGCGAAACGACGCGTCCGGCAAGTATGTGTATTTAAATAAAAAAAAAAAAAAAAAACAGCTAAAATTTCACTTATATAATTTGAGAATTCGATCGATAATCTATTCTGTCCCCGAATGATATCGAATAATTGAGTCCAGCTCGAATTTCGGAAAGAGCGAGACAAAAGACGAACACTGGCACGCGTAGCGCGCTGATTAGCGCTAGTCACAAAATGCTTATGATCTGTACTTAGAAAATGGTTACTCAAAAATGTTTCACCATTTTGTGTTTGAATTATAGTTTATCGTATTTATAAAATTATACTTTTTGGTATTTGTAATATTTTATGTTAGATGTAATTATTTTGTTATACAAATTTTTATAGTAAATATATTAAACAAATTTTACTTTTAAATATTTTTTTTATTATAATAATTGACTTGCCTACTGTACTTAATTGATTCCACTTATTTCATGTGTTTGTTATAAATTATTATGATCTCTTTAGTATAAGAATGTACTTGCCTGCATAAAATTGATTCCACCACTTTCATGAGTTTATTTTTAGAAGTACTTATACGATTTTATGTTAGAAAAATCACTCCATAATTCCTATAATTGTTATGTTACAAAAATGTACTTGTCAGCATATTAATTGATTCCACTTCGTGCATGTGTTTGTTTCAAACTATGATATTCTTTTGTAAAGAAGCAGAGAGAGAGGGGGAGGGTAAGAAAGAGAGATAGAGGGAGAGTGGGAAGAGAGAGAAAGAGTCAGAGAGGAAGATGGGGAAAGGGGGAGAAAGAGGGAGGGACGGAGGGATGGAGGGAGGGAGAGTTCTACATATTATACAGAAAACACTTATAACTTGCCTTATTTTATACTTTCGTAGAAAGTTGTATAACTATACTATTTGTTTTCCTGATTGTTTTAAAAAAATATTTAGGTTCTCATTAAAGTTTTTGGTACGGAGTGTGACAGATATTAGGGAGCACTGAGAAGGAGGGTGAGAGCGAGCAAGAGAGGGGAGGGACAGGGATGGATAATAATTACATTGTGTATATAATTGCCTAAGTTTTTACCTTTGTAAAAAATTTTTTGAGGGAGATTTTACAACTTTTTAAGAGTAAAAGTACACATTAAACAATGTTCGTTAATCTCCAGGCGGTCAGACTTTAAGAAGATATACCACCCTACTGAAAAAAACCACATGGGATCCCACGTGGAATCTCACACGAGATCCCATGTGTGAATTTGATATGGGATCCCATGTGGCATCCCACGTTTAAACTCGAAGCATGAATTCCCATATGAGATCCCACAAGAGATCCCACATGGGATCTCATGTGGGATATCATGCGTTTAACTTGAGTACGGGATCTCATGCAGATATGGCGTAAAACTTTGACTCCCCCATTGTAAGTAACAGAGTTATCAAAAACAAGGCAAGCCTTGTAATTAGGACGCTTCACAAAGAGTCATTTGAACGGTTGACTTACACGCCTTATATACTCTTGGCCGTCCAACTTATCCACAGATAGCACTACCGAAGCACCGCATAGTGGATAAATAGCCGAAGCTTACTTATGAAGAGCCGTCCATCACAAGTTCTGATTTGTCACCGCAATGCGGCGTTCCGATAGCGCTTTCTATGAATACACTGGATGGCCGAGAGTATATAAGCCGTGTAAGTCAGCCGTTCAAATAACTCTTTACGAAGAGTCCTAATTACAGGGCTTGCCTTGTTTTTGATATCCCCGTTACTCACAATGGGGGACTCAATGTTTTACGCCATATTTGCATGAGATCCCGTACTCAAGTTAAACGCATGATATCCCACATGAGATCCTATGTGGGATCTCTTGTGGGATCTCATGTGGGAATTCATGCTTCGAGTTCAAACGTGGGATGCCACATGGGATCCCATATCAAATTCACACGTGGGATCTCGTGTGGGATTCCACGTGGGATCCTATGTGGGATCCCATGTGGTTTTTTTCAGTAGGGATTGGTTCACTGATAAAGCTCAACCAATTAGTGGAGAAGTCTATACGTACTCAGCTCATAAGGCATCGCGCTTAGAGCATAGCGCATGCAATGTGGATTCGCTATTATGTGTGCTATTTGTTTTAATTAGATGTATAACACAATAACATTGCGATGAAATATATAATTTTAATAGTTTATTGTTATGCAAAATCAAATACTAACAAAACATATTACACTTGTGACTTTTATTTCTTATAATTTAAATATTAAAAGATTTAAATTCTCGTGATTTTTTAAAACCAATCGGTTAGAAATCGAACTTGCCTCCTATA
This sequence comes from Torymus aiolomorphi, assembly GCA_036365515.1. Taxonomy (NCBI): domain Eukaryota; kingdom Metazoa; phylum Arthropoda; class Insecta; order Hymenoptera; family Torymidae; genus Torymus; species Torymus aiolomorphi. The sequence goes on from CM070876.1 coordinate 145,450,026, forward strand.
TGTGGCGCCACTGTCGTACCGCGAGTTGTCAACATTTAAACAGGAGGAAACAGGATGGAAATTTGGAATTAGCGAAACTCTTTTGTTTTTAACGGTTAATATTCAGTACGTCACAATTGTGCTACAGTAGACATGAATTTTCTGTGGTTTCATCCTGAGGCGCACACAACCGCTGCATTGATTGATTGTGCTGTTGCAGTGCTGCGCGAAGAAAACAATGGCTGGAGAAGTGTTTTTTATAAAACAACGATTTTCCTCATATTTGGAAATTCACGAAGTTGTGGAAAAGTATGAACAGATAACGAGATATCGACTCTCCATTGTGGATAGTAAGAAAAGAGAAGGAACTGAAGAGAACAGTGATTTACAGTATGCATACAAACTTTTTCGTTGTCAAAAATCTGGCAATGCCAAAAGCAAAGGGAGAGGCATCAGAAATAAGCAGTAAACTTTAAATAGCTTTTGTATAAATAGATTTTTCATATAATTATTTGCATCATCTATTTGTTTTTTTTAGATCTCAAAAAGTTAATTGCCCTTTCCTTATGCGAGTAAAGTATTATAAAAGTAAAAGAGAGAACATAGAGTTTCTCGAAATCTCTCAGCTACATTTGCTTCATAATCATCCTCCAAATGTAAATATTGCTAGTCAATAATCATTTATACAAATGTAAAATATTAATGTTTCGTTATGTAAACATTTTCAGAATGTTGTGTACACTACATCAACGGATGAAATGTTTGCTTTTACTACAGAATTAAATGTATCAGAAACAAATCTAAGTTTCAATGATACAAGTACGGTATGTAGATTATGCTCTTAAACATTTCCATTATTTCAAAAAATTTGAAATTTCCAATACTTAATATTTTTTTTATTTACAGATCAATGACAGCATGGATGCAATGAGATTGTTAGAGGAATCTGCTGACGAAACTGAAGATAAAGGTGAAGAAAATATACCAACAGACAACTAACCTACAATAAATGATACATCAACAAATTTAACTTTAAATGACGAAAAACAGAAAAGCTTAACATTGCCAAATTTAACAAATGAGAAAACACAACAGAAAAAATCAAGATCAACAAATTCAACAATAATAAATAAACAACCAGAACAGAAAAATTTGACATTAAAAAAGTCAACAGAATCAGGTAAAGAACAGACAAAATTAACATTAAAAAATTTAACAAGTGAAAAACAGCAACAGAAAAAATCAACAGTATTACCAAATTTAACAATAAATGAAGAAAAACAAAAAAGTTCAACATTACCAAAATTAAAAAATGAGAAACCGCAACAAAAAAAAATCAACATCAACAAATTCAACAATAATAAATAAACAACCAGAACAGAAAACCTTGACATTAACAAACTCAACAGCATCAGTTAAAGAAGAACAGACAAAATTAACATTAATAAAAAGTGTAACAAATGAAAAACAGCAACAGGAAAAATCAACAGTATTACCAAATTTAACAATAAATGAAGAAAAACAAAAAAGTTCAATATTACCAAAATTAAAAATTGAGAAACCGCAACAGAAAAAATCAAAACCAACAAATACAACAATAATAAAGAAACGACCAGAACAGAAAAATTTGACATTAAAAAACTCAACAGAATCAGATAAAGAACAGACAAAATTAACATTAAAAAATTTAACAAGTGAAAAACAGCAACAGGAAAAATCAACAGTAATACCAAATTTAACAATAAATGAAGAAAAACAAAAAAGTTCAACATTACCAAAATAAAAAAATGAGAAACCGCAACAGAACAAATCAACATCAACAAATTCAACAATAATAAATAAACAACCAGAACAGAAAACCTTGACATTAACAAACTCAACAGCATCAGGTAAAGAAGAATAGAAAAAATTAACATTAATAAATTTAACAAATAAAGAACAACTGAAAACTACTCGTGGGCGACCAAAAGGAGCCGTAACAACAGCAATTGGTTTGCGTATGGAAAAGGCAAACGAACCTTGTTCGTTTTCTAAGTTATCAGTTATTGGTAAATTAAAAAGGATCCTTGAATGGCTGGATATAAAGAGTGACTTAGTTGTACTTATATTGTCTGGTGAATGTATAATAAACTATGATATTATAAAAGAAAAGTTAAATTGTTTGTGTGATTCGTTTATGGCTGAGGAAATAGATTTAAGTTTATTTGAACAATTTTTTGAACCTAAAGCATTGCGATTTCTTAAAATAACCATAATTAAATTAAAAAAAAATTCTCTGTATAAGTGCAAAATATGTGACTTATCCATAAATGGAGATAAAAGTATTTTTTGCGATGCATGTCTGATGTGGTACCATGTACACTGTTCAAATGTGAAATTGACTAAAAAAGTGGAAAGTTCAGATTGGTTTTGTACATTTTGTATTAAAAAATATAAAAAATAAATAATGCATCTCTGAAAGTATAATATCTATTTAATACATAAAAAATGTTACTCTATAATAGAATATTTATGTGAATAAATAATTTATCAATATTACAATGTATTTTTATTTATAGATAATCGGTTGACTGTAGATATAAATTGCTATAAAACATTAATTATATTACTGAAATTAAAAAATGCAAAAATCATACACGTTAATATCTAACAAAATAATTTTTATTTACACAATTGTAACTATTGCTATATTTATGATTTTTGTCCCTTTTAATGGTTGCACAGCTGCTTCTATGGATTTTTGAAAATTAGCACTAAATTAAATAAAAAAATTAAATTCAATAAAAACATAATTAAATAAAAACTAAATTAAATAAATCGTTTATTATACTATCTCTCTTCCATTATGGTATATGGGAAAAATAATTTTAATCTACAAGAACTGTCATAATGTACTCTACTCTTAAAAATATATTTTATATAAGAGAATTAGACGATAGTATTTAACGTTACTTTGAATTCTTTCATCTGAAAAGTGACAAGAAAGGTAATGAATGATTTGCTTCCTCCTAGAGGAAGCTTTGTGATAGTAATTTTTTGAGTTGTTGTAAAAACGTTATAATTGATATTCGAGGTATTAGGAACCAAAATACATGATTTTTGAAAAATGTCTGTGTGTGTGTGTGTGTGTGTGTGTGTGTGTGTGTGTGTGTACGCCTGGATCTCAGCTTCTACTCGAACGATTTTAACCGGACAGGTCTCATTCTTTTTGTTTTTTTTTTGTGTGATGGCGGGTCAAAAATCCGTTTTTTGATTGGTCCGATTCGTTTTTGTTTTATTTCGAATTTTCGATTTTCTCAAATAGTTTTTGGCTTTTTTCAATGATAGAATAGAGATATTTAAATCGGATGGGTAGCATTCGAAAGAGCGTAAAAAAATCTATAATTTCCAAAAAAAAATTTCTCTAGCTATCCCGGTTGTCTTGTTATTGACAAAAACGTATTTTTTTTTAAAAAGCTTATAACTCCGAAACTAAACGGTCAATTCCTTCGAGAAAAATTACGATAATACAGAATATAAATAGCTATAAGGTGTAAAAATTTTAATCCATTTTTCTGATTAGTTTCTAAGAAAAAAATTGAAAAATGAAAAAAAAACGAGTTTTCTATGTCCAACGATTACGGAAGTAAAATTGACTTAATGGCTTCAAAATTCCTTGTAGAGGTAGATTTTGTATAGTTCTCGGTCGAATTCTTTGGGCAAAATGATTGGTCTAGAAATTTCAGAGATATTTGAAGTTAAAATATTTTTTAACCTTTTTTCAAATCATAATTTCTCGAGAACGGCTCTATGTATCTGGATCGGATGAGTAGCATTTGAAAGAAAATTAAAATACCTATATTTGGAAAAATAGTTGATTATGCACCTAGGGAGTAAAAGTAAAGAATGTCTCAGATCGCATATAATTGTCGCCCGAGCCGAAGGCGAGTCCCACAAGCAAAAAGTGCACCAAACAAGTGCCAATAAATTACAAAACAATGCATACAATCTAACTGGACTGTGATTAATTTTAGTAGAAGAAACTACCTTATAATTCCAATAATATTAAATAAGTGATAATGGAATACTTCAAAAACAACAGTTTACAACACGATAAAATTTAGATATGAAAATTTGTACCAGTTAGATTGTATTTTACAATACAACGCTAAATTACATATAGATTTCACTCTTCTTCGCTTTTCTTCTGAGTCGTCGATGGAGGTGTTAAGGTACATGCCTCGCAACTTTCACCTGCCGTAAGAGCTCGTAATTGTGTAAGGTGCGTAGAGGCTTCGTCACTGGTAGGAAGCAGTATTAATTTGTTGACGGGCCTTTTGTACTCTCCTATAGATGTTTTTATATCCGCTACGCGACTTAAACCATCTGGCCCTTGATAGAGTCGCACGATTCGAGCGAGGGGCCATTTTGTGGGAGGCATTAATTGATCCTTGAATAAAACAAGGTCTCCAACTTTGAAGGACCGGTTGGGATGCAACCGCTTTGACCTCTGTTGTGCCTGTAGTAGGAACTCTCTTTGCCATCTCTTGCAAAAGTGATTTTTCATTAGTGTGAGTACTTACTAAGTAGTGCATACTTTGCAAACCCTCCCTCCAGCTTTTTGGTCTCCTTTTGCTTTATCCAATCTAGCCGAGTCGGTTCCGCCAGCTTGGTTTCAACAAAATAGACCTAAATATCGTCCCAGTTTTCGCACTTTCTGGCCAGTGAAGTGAAAGTATTAATGCTCTCATCGACGATGTTAATTAGATGGCACAAGTGTTTCACTTGCTCGGTCGTAGCTGATGGCATATTCACTAATGTTTCCATTTGAACCGATAACCTTACATAGGTATTGTCATAGTGTTTACACAGTGCCTCCCACGCCGTTTGAAAATTAACCCCGACGCACTTAATACCTCTCAATTTTTCAGCTGGTTCTTCCCCCAGGCAATTGGCCAAATGCTGTATTTTTATTACAGGGTCCATTCTACCATCATTGATTATTAAGGCCGTAAATTTATCCTTGAACGCCTCCCACTGCCTTTGGTCACCATTGAAATACGGCAACTTAAGTTTTTCAAGCGATGCTTGGGTAGATGAAACATCAGGCGGTGGCACCACAAGCCGCCCGGCGTTCGCAGGTGGTGGTGCAGCTGGCGAGGATAGCTCGCGAATACGTCGATTAAACCATGCGTTCGCAGAGAGGTATTTCTCTAAGGTAGTTTTATACATGTCGATTTTGAAATATGAGCGTTCCTTTAGGACATCCGAATATAGACCGAAATGCCCACTGAAGCTTATATTTGACTAATAAATAGCTCCTCACATAGAGTTTCTCACGCAGGAGTCTTCCACTTTTCCTAACACTTTTGATTAGAATCCGGCTCGAAGGACCAAACTTTATGTTGCCGCGACTCTATCAATTCAATTGGATCGTTAGCGGTCAACTTGCAGGATACATAACAGGTAAAGTGAAGGCAGAAGTAAAGGGAAGACTCAGATAGTTACAGTTAAAATAGTGGCGCTTTATTGTTCGTGTAAATACATGGTGTTATCAGCGTGAGTGACAACGCGCGACTAACTTATAAAATCTCGCAAACGCACAGAAGCCGCAACAATAAGAGGGGCGGAAGAGATGGAAACTTATGTTTATATACACACAGTCGCGTATATACATTTAGAAAGCGCGAAAATGTATAATAAAGCGAGCGCGCCACGGTACGGTTGTATTTCACTCTCTCACTCTATGACAATTATAATCGTCGGCCCGAACAATTATCAATAGTCAAGTAACACAAAGAACTCTCCGAAATAACCCTAGGACTGTTTTCAGAAATGCATTCAAATTTGTTTATCAAGTTATGCAAATTAAACACATGAAAGTACTAAAATCAATTTATTGTAGTCAAGTACGCATAAGTTAATTTAAATTACATCATTAAACTTTTCATACTGTTGGATTGGGTCGCTTTGGAGGATGGCACACACAATAAAAACACTCTGTTATATTTAAACTGAACTTTATTTCTACGCACTCTGACAAGATTTTAAATACAATAAATAACTCTGGTGGCTAACGTTAAAAAGCAATTCAAAGTACAAGTACAAAAAGGGAAGCGGTCCGCACAATACTAGGTCTCACACGAGAATGACGGGGCGTGCGACGAGCAGCGGCTCGTCGGCGCTTTCGCACCCGAGGTTGTTGATGCGCCAGACAGATGGCGCCTCTTTCTTGTGTTCTTCAAACTGGGGCGGCATGAAGCCTTATATCGCCAACACTCCCTCCCTTCATGCTGTCTCCATAACACTACTGTGGGAGTCTGAAACAGATAAAAAGAAAGTTTTTCTCTCACTCTGAATTATTTGGAAGATAATTTACAATATTTCTTCTCTGAGATATGAGTAAGATTGTATCGGCAAAGGTTTGGTCATTATATCAGCCTGATTCTCTTTAGACTCTATCCATTTTACAATGACTCTGTTTTCCAATACACATCTTTTAACAAAGTCTCCATGCGTATCACCTATGTGACTCTTGTTACCTGTGATTTCTCTTTCTCTGAGTTTTCTCTGAATTTCTGAGACATTGTCGTCAAAACTCTTTAACTTGTGTGCTCCATCCATTTGAGTACATTTCCCTGCGGACATGTTATCGCACCACAAGGTCACAGGATATGACGTCTTTCCTGTAACATCTCTGATTGCCTTATCTAGCGAGATCATCTCTTGACACGATTCGCTCATTGCAAGATATTCAGCCTGACAGGTAGAGAGGGTTACATAACTCTGTTTGTGGCTTCTCCATGCTATTATGTCTCCGTACAGTTTTATGATGTAGCCACCTGTTGAAGTTTAGTCTTCACAGTCTCTGAAGCTAGCATCTGTGAATGCCTCAAGTTTTTCTCCTCTTGCTCTGAAAGTTAAGCCTAAATCAGACGTTCCTCTGAAGTACCTGAGTATTCTTTTTACGTCTATCCAATCGTTCTCTGTAGGTGACCTCTGCTTTCTGGATAGGAAGTTGACTGCAAATGCTATGTCTGGTCTTGTTGCGCCAGCTAAGTATAATAAACTGCCTATTGCTTCTCTGTAAGGGGCTCTGCAGGGCGACTCTTCCACAGTTTCCTCTGTTATTTTGCCTTCTCTATTTTTCACCTGTCTTGTTACCATAGGCGTGCTCTGTTGTTTGCTTTCTTGCATATTAAATCTCTTGAGGATCTTTTCTGTATACTCTGATTGTTGAATGTTCATGATTCTGTTTACTCTGTCTCTGGTTATTTTCATTCCTAGGAACATCTTTGGTTCTCCTAAATTTCTCATTTTGAACACTTCACACAATCGTGCAGTGATTTCTTGTCTCTTAGATTTACAATTGCTGGCAAGTATAATATCGTCGACATACAGCACTAGGAATGCCATAGATCCTTCTTTCCTCCAAGAAAATAGGCATGGATCGTGTATATCTCTCTGTAATTCAAGTTTATTTACCTCCTCTGTAAATCTCTGATTCCATCTTTTTGGACTTACTTTCAAACCGTACAAAGACTTCTTTAATTTGCAAACTCTAGATTTACCTGAATCTATGGTGTTTACTCCCTCCGGAATTTCCATGTATACGTCGTCCTCTAAGATTCCGTTCAGGAAAGCAGTTTTAACATCAAGTTGTACTGCACTCAGATCGTATTTGTTTATAATGGCCAAGGAAGCTCTGATAATTGTCAGTCTTGACACTGGTGCATATGTTTCTCTGAGTTCATAGACGTTCTTATCCTTAAACCCTCTGATGACCAATCTGGCCTTGAACTTCTCTTGTCCATTCTCGTCTATTTTTCTCTTAAAGACCCATTTAGAATCTATTATATTTGGTTTTCTATTACCCTGATTTGAAACGGGTCGGTCTACTATTTCCCAGACATCATTTTCTCTCATTGACTGCAATTCTTCTTCTATGGCCTTTTTCCAATTCATTTTCTCTGAAGATGATAAGGCTTCTCTGTAGTTAGCCGGATCATTATTGATATCGGCCAGTCCCGCAAAAATCGCTTCATCCTCCTCTTGTTTAGAGACTTCACTTACACCGTCACTCTGAACTCTATATACGAATTCTGAATCTCTTTTTGGATTTGTTTTTGCTTCTCTGGTAGGTAATTTTCTGATTTTATGTGCAGGCTCTGTTCCTTTTTATCTGCTCCTTTTCGTTTGAGCGGATTTCCTCCTTTTGGCGTGGAAAGCTTTGATATCTCTGAGATCTTTGATCTCTGATTAGCGTCAGTGTTTTCCTCTTGGGGTGTATCTGTTTTCTCTGTATTCTCTGAAATTTTAAATTCTGGTTTTTCTAACGATTCTTTTAGATTTTTGTATACCATTTTCTCGTTACATCTCACATGTCTCGAGTTTATAAATCTGTTCGTTTGTGGATGCCACAAGAGGTATCCCGTATCAGTGTATCCAATCAAAAAGGCTTTTAAAGCTTTCTCTGAAAATTTATTCTCTGAAATGGGTATTTTCACATAAGCTATACATCCAAATCTCCTTACATTCTCTAAGTGACTCTTTTTCTCTGGACAGATTTTTGACAATGGAGTTTTAAATTCATTACTCTTGTGTGGAGTTCTGTTGTATACGTGAATCGCTGCTTCTGTGGCTGTGATCCACATTGTTGATGGTATACCTGAATCAAACATCAAGGCTCTGATTTTCTGTTGGATGGTTTTGTTAAACCGTTCGGCTGTTCCTTTTAACTCTGGTGCGTATGGAGGGGCAAAGTCTCTGCTTATACCTTCCTTTTTCATAATCTCTGAAAACTCTCCACCAGTAAACTCTGTTCCGTTGTCTGTTCTGATAAAACATCTTTCTCTTGTTTTCCTATTAAATTTCTCATGTGAATCAGAAATTCCTCTAAACATTTTCCTGCTTCGTTTTTGTGTTTAACACAATATGCGCTGGCGTATCTCGAGTAGTCATCAATAAACACAATGATAAACTTGTTATCCCCTGGAAATGATGCTGGTTTAATGTGACCCATTGTGTCCGTATGTATGGTATGTAATGCTCTGGTTGCTCTCGATCTCTTATCTCTGAATGGAAGATTTTCCATTTTGGCTAGTATACATATCTCACACTCTAAAATTTCCTTTTCAAATTTGACTTTCTCCAGTCTCTCCTCTGATTTCTGGAGTTGCTTGAGATACTCTAATGAAGCGTGTCCAAGTCTTATGTGCCATAACATGCCTTCACTTATTCTTTTTACATTTTCTTTTGGATTACAATTTTCCTGGACTTTCTCTAGCTTCTCTCTTACTGATGGTGATATTGTTCGATTTAAGTCTAGTATCTTTCTGTCCAGATAAATTTCACTTGTGACAAATTCTGTATCTTTGCCATTGGTGACTGATTTATCTTGTTTAATTTCCTATTGATTCTCCCTCCCAAGCTCAAGCCTTTCGCCTGTGCTATCAAGCTCCTCTGATTCTTCTTGAGCTTGTGACAGGAAATCCTCCAAGGTAACTAGATGTGCCGTGGCTATGTACATATCATTCTCTTCCTGTAACTCTGAATTACTTTGGATGTTCATATTAATTATCCAGTTTGGTTTCTGGTATATTCCTGTAATGCAATTTTCATTTGTTTCTCTGTTGAATATTGCTAGTTCTTTATCATCTAGGTATATACCATACCCTGCATCTGCAAATTTTCTAAGAGAAAGCAAATTCTCTGATAAATTGTGGGCTGCTATAACATTCGATAATATTATGATTTTATTCTCTGAATTCTTTACATATAGGTTACCTTTCCCATCAATTTTAATGTTTGCTTTCTTATTTTTATTAGCCGTTTTAATTTCTCCTTCTGTGCTCTTAACAAAATCTTTAAGTAAAAACTCTTTATTTGTTAAGTGCTCTGTAGCACCAGAGTCTGCTATAAAACTTATATTTTTATTTGTATTATTTAACGCTAAATTCTTACCTGCTAAATTTGCTTTTGCTTGTTTTTCTTTGTTGTCTTGTCTCCTGTTTTTGTCCTATGGAGTGTATCGGTTATTTTTACCCCTATAATTATTTCTACCTCTGAACGAACCTCTGCCTTTGCCTCTACCTCTACCTCTGTTATTATCAAGGAGCGCGGGAGCGCTCCGAAGGCAAGTATAGAAGAGCCTTAGGAGTGACCGCGCGATGATATACATTGAAATGGATGTACGAGAAAATCAATACACTTATATATCTATTGCGTTAGTTTCAACTATATAACATATCCCTCTTAATCGAAAGCCATTTCATTACTATACACAAATCAAAAGATTTTATTTAAAAAGATTATCTCGTTTAAAAGATATAGAGAGCTGAATTTTTTTATGTCCACTTTCCGATTCTAAATTTTCTCCATAGTTTCAGACTCTCATCCGGTGTTGCGACTTCCTGTCACGTGACCTACACACACACACACACACACACACACACACACACACACACACACACACACACACACACACGCCCATCATAACGACCTAACCTTACGCATCTCTCAACATATAACATATATATATATATATACACACAATATCACGGATGATTGTTTATAGTATAGGTATATATATTCGTTTCAATAATCAAAGATCTGATGAAGTCGACTGACGTAAAGAATAAAAGAATTTATTTACGAGCATCAATGAGGCAACAACATTTTTAGATAAGTATTAAAATGACTAAATGTTAAATAGTAATTTTTTTAAAGATTTGATACTTTGTGAAAATTTTTATTTACAGATAAGTAGTCAAGATTAATATATATTCAAAGATCTCAAGTAGTCAACTGGTTATCGAAGAATTCATCTTCCCTTGTCTTATATATATATTCCCGTGTCTGGGCGATGACGACCTAATCTTACACATCTTTACACACACAGATGTTACAAATGTTATCATATCGTCGTGAGTTAGTTTAAAATTAAAATTAATTAATTATTCAAAGATCTCAAGTAGGTAAGTGGTGACAGAAGAATTCATCTATTCATATATCAATCAACGGGGGTTTTATTAGATAAGTATTGAACAGCAAAATGTTAAATGGCTACAATCATTTTTAAAAAATTGATAATTTTTGTGAATTTTTTTTATATTTACAGATTATACAAGATTTGTTTACAGTCATTGAAATTTGATGAGGTGAAGAATATTTATTGATATATGGCCGAATCCATCTCAAATCAGACAGCCCGCGTATGCCTATTTCACCTATCATGTTGAAATAAAAATATTTATGTTCTACTCGAAAAAATATTTTACACGTGTTTTTTTATTTTTTTGTTTCATCAAAATTTCATGCGTTCAGCGATGCCGAAAAATTCTGAGAAAATTCTTTCATTGAGAAAAAAAATTTTCAATGTGATTTTCAGACTGCTATTGTTTCAGCAGTTTTTCGAGCTTTTAAACGTGTAACACACAATTTCACTCAGTTTTGAGCCCTCTTTAACGGCCTTAATGTCATTTTCAAAAAAAATAAAAAATCCACGAGCTATGCACTTTTTACTGAAAAATTCATTTTTAGGGAAGTGCCTTTTTCTCGAAAACCCCATGTTTTTTTGCACAATTTTTGTTGTCGTGATAGAGGACGGTAATGCCTAGCTAGACGTATTTGTGAGATTCGGTACTTTTTCCCTGGGATAGCGATCACTAATGAGATAACACACAAACAAATTTTTCACGCCTAATGCTTATATATAGTCAATGATATTAGAGTCAATGTAAAGGTATTTGTCTTTGTGTGTATGTAATATACAGGTACACATAACTATGTATTTATTTGTTATTTGCGTCTTTTTGATTTTTTATTTTTATACCTTATTTTCATTTGTATACCTATTTTACTACCTTTGTTTTTCTGCTTCATTGTTCTTAATTCAGTAAGCGGACGATCAGCGGTCTTTGCTGTCAAACAATGTATTTTATCGTCACATGTTTTTTTAACCCATATATGAGTTTTTTGAATTCCAGGATACTTTGGAGTTGTAAGCCAATCAATACTTTTTTCTTTTCTGAATTGTTCTATTTCAGCATCTTGTAAATGTATTATTTTAATAGCATCAGTATATTTTTGAACATGTATTGCAAAATCATTTGCGTTTTGAATAGCTTCTTCAAGGGGCTCTCGAAGATTATGCGAAGTAGCATAATGCTTTATAAGTCCACCCACACCATCTACAGCTCCTTTGCCGTGCCCAGTAGCAGAGAACAACCATTTTATATCACACGGTGCTCGTTTTAGTTCATCTAATTGAAAGCGATTTTTAAAGTGACTCGCAGCGCCGTCTGATACGATGGTAATTTTTTAATTGAATCACAACAATTTTCTTTCAAGAATTTTATAATTTTTTGTACTGCTAGCAAAGCATACGCTGAATCATGTTTTCGGTCATCACTTATAACTGCGAAACTTTGTGTCGAATCCCCTTGATAAGAGACTGCTGTGAAAATAGAAATTTGATCATTAACCCAATGATTTCCTTGAACAGCTTTATTATGAATCACAGCCCAGTTTTCAGCGAAGTCTATTTGAAGAACTAAATGATGTGAGTCTTTTTTAGCACTTTCTCTTTCTGTTTTTATAGCTTTGCGTTGTATATTTTTTACATACATGTGAGTACTAATCCTCATGGTCCAAACCGAAAGTTCATCTTTAAAAGCAGAAATTGATAGTGTCTTTTTAATCAGGTTTCCATTATCCTACAAAGCATATGTAATTTCTTCTGTGCCTTCTACATCTTGCAGTTTTAAAACATGAAACGTAATTCCCTTAATCCCTGGACATAGTTTACATTCTTGTAAATAACATAAATCAGATGGCTCAGAACACATTGTTGCATTTATTATTTGTGACCGACTTTCATCCAACTCTGTGACGTTACTCCCTCTAAAATTAATTAAGCTCGTAAGAAATAAATCATAATTTGCGCAATAGATACAGAGACAAACTTCTTTGATGGGGCTAAGTAAGACATACTTTGGTCGCAAACTATAAAATTTCGATTTTCCAATTCTCAATTCTGGATAATCATTTTTAAATACTTTATACGTCTCTTTTAAACTTCGAGTAAGAAAACGCTTAACTTTTTTCTCTTTTTTATTGTTAACTTTAATTGTAACAACGTCACATTTATTAGGACTTTGTCTTGAACAATTAAAATCATCATTTAAATAATATTCCATAACAATTTTTTCCATGTTTTCATCAATCGGATGGCCTGAATATGCATCTGGTTCTGAATAAATTCCTTTTTCTTTAACAAGATTTCTCGATTTGTTGATCATATACATTGTTATTTCTGGAAATAAAGATAAAATTTCATGTTTTGTAAAGGATGAAGGTAGCAAAGTCAGAATTTTTATTTTTTCTGATACCGTAGAACACTTTTGCAAGGCTAGACCAAGATTTTGTATCCATTCTGTACAATGGCATACAGTTGATTCATTTGCTGTTATAGAAACGTCATAAACATTGTTCAACTTCACATCAAGGGTATTAGACAATGTTGAAAGTATTTTTTTTTCTTCTTTGTTACGTAATTTTCAATTGATTTTTCATGTATAAGATTTTTTCTTTTAAGAGGCGATACAGAACCTAAGAAAGATGTACTTATTTCATTATTAAATTCTTCAATGCGTTCTGGAGTACTTGGTAAAAAATCTTCATCTCTATCAACTACGTTATCGGTAACTTCATTATCCGTTATAAATTCATTGTCAGTACTACTCACCAATTCTAAAGCACGATTGTAACAATGTTGACACAGATATGTAGAAGGTGTCAAAGGTAAATGAGGATAGAGGTGCTTCAATGGATGAGCAAGATTCTCAAGTTGTTTTAAACGTACGGAACTAGATTTGTAAATAATTTGTTTGTGTTTGTCTAAAAAGTCTGCACATTTGATTCTCTCTGTTGAGTAATATTGAGACATCGTAGTTGAGTTGATAAGGTGTAAATATGTAATAATTTTCCAAAAGATGATGGTTTTAAATAAGACGAGATGTGTGATACATAGCAGAAACCGAACTTTTCTTTGTAAATGTTAAGTCAAACCATATCCATCTAGCGGACAAATGTACTAGTACATATACTCCTATAAGTAGGCGCACGTACATGTATATTACATACGCACAAAGATAAATACCTTTACATTGACTCTAATATCATTGACTATATATAAGCGTTAAGCGTGAAAAATTTGTTTGTGTGTTATCTCATTAGTGATCGCTATCCCAGGAAAAAAGTACCGAATCTCACAAATACGTCTAGCTAGGCATTACCGTCCTCTATCACGACAACAAAAATTGTGCAAAAAAACATGGGGTTTTCGAGAAAAAGGCACTTCTCTAAAAAATGAATTTTTTAGTAAAAAGTGCATAGCTCGTGGATTTTTTATTTTTTTTTGAAAATGACATTAAGGCCGTTAAAGAGGGCTCAAAACTGAGTGAAATTATGTGTTACACGTTTAAAAGCTTGAAAACTGCTGAAACAATAGCAGTCTGAAAATCACATTGAAAATTTTTTTTCTCAATGAAAGAATTTTCTCGGAATTTTTCGGTATCGCTGAACGCATGAAATTTTGATGAAACAAAAAAATAAAAAAACACGTGTAAAATATTTTTTCCAGTAGAACATAAATATTTTTATTTCAACATGATAGGTGAAATAGGCATACGCGGGCTGTCTGATTTGAGATGGATTCGGTCATATACGTACTACAATATAATTTATGATGCCGATTTGAAATATTGGTTTGAGCGTTGGTTTAAAAAGCATCGTGTCATCTTTAAAAAACTTAGCCGATATCAGTGTTGTGCATATTTATTCAAGTGCCAATGAAAAAATTATGTCTAATGAACATGGAAATACGGAAAAGGGGAAAAATGATGTGTTATTGCGAAAATTTCAAGGAATGAAAGTGCTCAGTTAATCTATTTTATGACTTTCTCATGGTAGGAGATGTCAAAATGTTTCAGAGACGTTTTTAGTACATATTTTTCTATACAAGATTCAGATAATAATAATGCTTAATTCATCAACTGGTTGTGTTTTTAATCCCAGGGTGGAAGACGTCAAAAGTTTGATCTATACAAGAAAATATCAAGAAAGTTTTTAGTGATGATTCTCAGTTCATAAACTGGTCGTATAATATATATACAAACAATGAAGAAAGAAGATGTAAAATAAGTGTAAAATAAACAATGGAAATTTTTTTAGTATACAGAAACTAAAAGATTATGCCAAATAGGAAAAGCGAAATGGATGTGTTATATTGTGAAAATTTAAAAAAATAAAAGTGCTCAGTTATTCTCGTGTATGATTTTCCCAGGGTGGAAGACGTCAAAAGTTTCATCTATACAAGAATATCAATAAAGTTTTTAGTGATTCTCGCAGTTCATAAACTGGTCGTATAATATACAAAAAATGAAGAAAGAAGATGTAAAATAAGTGTAAAATAAAAAATGGAAATTTTTTTAGTATACAGAAAATAAAAGATTATGTCAAATAGGAAAAGCGAAAAGGATGTGTTATATTGTGAAAATTTAAAAAAATAAAAGTGCTCAGTTATTCTCGTGTATGATTTTCCCAGGGTGGAAGACGTCAAAAGTTTGATCTATACAAGAATATCAAGAAAGCTTTTAGTGATTCTCAGTTCATAAACTGGTTGTATAATATACAAACAATGAAGAAAGAAGATGTAAAAAAGTGTAAAATAAACAATGGAAATTTGTTTAGTATACAGAAACTAAAAGATTATGTCAAATGAGAAAAGCGAAAAGGATGTGTTATATTGTGAAAATTTCAAAAAATAAAAGTGCTCAGTTATTCTCGTGTATGATTTTCTCAGGGTGGAAGACGTCAAAAGTTTGATCTATACAAGAATATCAAGAAAGTTTTTAGTGATTCTCAGTTCATAAACTGATTGTATAATATACAACCAATGAAGAAAGAAGATGTAAAAAAAAGTGTAAAATAAACAATGGAAAATTTTTTAGTATACAGATTACAGATAGAAAGAAATATCGGCTATGTATGAAATGACTTGTTTTTGTAACATAAAAGCCATGAGGTTTTTCAGTGAAATATATTTGTCGACTTTTATGGAAGTAAAAGTATATGCTGAACAATTAATTATATGTAAGTACATTCAAGTTGTTCACTGCAAATCAAACAAATGAAAGTTGTGAAATCAATTATCAATAGTCAAGTAATGCAAACAACTCTCGGAAACTACTGTATGACTGTTCTCAGAAATGTATTAAAATTTGTTCATCTTTCTATACAAATTAAACACGAGAAAGTACTGAAATAATATAAAACTTTCTACGAAAGTATAAAAAAGGCAAGTATAGACGTTCTTTCTGTATAATCTATAAAATAATAATATTTATGATTTTTTAAAAGGAATCAAATAAATACCAGTGAAAAAGTCTTTTACTTCTTTGAGTCATTGTATGCTGAACAAATTATATGTTAGTAAGTACATTCAAATTGTTCACTGCAAATCAAACAAATGAAAGTTATGAAATCAATTATCGATAGTCAAGTAATGAAAAAACTCTCGGAATCAACTGTATGATTGTTCTCAAAAATGTATTCAAATTTGTGCATTCTTCTATACAAATTAAACACAAGAAAGTACTGAAATCAATTTATTGTAGTCAAGTAACCGTAAGTTAACTTGACTGACATATTTGTGCATTCTCCTATACAAATTAAACACAAGAAAGTACTGAAATCAATTTATTGTAGTCAAGTAACCGTAAGTTAACTTGACTGACATAATAGAACTTTTAGTACCTTTTGTGTAAAATTACATTTTACGCCCACGTTGTAACTTCAAAAATATTTAGCCAGCGGGCATAAAGTACTACTTAACGCCTAACAAGCGCAATAGCTCACATAGTCCTACAAAACTTTATAGAACCTACGCACTTTACGCCCGTGTGGGTGAAAATTATTTTAATTATATAACTATTATGCCTTCCTTTTATTTCTAAAATTCATAAGAATTTTATCAGATATTTACGAAAAGTTAAAGCCTATATAAAAAAATTACATAGTTACCAACACATCCCCATTTTTCATTATTCTTTCTCAATTTTGAAATTTCTATAATATTACGCATCTTGGGAGGACAATAGAAGTCTATATAGAGCTGCTCTAGCAGTGGTGGTCCTCAATCTCCCATACATACTTGGCGGGCCCGACGGTTTGCAGTTTACCGGTGGGCTTTGTAGTATTCTACATTTACAAATGTAGAATACTTACTAAATTTTTGCATAAATTGATTAACAATGTTTATACCTATAAGCCCACTATAAATAATAACATTGGCTCTAATTTTTAATTGATACCGCTTAAATATTATAATATCCCTATACAAGTGCATAATCTCATGATTTACTTTCATTACCCTAAATATTTTTCCTTGTGTCCGTCTTTTTTAAGTGGGAATGAGATAAAAAATGCATATAAATTTATAGTTTACTCAAAAGTGCTTTAGATTTTATTAACCATTTTGTAAGCCACCTATTTTAATTTTCATCCTTTTACCGTGTGTAAATATCATATACGAGATCTCATATGAGTATTTCAGACATCAGATCGCATGTGAGATATCATATATTAATGTCATCTGCAATTTTACTTATTACGGGATCTCAAATGAAATCTCGTAAGAGATCTGATGTCCGATATTCTCATACGAGATCTGATGTCCGATATTCTCATGAGATCTCATATGATATTGTTTGAGAATACCATCAATTGGATGAGTAACATGCTGTGGGTGAATAAATAAGTATAGTCGTACACACTTTATATATAAACTTCAGATTATATTGTTTGAATTCATGGTTGGTTGATATAATTATTACATTTAATTTTAAGGTATATAAAATAAACTCTTAGTATTATTACAACACTTAATTTAACAGATAAATGATTATAATTGTTCAATATATAAGTCAGAGAGTCTGAGCGACTAACTGTTATAGCAAATGTTTAAACTACACGATGAATTTACAGGAGCACTGGTTGAGTTTTCGTCCCCTCGTAGATAGCTATAATAAAGGTGCTTGAGTATAGGAATCTCTTCTACGGGATTACTAACCTGTTGAGTGATTGAAGAAATTCCACTGAGTTGAGTTTGTCCGTTGTTGGTGGTAGAGTTTACCCAGATAACTCCCTGCTTGGCTCCCGCACACTGAAGCTTGCTTGCTTGCTGTTTATGAATAAGTGCAACTGATTATTATTGAATCAGTTGCCTTGCTGTAGCTTTGATTCACTTTGCACTGCGCACATGCCACCTGTATCACTACGTGGGTGGCAACTTAGCCTCAAGTATGTGAGTGATTACCTTGCTGTAGCGTTGATTATACTAATCGCAGTATAAGCGCCTTGAGTGTTGCTTGAGTGATGAGCCCTTGATGAGAGTTGAGTGTATCCTGTGTTGAAATTCCTCGTTGAGTTGAACCAGTGAAATCCATGAGAAAACCGTTGCTAATTGAGGAGATCAAGATGGCGAGACGTGCCTCGTGGCCCGACTGGTGAGAGACAGCGAGGCCTTGAACGCTTCCGTCTTCTTGGCCTTCACGATTCACTTCGCGAATCAAATCACAATCTCTCTCACATTTGTATGTGAGAGAGCGAGAGAGACCGAAACAGCGCGAATTCACCTTGTGAATCAGTGTAGTGTCTCGGCTGTTCCGCCGAGAGGCCGCGAGGTGCTGCCGCGCCGTGGCAGCGTCGTGAGTCGTACCGAGCTGAGCATAACCGCGGGAATTCAAATTACTGAATTCCCAAACATTCCGCCCGCCATCAACCGCCAGGTTGATTTAAATTCCGATTGGCACTGGCAAGATGGCGAGTTTTGCAATTGGGCGGGTGAGCTGAGTGGTGGCCGTCTTTATTGTTACAACTCTGGTGAGATTGTCAGTTCCAGGGTGAAGTTGAGTGACTCTTGCGAGTGGCCATTTGCTTGGAGGTGAGTGTTCATCCGTGAGTAGTACCATGGAACCCACTTTTATCTCATGAGAGGGATGATGCCATTTTGAAATTGATTGAAGCCGTTGAAGGTATTGAGTTGACCAATGCTTCCAAAATTGCTGAGTGATCCGTTGAATGAGTTGCCATTTGGAAAGCCTTGATTCCTTGAAGGTGAGTAAGCTTGGTTCAGGCACTGAGTTCAATGCCTTGCCGATGAGAAAGTGTCCGGGTGTGAGTGCATTTATGTCTTCTGGGTCTTCACTGAGTGGTTCTAGCGGCCTTGAGTTAAGTAATGCTTCTATTTGAGTGAGCAAGGTAGCTGAAGCTTCAAAGGTGAGTTGAGTGTCCCCAATGGTCCGTCGCAGGTGAAATTTGACTGATTTCACTACTGCTTCCCACTTGCCTCCCATATGAGGTGCAGCAGGTGGGTTGAATATCCATTGGGTTCCCTCGTTCGCTAGTGAGTTGTACAAGATTGAGTTTTCATGTTGGTGTTGAGAAAATAGAGTCTTCAGTTCCCTTGCTGCTCCGATGAAGTTCGTTCCACAGTCTGAGTATAGTTTGGAGGGTATCCCTCTCCTTGAGGTGAACCGTCTGTATGCCGCTAAGAATCCGTCCGTTGAGTAGTCACTGACCAGTTCTAGGTGAACAGCTGACGTTGAGAAGCACACAAAGATACAAATCCAGCCCTTGTATGTTTTGGATCCACGTCCTTTCCATGAGTTAATGGTGATTGGCCCGGCGTAATCGATCCCAGTGTGAGTGAAAGGTGGTGATGGGGTGACCCTGGCCATGGGTAATTGCCCCATGAATTGCTGAGCCCGTTGAGCCCGATACCTTGCACAAGTCACACACTTTAAGATATGTGACTTGACCGGTACTCTGCCTCCGATTATCCAAAATTCCTGCCGAGTGTGTGCCAAAGTGAGTTGAGCGCCACCGTGTAACGTTGAGAGGTGAGCGTTCCGAATGATCAGTGTGGTGAGTTGACTGCTCCGTGGTAATATTGCTGGGTGTTTTGAGTGATGATCGAGTTGAGTTTTTTGAAGCCGCCCTCCTACTCGAACAATTCCTATTGAGTCAATGTAGGCAGTCAGTCGGTTGAAAACATGATTTCTTGGGACTTGAGAATTTTTCAGCATAATGAGTTCTGAGTGAAAATGAACCTGCTGAATTTTCTTGACCCAGAAGAGTTTTGCCTGAATGAGTAGATCAGTTGTGAGTTTCGATTCATGGTGAGTTTTTCCTTTTGCCTTGAATCTATCACATGCGAGCATTACCCATCCAGTTATTCTTATGAGTTGAGTGAGTGATGAGTAATAATCGATGATGTCCCACAATTTGCTTGAGTTTGACTTGGCTGCGGTGAGTGTGACCTTAGCCCTCATTTCTGGAAGATTGGTTTCTTGGATAGAGGATGCTTGAGAAGGCCAAGCTGATTCTTCCTGGCAGAGCCAACTTGGTCCATGCCACCATAATTGATGCTCTCTGAGTTGTGAAGTGAGTAAGCCGCGCGAGGCACAATCCGCTGGATTATCTGCTCCAGGCACATGTCTCCATTGTGCTGTTGGAATGAGTTCTTGAATTAAAGCAACTCTATTTCCAACAAAGTCCTTCCATTTTGAGGGGTGTGAGCGTATCCATGTGAGTGCTACCTTTGCGTCTGTCCATAAATGTATGTGTGAGATTGGCAATCGTGAGTAGTCCAAAACATGTTTTGCCAGCTTAGTGAGTAGTACTGCCGCTCCCAATTCCAATCGTGGGATTGACAGTCGCTTGAGTGGTGCCACCTTTGTTTTGGAGATTAGAACTGATGATGTTGAGTGAGAGTTTGGTGTTGTAGATTTAATGTAGAGAACTGCAGCCATTGCTTGTTGTGAAGCATCCGAGAAGCCATGAAGTTCTACAATTGAGTTTTCCTGAATTCCTAACCACCTGGGTAAGGCGATTGTCTTCAGGTGAGTGAGATCTTCTCGGATGTGCAGCCATTTCTTCACGATTGAGTTTGGCAGAGATTCGTCCCAAGACAGCTTGTGTAGCCACAGTTCTTGCAGGAGGATTTTTGATGTGATTATAACCGGTGAGATAATTCCAATGGGATCGTATAGTTGAGATACTTCAGAAAGTATAATCCGCTTTGTTATCATTTCCTGAAGAGGTGGCAGAGTTGTTCTGAAGGTGAGTTTGTCCGAGTGTGGGAGCCATTTCATCCCGAGTATATTTGTAGCGCAATCATCTAAAAGCACAGCTTCTTCAGCTGTTGGCTCTTTAAGAAATTCCTTGAGGAAGCCAGATGAGTTTGAGTTCCATTTTGCCAATGGAAAACCGCCCGCCTTGCATAGTGCGGTTAACTGCTTGGCCTTTTCAATGAGAAGTTCCGTTGATGCAGCTCCACCGAAGATGTCATCCACATACCTTCCAAATAGAAGTGAGTCAATGGCAAGTGGATATTTGTCTCCTTCATCCTTTACCAGCTGAAGAAGAGTCCGAATTGCTAAATAAGGGGCTGCTCGTGTTCCATAGGTGACTGTAGTCAAATGGAAGTGAGTAAGTTGACCCGTTTCATCTACCCATAAAATGCGTTGTAGATTCCAATCTTGAGGGTGAACCTTGATCTGACGGTACATTTTTGTAACGTCAGTTGAGAAGACAAATGGTTGAGTTCGAATCCAGATGAGAACATCCACAATGTTAGGTGAGAGGTTAGGTCCAGTATGCATGATGTCATTGAGTGATTTTCCAGTTGTTGTGAGTGCTGAACCATTGAAAACTGCTCTGAGTTTTGTCGTTAAACTATCTTCTCGTAATACTCCATGGTGAGGAAGATAGTAAGATGGTTTGGTAGATATGTCCTGTTGAGGGATCGGCACCATATGGCCCAATTTGCAGTATTCATCCATGAACGAGTAGTACCTTTCCTTGTAGATGCTGTTTTGATTGCATTTTATGAGTATTCTCTTGAGGCACGCTTGAGCTTTTCCGAATGAGTTTCCGAGTACGTCTGCAGATTCTGTGAGAGGTAATCTGACTTGGTATCGTCCCTGAGTATCTCTCGTATGAGTCTCAGCAAAGTGTTGTTCACACAATGCGTCTTCCTTGTTGAGTTTGACTGCAGACGTTGATGGTGGCTCTTCTTGAACCCAAAAGCGGGTGAGTAGTTCCTGCAAGTCTTCAGTGTTGAGTGGGGCCGTTGTATGATGTACTACCTTGTGTTGCACAGCTGAGTTTGATGGACCTATTAGCAGCCAGCCGAAAATTGATAATTGTGCGATCGGTTCAATCACACTTCCCCTTATGAGATTAGGTTTGATGATTTGGCCGTAATAGTCCGCTCCGATAAGTACATCTACTGGTTGAGGTTTCCAAAATGTCGGATCAGCCAAGTTGAGTTTCTCTGTATGTTGCCACTGACGTTGCTCACATTCTTCTGATGGTAATACTGTTGAGACTTGGCGTATAATGTGAGCTGTGATCCGAATGGTGAGATTTTTGTAGATGGTGCGTAAGGTGAGTTGAGCCTTTCCGAGAGTTTGAGTTGAGTGCGTGCCGCCAACTCCAAGAATTGGTATAGTTGAGTGTTGCCGCTTAATGTTGAGTAAATCCACAGAATCCTTGGAGATGAATGAGAGTTCCGAGCCTGAGTCAATGAGTATTCTGAGTTGATGAGATGTCACCGGTGAGTCGTACCATGCCAATGCAGTTGCAAGTAAAGTGAGTTGAGAAGTTGAGTAATCATGTTGAGTTTGACCGTGTTGTGAGATGATTGCGCCGTTGTCCTAATTTTGAGTTGATCCGGATGCTGAGTTGGTTTGAGTTTTCCTTTCAGGGTCTCTTGGCACATGAATCATGGTGTGATGATTTCCATTGCAGTGCCTGCACTTATATTGTGACTTGCAGTTCTTAGCTGAGTGCAGACCGAGGCAGTTATAGCACAGCGGCTTTTCCATGACAAATTTTCTCCGTTGTTGTTCATTGAGCAATTTGAACTGTTGACAAGCCACAATAAAATGCGGCTCACCACAATAAGTGCATGGATGTTGAGAAATCCGAGTTGAGTGTGTCACCTTCTGTGAGTCTTGCCGTAGTTGAGTTGGACTGGTGACGTGAAGAGACCTTGATGGTTTTGAGGTTTGAGTGTTGGCCGGTTTTTGAGTGGATGCTGGTGAGTCAGCTGCAATTTCCAATGCACGCACCCGCGCGATCAGGAAGGACTCAAATTCCTCAAATGTTGGCAGCTCCGTGATGGAAACTCGAGAAGTCTCCCATGCTTCTCGAGTTGACCTGTCAATGAGCTTTGACAGGCGATGAGCCAGTATGCAGTCTCCTAGCTGCTCTTGTGGTACCAACAGATTGAGGGATTTCCTAATTTTTGACATCTCCGAAATCAAGGTGTTGAGTGTGGCCGGGTTCTTTGACGTAACAGCATTCAACTCGAGTAGATGGTCAAGCTGATCATTCAATAGGACTCGTTTATTCTCAAACCTCGTCACTAATGTAGCCCATGCTGGTGTGAGAGACTCATCGTTGAGTGAAAATCCTTGTATGAGTGTGAGTGGTGTTCCGCTGAGAGAGCTGCGCAGGTAGTGTAGCTTCTCATAGTTTTTGAGTCCAGGCCGATTCAGAATTAATCCCGTGAACATTTCCTTATATGAAGGCCACTCAGTATATGCTCCGCTGAAGGTTGGCAACTTGATCTCTGGCAGCTTACTTAAATGAGTGTTCTGAGTTTGTCCGGTTAATGGCTGTGTCACTTGATGTTTTGACTTCCAGGCTTCCTCCAAATTGCTGACTTCAAACACAATAGTATGATACGTTTCATGGACCGACTTATGAAACTCAGCCTTAAAATAGTCATTGTCGGTGAAAGCTGCTGGACAACTTGCTTCTATCACAGCATGGTCCTGTTTGTACAATGCGTACAGCTCCTCAGCATCCTGCTTCCAAGCCATAATCACTGGAAGCGTAGCAGTTTCCTTCCTAATCCGAATATAGGCGGTGATCCTCTCCAGTGAATCAAGCCGCAGGTATTGAGAGTTAACCTTACACAGGAATGAAGCTGGAATTGAACCTGGAGACTTGGAGCGAGTTTTTGTTTGAGTGTCAACAATGGTGAGTCCAGGCACATTGAGTTGGCGGCTGCCAGTCCGCTTCGCTGCCCCGATGACATCCTCTTTTTCAGCATCGACAGCGCCTGCTTGTTCCAGCTCCTTGAGGTCATCCTGGTTTGAGTGTGCCATGATGATAATCTGTTGAGTGAATTCCATAATGAGTATTTTTTTTTCACTGGCTCGAGTCACACCACAGCATGTATATCCGGCTCGAAGGACCAAAATGTTTGAGAATACCATCAATTGGATGAGTAACATGCTGTGGGTGAATAAATAAGTATAGTCGTACACACTTTATATATAAACTTCAGATTATATTGTTTAAATTCATGGTTGGTTGATATAATTATTACATTTAATTTTAAGGTATATAAAATAAACTCTTAGTATTATTACAACACTTAATTTAACAGATAAATGATTATAATTGTTCAATATATAAGTCAGAGAGTCTGAGCGACTAACTGTTATAGCAAATGTTTAAACTACACGATGAATTTACAGGAGCACTGGTTGAGTTTTCGTCCCCTCGTAGATAGCTATAATAAAGGTGCTTGAGTATAGGAATCTCTTCTACGGGATTACTAACCTGTTGAGTGATTGAAGAAATTCCACTGAGTTGAGTTTGTCCGTTGTTGGTGGTAGAGTTTACCCAGATAACTCCCTGCTTGGCTCCCGCACACTGAAGCTTGCTTGCTTGCTGTTTATGAATAAGTGCAACTGATTATTATTGAATCAGTTGCCTTGCTGTAGCTTTGATTCACTTTGCACTGCGCACATGCCACCTGTATCACTACGTGGGTGGCAACTTAGCCTCAAGTATGTGAGTGATTACCTTGCTGTAGCGTT
The DNA here is from genome assembly GCA_036365515.1 of Torymus aiolomorphi. Classification (NCBI taxonomy): domain Eukaryota; kingdom Metazoa; phylum Arthropoda; class Insecta; order Hymenoptera; family Torymidae; genus Torymus; species Torymus aiolomorphi. The sequence goes on from CM070876.1 coordinate 145,474,949, forward strand.
GATTATACTAATCGCAGTATAAGCGCCTTGAGTGTTGCTTGAGTGATGAGCCCTTGATGAGAGTTGAGTGTATCCTGTGTTGAAATTCCTCGTTGAGTTGAACCAGTGAAATCCATGAGAAAACCGTTGCTAATTGAGGAGATCAAGATGGCGAGATGTTCCTCGTGGCACGGCTGTTGAGAGAGAGCGAGGCCTTGAACGCTTCCGTCTTCTTGGCCTTCACGATTCACTTCGCGAATCAAATCACAATCTCTCTCACATTTGTATGTGAGAGAGCGAGAGAGACCGAAACAGCGCGAATTCACCTTGTGAATCAGTGTAGTGTCTCGGCTGTTCCGCCGAGAGGCCGCGAGGTGCTGCCGCGCCGTGGCAGCGCCGTGAGTCGTACCGAGCTGAGCATAACCGCGGGAATTCAAATTACTGAATTCCCAAACAGATATTATCATGCGTGTTTGCACTTTCTATTTAAAAACAGAGTAATAAATTCAATACGGATCAGTATTTAATATGTAGAAGCAACCCATTTATATATTTTATCTGACCTTAAACATATTCATAGAATATTTATATGAAAATGACCATGTCTACACCTTAAACTGCAAACCGTCGGGCCCGCCAAGTATGTATGGGAGATTGGAGGACCACCACTGCTAGAGCAGCTCTATATAGACTTCTATTGTCCTCCCAAGATGCGTAATATTATAGAAATTTCAAAATTGAGAAAGAATAATGAAAAATGGGGATGTGTTGGTAACTATGTAATTTTTTTATATAGGCTTTAACTTTTCGTAAATATCTGATAAAATTCTTATGAATTTTAGAAATAAAAGGAAGGCATAATAGTTATATAATTAAAATAATTTTCACCCACACGGGCGTAAAGTGCGTAGGTTCTATAAAGTTTTGTAGGAGTATGTGAGCTATTGCGCTTGTTAGGCGTTAAGTAGTACTTTATGCCCGCTGGCTAAATATTTTTGAAGTTACAACGTGGGCGTAAAATGTAATTTTACACAAAAGGTACTAAAAGTTCTATTATGTCAATCAAGTTAACTTACGGTTACTTGACTACAATAAATTGATTTCAGTACTTTCTTGTGTTTAATTTGTATAGGAGAATGCACAAATATGTCAGTCAAGACTTACGGTTACTTGACTACAATAAATTGATTTCAGTACTTTCTTGTGTTTAATTTGTATAGAAGAATGCATAAATTTGAATACATTTTTGAGAACAATCATACAGTTGATTCCGAGAGTTTTTTCATTACTTGACTATCGATAATTGATTTCACAACTTTCATTTGTTTGATTTGCAGTGAACAATTTGAATGTACTTACTAACATATAATTTGTTCAGCATACAATGACTCAAAGAAGTAAAAGACTTTTTCACTGGTATTTATTTGATTCCTTTTAAAAAATCATAAATATTATTATTTTATAGATTATACAGAAAGAACGTCTATACTTGCCTTTTTTTATACTTTCGTAGAAAGTTTTATATTATTTCAGTACTTTCTCGTGTTTAATTTGTATAGAAAGATGAACAAATTTTAATACATTTCTGAGAACAGTCATACAGTAGTTTCCGAGAGTTGTTTGCATTACTTGACTATTGATAATTGATTTCACAACTTTCATTTGTTTGATTTGCAGTGAACAACTTGAATGTACTTACATATAATTAATTGTTCAGCATATACTTTTACTTCCATAAAAGTCGACAAATATATTTCACTGAAAAACCTCATGGCTTTTATGTTACAAAAACAAGTCATTTCATACATAGCCGATATTTCTTTCTATCTGTAATCTGTATACTAAAAAATTTTCCATTGTTTATTTTACACTTTTTTTTACATCTTCTTTCTTCATTGTTTGTATATTATACAATCAGTTTATGAACTGAGAATCACTAAAAACTTTCATGATATTCTTGTATAGATCAAACTTTTGACGTCTTCCACCCTGAGAAAATCATACACGAGAATAACTGAGCACTTTTATTTTTTGAATCATAATTACTTTGATCATTATACCTTTTATCCTTGTTGGGACACTGGTCTCCTTTGTGTCCCCTCACCTCATTACACACATAGCAATACCAAGAATTGTACTTGGCTAGGGGACACTCTAAAGCCCAGTGCCCAGCAAATTTGTTGCATCGGTGGCATTTGTTTGACCAGTCTCTGTCTTCTTTATTGCTCTGGCTGTTCTGACGGCTCTGGTGACTTTGGCTACTCTGACGGCTCTGGTGGCTTTGGCTGCTCTGACGGCTCTGGTGGCTTTGGCTGCTCTGATTCGCTTTCACCTCTGGGTTAGTTTGTGTCTGAGCTTCCACCTGTAATAAACAATTAATCATATCTTCTTTCGTCATTTCTGAACCCGAATGGCTCTTTATTAAGTAGGTGGATCTTAGCTCTTGGCTAGTGTCACACACTGCATTATAAAAGGCGGCTCTTATTTCTTCCTCAGATAGTGGTATTTTTGTAATACATGTATCGTACTCCTTAATTATATCGTTGAAACGATCACAAAAATCTGACACTTTTTCTTTCTTACTTTTTTGATTTTATATAATTTTTGTCTAACAGTTATGTCCGTCGTATTTGTTTCAATCCGTCTTATTTCTTTGATTTTATTTAAAATTTCATTTGGATCTTTTATGTTCAATAACTTTTTATAATAATTTGTATCAACATGGCTTAAAATAATGCCTCTTATTTTAATTTTAATTTTAGTCGTCTTTTCTGTCACGTCATCTCGGAATTTCTCTGGGTTATTTATGTACTCTGTTAATTCATACTCTGATAAATCTGAGTGCAACTGATCTAACCGAACGTTTATATCACTTTTGTTATTTAGGGTATAATTCCTTTTAATGCGAATTTTACCATTGTTTGATTCTAATGTTTTGTTTAATTTTTCGTAATAGTAACATTTATTTGATTTGAGTTGTCGAAACTATTGCTCTGATTTGTCTCAATTGTGGTAGAGTTAGATAGAGGGTTTACCGTTCTCTGGATGTTTGTCTCTTTCATCTGCTCTGAGAGAATTTTGATTTCAGCTAGGCAAGTCTTGCTGATCTTCCGCTGTTCTTCTACACTCTTTTGTAGAGTGTCGGTCAGATTTATTAGCAGTTCTGCAGTTCTCTCCTGCTGCTCCCCTATCTTGTTTAGTGCATCGGTGTTGTCGTTGATGGCACCGGTGAGGCATTGCAGTGCTAATTCCAGATCTTTATTCTTTCCGTTCTCTGACTCTGGAATTTTTGTTTTATTATTGAAAAATAAGGCAGGAGAAAAAAGAAAAAAAAATTTTGGTCTTAAAAAGGGCGCATATGTTTGCGTTCTATTGGTAAACATATACGTATCATCATCTCAAAAAAAGCGCATATGTTTGCGTTTTATTGTAAACATATACGTATCATGGATCCATATTCTGATCTCTGAATTATATGTAAAATATACTCTGTTCTTTTCTTTGTTATTTATTTTATCGATAATTTTTATTTTTGTATGTGTGTATTGAGTAAAAAAATTTATTTGTTAGTTTCAGTTTACCTGATGATCTCCGTGAATTTTGTCTTGACTCTGAGTCTTTCTCTCTGGTAGGTGTTATTTCCCCGGTTTTCTCTGTTGTTTCGGGTTCAGTTGTTTTTGGATCAGTGATTTCTTCTCCGTCCATTTCTCTGGCTTACTCTGGTCCTGCCAAACATTTTCTTTTTACTTTATTTGTACACACATGAATATTAATCGCACAGCAAATTAATATTCCGATCTTTTTGCCCTATTGCATTCTGCACTCATGTACTCCCTCCCAAACCGACTAGCCGCATTGCGGTTTCGCCGTTACTTTATGGGTGGGGGCGATCGCATACACGAGCTCAGTCTGCACGAGCTGATCGTACATAATTTATTTTACACATTTAAAAAAAACAATAAAATATTCTCTGAATTAATATTTTAGTCTGCATGTATATACCTTTATATTCATATATACATACACTCTGATATTAGAGAAAATAATTGTGTCAATATTACTCGCGACTAACATCGCGCAATGCCCGGCGTATAAACTCGTCATATACCACATCACGCACAGCGCTTTGTGGCTTCTAAACTTACGGCGTCCCGTTCGTCCAGAAGAGACTTGTTTGTTTACGCCGAAACACGCACAATGATCACCGCGGCATATTTCTAGTACGCGCACGTTTGCTCTCTATTTTTCCGAACGCACGCGCGCGATTTTGTTTTTGTTATCTCTCTGTATCTCTCTCTCTCTCTCTCTCTCTCTCTAACATGGCTGCCGCTCTAGCCCTGTGCTGCCTATAGCCGCACCGTAGACTCGACGCGCCACCTTCTCTCGACCTCTGTAGCGCGCGTTTCCGCGGGAGAAGCTTGTTTTTGAAGCGAGCCGGCCGATTCTCGGAAATCTCGGCTGCCGGCTTCTGTTTTCCGCGGCTCGCAACACTGAATTTTTCACACACTCTGTTGACTTTTTGTGCCTTAATCGTTGCGACGGAACGTATTGTATAACGTACACCTCTTAAATTTTCTGAATCGCTGCGATTTCGAGTTGCCTCTGATTAAATTTTTATGCGCCGCGAGCAAACTCATCACCGGCACGTAAACTCACTCGTGAATTCTCTCTATATGTGTGAACTCGGATTTTGATGTCTCGATCGTCGCGCACTTTTCTTTCTCCGAACACTCGATATCTGCAGCGCACGCTCCGCGGGAGAAGTTCATGCTTGAACCGGCCGTTTCTCGGAATTTTCTGTTGACGGCTTTTATTCTCCACGGCTTACGGCTCTAAATTTTACACGCGTTTTCGTAATTTTTGTGCCTCGTTCGTTGTAGAACGAAATGCACGCACTACGCGGTCTCTAAAAAATTTACATTCGCGAGCTGTCTCTGAATTTTCAAAAAAATCGCATCGTAAACACTCCCGTAAATGGTACGTGATTTCACTCGTGAATTTTATTCACACGCGGCGCGGCATTTTCTCTGACGCACACAAAAAAAACTTTTACTTACTCTTAATCTCCGGAACCTCTTACCCTGCTCCTCTGACCTCCAAAACCCCACAGAAGAAGGCTCGTGCACACAAAAAAACTTTTCGATAACCTGTTGGATTGGGTCGCTTTGGAGGATGGCACGCACAATAAAAACACTCTGTTATATTTAAACTGAACTTTATTTCTACGCACTCTGACAAGATTTTAAATACAATAAACAACTCTGGTGGCTAACGTTAAAAAGCAATTCAAAGTACAAGTACAAAAAGGGAAGCGGTCCGCACAATGCTAGGTCTCACACGAGAATGACGGGGCGTGCGACGAGCAGCGACTCGTCGGCGCTTTCGCACCCGAGGTTGTTGATGCGCCAGACAGATGGCGCCTCTCTCTTGTGTTCTTCAAACTGGGGCGGCATGAAGCCTTATATCGCCAACACATACCTTTAGTGTAAAATCACATTTTACGCCCACGTTGTGATAATGAGCTCAAGGGCTTGCCAAGTTCGCTAATTTCTTCAGGGATTAATTATTTATCGCATAAGAGCGTACAATCTTATATCCGTCGTATGAACATTATTTTTCGTCGTTGTTATTAAATGGGATTTAAAATGTCACGCAACTATTTATGCATGAAGTCATTTTACATAAAACATAAATAATTTTTTCGAGCTGAATTTTTGGCGCTCTATGACCGTGGGTATATAAAAGTGGACTTAATTAATAATTTCATATAAACTAGATATAAAAATAATTAAAAATTTTTTATAAAAATTGTACGCAAATTTCTTACGTAAGAACTTACGTAAATTCTTATGTAAAATTTGCACGTAAGTTCTTACGTAAGAACTGATAGTTCTAGGGAGGAAAAAACTTGGACAGTCCACAGCTCTTGTAAATTGACACCCGAGTCGAAGAAAGGGTGGCAAACACGAGCTGTGGGCTGGCTAATTTTTCTCCCGTGGTGCGTATACTATTTTTCGTCATAAGTACCCGGGCCGAAAATACCATATTCGCTTTTTCCAGCCGAGAGCGATAGTGGTACTTTCGGCCAGGGTATGGCGAAAAAATATGTAGGTTCTCATTAAAGTGGTACAGATCTTGGTACAGATCAGCGTGATAGATGTTGAGGGAGAGTGAGTAAGGAGGGAGAACGCGAGGGAGACAGCGGGGAGGAGAGGGTGGATAATAATTACATTGTATATCCTTGCCTAAGTTTTTACTTTTATACAAAATTCTTTTATAGAGATTTCACAACTTTTTAAGAGTGAAAGTAATTTAACAATGTTTGTCAAGTATATTGATTGAAATTCGTCTATATAATTAGCTATTAAATTTTAGGACAAAGAAATCTATGCCCAGACTATCTGTGCCCGGAAGACGAGTACACTAAGTGTAAGAACCATTCACACTTTCTTTATAACATAGTTTTCATTTTTTACGTCTTCGAGCTGCTGCGGCCTCCATCTACTTTTTATGTTTTTAATATCTCATTTAATTATTAATCCATTTCCGTACATATAAGCAAATCCCAACCTGCTTGCAAAAATTCAGCTGTTTTTTTACCTGGATTTCCACCCGAATTATCACCTGAATTTTCCCCTAAAATTCACGTAAAATTCATGTAGAACCTAAATTTTATGTGATTTCTAGTGGGTTACACGTACTACATTTCAAAAACGTCGTTTCCGCCAATATTCACGTGAACTTCGCCGGAACTAAATTATAGCTTTGTTATCGTTATCTTGTACGCAGCTGAATTCCACGTGAATTACAACAATGTTTTGTGAACTTCAGGTAGGTTTCTGGTCATAATCATATGAATTTTAGGTGCAATGCAACTGAAGAGATCGTTAGACGGAGGTGAAAAGACATGTAAACCACGTGAAATACAGGTTGAAGAGAATAACAGGTAAACAAAGCCATAATTAATTTATGGTGACATTCACGTTAATTTCGGGTGGAAATCGTGAAAGTTTTAGGTTAAATTCACCTGATTTTTCACGTTATTTTACATCTGATATTTCACGGTATTTTTCTCCCAAATAAATGCAGAAACTAAAAGAGCAGTCCTTAGAACCGAAAGAGAGAGGAGCGAGAGAATGATCAATGTTCCCCGCTAGGTGGCGTATCGACAAATCTAGGGGATCTGGGAATCTCGCAAGTGGCTGGAGCTCTCTACGATTAGTATATAAGAGCCGAGTTCACCGTTAACTTGTGCATCGGTAGATCTCTCTCACTCTCGCTCTATCTGTTACTCAATATATGTTACTTGCTTGCATGTGTGCTCTTCTTGCTCTTCTTAATCTGCCGATGTGAAAATGGGATCTTAATATACCAGGTAAAGCTCATATCTCTTTCTTTCTGTCATTAAGGTGGTACTTCCACGTCTGAAGCAGATAGGACTCCTGAACGTTAGTTGGCGTTCTTGGAGATGTTTGAAGCACAGGAAATGACTTTTGAATTAATCGCCGATGATCTGGATCCCGATTCTGAGCCCTCCTCACCTTCTTCATCCGAGCTCTCCTCATCTTCCTCATCCGAGCTTTCTTCCTCATCCATATCTTCTGTATCCGACGACAACGATCCCAACGATCCCAACCATTGGAGTAGTGGATTTGGCAGCGAAGAAACAGCTGAGTAAAAAATTTTAATGTAAGAAATAAAAAAAATTATTCAAATAAAAAATGTTACTGACTTATCAAATTGACCTTACGCCATTGGAATATGGTAACACAATTTTTTGTCTTTTGAGCTCATACTTGTCTTTCGTTGATCATTTCTCTTTTAACTTTTAATAATTAATATAGTTCGTCGTAATTGCACGTACAGTTATATGTATACAAAGTCCAAAAAGACTTTACGGCCTTTTTTACTACTAGTCCAATGAAAAAGGAATCACCGTATATCATACTGTCGTACAACGATGCGATCAATGTTAAGAGGGCCGTTATTTTTTTAGTATGTGTTACAGATCGTTGGACAAGTAGTAAAAAAGACCGTAAAGTCTTTTTGGACTTTGTATACATATAATTGTACGTGCAATTACAACGAACTACACATGAACTACAACGAAAGAGCACACATGCAAGCAAGCAACATATATTGAGTAACAGATAGAGCGAGAGTGAGAGAGATCTACCGATGCACAAGTTAACGGTGAACTCGGCTCTTATATACTAATCGTAGAGAGCTCCAGCCACTTGCGAGTTTCCCAGATCCCCTAGATTTGTCGGTACGCCACCTAGCGGGGAACATTGATAGCATGTGACATATATACATATACATATGCTCTATCTCTCCCCCCCTCTCTCTCTCTCATTCACTCTCTCCTCTCTCTCTCTCTCTCTCTCTTCCCCCCCGCTCTCTCTCCTCTCTCTCACTCTTTCGCTATTTCGGTTGGTTACATGTATGCGTATGCATGAATAGCAGTTTCTCTTGATCTGTCCATGTGAAAATGGTATTGTATCAGATAAAACTTATATCCCTTTTTTGTATTATATACAGGTTAGAAGTCCATTTCGGCCGAAGTAGCTATTGCAGCAGTTGCCATTGCGAATTTGGCTATCCAATTTGCGAGGGCAGACACTTTACAAGTGATAGTCCCTGAATATGTGAAAGTTCCCTACCAGGACTATATTGATCCTAGAATAAACCCTCCCAAGATCAGGCACTTCTCATCTTCATCCGATGACCATGACGATAACGATGACGACTTGTAGAAGAATAGTTTTTGTAATGTTAAATAAATAAAAAAATAATTATGAATATAGAAAATTAAATTGATCCAAAATATATCTTGGACTACATGATTCGAATATGGTAACGAAATTTTCAGCCGACAACTTGTTCGTTGGACCGTTTCTTCGTTCGTTCTTACCTTTCTCTATTGCAATGAGACTTGAATACATGTTCTATCGTCTGAGCTAATCTCAGTGGAAAATATGTACAAACATAGTAATTGAAGAATTAATTCACGACCCCCACGGAAAAAAAATATATACGATATGTTTCTACAAGTTATTGGCGTCATTCTATCTGAAAACGGAAAGGTAAAGCTCCAAAGATAGACATCATTTCATCCCATTGAAGGAGACCTTCTACTCGAAAGATATTGTAATAAAATCTTCCCAATCAAAGTAGTAAAAACCTCCTACTGTTTTTCACTTTTTCATCTCAGAGATTAGAAGTAGAATCTCGCGCTCCTCCTTTCCAGGAATATGGCAGCTCCCTTGACTTGGAACGGAATCTCTCATTCATGAGAAGGGTACATTCCTCAACTCCCTACGCTCCATAGAGAAACAATACTAAAATGAAAGCGACTGCAATTCACAATTCAAAGACATCACGTATCCCAACAATAGAAATTATAATCTACCAAAGATAGAAATTATTGACAACTGGATAAATGGGAGGAAATTATTACTCTTAATAATAAGAAATTATTGCTCCAACTACTTGAAATGTTTACTGCTCCAAAAATAAGAGATTCCACGTACATTTTATATTTTACGTGTCACTAAGCCCATAACGCACCCGTCTGCAGGCCCCACCTGCTTCTTACGTGGATTTTAGATTGTACGTGTGTCTAAGCCCATTACGTACCCGTAAGGGCGCCCTACCTTCTACTTACATGTATTTATGTTTTTACGTGTCTCTAAGCCCATAACGTACCCGTAAGCCAGCTCCACCTGCTTATTCCGTGGATTTTAGGTTTTACGTGTCTCCAAGCCCACGCTGTGCCCGTAAGCCAGCATGACCTCCTTCTTACGTGGATTTTAGATCTTATGTGACTCAATGCTCACATCGTACCTGTAAGCCAGACCCACCTGCTTCTTCCGTGGTATTAGGTTTTACGTGTCTCTAAGCCGATAACGTGTCCGTAAGCCAGTCTGACTGGCCGCTTACGTGTGTTCAAGATTTTACATGTCTCTAAGCCAAGGGCGTGCCCGTAAGCCAGTGACACCTGCCGCTTACGTGTGTTTAAGATATTACGTATATGTAAGCCCAGGGCATGCCCGTAAGCCATTCTCACCTGCCGCTTACGTGTATTTAAGATATTACGTGTCTCTAAGCCCGGGGCGTGCCCGTCAGCCAGTGGCACCTACTTCTTATGTGGATTTTAGATATTACGTGTATGTAAGCCCAGAGCGTGCCCGTAAGCCAGTGGTACCTACTTCTTACGTGAATTTTAGATTTTACGTGTCTCTAAGCCCGGGGCGTGCCCGTAAGCCAGTGGCACCTACTTCTTATGTGGATTTTAGATTTTACGTGTATGTAAGCCCAGAGCGTGACCGTAAGCCAGTGGTACCTACTTCTTACGTGAATTTTAGATATTACGTGTATGTAAGCCCAGGGCGTGCCCGTAAGCCAGTCTCACCTGCCGCTTACGTGTATTTAAGATTTTACATGTCTCTAAGCCCGGGGCGTGCCCGTCAGCCAGTGGTACCTACTTCTTACGTGGATTTTAGATTTTACGTGTATGGAAGCCCAGGGCGTGCCCGTAAGCCAGTCTCACCACCCGCTTACGTGTATTTTAGATTTTACGTGTTTCTAAGCCCAAGGCGTGCCCGTAAGCTATTCTCCCCTGCCGCTTACGTGTGTTTAAGATATTACGTGTCTCTAAGCCCAGGGCGTGCCCGTAAGCCAGTGGCACCTACTTCTTACGTGGATTTTAGATCTTCCGTGTCTCTAAGCCAATAACATGTCCGTAAGTCAGTCTCACCGACCGCTTACATGTGTTTAAGATTTTACGTGTTTCTAAGCTCAGGGCGTGCCCGTAAGCCAGTGACACCTGCCGCTTACGTGTGTTTAAGAGTTTACATGTCTTTAAGCCAATAACGTGTCAGTAAGCCAGTCTCAACACCCCCTTACGTGTATTTAAGATTTTACGTGTCTCTAGGCTCGGGGCGTGCCCGTAAGCCATTCTCACCTGCCGCTTACGGGTGTTAAAGATTTTACGTGTCTCTAAGCCCTGGACGTGCCCGTAAGCCATTCTCAACCTGCTACTTACGGGTGTTTAATATTTTACATATCTCTAAGCCCAGGGCGGCCCGTAAGCCTGTGGCACCTACTTCTTACGGGTGTTTAAGAATTTACGTGTCTCTAAGCCCGGGACGTGCCCGTAAGCCATTCTCAACCTGCCGCTTACGGGTGTTTAAGATTTTACGTATCTCTAAGCCCAGGGCGGTCCGTAAGCCTGTGGCACCTACTTCTTACGTGGATTTTAGATTTTACGTGTCTCTAAGCCGATAACGTGTCCGTAAGCCAGTCTGACCGGCCGCTTACGTGTGTTCAAGATTTTACATGTCTCTAAGCCCAGGGCGTGCCCGTAAGCCAGTGACACCTGCCGCTTACGTGTGTTTAAGATATTACGTGTATGTAAGCCCAGAGCGTGCCCGTAAGCCAGTCTCACCTGCCGCTTACGTATATTTAAGATATTACGTGTCTCTAAGCCCGGGGCGTGCCCGTAAGCCAGTGGCACCTACCGCTTACGTGTGTTTAAGATTTTACGTGTCTCTATGCCCAGCACGTGCCCGTAAGCCACTCTCAACTGCCGCTTACGTGTGTTTAAGATTTTACGTGTCTCTAAGCCCGGGGCGTGCCCGTAAGCCATTCTCACCTGCCGCTTACGTGTGTTTAAGATTTTACGTCTCTCTAAGCCCAAGGCGTGCCCGTAAGCCATTCTCACCTGCCGCTTACGTGTGTTTAAGATTTTACGTGTCTCTAAGCCCAGGGCGTGTCCGTAAGCCAGTGGCACCTACTTCTTACGTGGATTTTAGATTTTTCGTGTCTCTAAGCCAATTACGTGTCCGTAAACCAGTCTCACCTGCCGCTTACATGTGTTTAAGATTTTACGTGTCTCTAAACCCAGGGCGTGCCCGTAAGCCATTCTCACCTGCCGCTTACGTGTGTTTAACATTTTACGTGACTCTAAGCCCAGGGCGGCCCGTAAGCCTGTGGCACCTACTTCTTACGTGTATTTTAGATTTTACGTGTCTCTAAGCCAATAACGTGTCTGTAAGCCGGTCTCACCTACCGCTTACGGATGTTTAAGATTTTACGTGTCTCTAAGCCCAGAGCGTGCCCGTAAGCCATTCTCACCTGCCGCTTACGTGTGTTTAAGATTTTACGGTTCTCTAAGCCCAGGGCGTACCCGTAGCCATTCTTACCTGCCGCTTACGTGTATTTAAGATTTTACGTATCTCTAAGCCCAGGGCGTGCCCGTAAGCCAGTGGCACCTACTTCGTACGTGGATTTTATATTTTACGTGTCTCTAAGCCAATTACGTGTCCGTAGGCCAGTCTCACCTGCCGCTTACGTGTGTTTAAGATTTTACGTGTCTCTAAGCCCAGGGCGTGCCCGTAAGCCATTCTCATCTGCCGCTTACGGGTGTTTAAGATTTTACGTATCTCTAAGCCCAGGGCGGCCCGTAAGCCTGTGGCACCTACTTCTTACGTGGATTTTAGATTTTACGTGTCTCTAAGCCGATAACGTGTCTGTAAGCCGGTCTCACCTACCGCTTACGTGTATTTAAGATTTTAAGTGTCTCTAAGCCCAGGGCGTGCCCGTAAGCCATTCTCACCTGCCGCTTACGTGTGGTTAAGATTTTACGTGTCTCTAAGCCCAGGACGTATCCGTAAGCCATTCTCACCTGCCGCTTACGTGTGTTTAAGATTTTAATGTGTCTCTAAGCCCAGGGAGTGCCCGTAAGCCAGTGGCACCTACTTCTTACGTGGATTTTAGATTGTACGTGCCTCTAAGTCCATAACGTGTCCGTAAGCCGGTCTCACCTAACGCTTACGAATGTTTAGGATTTTACGTGTCTCTAAGCCCAGAGCGTGCCCGTAAGCCAGTGGTACCTACTTCTTACGTGGATTTTAGATTTTACGTGTATGGAAGCCCAGAGCGTGCCCGTAAGCCAGTCTCACCACCCGCTTACGTGTATTTAAGATTTTACGTGTTTCTAAGCCCCAGGCGTGCCCGTAAGCCATTCTCCCCTGCCGCTTACGTGTGTTTAAAATATTACGTGTCTCTAAGCCCAAGGCGTGCCCGTAAGCCAGTGGCACCTACTTCTTACGTGGATTTTAGATCTTCCGTGTCTCTAAGCCAATAACATGTCCGTAAGTCAGTCTCACCGGCCGCTTACGTGTGTTTAAGATTTTACGTGTCTCTAAGCTCAGGGCGTGCCCGTAAGCCAGTGACACCTGCCGCTAACGTGTGTTTAAGAGTTTACATGTCTCTAAGCCAATAACGTGTCCGTAAGCCAGTCTCAACACCCGCTTACGTGTATTTAAGATTTTACGTGTCTCTAGGCTCGGGACGTGCCCGTAAGCCATTCTCACCTGCCGCTTACGGGTGTTAAAGATTTTACGTGTCTCTAAGCCCGGGACGTGCCCGTAAGCCATTCTCAACCTGCCGCTTACGGGTGTTTAAGATTTTACGTGTCTCTAAGCCCGGGACGTGCCCGTAAGCCATTCTCAACCTGCTGCTTACGGGTGTTTAAGATTTTACGTAACTCTAAGCCCAGGGCGGCCCATAAGCCTGTGGCACCTACTTCTTACGGGTGTTTAAGATTTTACGTGTCTCTAAGCCCGGGACGTGCCCGTAAGCCATTCTCAACCTGCCGCTTACGGGTGTTTAAGATTTTACGTATCTCTAAGCCCAGGGCGGCCCGTAAGCCTGTGGCACCTACTTCTTACGCGGATTTTAGATTTTACGTGTCTCTAAGCCGATAACGTGTCTGTAAGCCGGTCTCACCTACCGCTTACGGATGTTTAACATTTTACGTGTCTCTAAGCCGAGAGCGTGCCCGTAAGCCATTCTCACCTGCCGCTTACGGGTGTTTAACATTTTACGTGTATGTAAGCCCAGGGGGTGTCCGTAAGCCAGCCTCACCTGCCGCTTACGTGTATTTAAGATTTTACGCGTCTCTAAGCCCGGGGCGTGCCCGTAAGCCATTCTCACCTACCGCTTACGGGTGTTTAAGATATTACGTGTCTCTAAGCCCAGGGCGTGCCCGTAAGCCAGTGGTACCTACTTTTTACGTGGATTTTAGATTTTACGTGTATGGAAGCCCAGGACGTGCCCGTAAGCCATTCTCCCCTGCCGCTTACGTGTGTTTAAGATATTACGTGTTTCTAAGTCCATAACGTGTCCGTAAGCCGGTCTCACCTAACGCTTACGAATGTTTAGGATTTTACATGTCTCTAAGCCCAGAGCGTGCCCGTAAGCCAGTGGTACCTACTTCTTACGTGGATTTTAGATTTTACGTGTATGGAAGCCCAGGGCGTGCCCGTAAGCCATTCTCCCCTGCCGCTTACGTGTGTTTAAGATATTACGTGTTTCTAAGCCCAGGGCCTGCCCGTAAGCCAGTGGCACCTACTTCGTACGTGGATTTTAGATTTTACCTGTCTCTAAGCCAATTACGTGTCCATAAGCCAGTCTCACCTGCCGCTTACGTGTGTTTAAGATTTTAAGTGTCTCTAAGCCCAGGGCGTGCCCGTAAGCCATTCTCACCTGCCGCTTACGGTTGTTTAAGATTTTACTTGTATGTAAACCCAGGGCGTGCCCGTAAGCCAGTGGCACCTACTTCTTACGTGGATTTTAGATTTTACCTGTCTCTAAGCCAATTACGTGTCCATAAGCCAGTCTCACCTAACGCTTACGAATGTTTAGGATTTTACATGTCTCTAAGCCCAGAGCGTGCCCGTAAGCCAGTGGTACCTACTTCTTACGTGGATTTTAGATTTTACGTGTATGGAAGCCCAGAGCGTGCCCGTAAGCCAGTCTCACCAACCGCTTACGTGTATTTAAGATTTTACGTGTTTCTAAGCCCCAGGCGTGCCCGTAAGCCATTCTCCCCTGCTGCTTACGTGTGTTTAAGATATTACGTGTCTCTAAGCCCAAGGCGTGCCCGTAAGCCAGTGGCACCTACTTCTTACGTGGATTTTAGATCTTCCGTGTCTCTAAGCCAATAACATGTCCGTAAGTCAGTCTCACCGGCCGCTTACGTGTGTTTAAGATTTTACGTGTCTCTAAGCTCAGGGCGTGCCCGTAAGCCAGTGACACCTGCCGCTAACGTGTGTTTAAGAGTTTACATGTCTCTAAGCCAATAACGTGTCCGTAAGCCAGTCTCAACACCCGCTTACGTGTATTTAAGATTTTACGTGTCTCTAGGCTCGGGGCGTGCCCGTAAGCCATTCTCACCTGCCGCTTACGGGTGTTAAAGATTTTACGTGTCTCTAAGCCCGGGACGTGCCCGTAAGCCATTCTCAACCTGCCGCTTACGGGTGTTTAAGATTTTACGTGTCTCTAAGCCCGGGACGTGCCCGTAAGCCATTCTCAACCTGCTGCTTACGGGTGTTTAAGATTTTACGTAACTCTAAGCCCAGGGTGGCCCATAAGCCTGTGGCACCTACTTCTTACGGGTGTTTAAGATTTTACGTGTCTCTAAGCCCGGGACGTGCCCGTAAGCCATTCTCAACCTGCCGCTTACGGGTGTTTAAGATTTTACGTATCTCTAAGCCCAGGGCGGCCCGTAAGCCTGTGGCACCTACTTCTTACGTGGATTTTAGATTTTACGTGTCTCTAAGCCGATAACGTGTCTGTAAGCCGGTCTCACCTACCGCTTACGGATGTTTAACATTTTACGTGTCTCTAAGCCGAGAGCGTGCCCGTAAGCCATTCTCACCTGCCGCTTACGGGTGTTTAAGATTTTACATGTATGTAAGCCCAGGGCGTGTCCGTAAGCCAGCCTCACCTGCCCCTTACGTGTATTTAAGATTTTACGCGTCTCTAAGCCCGGGGCGTGCCCGTAAGCCATTCTCACCTACCGCTTACGGGTGTTTAAGATATTACGTGGCTCTAAGCCCAGGGCGTGCCCGTAAGTCAGTGGTACCTACTTCTTACGTGGATTTTAGATTTTACGTGTCTCTAAGCCCAGAGCGTGCCCGTAAGCCAGTGGTACCTACTTCTTACGTGGATTTTAGATTTTATGTGTATGTAAGCCTAGGGCGTGCCCGTAAACCTTTCTCACCTGCCGCTTACGTGTATTTAAGATTTTACGTGTCTCTAAGCCCGGGGCGTGCCCGTAAGCCATTCTCACCTGCCGCTTACGGGTGTTTTAGATTTTACGTATCTCTAAGCCCAGGGCGGCCCGTAAGCCTGTGGCACCTACTCCTTACGTGGATTTTAGATTTTACGTGTCTCTAAGCCGATAACGTGTCTGTAAGCCGGTCTCACCTACCGCTTACGTGTATTTAAGATTTTACGTGTCTCTAAGCCCAGCGAGTGCCCGTAAGCCAGTGGCACCTACTTCGTACGTGGATTTTAGATCTTACGTGTCTCTAAGCCAATTACGTGTCCGTAAGCCAGTCTCACCTGCCGCTTACGTGTGTTTAAGATTTTACGTGTCTCTAAGCCAATAACGTGTCCGTAAGCCAGTCTCAACACCTGCTTACGTGTATTTAAGATTTTACGTGTCTCTAGGCTCGGGGCGTGCCCGTAAGCCATTCTCACCTGCCGCTTACGGGTGTTTAAGATTTTAGGTGTCTCTAAGCCCGGGACGTGCCCGTAAGCCATTCTCAACCTGCCGCTTACGGGTGTTTAAGATTTTACGTATCTCTAAGCCCAGGGCGGCCCGTAAGACTGTGGACCTACTTCTTACGTGGATTTTAGTTTGTACGTGCCTCTAAGTCCATAAAGTGTCTGTAAGCCGGTCTCACCTACCGCTTACGGATGTTTATGATTTTACGTGTCTCTAAGCCGAGAGCGTGCCCGTAAGCCATTCTCACCTGCCGCTTACGGGTGTTTAAGATTTTACATGTATGTAAGCCCAGGGCGTGTCCGTAAGCCAGCCTCACCTGCCCCTTCGTGTATTTAAGATTTTACGCGTCTCTAAGCCCGGGGCGTGCCCGTAAGCCATTCTCACATACCGCTTACGGGTGTTTAAGATATTACGTGGCTCTAAGCCCAGGGCGTGCCCGTAAGTCAGTGGTACCTACTTCTTACGTGGATTTTAGATTTTACGTGTCTCTAAGCCCAGAGCGTGCCCGTAAGCCAGTGGTACCTACTTCTTACGTGGATTTTAGATTTTACGTGTATGTAAGCCTAGGGCGTGCCCGTAAGCCTTTCTCACCTGCCGCTTACGTGTATTTAAGATTTTACGTGTCTCTAAGCCCGGGGCGTGCCCGTAAGCCATTCTCACCTGCCGCTTACGTGTGTTTAAGATTTTACGTGTTTCTAAGCCCAAGGCGTGCCCGTAAGCCATTCTCACCTGCCGCTTACGTGTGTTTAAGATTTAACGTGTCTCTAAGCCCAGGGCGTGCCCGTAAGCCAGTGGCACCTACTTCTTACGTGGATTTTAGATTTTACGTGTCTCTAAGCCAACAACGTGTCCGTAAGCCAGTCTCACCGACCGCTTACGTGTGTTTAAGATTTTACGTGTCTCTAAGCCCAGGGCGTGCTCGTAAGCCATTCTCACCTGCCGCTTACGTGTGTTTAAGATTTTACGTGTCTCTAAGCCCAGGGCGTGCCCGTAAGCCAGTGGCACCTACTTCATACGTGGATTTTAGATTTTACGTGTCCCTAAGCCAATTACGTGTCCGTAAGCCAGTCTCACCTGCCGCTTACGTGTGTTTAAGATTTTAAGTGTCTCTAAGCCCAAGGCGTGCCCGTAAGCCATTCTCACCTGCCGCTTACGGGTGTTTAAGATTTTACGTGTCTCTAAGCCCAGGGCGTGCCCGTAAGCCAGTGGCACCTACTTCATACGTGGATTTTAGATTTTACGTGTCCCTAAGCCAATTACGTGTCCGTAAGCCAGTCTCACCTGCCGCTTACGTGTGTTTAAGATTTTAAGTGTCTCTAAGCCCAAGGCGTGCCCGTAAGCCATTCTCACCTGCCGCTTACGGGTGTTTAAGATTTTACGTGTATGTAAACCCAGGGCGTGCCCGTAAGCCAGTGGCACCTACTTCTTACGTGGATTTTAGATTGTACGTGCCTCTAAGTCCATAACGTGTCCGTAAGCCGGTCTCACCTAATACTTACGAATGTTTAGGATTTTACGTATCTCTAAGCCCAGAGCGTGCCCGTAAGCCAATGGTACCTACTTCTTACGTGGATTTTATATTTTACGTGTATGGAAGTCCAGGGCGTGCCCGTAAGCCAGTCTCACCACCCGCTTACGTGTATTTAAGATTTTACGTGTTTCTAAGCCCAAGGCGTGCCCGTAAGCCATTCTCCCCTGCCGCTTACGTGTGTTTAAGATATTACGTGTCTCTAAGCCCAGGGCGTGCCCGTAAGCCAGTGGCACCTACTTCTTACGTGGATTTTAGATCTTCCGTGTCTCTAAGCCAATAACGTGTCCGTAAGTCAGTCTCACCGGCCGCTTACGTGTGTTTAAGATTTTACGTGTCTCTAAGCTCAGGGCGTGCCCGTAAGCCAGTGACACCTGCCGCTTACGTGTGTTTAAGATTTTACGTGTCTCGAAGCCAATAACGTGTCCGTAAGCCAGTCGTAACACCCGCTTACGCGTATTTAAGATTTTACGTGTCTATAGGCTCGGGGCGTGCCCGTAAGCCATTCTCACCTGCCGCTTACGGGTGTTTAAGATTTTACGTGTCTCTAAGCCCGGGACGTGCCCGTAAGCCATTCTCAACCTGCCGCTTACGGGTGTTTAAGATTTTACGTATCTCTAAGCCCAGGGCGGCCCGTAAGCCTGTGGCACCTACTTCTTACGTGGATTTTAGATTTTACATGTCTCTAAGCCGATAACGTGTCTGTAAGCCGGTCTCACCTACCGCTTACGGATGTTTAACATTTTACGTGTCTCTAAGCCGAGAGCGTGCCCGTAAGCCATTCTCACCTGCCGCTTACGGGTGTTTAAGATTGTACGTGTATGTAAGCCCAGGGCGTGTCCGTACGCCAGCCTCACCTGCCGCTTACGTGTATTTAAGATTTTACGCGTCTCTAAGCCCGGGGCGTGCCCGTAACCCATTCTCACCTACCGCTTACGGGTGTTTAAGATATTACGTGTCTCTAAGCCCAGAGCGTGCCCGTAAGCCAGTGGTACCTACTTTTTACGTGGATTTTAGATTTTACGTGTATGTAAGCCCAGGGCGTGCCCGTAAGCCTTTCTCACCTGCCGCTTACGTGTGTTTAAGATTTTACGTGTTTCTAAGCCCAAGGCGTGCCCGTAAGCCATTCTCACCTGCCGCTTACGTGTGTTTAAGATTTAACGTGTCTCTAAGCCCAGGGCGTGCCCGTAAGCCAGTGGCACCTACTTCTTACGTGGATTTTAGATTTTACGTGTCTCTAAGCCAACAACGTGTCCGTAAGCCAGTCTCACCGGCCGCTTACGTGTGTTTAAGATTTTACGTGTCTCTAAGCCCAGGGCGTGCTCGTAAGCCATTCTCACCTGCCGCTTACGTGTGTTTAAGATTTTACGTGTCTAAGCCCAGAGCGTGTCCGTAAGCCTGTGGCACCTACTTCTTACGTGGATTTTAGATTTTACGTGTCTCTAAGCCGATAACGTGTCTGTAAGCCGGTCTCACCTAACGCTTACGGATATTTAAGATTTTACGTGTCTCTAAGCCCAGAGCGTGTCCGTAAGCCATTCTACCTGCCGCTTACGTGTGTTTAAGATTTTACGATTCTCTAAGCCCAGGGCGTGCCCGTAAGCCAGTGGCACCTACTTTGTACGTGGATTTTAGATTTTACGTGTCTCTAAGCCAATTACGTGTCCGTAAGCCAGTCTCACCTGCCGCTTACGTGTGTTTAAGATTTTACGTGTCTCTAAGCCCAGGACGTATCCGTAAGCCATTCTCACCTGCCGCTTACGTGTGTTTAAGATTTTAATGTGTCTCTAAGCCCAGTGCGTGCCCGTAAGCCAGTGGCACCTACTTCATAGGTGGATTTTATATTTTACGTGTCTCTAAGCCAATTACGTGTCCGTAGGCCAGTCTCACCTGCCGCTTACGTGTGTTTAAGATTTTACGTGTCTCTAAGCCCAGGACGTGCCCGTAAGCCATTCTCACCTGCCGCTTACGGGTGTTTTAGATTTTACGTATCTCTAAGCCCAGGGCGGCCCGTAAGCCTGTGGCACCTACTCCTTACGTGGATTTTAGATTTTACGTGTCTCTAAGCCGATAACGTGTCTGTAAGCCGGTCTCACCTACCGCTTACGTGTATTTAAGATTTTACGTGTCTCTAAGCCCAGGGAGTGCCCGTAAGCCAGTGGCACCTACTTCGTACGTGGATTTTAGATCTTACGTGTCTCTAAGCCAATTACGTGTCCGTAAGCCAGTCTCACCTGCCGCTTACGTGTGTTTAAGATTTTACGTGTCTCTAAGCCAATAACGTGTCCGTAAGCCAGTCTCAACACCCGCTTACGTGTATTTAAGATTTTACGTGTCTCTAGGCTCGGGGCGTGCCCGTAAGCCATTCTCACCTGCCGCTTACGGGTGTTTAAGATTTTACGTGTCTCTAAGCCCGGGACGTGCCCGTAAGCCATTCTCAACCTGCCGCTTACGGGTGTTTAAGATATTACGTGGCTCTAAGCCCAGGGCGTGCCCGTAAGTCAGTGGTACCTACTTCTTACGTGGATTTTAGATTTTACGTGTCTCTAAGCCCAGAGCGTGCCCGTAAGCCAGTGGTACCTACTTCTTACGTGGATTTTAGATTTTACGTGTATGTAAGCCTAGGGCGTGCCCGTAAGCCTTTCTCACCTGCCGCTTACGTGTATTTAAGATTTTACGTGTCTCTAAGCCCGGGGCGTGCCCGTAAGCCATTCTCACCTGCCGCTTACGTGTGTTTAAGATTTTACGTGTTTCTAAGCCCAAGGCGTGCCCGTAAGCCATTCTCACCTGCCGCTTACGTGTGTTTAAGATTTAACGTGTCTCTAAGCCCAGGGCGTGCCCGTAAGCCAGTGGCACCTACTTCTTACGTGGATTTTAGATTTTACGTGTCTCTAAGCCAACAACGTGTCCGTAAGCCAGTCTCACCGGCCGCTTACGTGTGTTTAAGATTTTACGTGTCTCTAAGCCCAGGGCGTGCTCGTAAGCCATTCTCACCTGCCGCTTACGTGTGTTTAAGATTTTACGTGTCTCTAAGCCCAGGGCGTGCCCGTAAGCCAGTGGCACCTACTTCTTACGTGGATTTTAGATTTTACGTGTCCCTAAGCCAATTACGTGTCCGTAAGCCAGTCTCACCTGCCGCTTACGTGTGTTTAAGATTTTAAGTGTCTCTAAGCCCAGGGCGTGCCCGTAAGCCATTCTCACCTGCCGCTTACGGGTGTTTAAGATTTTACGTGTATGTAAACCCAGGGCGTGCCCGTAAGCCAGTGGCACCTACTTCTTACGTGGATTTTAGATTGTACGTGCCTCTAAGTCCATAACGTGTCCGTAAGCCGGTCTCACCTAACACTTACGAATGTTTAGGATTTTACGTGTCTCTAAGCCCAGAGCGTGCCCGTAAGCCAGTGGTACCTACTTCTTACGTGGATTTTAGATTTTACGTGTATGTAAGCCTAGGGCGTGCCCGTAAGCCTTTCTCACCTGCCGCTTACGTGTATTTAAGATTTTACGTGTCTCTAAGCCCGGGGCGTGCCCGTAAGCCATTCTCACCTGCCGCTTACGTGTGTTTAAGATTTTACGTGTTTCTAAGCCCAAGGCGTGCCCGTAAGCCATTCTCACCTGCCGCTTACGTGTGTTTAAGATTTAACGTGTCTCTAAGCCCAGGGCGTGCCCGTAAGCCAGTGGCACCTACTTCTTACGTGGATTTTAGATTTTACGTGTCTCTAAGCCAACAACGTGTCCGTAAGCCAGTCTCACCGGCCGCTTACGTGTGTTTAAGATTTTACGTGTCTCTAAGCCCAGGGCGTGCTCGTAAGCCATTCTCAACTGCCGCTTACGTGTGTTTAAGATTTTACGTGTCTCTAAGCCCAGGGCGTGCCCGTAAGCCAGTGGCACCTACTTCTTACGTGGATTTTAGATTTTACGTGTCTCTAAGCCAATTACGTGTCCGTAAGCCAGTCTCACCTGCCGCTTACGTGTGTTTAAGATTTTAAGTGTCTCTAAGCCCAGGGCGTGCCCGTAAGCCATTCTCACCTGCCGCTTACGGGTGTTTAAGATTTTACGTGTATGTAAACCCAGGGCGTGCCCGTAAGCCAGTGGCACCTACTTCTTACGTGGATTTTAGATTGTACGTGCCTCTAAGTCCATAACGTGTCCGTAAGCCGGTCTCACCTAACACTTACGAATGTTTAGGATTTTACGTATCTCTAAGCCCAGGGCGTGCCCGTAAGCCAGTCTCACCACCCGCTTACGTGTATTTAAGATTTTACGTGTTTCTAAGCCCAAGGCGTGCCCGTAAGCCATTCTCCCCTGCCGCTTACGTGTGTTTAAGATATTACGTGTCTCTAAGCCCAGGGCGTGCCCGTAAGCCAGTGGCACCTACTTCTTACGTGGATTTTTAGATCTTCCGTGTCTCTAAGCCAATAACGTGTCCGTAAGTCAGTCTCACCGGCCGCTTACGTGTGTTTAAGATTTTACGTGTCTCTAAGCTCAGGGCGTGCCCGTAAGCCAGTGACACCTGCCGCTTACGTGTGTTTAAGATTTTACGTGTCTCTAAGCCAATAACGTGTCCGTAAGCCAGTCGTAACACCCGCTTACGTGTATTTAAGATTTTACGTGTCTATAGACTCGGGGCGTGCCCGTAAGCCATTCTCACCTGCCGCTTACGGGTGTTTAAGATTTTACGTGTCTCTAAGCCCGGGACGTGCCCGTAAGCCATTCTCAACCTGCCGCTTATGGGTGTTTAAGATTTTACGTATCTCTAAGCCCAGGGCGGCCCGTAAGCCTGTGGCACCTACTTCTTACGTGGATTTTAGATTTTACGTGTCTCTAAGCCGATAACGTGTCTGTAAGCCGGTCTCACCTACCGCTTACGGATGTTTAACATTTTACGTGTCTCTAAGCCGAGAGCGTGCCCGTAAGCCATTCTCACCTGCCGCTTACGGGTGTTTATGATTTTACGTGTATGTAAGCCCAGGGCGTGTCCGTACGCCAGCCTCACCTGCCGCTTACGTGTATTTAAGATTTTACGCGTCTCTAAGCCCGGGGCGTGCCCGTAACCCATTCTCACCTACCGCTTACGGGTGTTTAAGATATTACGTATCTCTAAGCCCAGGGCGGCCCGTAAGCCTGTGGCACCTACTTCTTACGTGGATTTTAGATTTTACGTGTCTCTAAGCCAACAACGTGTCCGTAAGCCAGTCTCACCGGCCGCTTACGTGTGTTTAAGATTTTACGTGTCTCTAAGCCCAGGGCGTGCTCGTAAGCCATTCTCACCTGCCGCTTACGTGTGTTTAAGATTTTACGTGTCTCTAAGCCCAGGGCGTGCCCGTAAGCCAGTGGCACCTACTTCTTACGTGGATTTTAGATTTTACGTGTCTTTAAGCCAATAACGTGTCCGTAAGCCAGTCTCACCTGCCGCTTACGTGTGTTTAAGATTTTCGTGTCTCTAAGCCCAGGGCGTGCCCGTAAGCCAGTGACACCTGCCGCTTACGTGTGTTTACGATTTTACGTGTCTCTAAGCCCAAGGCGTGCCCGTAAGTCATTCTCACCTGCCGCTTACGTGTGTTTATGATTTTACGTGTCTCTAAGCCCAGGGCGTGCCCGTAAGCCAGTGACACCTACTTCTTACGTGGATTTTAGATTTTACGTTGCTCTAAGCACGGGCCAGTACTGTGTATTTACGGACCTTTAAGCTTTTACGTTTCCGTAAGCCTGTGCCATTACCAATGTGTAGGGGTCTTTAAGCTTTTACGTTTCCGCAAGCCAGTCCTAGTACCAATGTGTACGGGTCTTTAAGCTTTCACTTTTACTAGGTTATACGTGGATTTAAACTAATTTTCACTTTTTTATAAGAATTTACGTGTCTATAAGAGTACTCGGAAAATTTACGTGTCTCTAACATTGCAGGAAAATGCGTAGTTATATCCCCGTAAGTACTCTTATATCCACGAAATCCACGTAAATTACTTGATTTTTGTGCGAATAGACACAACGTTGTTTTTAAGTAGGCTTAACTTTTTTTTGTTTTATAATAAGCGCCCATTTCTTATAAATATAATTTTTTTCAAAATTTTAGAACTTATACAGTTGTTTGAAAAACTTATATTTATAAAAAATGGGCTCTTATTATAAAACAAAAAAAAATTAATTCTACTTAAAAACAAAAAAAAATATACTACAAAAAACGGCATTCAACGTATTCCTTACTAAAAAATGAGCAATGCGACAGCCATGAGGGAAACGATTTATCGTAGGAAATTACTTCAGGAGTTCAAAACGTATTTTATAAAAATTTGTTGGGCCTTATTGTGCTAAAGCATGAATTTTCATCAGTTTTGCATCGATCGGCATCACTGTGAATAAACGCGCCAGGCGCCTTACAAATTCGGCGTGTATAAATGAAGTAGATTGTACGCGATTATCGGGACGCGCTAAGTAAATGCGACTGAGTGCGTGATTAAATATCGTGTTATAAAATGTTTTACCCGAACCTCCAGGACCATCTATAAAATTGATTTTATTTATATTTTTTATAAGTTGTTTGAAAATAAATTTTTGATCTTCATTTAATTTTGTAAACATATCTTCGAATATTTACTTACTAATTGAAATTATTTTACTATTGTATTTTATATCATTTATAATGAGATCGGGTTCAGGTAATCCAAAATCTGTACAAGATAAACCTTCCAACAATAATAACTTATTTATATTGGAATTCGCGCGGACACGACATTGCCGCAAAGAAGAGGGAGGTTGAATGTTCGGTGGAACATTAAAAAATGATGACACGGGTAAGCAGGACGGGTTAGGTCAAGATGACACTCTACCGCTAACAGTCCACACTAACATTAACGAATTTAATATTGTTTATGACTAGGGCAAAGCGTTCCTGTAGATGGCAACGCGCCGTCGATTTGATATTTCTGGAACTCCTGCTACTTTTTTGAACGTCTGCTGCCCCTTCGCGGTGCTCTCGCAGAATATAGCGCGAGTTTACATTTAAATGTTGCAAGTGAAACTGTTCACTACTTAAGCAAAAATAAAAGAAAAATTAATCAAACGATACGGGCTTTTTATTCGCCCGTTATAACGAAGACTTCGTTAAAAAAATACCCCTTCTAATAATATGAAAAAATACAATGCTTTTTTTCGTACTTAGTCAATCAAGTTTTATTTAAGTCACCGGGACGCGAAAGGACACGGAGGAATGCGGGGGGATAGTTTTCATTTTGCCGAGGGACAACGCGGAGTGACGATGAGAGGGACAATGCGGTGGGATGCGGAGGAATGCGGGGTGATAGTTTTCATTTTGTAGTTTTCAATGCGGAGGGACAATGCGGTGGGACGCGGAGGGACGCGGAGGGACGCGGAGGGATAATGCGGAGAGACAATGCAGACCCCAAATAACGCAAAAAAACAGTGACTTACGTTATTTTGTGGAGGGGACTTTGCGGAGGGACGCGGAGGGACGCGGAGGGTTAGCGTCTTAATTGAGGTTACAACGATATAGTATAGTAATATATAAAAGCTTTTTACAAAAGTTTAAACTAAGGCAAGTATTAGTCTCTCTCTCCCTCCCCCTCTCTCCCTCCTTTTCTCTCTCTCCCTCCCTCTCTTTCTCCCCTGTCTCTCTCGACCTCTCTCTCTTTCCCTCCCCTCTCTCTCCCTCGCGCCCATAACATCTGCCAAACTGAGTAACAAAAACTTTAATGAGAGCTTAAATATTTTGTTAAAACAATGAACACGTTTTTTAAAAGCTATTTTTTTAAGTACGTTTTAATAACAATTTGTCTAGTCCTTTTAATTCTTCTAGTCTCATCTATTCAATAAGCACTCTCTACAAATGGTAATAATTTTTTCATGACTGTACAAATAATCTTAATAACTGAAAACTTTCTTTTCGAAAAAATTAATTACAAAAAAAAAAAACAAGAAGAAAAATGAAAAGTTCATGCAAAACTTATATGCTAACAAAACTAAATTATTTTTACTATTTCTCTAAACCACTGTTAAGTTGCTTTGTAAAAAAAATCCCCACCCCCTATCTCTCTCGTCTATTTTTACTTAACAACTATGTATAATAACTCCATGAAAAATGTTGAATATTTTTTAAAACAGCCGTCAAGACATTCTGTACAAGAATAATACAATAACAAACTTTATTTTGAAATATCTACGGAATCTTCGAAAAATGTTTTCTTTAAAAAGAAAGCATTAATATTTTTCCTCGAAAGTATTTAATTTATAAATTTCTTTAAATTAAAGTAGAAATAACTTTAATGAGAGCTTAAATATTTTTTAAAACAATCAACACGTTTTTTAAAATCTAATTTCTTAAGTACGTTTTAACAATACAATTTTTCTAGTCCTTTTAATTCTTCTAGTCTAATCTATTCAATAAGCTCTCTATACAAATGATAATAATTTTTTCATGACTACAAATAATAATTTTGTTAGTATAAAACTTTCTACGAAAGTATAAAATAAGGCAAGTATAAACATTTTTCCTTTATAATCTACTCTCCCTCCCACTCTTCGCCCGCCCTCTCTCGCCCTCTACCCCCCCTCTCTCTCTCTCTCTCTCTCTCTCTCTCTCTCTCTCCCCTCTCTCTCAATATCCGTCAAACTCTGTATCAAAAACTTTAATGAGAGCTTAAATATTTTTTAATACAATTAACACGTTTAAAAAAAATTCTTTTTTAAGTACGTTTTAACAACACAATTTTTGTTTAGTCTTTTATTTCTTCCAATCTCATCTATTCAATAAGCACTCTCTGCAAATGATAATAATTTTTTCATGACTGTACAAATAATAATATTGTTAATATAAAACTTTCTACGAAAGTATAAAATAAGGCAAGTATAGACTTTTTTTTCTGTATAATATCTATTAAATAATAATATTTATGATTTTGTAAAAGAAATAAAAAAAATACCAGTGAAAAAGTCTTTTACTTCTTTGAGTCATTGTATAATGAACAAATTATATGTAAGTAAGTACATTCAAATTGTTCACTGCAAATCAGACAAATGAAAGTTGTGAAATCAATTATCGATAGTCAAGTAATGCAAACCACTCTCGGAAACTACTGTATGACTGTTCTCAGAAATGTATTCAAATTTGTTAATCTTTCTGTACAAATTAAACACAAGAAAGTACTGAAATCAATTTATTGTAGTCAAGTACCCATAAGTTAACTTGACTGACATAATACAACTTTTCGTACCTACTCATCAAACATATTCAGCCAGCGAGCATAAATTACTACTTAACGCCTAAGGGGCGTAATAGCTCATATATACAGCTCTTACAAAACTTTATAGAACCTACGCACTTTACGTCCATGTGGGAAAAATTATTTGAATTGTATAATATTATATATAAGTACATTCAAATTATTCATTGTAAATCAAACAAACGAAAGTTGTGAAATCAATTACCGATAGTCAAGTAATGCAAACAACTCTGCGAAACAATTGTATAACTGTTCTCAGAAATGTATTCAAATTTGTTCATTCTTCTATACAAATTAAACACAAGGAAGTTCTGGAATCAGTTTATTGTAGTCAAGTACCCATAGGTTAACTTGACTGACATAATACAACTTTTAGTACCTACTCATCAAACATATTCAGCCAGCGAGGATAAAGTACTACTTAACGCTTAACAGGCGCAATAGCTCACATACTCCTACAAAACTTTATAGAACCTACGCACTTTACGCCCATATGGGCGAAAATTATTTTAATCATATAACTACTATGCCTTCTTTTTATTTCTAAAATTCATAAGAATTCAGATATTTACGAAAAGTCAAAGCCTATATAAAAAAATTACATAGTTACCACCATATCACCATTTTTCATTATTCTTTCTCAATTTTGAAATTTCTATAATATTACGCATCTTGGGAGGGCAATAGAAGTCTATAGAGCTGCTCTAGCAGGGTGGTCTTCAATCTCCCATACATACTTGGCGGGCCCGACGGTTTGCAGTTTAAGGTGTAGACATGATCATTTTCATATAAATATTCATATGTTTACAGATCAGATAAAATGAATAAATAGGTTGCTTCTACATATTAAATACTAATACGTATTGAATGTATTACTCTGTTTTTAAATAGAAAGTGCAAACCCGCATGAAAATATCATATGAGATCTCATATAAGATCTCATGAGATCCCATAATATATAAAATTGCAGATGACATCACATATATCATACCTCATATGAGATCTGATGTCTGAAATACTCATATAAAATCTCACATGATATTTACACGTTGGAAAAGGATAAAAAATTAGTGGCTTATACAATGATTAGTAAAATCTAAAGCACTTTTGAGTAGACTATAAATTTGATGTATTTTTATATCAGATTCCCGCTTAAAAAAAACGGACACAAGGAAAAATATTTTGGGTAATGGAAGTACATCATGAGATTTTGCACATGTAGGGATATTATATTTAAACGGTATCAATTCAAAATTAGAGCCAATGTAATTATTTATAGTGGACTTATAAGTATAAACATTGTTAATGAATTTATGCAATAATATAGTATTCTACATTTACAAAGCCCACCGGTAAATTGCAAACCGTCGGGCCCGCCAAGTATGTATGGGAGATTGGAAGACCACCCCTGCTAGAGCAGCTCTATAGACTTCTATTGCCCTCCCAAGATGCGTAATATTATAGAAATTTCAAAATTGAGAAAGAATAATGAAAAATGGTGATATGGTGGTAACTATGTAATTTTTTTATATAGGCTTTGACTTTTCGTAAATATCTGAATTCTTATGAATTTTAGAAATAAAAAAGAAGGCATAGTAGTTATATGATTAAAATAATTTTCGCCCATATGGGCGTAAAGTGCGTAGGTTCTATAAAGTTTTGTAGGAGTATGTGAGCTATTGCGCCTGTTAAGCGTTAAGTAGTACTTTATCCTCGCTGGCTGAATATGTTTGATGAGTAGGTACTAAAAGTTGTATTATGTCAGTCAAGTTAACCTATGGGTACTTGACTACAATAAACTGATTCCAGAACTTCCTTGTGTTTAATTTGTATAGAAGAATGAACAAATTTGAATACATTTCTGAGAACAGTTATACAATTGTTTCGCAGAGTTGTTTGCATTACTTGACTATCGGTAATTGATTTCACAACTTTCGTTTGTTTGATTTACAATGAATAATTTGAATGTACTTATATATAATATTATACAATTCAAATAATTTTTCCCACATGGACGTAAAGTGCGTAGGTTCTATAAAGTTTTGTAAGAGCTGTATATATGAGCTATTACGCCCCTTAGGCGTTAAGTAGTAATTTATGCTCGCTGGCTGAATATGTTTGATGAGTAGGTACGAAAAGTTGTATTATGTCAGTCAAGTTAACTTATGGGTACTTGACTACAATAAATTGATTTCAGTACTTTCTTGTGTTTAATTTGTACAGAAAGATTAACAAATTTGAATACATTTCTGAGAACAGTCATACAGTAGTTTCCGAGAGTGGTTTGCATTACTTGACTATCGATAATTGATTTCACAACTTTCATTTGTCTGATTTGCAGTGAACAATTTGAATGTACTTACTTACATATAATTTGTTCATTATACAATGACTCAAAGAAGTAAAAGACTTTTTCACTGGTATTTTTTTATTTCTTTTACAAAATCATAAATATTATTATTTAATAGATATTATACAGAAAAAACGTCTATACTTGCCTTATTTTATACTTTCGTAGAAAGTTTTATATTAACAATATTATTATTTGTACAGTCATGAAAAAAATTATTATCATTTGCAGAGAGTGCTTATTGAATAGATGAGATTGGAAGAAATAAAAAGACTAAACAAAAATTGTGTTGTTAAAACGTACTTAAAAAGAATTTTTTTTTAAACGTGTTAATTGTATTAAAAAATATTTAAGCTCTCATTAAAGTTTTTGATACAGAGTTTGACGGATATTGAGAGAGAGGGGGAGAGAGAGAGAGAGAGAGAGAGAGAGAGAGAGAGAGAGGGGGGGTAGAGGGCGAGAGGGCGGGCGAAGAGTGGGAGGGAGAGTAGATTATAAAGGAAAAATGTTTATACTTGCCTTATTTTATACTTTCGTAGAAAGTTTTATACTAACAAAAATTATTATTTGTAGTCATGAAAAAAATTATTATCATTTGTATAGAGAGCTTATTGAATAGATTAGACTAGAAGAATTAAAAGGACTAGAAAAATTGTATTGTTAAAACGTACTTAAGAAATTAGATTTTAAAAAACGTGTTGATTGTTTTAAAAAAATATTTAAGCTCTCATTAAAGTTATTTCTACTTTAATTTAAAGAAATTTATAAATTAAATACTTTCGAGGAAAAATATTAATGCTTTCTTTTTAAAGAAAACATTTTTCGAAGATTCCGTAGATATTTCAAAATAAAGTTTGTTATTGTATTATTCTTGTACAGAATGTCTTGAGGGCTGTTTTAAAAAATATTCAACATTTTTCATGGAGTTATTATACATAGTTGTTAAGTAAAAATAGACGAGAGAGATAGGGGTGGGGATTTTTTTACAAAGCAACTTAACAGTGGTTTAGAGAAATAGTAAAAATAATTTAGTTTTGTTAGCATATAAGTTTTGCATGAACTTTTCATTTTTCTTCTTTTTTTTTTGTAATTAATTTTTTCGAAAAGAAAGTTTTCAGTTATTAAGATTATTTGTACAGTCATGAAAAAATTATTACCATTTGTAGAGAGTGCTTATTGAATAGATGAGACTAGAAGAATTAAAAGGACTAGACAAATTGTTATTAAAACGTACTTAAAAAATAGCTTTTAAAAACGTGTTCATTGTTTTAACAAAATATTTAAGCTCTCATTAAAGTTTTTGTTACTCAGTTTGGCAGATGTTATGGGCGCGAGGGAGAGAGAGGAGGGAAAGAGAGAGAGGTCGAGAGAGACAGGGGAGAAAGAGAGGGAGGGAGAGAGAGAAAAGGAGGGAGAGAGGGGGAGGGAGAGAGAGACTAATACTTGCCTTAGTTTAAACTTTTGTAAAAAGCTTTTTAAATATATTTCACAATTTTTGAAGAGAAAATAATAATTACATAGTGTGAAAACGTTACGAGAGTTTATTATAGTATATTTTTAATATCATTATTTTAAATGGTATTATTTATTTGTACAGTCATGAAAAAATTATGACCATTTGTACAGAGTGCTTATTGAATAGATGAGACTAGAATAATTAGAAGGACTAGACAAATTGTTCTTAGAACGTACTTAAAAAATTAGCTTTTAAAAAACGTGTTGATTGTTTTAAAAAAATATTTAAGCTCTCATTAAAGTTTTTGGTACTTTATTCCTTACATTCATAATATTGCACAATCTATTCCTTGCAAAATAGGAGCTTTCAAGATATTCGTCTACTGATATACTGTTTATATGACACATAAATTAATTTTGAAATCACTTCTTTTGTTTTCTTTAATTAGTCAAAATAGTCTATAATATACTTTTACTTCCATAAAAGTCGACAAATATATTTCACTGAAAAACCTCATGGCTTTTATATTACAAAAACAAGTCATTTCATACATAGCCGATATTTCCTTCTATCTGTAATCTGTATACTAAAAAAATTTCCATTGTTTATTTTACACTTTTCTTATATCTTCTTTCTTCATTGTTTGTATATTATACAACCAGTTTATGAACTGACAATCACTAAAAACTTTCTTGATATTCTTGTATGGATCAAACTCTTGACGTCTTCCACCCTGGGAAAATCATACACGAGAATAACTGAGCACTTTTATTTTTTGAAATTTTCACAATATAACACATCCTTTTCGCTTTTCCCATTTGATATAATCTTTTAGTTTCTGTATACTAAAAAAAATTTCCATTGTTTATTTTTCACTTTTTTTACATCTTCTTTTTTCATTGTTTGTATATTATACAATCAGTTTATGAACTGAGAATCACTAAAAACTTTCTTGATATTCTTGAATAGATCAAACTCTTGACGTCTTCCACCCTGGGAAAATCATACACGAGAATAACTGAGCACTTTTATTTTTTGAAATTTTCACAATATAACACATCCTTTTCGCTTTTCCCATTTGATATAATCTTTTAGTTTCTGTATACTAAAAAATTTCCATTGTTTATTTTACACTTTTTTTACATCTTCTTTCTTCATTGTTTGTATATCATACAACCAGTTTATGAACTGAGAATCACTAAAAGCTTTCTTGATATTCTTGAATAGATCAAACTCTTTGACGTCTTCCACCCTGGGAAAATCATACACGAGAATAACTGAGCACTTTTATTTTTTGAAATTTTCACAATATAACACATCCTTTTCGCTTTTCGCTTTTCCCATTTGACATAATCTCTTAGTTTCTGTATACTAAAAAAATTTCCATTGTTTATTTTACACTTTTTTTACATCTTCTTTCTTCATTGTTTGTATATCATACAACCAGTTTATGAACTGAGAATCACTAAAAGCTTTCTTGATATTCTTGTATAGATCAAACTTTTGACGTCTTCCACCCTGGGAAAATCAAACACGAGAATAACTGAGCACTTTTATTTTTGAAATTTTCATAATATAACACATCCTTTTCGCTTTTCT
The DNA here is from genome assembly GCA_036365515.1 of Torymus aiolomorphi. Lineage (NCBI taxonomy): Eukaryota > Metazoa > Arthropoda > Insecta > Hymenoptera > Torymidae > Torymus > Torymus aiolomorphi. The sequence goes on from CM070876.1 coordinate 145,507,679, forward strand.
CATTTGACATAATCTTTTAGTTTCTGTATACTAAAAAAATTTCCATTGTTTTTAACACTTTTTTACATCTTCTTTGTTCATTGTTTATATTATTAAAATTCTTGGTCATTCTTTGATGCATTGATATGCAATGAACTTCATCATTTTTTAGTGTGTTTTTATCTATCTATTCCATCTTCTAAAAGTCTATCTAATAATTGTATTACTTGTAGTCTATGAAGACTTAGTCAAAATGTAATGAGAAGTTACTGGCATTACTCCTGGTGCTGCTCCTTCGATAAAAATCTGTTCCAGAGCTCAAAGGCTGTGAAAAAATTCTATAATCTGCAAATGAAAAAAATTTTTACAAAGTATCTATTCTTTATCTTTATTTTTTTCAAGTTATATTATAAATATAATACTTATCTATGTATAAAAGTATGCTTATGCCATCAGCTGATTGAAATTCATATTTTTTTTTTTTTAACCTAATTACTAATACGTAGTATATTTAAAATACGTATTATGTTTATATTTAAAAATTAAAAATATCATATACAACATAAGATATTTTGAGGCTATTGTAGAGTCACAGTTTTAACACATCCTTTTCGCTTTTCCCATTTGACATAATCTTTTAGTTTCTGTATACTAAAAACATTTCCATGGTTTTTTTACACTTTTTTTACATCTTCTTCCTTGATTGTTTATATTATTAAAATTCTTGGTCATTCTTTGATGCATTGATATGCAATGAACTTCATCATTTTTTAGTGTGTTTTTATCTATCTATTCCATGTTCTAAAAGTCTATCTAATAATTGTATTACTTGTAGTCTATGAAGACTTTGTCAATGTAATGAGAAGTTGCTGGCATTACTCCTGGTGCTGCTCCTTCGATAAAAATCTGTTCCAGAGCTCAAAGTCTGTGAAAAATTCTATAATCTGCAAATGAAAAAATTTTTTACAAAGTATCTATTCTTTACTTTATTTTTTTTCAAGTTATAATTATTATTATATAATACTTATCTATGTATAAAAGTATGCTCATGCCATCAGCTGATTGAAATTCATATCTTTTTTTTTAACCTAATTACGTAGTATATTTAAAAAATACGTATTATGTTTATATTTAAAAATTAAAAATATCATATACGACATACGATATTTTGAGGCTATTGTAGAGTCGCAGTTTTGTTGCTGTTATCTATATATATATATAGTTACAGAGCAGTGGTCGGAACAAAACAGCTGATCGAGGAGAGAAAAGAAGAAGAAGAAAAATTTTGGAGGATAAGAAAAACAGCCCTCGGAATATATAAACTAGATATACATCAAAACGACATAATATTTTTAATTGAAATTTTTTATACATGTAGTATATCAAAAAAGCTATCCAGTGATATATTTAAATATAAGATAAAACATAACACAAAGTCGTAAAAAATAAGTGAAATTCTCGCACACCCATTTCAAAGTATATGTAGCGCGGTCGTCCCTCAGGCTTCTTCTACATTGGACAGATACTTGCCTTCGGAGCGCTCCCGCGCTCCTTGATATTCTTCAAGATTTTATAGTAACAAACCTTATTATAAAACGAATATTTTATACATCATTCACTTTTTAATATTGATAATTGTCTTAATATTGTGCATTCGTTAGAAAAAGTAAATTATTTTTCAAAAAAGATTTCTTCGCTAAAAAAATACTTTGATCGAAATGATTTGAATATTTGATGACTTGCACTACAGATAATATATTTTATTTATTATATAATTGTTGGGGTCCGAAAGTCAATTAAAAATTCAAATTTCGCGCCACAATATAGCAGACGAAAAAGTAAGTAATTTACCTATGACAAATAGTAAAACAATATTACGGAAAACCAGGACTGCATTGCCCTCCGTTACATTATTATCTATCATTTTGTAAAGTTTGAAGTTTCTATATAAATATTTCGCTGAATGGCATTTGAATAATGTCTCAAAATCAAGTAATTCAAATGTCATTCAACGAAATATTTATATAGAAACTGCAAACTTTGTAAAATGATAGATTATAATGTAACGGAGGGCAATGCAGTCCTGGTTTTCCGTAATATTGTTTTTACTATTTGTTATAGGCAAATTACTTATTTTTTTGTCTGCTATATTGCGGACTTTCGGACCCCCTTAAGAAGGTACCGAGAGGTCTATTACAACGGTGAATTTTCTCCCGTAAATATAATGTCTTAACTGTTCTTTTGCGAAGATAATAGCTAAGAATTCTTTGCCGTACGTTGGGTAGCGGAGCTCGCTGTCTCTAAGGGGGTTATCATGATATTAAAATGGGTTCACTATCTAATTTTTATGTTATAAATTATTAAAATATAATAATTTATAAGTACACACGGATATGAAAGGCAAATACTTTCTAAACCGAAAAAGCGATTGTGAAAAAATCAACTTTTCAGTACTGCAGAGAGCTACCTGTACGGTAGTTTCAGCTCGCAAATAAATTCAAAAATACACATTTCGTAGCGTTACAGATAATTTTTCGATTTTTAAAAATGTTATATTTTATTTAAATTTTTTTTTTAGTTCTCACTTGAGATATTATCTGGAAAATTACCTGAGATCTCACCTAAGAAATTACCTGAGATCTCACTTGAGAAATTAATATTTTTCAGTAAAGTATTATTCAAGAAATCATATTAAAAAACTGCAAAATTAATATTTATTTCCTATTTAGAATCTTTTACTGAATATTATGCAGAAGTTCCATAGAATTTTATTGAATATTTTCTGTAAAATTTCCTAGAGAATTCTCCACAGAACAATCTGCAGAATGAGATTTGTAGAATCTATAAAATATACTACAAAATATCTGTAGAATTTCCTAAAGCTTTTGATAAGATTTCGCGTAGTAGTATAATAATTATAACATTCTAACATAATATTGTTGATAAATTAAAAAGTTATTGCAGAATTAAACAATTAACTTGTCACAAGGATTAAAAAAAGGAAATCACAACTTGAACGAGTATAATATTAACACTTTAATGTATAGTAATTAACTGATACACAAGTGGTTCATTTTTGCATTCATATTAAACAACTATTACAATGACTATCTTCGTCGTAAATACATTATTTATAAGAGACGCAAAGCAAATCGAAGTTTTAACATCTCGCGCAGTGTATACATTACAATTAATAATTAAATCGTAGAATAGTTCCTCTTTAATTCCCGATTTTATACGTAATAATTATCATCGTATTCATGTACGCAAATAATATGTGCTTTTTTCTGCATGTATTTTAATAATTGTGATCTTGCCGGTGCTTCACTCACGCCGTGCATTCGCATATTCTTTTATTACACAACTTTAAAGGTAATTTTAGAATGACCGGTAATACCTCTAATACGTTTGTAATAACGTGAATATACATAAACAATTTATTTATACGTAATATTCGACTTTGATTATTGCATTTCTCCAATTCATTGCGTACTCGCACGCAGCCGTTCGTATGCATTTCGACAAAATATAACCCAAAGCAACTTTTCGTACTTTAAATTAACGTGAAAAAAAAACACAAAATCATATTACAACGCAGCACAGCATTGCACCCTTTATTGGCAATGTCAAAATAAGATAACCAAACGTCTTGTGCTTTCACAGATGCTTAAACATTAATACACTAAACTACATAACGTTGTAATTAGATTGCAAACACTAAGGTCATCGAGTTTTACGTAGCGCCATGAGCGATAATTAACAGAAAGATCAGTTGGCATAATAATCGTGTTCCTAACTGATAATAAATACCAAAATAATCAAAGGTATTATACAATTTCCTGTAAAGAGGATTGTCGTTGTGTGAAACTAAAATAACCCTTAAACTGTGATATTTTAATTAAAGAGCGTTTTTTGTTAAACTTTAGCGTAATAACTTAAAGTGCTATTTTAAAATTGATAACCCTCTTGTTGACTGTTGTAGAATTCGAAATGAAAAGAAATAACTTTTATGCACAGCTGAATTACTTTTCGTTGCATGGACTCAGTCACATTGAGTAAATAATGCAATCAAAATATCTACATCTCAAAGTTGGATAAAAATTAATTAAAAAATTTTTGGAACTTTTTTAACGCCATCATAGTATTTCACAATATCAATGACGCAACAACGAAGATTTGTGTATATAAATACACTAATTTTTAAAATACACTTATTTTTAAAATACACTAATTTTATAAGTTAAAGATAAAAACATACTTTGATCAGTTTAAAAAATACATTAGAAAATTTGCATTGCGAGCTCATAATCTTTCTTTTCCAGTTTTTAAAGAATTTTATATGCAAATGTGATAGATTTATTGTGTATCCCTGTAAAAGATCTGTCAATTACTCGATATCATTCCCACGCAATATTTTGACTACATTTATAGATTTCTTTGCCTTAAAAGCTATCTATGAAAAATCGAATAAACAACAATTTTAACATCATTTTAAATCTCCATATAAGTATACATACAAGTTTCTTTCCTTATACATATTTACGTTCTAACTTGATCAAAATTGCGGCACATCCTTTGAAATTTACAAAAAAAAATATTTAAAGAGTCTGAAAATGTATACTTTACAGGTAACTATATAACATTACCTCTCCTCGGTTAATTATCTTTCTTTCTCTTCGATTCATTTTTTTTTCTTTTTTTCGTCGCACGGAATAATTTGTTACGAAGTTATTCCATGAGCTGAGACGCGAATGTGTTTATAAATTTTTTTTCTTTGTTTCATATTACTACATGGTTATCAGATTAGATTGTGACACAACATGAAGTGTAGCTTCGGCAAAATTCACGAAGTCGACTTTATCGTTCAGGGAACGCGGTCATTTTTTTGTTTTCATTGACAGGCTATCGTTTTCCTTGCGACAGCTTATGATAGAAGAGATTCTAGACGTTTTTATTATTTTTGGACTCACGATGTATTCAAGCCGTCAGTGTCATGGACAATTCTTTCATTCTTACAGCTGTTGCAAAATTTGATTCTAGTGTTACTTTACAAAAAAATATCCGAGTAAAATCACTGTACTCATTGAAACTAAAACTGTATTGGTGCTTTTTGCCTGATAACTCAGCTGATATAAAAAAAAAACATGTAAGTATCGTCGTTATCTATTTCTGCAGTGCACAGGTGGTGAAAAACGAAATGGAATAAGCTTTCAGATTCAACGAGCAAGCATTTTAGTCCCAAAATTGTGCAGGACACTGGCGGTATTTGAAAACGAGCTATAGGATAAAGGCTTTATAAATTGTAAAACGGTATGAGCATACGTGAAGAACATTTACAGTAATCACTGTAGTAATCGTTAAAAGTTTAATCTATCTTTTACACCAATCAAAGAATTCTTTCTCGATCATAAGGCTATCATGGAAAGTATCCAACTCCACACGTCGCCGAGACTTTCATTGTGCTAAGACTATGCTTTTTTCGCCACAATTAATTCATAATAATTATCATTACAGAATACGATTATTTTCATTTAAAAATGGGTAATAATATTCATAGCCCTGAATAAAATGTTAAGGGGAAAATTTTTTTTAAACTTTTTATTATCAATTACGGTTGTTCGACTTGCTGGACTGTATTAGACTTTTTTTTTACTATATCACCTTTACCGTACCAATACAAAATAGCGAAACTCTTGAATAGCAATATTATGCGCGATAATGAATAATTTGATTTTAGAATTGACGAAACATCGTATAACTAATTGGACGGCATAGTAGTCCGTAAGCATTAAAATACGTATTGAAATTGTATCAATTATTTTATTTAGATTTTTATTAAAGTTCTAACTAATCTTTATAATTCATGTAAATGTTTAATTTTTTAAATGTTTTCTACGCCATCTAATTTTCATTTATAGGAAAATTTTTAATTGTACTTGTAGTAAGTTGAAATTTAATTTATACGTCTTATATTACACTAATTTTTCATCAAATTCCCTACATATTAAAACTTTCTTCAAAAATTGATTAAAATAGTAATAAATTAAAAGCTTTTTACTAATAGTTTAAATATAATTACTCATTACGGTTGCTCCAAGAGTTTCGCAATTGCATTTTTATTGTGTATATTCATATACAGCGGATCGCGGTTAATCTCGCTCCAGTCTAACATTCTCATTGAAGTCGAATCGGCATCGTAAGGTGTATATTCTTCAATCCGTTGAAAAAACACTATTTATATCAAATATCTTACTCGTACGTAACATTGGAGATATAAATGTCATTAGAGTCTCTAAGTGAATAAGGAGACATGCGCTTAATGAATGCTTTTGAAAGCCGTTCTTTGAAGGAGTACTTTTATAAGGAAATCGGAAAAACTCACGTCCACTACCTTTCAGTACCGAATTTCGCGTTATTATTTAGAATCTTGTAATTATTTGATTAAACTGTTTTGTTCTCTCGCGAATGCTGCGCACTCGAGAAGCTGAAATTATTGTCTCAACGGGAAAAAGATGAGAAGTGAAACGAAAGTTTACAATTGTGCATAAGATATTTAGGAAGTTTGAAGTCACAAAGTTTGCGTATTTTACAATGCAAGAATGAAAAAGTACTATAAAATTAATGTTGAATGTTCATCAAACAAGCGTTTTAAATAAGCACAGTTTATGAACTAAAAATATTAATATAAAATTTAGAAATGCATAATCCTATATTGTGATTAGATATTAAAATAGTAAAACTGAAAAATTAAACGAAATATTTTTCTTCAAAATATTACCAACGAATTTCGCTTTATTAAAAGTTTTAAACTTGAATAAATTTGATCGATTTATTATGTTACTATAAACCTAAAAAAATAATTCCACAATTTGATAATGTCTTAGCCCTTTAAAATGTAAAAAATTATTATAAAATTGTTTACATACAACTCTTAGTAGCAAACCTCATTAGCTAAGACCCAATTAATTTAATTTCCAATGGGAGGGCACGCGAAAAAGTTTCTGCCGTTGTTTTTATCTCTTCATTTTTTTTTACTATAAAAGTTGTAAAATCAATTATAAGAAATTAAATTACAACAATCTAAATTATTGATTTTAAAAAGGGTTTTATTAAGACTTCATAAAAGCGTTAAGATATCAATTCTCACAATATTATTTTGCATAGGTAGTAGTTTTTAGAACACTCTAATTCATCGGTATTAAAAGAATAGTAGTTTTCGTGACGTAAAGATTTCGCCCACGTGGCGAACAATATTTTTTTTTTAGTATGAGTAAAGCACGTCGTCGCATCGTTTGAGTGTGTAAAGTTGAATTCTACGCATAGTATGTGTAAAGCGAAGCGAAGCGAAACTTTACGCACACTATGTGTGAAATTCAACTTTACGCACTAAAAACGATGCGAATCGACGTACTTTACGCATACTATACAAAAAAAATGTTTTTGTTTGCACTTCTTAGTCTATTTTTACAATAAAACTCAGATGTACATTTCATATACATGTTAAAATTCAAAGCAATGTATCACAACAATCGCATCTCTTCTAATATTCTATTTTCCAGTATTTGGTAATATTAAATGAGTAAAGACAAAACAACGGCAGATCTTAGTTCCAGTTTTCCGATCTGAAGTGATAATTATACAAAATTATCAGATTTTCATATTCATAAAATTGTTTTCTTTTTTATTTTGTTATACATATTTATAAACGCATTGAATTTAATTTTCAAGCCTTCTTCGTAAACCTTCAATTTTTTCTGGACATAATTTTCAGAGAACGTTTATATTAATCTATGTTTTATTGGATTAAAAAGAAAATTTTTAATTCTATCACGAATTACATAATTATTAAATGTTTAAAAAGTGCTTAACTCGTTGAAACAATTGGATATTTAGCTACTCAGTAATTTTATTTTTCGCTACGATAAATACGGTTTTTATTTACTCATTTCAAGATAATGTTTCGAGTTTTAATGCATTTACATGTGATTACTTTATAAATTTAGTTGTTTTTATGCAAGATAGAAAAAGTGTTAAAAATACTCGTCAAGGTATTATTTTCTCTGCTTTATCGTCGCTTCTTCTTTGTCTCGCTTCACTTTACAACAACAGTAACATTAACAGTAAAAATGTAACTTTCAAAAAATCATCAAAGCATCATATATTAGAGTGTGTATGTCCGTGTATGTGTTCGTGAATAATGATTTGTTTGCCGTGTGTAAATAGCAAGATACGAACAAGGCTCCGTCGTTTTAGTGTCGCTCGCTCTTCATGATGCGCGGGTGGGAAATTTCTTTTGCTACCTGTGGAATAAAAATGGGGTTTCTTCGTTCGAAAGTTGCGGACGCTGCACGTTTGTGCATAAATGTGTGTAGTACACGAAAGAAAGTGCATATCAGGATGCAACGGAAAAAACGCCGCTCGCACATAGTCTCGTATTTCTTCGAACCGAAATTTCATTTTAAATTTTAAAACTTCTATTTTATAAAGTATGCATCTTGAAAACAACCTATATGATATATAATGACTAATCAGACATCACAAAGATTTAAAAATTGTGGTTTGAAAATGCAATATTTACTCACAGGATAAACCTACTTCAAGCAGTAAGTACTCTTCCAAAAATTATTCGAAAAATAAATTAAAAAATAAATCCTTGAAGTAAAATATTGAGAAAACAAGACATCGGCACGGCTATGCGTTCTATTTAAAAACTTCTGTTTACTAAATTATTAAATTTAATAAAATGAACTATAATTGAACAAATTAATTTAAAATTTTAAACTTTTATTTTTTTTCATACTCCATCTTGTTTTCTTTTTTATTGATGGAATTCATATTACTGTATTCTAGTCTTAAGTGTCTAAGAGTTTCGTTAAGTGCATATTGAGCTTATAAACATTCACGTTTAATTAAATTAAAAAACGTACAAATTTCCCTACGTTAATCGAATACTTTCTATAGCGCAATATATGTTTTGTTTTACTACTTGAAAAATATACGCTAATTAATCTTTTATATAAAATTTATGTATGTAACATTTTAACAGAACGTCAGAAGCAATATTTTTAACTAATATTTAATTCTAAGATGACGCCCAAGTCACCTAAATAATTTTTTTAAGTTTTGTATAAAAACAATTGATCGATTTTGTTTAAATTTCGGAAAATAGCTTGATATTCATGTAGAAAAAACGAACTTCAACGCCAATATTTTTCAAAATGTTAAATTTTTTTTTTTAATAAATTAAATGCGACAAAGCGATAGAATCGTTACTTTTATACTTCAACAGATTAGTTTTGGTGCCTGCTTCGAATAATATTTAGCTTTCATGTAATCCACCATTTCATTTCCCAGATTTTGAGCGTGCAAATTAAATGAAATTTTCGTCTTATATATGACTTTCCGTTGCTAATATATATGTTATATTTATTGCTTTAAAGTTAACGTCAGAGGTATAGAAAGTGAAATATTTGAGTGCGTACAAGTAGCCACTTTATCTCTAAATATTAGAAGGAAGAAAGTTTTCATACGCTAAACGTGCGTACAGACGAAGACGCTTTCGATTGCAGTGAATTTATTTAATCTCGTTACTACAATCGATTATTATTTTTCTTACAAATAAAACATTCTTATTCAGACAATGATATATCGCCTAAAGAGATTCCAATTAAATGTCCTTACAAGTACGTGTCAATTTTTTTATAAAATACACATTTTACGATCTTGATCGAAAGCGTCTACTTTAACCCACTCGTTATAGTCTCTACAGACAAGAGTCATGTTAAGAGTTTAGTAAGAGAAATGTTTGCTTCAGAAAGATACAAGAGGGTCAAAAGCACTTGTTCATTACGGTAATCAAATTCCTTTATACAATATATGATTCGTTTATACGTTAAATTTTTTTTATTCATCTTAATAATTATTTATAATTGTTAGACGTTTGTTTAAAATTTTTTCTTTTTATATTAATGAAGTTATTCGCTTCTTATTTTTTCGCTCTTTCATTATCATATCAGTAACACATTACTTATTTTTATACGCTTGAATCGCCCGCGAATGATTTCCCGACTCATATAATTATTTAATATGATGATATAACTATCGTAGTTTGTATTTCTTTTTAATTTTTTTTCTGACTTAAGCTAGTAATGAGCACAAGACGAACAGATGTACATCTTAGGAAATACAGTGGAATAATTAAACCTATAACGCCATTTTTAAAATAGAAACAGAAAAATCGTTGGACCGTCGATGAGCGTCCCTATGCTTTACTTTTTTTTTTTCATCATTTTACTTTATCGACAGACCTACGATTCATCAATAAGATAACGCTAGTATTTTATTCTCAATAAATGTTGATTTATTTACTTCGAGTCTGTTTCGAAAAAAATTGTCTTTTTCTCTATATTGTGGGTATATCGCATAATATCTTCTTTGTCGACAGTGTAAAGTGCGAGCGACAGATTACGTACTACAATATCATACTTTTGTATGTTTTTGCATTCGTTTGTAAAATCGGAAGAAAATCGAATGCGCACGTTAGTTTTGATGAACTTTCTCGCTTTCTTTCGCGGACAGAACTAGGTCATATAATATAACACGGGAAGCGAGAAATTGGTAAAGAAAAATAGGAGTAACATAGATACATCGTATTCGACCAAAAATGGTTCACCAAACGATTTCACACTTTGACACACATGCTTCGTCGTACATATTCGAATATCACATGCAAGAAACACGAAAACAAAGGGGAAGGAAACAATTGAATTATAATTAAATATATATAAAGTAATACGCAAAAACATAGTTACTTCCCGTTTGTATTTCATTTAACGCTGTTAACGCTACATTTTTTCGTTGACTCTCGTTTTCTCGTTCCTCTATGTTTAGCAAAAATTGTTATAATAACTTTATATAGTTAAATGTTGGCTATCATCGTATGTCAATGGGTCTTTACTTAACCATATATCCAGTTGAATCTTGTTAATTGATATAATTATTGACATTAATATATAAGTTTTTGTCACCTCTAATCTTTTCTCACTTAACACGGATTCCCATTCTTTTCCTTTTGATACAAGCGAACGAGAAAACGAATGAATTTTTTTGTCGATCGGCACAATACCGAGTCACGTTTTTTCAATACACTCAGGCTCGTCTCCCGGCGCAACAACCCTTCACATCTCCATTACATCTGTTCACAAGGAGGGATGACAAACAACAAGAAGATAATACAAAGTAGGCAAGTTTAGATATATAATATACGTGTGTGTGTGTGTGTGCTGTGTGTGTGTGCTGTGTGTGTGTGTGTGTGTGTGTGTGTGTGTGTGTGTGTGTGTGTGTGTGTGTGTGTGTGTGTGTGTGTGTGTGTGTGTTTGCATGTATACATAGTAGAGAATAGAGGAAAAAGGATAAAAGTGCAATTAATAAAGTAGTGCGCACGTATGTCGAGAAGAGTCGACTCGGCGTCGCGCGGCTAAATTCTTTGTTTGTACACTTGTGAGCGCGTCTTTGCACCTTTCGTTATCACTCTTTCGTCTGCGACGCATTACGCGGGTGGCCCTATGGCTACGCGAGGCGAGTGTCAAAGTCTCGGAGCGGCAACCGCCGCCGTAGCCGCCATCCGATTTCGGAGCTCATCCGAGTACTCGGTTAGTCGACGATTACGGCCGCACAATAGCCGAAAGCGAAAAGGCTCGTCGCGCACAAAACACGTTTCTCCAAACCCCTATCACACCAAAGTGATCTCAGTAACAATTGAGTCGAGTAATATAGATTCCTCCTGCTAAACGAGCGTTCTTAAATAGCTCGTCACTACTCTCTTTTTTTGTCGTTTAGTCTTAGTATAGAAAAATAAAAATTTACAAATTCCTGTCCTCGCGAGCCTGTCGCCTTCGGCGCTCGTCGCCGGTGGTAGTCGCCGAATGAGTTTATCGGTCGCGATAAGAAATCATTTTTCCGACGCGCTCCGAAAGCGAAACGACGTCGTGAGCGCGCAGCGCAGCTGCGACAACGCTGCCGGTCCGAGACAGCGACGCGACGAGGATTCGAGCGCAGAGAGTCTGGTCTCGCGTCGCGCAGCTTCGCGCTGATTTTGTCTCCCGCCGTCCTTCTCCCACGGGGAGGGAGACGGTTTCTGGGTAGGTTTTGTCCTCTGCGCTCGACAAAAACTCGTTGTTATGGTGACTGCGTACGACTATAGTCTGAGAACGCGTCTGACCATGCGCATGTAAGAGGATCATCGCCTATGGACTAGCTTGCGGTAGGCACAGGCGCCGTGGGCCCAGCGACCCTGGGGAGCCCCAGCGCCGCCGAGCTTTCTCTCGCTGTTCCTTCGTTCTCGCTTTGCGCCTCAGCCTCTGCCTCGCTCTCTCCCCTTCGTCCCGTGAGTCTAAATTCTTTGGAGGAAACGACGCCGCGCCGCCGAGGTGACGTCCCCCTCGCCGACGTGGCTCAATACTTGACTTAGAGTTAACCCTCTAGCATTTTCTCCTGAGTAATAATCTCATACTTTTTATAATGATAGAGGCGGCCCACTCTAAACCTAAGTGGCAGTATGGCATTCGCTTCGATTTGAATAGACAGTCTACAATTCGGTTTTCGGAGTGTTGAAAACTTCCGAAAGTGCGGTTGAGCATCCAAAGAATTTAGATAATTTAATAGCTCGAGTGTGTAGCCAAGGAGTGTGTACTGGCAGGCATACTTTCTGTAGCTGTATTCCGTAGTGTAAACATAAAAGTATTATAAAGATTATTAAATTTTATTATTACATTTTTTATTTATCTAAAGAAAATGTTAAGCCAATTAAATTTCTTTCAGTACACAATTCTCTGAATTTTTCCAATATTTGAATATTAAGATTTTCACGAGTATCAGCTCAATTACGGAATACCAATTTAGTCATACGTGCTTGTTATTAATGCCATTAGCATGCAATAGTGATTATGTTTGTGATTTTGGAAAAGATGGCTTTGTGCTGCTCTTGCAAACAAGTTTCTAAAATTAGAAAAAGTTTTTCTTATTCGCGCAAAAACTTTTAAAAATCTCAATTCATCACTTTGAAACGTAGTTCATTTTCCTTTTAATGCAATGCAAAATATAATTTCAACAGAATTTTACATTGCATCACCACTAAAATTACATGTTGTAAAATTTCTAACAATATTTATACTAACCAAAGACCAATATTTTTTTTTTTTTTTTGTTTTTTGATATACATCTTTATTACAAATCAATTTTAACAGTTTTTCATCCATAATTCAGATCTGTAAATATCACTAAATTATAATCATTACAATAATAAAAATCATAATTTGCCTTGTCTGAGTTGTGCGAAAGTATTGTGTGATACATAAATTAATAAAAACAAAAAACACGCATTTTTAATGTGTATACAAATTCGTTAAATAAACAAGTTAGTGGTATCCAAAAGTAATTCAAACAGACTTACAAAGGTTAAAAAATAATTAGTAAAATAAAATAGTTAAAAAATAAGAAAAAAAAGGTATGAGTTGTGCGCAATCGAAACAATACAGAGTATACAAAACATGAGTAAACGCAGAGTACAAACGTCTCACTTTGCGCGTGAGTCCGTCTACGTATAAATCAGGTCTGTGCATACAGTTTCAAGGACAAATAAATAGTTGGAAAAGGGGGGGGGGCAGAGTGTAAAACCGCAAAGCAAAGGTGTCTGCGAAAAAAAGGGGTAAAAACGTAAAGCTCTCGCATACAATGACATTATTCTCGTGTGTGTGCTCCTTGCATCTCGGCCATATCTCCGTGGACGGGGGACATTCGCCTCGAGCGTGAGCGTGCGTCGGGAGCGAAGGAAGCGCGAAGCCGGCCCGGGGGGGGGGGAAGACCGGTGGCCGCCTAATACCAGCCGACGGTGCTGAGTCGTGGTGCACTGGTGAACCTTGCACGCGACTGGCCGCCACCTTCAGTCTCGCGGCGGTGAGCTGGTGCGTATCGGATGGAACCAGGGGGGTCGGGAAGTCGGAAGGGGGGATTTTTCGCGTTTTGAGATGGGGAGGAGCGGGAGACGTCTCAAGGGGCGCAAGTCGGCGCCGGCTCCTCCGCACGCCCACCAGGGTCTCACTGAGCCTGTGCGCTTGGGTCGCACTGCAACAGTCGCACAATTGAGGGATCGCTCTTCGCGCCCTCGATGAACTCCTCGAGCGAGAGCTTGCCGTCCTTGTTCTTGTCCATCTGCCGGAAGATCTTGTCCGTGCGCTTCTCCGGCGTCGACTCGTCCTCTGGCATCTTCATCACCGTGCCGACCATCTTGTAGATCGCCTATGAACATCAAAGAGAGATTAATTTACTGGATTTGCTTCGATCGGTAGAATTAATCTAAGAGGCATAGTTATTAATACGCGAGAAGGTCTGTCAGAACAACAATTATCAGAAGCCGTTTTACAAAAATGTACGAAAAGTACTATTTATAAGATATTTTTTTACTTTTTCTAAAATATTGGGATGCATAATAATAAATATCTTGTAATCTTTTATCCTTTACTAGTTTTACTATATTTCTTCACATTTGTTAAATGATCTTATCTAATGTTAAAACGTTATTCTGTATTTTCTTTACAATCATCAGCTATTCAAACAGTAATTTTGTAATACTAGCTACATTCAACGCGCTTTATTATTATTATCATTATTATTATTATTGTTATTATCATAATTTTTTTTTTAAAGTTGTGAACATGATTAAGTTAGTTACTTTCAATTTAAAAATTTGTTTCAATCAGTTTAAATTATACGATAATAACATAATTTTGTATAAATAAAATAATGAAATTTTTCTTATACTATTTTAATTATTCAGTTTTAAATACTCAAACTCAAGAATTCAATCTTGAAAATTCAAACATATTAGATTTTGGCGCCTATTTGATATATAAGACTAGTCAAATGAGTCAACAACAACAAATCAAAACAGTCTTATCGGGATGGCATAGTCCTACCATTACCGACCGAGCAATTGACACAGTTTAAGGCTTATTAAAAATAAAATACGTAGAATCACAAAAAATCAAGAGCACACTGCTCTGTGGTTTTGAACGTTCTATCGTTCAGCAAAAGTTTGGAGTCGAAATATCAAATGGTTTTTGCAAAAACTTTGAATAAAACAAAATTCAGTTTCATTCAAAGTTTTTGCAAAAACCACTTGATATTTCGACTTCAAACTTTTACTGGATGATAGAACGTTTAAAACTACAGAGCAGTGTACTCTTGATTTTTTGTGATTATTCGTATTTTATTTTTAATAAGTTTGAAACTGTGTCAATTGCTCAGTCGGTAATGGTACGACTATGGTACCTCCTTATTGTTATGACAGATTTAATCCACGACATTTTTAAGAGAGGATAAATCATAACAAAGGAAAGAAATTACGTTATTATCCGCAAAACAGGTTATTTAGCCTTATTCAAATTCTATGGTCTAATTCAACCGAAATTTATTCCTATCTAGCAGCTACTTACTAGGATTACTAATTTCTGAGTTATCATTATTGAAATGGCGTAGCCTGACGTAGAAACACGTGTAACCGAATGAATTTAATTATTATTATTATTATAGGAGCAATTGCAGTTGGCATCTGCCCCCATCAATTACGCGCAAATGGATTCCCCAACACGACCGCACATCCTAACGAATAGATCCGAAGACCCATGTTCCAATAATTCTTCGTGTAGTTCAGAGGCTCGTACTTAATTTGATTTATAACAAGTAAACGTATTCAAATTAAGTTAAAATAGCCTTCACTTCTCTTTTAATTCTAATATTATTCATGGTTATTTGAACTCCAATAATGTACGGTTTGTAATAATATTATTTTTTTCCAATATATAACATCTGATAAAACACTTTTTAAATCGACGCTAATAAATCTATCAAAAATGTCAAATTTTTTGTGTATTCTGCCATTACGGAAGACATAAAACTTAGATATATTTTGTAAGTAATTATTACTAATTCAATGAGAGAATAAATAAATTGATACTAAACTGGAAAAAACTATTATGAAATAATTCAGAAAATCTATTCGACTTTTTATATTCTGTAATAATTTGAGTGATTATTATGTAAATATATTATTATAAATATATTATATGAACTTCAATTTAAACCCTCAATAAGATATCAATAACGTGTAGTTTAGCAAATTTTCGTATTTATTAAAAACTCTGGAAACCCACAAACTCTTAATTTAGAACATAATGGTTCAAGGACGTGGCCTGGTGCTAATACCTTTGGGAAAGAAAAAAAACATAATGGTTTTCATTTTATAAGATAATTTCCGCAATAAAGCGTGAAAGCTCCCAACTCATTTTTCCGATGTAGCATATCAATTTGCCAGCAGTATAATAATGCCAGGTACGCAAGCGTATAATGTAGAGAGAAAGACATAGCAAGAATGAGAGAAGGAAATGCTCACCGTGACGATTTCCAGCATCTCCTGCCGCGAGATGTAGCCGTTGCCGTCGAGGTCGTACATGCTGAAGGCCCACTTAAGCTTCTGCTCCAGTTTGCCGCGCGAGGTGACGCTCAGGGCGCAGAGAAATTCCCGGAAGTCGATCGTCCCGTCCCCGTTGGCGTCGAACGTCCTAAAGACGTGCTCTGCAAACTGATCACGCCCACTAGCTTTAGTCTTATGCTCTTATTACAGCGCGCTCAATTGCGATGCCGAGTGTAAAATTTTAAGGTGATAAATGTGTGTGTGTGTGTGTGTGTGGGTGTGGGTGTGTGGGTGTTGGTGTGGGTGTGTGTGTGGGTGTACATGTGAGAATTCTTATCGTATATATAAGTAGGCGGGGTGAAATTTATGTATGCTCATTACATTTCTTATGAGAGACCGATTTTATGCGTCGCCCCCTCCTCCGGGCGCGTCTAACTAATGCGTGAGGTGCACTACTCAATCATTTCGTCTCTCTGTTCTATCTTTCCTAAGGAAATATCGAAGTTTGTCTTACACTATCAGCTTTTACTATATTATTATTTCAACGTACTTTCCACTTCGATATTCACTTTTATAAATAAATAAAGATTCGCCCTTTGATTATCAATGGTATTTCTAAAATATATTAACTGAAAAGTTAAGGGTTTACAATGAAATGTATTAAATTCATAGTTTTCACGATCAATATCATTTTTTTTGTAAGTTAGAAGCCCATTCGTTGGTGACAAGAAGTAAAGTGAATGCAGAAAAGGTGATAAAAATGTTATAACAGTTGTATTATGTATAATAAAGTGTTTTAATAATAAAACTGGACTTCTAAAATTTTAAAACAATATTAAATCATAGAAACCACTTATTACACCAAATTTTCTAATTGCCAGCATGGTGCAATATCAATATACCTGAGAAATACCACAGATAATCACTGGGAAATCACAGAACTGCTAAAATAGTCATGATGGTGAGCAAGCTTATGTAAATATAATAAAAAAGTAAATTGAGCAAAGATCAATAAAATTATTGCTATAGAGTGCCAGACTACTTATGCACTTGGAGCAATAAAGTTACGGGAGGAGGGGGAGCCCTTTGTATATGCGCACGGTGGTGGCTTTGCGAAGTCGCGCGTATATAACTCCAAAGACCACAAGAGGCGGCATGCAGTTTAACATGTTTTACTTTGGCCACGCAAAGCTTCGACCTAATCAATGCGATACGCGCAATATGTACGGGTGCTTGGAAATGTTATTTGTCGGTTATGATTAACGGTGGAAAATTAACCCAATGATTTTTTTTGTAATCTGCACACTGACAGAAAAAATCTGGTAAAAATTCTTATGTTGTCATGTAAAAATTACCATGTTGGAATCGTAACTCGACCATATGTCGGATTTTTAGCAGAAATTGCAATACACGTAGGAAAAATTCCAAGTCTAACATGGGAATTTTTTTATAACTGATTTTAAAGAGCGAAAAAAATTATTACATCTTTTTTTTTTAGGAGTGGGGGAGCGAGTATCAGACACATAATTATTATATTTAGACAATACAGAAGTTATTTTTGAATTAAACATGATTAAAAAAAATTTATTAAATAAATTAAAAATTTTTGACGGCATCGAGACTCGAACCTGGAACCCTTGGCACGGTAGTCGGGAGCGCTAACCACTTACCTAAAAGACATATGTCCTACAAAATTTTGGAACTTGTATATCCCCAAACGTAAGTTATGCGCGCTAATTTTATAACAAATTATGCTTTAACTCGAATAATATTATTCTCTATTTTAACGTAATTTATTACAAATGTTATATATTAAGAATATTGTTTAACATTTTATAACTATTATCAATACCTTAAATTAAACAAGCTCATTTATTTATTAATGATTTTGTATTTTCGATATAATGGTTTTTCACAACCTTCCTTAAAACTATTACAAATAAACAATGATTTTAAAAATTGTCTTATCATAAAAAATAAAAAAAAAAATAAAAACAAGTATGTTGGATTAGAACGCACATTCAGTTGTTGCGTTTAGCGTTTGTGTTTTGTCTCGATGTTGCCAAGGTGGATTGAGTTTGTTGACATGTATCTGTCTGAATCTTTCCTATTTTGACATTGAAGAGGTCAACTTTTCGTGCACTCGCGGGGTGTTTACGATTGAACGTGTGAATTCTTACTCTAAAACTCTCTCAATTTTTACCATGCTAGCCTGGGAAAATGTACAAAAGATAAAGTTCCATTAGTCACGTGTTAATTTTTACTATGCTGGCATAGGAAGTTTTACTTGTGACATTGGACTTTTTCATATAAAAGATAGTAAATATTTCGATTTTAAGCAGTTGTGGGCAACTTCCAAGAGCAACATAGGAATTTTTCCCCGGGTTTTTCTGTCAGTGCATTTTTGCAATATAATGCGTCTTTTGTCAATTAATATTGGTTAAATAAAGTCTTTAGCATGGAAATATTATTCGACTGGGTTTACTGATAACATAAAAAGATATAATTACTTTAATTTATTACACTTTTTTTTTAATTTTTTAGATTATTTGGGGACAGAAAAATTGTCGTATGAATGTGTGATGAAGAGTAAAAAAAATTGAAAAAGTCTCATGTTTAGTTATCAATCAATATTGAAATTCTAATCTCTATATTACTACTACTATTACTTTTGTAATATCTAACAATAGAAACCATATCCACCAATTAATATTACCCTAAATTTTTTGTGTCAAGGGAAAGTAGTAATTTTCAAGAACTTAATATGATTTTCATTGTTAAGTCACATGATAAATAGTATATCTTTTTATATATTTCAAGTATTGAAAACTACTCGATGAAAAATTATTTAAAAATCATCTACAGTATCCACTAAACATTATATATTTACTACAATCATTAATAATAAAATGTGTTTTCATTTCAACATGTATATTTTTAATTCAATATGAAAAAATTAAAAAGTATTAAACTTGTTCTAAATCATTCATCTATATATCCAGTGTATTTATAAAAAATATTTTATAAGTATTTCTGATTTACGGAGTTCAAAGGTTCGTGACTATATGACTTTGTTGAAGGAAATGAACTTTATTTAACTTATTCACCATCCTGTCTAAAGTAAATGTATATACATGGAAAATCTCAGAGAGGAAATAAGACCCAAGTAAGAAGGAAGGGAGAAGTGATTCAAACATACAAAGTTAAGAAGATAAATTCGTATGTAGTCAAAAAGAAGAAAAGAGGCTGAACAAAGTTAAAAGGAGGAAGAAAAAGTGCGTAAAGAAGAAAGGTAACCGTTTATCGTGCATGTCAATTTAGAACAACTTACTTCCTTTTGAAAAACGCAATATCTTAAACTTAAAATTTTTACATTTATTTAAAAAATTCTTCGTTTTATTAATGTTACACCCTCTGAAAGAAGAGACCTTGTATCATACACGTAACGTGTGTAACTTGCAACTGGGAAAGAACCATAAGGGAAATGAAAAGTATAGAAAAATAACCCGAAAACGTAGGGTGAAAACCGAAACGACGCAAGAATGAGGTAGCGCATGAGAGAAAGAAAGAGAGTAAAAAATCTTTAGCGAAACTCTGGTTAATTAACAAGCCGGTCGTTAATGATCTGTGGGTAAAGGCCCGAAAGCCGCCGGCACCGTCGCGACCTCTAGCCTACTTACGGCCGACGTGTATCGGCTTTCTCGTTCGCGCTCGCACGAGTCAAGACCTCTTTCGCCTTTTTCACCTGCTCTTTCTCTTTCTCTCTGTATCTTTTTCTCTCCCTTCCACCGCTCGACAGTATGCCATCCACTTATGAAAGTCCAGGCGAATTTCTTTCACCTCTGTTAGCCTCTAAACTCTGCGCTCGAGAACTACCCCACGTGCTTTTTTTGCAGCGCTTGTGACGAAAACTTTTTTAAAAATATCTCTGTACTTTTTTAATGTTACGTTACAAAGAAAAGACTAAAATAGAAGATGAAAATGTTCTTTAATATTTTCTGAGTAGAGAAAGTCAATATGACTGATGAACAATGAAAATTTTAACTTCTACAGAGCTTTTGAATAAATATTTTTTATTGAGAAACTACGGGCCTTTTTAAATTCACTTATTTTCATACAGTTTATTACCCTAAAAAATTTCAAACACATTGAAAGGAGTAAAATCATTATTATGTATAGCAATCATTAATTAAATTAAGAAAAATTTATGACTCAGCTTTTAGTATAAAACTATTTTATCAGACTGCTAATATTAAGTGCAGTTCAAATAAAAGAAAGTAACATCTATATAAATATAGATAAAATGACAAATATACTTTTTATTTGTTATACTAAATCTGTAAAAATATTTATTTAATTAAATGCATTATTAAATATAGCGAGTTGATACAAATTTTCGAAAAAAAAATTTACTTCATTCATGAAATTGTCTTTAAATTTAGTAAAAAAAATGTTAATCATTGCTTCATAAAGCTTATCCGGTTATAATTGATGTACTAATAGTAATTTTATTAATTTTAAAATCACACATTTGAGTTCGTTTCTTATTTATGAAATCATATAAATGCAGACATTTAAAATGTAATAAATTTAAATTTTATTGAAAGTGAAAATGTTTGTTTGTGAATTTTCAAATATGGTCTACGCAAAAGAAAAGAAAATCATTTTTTATATTTACGATATGAACAAGGAAATAATAAATGATAGCTCAACGCATGCATTTCGAAATAGTTGTGCAACAGTATATCTAAACAACTACCGTAAAATTTGAGTTTTATCATTGATAATAAATTTTTTACAAAGGGAAGTTGACAAAAATTATGTTAAATCGTACTAAAAACTCCAATATCATATAACTTTAAAATATAGTGCACCAAAAGACATTGCACAACTTTTTCAAAATAAGAGGTCTAAGCAATTTCAAAAATCTCTACAGTGTATAAGCTCTAACATTGAGAGAAGTATGAAAAATGTGCCGTAAGAATTATTAAAAATGAATGGTTATAGTTGTAAGTTACCCAAGTTTGCAACAATACACAGAAATACAAGAGGAAAAAGAGTGCTTTCGAATAATAGAGATTCAGTAAATAACGTGATGAAAAGGTGCGTTACAATAGTGAAAGCAGAAGCTCGTAATATAGAAAAAGTAATAATACACCGGAGGACAAAACAGACATATGAAACTTTCCTCTGCCGCTCTATAATAAATTCGAGGACAACACGAGCTTGAGCATTATAGATAAAGATATATAGTTGTTTGAAATAAAGAAAGAAAAAAAGTTCAGAACAAAATAAAGAGCAGAAAAATTGCGAAGTTCCCCAGTGACTTATTTTTATTTTCATAAAAATTCTTTATATAGCACCATGCTTATGGAGAAAGCACGTTACCTTTATTAACGCCAAACGTCACCAAGTGATTTTTCAAGGATGGGGGAAGACATTAGAATCACACACACGACAAGTGAGTTTTTCTCTTATTACATTGTTTAACTACATTTTTTTCGTAAATTCCTTTTTTGTTTTCATTAGTTTTACAATATTTAATATTATTTGGCATAGGACTAAGGATTAAATTGAATATCTTACCTTCGACGCGTCACCGTAAGGGAAAAAATTTCCATATATTTTTTTAAACTCCTCAACGCTGAGATGCCCGCTCGGACAGTCTTTCAAAAATCCTTTGTACCATTCTTGAATTTCGGCATCTGAAAAAAATCGAGAAAGACGTTAACGTTAAGCCTAACATTTTTTCATCATGAGCTGGGATTATACTTTTATTTAGTTAAAGAACACGTGAAATTAAAAGGATTCGTTAAAATAGTATATTACGATACTAGTGCCATAAGTGGCCCATTACGGCACAATGTAAAATTAGCTAATTAGATAATTCACATCGAGCAGTGGGCCACTGAAGGCACTAGTGTCGTATGATATTTTATAGCACGTTTACATAAATCGGCTGGCACGCCTATCCGTACTATAATGGATAAGTATTCCATTGATAGGTGTGACATAAGTGCGGATTTATGTCACGCCGTGCTATAAAATAATAAACATAAACGATTATATAGCACATAATTTGATATTTTCGAAAAACTAAAAAATCGACAACACAATTTTCATCTCAAAACTTATCCATCAACAGGAGGGAGATGTGAAACAGAATCAAGTAACATAAGTTCAAATAAGCTTTCATTCAACGTAATGGAAGATTTTTTCCAAACCTTATAATATCAATTAATATTTATCCAACAAACATATCTTTTTCTTCAAATGGAAATATCTTCGTATACATTATATTAATGAATAAAACAAGATTAAAAAAATAAATAAAATATTGTTAGTGAAATAAAAAAAAATATAATAATCAAGCGAATTTAAATAGGGTTAACGCATTTACGTTGCAAGGAATTAAAATCTCATAAAAATTAATAAAGAAACTTACATTATTGGATCATTCATGTGTATCAGACTGTACACGTTTATATTCTTTCCTATTAAATTATTCATATTTTTTATCACAACTATAATTTAGTGTTATTTTATTGATTCCCTATAATCGTACTACGACCCTATCAGCATTATCATAAAGAAAATTTCGCTCGACAAAAGCTGATCTTATATTGAATGCGAAAAGCCAAGACCGATCGACCGATCTGCTAACGCGGCGTTTCAGAGAAGTAGAGGAGGGATGTTTGTCGCAACATCCTTCCTTTATAGCTGCGCTAGAAGCTTCAAAGCGTTGCGCGAACGCTCCCTCCTAATGGGCTTAGATTTTTATACTGGCTTTTACAGGCTTCGACGTCGCGCAATTTCGCGGCAAGTAATGATTGGCGAAAAATTTTTATGGACTCGCGCAACAATGTCATCGCGTTACGCAAGGGAAACTTAAGGTAGTTCTCTTCATATTGCAAAGACTAAAAAAGCTTCTGAAAAAATATACAAATATTCTTCAAAGTCACAGAAATGATACCATATGTTTGTTTACATACATTGCAGAACAAATTTTTGAGAAAAAAATTCTTGAAAATGGTTATTTTTACGTGAGAGTAAATGAGTGCTATATCAACTGTGACAGAAACTCATACAAAAAACTGAACTTCAAAAAGAAAGATGAAATTCGGCTCTTTCTATTAAGTTTATCAAATATGTGTCAAACCGATCTTTTTAAAAAGGTATTAATGATTATAAACACAAATAGCAGACGACGTGCACAAGAGCGAGAGAGACAGAACGATGCCTATGGTATAGTTTGTGCTCTCGCTTAGCGCACAAACTGTAGTGCCCGAGGAGAACCACCTTAATTCAACTGTTCATGCAATTTCACGTAGCGGTGCACTTGTTCTCATGATTGAAAATTCTAGAATATATAAATATCGTTATAAAATTGAACTTTTAGTAATAATGAAATGTACGTTCTTAATTGTGAAGAAAAAGTATGCCAAACACATCCGTATACAATTTCTAGAAACTAACATTAAAAATGTTTCGAAACATAATGGAAAAAATAAAATTCGCGACTATTTTAAATTTTTTATTTATTTATTTTTTTACATTTCGATAAAGTAGTATATTGACTGTTGATGGTAAATAAATAACGCAAAGATTTAATGGACTTTGTACCGGGATAATTATACTATTATATAACAGTAAGAACTGAAAAGCCCCATTAACAAATGTAACATAATAAGGACTTCTCGTTACCTTTATTGTCTCTATTACGTAACATTTTGACGTTTTGAAAAAATACAACTCCCTCGTTTCTAACCAATAGAATAATAAGTTTGATAGAATCCTATTTTCACCGAAACGAGACTTTGAGTATATTTTATAGATATATACGACTAACCAAGACGAAAAAAGGTACAGAGACACGCGATCGAGCGGCTATAAAATCCGATTAAACAGTTTCAGCTCGGCGGCGTAGAGGCCGGGGAAAGCAGACCGCCCGTAAATTAACTAACTTTACGACGAAAAGGCTCTCGCTCAAGCGCATAGACTGCGCGCGCGCACGATCGGAAAATAATTGAGCAGTCGAAAATCGCATACGAAACTTTTTCGCGCGCACTGCGTTTCGTCGCGTGCAACTTTAAAATAGACTAGTGATCACTGATGTGAAAAAAAAAACTAGGGATTTAGTCTGATCAATCGCGTATTCAAACTGGTACTTACCTAAACAAGTTAACGTTCGGAATATTTGGTTGACGTAGCTTAATTAGTTTCTACTATCTTTTACCAGAGGACAAGTTCAGTTTACGATATAGGGAATGGATTAAATTTAAATATTGGCTTTTGACTTATTTTACATGGAAAAATTCATTAAAATCTGTTTACAAACAATTTTAAATATTTTCACAAATTATTAATGTTTGATAAAATCATATTTATACCATAAAACTTTTTACCCGTAAAAGGTTCATACTTTACAAAAATAAAAAAAAAACAATCGGCTTTTGCTACGGGTTTTTAATGAAAAAATTTTAATGGAATATGTGTAACGCACATGATATATAAAAAATTTGTGAGAAAAAATTTTCATTTTCTTTTTAAGAATTAAAATATCATTTTTCCTCAAATTCTACAAATTGGAATTCGAGCAATGACATAATAATAAGTTACAAAAATGTTGATATTTGAATTTGCAGGATGCTTCGTCTATTTTTATTACTTATCTTACAGACAGCATATAT
Organism: Torymus aiolomorphi; assembly: GCA_036365515.1. Classification (NCBI taxonomy): domain Eukaryota; kingdom Metazoa; phylum Arthropoda; class Insecta; order Hymenoptera; family Torymidae; genus Torymus; species Torymus aiolomorphi. The sequence goes on from CM070876.1 coordinate 145,532,816, forward strand.
AATTAAATTCTTAAGAAATGGATAAAGGCCTCTTCCAGAAAAATTTTCTTTTTTGAAACTTTACGTTTAGCGAATATATATATATATATATATATATATATATATTAAAAATAATATACTATGGTAAAACACTAGATTGGAAAAGCGTACCTCAAAACAATTTTTCCCATCTAAGAGAATAGAAAATAACAACATTTTTATGGATTCCTCGTAATACATAAAATCTTGTCCAAAATATTTGATTTCAGAAAAATAATATTTTCCCTTCTTAAAAATAAGAAAGGGTTTCAAAAATATCTGAAAAATGTAATTTCACTAAAATGCGGGAGGTTTCTTGACAAATTTGAGAAAATATACTCTAAAATAACTAGCCCCCAGAATGGAGCTAGTTGCATAATATTATTATAGTACTGTAAGTCTTTGAAGTATAATAATACGGGAAAATTTACTTTGCATATTCAAATAAAATTGAACAATTAATATAACTTTTTAGAAAATTATTAAATGTTAAAAGAAAGTATATAATGCAATTAAATAACTAATAAAGTATATAATTAATTATATATAGTTGTTTCATTAAATTCTCATCTCTTGTAAATTTAATCACGATGCTAACCACCACCCATATTTTCCTCGACGCACGTGAGTATTCGTTCTCAAATTTGCCAACACATTCCCTTCCTCCAAGAAAACAGTCACATCGACAAAAAAACAAAATTTGTCTTTCTCTCTCCCTCACCTGTGAATTCAGTGTTCTGCTTGAGGTCCTCGAGCACCTCGGGCTTGAGCTTGCTGTTCTGTTTACCCATGGCTGCTGCAGCTGCTGCCTCCTACGGCCGCTCGCGTTCTGCCACGATGATGACGACGACGGCGACGACGACGTGGACGTCGACGAGGGCCCCCGACACACGGGAGTCCGGGCTGAGCTCCCCTGCGCGCGCGCGCGCTCCCTCTGTCTCTCCCGCTACCGCGCCGGCGTCCTGGCAATCGCAAGCCCTGTAAGAACGGGCAAGAAAGAACGATTAATGGAAGCGCTCAGCCGACCCCCAAAGCGCCAGGGAGCGCTTGAGTGCGAAGGGCTCTTTCGCTGTCCCTTCCTTTATTTCGGTCACGGCCCCCGTAGGGGCTGACCCCCATTCTCTCTTTTTACTCTTTGTGCCCCGTGAGCTTTCACTTTCAAATTTCCCGGATGGATAATACGACGCGCGTAGACGGCCAAGGTATTATTAATGTCTGGCGATCACTTCTCTGTCGGCCGACAACAGACCCTTGGAGTAATAGTTCATCTTATCAAATTTTTCATATTCATCTTCCGTTTCTTTTTTATTTTTATTGTCAAAAATATTTATAGTCAGATAAATAAATGGTAAAATAATTATTTCCGTGAATAGTTCCAAGGTCTTTTTCCAAGTAAACAAATAATCAAGTAAAGAAGACTGACGAAAATACTGCACTCGTTAAAAGAAAAAGCATAGTAATAAAAACAGTAATGTCAAAATCATATGTTACTACACTACATTTTTCATTAAAAAAAAAAAAAAAATTTAGGATTTAAAGTTTCAGGAAAAGTATGAGAGGGAAACATTTTATCATCAAACAGCATCACACACCCCATTCACGCAAGCACATTCATTCTCACGCAAATATCCTGAAACAGAGAAAACGTATGAATAAATATCAAAACAATATATAACAATTACAATTTTAGAGCATAGTGCAATTTATTTATAATAATAGTAATAATCATCATCATCGTTATCCTCATAATCACAATAATAATCGCAATAATATTAATGGTAATAATAATAATAAACAAGGGTACTCATAGTAATGGTAATAATAATAACAATAATAATGACAATGTAGATTAGTGGCAGGCAGCCCGCGAGTGGCGCCATCGCGTTACAAAATACGAATCTTTTCGCTTCTCCATCGCAACGTGACTGAATCGTTACATGTAAGTATATCCCCCTTCCATTCAGCGACTGCCGCCCGCCCTCTCGGCTTCGTTTTGATTGAGCGAACGAAACGGCATTTTGTCTGTTACGGACGCATGAGATACATATAATAATGTGTAGTTATAATGGAGCTGGCCGAAGAAGGACTCGCCGCGCGCGATCACCGCGACGTCAGCGAGAGTCCGAAGAATTAGTGGAGGAGGAGAGTGTAGGTAACGACGGCGATCGCGCGCGGCGGTATAAGCAGCAACGAGCGGGCCTGACCGAGCCGCGCTCGAACTACTCAAGAGCGTCGGTTACGCTGCTCGGCGGTGAAACAATGGCATATATTGCAATACGACTCGGTCAATCCCGCTCTGCGCGCGCACAGAGAAAATTTCGCGCCTATCTCTTACAATGCGTATATTTTTACGTAATCCAAGTGCGTGTCTATATACACGGGCTGTGCATGCGTATATATACATATACACCAATGGAGATACAATTGCATATGAGAGTACGAATGCATTACGTGGAGCTGCCCTATGCTACAAGAGTTAAAACGTAATAATCTCGTGCTGCGCTCTTTTGCGCCCCTTCGTGACATTGCGCCTGTCGATGATTCTTTCACTTCTGACGCGAATATTATCCTTTTAACGAATAATGTATCCTAACAAACGTGAAGAGTTCTGTAATGATTAAAAGTTCGTACACATATTATAGACTTTCAGTATTTTATTCTTTTGTTCGTAACATGGCTTTATAAAAGCACAAGTTTCTTTGCAGTTTCTTTGAGAGTTTTTCGCATCTCCTTTCTTTTTTTTTTACAGAACATTCAACAGAAGGAGTAGAAAATTTTGATGGAATTATATATAAACTCGACTACAAAATGCGTATATATTGAGAAGTGGAGAAGAGATCGTGCGTATGTATGTAAACCGTTAGACATTAGCGCTCTGTCCTTTATTGACATCGATATCATATTTTATATTTAGCGACGAGTTTACAACAACAACCCTCTGGTCTAAAGATTTACATGGTTTTCTGGTTCCGCATAGAAAATACATTTTCCGTCGAGTTATCTAAGTACGTCATACCGCAATTTATTCTCCTGTACACAAAGCAATATCGATTCGCATTATACTCTAACGTCATCTACAATGAATCTCCTTCCCCCACACGCGTATAAACCTTTCGAAAGAAGCAACACAATCGAAACGTGCAGACAATACATGCACATACACGTAATGTAACAACTTGTATTATGCTGATTTGTTTTTCTTCTTCGCACATTCAACAAAAGTTCGCCAACTCGTCTCACACCCAATAGTTAGTTAAATTACAGGCAATACAGTCGCTCGACACACCGACTCTACGCACACGACTGAGATTGAATGATTTCAATCGCGGGATTAGAGAAGAAAAACGTACAGGAGAGAAAAAAAACACAGGACTATAGGGGGTTCGTTGAACGGACGGCGGAAAATTCCGAACGAAAGGGGTATAGCGTGTGGCTCGGTAATTTAATCCCGCTTAATTGGTCGTTGAACTGCGCAGTTTCCTCTATCTACGCAAATCGCGGCCTCGCCGACACGGCTGTTGGACTCGCATTCGTTCCCCCGACGCGAAGGGATAACTGACGCCCGGCTCTTAGCGACGCTTCGAACTTTCGCTCCCACGGCGAGGCTCGATAGTTTCCCTGGATTCGCGAAACAATCAGCAACAATCATCGATGTCAAATAATATTTGGTTGACAGTGAAATATTAACAGTTTTGCGGTAATGCCGTTCAGGTTGACGCGACAGCTCAGCGAAGCCAGCAAGGATTAAGCTCTTTCAGAAGAAGAGGATGGAAAGAGAAGAGCATAAAGGCAGCAATGGAGGTGGCCAGGGGACACGTCGCTAATCGATTACGTCGCCAGTCGCGCGAAGCATGTATTTACACTTAGCGGCCACGAATTTTGGCCCTCTTTCGTCTCTCGCGCTCTGAACTCGTTCGATCTTTCCACTGGTGCTCGCACCTATTATTAACAAGTCGAAAATTTATACTAACGTCGTTAATGGCATCCGTGGTCGGGAATATTATATCAGTGTTATTAAAATGCAACGTTCGCGAATTATCATTATGGATTGTCAGCAATATTACGTCAAGTCCGAAATGGAGCATCGACTCTTGTCTCCCTTTTCCATGCTTTTATGTAATCAATTGACGTCATTGATAATGACGGGATTGTGTTCAGGGTAGAAATACTTTTATGAATAAATTCAAGGTCGCACAAAAAGTATTTTGCGCGTAATTGAATATTAGGATATCAAAAAAGTTTTATCATTTTTAAGAAATGGATTCGGGATTTATTTGGATTAATTTTATCGGATGGTACATTTATAAACCTATGCATGAATTTTGGCCGTCGAGAAATTGCTGAGGTTGTTGAGGAAATGGATGAAAAATTTTTTCGAGGAAAAATTTTCCAATAATAATAATAATGATTATTCATTTACAAAATAAATTTTTTCTGGTTAGAAAGGTGTTTAGTCTCTCTAACTAACTTAAGGTGATACGATACCCACGCTATTACTCAAAATTGGGTTCCCGTTTTTCTAATTCAATTTTTAATTTTAAGGAAAAAACTCTTTGATACGTTATAGTTCTTTATTAAACTTAAAACGGGTCAAAGAGTTTTTTTCAAAAAGTTTAAAATTGAAGGAGAAAAACGAGAACCCAGAATAATTGAGTAATAGTGTGGGTATCACATCACCCTAATACGACCCATCAGGTGCGTTATATATAGATAAAACATTATATGATATCCGAATATTCATTACAAGCTACTTATCGTATGTCATTGATAGATGTTTTGTTGGTTCGCCATTACTTTTAATACTTGTGTCATGTGATATTTGATAACCATTATTATTTTTTTGTAATAAGGTGATCACAATATGTTGATGGTTTTTTTTTATAATAACTATTTATTCAAATGAATTTATTGTTATCTGAAGAAAACAAAATGGGATTTCTGTACTCTACGATTTTGTAAGATTTAAAGAATAATATCGAAGTAAGGTGGGATTGCTCCGCAATATATTTCTCATAAGAAATAAGTTAAATGGCATTCGAATAGAATTTTTGAAGAATAACTATAAATATATGTCATTAACTTTATATCATTTTAAAAATAAATATATAAACACGCTATAAAACAAGTATTAACTTGAACTATAAAGATATTACGAAACATAAACAATTTTTTGTATTTTAATAAAACTTGGACAGTTATAAAATGTATTTAAAATTCAACAAAATATCTTTAAACACCAATCAATACTTATGTAATATTAATATTTAAAAAAACTTCCGATCTTATAAATAACTTAACAACGTTTTGACAAAATTTCTATACATTTCTCTGATAACAGTAAAAAAAATTCAATAATTTGATAAGCCCTGGTAATATGAAATACGCGAGCAAAGGCAATTTCGTCGTTATTAAGACGTTGTCGACGTCGTCGAGTCCTCTTCTGGAATCTCGAATCCTCGCCAACGTCTCTGCCGCCCCCCTTCGATTTACATAATCGCGGATCGTGCTTATATACGACGCTGCAGCCGCATACTGGCGCGATTTCGGTCTGGGAATTTTTCCAATTCGCATTTTCTTCCCTCCCCGCTCGCACTCCGCGGCTTTCGCACACTCGAGATCGAGAGTCGGGACGAACTTTTCGAGGAAATTAAATGCCATCTCAATGCAAAGGACCGTTTTAATGGCGCGGTTTCTTTTTTCACGTGTTCGCCTACATAACCTGCTTTACTTTAATTGAAAGATGCTTATGTCGTACCGGATTCTGTATTTAGACGTAATGCAACTCTATCATTACTGAAAATTGTTATTTACCATTAAAGATTAACGCAACTGTATAATCTCGGCAGAACAGTCTATCATAAAATATATATAACACCAAACATCAATATAAATTTACAACGACAAAACAAAATATTCGCGAAACGCACTTGATTCATTCGAAAAGTCCCACAGCAACAACTTCCGTCGTTGCCGAAAAAACTTACCCCTGCAGCGAGTCTTCCTTTCTAACTTCGCGCGGCTTTTGTCCCACACTTCCGCGCGACACTCGTTCACTCGGCGACGTCCCGGCAATTAATCATAAGCTGTGAATTATGAAGTGCCCGTACGCGCGTGCGCGGCCGAAAAAGAGGCGCTTTAATTAACAAGTAACACGCTGGAGCACGCTATATTGTGACAATGGGGCCGCGCCCGATACGTCGCGTGCGCGGCGCGCGAAAAAGTAAGACTGTATACTCTGCATGCCGACGTCGGCGTCCCTCTCGCTTTATCTCACTTTTCTCCGGCTCTCTTTATCGTTATATATTTATCCAGCAACCGTTAATTACTTATTATCTTAGCTTCCCGGCTCTCGTTTATTTTTGTTCTCTGCATTTCCGTCCGGCCGTTTATCGGCTTGTTTAGCCATCCCGTGTTTGGACGCACGTCCGATTTTTTTAATTGCTCCATCTCGAGAGTAAGTATCGGATTTCTCGCGCCGAGGACGACGTCGCGACGGCGACTCTTTTTTTCTTCGATTCATTAGCGCCTATGCGCGTGTGTACGCGCGGAGAGACCGCAATAGCTCTATCGATCCGAGTGTATTTAATCGCGTCCTCTGTCTATCTCCTCCCCCCTCCTTCTTTATTTTACATTTTATTATTCGGCTGGAGAGCTCAATTAAGCGGATTGTCATAGTTAAAGATCTGCTTTTCTTTTCATGTATTCAATTATAATAATTAACGAATTTCATCACGCTGTCGACTTGATTCTGTTAAAAATTTAAATAGTTGGATAATTGAATCCAGCATGTTATCCTTCGTGAGATGATTAAGTACATAACGCTGTCATTAGAATTTCTCAATTTAATTAGAACAATTCAAGTACGGCACAAATTAATATAATTCTTGAGAAGAAAGTCACTCGCACAGTCAGGTCGTATTATCAATATTTAACATTTATTATATTTTTTACGCAAATGTTAGCTAATTCTGCTTTTATAATTTATGAATTACTTTTTATATATTTTTTGTATTAACAATCACATTGCGATCTAAGAGCTAAAACGTTATAATCTTTGTATATACGAAAAACGGCGAGTAAGAAAAATTTCGGTGACTCAAGTGACTGTTGTAACCACGATAGCAAATTTTTTTTTTCATTTATTCTTATTTTAACCAACGTCATGTCGCTATATCATAAATACGAGGCTGTATTCTGCTTTATTTTAGTTTATATGCACAAGACAGAAAGTTAATAACTTACGTTACTCTTGTATTACTCATTTGCTTACTTTGAAAATGTGGAAGTATTTTAGATATTCACAATAATTTCATTTTAAGATTTGGATTAGATTTTCAAATCGTGAAAAAGATGAAGATTTTCATTCAAATTTAAGATATATAGAAGTGCTTGAGAAAAGTAGTAGACAGTAAGCGTAAGAAGAAACATTTATTTGTTTATTAGGGTATAATTTAACAGTAATAAAGTAATGCAACTTCAATAGTATGTATGACCGGTATTGATTCACTTCGTTGTAACACTGGCATTAATGTACTACCTTTCTTATATTTTTTCGTGTTCAAGTTTCTTACGATGTTATTTCCATTTCAAAGAAAACCCTTTTAACCGTCTTCTACCTAAAAATAAAAAGGAAAATAAAAAACGTCACACCGACAGCGTAATTTCGTGCGTGATGTGAACAAAGCTTCGGACCGTAAAAATACAGTAACATAAGTTGCAAAACGTAAACTTTATCTCATTTTGCATTACATATACAATCAGCTTGCTTACGTATGCCCAGTTATATATACAAAGAAAAACAAGAAAGGAGAAGGGAAAACCTTCCGGCGGTGGAAGGTCGGAAAGAACCAGTGATAAAACCGGGGAGAGAGCAAATTTTCGTGGGTGTACTGCACCGAGAGCCAAACTAGCGGCGGAGCAAATATTTAACACAACGGAGCGGCTGATACAGCCGTTAAACTTCACCGGATTCCGTGAGCGCGACAAACATTTTCTATTTCGAGAAACGATTGCGGTTGTATCAATGAATACAACAGTGTGATTGCCCGTGTAAAAAAAAAGTCTGGGCGAAGTCTTGCACAAGTCTGGCTTGAAAAGTCTGGGAAAATTCTCGCATGTCGTACGATCTCAGACTTTTTGCCAGACTTTTTATTTCTTCTATTAAAAGTCTTGGAAAAAATCCCCAGACTTTATCCAAGACTTTTTACCAGACTTAGTATACTGCCGAAAAAGTCTGGGAAAAAATCCCCAGACTTTATCCAAGACTTTATGCCAGACTTAGCATACGGCGTAAAAAGTCTTGGAAAAAATCCCCAGACTTTATCCCAGACTTTGTTCACCAGGCTTTGTGGTCGGCGTATGGAGGTTATGCACACCCGAACAGAAGATTCCGCTGGTGTGATGAAGAGAGAGGTTGGATTAAATGTGCGCCCGTAGAGCAGCGAGGCGGTCCGTAACTGCGTTACCATGACTCCTCGTGGCTGCTCACATTCAGGCGTTTTCTTCGGGGAATTAGGAATTCTCCATCTGAAATATCTACATCATTGAAATAAAAACATCTCCCCGAATTCGTTTATTTTTAAGTGAAATCTATGCGTTGATGTTCACTTCAAAATAGTCGTGTTGGTCATATGTTATAATGAATTTGCGAAGATATTTTTATTTCAATGATGTAGTTATTTCAGATGGCGAATTCCTGATTCCCCGAAGAAGACGCCTGAATGTGAGCAGCCACGAGGAGTCGTGGTAAACGCAGCTACGGACTGCCTCGCTGCTCTACGGGCGCATATTTAATCCAACCTCTCTTTTCATCACACCAGCGGAATCTTCTGTTCGGGTGTGGATAACCTCCATACGCCGACCACAAAGCCTGGTGAACAAAGTCTGGGATAAAGTCTGGGGATTTTTCCAAGACTTTTTACGCCGTATGCTAAGTCTGGCATAAAGTCTTGGATAAAGTCTGGGGATTTTTTCCCAGACTTTTTCGGCAGTATACTAAGTCTGGTAAAAAGTCTTGGATAAAGTCTGGGGATTTTTTCCAAGACTTTTAATAGAAGAAATAAAAAGTCTGGCAAAAAGTCTGGGATCGTCCGACATGCGAGACTTTGCCCAGACTTTTCAAGCCAGACTTGTGCAAGACTTCGCCCAGACTTTTTTTTACACGGGTGTGAATGTTAAACGCGTGTAGCATCATTTAATGTCAGTTTTAAAGTTCCGTGATGGATGCATGTTATCATTGCACTTTGAGATAATTCTAAAGCAGATTGAACATCATTTAAAAACTAAAATTAATAAATATAGAGTATAAAAATTTGCAAACGACAAAACGTTGTACTTTATATAAGGATAGGTAGTTTAAAAATGTAATAAAAATAAAATTATCGTGAAAAAAAGATAAATTCAAAAAATTTCAGTACCAAAACATTGTTTTCTCACTTTATCATGTGTGTGAATATTAAAAAAAAAAATTAGTAGGTTAGAGTAGCATCGTACTGTAAAACGATTAAAAATTAATATTACTCAGTTAAGCAAGATAAGAGCTGCGGAACACAATCGGAAAGAAAAGAGATTGGAACTGAATACATCGTGGCGATGCGTCGGTGAGTGAAGAATCGCTCGATAAAGGCCCACGTCGCGTATGCGAATGAAACAGACGCACGCGAGTATACAGGGCACGAAGTTACGCGCAAGGGGCAGAGTAGAAAAATATAAAGTATAAAATTGCGGAATTCGCGAGAGAGAGAGCGCAACTCAAAAATAGTGGCTCGATTGTTTCCTTGCCTGCGCCTGTACACCCCCTTTTTTCCTGTTTATTTATTTATTCTTTTTTTTCTCTTTTTTGTCGTATTGCGAGTACTCAATTGACTTTTTTCCTCACGAAGAAACCTTTCCTTCCACTCGCAGCGGCTAAAACCTCTGTCATTTTTTCACACGCGAATAACTCGCAACGACGCAGCGGCCGCACGCGCTTTTCGCCTTCTCTTTTTTTTTGCGACAAACCCGAGATCGAGGATTTTTCGGTCTGACTTTCTCTAACTCCCTCCCCCTCCTTTCTCTCTCTCTCTTTCCTCTCCTTACAGGCCGTTTCTAGCGGAAACGCCCGCTATTTCGATTGTCAATGCTCGACTTTCTGGCGGGTCGCCTATGCGGCTGATCCCGATTCTGCATTGTCGTTTTCTCTATTTTTATTTTGCGACTGACTTTGTGTGGGTTTTTGCTATGCGGCTTAATGCGGTCGCATTTTTTTTGTTGCCCTGGACAAAAAGAAAACATGTTTTGCGCCGTTTTTTTAATAATAACAATGTTATTGTGTACTGTAAAATAATTTTACAATTTTGATTATTTATTCATCAAAGATTCATCAATTTTTTTTTAATCAAAATATATGAGAGCATCAAGAGATGAGCAATTTTCTTTCATAAAAGCAAGGTTTTTCGATTTTGTAATCAAATTAGCGCATCAATCGTTTTGGTGTGTCCCAAAACGCAAGATCATCGGATCTCATCAATCATCTTTATCTCTTCTGCGCGCCTTTCATTCATAAATTAATATAGGAAAATAAAAGAAGACAGTATAGAAATACAAAAAGGACAATTTTACTTCTACGCGCGCTTAGTAATATTAATAACTCACCCTGAGAATAATTTGAAATTTAAATGCATTGTGGCGTGTACGAAATTTGTAGAGTAATTGAGATCATCGTATATCTGTTTTACTGGATATTTAAAAATGACACTGAGAAAAATATAGAAATTCAATCAATTATGGCATCAATTACTTCTTTAAGTTGTATTTACTATATATCAATATATTGTACTTTACAGAAATATATGCAAATTATAACTACATTTTTACAACTGAAACTTACAGTAATTGTTCTCGTAAATAATTTTCTCAGTGTACATATTCATATAACGCACATGAAAATTACTTAACTCGTAAGTCATTGCATTGAATTACAATTTTTTTAGTACATTGAAATGAAGAAATTGAAACGAGACTAATTTAGAAATTTTTCCCTTTGTCAAGTGCTAAACTTTACCATTTTTAAAAACTGTGCTTAAAATTTTTAAAAGGAGTTAAAGAGCCCATTGTTTTTATTTGAAATTGACTTTATAGTTTGATTAGATGTAAATCTCATACGCGTAATGTTTTTACTATACTCAGTACTTAGACGTTAATTACGATAAAAGCGGGTTGTAAAACTATATATATATATAGAAGGTAGTAAATTCACATTTTTTCCTTATTTCTCGATAGTTATATATATGTATATATGAATATATGCATATTTATATATTTATACGGTATGTAACGTGTTGTGTGGAAGGATGCGATGATATGTGCCTAACCTAAGGAAATGCGACGGGGCGTAGTTTCACTTTCACCAAGCATACGTCATCGTTATTTGTCGAACTTCCTCCCGCACTCAAAACACACTTTTATTCGATCAATACCAGTGTTTGCGCGGAACATATAATACAGTACAGAATATTTTTTAACACGCTTAATATTCTACACATAAAATAATCATCATTCTCCGTAAATAGTAGAGCAAAAACCATTCTTTTCGGTTGACTTGATACCTGTAATTATTTTAGTACTCGAGGAAGCACGCGCAATTGTTCGAGCGTTCTGATTAGGCGTTTCATCAAAAAGTTCCCTTAGTTACATCGACAGTGTCTCTTACGCGGCCCTCGCGTTTTCAGCGGCTTCCCTCTTTTTCGATCCGATCGTTATCGGTGATTGTACATGTTTGTGGCATTACTAATTGCTGTTTCCGACGAATTTTACCGAAGCCTGTGTGCTCAATCGATACTTTTTTGTGGGTAATCCAATATTACGATGGTGATTTGAACGTCGATAGTTGAGATTTATTAAAAAGAGTTAGCTCGCAGTTGACTTGAAGTAAATGAGATAGTAACGAGATAACGTTATATGTCTACGATTCATATCACGAGAATATAATAAATTTAAATTTACTTAAGTTTATCATCATACATAAAAATTCCCGGAAAAAAAATTAAATAAAGAATCATACAAACTTCAAATATAACCAGATATTCAAAGCTCTTAACAAATTTATGGTCTTTATAAAATTAAAAAATAATCCACTAAAATGGGTATCGGAGTATTGGGAGAATTACGCAATTCATTTTCTGAAAAGCACTCACATCACCTTTCACACTGTCTGTCTGTCTGTATCTAAGTCTGTCAATTTGTGCATGCGTATATTTCATTATCTCTCTCTCACTCTCTCTCTCTCTCTTCCCTCTTTCGCTCGATATCGCTCGTTCGTCGCCGAATCCTAATTAGAACATGCATTGGTCAAAGGCTATTACTACTAGAATTCACTAAGCTTAGAGACTGGGCTTAGTCGGTTTCCCCCATTGGCGCTAATTTCGGGTTCGGCGCTTAGAGAGAGCCTCAAGGTATCTTTTAAGATTAACCTCACTTTTTATAGTGACAACACTCAGAAAGATATCTTATCGCAAGCCATATCCTGCCGTAATTTTCGCTTAAGCAAACATTGAATTAAAATATACACCGTTAATCAATGGATCTCTGATGATGACGATATTAGCTTATATTCACAAAATTATAGAGTCGAGGAAGGATGAAGTAAAAACGGACGAGAAAAAATGTTAGCCGTAGAACATTGTAATACGAGTGTGTTGAATCGGGTAAAAGCGAAAATTCGCGTTGGATTTATCAAAATATAAAATATTTTTTTGAGTGCCTCGAGAATTATACTTGAAATCGTTAGCCTGACTGGAATAGAGCTTCATTTATAGAAACTTACGAGCCTATCATAAGACAATTAGGTAAAACGCAATTGTAGTTGTAGTTAGATTTTATATATATATATGCAATTTTCTCTCTTTTTATATTTATCTATAACGATTTCTTTTATAGTTAATAATCTAAGCGCGTAGCGTATAGAGATAGTTGTGTCTTTATATTCAATTATTCCTCCATTGTTCTCGATTAATCGCAGTGATAGCGGCTTCGAGTTTTTATTCCTACGCTTACAGAAGATTGAAAAGACGGGATAGTCCGATAGGTTAGCCAATCGATTTTCTCACTACCGTTTTCGGTCTTCTGTTTCGTTCGCATTTCATCATCCGTCGTCCCCTGGATTGTGTTGGCGCTCGCGTGGCACAACGAGGAATGAGAGGACCGTGTGAGAGTTGAGCCGTCCGTGCGTCCGCTCTTTGTGCGCGTGAAATTCTGCGTGGAAAGCACGAAAATTGAAGGTATATGTACGCGCGGGTGAGCGAGAAAACGAGTTTGGACGTGCTCAAGCTGAAATCTTTTCAGACTTTTTCGGCAAGAGTTCCTTTATCGATCTGTTCCGAAGCGCCATTCCAATTGTTTCGCTTGTTTACGCTGCATTTGTTCCTTCCTTTCGCTTTCGTACTTTGAAACTTGTCGAGAGCGAAGTTGCTCTAACTCAAATCTCCCATTAAATTCCGTAGCACCTTTTCGAGTCTTTGTTGTTAAAACCTTTTTGCTTAAATATGTTCGTATTTTTTTTTTGTCTGGAATCACAAGTCAACGAAGCAGTTGGAAAGTTTGAGGTCCTCGAAAAAGTCGTCATTGAATATCAACGAAATTCGTGAAAATTCTTGAACATTCATCCGCTTCCCACAAAAAGTGACAGAAATTTATTCGCACCGACAGAGCTGGTAAATTCAGTGAAAAAATGGAAATGAACGTTGTACGAATCGCTCGCACAATTAAAAAAAAGGTTTTCATCTACATTTCTTTCGTCATTCGCGCGTTCCTTTTTCTTTTCACATAAGAGCGACTAACAACGCTGTTTTCTTTTTGTATTCCATAGCCGTACAGGGATATGAAAAGAATTCAAAAGTGAATTTCGATCATCCGTTTATTACTCCGTTAGGTTTGTTCATTCTCTTCGACTGCGTACAGTGAACCATGTAAAAAAAAAAAAGTTATAAGAAGAAAATGCAAGAAAAAATGCACAAGGAATCTATCGAGCAAAACTTTTGAGAATCCGGATAACTACTGCCGGACATGCAATAGTTTTGCACGACCTCTCGTACTCTATTCAACTCTCTCTTTCCTTTTGCCTCTTTCCTTTTGTCCTTAAGTATATAAGTATGTATTTGTTATTACTTCGGTTTTTTTTTTACAACGAACATGACTTTACAAAAATTTTCATTAGTTTGGTTGGAAGGTGTGTATACCGGCTTATTAACGATTAATAATAATATTACGATGATCCGACCGTCTCCCGGGTGGCTGCGGATCGGCTAAAATCGATGTGGCGTGACGTCAAGAAGTCTTTGTTTTACATTATATATATAACTATATATGCATGTATATATAATCGCGTATAACAATGGAGAGGTGTAGCACGGGCGCGCGCGTGCCCCTGATTCTTATGTCGTCATCGTCGCTTCTTGCCTCTCTCCCTTTATTTATATTCTCTCATTCGCCCTGGTAGACATCGGCGCATTCCGTCTGTCCGGAAACGACTTTCAGGCCAGTAATGCGCTACATTTCGCCGTGTTAAAATCGTTAAGAGCTCGTAGAAAATGGCTGACTACTGGTCCAAAAATCATTTTCATCTTGTCATTTTTCTTTTCTTAAATTGCTTCACCGATTCTATCAGTGACGTTTTTTTTTTTATTTTTCTCTCTTTTTGCCTTTTAAAACTGCCAAGAGCGTCGGTGCGCCTCCACTCTCGTTAGCCGGTTAAAATTGAAAGTGCGTTCTCTCGACCAGGCGAACGGTCCACGATCACTGGTCTAGAAATCGATCGACTCTCTTTTCCTCCCTTTCGTGTTTTTTTTTTCTACCAGGGCCGTTTGCCGGACAGCAGAAGCTTTGCGCATCGCGCGGCTAGCGCCTCGACTCGGGCTGTTCCGGGGAGACGAGGACGAGGACGCGCGGCTTCGCGACGACGAGACTCGTCGCTGCGGGGTTCGCACGGCTCCTCGCGGCGCTTGCGCCTCGGGCTGTGTTGCGTGCTGGCGCGGGCCGATTAAGGCGCCAGCATCTTGGACAGCTCCTCGTCCTGCAGGCAGCCCTTGAGGAACTCGTCCTGCGTCAGCTGGCCGTCGTTGTTCTCGTCCATCTTGGCGAATATGTTTTTCGCCCGCTCTTCCGCGCTGTCCGCCGGCCTGTTGCTCGAGCACGCGCCCAGCATGTCGTATATCGCCTGTAATCACAAACAGAAAAACGCAAAATTAGATCGTATAATGTCGGTAGGCTGATAGAAAATGACAATAACTAGGTGTATATGTACGTTATTGGCTCTTTTATAAATTTTCCACAATGCTGAAGGATCTATCCCAAATGAATATAGTAAATTAAAGATTGAATGCACTATTATTATATTGTTTTCTATAATGAGTACTGTAGAAAAGAGCACCCTAACCCCCGCTGTACAGACACACACACACACACACTGACGCACACACAGTATTCACACGGCACTAGCTCCCTCGCTCTTCTCCTGCCCTAGTCAGTCCTATGCACGCTCCCGAGGTGGACGGACGTGCATACCAAACATAATATGTAACCTTATTTCTTTTGGCGTTATTAACCTCAATATACATTTGTTAACTTGTACACAAGCTTTCCTTTATTATTTGCCTTCACTCGATCACCCATCCCACATAACTACAAGTACAATATGTGTTCTCTATGGTTTAATTAACAATTTATTCTATTTTTTGTAATCAACATCATTCGATGTTGAAAAGAAGTAAACTTTATTCACTATTTTTTGTTATAAAATATTTGGTTGCTTTATTTGGTTATAATTTCATTCGTTATAAAAAATGTTACAATAATAAAAAGATAATAAAATATTTTTACTGTAGTCTTTGTAATGCTTTATATAATTTTATTCTAAACATATTTTTATACTTTTAGTACCAAAATATATATTCAGAGTTCAGCTGTATTTAAAAAACAAGACAAATCGTCTGCTACACCCTATATATGAATGAATCATTATTTTCTTTACGATTTCGACGTTATCCGCACGCCTTTTTGCTCATCTGTTAGGATGCATTTCACTGGACAGTACCGTACTGAAACTTTTTTAATCTAATATAACTCTTCAAACACAAACTTTTCAATCCGGTTTAAAATTCCATTTTTTCATATTGTGCAAGTAAAAATGGTCTCTTTTATTAAATTACTTTTTTTTATGTATTCATTTTGTTTTGACCCTATAAAAAAAACTAGTGATTCCATTGACTATTTTTATTTTGATGACGTTGAGAAAATATTGATGAATTTATCTTCATACATAACGCAGTATAATATACTGCGTATTCATGCATATGTATCAGCAACTACAGCTGAAATGCAAAAGTAATGTACAAAAGAGCGCTTGCGTTTACGTAGATTACTGGAGAAAAAAGTTTATAGCATCAAATAATTTTCAATTTTGTTATTCAATTGATGTGTATTTTCTACATTGATAATACCAGCAGACAAAAAAAAAGTGATCTGTACTTTTGACCAGACCCACCTATCTTCATATATTTTTTCGCGCTGAATCCGAATCTGGAGTTCGTTTAAGCTCTTCACCCCGAGATTTTGAGTAAAATGCAAAAAACAGTTAAAAATTACGAAAAATCGCAAAAAATCGCTTCAATAAGAACGAGAAATTTCTGAAACAATTTTGTTGACCTGGATTAAAGGTGTTTATTATGTATTTTGATGCGCTGAACGCGTTTCCGAAGTTTTTTAAATTCTATTACTTACCGATATTGCCAAAACCATGAAAAACAGCTAAAAAGCGAAAAATCGAGAAAATTTGAAAAATTCGGGAAACAAAAAACTAGAAATCATGAATAGCATAAAATCTGGAACTAATTTTGCTCTTATACTTTTTTCTCTCGTAACGAACTCTTTTCTCTTGGAATGACTTATGCAACGGGTGCCTTTTTCTCTTTTTTTGTATTCTGATTCGTTTCTCTCTTGAGCGTCCAACAGAAATCTGCCATCATGTTAACATCCCATCTTCCTTGGTATCGTTTTTCCATTTCACTTATGTCTTGATAGAATCGTTCTCCTTGTTCTTCGCTGAAGTCTCCGAGGTTTTCAGGAAAGTAGTCAAGATAAGAGTGCAGAAAGTGCAGTATGAGATTCATCAAGTAGCCTAACTCTTTAAAATTTTTCAACAAGTCTTCAACCAAATTCTGGTAGTCATCACTCTTCTCATTTCCTAAGAACTTCTGAGAGACGTTTTTGAAACTTTGCCATGCCGCTTTTTCGGTGTCATTCATGTGGTTCGTGAAATTTTTGTCTTGAAAAAGAGTGCAAATTTGCGGGCCATCGAAAATACCTTCCTTCAATTTTGCATCACTTATCGCTGGATACTTTTCTCCTAAATATTCGAAACAATCACCATCTTTGTTTAGAGCTTTGACAAATTGCTTCATAAGACCAAGCTTGATATGAAGAGGTGGTAGCAGAATATTTGAAGGATCAACCAACGGGCTGTGGACGATGTTTCTCGTCCCTGGATGAAGCTCCGTTCTCTTTTGCCATTCTTTCTGTTCGTAGTGATTTTTTCTGTCTCTACTATCCCACAGACATAAGAAGCAGGGATCTTTTGTAAAACCTGATTGCTGGCCTAGAATCAGGGTTGAAACTTTTAGATCACCGCAAACTTTCTATTAATGTTCCCAGTAGTTTATTTTCTCCAAAACTGTCAGCAAATTCTCGTAAGTCTCTTTGAGTTTCGTTGAGTGAGCTATCGGAATAGGTGCATATGTTATGAAGCCACCCCCCCCTCCCTGTTATGAAGCAGCACAGCTTCTCAAACTTTCAACCAGCAGGAGTTGAACGATCTCATACGAGATTTGGAGGACTACCGAAAGATGGATTTTTCGCGATTTTTCACAATTTTTAGCTGTTTTTTTTGCTATTTACTCAAAATCTCGAGGTGTAGGGCTTAAACGGGCTCCAGATTCGGATTCAGCGTGAAAAAATACATGAAGATAGGTGGGTCTGGTCAAAAGTACAGACCATTTTTTTTGTGTGCCAGTGTAATTTAGTACTTGAACCTTTCGGTAAATTAAACTACAAATTAATTTAACGATCGTCATATCAAAAAAACAATAGGCCCAAATAATCTAGATTGTTAAAGGTAGAGAATTGCTGGTGACGGTGTCCATGGTTGTAATCTACAGTATTTAAATATAGATATAGAAGTAGCATCCAGATCGTTAATGATAGTATCTAGAAAATTCATTAGCTCAATGTCTTCTTTGGTTTATTATGTTTGAAAATGGTTGCCGGCTACTCTAAATAACCGAAAAAACTGTTTGTACTTTCTGGACGCGATTATGAATAATTCGGATATTGTTTTCAATGCTCAGTCACTAATGATCCTATGGAATCAAATACTTGGGTACATCGGTATTTACGGAGTGAACGAAGCAATCTAAGATAATATTTAATTATTATTCGTATTTAATTTGTATCATTTGACTCTCAAATTATAAACCTCCTGCTGTTACTTTTATTTCAGTAAAGAATGCAAAAACTACTAATTACAATACCCATGTTGGGCCTGAATAAGAAAGAAGGGCGATCGCTATCCAAAGGAGGGCAATCGTAGTGCGGAGAACTTTCATTCGAAACGGTCCAGGCCTCATGCCATCTAGTAGATTAATATTTTAAAACTCGCAATTGAAATCATCTTGTGTGACGATGTACCGCGACAATGCGATGAGCACGCGTATACGGTGCATCATTGACACCAGGTAGAGGTCGCGACGAAACATCCATCATTTATGCGAAACGCAACATTCCACAATGCAGGGAGCGAATGTCCCCCCCTCCTCTATCCGCCCACTCTGTCATCCTTCGCAGTGTCCGTTTTCACGTGATGCTTTCGCATTATTCATGTCATCATAAATGCGATTTGCGTCACGATCCTTTTTCGATAATGTACGTGCCAGTGTCTGCGTTAACGCAATATCAGAGACGCCTTATGCCGAATTTATTTTATATTAGCGATTTCTAATTAAATAACCCTGCAAAAAAATTAACCAGCTCAGCTTGTCGACGAAAATCGGTTAACCAATTTCCGTCGAGAGCCATGAGTAACAAAAACAACGCTAAAACACAATACAAAGTGTAGTTCGAGAAGTTTCGAACAATAAATTCGAACAATATATAGTTAGAAAAATTATAGTAAATTTTCTTTACTTCTTCATGGTAAAAATGAATTGCTAATTTGTTTCATTACTGATAGATTTTTTAGAGTAGTTACTAATTAAAAGATTGCACAATTAATTTATATTTAAGTTGAGTATCAGTATATTTTAAAGAAGCAAAGTTTTTTATTCTAATATTTTCATTTTGCTTCCTCCTAGAGGAAGCTTTGTGATAGTAATTTTTTGAGTTATTGTAAAAGCATGTTATAATTGTTTTTTGACGTGTTAGGAATAAAAATACATGATTTTTGAAAGATGTCTGGATGTGTGTGTGTGTGTGTGTGTGTGTGTGTGTGTGTGTGTGTGTGTGTGTGTGTGTGTGTGTGTGTGTGTGTGTACGCCTGGATCTCAGCTTCTACTTAATCGATTTTGACCGGACAGGTTTCATTTTTTTTTTCTTTGTGTGATGGCGGGTCAAAAACTCGTTTTTTGATTCGCCGACGCGTTTTTGTTTTATTTCGAATTTTTGATTTTCTCAAAATTGATTTTTGCTTTCTTTAATCATAAGATCGAAATATTTGAATCGAATGGATAGCATTCAAAAGAGCATTAAAATACCTATATTTTCTAAAAAAAAAAACAAAATTCTCTAGCTATCACGGTTCTTTTGTTATTAACAAAAACGTGTTTCTTTTTTTTTTTTAAAAAAAGCTTATAACTCCTAAACTAAACGGTCAATTTTCTTGAGAAAAATCATGATAATGCAGAATATAAATAGCTATAATCTGTAAAAATTTAAATTCATTTTGTCGACTAGTTATTGAGAAATAAATTGAAATGTGAAAAAAATGAGTTTTGTATGTCCAACGATTACGGGAGTAAAATTGACTTCATCGCTTTGAAATTCCTTATAGAGGTAGGTTTTGGATAGCTCTCAGCCGAGTTCTTTGGGCAAAATGATTAGTCCAGAAATTTCATAAATATTTAAAGTTAACATTTTTTTAACCTTTTTTTTTCAAATCGTAATTTCTCGAGAACGGCTCCATGTATCAGCTCCAAATTTATAGACAATTTTGTATGTGATATAGATAACATGTGTGCGAATTTTCATCAAGATCGTACGATTACTTTTTGAGATATTTGATTTTGAAAATTTTCGTATTTAAAAAAAGTTATTTTCTTTGTCGCATGATAACTAGAGAAAACAAAAATTGTTTTAATCGTGTTGAAATTTTGTGGAAATGTAGAGTCTATATATTATCGTATAAGTCCTTTAGGTAAAAGAATTGTCTTATGATTTTTAGAGATATTTAAGGTTAAAATTCTTTTACGGTTTTATTCAAAGTCGTCATTTCTCAATGACGACTTCATGTATCAGCTTGAAATTTATAGATTATTTTGTATGCGATATAGGCAATACCTGTGTAAAATTTTGTATGCGATATAGGCAATACCTGTGTGGTTATTTTTTTAGGTGTTTGATATTTAAAATTTTAGTCCTTCTGAAAATTACTTTCTTTGTTGTCGCACAATATAACTACATTAAAATTGTTTTAATTTCTTTGAAATTTAGTGGAGATGTAAAGTTTGTATATTATTTATTAGAAAAGTTCTTAGGGTAAAAGAATTCGTTTATGAATTTCAGAGATATTTGAGGTTAAAACTATTTTAGTCCTCTTTTAAAATCGTAATTATTCGGGGACGCATTTATGTATACTAGAAAATGGAAATGACATGCGCTATGCGCTATGCGCCGATGCGCGCGTGTTGTATACCTGCTTTTGTTTTGTAATAGCCATTTATTATTTTTAAGGTTAGAACCTTTTTCTTACAACGGAAATTCCAGAAAGAGCACACAAATACGGACAGGCATACTACTAGAGACAAGTATACCCTACGTGTGAAATTTCACAAAGAAAATATAATTTGAAGTAAAGGTTATTTAGAAATTTTAAAAGGTTTTGACGATAATATTACAATCAATTATTTTATTTATTTTTCACACATAATTAAAAAAAAAGCATACCTATTATTTTATTCATATTTTATACATAATTTAAAAATTAATAATTTTTAATCTTCATAAATGAATTTAATTATAATTATGTTATAAATTGTTGCAAAAATTATAAATTTTGTTATTAAAAATTCATTAAGGGAATAAGCAAATTAAGTTTGAGGAAGCCACGGGCCAATGAATTGGAAGCGGTTTTTTAATTAACATATATATACAATTGATCAATACATTTTGTTTGTTTATCATGTCTACTTCATAAGAAGATTCTACAAAACTTTAACTTGTAATTAAAATAATTATATTTTTATATTTTTACAAATAAAAATTCTTAATAACAGATAATCAGTATTCTCTTGAGCACTAATTATTTTGGAACATTAAAGATAACCCTTTAATAAGGACTTAATTAAGCGATAATTAAGCGATTGATTCAAAATCTGCTTCTCACCCCATCTTTTCATACGTCATTGCTTATACATAGAGGCTGGTTTAACAGTGAAAGATAGACAGATACACACATAGAGAGAGGAACACGCGCGAGAAATGGGTCGATTCGATCTGTTTTCGGTGTAATCGTGTTCCGCGTCCCGCATTCGGTGACCATAATTGATTGCAGTTTGCAGAAGCACCCGGGCCGTATTCAGCAGCGGACTATTTGAATTAATTGGCAATAATTACTCGGGCAATCGCGTAGCCCCTCGCACTCTTTACCGTCATCGCGTAGTCTGTCTCCCCTTCTCTCCAGGACTGCATGAAGCATCCGAAAGTCAAACTAAACTTTCCTTTGCAAAGCGGTTTAAAAACAAGGATATCAAAGGGTACATGTTACGGCTGTATAATTTATGAAGCTAATTAATTCATGAGATGGTCTAAATAAACGTGAAACCAGTAAATACTAACTTTAATTCAGTTTGTAAACACTGACATTTTTAATTAAATTAACGCTAACTGTTGTTATTTACACGCGGGATTCGAAATATCAATGGCGCACCGGTCTTTTAAAAGCAAAAACAGCAAACAAAACTATCTCGCTAAAAAAGCTCTCTACATCTCCGCGCTCCGATAGAGCACGCGACCTCCGTAAACTACTTTTTCTCTCTGCCACAGCGATGACAAGGTACGCGAAATTTTTTTCAGCCGAGCGGCAATTAAAAAAGTCATTAGCGACTATGCGAAAACTATGCCGCTGGAGTGTAAGAGTAGGACGTGCGCGCGACTGCTCGTTATTCGCCCGGCCACTGCAAGTATATATACTCGTCCGAATTCAGTTTTGCCCCTCGGTCGCTTATGGACAGCCCTGCAGAGCATCGAGGCTTTTGAGCACAATTCGCCCGGACAATCAGCCATCGGATTCGCGCCATTGTATAAGGTAAAGTACCCGAAAGCGAGACACATTTGGAGTACAATCATAAACAAACGGTGTTTTCAGAACCGACAAATAAAATTTTTAAAAGCTTTTTAATCTAATCATTGATATACAATCGATCTTACTAATCTATACAAAACTAATAGTATATTACGATACGTGGGCCGGAAATTGGATTTCCGGGGCGTGCGTGGTATGACGCCCGAGGCGAAGCCGAGGGCGTCATGACGCACGTCCAGGACATCCAATTTCCAGTCCAAGTATTGTATACTATTTTTCTTACTCCCCGGCTGAAAGTACGTTCTGTAATTGTTAAATAATTAATAAAATTGCGTTGTCGTCTGCTAGCTGTGTTTGAGTGTTAGTTTTTCTTTCGGCCCGCTCGATAGCAGTGCCTCTGTCGGCCGCTTTGGGTAGCTCGTTCGATATTACCGACTGTTTTTTCTTTCGGCCCGGCGTGGAGAGCTGGTTTTTTGGGCGTCTGCTACTTTCGCTGTTGCAGAGATGGTTTGATGGTCGGGGCGGGCATCAGAAACACATTTCATTAAAAAAAGAAAGAAATAAGGTGATGAAATAAGTACAATAAAGTTTGATCAACTAACTCTTTTTTCTCGTCACCCGTGCACTTTCCTCTGTCTATTTCGTGCACCCAATGGACATTGATTCGTGTCGAACGTGCCCATTAGTGACCGTCACGCATAACCTTTTGAACGTTAACATATACATAAGAAATGATAAAACAATTGAAAAGGTTATGCATGACGGTCACTAACGACACGAATCAATGTCCATTGGGTGTACGTGTCTAACCTTCACACCGCACAAACATCTTTTCCTCGGACGCTCCCGTCCGCACGTTTACTTAATTGTTTCTACACGACTCGTAAGTACGTGTAGAAAACAAGAGAAAAAAACAATAACCACGATCAAACAACACCACTTTTTATTTCAACTAACTCTTTTTTCTCGTCACCCGTGCGCATGAGACAGAGTGGCTCATGCGCGCGGGCGCTCAAGCGCAGCAAGTCGGGAAATTTCGGCAGCCAATCAGAGCGCGCGGTTGGTCTAAAATAGGGTGTGAAAGTTAACTTTCGGCTCGGAGATGCGGGCCGAAAGTACGTACTTTCGGGTGGGGGAGTAAGAAAACCTATTTAAATACTTTTTTATAATAAATAAGTAAGTTTGAAAAGACATGTATATGCGACTGCTATTCCTGGAACTCGGGACGTTATTCGAATAAAATACCTATAACGAGACAATACTTTCGGGTATAGGGAACTATGAGACGCCTGAAGTCGGACAAAGATTTGACTACTCACGCTACTGAAATATAACCTCGAAAAATTTTTATGCCGTTTGCAATCAATTGAAAGAGTAAATTAAGACAACATTGTCATGAATACATAGTTAATATAGCAAATAATGCTAGCAAAATAATACCGTTACCCTATTAACATTTTATAGTAGTTATTTTACTGCTGTCCCGATTTCGGTCCCATTTTCAGATTGTCTCGCATTCGGGTACTTTACCTTAGCGTTACATGCGACTGTCGCATCGCGGGAGCTGCGATTTTTTCTTGCATGGATTCTGGGACGAGTTTACGAAAGTGCCAATAATTAGAACATGGCAGGGTTTCTTATTGCTCGTAACAATACCTTGTGAAACTTATTTTTATGGAGAACAGATGGTGAGAACTGGGGAATTGCTTTGTGGATCCGGAATGAAGTTTTTAATATTTCATACAAAATTATGGGCGACAATTCAAAATAGAAAAGACTTTTTCAACATGGTATGGAAAAATTAATGAAATATACAATTTTGTATTATTTGTTTTTAAAAATAAAAAAAAAAGATATTACAGCCCTGGTAAAAATGCTAACCAACGGTTGGCGAACCGTTCGTCAAGTTTTAAATTAAAAATGTCACACCATGATTATGTTGCTATTGTCGACGAAGAATAACTATTTATACATGTGGAAATATTATATTGTAGATGCTTTAAAATATAATGATAGTTTTAAATAGTTTTAATTAAATTTCGATGTTAATCTTGAGTAGAGATGTTTCCATTTGATTAACATGTTAACCAACGAAGTTAGTCTATTTTCTACTAGGAAGTCTTTATTCGTTAAAAAAATTATCAAAGAATGTAGCAAAACAACTATTTCATGCAATGATTGAAAAAGAATGTTCAAAGAAATACGGATGTTCTCTAGATATTTTTTTTATACTTTGCAAAAATAAACTGTGTAGAACAGAAACCTGAAAATTGAATTAAAATTATTTCCTCTGTAAATAGAAGTGTTACGTGACTTTCAATAAATAGCAATAACAAGTAAATATACCTAAGTGAAATATTTGCTGTTTTATTCGACGTGGAGTATGATGTAAACTAAAGTAAACCACTTTTATATGTTTCGAGTATTCAGCTAAAGTGCTTCAATAAAATCTAGACACGTACAATTGTCATTTCAACACTATTTATTTTATAAAAGAGCCTTTCATATTGCATATGGATAAGAATAATAAATTTTGTCACGAATTCCTATTAGGATATTTCTGTGGTGATATTGAAAAAGGGCTTAAGTCCAATCTTTAAAAAAATGAAGTTATAGTATTTTTTGCATTGTATGAGATCCATTGCATCATCTGAATAGATATCAACACCTACAGATAAATTAAAAAAACAAATAGTTTAAAAAAGGGACTGTCCACTTGATTCTATTGTATTCGAACATTTAAACCGTATGATTTCTCGTAAACTTTTTCAGGTGACTTAAGCCCTTTTTCTATATCACCACCGATTTATTATGTAAAATAAATATGTTACCTGAACAATTTTCGTCATTTCTTCAATATCTATAACACCATTGCCGTCTACGTCATACATTCTGAAGGCCCATTTGAGTTTTTCTTCGGGCGTTCCGCTAGACGTTACGTCAATCGCCAGTAGAAATTCCTGGAACAAAAATAATGACGGCTCTAATTAACATCATTATTCATAGGAGGGATAAAGATGGTTTATTTATTTATAATACGAATCGGGGATATAAGAGTAAAAACTTAATTATTGCTATAATAATCGTGAAGTATAAACTGTTAGAGTCTATAAAAACGTTGCAACTATACAAATAACAAAAAAACTTATTTTCACCTGCATGCATTTTACAATAAAAAATATTAGACTTTTTACTCTTACGTCCCCAATATAAATTTACCAAAGATATGTTATAATCAAATTTTAACAGTTACAATATATAAAAGATATGCTATAGATATAGAATATAAAACTTGTTCCGTAATGTAAAAATTTTATTATAATATCCAACAAAACAGCTGACTAAAACCAAATACCACATAGTCAATCCGGCTGCCAAGATTCATCGATTCAAGAACAAACACTGCCGATCCAATAAGACGCCCTGACCCAACAGGGTCGCATCACGTGGGCACATATTGTCGGTTTACATTCGAGCGATCTAATGCACACGCGTCATCATCCCTCTCCCACAGCCTTTAAAGCCCACCCACATAATACTCGAAAGCAAAAGATAAAGCGATCGAAGGGCGGTCGCATGGTGTAGGTGTGTATACCTACGTCTAGTCCGAAGATCCGAGCGAGAAATCTGGAGCGCGCTCGCGTATAGCTCGATAAAATGGGACTCCGGGCGAGCCTTGAAAGTCTCGCGTGACGCGAGATCGTATCCTAACCGCGCGGGTGCGTATATAAAGTAACTCGCGGCAGGCACATGATCTCGGAAGAGCCTAGCCAATCCTCCGCGCCCTCCTCGTGCTACTTCGTTGCTACAATTGCGCTGTTGCACGCGCTGAGTGCATTTTTCAATTATATGTTCTTCTCGATTCGCCACCGTTATTACTAATTTGAAGTCGAGGTTGATTAACGAAAAGAGATAATCGGTTCTATAATAGTACTTAATTGTGTTTCTATTTTTCATCGAAATCCTGCTCGATGCTTTCAAGTTTTAGGTTCGCAAATTGGAACATCAAACTTGACTTTGGTTTACCCAACGAGTTTCAAAGTAGAATTAACAGCTATTATCCATGAAAAACGATTAATTAACATCATATTGACTTCATAATAAGGCAAGATTTCGTTCCGCCCGGGGCGCAAATTTCAGCGCGCGCGTAGATAGCTATAGTCGGATTAACGGCTTTAATTCCGCAGCTTTGCGCGTGAGCAAGGAGCGGATTTCACGCGGGGGATGTGAAAAACGACGAGGCCACGCGTGCGTGTGTATGTGTGCGTACTTAGCCCGTGAGATTTTTCACTGTCGTTTGCGTCTGAGTTTATACTCTCGAGAAAATCCGTCAAGCTCCTTTCCCCTTGCATTTGAATTTCATTTTTCGAGCGCGAAGCTAGCGACGGATAAAGACTGAATTCTCATTTATTTTTCATTTTACTTCGGATAAAGCAGCTTTAGGGTATGTTCACTCACTAAACAACTAGGTAAAGAGGGACATAATGAAATCACGTAATACTTTAGCAAGAAAACATTCGTGTTAATGGTTGTTTGAGAATGTGAGCCAAGAAAATACGTAAACTTTTATGAGGATGATCAACTATAATGATATTAATAACAACAATAGACAACATTAATTAAAGTTCAATAGTGAGGACAAAAAAAATTTTCTTTTCAAAGTTTGATGAAATAACAAAAGTTTGATGAGATAACATTTTTCGTCAAGAGCCTGGGTAACTACTAAAGAACAAATATTTTTCTAAGCAACTTCAATAAAAGTCAAACGGATCGATACATCATGAAAGCACCTAGCCCAAACTTCGTGTCAAACTTTTACCCCCTTTTTAGTGTGCGGCAAAAAGAAACTTGCGACGATCATGAAAGCGCCATAGAGCTGCATTTTCCGCGAAATATTCAACAGAGGATTTTGCCACCCCCATCCCCCACGGTGCATATATAACTTTGGCCATCTGAATAGGGCCGAGCGATAAGCAAACAACGAGCGCACCGCTCCAAGTTCAAGTCGATCTACCGGGCTCGGGCGTAAAATAAAGAGCGCGGACCTCGTTCCGGCGAACTTTGCTCGAGCCGACAAAAATCCTTCATCGCCATCAATCTTGCGCGGACAGCGCGAGGACAAAGCCGTAGCAGCGACGAGTTCCCTCTGAATTAAGCGCGAGAAAAAACCTGACGTCGGCTTTCGTTGCGGCTGATCAAGTTCGCCGAGGTGAAGTAAGGATGAAATGAGAGTGATAGGTTCAATATATGATGAACATGTAATATTGAAAAGTTTTGTTGACGAGTCGATATGTTTTATAAGAGATAAAATTTAATAAACTCCCTCGTCAGTCTCGTGCCATGGGAAAATTCAGTCGTCGCATAATCTGACTTTGATACAAAAATTGAGCTCTTTATGGATGAAAAATGTGTTTTAGCATTGCGCATTTTTCAATGACACATCGCTTTTATGTTCATATAAGTATACTTAACAAACGTCTGCAAACATAACAACCGAAAATTACACAGTTTCGTTCCGGGCTGTTGGAAAAAAAGATGAGGTAAGACGGCATAACAAAGGAAAATAAAGAGATGGGAAGGGCTGCGAGGACTTTCCTTGCCAGCGATTCGCGCGCCCTCGTCTCGCGCCCCTCGAATTTCAGTCAAGCGGGCCGAACTGGGTCACTCGAGCCCCCGAGCTGGGTGTTCAAGACTACGAAGAGAGGTACCAGGTAACTTCGGACGGGTTTCCCTCTCTCTGACTCATTCTCTCCTCCTCTTCCTTTCTGTCGCCACGGAGGGCTAAGATGGAGGGCGCGAGAGCCCAAAAGGCTCGAGTGGCTGCCGTGCGCGAAGAGAAATAGAGGCGAGAAAGAGAGAGCGGAAGAGAAAACCCGAACGAAGAAAGAGTAAAACAGCCTGAGTGTTAGAGAAACAGAAAAAGAGAGAGAAAGGGAGAGAGAGAGCGGATCGGTCCAATACATAAAAAGCCTAAAGTACAAAAGACATAGTGGATATTCGATGAGAAAAATACCCTTCTGAACATTAGTTGCGCATTTGCATCATTTTCCAATTTTATTTATTCGCAAATTGTGTTCATTGCTGATATACAACGAAAAGGAATAACCAACTCTGACACATCAGTTGTTATTTTTCTTGGAATCTGAAAAGAATTTAAGAATCGCATTTAATATTCAGCGCAAAAGAATTCGTCCAGTGGTATGTGGGGGAAATAATACTGGAAATCCTACGCATATTTGTTCTGCGATTACCGCACGAAACGATGCCGTAAAATAAGATATAAAATAACAAATCCTCCGAAATGGGCATTCAAAGCTTTGTTGGATTTTTCCGTTAATATGAATTTCTCCGAACATTATGAAACCCGACAGTACTATTCATCATTTTATAATATTTAAAATTATATACAGGTGTAAAAACTCAATAGTTGCATACATTTTCAAGTCATAAATTTAATCAATTGTAAAATTCATTCTTTAAATATTAGAATGTAATTAGAATCGTGTTTGGAATAATAATCATTTGGATTCGTATTATAGCAAGTATTCACTAACAAGAAGATGATCAAGGGTGCGGGTCCTGAATTTGGCTAAAACTGCAGGAGGTACTTCTTTATGACAAATAATGAGACACGTATCTCGGGGTTTTTGTGAATGGGCTTTTATTTTCGAGATTCAAACTATTTTATGTCTAAAATGAACAATTTTCGATAAAAATGAGGTTTCTTTCTTTAGCTTTTTGAATATTTCAGTCATATAAATGGGCTAAAGAGTTTATAAAAGAAGGCAAAAAAGCTTTAATTTAAGCTCTGTTTTATAAAAAAAATGTCGATTTTTAACAAATTTATAGGCTATTAAAAATAGAGTAAGAAGATCGCTAAAAATTTCTAATTTTTTTGAAGCATTTAACGGGTGGTATTTTAACCTATCTTCTTACTCTATTTTTAATAGCCTGTAACTTTTTTAAAAATCGATATTTTTTAATGAAACACAGCTTAAATTAAAGCTTTGTTTGCCTTCTTCTATACACTCTCTATCCCATTTATATGACTGAAATATTCAAAAAGCTATTACTAAAGAAAGAAACCCCATTTTTATCGAAAATTGTTCATTTTAGACATAAAATAGCTTGAATTTCGGAAAGAAGGCCCATTCACAAAAACCCCGAGACAAGTGTCACATTATTTGTCATAAAGAAGTATCTTCTGCAGTTTTAGCCAAATCCAGGACCCGCACCCCTGATCATCTCCTTGTAAGTAACATAACAGCTATAATAACATTGATTGAGACCAGAAATCATTTTTCCGTGCAATATCACTGATGATTATTTCACAATTTCCACAAGTTTCATTCATTAAACTTGTTACCTCTGTCTTTTAAATCTCAAAATGGCATCCATTATGCAAATTGAAAATTAAGTTTAAAATTAGTTACCCGACTTCTACACTTTTGTTCAACGGTTAACTTTTATGAAATCTTTCAAAACGATCTCCTTCATATTATTTCGTATGCTGATCATCTTTATGAATATCTTTAAAATGATATTAAGAAAGTATTATCTAAAATAACATTTTAGCAATAAAGTAAATTACTTTCAAACATATATACACTTAGAGATCATCATTTTCATATAAATTAAATAAAAAAGAAGCTATGTGAATACAGTATGTTGATATTAATTAAATCATTAAATTAAATGCATTGAATACAATACCATAAGTGGATTTTGAAACCGCCCTTGTGAAAAGTACAGCAAATAATTCCATACAGAGATATCGCAGGAAATACAAATCTCTGCATAAAATTTTGTGTTGAATTTGCTTTTAAATTTTTTATAACGACCTCTATCATTCTCTCTTGGTAATAACTTGAAGAATAATAGATAATAAAAATAATAAAAACAATATACGATCGTAGAAAATTAAAAGAGAATAACCAATTCCAAACAGAATTCTAAAAATGATTACTTCAATGCACTATGATTTTGAATAATTATGCTCATTTCATATGCCAAATTTCTTTAAAAAATACACATAGGGTAACTAGAAGGTTGCTGTGTGGTTAACGTAATCTTTCAACTGCCTAATAGAATATAGCAATACGACGTCAATTTTTCTCATTATTTTACACATTTTATTAAATAGAAGATGCATCTCGACCAATTAATACATAATTATTATAAACCATAACATTCTAAATATCAATCCAAACTTTGAGTGATGATGTGTCAGTTACTCATAATTATTTTAGTCTATTTACATTGTCTATTACATTGCAATGTAACCAATGTGATTTCTGGAATTATCAATCATTTCACATCGTCTCGACTGTTAATCTGATTTCACCAACTGTATCGACGGTGGAGTCGAAAAGTCGTATTACAATCACGCAAACAGTGACGCGCAGGGAGATTGCAATACAATTACACAGGCAGCGATACCTTTGATCCCATCTCTAATTTTAATTCAACACGATGAAACTCGGATACGCCCGCACACGAGCGTTTGCCCCGGCGTCAAAGGTACGGGCGTGTAGCTTCACGCCAAAGCTCGCACGTCCCACCCACTGCACTCGCACCCACACAAATAAGACGCAGACGAACGGAAGAGCTGCCCTCCGCTTGTGCAGCATCGCGTGGAGCAGCCAACCTCTATTTGCTCGCAGCTGCGCAGAGGCGCGCGGGAGGGGGCCCAAGGCCAACAAAAACAGAGCGTTAATACGGCAAAATGAGATGTACGGTTATCAGCGCCACGCGGCGGAGCGGGCGAGCGAACCAGCGGCGCGGCGATAATGAGATATCCCGCTGCAATTTATGGACTCGGGGGCGCACGCATAATTTTTGCCCTGGTCCGGCCTGTGTATACGTAGATACACGCCCCCTCTGTATCTCCTGGGGCAGATGCTGTTAAGAGTGCGAGCTTCCTTCTTCTTCCGTTCAATTTTATCGCCTTTACGAGCCGGCATTAATTTAACACGGCCGTTAAGTGATTCAATTTGCCGTTGCCTTCAAAGTAGGGTGTATTGTATACAGTAAAAATTGGAAATTGTTTTTACGATATCATGAATGCATTTGCAGCAGAAAGACTGTCAAGTACTTTATCGACAAGCTGCGAAAAATTTTAAAACGGAAACAATAGTTAATATTATGCGCTTTCCAATATATTTCAACTTAATGAATTTTATTAACCCTGCCATTGAACAAAAACAAAAAATAGATTTCTAAAACTCAAAAATAAATAGAAAACAAAGAATATCAAAGAAATAAAAAACTGGATTTTTGACCGCAATTGAGACAAAAAAAAAATAAGGAGAATGAGCTTTGTTTCATTAAAATCGATTCAGTAGAAGCTGACATCTCACGCCCGACATCTCACACACAACACGCGCACGCACGCACGCACATACACACATCCAACCAGACATTTTTCCAAAACATGTATTTCGACTCCAAATGACTAAAAACGTGTTTTTAACAAAACTTAAATGTTTTATACTATTACAAAGTTTCCTGTAGGGGGAAGCAAAACAATGTAATAAGCGTACAAGAATAATGCGAACATACGTGCATAAAATCTGGAACAAAAACATTGTCTGAACCAAATCCAATTTCTCTTGGCCCGCGCGAGCTAAATCACTCCGGGAGTCTGCATCATCTCGGCTAAACTTGCGGCCCCGCGCAAAAAGGCGCGAATACATAACTAAATCTACACCAGAGAATACACATCACACGAAGAGAGGACGAGGCGAGGTGGCGCAGCGGAACTGCAAATCGCTTCTACGCGCATAATGCCTGCCGGTGCCTGGGGCGTTGTTCAGCAGCAGCAGGAGTGCAAACGCGTCCTTCCGAGACTCGGCTCCTCCCCCGGCGGGACTAAGTTCGCACCTTAATTAAACGTGACGCTGCACACAGGGAGAGAGAGGAAGCGAACAGCTGGTGCGTTGCTAATGCGCGCGCCCGCGGACAGGTGCGCGCGAAAGCTCGGAGCGGCGTGACTCGCCGGATTATTGTCGCGGCCGGGGAGAAACTTATGGAAATGAATCGCCCGCTTTTCCCGCGGCTCTTTCCCGCCTTTTTCAGCGATAGATAAATTGTAAGGGGGTGAGAGCCTGATACGACGGTGATGTATGGGTGTGAGCGCGCGGTCGAGTAGCCCGTTCTTGATACTGAAAAATAAATAATTTTCTGAGTACGGTCCTGTACGGATGGCTCAGATGGATGTGGAGATTACAGAGTAATTTATTATTTCATCTTTTTGGCGCGGGGGCGTGTGATGTGAGTGACGGGGTCGCGTGGAAAAGGTAATGGATTAAAAGCAACAAAAATTACGTCATTTTTCAATATTTTTCTAACATGACGAAATTTTGATAGTTAAAACGAAAACAACTATTGAGGGAAGACTGAGGTGGAAAAACGCAAAAAATTTCGAAAAATCTAATTTTTTTTTACTAAATGATATAAAATTATAAAAAAAAAAAATGGAGAAACAATGCGTTTTTTATTTGTTTTTTTTTTTTTTTTTTACACAATTTAGAAGATTTCGATTACAACTGTATTAAAAGTTTGAAACTTGTTTTCTCAAGATGAATTGTTTCAATATTCCAAGAGAGGTATGCGCATCAATTTTTTTTTTAATTGATCTAAATAATAAAGCAGGTACTATTTTTAAGTACTATAAGCAATACGTTTTGGTTAAAATATCATAATTTTACTAAAAAGAAATGCTTTTTCTATGATATGTTAAACTAAAAATATTAAAAGTACTACAGTAACATTTTGATAATAGGTTATGCCTTTCATATAAATATATATTAGACACATTTCTAATTTTTCCAACCAATTTTTGTTTGTTTCGGTTGATTTTTTCATACAATGAATAGGAAAAAAATGTATGTTCCCTTAATAAACAATTAATTAAACCAACAATTTGTGTTAGTTGTTTATTAAAACATACTGACATCCACCTTAAAAGCCGCAGAGTTGCTCCTTTTTCGTTTTCGCATCTTCGAAACTTTGTTTCCTCCCCTTCTTATAGAATAAACGCGTTCCAATGGATCGGAGGAGAGCAAAACGGTTTAGCTCGGAAAACGAACTCAAGCGGAAATACAAATACGTTGAACGGGAAGCGATTTAAAGAGCTATATAGACGTTTCTTTCCCCCGATTGGACCAATTCCTACGAGTCGTCGTCGTCGCAGTCGTCGTCGGCCAGTCCTGGCGCCACCGCTTTGATCTCTTTGTTCCCCGACGATACCTCGTTAGCGGCTCGAGCTTTGTACGTATGTACCCGCGCCTCGTTTTCAGCTGCGGGAGCCGATCGAAATTTTCGCGAAATTACAGCCCCAGCGCGGAAATCATTTAAGTGGCGCATGAAGCTCTGTATATCGATCGTGCACCAGCTGAGGGCGCCCCGCGGCAATCTTGCCACTTTCAGCGCAACTTTTGCGCGCGGATCCCGGCGGCAAGGTAAAAAAGTTTCAAAGTTAGAATTCATTGAACGCGGTACGTAGTCTGTAACTAAACACTTGGTGGAATTTTAACGAGATTTCGCGAAGCCCCGACAGTCAAAAAGTATTAATTAAAGAAAAAAGCGTCAATCGCCCCTGTTAAAGTAAAGTAACAATTTAATTATTACCTGCGTTACGCGGAAAATAATCTGTTAAAATATAATATGTATACGCGAATATTTTATACGTGATAAACAAAGGCTAAATTAATAATGCTTTGTAAACCAGTAATCTGCCCGAACGTTAATAATTATTGATAAATTATGATTAAATTAACATTTTATTACTCATATATATGCCTCAACATTTTATTACTTACATATATAATTCATTAAAAATATATTTAATATTTAAGCATGCCTATAGCTAATAATCGACATCACTAAATAATATGTGCGTCAGGAAAAAGGTCGAACAAAAAGAAACGCCGCAGTGTGGCAACAGCAGAACGGGAGGGCGGAAAAAGCTCTAGCCGAATTAATAATTCGTAGTTCGACAAATAACTCGGGGCTAATCGTCGTACGCGTGTGCAACATGCAGTAGGTCGAGAACAGCCGAGATAGAAAGAGAGGTAGCAAGAAGTATCCAGAGAGCGACTGCAAACAAAAAGAGCTTGCGCATTGCTTTGAGCGTCGTCGCTGCTGAAGCCGCCGCGGAGAAATAGATCAGTCGCTCGGGCTTTAAGTTTTTTAACTTTTAAAGCTACGAGCGACATATATCTCGGCTACTGCACTTATTGAAAGGAGAGCTACGGATCTGTACGTATTATAATTTCGCGCTAGTCTCTCTCTCTGTCTTCGCCGAAGCGTGGCCCAAATGTCCCCCCGAATACATCAGCGCTGAGTGCCGATGCCATTACTTATACATTTTGGGCACGAATATTTTATCAGCCAGCGGGTCTTTTTGCCGGAGCACATGTGTGTCCGCGCCAGGATTTTACAGCGTTATAAATTTATCGACCACGAGGCTTTCTGCGGATCTTTCGACATTTCAAAGGTGAATAACACCAGGTATAGTTTCGAGACCCGCGTCTCTTCTAAACAAATTACTTTCAGACACACAACTCATCTGGATTGATCGGTCGCTCGCCTGTAGATACACGCGTTAATCACAGAAAATTCCCCATTCGTACAACGGATCCTAGCTCGATCCGCGTCAAACGCTCTCGCGTGCGAGGGCGCGACGATAAATTACCGATGCCCGCGAGCCAAGCGCAATCGGTTACACTACACAGGCTCCAGCGCGTTTTTTCTTTCTCCGCGACAGCTTTTACATTTTCGCGCGCGTGAATATGGCCGCGATCCAGCTGCGGCAATAGCAGACACGGCAGCTGATGCTTTATCGCGCGTGCGCGCGCGTATACCGAGGGGGATTGTTTTTAAATTTAGATTCACGACTCGGAGGCACGAGGGCAGGCGGGTCGCAAAAACGCGCATTTTCTCGACGGAGACCGGAGTGGTGGCAAAAACGCCCGACTGCTGGCTGAATGGAAGAGGGGAGGCGACCCCCGGTGATATATCGGATGGAAAGAGGATATTAAGTGAGACGTGACGAGGGTAAGTAAATTTTGTGAGGGCAAACTTCCTTTTCCAGGATAAAAAATTCGATGAAAATTTTCGTTAAAAATTATCGAAATTTCTGTAAGTCACTGGAATTATGTGTGTAATATATAGCACCTCTATTTTTTCAGGTTTATTTTGTATTGTTCTGTTTACCCGCGTAAAAAATTGAGATGATTAAAAGATCGGTTAAAGATACGTCTTGATTATGGCCGTTTTTGTTACTTTTTAAGATGTCAAATCTCAACGAATAATCTAGATAATTTTAATATCTTATTAATCATCGCCTTTAAACCATTTTTAAGATGATGATAAGATTAACTTGAGACAAACTTTTATGACAACTTTAAGATGTCTGATAAATAAATTGATTCGAAAATTTTTAAATTTATTAAAAAATTTTTTTAATCGATTCTTTAAACCTGATTAAGGGGTTTATACCAAAAGCAAGGCAAGCCTTGAAGTTCGGACTCTTGTTGAAGAGTTATTTAAAGGCTAAATCTCTCGGACTTCTATACTCTTGGCGTTTCAATGTGTTTAGGGGTGCTGCGATCGATGCGCCGCGTAGCGGCGGCAAACGACAACCAGGAGTTCGGTTACTTCCGATCGGTTGTTACCGTCGTTAGACGCTACGCGGCGCATCGATCGGGGCACCCCTAAACACACTTAAGGTAGTTCTCTTCACATTGCAAAAACTGAAAAAGCTTCTGAAAAAAATATACAAATATTCTTCAAAGTCACAGAAATGATACCATATGTTTGTTTACATACATTGCGGAACAAATTTTTGAGAAAAAAATTCTTGAAAATGGTTATTTTTACATGAGAGTAAATGAGTGCTATATCAACTGTGACAGAAAGTAATAGAATTACTCATCAAAAAAACTGGACTTCAAAAAGAAAAACATAGCTTAAGAAATATGAAATTCGGCTCTTTCTATTAAGTTTATCAAATATGTGTCAAGCCGATCTTTTTAAAAAGATATTAATGATTATAAACACAAATAGCAGACGACGTGCATGAGAGCGAGAGAGACAGAACGACGCCCATGGTATAGTTTGTGCTCTCGCTGAGCAACAAACTGTAGTGCCCGAGGAGAACCCCCTTAAACGCCAAGAGTATATCGACGCTCCCTACGAAAACTAGCACCTTTTTTGGCCTCCTCACGAAGACATTCCTCATTTCAGAAAACTGCAACGAAAACTAGCATAACTCAACACTTTGCCGCGAATACTAGTACAATTCGCGAGGTTGCCGCGAAAACTAGCATCATTCACGAGTTAGCGCCGAATAATAGTACAATTCGTAAGATTGCGAGGAAAAGTAGCACGATTCGCGAGTTTGCGACGAAAAGAAAGACGATTCGCAAGCTTGCCGCGAAAACTAGCACTTTGCGTGACCGTGTTAATTTACATAAGAGGCAGTGGAATGTGCTAGTCTTCGCCGCAATCAAGCGGATCGGGCTAGTCTTCAACGAAAATCAATGGGGCGTGCTAGTCTTCGCGGCCAACGCTGAAATGGACTAGTCTTCGTGGTAATCTGAATCGTGCTAGTTTCCGTAGGGAGCGTCGATATAAGTCCGAGAGATTCAGCCTTTAAATCACTATTTAACAAGACTCTAAACTTCAAGGCTTGCCTTGCTTTTGGTATAAACCCCTTAATCGGGTTTAAAGAAGTGATTAAAAAATTTTTTTTTTAATTTTGGAATCAATTCATTTTTCAAACATCTTAAATGTATGTCATAAAAGTTGTCTCAAATTAATCTTATCATCATCTTAAAAAATCTCAAAATCATCTTAAATTCAGTACGAAAGCTCATCTCGAATTCGTCTCAAATTCATTTCAAAAACATCTCAAATTTATCTTAAAGTGATATTAAATAATGAATTTCGTATGTCTGAAAACCATCTTAAAAATGCTTTATAAGGCCGAATGTAGCGATGATTAAAAAAATATTAAAATCATCTTGATTATTCGTTGAGATTGAAAAAGTAACAAAAACGGCCATAATCGAGACATATTTTAAAGCGATCTTTTTGTGATCTCAACTTTTTTTACGTGGGTAGTTTCCATTCTCAATTAATTTTTTTTAAACGAAATTCATTTCATGAAAATTAGATAAAATATATTTAAAGATTTCTAAAAAACTTTATATTGCTAGAAAACTTTGTTATTTAGTAAAAAAAAAAACATCAATTTTGTTTTGCATATTTGTGCATTCATACTGTGAAGTATTACAACGTTCTTCTGATGTGAAATAGTTGATAAATTTCTTGGAAAATTAAGCTTTGTCTCTAAAAAAGTTTGTTGTTAAAAAAGAATACAGAATAATGTACTATTTCAAACGTTCTTCTGCCATGAAGTAGTTCACAAATTTTTCTTTGAAAATAAAACTTTATCTCTAAAAAAAGAATAATGTGCTGAGGAAACGTTATCTGCACTAATAAATATATCTTGTAATCAACTAAAATGTAATTATACGTCAGCGCTTGATAAATTATCGAGCAGTCGTTGAAAGTTATCATTCAATTCTGCGCAAATACCTGTATACCAATGTTTCATAAAATTTGTTCGGAAAAGAATTCTCACACAATAAATACGGGAAAAATGAAATCGGAGAGATCGAAAAACGCACGACCAACTGAAAATTCCGAATGACCGATCAGGCGCAACATGGCTCCGCAAAAATTCGCAATTGGCATTTTCGCGCGGCGAGCCCGTAAAACAAATCACCAACCCGCGCTTAAAACGGAAGCAAACGCACCGGGCGCTACTAGCCCGAGGAATGCCAAAACCAAAAGGAGAAGGCGGAGGAAGGGCGCATCGAAATACCGCGTCTGATTTATCATCATCGCGCGCGCTCACTGAAATTCCGAAGTGCATGAATTGCGTCAGCGACATACACCGTCGCTAGCTGCCTTCTCCTCCCGCGCGGAGGTCGCCCAATTGTGTGTATGCGCGCGGCTCCTATATTCCCTCCTTCCGAGCGAGAATCCAGGCCGAGTTTGCTCCTTAAACGAGGAGAATGCCGTTCTGCTCTCGTTACGAGCGCCGATCCAGCTAAAGCGTCTACGTGATATTTCTCCGAGTGCCGCACGTGTACGTGTATGTATTTGTAGGGGACAATTTCTGCTGCGTTTCTTCGACACTCGCGATTTTCGGGTCACTTGCCGGCTAATCGATATTGTTGCGCCATGCACTGGCGTTGCTGGTGCGAATATTCCATTTGCAGGGACACGATAATTGAACAAGAGACGAGCAGAGCGAGTGTTCCCCTTTATTTCCTCGATTTCGCGGCGGCAATTGGATTTTCGACGAGTTGAATTTCGGCCGGATGATGATTTACAAATGCGTGCGGCGATTTTCAACTCTGCCGAGCCGCGACAATATAATTAACGTGACGACGTTGCTTTGCATTTTCATTGATAACGAATTAATGACGAATTAACCAGTGGAGTGGCGCGATTAATGTTTGAGTGAGCGCATCAGAACATAGCAATCTTCGCATTCGCAGGTTCCGGGAAATAAAGTGTGACCACACGTGTTTTTCAATGAGATATTTAAATTTTACAAAAAGAAGAGGCATATCTCAAAATAGATTAAATTTAGTGTATTCTATTTTACAAGAGTACTAGAAATCTAGGCCTAAATGTATTCATATCAAAACCGAATGAAGAAGTACCATTATTTCGACCAATAACCGAATTAATGTTACGTAATTCAGAATTAATTCCCGAATATATAGCGAGCATTGCAACGTATATTGCTCGCAGACATGAATGGACACCTAACAAAAGCCTTCCATACGCCTGTCAGTTTAGTAATGAGCAAATTCAAATTCACAGGGAAAAAATAAAACAGGAAAATCAACTGAATTAGTGAAGTAATAATTCCATTTTTCCAAAAATGGAAATTCTACTTTTCAAGAATGGAGATTCTACATTTCAAAATGAAATTTCTACCGATATTTTTGGAAGTGAAACGAACTTACCACTTTATAGTCAAATCAACTGTAGAAAATGTTGAATTAACTAATTATTTTTTTCCGTGCATTTAATTAAATCGTATAAAAAGAAAAAATGACATACTTTTTATTAAATTGTTCATTTTTCCAAAATATTTTAAACATTCGTCTAAATATTTTATATTTTTTCTTACCACATTGCATTTTAAGATCATAGAAAAGCATCCACTTCAAAATTATCAGCACTAATTACGCAGAATATGTAAATTTCAATGCCACACTGAGGGTGTAACACCGAGTATATTCAATGCGCATCCCACGCAAATCATTAGTTCCATCCATCATGATGCGAAGCTGCGTCAAACCCGCGTCTGCGACGTATTCGAAAGTAATTTAGTATAATGCGGCGCGCATTAGTATCCCAATGGCTTGTTTCACCATTATGCGAGTAAATACATCGATGGCAAGGGGAAAGGGAAAGGAGAGAGGGATAGATAGGGAAACACGGACTCAAAGCACAGCACACGCACGCGGAATCGAGAGTAGCAGCCGAGTTTACACTCGTTAACGAGCGCGTGGCCTTATGTACCCAGAGACTGCGTATCGCTGCAGGAAATGCAGGCCGTTTCTCCCCCTCTCACTGCGCCCAAACCGAGTTATCCGTTCCGGCGGTACGCGCTATACGACTGTTTTAATCACCTGCAGCTCGCGTAAGCAGCGAAATCCGACGATGCCGAATTAGTTACGCGAGGGAGTGTAGGCTAGGTTTGCGATACCCATAGCGCCAACTCGGGCGTTCGGAACTTCGAGCCCGCTCGTCGTTTTAAACTTGCGCGGCTGGGGAAAAGTTGCTATTAGACGACGGGGAGCTAATTTATACAAAGCAATAATTCAGAAGCGCGTGATGTTTTATGGCTTACACGTGTAAGGGAGTAAAGGTAATTTATTAACCTTTGAAGCGAGGTGTGTTTACCCCAAAAGTTTGTTCTTCGAACGGTGTATCATTGCGGAACGTAATAATTACTTCATTAGAAGGCAAAGTTAAAGCGAGAATGACGAATTTTATTCTGATTGTAACAAAATTTGTTCAAAAAATCACGTATTTATTTCAAAGCAGAATGTAGGGGAAACTGGGGTAAAACCGGATACTTTTTGGAAATTGTTTATTAAAAATAGATAATAAAATAATAACAGTTTTAACACTAGAATTGTTTTTAGTTTACATTCAGATAACTGAAAATCGACTTGGTTAGCAAAAAAGTATTTGTAAAAAATGTTATTAGAAATTTACGAAGAAATTCTACGTTCTAGAAATTATGTAAAAACGTTGTTTAATGAAGAAATCTTTTATTAATAATTATAAATTAACGTTTTTTTATAAAAAATCGCTGAAGCCATATTTTCTTCTGACCATCTTTGCCGGAAAGACTTTCTAATACATTTACGCATTTCTGTACCAAAAAAGAAATTAATTTTGTATGTACAATGTATGAATAGCGCACTAAATGTCTACCTACACGGTTAAAAAAAGATCGCTATCGCAGCGAAAAAGCTTGCTGTGGCAGCGATTTTTATTGCTAGGAAAATACAACGAATTCGGATTGCTGTTTCAACGACATAAACATTTTTGTACATGTAATCAAATAAGTTTGCAACGTTAACAATCCATTTTGCTATAGCAATCTCTTGAGCCATTGTAGTAGCAAACTCAAATTGCTATTCCAATCAATTTTGTCACTGTAATGCATATGATATCTATCAATTATTAGGTTATAATGAGAATGATTTTTTTTACTTGCATAGAGAATAAAAGGAAAAGATATAGGAATTGAAAAATAGTACATTGGACAACTAGGGAGGCAAATTGCCGCCTTTGGTGACCGAGTGATACACGAGTAGTCAATATCATCATCCGAGTCTGAAAATTGCTCAATTGCTAATGAGTTCAGGAATAGAACCTTTCTTTGCATGGAAAGTGGATAGGGGATCGGACACATCGAGTCGTCATAACGGGAGACTAAGTTCTCTTCCTCCCGCCGTTCCCTAGACTTCAAATACTCGATTTTCGATTCACTTTTCTATGCAGAGAGAAAGGGCCTTTTCCATACACATGTTGCATGACTTAATATACTTGTTCATAGCTAAAGAAATTTAGAAATACGATTAAAAATTTTTATTAACGAATTTATTAAAAATTTAATTTAATATTATAAAACATTTTCCGTAATAATATAAGAATTTCCGTCACTAATAGAATATGTATTCAATACTGTATGATCGTATAAGGAGTTAATGCGACTACAAAACCATGTATCGGACTCACACTACATATGCATATAAATAACTACCAAAGTACTCCGTACATAATATATACAGTCCCTACAAATAATGTCTTCTTAATTTTACCAAAAGTAGGCAAAAAATTTTCATCTATGCTTAAAAAAATTATTGACTCTAGTGTATATTCTATTCCCTTAAAACTACTTAATACTTTTTACAAATTCGTACTCTCGAAATTTTTTTTTAGTGTAAAATCGGACACTGTTACAAAATAGCGCATATACACTATTTTTTTTGAACATATACACAATACTTTAGTAAAAATCCAATTTCATTATTTTGCAAGTACATATACATTGAATAAATAGTGCATATTCACTATTTTGTACCAGTGCCCGATTTTGCACTGAAAAAGATTTAGAGAGATGTATAATTAGTATCAATATTTCTGAGTAAATGATTTTGAAAATCAACCTTTAAATTTATCGATAACATCATCAGGTATTCTCCACCTACGTAAGAAGGTTAAACGCATATTCGACGCTCATGATGCTGAATTGACGTTGCAATACTTTTTTGTTAATGTAACTATGTAAAGGGATTAACATAGCAACCAAAATGGTTGCTCTAACGATTTCCTATTGCTACGCTAAGCAAGATAATATATCGTATGCACGCTCGTTCTTTGAATGAACAATTTTTATTGTAACAGCGATTTACTTCGCTATACAGAACAATTAGGAGTTAGAAATTTAACGAAGTTATCACAGCGATTGCCGAATTGCTATATTGATCATAAAATTGTTTGGCAG
The DNA here is from genome assembly GCA_036365515.1 of Torymus aiolomorphi. Classification (NCBI taxonomy): domain Eukaryota; kingdom Metazoa; phylum Arthropoda; class Insecta; order Hymenoptera; family Torymidae; genus Torymus; species Torymus aiolomorphi. The sequence continues at coordinate 145,575,493 of CM070876.1, forward strand.
AACAAAAGTTTGTTATCATAGCAAACTTTTTGTTTGTACTTACAAACTGTATTGCTAATCTTATTTAACAAACTATGAATCGCTGTCTCGATCATATTATTTTTTACTGTGTATTATAAGTTTATTTTATCATTACATTAAAAGAAAAGAGAAAATAAGCTGTCCGGTTGTACCCCAACCTAAAGTAACGGATTTTACTCCAAAGTTCGAAAAAAAGTAATTATTCATTTTTTGCAATTAAAAAGTAAAATTAAGAAATGGAATTGCTCCTACTTATTTATTATAACATAAATAATAAGGTTATGTACATACTGAAAGAATATGTTACTTACAGGAAGATTATAGGCACTATGACTGTTACGATGAACAGTCGTGCGAGCTAAGAAATCTCACATGCTGATCGTATACAAAATGATAATAGAAACATTCTCAAAGAGATACCATAATAGCTATTATATAGATCGCACTAGTAGTAACCGAGAAATTGAGAATTCCGGTGTTGCTCTTGTACCCAGTTTTACCCCAGTCTCCCCTATGCAGAAATTATGACTTACATAAATGTAACTTACATATATCATTCTACTTAATTCTTTAGAATTAAGTAGAGTGATTTCACCAGTAAATGAACGTTAAAGTTCAGTGAATGAACGGGTCACGTGATGCTTTTAATCACTTAAATAAAATGCTTTTATGATATTAAACCGTCATAAAATGTCTTTTTTTAAAGTTTGGAATTGGGGTTAAATGGTTCATGAGGCCACAAACATTAAACATATACTTTATCAACGATTTTTATTAAAAAATGTTCATTCACTGGTGTCTGTTCAATCACTGCTCGTCACCCTAATGAACCAAAATGAAGTAAAATGTTGTTTACCAACGCTTTTAGTAAAATAAAGGGTCATTAAATGTTTTCATGTTCCAGTCTATATAAATAGACAACACAGTTATGAGAATTACGCACGAAAGATTTTGATATGCTGATGGCGCATAACACGGACTTGAGCTCAATTTTGTAACATAAAGCTAACGAAACGATTATTTAATTGGATGAAGTCGTTCTATTTCACAGTAAAATTACGAGCGAAAGCAAAAATAAAAATAATATTTGGGAATGTCTTACGTTACCATTGTCATTTTGAAACGAATGTTTGAAAAAGTACAAGCAGAATGTAAAATCAATAATTAATATATATGGTTTAGTATACTATAGAGTAATTAGTATAGTGTTTTAACGTTATTTTGACTATTTATATTGGTGCATTATTACCGTAATTATAATGAAAAATTTTTCTAATTTTACGAACCAATGTTGATTGTTATGAGTATAATTAAATATTCGATAGTTGAATATTTCTATTGAAATGCTAGTTTTTATAAATCGAATAACTCGATCAAATTTATACTTGCCGTTATAGTTTTTAATTAAATATACAGATAAAGAGCGCAGCCTGTTGCGTGCTTAACTGCTTAGTTAATTAATTGCGTGCTTAGTGCACTGCTTAATTATTAGTATACGACCGAGTGAAGTTTTTAATAGATTCTTGTTTACGATCCTGGTTAACGTCATATTGATTCAATAAACAGCGACGATTTTTTTCATTAGCCTTTCATCTTAGTTATCTTGACAGTTTCGTCAACCCTTAAAAAGAATTCTTAATTAAAGAAGTCTTTTTCCATCCGTCGTAAACCGAAACGGACGGGCGAAAAGTTCCTAAAGAAGCAGTAAAAGACAGGCACGTCAGCGCGCAAGTATCTCCTTATCGAATCCTCACACGTAGCAGCCACCGAGAACAATCAAATCCGTTGAAAGCGAAAGCAGCTCACGCGCGTGTCCGTTAAATCCACCTCCGAGAAAAGGCTGCTAGAGCATCGATAACTTTTTCGGGGCAGAGTCGTTGTAAAGAGGTAAGGACGCGTGGCGACAAAGGGAGAAAGCGAGCCGCGGCACGTGCCCCTGGTAAAATGGGCTCTAAGAGCGCGCGCGCGAACGAGACGCTGCAAAGCTCGGGAAGACGCTTTTTACGAGGGCCCTGACTCTCTCGGCTATCCCTTTTTTGCTCAGGGCATCATGTGTATGTGTCGCTTTGTCGCGTCCTTTTCTTTTTATGGGGAAGTCAGCGTGTCGACGCAATCAAGAAGAGACGGGCAACGGTGTGTTGGATTTTTTCTGCGACTCCGTGATGGATGAACACGTGTCGTTGCCAAGTAGCGATAGCGGTGGTAGACTTTTACTTTTGATTTGTAGATAAAATCGCGGCGTTGGTAATAACAAGAGGCGGATTATCAAAACTTTTAAAAAATTAAAAATTAAAGTTGACTGCAACTCTCTTCTATATTGGTATTAGTAGTACTCTCTAAAAATGAATATGTGAAAAGTCGTTCATCGGTGCGAATAAGTGAAAAAATTGACTAATTCTTTAGTGAATATTCTTTTATTGAAGAAGTGGAATAAGTCAATATTAGTCACTATGTAATAAATCAATATTCACTAAGGAATTAGTCAATTTTTTTACTTATCCGCACCAGTGATCGACTTTTCACATGTTCATTTTTAGAGAGTAATAAGTTCCACTGGGAAATTATTGAGAATGAAAACAAAAATATTCATTTTTTACGGTTTTTCGCAGTTCTTACGCTCTTAGCGTAATAATATAGTATTTTAAGCTAGGTTTATTACACTTTTTCCGTTAAAAATTTTTATAGTCAACCCTCATCACCATAAAAACATAAGATACGTTTCCTTATAACAAACTTTTCTTCACTAAGAGAACGACAAATTTAAAAGGCGGAATCATAAAATTAAAATTAACGAAACTTTAGCTGAAAAACGTTCTTAAGTTTGCAATATTGCTTTTTAGTGGGCATTCAGAACTCCCAAACTCGTAAGCTCAAGAACTGCCATGCAAAACAGCAATTTATCCTTAATGTATTATCTAAAGAAAAAGTCAATGTACACATCGTTTCTGTGAAACTTTTTTTTTTCATTCACTGCAAATGCACTGCAAAGCACATTTCACTATTTGCAAAAATAAAATACGTCTGTCACAAAGTTCTCGCATATATAACTTACCTAACGTTCGTGATAAAACGCGTTACGTCTCCGATTTCGCAAAGTTCATTAAACAACGTTACAGCAGCTACACCAAACAAATGCATCACAGCATGATATACCAAACGTGACCTCGGAGTCAGCTGTAATTCAGCGAGCTTTCAGTTTAGAGTCGCAGCAGTCGAACTCACACCGCCTGACTTGGCTAATTTCAATTCGTTATCTCACGCGCGCGCGAGCTCCCGGCGTTTCTCGCTGAAGCATTGTCGACCTGCATTCGACTGAGGCGTAACCCAGCCAGCGGCGCGCGGTTAGCTTCAACTGCCGCTGGAATAACTTCGGTTAATGGTCGGCGTCGGGAAGTTTCGCCCGAGGAATCGTAAACGAGTTCGCGGCAGTTTTCTCTCGACGCTTCTTGAGAAGTTACTGCGAGCACTATAACTCCGGCTGGCGCACTACCTCTCTGAAATATCCTCGTCATTATCTTCGTTATCGATTCTAGGTATGTGCCATTTTTTCAATTACCGATGGAAAATTTTTTTTAAACCTACTCCACATTTTCAACAACTCGTTGACGCTTCTAGTGTCAGTTCAAGCCTTGGAGAAGTTGCACTCTTTTTGCTTAAAAAAAAAAAAAAAAAAAATTGTCGTGACCCTTATTTAAGGTTGTATCACCCCATTCAAAAGTTAGTTTTTTATGTTAAAACTTCGATAAATAATTATATAAAGCAACTAATCAATTTTGAGTTTTCGCGATCTGTATATAAATGCTATAAAAATATTACAAGCTTTAAAAATTGGAAATCGAAGCAAAATTGTAGAATTCACATATATCTCTTATTAAAATCGTCAAAAGGCGTTAATTTAGACATAATGACGATTTTAAAAAGAGATATGCCAATTCTACAATTTTGCTTCGATTTCCAATTTTTAAAGCTTATAATATTTTTATAGCATTTATATACAGATCGCGAAAACTCAAAATTGATTAGTTGCTTTATATAATTATTTATTGGAGTTTTAACGTCAAAAACTTTTGAATGGGATGTTACGGGTCATACAACCTTAACATTTTCCTTCATATAAAGATACCGTTAAAAATATTTTGATTAAAAATTTCCATCTCGGTTTTAAGTAAATTTCACGTTAAAACTTCTAGCCGCATATACTACTTACTTTAACAAACTAGTTTACGTATTTTTAAATTACCCCCTATATACTGCAATTAAACCAATGCTTTATCTAAACCAAACAAACATAATTCTCTGGAAATTGGGTTACGTAGAAATATACGCATTTTCATTTAGGACTATATACTAAAATTTTAAATTAGCCAGGACAATTTTAACGGCAATCTCCATTGTGTTTTCATAACAGCGTTATCTAGCCCCCACGTACAAAGCATTATATGCGTTATTTGATGCCGGTTATCTGTCATATTGCGTTGCTGGCGCGGTGCCAGCGAATTCGCCTCGGCTTATATATGCTCTCCTCTTGGTAGGTGTGGTACTCTACTTTCACGCGCGTCGCGCGGGGTGAAAAATGCGATTTTAATACGACTCCCGCATGCGCGCGCCACCGCTCGCAGCCTCGATATGCTTCTCTCTCGTGTGATTTCTCCATAACCGGGGCCACTCTGTATTCATAATGCCTTCAGCTCGAATATGTAATGTTATTTATCGATAAATATATTATTAAATATATATAAATTTCGCTAATGTATAATGCATTAATACAACGAAAATAATATATGAATTTGAAATTATATTTTCAATCCTCAACCTACAACATTGCAAATATCAACTTCTAATTATTCTATTTCTAGCTACCTCATCTATTTAAAATTCTGCAGAGTCTATTCAGACCGAAATAACTTCTCACGCTGGCGCAAGCAGCTCGCCGCGCGCGCAACTATATCGCTTAACGTCTTTCTATTTGACGATCGCGAACAATAAGAAGCAATTTGCGTTTATCGCATGTCTCACCTTCAAAACAACCACGCGAAGCGGCAGCAGCAGCCTGAATAACAATATATCGCCTTAGCTGTCCGTGCACGATTCTCTCACTCGCGCGGCTTCAATTCCTCGTTTTCGCGCGCGGCTGCGACGTAAATTCAGCGCACAGTGTATTGTCTCGCGCGCGTAATCCAATCGCCACACTACCGCACGAACGAGAGGAAGAAGGAGGAGGAGGAGAAGAAACGACTTTAACGAAGGCTCGCGCGCGCTCGGGCACTCGATCACCGGCCATTGCGCGAAGGTGCGTAAGCCAGCTGCGCTGATAAATGGAATTAAGAAAAAGGCGGTGCGCGCGCGGGGGGGAAAATGGAATGGGGCGGAAAAAGTAGTCGAAGAAAAACGACGGGGGCGGAGGATTTAATCAACTCTCGAATCGTTTCCCCGATGCGCTTCTGCGGGAATTGTAAAATAAGTCTGATTAAAAAGTGCAGCGAAGCTATTGTGAGTATATTTATATCCTTATTCTTAGAATATCGACCGTCGTGAACTTTTGAACTTATACTAATTGAGGCAACTCGAATTTTTTCAGAACATATAAATTGGAATTTATTGAATAAAAGGGCAAAATTTAATTTTAGCGGCACAATTTTTTAACCTTTTTACTCCGAGCCATTAAGTCTGTACCCCAAAGGACGTAAAATTTATAAACGCTCGTCACGATGTCACTTTACGATGCATAGAATATTTTAAATTTGCTAACGCAATTTGGTTCTGTACTGCATATGCGACCGCATGCACTGTCACCGGGAAATATTTCAATAAAACAGACGCGTGGAAAGCAGTCTCTTCGCGGAATTTCGCGCTGCACACAGCCTATATACGTGCCTATCGGCTATCGAGGCGCGTTGATTCGTTACCGTGAAATAGCGCAGAGGAAAATCTAGCCGCCTCAATAAAATCCATATGCGCGAGCCTTTTCGCGATGAATATGCAGAAGGTGTGGCTTTCCTGAGCTAGGCGCAGCACAAGCGCCCGCGAAGGAAAAAAGCGATCGACGCGTATATATAATGCATACGAACTCGCGTTTTGAAGGAGCAGTGTGGCTTCCAACAAATTTTCGCCGCTATTTTAGAATGCTTGTATCGTGTTGTTGTCCGAGGTGAACATTGTATTTTTGGAGCATTAAAAAGGAACCCATAGTTTACCATATGTATTCAATATATTTTTATGGCCTCGATCGGAAGCATTGAATATAACGAAAACCGGAATATAGATTTCTATTTACGACACAGACAATTTTCAGTAAAAAAAAAAATGATGTAGTTTTAAATGACATATTTTCCATCTTTTAAAATTGTTATTAATTATTTTGAATGCTACTTTCAATCGACGTCAATTACTTCCAATTTTCTCCCTTATAACGAGCCTCTCCTCACCTTCCAACGACAGTCAAGATGGAAAACAGTAATGCAGTAGGGAAAAGGAATAATCCCAGTAATTTGTTTTGTGATTCAGAATCGTAACAACGAGGCGGCTGAAAAAAAGGCTGCACTCGTTGTATATCGAGGCTACCACACGATCGTTTCGAAACGATTTGCCAGATAAGAGCCGGCCGAGGACTATTATCAATGATGCCGCGAGCTGTTATGCCGCTCAATATGTGCCTGCGACGCGGCGGGCATGCATTATGCGGCTATGGCTCTACCCGCGGCAATGTGCCTCGTATCATCGACCGTGGCGCACGCGCCTGCAGCAGTAAATTTCCTCCTAATGACCAATCGCTCGCGCGGATTATATACCTTCTCGTTACCATTCTTAGGAAACTATGAGGGGAGACTCAAGTACGCGACGATGAGGAATTTTTTTTTCTTTTTTTATGATCCCACGTCGTTTCGTTTCACTTTTTGCTAGAATTTTGAGTAATAATAATATGTTCTATATGGTGGAGTTGAAAGCGACGAAACAGAAGGAATTATTATCTTTTCAATGCAAGTGCCGAAATAGAACTTCGTACTTGGTTATTCAATTTGTGGGAAACGTGACGTGACCAGCCATAGTTGAGTTTATTCAGAGCTTCGCCGCATTTTTTCAGAATAACTGCATATAATTTGCTTGTTCGTTGAAAAAGGTGCAGCGTCAAAAAGACGATCAATAATATAGCCCGTTGAGAATAATAATTAAACGTAAAATATGCTGTCTCAAGGAACAAAGTAAACTATTACCCGAGGGAAAATAATGAATGGCTTTGTAACCTGAAATTATAACACTTTTTATTTCACACGAAAATTAAATTGAAGCCTTCATTAGCTTTAATGAACTACGAAAAAGAATGCGGATTTGAATATACACGGAATGTTGCCTAAGTGCTGACGAGCTGCATATCATCAACTTTTATCGTTCTAATCTCATGAGTCACGGGATAAAAGTGTTTTTGTTATTCGAGTTGACTCTAAAAATGTTACAAAGGATATTCGTACATGATAATGAAAAGTAGTACAGAGGGAAATGTATTAGTATAGAAAATTGTAAAATTTTAATTATTACTAGCGAAAATACCTCACTCGCAAACGCTCGTTCGGTTTGTGTTACGTTATTTAAGTAGAAGTTTTAAAATTTTTTAAAATATGATACCAAATATATTTTAATAATATCTAAATTAATTATCTAAGTAACATTGATTTCAATTTATACTAAAATAAATAATGCAACATAATCCGAGGGAGCGTTAACGAGCTTATTTATTAAATTTCAAGCGAATTTCCTATTTATTAAATAGAGAAATTACTTAAAAAATTATTTCATGACAATCTTAGAATTAGCTATTTTTCGTATCCCTTTACTATTGTTATTCCTATTTTGGATAGAATAATCTTGAACAATTGCACCATAATGAAAGAATGACTCAAGAGACATCACATCAATTTGTATAAAAATAGATCTCATAACAATGTAATCGATCTTACTGATGAACCTGATTCAGATGAAGTGATTATAGATATTACATTTAACAATTTCTCAATTAATAAAAGAAAGTATTGCCATGATAGTAATGGTACGAATTGTGAAACTAAAAACAGTGTAACTCACTTAGAAGAAAAAAATATACTGATAATTTTGAGGAAAAAAAAGATAGTAAATTATCTAAAAGTAAGCTTTATTACTTAAAAAATAAACAAAAAATTTTAGAAATAAAAAAAAAGAAAAAACAAAATATTAAAGAATAAAGTTAAGAAAAATGTAAAAGAAGTAAATGCAGCAAAAAGTCGATTATATTATAAAAAACAACATAAAATTTTAGAGTATAAGAAATCCAAAAAAATAAATAATACAATATTCAAACAGGCTTCTATAGTAAATACTTTAACAAATGAAAACTTAATACAGGAAAATAATGTTGGTAACTTACAATTAGATCTTACATGTAAGTTTTGCAATGAAAAACATTATCCTTTTGAACTATCTCGAGACAAAAACTTTTCCACGTGTTGTCATAACGGAAAAGTAAATTTACAAGAAGATCCTACATATCCACGAGAAATGGCAGAATTAGCAATCGGAAACACTTTTGTAAGTAAAAATTTTAAACAATGTATTAGATGTTATAACAATGCCTTAGTCTTTGCCAGTTTTGGAGCTACTTTTGCGAAATTACCTGGTAAAGGTCCTCCTGTCGTACGGATATGTGGACAAGTTTACCATAGTACATATGCACTGCATCCCAATGAATAAGATAGACGAAAGTATGGGCAATTGTAAATCGATATATTGATAATTTAAAATGTTCAATGTCAATAATAAAACAATTAGATATTATAATAAGAAAATTGAATCCATACGCAGAGGCCTACAAGATGATGCATGAAGCAGAAAACCAAGAAAAGGCATGTTCGATTAAAAACGGGGTACAACCGGCACTAGTAAAAATGTTAATTAAAGAAATCCAAAAGACAAACATAGATATAATCAAGCTACTTGTAATGAAGTAGCTGTTGTTTTTGTTGGAGAAAATGGCGAACCACCAATCAAAAGGATATCTGTATACATTCTAACTCTGATGGGCCTACAAATATACCTTGCATAAGTTAACACGTTGATCATATGACTTATCCGTTAATGTACCCTGTAGGTGGTTTTGGATGGATGCCTAATATGAAATGTAATGGTAAAAATAAAATTACATCTCTACAATTTTATTCGTACAAATTAAGCATTAGAGATGGTTTTAATCCATTTTTGAATTTAGGATAATTAACTCAACAATATATCGTTGATGCGTAGATAAAAGTAGAAAGTTCTAGATTATATTATTTAAAAAGGCAACAATATATTAAAAACTGAATTATACAAAAGCTTAATGGATCACCTCGAAAAGAAACTTACAGAAATTAAAAATGTAGAAATAATTGGAGAAATGTTAATATTGCTATCAAGTTTTTCAGGAAGTCCACGGGCATTACATTCAAATTTTATAGATGCTATGGTTCTAGTTCAGAAATATGGAAAACCAGATTTGTTTATCACGATGACTTGTAATGCGCTTTGGGAAGAAATCGTTAATAACATTGGCGTAAATTATTATTATTACTTATTACCAGAATAATTGTCGTTACATCAAATATACAGATATATATCTGACCAACTGACATCCTACAGAGATGCATAATAATATCTGTATGTAGGTCTGGTTGTATAGCTTACATATTAACTAACTTATATATAAAAAAATTGACTAAGTACTATAATTTTGAGGTTCAATGTATACAATATAGTGTGTTGAGAATATAAGGTTAGTTTTGGTATGGCACATTAATTAACAATTAACAAAAGTGTTCTTTGTAACACGTGATAAAATATTTATATAAACTTAATACCCGATATTTGTGTGTGTGTGTGTGTGTGTGTGTGTGTGTGTGTGTGTGTGTGTGCGCGTGCGTGTGCGTGTGTGTGTGTGTGTGTGTGTGTGTGTGTGTGTGTGTGTGTGTGTGTGTGTGTGTGTGTGTATTAATTCGATTTTTCTTAAATGTTTTTGGTAATCCGCTCTTTTAACTTATTTTTTCTATAATATGTATCATTCAATATTTTTAGATCATTTGGTAGATTATTGTATATAGTGATAGCTTTTAAATGGCTATCTTTACTACTTATTGTTTTATGTCTTAAAGGTATTTGAATATTCTTATTTCTTGTTATACTTGTTGTGTTTAAGTATTTATTTCTTAGTGTACTATACTGATATATTAAGGCTTCATATAAAAAAGTTGTTCAATATTTAAAGGGTTATTGTGTGTTATAAATGTGTCTTTGTTTATTATTTTCAATAGTCTGATTTGCAATCTTTTGATTAAGTTTAATGCATTTGCATGTGCACCTCCCCAGGCTATAATTCCATAGCATATTATACTATGGAAGAAAGTATAATATATCATTTTTAGAGTTTCTATTGTCATAAACTTGGATATTTTTTTGAATATGAAAATCAGATATTTTGTTTTATTTGCTATGTATTCTATGTGTTTGTCCCACTTTAGATTTTGATCAATTATGATACCCAAGTATTTATAGTGTTCAACTCTGTTTAAATTTTTTTTCCTAAATTTGTATGTTTAGATTATTAGGGATACTGTTACTGTAACTTCCGTATGTCATCTAAACTGTTTTGTCCATGTTCAAAGAGAGTTTGTTTTGACCGATCCGTGTAGAGATTTTATCTAAATTATTATTTAGCTTTAATTCGACATCGCCCCAACTCTTCCCTGTTGCTATAACAGTTGTGTCATTCGCATATGACATTATGCTGTTGTCAGGCATGTTTTGTAGGAGATCATTCACGTATAGTATAAATAATAATGGTCCCAAAATAGTTCCCTGTCGGACACCAGTAGTAACAGTGTTAAATTCACTTGTATATTCATTAATTTTAACTCTATGCTGTCCATTATTTAAGTAGCTTGTCATAAGTTTATGAGCATTGCCTCTTATCCCATAATTATAAAGTTTGTTAAGGAGTATATTATGATCAACAGTATCAAAAGCTTTCGCAAGATCTAAGAAGGCAATTGTATATTATATATCATATTAGTTAAATAATTCAAAGCATCTTTTGTACTTTTATTTTTGACAAATCCGAATTGGTTATGAGAGGTAATTTTACATTCATTGATAAAATTAAGGATTCGATTGTACGAGGTCTGACCCAAAAGTATCCGACCTACCTCGATTTCTCGGCGCTTGACTTATTCTTCGTCATCCGGTTGGTGGCATCCTTCAAAATAGTCCCCATGTGATTGAACAACACGCTCATATCGATGCTTCCACTTCCTAAAGCAGTCTTGAAAATCAGTTTTTAGAATCGCTTTTAGTGCATTCGTCGCATTAGTTTCAACAGTCTCTTTGTCGTCGAATCGGTATCCTTTAGGCTGCATTTTCAATCGAGGAAGTAGCCAAAAGTCACAGGGAGCTATGTCGGGACTGTATGGAGGCTGGCGAAGCTGTGCAATACTGTGTTTTGATAAATACTACTGCACAAGATTTGATGCATGCGCTGGAGCATTGTCGTGGTGAAGAAGCCAGTCACCGGTTTGCCAAAAGTGCGACCGTTTTCTTCTGATTGCATCACGCAGTCTTTTGAAAATTTCAACATAGTACTCTTTGTTAATCGTCTGACCTGTAGGAGCATATTCGTGGTGCACAACGCCTTCATAATCGAAAAAAAAAACAATCAACATTGATTTGACGTTGCTTCGACTTTGACGGGCTTTTTTCGGCCGAGGCTGTTGTTTTGTTTCAGGATCGTAACCATAAACCCATGATTCATCACCAGTAATAACCTTTTTGCAAATTCGCTGTTCGGTTCTTTCCGTCATTTTTAGCAATGAACAAAATCCGACGAACGCAAAAAAGACGTAGTACACAAATACACGCTGCGCGGGAACTAAGGCGTCTCATCGGTAACTAAGGCATCTGAGGGGAAGGTTAGGAGCTACTAGTGACGTTCATACCCTACAGAGGTCGTCTGAGTGTTTTGGCGCGAAGATATGAATGCAGGTGGGATACTTTTGGGACAGACCTCGTATATTATTTTTTCAAATATCTTGGCTATATTAGATATAAGTGATATTGGTCTATAGTTAGATGCATGATTTTTACTATTCGCCTTGTGTATAGGTATTATTTCTGCTTGTTTAAGCGTCTCTGGCCAGACCGCTTTTTCAATGCAAAGGCTAACTACATGCACTAATGGTGTTGCGATATAGTATGATACCGTTTTAAGCATTTTAGTATTTATTTAATCAACTCCACCATTTTTCAGCTTCATGTTGTTAATGATTTTAGTAATTTCGTCATGATTTCTTGGTGTCAAGAACTATATTGAGCATCAAGTACTTATTTAAATATCGCTATAAAGGTCATGATTGTGCTTTGATTGAAATGAAAATTCATAATAAAATTGCAGATGGTGACAATGTAAATACTAATGATATAGATAATGTAGAACTTGAATATGATGAAATAAAACAATATATTAACAACTAGATATGTATATCCTCCAGAAGCTATGTATCGTTTGTATGAATATAAATGAGTGAATTATCGCATAAAATTTATAGATTAGCTGTTCGTATCGAAAATGAACAAAACGTGTTCTTTAGAGAAGGTTGTGAAGATGAAATTAATACTAAAAATGTAGACACAACTCTTACGGCGTGGTTTCAACTTAATAAAAAGGATGCTGCAGCAAATAAATATTTATATTGTAATATTCCAAATTATTATGTTTTTGCTGAAAAATGCAAAATGTGGAATGTAAGAAAACAATTTAAAAAACAAACTTTAGGTAGAATGTATGTAGTAAGTCCTCAACAACGAGAGCGTTTTTATTTAAGATTATCACTATTACATGTTATTGGTGCAACCTTTTTTGAACACTTAAAAACAGTAGAAAATGTAACTACTCAACTTTTCTTGAAGCTACTCAAGTTAGAAATTTAATTCCAACAGATGAAGAATGGGACAGTTGCCTACAAGAACCATCACAATACAAATTTCCAAAAGCTATGTGCGAGTTATTTGCTTATATATGTGTTTTTCATAATCCTGTAAATGCTAGAGAACTATATTTGATAAGTATAAAACGGATTTTGATGTGCCTATAGTAAATGAAGTCATAGGTGAACATTCCGCACTTAAAATCATTAATGATATCTTAAGTGTAAACGGTTATTATTATTTAACAGATTTCAATTTGCCTTCTTTAGATATTACTATTGACAACTATAATGATAACGTTGTAGATCATTTTAATAAAGCATCTCAGAATATAAATAATAGAATAAACACATTCACAAATGCACAAAGTATCATTTTTAACACTATACTAAATGCTGTTAATGGGAATGGAAATAAATGTTTTTTCATAGATGGACCTGGTGGAAGTGGTAAAAGCTATATATACATTAATTGCTTATTTCAAAGATAATAAAATAAAGTTCTTCGTGTAGCACTGACAGGTATAGCAGCTAATTTATTAGAAGATGGTAAAACCGTACATACAGAATTTAAATTACTTTATACCACTCTAACCTCAAAATCACAACTTTGATATGATTTTTCGGCGCTCGTGGTATAAAATACCGTTCGAAACTAGTGCGTAAGTCGATTATTTAGGTGGTGTGACTTTTTCGCACTCGCTTCGCTCGTGCAAAAAGTCATACCAGCTAAATAATCGACTTCCCCATCCGTGTCGAAATGTACTATTTAATCATTCATGAACAAACTACATGTAATATAGGTATATCCTAATACTAACAATGGAGTATTTCTCAAAAATGTACAAGTTATTATATGGAATGAAATTACAATGACATCGAAGTATGCTTTTGAAGCAGTTGATCGTTTATTTAAAGATTTATGCAGCAACAACGACGCTTTTGGTGGTAAAATAATAGTAGTTTCTGGAGATTTCCATCAAACGTTACCTGTTGTCCGTCATGGTCATCGAACAATAATTATAGATAATTGTATAAAAACAGTAAGTTATGGGTTAAGTTTGAAAATATGTGTTTAAAAGATAATAAACGCATTAAAGATAATAATATAGAGTTTAAGAAAAAGCTATTAAATGTTGATGATGACATTTTTAAAATCGAGTTCGAAATAAATAATGAAGTTATTAATATTACAATTGAAATTTTATGAAACGGTGATATTATAACAGAAATTTTTGTCCAACAATTGTCCGAAAAATGTCCTAAAATTGTCCGAAAATTGTCCCAAAAATTGTCCGAAAACTGTCCCGAAAATTGTCCCAATAATTTTCCGAAAATTGTCCCAAAAATTTGCCGAAAACTGTCTCAAAAATTGTCCCAAAAACTGTCTTAAAATTATCCCAAAAATTGTCCGAAAATTGACCCAAAAATTGTTCCAAAAATTGACCCAAAAATTGTCCGAAAATTGCCCTAAAAATTGTCCCGAAAATTGTCCGAAAATTGCCCCAAAAATTGTCCGAAATTGTCCCAAAAATGTCCCCAAAAATGTCCCAAAAATTGTCCCAAAATTTGTCCGAAATTGTCCCAAAAATTGTCCGAAAAATGTCCCAAAAATTGTCCCAAAAATGACCCAAAATTATCCAGAAATTGTCCTAAAATTGATGAAAATTGGAAGGGTGAATTAGGAATAAAAGTGAGGAAACATCATCTTAACACGGAAAAAAAATTATGGATTTACTAAAAAAAATTAATGGATTTACTAAAAATCGATTTATTTAAAAGAAGTAAATGGTCTTTTGATTGAAATAAATACATTTTTCAAACAAAAACTATTTATTAAATGGGAAAAATAATTATTTTTAATAAATATTTACTAAAATGAAATAAATATTATTTAAAATTAAACAAATCATTTCTTAGAATCAAATGATTTTGATTCTTTGACATTAGAACTGACGGTTAAATAATTATTCATTGAAATTATTACATTCAATTAAATATTTTGGGCTTTTATATCAAGGAGCGCGGGAGCGCTCCGAAGGCAAGTATCTGTCCAATGTAGAAGAAGCCTGAGGGACGACCGCGCTACATATACTTTGAAATGGGTGTGCGAGAATTTCACTTATTTTTTACGACTTTGTGTTATGTTTTATCTTATATTTAAATATATCACTGGATAGCTTTTTTGATATACTACATGTATAAAAAATTTCAATTAAAAATATTATGTCGTTTTGATGTATATCTAGTTTATATATTCCGAGGGCTGTTTTTCTTATCCTCCAAAATTTTTCTTCTTCTTCTTTTCTCTCCTCGATCAGCTGTTTTGTTCCGACCACTGCTCTGTAACTATATATATATATAGATAACAGCAACAAAACTGCGACTCTACAATAGCCTCAAAATATCGTATGTCGTATATGATATTTTTAATTTTTAAATATAAACATAATACGTATTTTTTAAATATACTACGTAATTAGGTTAAAAAAAAAAGATATGAATTTCAATCAGCTGATGGCATGAGCATACTTTTATACATAGATAAGTATTATTTAATAATAATTATAACTTGAAAAAAAATAAAGTAAAGAATAGATACTTTGTAAAAAATTTTTTCATTTGCAGATTATAGAATTTTTCACAGACTTTGAGCTCTGGAACAGATTTTTATCGAAGGAGCAGCACCAGGAGTAATGCCAGCAACTTCTCATTACATTGACAAAGTCTTCATAGACTACAAGTAATACAATTATTAGATAGACTTTTAGAAGATGGAATAGATAGATAAAAACACACTAAAAAATGATGAAGTTCATTGCATATCAATGCATCAAAGAATGACCAAGAATTTTAATAATATAAACAATCAAGAAAGAAGATGTAAAAAAGTGTAAAAAAACCATGGAAATGTTTTTAGTATACAGAAACTAAAAGATTATGTCAAATGGGAAAAGCGAAAAGGATGTGTTAAAACTGTGACTCTACAATAGCCTCAAAATATCTTATGTTGTATATGATATTTTTAATTTTTAAATATAAACATAATACGTATTTTAAATATACTACGTAATTAGGTTAAAAAAAAATATGAATTTCAATCAGCTGATGGCATAAGCATACTTTTATACATAGATAAGTATTATATTTATAATATAACTTGAAAAAAAATAAAGATAAAGAATAGATACTTTGTAAAAATTTTTTTCATTTGCAGATTATAGAATTTTTTCACAGCCTTTGAGCTCTGGAACAGATTTTTATCGAAGGAGCAGCACCAGGAGTAATGCCAGTAACTTCTCATTACATTTTGACTAAGTCTTCATAGACTACAAGTAATACAATTATTAGATAGACTTTTAGAAGATGGAATAGATAGATAAAAACACACTAAAAAATGATGAAGTTCATTGCATATCAATGCATCAAAGAATGACCAAGAATTTTAATAATATAAACAATGAACAAAGAAGATGTAAAAAAAGTGTTAAAAACAATGGAAATTTTTTAGTATACAGAAATTAAAAGATTATGTCAAATGAGAAAAGCGAAAAGGATGTGTTATATTATGAAAATTTCAAAAAATAAAAGTGCTCAGTTATTCTCGTGTTTGATTTTCCCAGGGTGGAAGACGTCAAAAGTTTGATCTATACAAGAATATCAAGAAAGCTTTTAGTGATTCTCAGTTCATAAACTGGTTGTATGATATACAAACAATGAAGAAAGAAGATGTAAAAAAAGTGTAAAATAAACAATGGAAATTTTTTTAGTATACAGAAACTAAGAGATTATGTCAAATGGGAAAAGCGAAAAGCGAAAAGGATGTGTTATATTGTGAAAATTTCAAAAAATAAAAGTGCTCAGTTATTCTCGTGTATGATTTTCCCAGGGTGGAAGACGTCAAGAGTTTGATCTATTCAAGAATATCAAGAAAGCTTTTAGTGATTCTCAGTTCATAAACTGGTTGTATGATATACAAACAATGAAGAAAGAAGATGTAAAAAAAGTGTAAAATAAACAATGGAAATTTTTTTAGTATACAGAAACTAAAAGATTATATCAAATGGGAAAAGCGAAAAGGATGTGTTATATTGTGAAAATTTCAAAAAATAAAAGTGCTCAGTTATTCTCGTGTATGATTTTCCCAGGGTGGAAGACGTCAAGAGTTTGATCTATTCAAGAATATCAAGAAAGTTTTTAGTGATTCTCAGTTCATAAACTGATTGTATAATATACAAACAATGAAAAAAGAAGATGTAAAAAAAGTGAAAAATAAACAATGGAAATTTTTTTAGTATACAGAAACTAAAAGATTATATCAAATGGGAAAAGCGAAAAGGATGTGTTATATTGTGAAAATTTCAAAAAATAAAAGTGCTCAGTTATTCTCATGTATGATTTTCCCAGGGTGGAAGACGTCAAAAGTTTGATCCATACAAGAATATCAAGAAAGTTTTTAGTGATTGTCAGTTCATAAACTGGTTGTATAATATACAAACAATGAAGAAAGAAGATATAAGAAAAGTGTAAAAGAAACAATGGAAATTTTTTAGTATACAGATTACAGATAGAAGGAAATATCGGCTATGTATGAAATGACTTGTTTTTGTAATATAAAAGCCATGAGGTTTTTCAGTGAAATATATTTGTCGACTTTTATGGAAGTAAAAGTATATTATAGACTATTTTGACTAATTAAAGAAAACAAAAGAAGTGATTTCAAAATTAATTTATGTGTCATATAAACAGTATATCAGTAGACGAATATCTTGAAAGCTCCTATTTTGCAAGGAATAGATTGTGCAATATTATGAATGTAAGGAATAAAGTACCAAAAACTTTAATGAGAGCTTAAATATTTTTTTAAAACAATCAACACGTTTTTTAAAAGCTAATTTTTAAGTACGTTCTAAGAACAATTTGTCTAGTCCTTCTAATTATTCTAGTCTCATCTATTCAATAAGCACTCTGTACAAATGGTCATAATTTTTTTCATGACTGTACAAATAAATAATACCATTTAAAATAATGATATTAAAAATATACTATAATAAACTCTCGTAACGTTATCACACTATGTAATTATTATTTTCTCTTCAAAAATTGTGAAATCTATCTAAAAAAGCTTTTTACAAAAGTTTAAACTAAGGCAAGTATTAGTCTCTCTCTCCCTCCCCCTCTCTCCCTCCTTTTCTCTCTCTCCCTCCCTCTCTTTCTCCCCTGTCTCTCTCGCCCTCTCTCTCCCTCCCCTCTCTCTCCCTCGCGCTCATAACATCTGCCAAACTGAGTAACAAAAACTTTAATGAGAGCTTAAATATTTTGTTAAAACAATGAACACGTTTTTTAAAAGCTATTTTTTTAAGTACGTTTTAATAACAATTTGTCTAGTCCTTTTAATTCTTCTAGTCTCATCTATTCAATAAGCACTCTCTACAAATGGTAATAATTTTTTCATGACTGTACAAATAATCTTAATAACTGAAAACTTTCTTTTCGAAAAAATTAATTACAAAAAAAAAAACAAGAAGAAAAATGAAAAGTTCATGCAAAACTTATATGCTAACAAAACTAAATTATTTTTACTATTTCTCTAAACCACTGTTAAGTTGCTTTGTAAAAAAAATCCCCACCCCTATCTCTCTCGTCTATTTTTACTTAACAACTATGTATAATAACTCCATGAAAAATGTTGAATATTTTTTTAAAACAGCCCTCAAGACATTCTGTACAAGAATAATACAATAACAAACTTTATTTTGAAATATCTACGGAATCTTCGAAAAATGTTTTCTTTAAAAGAAAGCATTAATATTTTTCCTCGAAAGTATTTAATTTATAAATTTCTTTAAATTAAAGTAGAAATAACTTTAATGAGAGCTTAAATATTTTTTTTAAAACAATCAACACGTTTTTTAAAATCTAATTTCTTAAGTACGTTTTAACAATACAATTTTTCTAGTCCTTTTAATTCTTCTAGTCTAATCTATTCAATAAGCTCTCTATACAAATGATAATAATTTTTTTCATGACTACAAATAATAATTTTTGTTAGTATAAAACTTTCTACGAAAGTATAAAATAAGGCAAGTATAAACATTTTTCCTTTATAATCTACTCTCCCTCCCACTCTTCGCCCGCCCTCTCTCGCCCTCTACCCCCCCCGCTCTCTCTCTCTCTCTCTCTCTCTCTCTCTCTCTCTCTCTCTCTCTCTCTCTCTCTCAATATCCGTCAATCTCTGTATCAAAAACTTTAATGAGAGCTTAAATATTTTTTTAATACAATTAACACGTTTAAAAAAAAATTCTTTTTTAAGTACGTTTTAACAACACAATTTTTGTTTAGTCTTTTTATTTCTTCCAATCTCATCTATTCAATAAGCACTCTCTGCAAATGATAATAATTTTTTTCATGACTGTACAAATAATAATATTGTTAATATAAAACTTTCTACGAAAGTATAAAATAAGGCAAGTATAGACGTTTTTTCTGTATAATATCTATTAAATAATAATATTTATGATTTTGTAAAAGAAATAAAAAAATACCAGTGAAAAAGTCTTTTACTTCTTTGAGTCATTGTATAATGAACAAATTATATGTAAGTAAGTACATTCAAATTGTTCACTGCAAATCAGACAAATGAAAGTTGTGAAATCAATTATCGATAGTCAAGTAATGCAAACCACTCTCGGAAACTACTGTATGACTGTTCTCAGAAATGTATTCAAATTTGTTAATCTTTCTGTACAAATTAAACACAAGAAAGTACTGAAATCAATTTATTGTAGTCAAGTACCCATAAGTTAACTTGACTGACATAATACAACTTTTCGTACCTACTCATCAAACATATTCAGCCAGCGAGCATAAATTACTACTTAACGCCCAAGGGGCGTAATAGCTCATATATACAGCTCTTACAAAACTTTATAGAACCTACGCACTTTACGTCCATGTGGGAAAAATTATTTGAATTGTATAATATTATATATAAGTACATTCAAATTATTCATTGTAAATCAAACAAACGAAAGTTGTGAAATCAATTACCGATAGTCAAGTAATGCAAACAACTCTGCGAAACAATTGTATAACTGTTCTCAGAAATGTATTCAAATTTGTTCATTCTTCTATACAAATTAAACACAAGGAAGTTCTGGAATCAGTTTATTGTAGTCAAGTACCCATAGGTTAACTTGACTGACATAATACAACTTTTAGTACCTACTCATCAAACATATTCAGCCAGCGAGGATAAAGTACTACTTAACGCTTAACAGGCGCAATAGCTCACATACTCCTACAAAACTTTATAGAACCTACGCACTTTACGCCCATATGGGCGAAAATTATTTTAATCATATAACTACTATGCCTTCTTTTTATTTCTAAAATTCATAAGAATTCAGATATTTACGAAAAGTCAAAGCCTATATAAAAAAATTACATAGTTACCACCATATCACCATTTTTCATTATTCTTTCTCAATTTTGAAATTTCTATAATATTACGCATCTTGGGAGGGCAATAGAAGTCTATAGAGCTGCTCTAGCAGGGGTGGTCTTCCAATCTCCCATACATACTTGGCGGGCCCGACGGTTTGCAGTTTACCGGTGGGCTTTGTAAATGTAGAATACTATATTATTGCATAAATTCATTAACAATGTTTATACTTATAAGTCCACTATAAATAATTACATTGGCTCTAATTTTGAATTGATACCGTTTAAATATAATATCCCTACATGTGCAAAATCTCATGATGTACTTCCATTACCCAAAATATTTTTCCTTGTGTCCGTTTTTTTTAAGCGGGAATCTGATATAAAAATACATCAAATTTATAGTCTACTCAAAAGTGCTTTAGATTTTACTAATCATTGTATAAGCCACTAATTTTTTATCCTTTTCCAACGTGTAAATATCATGTGAGATTTTATATGAGTATTTCAGACATCAGATCTCATATGAGGTATGATATATGTGATGTCATCTGCAATTTTATATATTATGGGATCTCATGAGATCTTATATGAGATCTCATATGATATTTTCATGCGGGTTTGCACTTTCTATTTAAAAACAGAGTAATACATTCAATACGTATTAGTATTTAATATGTAGAAGCAACCTATTTATTCATTTTATCTGATCTGTAAACATATGAATATTTATATGAAAATGATCATGTCTACACCTTAAACTGCAAACCGTCGGGCCCGCCAAGTATGTATGGGAGATTGGAAGACCACCCCTGCTAGAGCAGCTCTATAGACTTCTATTGCCCTCCCAAGATGCGTAATATTATAGAAATTTCAAAATTGAGAAAGAATAATGAAAAATGGTGATATGGTGGTAACTATGTAATTTTTTTATATAGGCTTTGACTTTTCGTAAATATCTGAATTCTTATGAATTTTAGAAATAAAAAGAAGGCATAGTAGTTATATGATTAAAATAATTTTCGCCCATATGGGCGTAAAGTGCGTAGGTTCTATAAAGTTTTGTAGGAGTATGTGAGCTATTGCGCCTGTTAAGCGTTAAGTAGTACTTTATCCTCGCTGGCTGAATATGTTTGATGAGTAGGTACTAAAAGTTGTATTATGTCAGTCAAGTTAACCTATGGGTACTTGACTACAATAAACTGATTCCAGAACTTCCTTGTGTTTAATTTGTATAGAAGAATGAACAAATTTGAATACATTTCTGAGAACAGTTATACAATTGTTTCGCAGAGTTGTTTGCATTACTTGACTATCGGTAATTGATTTCACAACTTTCGTTTGTTTGATTTACAATGAATAATTTGAATGTACTTATATATAATATTATACAATTCAAATAATTTTTCCCACATGGACGTAAAGTGCGTAGGTTCTATAAAGTTTTGTAAGAGCTGTATATATGAGCTATTACGCCCCTTGGGCGTTAAGTAGTAATTTATGCTCGCTGGCTGAATATGTTTGATGAGTAGGTACGAAAAGTTGTATTATGTCAGTCAAGTTAACTTATGGGTACTTGACTACAATAAATTGATTTCAGTACTTTCTTGTGTTTAATTTGTACAGAAAGATTAACAAATTTGAATACATTTCTGAGAACAGTCATACAGTAGTTTCCGAGAGTGGTTTGCATTACTTGACTATCGATAATTGATTTCACAACTTTCATTTGTCTGATTTGCAGTGAACAATTTGAATGTACTTACTTACATATAATTTGTTCATTATACAATGACTCAAAGAAGTAAAAGACTTTTTCACTGGTATTTTTTTATTTCTTTTACAAAATCATAAATATTATTATTTAATAGATATTATACAGAATAAACGTCTATACTTGCCTTATTTTATACTTTCGTAGAAAGTTTTATATTAACAATATTATTATTTGTACAGTCATGAAAAAAATTATTATCATTTGCACAGAGTGCTTATTGAATATATGAGATTGGAAGAATTAAAATGTCTAAATAAATATTGAGTTATTAAAACGTACTTAAAAAGAATTTTTTTTAAACGTGTTAATTGTATTAAAAAAATATTTAAGCTCTCATTAAAGTTTTTGATACAGAGATTGACGGATATTGAGAGAGAGAGAGAGAGAGAGAGAGAGAGAGAGAGAGAGAGAGAGAGAGAGAGAGTAAGAAGTTACGTTTAAATAAGTATTTATTTGAATGAAGTAAATATTATCTAAAATTGAACAATTTATTTCTTTAAAATAAATTCTTGAGGCTTTGAAATTGAAAATCATATTAAAATGAATGCTTATTGAAATAAAGTAAATACAGATTAAAATTAATCAAATCATTTCTTTGAATCAAATTGTTTGAGGCTTTGAAATTGAAAATTATATTACAGTATATGTTTATTGAAATGAAGTAAGTATTAATTAAACTAAAGCAAATCATTTCTTTGAATCAAATTATTTGCAGATTAAAACTAAATAATCATTTCTTTGAATTAAATACTTAGGATTTTGACATTGGAAATCATGTTTAAATAAATGCTTACTTAAATAAAATAAATATTGATTATAATTATACAAATCATTCCATTCAATTCAAAATTTTGGGCTTTGATGTAAGAAATTATATCTAATTAAATGTTTATTTGAATAAACTAAATACAGATTAAATTTAAACTATCATTTCTTTTAATCAAATTGTTTGAGGCTTTGAAATTGAAAATCATATTAAAGTAAATGGTTATGTAAATAAAGTAAGTACAGATTAAAATTAAACAAATCATTTTTTTAAATCAAATACTTTGGAGTTCGAAATTTTACGTGTTTGTTAAAAGTATAACGATCAATTAATAACAATATAACTGTTAATACTTATCTAGTTAAAAAAAAAAAAAACAATAAAATGGCCATGGGCGTTACGTTTGAATGCAAAAGAACTAATTCTTTAACCACCTAGATCACCGAATCATCATTTTGATCTGAACTCGAGATCATTTATGATCATCTTTTCCTGTTCAGAGCTTTGACTTTTCGTTTTCTGGAATTTTTCGTACTTAAAAATGACTATACAATATTCCGTTAAGAGTGCTCTCTACCCCGATTGGAACGCCACCTACTGTCAAAAGTGTTTTTTGTTAATTAAAAAAATTTGGGGCAACATTAACGTAAAAATAAAGTTTTCCCACGTGTAATTAGTATTAAAGACACGATTACAAGAGTTTTTCCAAATTAAATTCCATTAATAAATCTGTATTTTGTAGAGAAAAATTTGGAGTCATTTTCAAAAGTGTCCACTGAACGTTTGAATTTTCTCTACAAAATACAAGTTCATTTATTCATTTAAATTCATGAAACTTGTTTAAAAGCAATCCTTACTAACTTTTACACGTGGGAAAACTGAGTTATGATTAATTTAAAATTTATAAGTACACTTAAATTAATGAAAATACGTAAATGAAGTCATGGGGGCGCTGCGATCTATTCCGGAGTTGGGGTTTAGGTAGAGACCACTCTTAATCTAACTAATGACAAAAAATTAAAAATAGAAACTTTTAACGCATGACGGCCGCACACATTTAAAAATGTATTGTTTTTTTTTTCATGGTAATTAAAGTATTATGGATTTCCTTTATATTATTTATTGCAATCAATACATTTTATGTAGAACATAAACATTAGTACTATTCTTTTAAAAAAATTTCTTAACATTCTTTTGGGGATTAATATTCATTAATTTACTTTTATCATTTTTATAAATTAAAGAATGTGTTGCCGGTAAGGTAGAAATCACATCAATAGTTTTCTAAAATAAATTATGTATTTATATACATAATTATGAAATAAATAATTAATATTAAAAGAAATTAGTAATATACCTTTGATGAAAATATTAAATGTTATTTTTATTCTACGGGTAATATGCCTTATAGAAAAAAATGACCGAGTACCACAAGCGAGCAATAGCGTAGCGGATAGCGTGTTTACGTAATACCCGAGCGACCCAGTTCGAATCCCCCACCACAGCGAAAAAAAAATTACCTTTTTTTCTACGATTATAATAATGTAAATAAATAATAACATATGTATTTGTGAAATTGTGAAGTATAAACATTGTATAAGTTTGTTAAAAAGTACCCTGCTAATCGGTATACACTATTTATAAATAATGAATAATTACTAGAACCAAAGAAATATTTTCTAAAGTATGAATTTTTTTCTTATTTACT
This sequence comes from Torymus aiolomorphi, assembly GCA_036365515.1. Classification (NCBI taxonomy): domain Eukaryota; kingdom Metazoa; phylum Arthropoda; class Insecta; order Hymenoptera; family Torymidae; genus Torymus; species Torymus aiolomorphi. The sequence goes on from CM070876.1 coordinate 145,600,182, forward strand.
TTAAATTCATTACTTAAAAATAGATATTTATTTGATCTAAAAAAAATATTTCTTTGACTCTAATAAACCTTCAATTGGTTTTAAGAAATATTTATTTAAATCTGAAAAATGTTTTCTTATTTTTAATAAATAAGTATTTGTTCGAATCTAACAAATAATTGTTATCGTCAAAAACATTTTATTAATGTAATAAAATAAGTTTTTCTTCCTAATAAACATTTAATTATTTTAAATACATATTTATTTGAATCTGAAAATTGTATATTTATTTTAAATAAATATTTATTTAAATCTGAAAATTGTATATTTATTTCAAATTAATATAGGTTTGATTCTAAAAAATAAGTTTTTCTTCCAAATAAATATTTAATTATTTTTAATACATATTTAGTTGAATCTGAAAAGCGTATATTTATTTTAAATAAATATATGTTAAATTTATTTATTTCAAATTAATAGAATGTATTACTTTAAATAAATATTTCTTTACTACTATTCAAATAAATGATTTACTTGAATTAAGTAAGCCTTATTTGAATTTAGTAAATTTTTTTTTAGTGTAGAGGATTTCGAGAATATTTCAAGATAATACCGTATAACTTTACGTAATATAAAACACAATACTTTATAGGTGTATCGCACAGTCATATTTCAATTATTATTCACGTTTCCCAATCCGCGCTACTGAAATCATATATTGGCAAATCTGACGTAGTAATGCTAAAATTATTTAATAATAATACGCAAAGAACAATACACACACTCACACACACTCTTCCATCAGACAATGCTCAAAGCCGACTGCGCTGCACGAAAAATGAAAAAGCTCGGAAGCGCACTGCACAGCCCGAAAACCGCACACGCGCGCAACAGAAAAAAGGCACAAAGCAGAGATCGACGATCGCTTTGCATTCAGCAGCGCCGCGGCTCTATAATTAATCTTCGCTCGTCCTCTATATCTCTCTCTTTCTCTCTCATCAGTGCAGCGCGACGCGCAGTCGAGAGGGAGGCGGGCGAAAAGCCATCGTGCAGCGCGAATAAAACCCTGACGAGTAGGTGTCTCCCTCTCTGGCGGCTTTTGACCCAATTCGCCGTGAACTAACGCCCCCGTCGACTTGGCGCACTCGGCTCGCTCCGGCTCCATTAATGACCGCGAGCGCGTTAAGCGCCGAGTTATACGAATAACCCGCGCGAGCGGTTACAGGGCGTGGCTGCGGGAACATCCCCTCGCGTTTCAACTCTTTCTTTCTTTCATTTGGTTACCCTTTCACTTGGCGGATTCGCGCTGTTGTTTTATAAAATCGAGGCAAGCGTTTATTATGTCGAACTTTGTTTTTGACGTGGTGGTGCCATCATTGTTTTTCGTTTTCATCGATCGATATGTTAGGCAATTAAATTTCATTACATTTTGGTTGCAATATTCGTTAAATTAGAACCATTTTGACGAAAAGAAAATATTGACTAAAATGATTGCTACATCATGAGACATCGGTTATGTATTACTTTATTCTCAGGTATATCCCGCAATAGCCGCCGAAGCTTCACAGAAAGCAATAACAACTCCAAAGACAGCAAAGCGACTCTGGTGAACTAGCATCGTTCCATTGTTTAAGGGGGCTAGACACCTTTTTTCTCTGAAATAAGAAGTCACATTTTAATACATAAATGTAAACTAATTATTTCATACTTTTTACATATAAAAGTGGGTATATTTACCTTACCTTAAAACTTTCTCCGATGGGCCTTTTATATGGTCCAGAACCATAGTCATCGATGAAACAAGTTTTTTCACTAACCATAAGCTTTGAAATTTTCCTGTGGATGGATTGACTCCAGATTTGAACTAAATTACTCCTGAATAGTATAATTCTCATATGAGTGTAGGGATTTTTGATCTAATGAGAAAAAAAAATTGTGCTGTTTTTCAAGAGTTTTTTTTTAATTTTTTAAATTTTTTATATTTTTTCATAATTTTTCTGATGTAAAAATTTTTTCCGACATTTAATCCTAAATCCCTACACTCATATGAGAATTATACTATTCAGGAGTAATTTAGTTCAAATCTGGAGTCAATCCATCCACAGGAAAATTTCAAAGCTTACGGTTAGTGAAAAAACTTGTTTCATCGATGACTATTGTTCTGGACCATATAAAAGGCCCATCGGAGAAAGTTTTAAGGTAAGGTAAATATACCCACTTTTATATGTAAAAAGTATGAAATAATTAGTTTACATTTATGTATTAAAATGTGACTTCTTATTTCAGAGAAAAAAGGTGTCTAGGCCCCCTTAAGCAGGACAAATTCCTATGTTAACTATACGTTTACTTTTCGAGCGAACTCGCTTGGGTTCCTAGCAAAGATGTTTACTAATCTAGCGCAGCCGTTCACAAAATCAATCGATATTCTTTATTATTTTTAAAACAGAAATTTAGGTAAATAAGAGAAAAGTTGGAGTATGAATAAATACAAAAAGTTAGAAGATTGATTACAGAAACAATAGAGATTAAGAGTTCTAGTAAAACGATAAAAAGATGAAGCAGAAATTATATACCTATACTACTTTGTAGGCAGACAAGCGTAACTAATGGACATGATAAAAGTTTTTAGATCTCCTGCTTCGGTTAGCTGTATAACACCTACTACATCAGACGTATCTCCGCAAATGAAAAAGCGGAAGAAGGTCAAATATTACTTTTCCCAAATCATCTATATATTATTTGCCGAGTATAAATTTCAAGGCACTTTACATTAAATTGAAAAAATATTTTTTAGGTACATACTAAATGTAAGAATCTAGCACCTATGATGGCATTTATCGGTTTCTACTCAAGGCAAGTTATAAAATCTAAATAGCCCCACAAAATTGAGTACTTTTTTCCGCGAATCAATCTTACCTGCCGACCTCAACACGTCGGAAACTGGTGCCTTATCTGAACGCGAATAAAAAGAGAAAGTCACACACACACACAGAGAAAAAAGATTGTCGCCTCTTACCTTGAAGTCGATATAGCCGTTCTTATCCATATCGAATGTGCGGAACACGTGGTCGCAGAACTCCTCGGCGTTCCCCGATGGGAAGAACATTTTGTACATGTCAACGAACTTGGCCGGCGTCAGCCTACCGTTTGGACAGTCTTGCTGCAACACACGACAATGAGTTTCCGGTTAGTGGCGCACGGCAAACCTATATGCGGTGTACACATACTACTGCTATTACAACTCAGTGTGTGTGTGTATATATATATATATATATACACACACACACACACACACACACACGCTGCTTGTGAGCCTTGGCGACTAATTGGACGTCATCGTGTATGATACTGCACACGCTCCCTGGGAGACGTGAGGATGCCTAGATGCGCAAATCGAATTAGGCCAAAAGTTTGCGCGCGAGCAAGCGCGATTATGTTGCTGCGCGCGCGCTCTCTCGTACTTTGAATTAGGCGTAGTTTGGATTAAGTACGCTGCAGCGCGGCGCACTTTTGCGGGACGGGGGGTGAGGGCAGATTGCGCGAATAAATTACGGACGAATGGCATATAGTGGGCCGGTTGTCGGTGCAATTACCGAGTTTTCGCTGCGGATCGCGCCAAAGTTTTCACGTATAGAATCATCACGTTTGGACAGAGCAGAGGCTCTCGCAATCAGTCGGATAATCGACTATTGTTGTAAGCAATTTTGTCATTGTGTCGAGTGGGGAGAGTAACAATTACAACCATTTAACGGCTATAAAAGTAAGAAAATAAATGTAATTGTTTTAATGCTGCGAATGCTGCTTTTTAATGCCATGTTACGGGTGGATATCGGTACGAATATGCAGAATATGGATGTTCATCCGTAACAGCCAATAATAAAATGGCTCGATATTTTACAAACAGAATCTTTATGTTAAACATTAACAATTATATTACGAAATTTTTCAATAAAGGACGTTGTTTTCATATAAAATAAATGCATGCTAACAATAATTACATTAATCTCGGAAATGCACGTGAAATGTGGTATGTCGGACATTTAATTTCCATTCATGTTTTGCAAGAGAATTTATAAATATGATGAAAATAATCGCGAAAGCATTTGAAAGGAAGAAAAAAGAATGATTGGTACGCACAATTTTTATAAAATATTTTAACTGTAAATAAGCAGATTGTTATGTTTTTCAAAATTAAAAAAAAAAGAAAAATGGAACGTAACGCGCAACGACATGCCTCTGAAAAAATTTTTCTCTCCAATAAGTCGTTTACACAACTTTTTCACGGATGACCTATTTTGATTCGTTTTTTTCTTCTATATATACCAGAAATCTGCTACAACGCATTTTACGCCTCATCACTTGCTAGCTCGATTATTTTCTTTGGAAAGATTATCAAGATAAAATGAAAAAAATTTCGATTCGTCACGACGTGACAACACGCTACGCTGAATCTAAACAATTTTTCAAAATTTCAATCAAGACAAATCTCATATTTTGTTCGTAGCACGAGACACGTTCTGCGCAAAAATGTATTATATACGTAACGGATTATGCGCTTTAGCAAGAATGACGTGTACATATATAGGAAAATAGCAAAATCACGTTCGCGCGAAGGATCAGGTCGAGAGAGGGCGCATTAAAAGTCCATTGACAAGAGTGTGGGAGACGAGTGTTATCAGCGAGGGAGGGGGGAGATAGAGCTCCCGCGACCCAGCAACCAATATTATTCGAACGAGGTCTCTGTCGACTATGTCAGTCTCCCTCTCTTGCTGTAATGCGAATAAAAGGGAGACGTAAGAAGTCTGTCGGTTTCGCTGGGGGTGTTACATAAGTTGCGCAATCGGTGACGCAGGGCGGAATAAAAGCGATTTTGATGAGGAGGGCAACAGAAGGGAGACAAGGAGGAGGGGCGTTTAGTGCCTGGCGGGAAAAATAATTGCAACAGCCTTATTTTTAGCGGGGGGGGGGGGGGGGGATTGATCTTGTCCTGATCGATAGCGACGAGAATTTTCTGGTTTTAGATTGGAAATTTTCTGAGATACGATGTTTTTCTTATGACATGAGTTATTAGTAAAAGTCTCTTCGTGTTTTACATAATGTAACAAATTTTTTTTATTTTACTTTGCTAGATAATCTTTGTTAAAGTGCGGCTTTTTATAGGTATGAAATGAAAACCTTTTACCATTGAATCATTAAGAGGGTGTAATAGTCCTACTTTACCACTAATCCTGTTTTATCGGCGGAACATGTAAAAATAATTAATATAAAAGGATAACCATTTGCGTCTTAAACAAATTCAGTTGCCCTGCTTAATTCTCTAATACATCGGTCTACAAAGTTTCAAGACAAAAAAACGATGTCACACTGAGAAAAATGTTGTAATAAATTTTATTATAACTGTAATAAAAATTACTATAAAGTATAGGATGGGTGAGACAAATACACTTTATGCTGCATTTTTATTATAATTGTATGAATAATTACAAAATTTCTTGTAATTTTTATGACAGTTGTTGATTAGAAAGTATTATTAAATAAAAGAAAAATTGCTATACACATAGCAAAAACTGTGATATAATAAAATTTAAAATATATGCTTTTAATTTTTATTAGAATAGAATATAAATTTTATTTTGTAGTGTTTAAATTTTATTTTGTAGCGTATAAATTTTATTCTGTAGCGTATTAAAAATTACTATAAACATAGTAAAAAGTGCCACATTCAAAAATTGCTACAGGCCATAAGAAAGTTTGCTATCCAACATAGTAAAAATTGCTACAACATTAGTACTTTCTGCGCAGATCAAGGCGCCCACGTGTCTGATTGAGGTTATGTTTCTACGGGAATTTCACTTTGCCTTGCTTTTAAGTTTACAAAACATTCAAAACCTTACTTCAATTATTTTATTTTTATATTATGCACATTCATGATAAGTTTCTTTGTGTTATCAAAGTTATTTATTGTCATTATTTAATATTATCTGAAATTTTCTTGAAATCGATGGTTTGACATATACAAGTTCCAAAATTTTACACTCAAAAATCCTATTTGGGTAAGTGGTTAGCGCGTCCGATTGCCGCCGTGAAGGTTGCAGGTTCGATCCCAACGCTCGTAAAAAAAATATTTTTATTTCTCATTTTAATTTATTTTCACATTAAATATTGTATGATTAGAGTCTGAAAATAGTTCTGAAAACAGGAAGAACGAGAAAAAATTTAATTTTTTGAAATTTAAGGTCATTCATAAAAATTACTATGTTGCATAGCAAAAATTGTTATAATTTCGATTTATCCCTCCGTTCCTACAAAATATAGTAATTTTTCTTATGTTTAAAATAAATTTTACTACAACATTTCTCTCAGTGCACCCTTGTTTATTCTTGGAGCGAAATTTGGTTAATTTTCGATCCAAGAATAAACAAAGGTGTCGTCGTCTTTTTCCCTCAAAACTTTTTAGAATGATGTATATTATAGGATTACGCAGGGCAACTCAATTTGTTCAAGGAGTAATTGCTATTATTACATTAATTACTTTTACATGTTCCGATACCCCCTTAAAGGAGTTTCACCCTTACTCAACTAGTCAAAATGAGTACACTTTTTGATTTCTCGTTTATTCGCTAGATATACTTCATAAGAGAAATTACATAAATAAACTAATAAATAATGTTTATGTTTTCAAATGAAACAATTCTTTTCATACTAATTCTCAATAAAAAGTTTCGTAGAGAAGCTGATTTGCCTCATTTTTTGAGGTTAAATGTATGTATTTCGTTTTTAATGATTTTTTTTTTCATAATTTAGAAATACCCAATGATAGTTTTCGAAATCTATAAATGTTTGCTGAACATTTGTCTTGTAGTACACAAATTTTGGATCACGATTTTCCATAAGAACCCACGTTAATCAGCTAAAAATAAAAACATCTTTATCTTCTTTTTCAAGAAGCCTAGGCTTCTGAAAATTTAACTGACTAAGATGAGTTAGTTTTGTAGCTATATTCAACAGTACACCAAATTTTAGACTTAACCGTGTGTTCGTTCTTTCCCCGATAGAATTTCCTTAAGAACACACGTTCAAAAGTCTTTATGCCGAAGTTTTTCTTTACTAAATATCGAAGAGTTAATGTTCCGTTAAAATCAATGGATATCTAATTTTATTTTCATTATAGTGACTGTTAAGATAGATAGTATGAATGAGTCTAATGACAGACATTAATATTTAAGTTACTTCAATAACAGGACTTTAACAGTCCTGTTGCAGAAAAAACTAAACGCTTTTCATATTCTCATCCCGGGTAGAAATAAATCCAAGATTAATCTTTTTAAATATATTTCGCTAAACTGTTTGAGAATTCTGAGAAGCGTATGAGTTTTGAAATTAACGTGACGTGAAGAAAGAGAATTAAAGTTTAACTAGTAGAAAAATTAATGTATCTTCTTCAAGAGGATGCAGACAGACCTTTCCTCGACACAATTTCTTTGGTTCAACATATCCTAAAACATCTTCATTAAAAGATTAAAAGAGTTGGCAAACAGTGACTACTTTTAATCTAATCGACTAACTTTCCACAATTCTTCCTTGATAGAATGTTAATTGACTGACCTCAATTAAACACAAGGCACCTGACCACGAAATCGTCTGCAATCTGCACTGCATTGTTGTTTCGCAGTAGTAGAAAAAGTTGATTCAGGCCACGAAGGTGAGAGAATTATAGAGAAAGAAAGAATGAGAGAGAGACAGAGAGAGGGAGATATAAAGAGAGAGGGAAAAATCACGGAATCGGGTGAAGGCGAATGCGTAAAAATAGAACATCTTTGAGAACGCGGAAAAACTTATACCGCGGTGGCAGCGGTTACTTACTGGATGGATCCTTGAGCGAGGAAAAATTGCAAACGAGACCGCGCCGCCGCCACTGCTGGGGAGAGAAAGGCTTATGATCGCATTGCGTGCGCACCTCGCATCTCTCCTCCCTGTTTTATTTTGTTTTTCTCTTCGCTTCTTCTCTTTATTCCTAGCGGCGCTGCGCTTGACGCCATCTATAGTGCGCTATAGATTTTTCATTACCATCGTAGAAAGCTTCCCCCAAAGCTCCACGGCAGTGACGTGATATTTTCCCAAGGAGAAACGAGCACATTTTGCACGAAACTATACACGCGTTCTAGTTTATGCTAAATTAATGCAGACGGATTTTCCTCGATACGCGAGTGGGAGGTACCACCTACTTACTAAACACTGCGTTCGAGATCTTCAAAATTAACAATATACCTTAAATTCTCAGTTAACTTAAACTTAAGCTCCTCATTTCGCAGTACGAGATGGAATCGTTAAAAACATCTCCATCGACAATACCAAGTATGCATTAATAAATGCTCACGATATGTAAGCGCGCTTCCGGTGCGTTGCTACACCGAGACTCCGCGAATGTATGCCCGTGAATTACACGGGCGGCGCATGGCGGCGAAACCGTGTTGCGTACATACATTCATACGTAAGCAGCTCCAAACATGCATATATAGATGAGGTAGACCGAAAATGCCCCCGGGCACAGCGTCGCGGCGCGCATGCATTTACTTATGGAATAATTTGTCACTCCGTATAGACGCAGCAACCGCGCGACGATTCCCCCGCTGCTGCTGCGCTGTCTCCTTCCCCGGGTATCAACATTTCCACGGGAGAGAGCGCTAAGATAGTTTCGCCAATGTAATTTCTGAATTCATTAGGTTTATCGAGTTCGCGGGCTTGCTCAAGTGAGAGAAAGAGAGGGTGCAGATGTGTGTGCTTGATATTTGATTGCCGTTGGTGAAAATGGATTATACTTCTTAGTGTTAGTTATTATTTTAGTGGTTTTAAATACAAGACTAGGAAAAAAATAACGGGCTTGAGCAAGAAGATATAGTCGAGAAACGTGAGGTACTGCTTGGCGAAATAAGGTGAGCTGTATGCGGCTGCTATATAGCCACAAGTAGATGCTTGTCGAGTCTAGTCAGACGCTGCCTTGGCAACCCAGAATGCATCTACATATCGCATATGAAAATACGTCCTATGCGTTGACTTGCTAAATGAAATATAATATTTCCAACTTTTTATTTGCAAGTCAAGTAGCGAACAAAAGCAAAATCTATTACAGTGTGATATGTTTTATGTATCAAGTTTAGTTTCTTTGCGTCAACGTTTGCTTTTTATACTATTCTATTTGACCTTTCCCTCGATGGGTCTGAAGTTTGCATCGTTGGACTGCAACGAAATAATTTCTTACAATTAATTTAAGTTATTAAACAATGGAAATTTCATCTAAATCTTTGTTATAAAGTTATTTTATTCTATAAAGCACTAAATCTACACACAAAATTAATATTAATTAGTATAATCATGAAGCAAAACAATTTTTTTTATTTCGTTGCACTCTAACGTTGCGAACTTCATACCTATTTCCCTCGAGAAGACATCGTTTGAGAGCTAATTTTCACCAGAACAGCGCAATTCGCTTATTCACGACGTTACCCAGCTATATCGAGAGCCCATTAAACTGACCTTATCGCCTCCCCCATACGTTCACATACACACACACACACACGAGTTATTATCGAATCAAAAAGATAAGTTGTGCCAGGCTCTCTTCTCTCCTTATCCCCGCTTCATCGCCGATAAAAGTAATTGTACCTTCCGGTCCTTCAGCCCCCCGCGCGCGTACAGACACACATACTTCGTCCGCGCAACAATAAACCGCGAAATCCGCCCGGCGGGGAAAAGAAATATCCGCCCACGGTTACGTGCGCTGACGCTGCTTGTTCCACGAGCGCGCGAGTGAGAGATTACCCAAATCGATTAGACGGCGTACTACACACGTACACGCGTACAACACAAACAGAGAACGTGGCCCCGACCAACTCGACGTTTTATCGCGCAGCCCTATACGTATGTGTTTTTTTGCTCTTCGCGCGCACGCAACTGGTTGCAAATTTTATCGCGATGCCGACGGCCTGCGTAAAACCTGGCCTCACCCGCGCCACGCGATTCACAGGTGTGTGTAGGTGCGCGCTTGCCGGAAAAATTTTATTGGCGAGTCTTGCTTCTTGATGCCCACTCGCGAGGTCGTCATCTGACGCGCGAGCGCGGAATGGAGCTGATTTTTTTTACGTTTAAATTAACCCTCTTCCGCCTTTGTATGCGCCGCACTGGAAATGACTTTTCCGTACGTGCGGTCATAACCCGGTTGTTACGATAAAACCGTTCTATGAACCGCTGTTTGCTTCGAGTAGCTCTCACTTCTTTTTCGACTGAGAGATTACAATGTAATACGGTAAGATAAGAGTTAATCATGCCATCAAAGCTCGAACGCTTTTTCGCCCTTGTAAAAACTTTAATTGCCATTTAACAAAAAAAATTCATGTGCGTGATTTTTAACTGTGAGCGCATTACATGAACGTACAGTAAAAGTAATTCCGTTCTACTTAGATTAAATGTCGTTAATTAAAAAAAATTTTATTTTCTGAAAAGCCTCTCTTTAAAAAAATGATGGCCGGAAGTAATGGCTCATTTAAAGACTCGATGTGATTGGTTAATTAAAAAAGCGCGATAATTTTTTAGATTGAAAATGTGCTAGATTTGAATTTTGAAACGGAAGTATTTGTACGACTACTAAATAATTAAAATAGAACAAAAACATTTGATTTTTTGCTTAAAAAAATGTATCTAATTATCTTATCATTTAAAATAATTAAAACTAAATCATAGTGAAAAATAACCTCAAAAACAAAATAGTACGCGTGAAACGCGTTTGAATTTTGCTAGTATAAATAAATCATTTATTATAGCCAAAAGGTTTACGAGCCCATGTAACCATCGCTGCCAAGCTCAATATTATTCGTCGTCATTTAAATCAATCCCAATAAAGAGAAAAAGCACCAACAATAATTTCGCGAATAGCGTTAATCTCCCCCCATCCAATCGCGTTTCGCATTACCATGCCTCAACGACAGTCTATACGTACGAAACAATCCGGGCGAAACGTCGGTTTAACGCCGCTTTTCGGAAGGTAATATCCCGGGCAGGCGTAATAGCTCCCCCGCACGCCCCGTAAAAATAATTGCCCGCATTTCGTATGCAGAACCCCCCACCCTCACCCTGCACGGCTACAAATCAGAGTCGGCGAAAAAAAATGCTTGCGGGCGCCCCGTTCTTAAGAATGCACATCGACTTCTTTTCGTGCCACGCTTAACTGAGCTTTCAATCAGCGCCGGCAATTAAAGCGAGGCGATGGCAGCGCGCGATAAGCGCCTCGCGAGACTTGAGGGTTGCAAAGCAGCACTAGAGCGGGACGAAGAAAATCTGCCAAGAAATATGGATAATTTCCTCGTCTTCCCCTCGACGAGAGGTTCGCCCCTCGAGTTGCTGTCCGCGCGGCTAAAAAGTATACGAGCGAGATGTATAAGAGTACAGTCCTTTGTTTGTCTCTCGAGCGGCCGAAAAAAAAAATTGAGGCGAGCAGTCGCTTAACGTCGTGAGAGGAAAGTCGTTGAAAAATTGGACAGCCAAGCGCTTTTCTTCCCGCAGCTTGGCAATATTTCAAAGTGCGCGCGCGACTCGAGGATATATAGAGAGCGCCGTACGAGAGGAGACAATATTTATGGTAAATTCGCCACGTGCATATGTGTGTGTAGGTTGGTGCAATGGACCTAGCATAGTTGGGGCATACAATGCGGTCCTCCCGCGCCATCCAATTTGCCGTAAAACTGTCCAAGTTCTGTGCGACGCAGTCACGAATCGAAATTGAGAGCCGGAAGAAGTCGTACATATGCCGAAGGCGTGAGATTGTCTTTCGGTTGCACTTTTCGAAGTACTTTTTTAGTTTTCTCAAAGTTTGGGATACATTTTATTTATTCGCAACTTTGATTCTCGCGTTAAAACTATATAAGAGTTAGCTCTTAGAAAAGAACATTTTCTCATGGTCCAGTTTCTCTCGAAGAAACCCTCACCGGCGTCGTTCATTACTGCCCAATAAACACGTTTCGCGTACCCGAGCCAGCGCAAAATCAATAGCTCGCAATCGCGCCGTCCGGCAAAGAGTCTCGCCGACGAATCAATAAATGTCGCGCGCCTCTCGGACCCGCGAGCGATTTCATCAGCGCCCAGGTGCACGAGGGCATGAACAAAGAGGCTAGTAGGACGATGAAATTTGGCGATTCTCGACGAAACTCCCGCCTGACAATAAGAAACGAGCGGTGCGTAAGGGCTCTAGGTTTTATGCGAGCACACATCGATGGACGTGCGCGCGGGGCTTCGCACGAAATCGTAATATTGGCTCGGGGAAAATGCGAGGAGGGTAGTACGCGAGGGAAGCTATAAGTCGGCGGGATTGGCCGAGAAATTCAAGAAAAATGTTTACCCCGAGGAGAGCTGTGTATTTTCGGAGGATTATTAGATTTTGAAGATTTATTCTGGGCACGTTGGGGGTGTTGTTTCGCGCTGTAGAACGCTGTCGTATATTTTTAAGACTAGTGTAGACATTTTGTTAACAAGCAAGATGGTTAGGTAAAGTAAATTGAAAATATTTTGTCTGTCTGTAAATGTTTTACTTTTGTTATTTCGGATCAAATGGACATAGTGTTGATTTTATAATAATATAAGAATTTGACAGTAATAGGAATTAAAACATTGAAACATTTGCGTTGGCACTAATTGAAATTTCAAACAAAAAGGAGCCTATTGGGCAATCTATTCCCTGGTAGAAAATTAATCATAAGTTGGCCAGAATATGGCTAAGCTATATGCTAGTTAAGCATATTCTGGCCAACTTATGGTTAATTTTCTACCAGGGTTTGTATGCATACTTATTAATAAACTATTTTAAATTTCGGATAAGCAAACATGTTAATGTACACGATAAACGACCCAAACATATAATGTGCGCGTTTACGGCTATATTTATAGTACGTTTCCGCACACATACGCTCTCTTTTGAAATTCGGGGTAGACTCGGACACTGTCGTCGTTGGATTTCAAATTCAATGAGCCAGAGGAGGATGAGAGCGGGAGAGAGAGAGATATAGCCACGAACGAACCACACTCCAGACTCTGAAATGGAACTTTTATATTTTTTCTTCCCTTCTTCTCTCCTGCTCTCTTCCCCTCTTCTACCGAAGAGGATTCTCTTGTTCCATTTATACGGTTAATGTACAGACCTTTCATAAATATACCGAGGCTGCGCCACTAAAGTACGGCGGCAGCAGCTTCGTTAGCGCGGCTGCATTAATACCCGTATTATCGTGAAATAGGAGGGGAAAAGAAGGAGGGGGAGAGGGAGGAGAGATTTCACATAATGAAACGCTGCTTACGCCCATATATTTACACAGAACTCGTTATGCACGTTAAATGTTGGCTCTTCTTTGCATTCAAACCGGCGAAAATAAAATTTCTCCGCGGGCTCAGGTTTCTTCTGCTGATAAAAAGGTAAGGCTATGTGTAATCACTGCGCTTGTGTGGATTGTGGCCGACTTGAAGAGCTTGGGAAACTTCATTTGCAGGAGAATCCCTTGAGTTTCGTTTAAGGCTCAAATGATACGTTATTTAAAGGCATTTAGATTTTTTTTCGTTTGCATATTTCTTTCCTACGAAATTTGGTTAAATTTTGTAAAATGGAATGATTATTTGCTGAAATTAGTAGAAACAGCTCTACCATGTCAGACATTATATGTTAAAGTGTATACGAATATACAAAGTGACACTATTTGAATTTGTGCTGCATCGATTAGATATTCTCCTTAATCTATATTGTATAGATTCAGTAAGATAAAAGTAGTCTTTTTCTTACAACAATTAACAAATTGAATATTGAAATTTTGATGTTAAATACTTTAATAAGAATATGGCTGTTTAAACTTTATAATAACAAAGCTATATTCGCAATTACAATATTCTTCAGTATGTACAAAATAGCATTCGATATCCTTGTATACCTACTCGTGACGAGTGAAAACAACGTGTCCTTTCTAAGGTTACTCAATCGCTTGAAAATCCCATCAACCGTATTACTCGACCGTATGAGGTCACAAAACATCACCGAATTTTCAATACACGGGTCTCATCCCATTAACAGCCGCCATCTCATTCCTCGTTCTACATTCGCGCGAACGACCGATCGTCCAGTCAGAATAACAAAGCGCACGCGAAGGAGAGAGCACAGACGGAGCGTTGTCACACGTGCGACACGGCGATCCGGAGCAAAGCCACAGAGATCTCATTACTGGCTTTTCGCGTGTGCTAGCAGCGAGGCAACGTCACGCGAGAGAGACAGCCTGAGACGCAATTAACGAACGTCCCCGAGAAAGGCATTAAATTTACGTCGGGCGGGAAAACTAGTTTGCCGCCGCTACTGATTTCGTTGAGTCGTGTCTGTGCGCGCGTTCGCGAGTTTCCGTGCGCGGGACAAACTGTTTGCGGGGCTGTTGCTGCTGCTGGGCTATGAACTTCGGGGTAAATGGATTGGCGAGGGATAAAATTCCATCGCCGAAGGAAGATTCCATTATGCGCGTGATGATGAAACTGGCAGCTAATTGTAAAAGTGCTTCGTTGTTGTTGTTATTGTTTCGCGGTTCAATGACAGAGGTTATCGATTATACGCGGTGTCACCTATGAGGATAATAAGTTGTACAGGTTCCTACGGTAGAGTAATAACGGTGCGATGCGATTTTTCGTTCAGAAGTTCGTGGATAAAGGGTCTTTTTTACATAATTTCCTTTAATACTTAATTGTCATACAAAAATCTATTACTTAACAGGATTAAACGTACAAAAATAATTATTTTCTTAAATTTAAAAAATTGATCGACTAGAATTCATCTGAATGAAATATCATTGCCGTGATGATCAAACTTCCAGAATTGACCAGGTGATTTATTACAAATAGCTGCCTTCACTTCACCCCTATCGATCAGGCCATTAGCATCGAGACATAATCCGCTTGGACTGTGCTCGATCGCCCCATCCTAGGAAGATTATGAAGATTATTTTTAAATACAGTACGTGTATAAAAAGATGAGATTCGTGGCCTACTTTGTTCAATTTCCATGTTTTATGCTGATCAGATTTGCAAGAAATCATTTCAATTTTGAAATTCGTTTTGACAATAGCACATCGATCTTCTTTCCTTAACTCTCCAGATTCGCTTAGAGCAAAGTACTGTGCACATGAAAAATATTGATTTTAATTTATGGATTTACAATTGGATTACAAATTATACATTAATTAATACCTGAGTAGCAGAAATGTGTCTGTGGCACTGGTATAGGCCTATATTAAATGGCTTATCTTCATCGCGACCCAAAGTGTCAAGACAGAGGTTTTTGTCGCGTAAGCGTACTCTTCCATAAGCTAACGAGTTCTCGTCTGGAATAAATTTTTCCGGATAAACGTTCCTCAAGTACCATCTAAAACTTTTACACTTGAGTCTTTTACGCAATTCCACTCGGTCACTTATATCGCCGATCAATGTCATGTTTCCCTTTGAAAACGAAGAAAAACGGATCGTTCAAATAAGCGCTTTTATTGCCAGATTGTTGTATTGGCTATTTCATTGAAGTTAAGTTCGATTAAATTAATTATTACCTCGTACTCTTTATGATGAAGAAAGAATAGTCTTTTGTACTCATCCATCCAAACGTAAGCTAACCTTGCCGTATTAATCAAATGAGTATCTTTATCATTTGGAAACGTATATGGAAAGAATGATCTAAATATGTGTCCAACTCTAGAGCAAGGAATGGTTTCCAGGCTTCCTCCGCACTGCCATATCTTAAAACATTTTATAACAATTGTAGTCAATATTTTCACTCATTTTACAAAATTGCTAAATCGCGCAATTTTTAATCATTCCTATTTCTTTCTATTAATTTATTAATCATCTCGACTTTATTTCGGTTTTGAAAAAATATTAATTAACGAATAATTAACTTAGTTTTATCAAAATGAAGAAGCATAATATGATAATTCAGAATAACCAATATGCAGTCTATGCATATAAAAACAAAATTTTACTTTAATATTCTATTCGCTATAAGTTCAACAGATCAATACGACTAGACTTTATGTGACTACCCATCTTCTGACAGACACGAAGCAAAAGCATCTTATCAGTGACAGTTAATTGCTCACTCGAAATGACATTTCCAGATTCTCGCCACCCCAGCCATCCATTTTTTCGTCGTAACTTCCAATCTCCCAAAAGTACTTTCGGTCGATGGCGAAAAGTCCGCCTGCCATGGTCGGCGACTTTACCGGGGAAATGGGAGAAGTTCGAGATCGACTCTCGCTGTTTTGCACGTCCATCCATATGAAATCGCCAGACCAGCTGAATCCGCCGATGGAGAAGAAGGACAATTGCGAAGTTGACTCGTATGCTAAAGTCTTCCCTGATATGATATCAATTACCGGCATCACGACCGTCTCTGGCTTTTCTTTTATCCGCTGCAGTAACGGGGTCAACCTATTTTTAGCAACGATTTCGTTAGTTATAATTGCATTTAAGCTATTGCAATTTAAGTAGATAAGAAAAATTCACTTGATAAGCGGCCGTTGCATTTACCATTCTTTAATAACTTCGCAATGAGCGTCAAGGAACAATAATACGTCACCAGTTGCTGCTCGCGCTCCTTTTAAACGAGCTCTTATTAAACCTTGCCGTTCTGACAATCTTAATAATTTAACTTTGTCTGGCAATCGCGTCTTGATATAATATTCTAAGACATATTGAAGATCCTCTAATATTTCATAAAATGTGAAGTGTTTTCATTTCCATAAAGCAAATTTTAAAAAGTATGTAATTGTTCGTAAATTTACCGTCATTACTATTGTCATCTACAAGAATGATTTCCTTTAATAGTTTTGCTGGTGATTCTTTTAATACGCTATACACTGTGCGCAAAAGCACACTCCATGCTTCATTGTGAAATATTATTACGACACTTGTTGTAGGTAATGAAGTGTCATAACTTACATGTGCGCATCTGAAAGTAGTAATTAAAAGTTATTTTATCACTCTAGCGTACTTCAGCCTTGTAGAGTATCGACATACTGCTATAAATATAGCCGAACCTGAACTAAAGCTATTTATATTGTATTTTAATAATAGCCATATATAGTGTAATTTTTATTCAAGTCAAGTCGATAATTTGGAATCATTCCAATACCTTCTTTATCATATTGAAAGTTGGCACAGGCGAACACTTTTAATGCGAATCGAAAATTTTTTTCTCTTCGTAAATTCACGTTTTACGGTATTACATGCAGAAAACTTTACAATTAGGCTATAATTCGAACATTTTTACTTACAATGGATCTCGTACGTCCGGTAATTTCCTTTGCAGTGGAATTTTATTCGATAAAACTATATTCACAGCTTTCTTGGAATAAATTGCATATGCTTTTGCTTTTTCATTTTCTGGTAAGTAAGCAGGTCTACCAAGATCTCCTAACTCTGGCAGTACTTCATTCGTCCACTTATTAATCCACTTTTCATATCTCAATGAAAAAACAAACGTATTTTGTAACACATGTTACAGAAATGTAAATAAGTTTTATGGAATACTACCTATTATTAAACTGGAAAATACCAGGGAGAAGTGAAGTTGTATGTGAAAATTTTTTCTTAATGATAATTCTCACAGTAATGATAAACGTAATGAGGGCTATAGACAGAAACACAATTTTTTTACGTGAAATTCTCATTTCTATAAAACAGCGCCGCACGTTGCGACAGCCGATTTGAAACTGGAGGTTTATCAGTCAAGAACATACTTTAAAATGCTATTTAAACAGTTGGAGCACGCAACGTATCATCTAGACTCTATGTATAATTCAGTGTATGCCAGCTCTAAAATATTACTTAGCGTATGTTAGATAAGTAAAAGTACTAGCCACAAAATTTTTATTCGTATATTTTTTATCAAATTCAATATTCGTGATCTAATTTTTTACGAATATAATATTATATTTACAATAGTAAATGTTTTAATATATAGTATTTAAAATATTGCTGTATCGTATTATATAACGATATGCCATAAAATATGAAAGTTTTTCATATAATTTAAAACAAACGCCAAGACTACCGTTCACATTTTTCTATTATAGGTGTCCTGTTATGCAAGAAAATACGATGTTGTCTTGTAAATCGTGACAAAATATAAAAGTTTATTGCAATATTATTTAAGACATTTGTGAAGACTATAATCATAAAATCACAGATATTTTCTGCTTAACCCATTTCTTCCCAAGCCGCCATTTTATAGTCGATTAGTTTTTCGTCTTCAGGCGACCATATTTAATTTTTAGTGAAAAATTTCTCAAATCTGACCTCAGATTCGAAAAGAGCAGGTCTTTTTACTTCAGAATATGTTTTTCTCTAATATTATTTTGTTAGTTTTAGGATTTTTAGAGACAAAAAACCAATCGACTATAAAATGGCCGCTTGGGAAGAAATCTCTCTCCCCTCGCCATGCATGCGTCTCACGCGCGAGTGAAATCTAACCTGATATTCCGCACTTTCAATTAACGTATCTCACGCACGAGACCGCTGGGCTTTCTCAGATTTGAATGTCTTGTTCTAATAGATGTCATTAATAACATTTCGGTTTTTAGAAAAAATGCTAAGAAAACTTTTCGAGTTACAAACGAAAACGTTCATTTCGCGCGGGCCGTCCCATAAGGCGCTGTGTTAAAATGCACGACTTTGATATTTAATATCTCGAGAACTAAACTGCTGGGAGTTTTTAGATACAAATATCTTATAGACAATAGTATTATCAACACCTGGTCAAAATTGAGAGAAATTTCTAAGAGATTAGAACGAATTTTCAAAGATAAAATTTCAAAGATAAAAAAGATAAGATTTTAGGGTTGACTCTTTTATCTTTGAAAATTCGTTCTAATAATCCTAAGAATTTGATAAAACTTTGAACATAGCTAGATTAGTATATAAAACTTTAGAAAGCTACACTGGTTGTGAAGCGAGAAATTAATGTTTTCATTTTTTGCGGTTTAACACGAGCTCTTATGAGAAATCATACTTTTTCACTTTTTGACTCATAATATTTCAGTAATTAAGTTTTTTCACTATGTAAAATATAGTAATTTCAGTAATTAACGCTAAGATTTTGATGAAAAGAATTTTCAACAATTATTGAACACAATTATCTTCAAAATATGCATTCAGAGTCTGTTACACTGATAAATAAATTAATGAGTACAAAAAAGGTACAATTAACCTCAAAAAATGAATCAAATCAGCTTCTTAGTGGGACTTTTTATTGATAATTAGGATGAATAGAATTGTTTAATTTGAACGTATAATCGTTATTTGGTGGAAGTTTATTTATGCAACCTGTTTAATGAAGTATACCTCATGAATAAACAAATATTGAGAAGTTTAATCATTTTGGCTAGTGTAGCTGGTAGAGAACCTTCTTAACCTATTAACGCGCAAAGTTACAGTATATTTTTCGATCAACTATCTTTTGTAGGGATTTTGAACGTAGTCCTTTTCGATTTTGTGATATTTTGTGATATCTATGCAAAAAGACAAATTCCTTATCCATTTTTGTCAGCAACAGTAAATTTTTATTTTTGTACAACCTTATAGATTTAAGTAATGCATAAGTAGTCAGTGGACCCTATAGTTATACTAGTAAGATATAGTTTTCGACTTTTTGAAGATTGGTGGATCTCGTATAGAGAACAAAATGATAAAATCTACTAAAATTCTTACTCACTATGAAGATATTAGAAAATTTTACATTTTACTTTTAGAGAATCATTTCTTCTTACTGTATCTTTTTTATATTTTTCTTCCCGTTGTTTTCCTTTCTTTTTGGTCAGTCCATAAATTATTCAATCAAGATTCATTCTCTTCCTAAAATCGTGAACTTCAAAAAAAGGTGTGAAAGTGGATTTTAGCCATACACGCTAACATATTAAAACAAACGAATATGACCTGCAGAATCTCAGTAGTATTTCACTGATCATATAGGTATTCAATTCAATTTTTTTCATAAAATTATGGAAAAGTCGTGAATTTTAATAAATCTTAATTTATATTAGATCCATCACGTTAAAAAAAAATCAAAACCATGGATCTAAAACATAATATTTTTTAGTATATCTATCGGGTAGACTATTTTGTATGCGATATAGGCAATACCTGTGTAAAATTTCATCCGGATTATATGGTTATTTTTTGAAATGTTTGATATTTAAAATTTTAGTATTTTTAAAAATGAATTTCTTTGTTGTCGCACAATATAACTACATTAAAATTGTTTTAATTTCTTTGAAATTTGGTGGAGATGTAGAGATTGTACATTATTTATTAAAAGAATTCTTAGGGTAAAGAATTCGTTTATGAATTTCAGAGATAGGGTAAGTGTGCCAGTTACTGTGCCCGCTTCAGTTACTGTGCCCTTAAATCATTTTCATTTATAGTAGAGTATAATCATATTTAATCATAAATATCTAAATTTTTACATACAGTTCAATTCATGCTTTTTATTATTAAACCCACAGTATGACTTAATTATTCTTATAATATATTTAAAATAATTTATTAAATTTCTCATCGCGATTTCTATGATTTTCTTATCGAAACGCTTAAGAATATGCCTATACAAAAGTGATTGAAAAACTATAAAAATAACATTTTTCATAATAAAAAAATACACTTAATGTTTATAAAACCCATCTAGTTGACAAAAGAACAATAAAAAAGTAGTTTTGATTAATATTATTGTTTAATTTAATATAATCCAGTAACTAAAACAAATTTTCGGCATGTTTCTATTACTGTGCACAGTAACTGGACAAGTTTTCGTGAATGTATTTAGTTACTGTGCCCCCTCGCGGTAGGCTACGCTAACCTTACTTTCTCATGCTTCGTCGCCTGTGCAAGTCAACTTCGACGTTCATTGCTTACCCACAGAACAAATAACACAGTTTTTAATATATTTAAAAATAATATATTTTATTCCCATCTTTATTTTATTTTCTTCTATAATAAGTAAGTACTTCTATACGTAGTATAAAAAAGGTTCGAAAAATCGTTTCACCAATGGGAAAGAAATGGATGATTTCCAGCAGGGAGTCTACTAAATATAATAAAAAAAAAAACAAATTTCATGTTTAAATATATTTTATATAGTTTATGCAGATGCAGGTGAGTGAGAAAAAAGACACAGGATTAAATACAGTGTCCAGAATCTAAGGCACAGTAATTAAAACATTGTACACTAAGTGACACACAGTAATTAAAACAATGTACACTAACTGGCACGCAGTAATTAAAACAATGTACACTAACTGACACACAGTAATTAAAACAATGTACACTAACTGACACACAGTAACTAAATTAATGATACAGTAACTGATGCAAAGGCTTATGCTGTTATTTTATTAATTATTTAATATTCCTTACATAATATTGTATTAAAAAGGTGTTTATTCTGCTCACAGAATATATAATTATTATATAAAGGTCTTAAGATGATTAAAAATTGAAAAAAAAAAAAAAATAGTAATTGATTAAATACTATGGACATCGCCTTAAGGGGCACAGTAACTGGCACACTTACCCTATTTGAGGTTAAAACTATTTTAGCCCTCCTTTAAAATCGTAATTAGACCTGCGCTATGTGCTATGCACGCGTGTTGTGTACTGCTTTTGTTTTGTAATAGCCATTTATTATTTTTAAGGTTAGAACCTTTTTTTTACATCGGACATTCCAGAAAGAGCACCCAAATTCGGACAGGCATACTACTAGAGACAAGTACCCTACGTGTGAAATTTCACAAAGAAAATATAATTTGAAGACGATAATAATACAATCAATTATTTTATTTATTTTTCACACATAATTAAAAAAAAAATCATACCTATTATTTTATTCATACTGTATAAATAATTTAAAAATTAATACTTATTAATCTTCATAAATGAATTTAATTATAATTATGACATAAATTGTTACAAAAATTATAAATTTCGTTATTAAAAATTAATTAAAGGAAGAAGCAAATTAAGTTTGAGAAAGCCAAGTGCCAATGAATTGGTAGAGTTTTTTTAAATTATGTGTGAAAAATAAATAAAATAATTGATTGTAATATTATCGTCAAAACCTTTTAAAATTCCTAAATAACCTTTACTTCAAATTATATTTTCTTTGTGAAATTTCACACATAGGGTACTTGTCTCTAGTAGTATGCCTGTCCGTATTTTGTGTGCTCTTTCTGGAATTTCCGATGTAAGAAAAAGGTTCTAACCTTAAAAATAATAAATGGCTATTACAAAACAAAAGCAGGTATACAACACGCGTGCATCGGTGCATAGAGCATAGCGCATGTTATTTCCATTTTCTAATATACATAAATGCATTCCCGAATAATTGCGATTTTAAAAGAGGGCTAAAATAGTTTTAACCTCAAATATCTCTGAAATTCATAAACGAATTCTTGTACCCTAAGAACTCTTCTAATAAATAATATACAAACTCTACATCTCCACCAAATATCAAAGAAATTAAAATAATTTTAATGTAGTTATATTGTGCGACAACAAAGAAAGTCATTTTCAAAAATACTAAAATTTTAAATATCAAGCATTTCAAAAAATAACCATATAATCTGAATGAAATTTTACACAGGTATTGTTTATATCGCATACAAAATAGTCTATAAATTTCAAGCTGATACATGAAGTCGTCATTGAGAAATTTACGATTTTGAAAAAAACCGTAAAAAACTTTAACCTTAAATATCTCTAAAAATTATGAGAAAATTCCTTTACCTAATGGACTTATACGATAATATATAAACTCTACATCTCCACAAAATTTCAACATGATTAAACCAATTTTTGTTTTCTCTTGTTATCATGCGATAAAGAAAATGACTTTGTAAAATACGAAAATTTTCAAAATCAAATATCTCAAAAAGTAATAGTACGATCTAGATGAAAACTCGCACACATATTACCTATACCACATACAAAATTGTCTATAAATTTGGAGCTGATACACGGAGCCGTTCTCAAGAAATTACGATTTGAAAAAAAGATTAATAGTACATTACGATACGTGGGCCGGAAATTGGATCTCCGGGCCGTGCGTGGTATGACGCCCGAGGCGAAGCCGAGGGCGTCATGACGCACGGCCAGGGCATCCAATTTCCGGTCCAAGTATTGTATACTATTTTTCTTACTCCCCGGCCGAAAGTACGTTCTGTAATTGTTAAATAATTGATAAAATTGCGTTGTCGTCTGCTAGCTGTTTTTGAGTGTTAGTTTTTCTTTCGGCCCGCTCGATAGTAATGCCTCTCTCGGCCGCTTTGGGTAGCTCGGTCGATATTACCGACTGTTCTTTCTTTCGGCCCGGCGTGGAGAGCTGGTTTTTTGGCCGTCTGCTACTTTCGCTGTTACACAGATGGTTTGATGCCCGCCCGACATTTGCAAGACCGAGGCGAAGCCGAGGTTTTGCTGGTCGGGGCGGGCATCAGAAACACATTCATTAAAAAAAGACAACACCACTTTTTATTTCAACTAACTCTTTTTTCTCGTCACCCGTGCACTTTCCTCTGTTTATTTCGTACGTGTCTAACCTTCACACCGCACAAACATCTTTCCTCGGACATGCGCGCGGGCGCTCAAGCGCCGCGGGTTAGGAAATTTCGTCAGCCAATCAGAGCGCGCGGTTGGTCTAAAATAGGATGCGAAAGTTTCTCTTTCGGCTCGGAGATGCGGGCCGGAAGTACGTACTTTCGGGTGGGCGAGTAAGAAAAAAAATTTTAACCTCAAATATTTCTGAAATTTCTGGACTAATCATTTTGCCCAAAGAACTTGACCAAGAACTATCCAAAATCTACCTCTACAAAGAATTTCGAAGCGATTAAGTCAATGTTATTCCCGTAATCGTTGAACATACAAAACTCATTTTTTTTATATTTCAATTTTTTTCTTAAAAACTAGTCGACAAAATGGATTCAAATTTTTACAGGTTATAGCTATTTATATTCTGCATTATCGTGATTTTTTTTCAAAAAAATTGACCGTTTAGTTTAGGAGTTATAAGCTTTAAAAAAAATACGTTTTTGTTAATAATAAAAGAACCGTGAGAACTAGAGAAATTTTTTTTTAGAAAATATAGGTATTTTAATGCTCTTTCGAATGCTATCTCCTCGATTTAAATATCTTGAATTTATCATTAAAAAAAAAGCAAAAATCAATTTTGAAAAAATCGAAAATTCGAAATAAAACAAAAACGCATCGGCGAATCAAAAAACGAATTTTTGACCCGCCATCACAAAAAAAAAAAACAAAAAAAAGTGAGACCTGTCCGGTTAAAATCGATCGAGTAGAAGAATCCAGACGTATACACCCACCCACCCACCCACCCACACACACACACACACACACACACACACACACACACACACACCCATCCATACAGACATTTTTCAAAAATCATGTATTTTGATTACTAACACCTCGAAAAACAATTATAACATGTTTTTACAACAACTCAAAAAATTACTATCACAAAGCTTCCTCTAGGAGGAAGCAAAACTTGGACTATCAAAATGCAAGTACGATTCTGGGACTTTTGCGCATTTATGGGTTATGTATGTACTTCTTTATACAAACATCAATTATTGCACCAAAATAGAAATACACGTAACAGAAGAATTGTAGTAAAAGCGTTATATGTTGAAAAATATTATTAATACATATTTTTGAATTATAAATAGCATACGTCAATAATAATTTCGAAGAATAATAAATTAATGTAGAAAAAACAAGATTTTTTAATAATTTTCTGCGTAATCTAAATCAACATCGGTTGTATCAGATTGCCATTAGACTATATGCAATTATGATGTCGTGTACTTGTATAGCAGAGTTACTCATAATAAAGCATATTTCCTCTAGTTACTGATTTTCATCTAATAACTTGCTACGGATATTTTAATCCTTTAATGAACATGACAAGGTTGCCAATGAATTTAACAACAATATTTGACGTTGCGTTAAAATTAGTAGCTGTTATCATAGATTAATTTATGTATAATATTAATATAATGGAGGCGGTTATACATTTTGGTTTTTAGTAATTTAACAGTTGATATTAACGGAAACGGTAATATGTAAAGTTTATAATCCATTTTTATGATTAGATTTATCACTGTTATGTTTATCGCAGAGATATTGAATAATTTTAAAAACTTTTATTGTAGTTCCCGCTACAAAAAGAAGATGAATAAAAAAAATTTACAAATAATTCTCTGAACCATATTTATATTTACAACAAAAATCGAAAGCCATTCCAATGAAGGTTTCGCAATGCCATAGCGCGCGAATCTAGAATGCATCCCAGCGCGTCTATAAAGCGCTAAAGGAGGCTAAGCAAAAACGATCGAGAGCAGCCTGGCGGAATGAATTCATTGAATGCCGACTCGTCGCCGTCGCCTTCGGACCGTTTGCTTCACCTAAGGGGACAGCTGTGCACCATAAATTTTATTGCGCGTCCAAGTGTAAATATTGCCGTAGCTGCCGTTAAGCGCGCGTGCGAGCGCCACTAGCTCACATAATTCGCACGCGTCCGTAAACAATTAATAGGAGCTCCGGAAGGTGCATTGTGCGCTACGGGTGGATGGCTGCGCGATAAAGAGATCGTCGTTTAAATTGTTGTGCAATAAACTTAGAGCGCTGGAAAAATATTTACCTTGCTTTTTATAGTTTGAGTAAAAACATTTTAAATATTTTTCATCGGTATACTCATGCGCTATTCAAGAACAAAATTTTAATTTTGTAAAAATAAAAGTACTGATGTTTCAAATTTCTAGAACGGTATAAATCAGCTGAAATATGTATCTGTGCAATATAATTATTGTTATAAAAAGCGAATACTTTATTAATATTAACTATTATTGTTAATATAAAAGCTGGCTCAACCGTTACAGCAAACAGCGACGGCAATTTCAAAACTTACATAAAACAAATACACACACACCATCTGCGCCGGGAATATCCTCAACCCAGCGGCAAAATCTTGATCTCAAAGTTCAAATCAATTTGCATACCAAGTTCCATTTGAATGTGGGAAAGCGAAGAGGTAAAGCTAAGTTTGTGTTGTACTTTCAGAACGCACACACACACACACACACACACACACACACATATACACGAGCTGCGGAGGGAGGCAGCGCGCAGACGGAATCTTTTCGCAAAATTAAACTGTCTAGGGCACAACAGTAGCCCATTTCTCGCT
Organism: Torymus aiolomorphi; assembly: GCA_036365515.1. Lineage (NCBI taxonomy): Eukaryota > Metazoa > Arthropoda > Insecta > Hymenoptera > Torymidae > Torymus > Torymus aiolomorphi. Next base: position 145,626,466 of record CM070876.1, read on the forward strand.
TTTTTTCTCCCGCGCCAGCGCAAACGACCTGGCACAGCCTTCTGGCGTTAACCGTGCATTATTATCAACGTAATTTGATTAGGTGCGTGAAATATTTCAAGTACTTTTTCAAAAACGGATCTTTTTCTTTCTTTACATAATAAATTGAAAATTTTTAACAACCTTTTGTATTGTAATATTTTTAAAGTATTATTAAAATATTATTAAAATAATATTAAAATATTATGAAATATTATTCAAATATTATTAAAATATTATCTTAATATATTATTTAAATAAAATAATTTTTTTTCCGGTATTTGTATACAACAGTAAAATTTTAATACGAAAAAATTCGCATTAATCAATTTGTACAAATTTCACAAAGCAGAGCATGATAAAACAACCTAACGAATTTCATTTGCAGCTTTTCGTATACGCAGCACGACAGCCCTTCTATAGAATTAAACTGCTAAACTAATTTTATAAAGAATTTTATGTCCCTTCATTATGGTACCGAGTCAGCGCACGCCCGCCGCAATTTTATGAAATTTCATAGTCTTGTGCGCTCACGTCTGTTTACCGCAGCGTAGTGTGCACAAGCCGCCGATATTACGCGCTCGCGTATTGGCATTGACGCACCAGCACACGTAATATAAACCGCGTCGTGAACCCGACTTAAAAGGAGTGACGCGCACGTCTGCTGGAAGAAAAGTGCGCTGGGATTTAATTTTCAAGTTTCGGTAGGTAGGGTACAGGGATGGAGACTACAACAATCTTATCACTCGGGAAACTTTTAATTTTATCGGGAAATTTCGGTCGCGGCAAAGTTGCCAAGTGGCGGTGGTAGTAGGTCTGAAGAAAAAGTGTGTATCGAGTGCCTGGGGCTTTGTGTTTTTCGGTCGATTAAGGCCGCGGTTGGATGTCGCGATGGAGAATGCGATTATGTTTCTTTGGGCTTTAGGAAAATATTGCATAGAATTTTTTTAATAAATCGATAATCGATATAAGATTTTTATATATTGCTCTGGAACTTTTTGTGATTTTTAAATTTATCTGAAGATGAAGTAATTTTGACAAAAAAATGGGAAAAAATAACTATTTTTTTTAGTAAAATATTGTGTTATAAGTGACGTTTTTATGATAATGATGACATATTAATATATGAAATGTAATTATAATATAATTTATATATTTTCACCTCAGAATGTTCTGAAAGTTCAGTGAAAAATTACTAAACAAAAGGTCATACTTATTAGCAAATTGTTCATATCCTTTTATCACATTAATCAAGCAACTAGAATTGATGGTTCAGCTTTTTTAAAATTAATGTGATATATCGAATGAAGAATACTATTTTCTTATTTTGAAATCGCGAACAGTATTGAACAAAGGTATGGAATACAATTCAAACAAAGCGAGCTGTCCCTTTGAATCAATATATACAGAGAATGAAAAAGAATCCGAAGAGCAGGTAATTTAAATTCCACTCGGAAAATTGTATTCTGATTTTATTGAAATGTTTGCCAATATATTATATTAAGAACCGTATTCAACCAAACCCGTCGACTAAATTGATGCTCAAAATCAATGGCTCCTCAGGATTCTCCGCAACGAAATGATCTTAGATTGTGACTGAAATAAAAATATAATGTCATAGGCAACGGAATCGGAGTGGGAGTATGAAGTGCTTTGAGTTCGAAAAAATAAGACTTGAAAAATTTATAGTTATAAATATTTTACAAGATAAAATGACTGTAAAAAAAAAAAACAAACAAAATAATAAATGAATATCATCAATTCTATTATAAGCTATGTCAAAACAAAATACAGCTTCATTCAAAGTACAAACTGCATTGAAATGCAACGTGGCGCAGATAAAAGTTTACAAATATAAATGATACGAAAAACTATGTCATCTTTTTTTTTAACTCGAGAATGGTAGGGAGAAGGGGGGACAAACATTGTTACACGCGGAGTATAATGCGGATGCGGCTTGAAAACAATCTTGAATATTTTTGCAGCACGGCGGATTTCAGTATGAACAATACATGCGCATTCAACAAAGGTATTTTCTCTGAAAATTGAAGTAGTCGAATGTAGAGACACATTTTGTAAAAAAAAATATGTGAATGTTCGTTCTGATAAGTTTTTCAAAATTCCACATTTTTTTACAAAAACCCAAAAAAAAAAATAAAATAGCACGTGTTGAAGATAATTTATAATGCAGTAAAATTTTTATTAATTATATACAAAGTATTACATTAGAATACATTTTTAATATAATACAAAACTGTTTAAATCTACAGTGAAAACCACCCATTGAGGTTGTTAATTATGTTACATACAATGTTAAAAGAGACACTATCGATTTTATGAATAAAATACAAAAAATTATGTAAATACAAAGTTCTCAACAAAGTTGTTTTATGTAATGAAAACGTTGCAAACTTACAAGTTTTCAACAAATGTTTGTTAGACAATGATTTGTTATACTATGTACAAACAAACACGCACAGAAAATAAATGTACACTCTATAAAAGTTTCATTTGTTTATATTTTCATCCCTTGCCATCTTATCTCACGGATCCTCACTTCCTATACAATATTTCCGCGCTCTCGAAGCCATATGCGCTCGCCTCTCAAGGGAAAAACGAGCGAGCGAAAACCGAGAAATCCGATAAAAAATCGAGCTTAAACAGATAGAGATAAGCGCGCGTGCCGGCAGTCTTTCCCGAAGAAAAGCCAACAACAACGAGGAGAGAGAGAGAGAGAGAGAGAGAGAGAGAGAGAGAGAGAGAGAGAGAGAGAGAGAGAGAGAGAGAGAGAGAGAGAGAGAGAGAGAGAGAGAGAGAGAGAGAGAGAGAGAGAGAGAGAGAGAGAGAGAGAGAGAGAGAGAGAGAGAGAGAGAGAGAGAGAGAGAGAGAGAGAGAGAGAGAGAGAGAGAGAGAGAGAGAGAGAGAGAGAGAGAGAGAGAGAGACATAGCGCGAGCGAGAGTTTGCGAAGAACAAGAGGAGCGGAAAGCGAGCAGCTCACTCGCACGCGCAGATAGATAGACAGAGCAGAGAGAAAGGCTAAAAGAACTTGAATGCCACCCCCGCGCGCCCCAGTTTTCGCTCGGTACAATAATACAGACCCTGCGTTGAGAATGCAAAAGAGCGTTTTCGCGTGCAGCATGAGGCCTGACGAGTCTAGCGCAGAGCGCCGCCGCCTGTGTTTACCTGTACGTGATTCTCTCTCGCATTATATGCAGCGAGGTGGTTTTGTTGCTTTTTTTTGTTTGCTTTTTTCCGAGCTGCGAGAGCTTTTGCTTGTCACTGCGCCGGAGTTGTATTGACTGTCGTTGAGTTATCGAATGCGTAGTTATTTTGCAGTTGTAGGATTTGAATGCGTGCAGTTTTTGAGAGAACGAATAGCAGGGCGGGGCGAGTAGTGATTGTTTTTGGAGCGTATCTTCATACATCTTTGTTGAACGGATGTATGTCGATTTTCAATTGCTTTTTTTAAGTATGACATTAAAAGCTAAGAAATTTTTGTAAATTCTAACAATGAAGCTGAAGATTCAATGGTAGTGCAGTATTAGTTAGGGACGGCTTCGAATTTCACAATAAACGTTATCTTTTGCAATCTTAAAAGAACGTTTTTAAAAATAATTTATGATATTTAATAGAAGATAAAATTTTTGAAGAATATCATTAAATCTTGATAGGTACTAACTGGAACGACATATAAAAGTAAGTCGGATCTGCTCCTGATTTTTATTGACTTTTTATGATCCTTTTATTGGTTCAAGAAGTTTCAATTCGTAAAAAAGTTTATATCATATATGAAATGACAATAATCAATTTAAAGAGTGGCAATTCAAGATTTAATACCACTAATAATTATCTTTATACTAATATTATCATTTAGTATATCCGCGAAATTGTAAATGGTAAATTCATAAAAGAAAGAGGGAGACACAGCACAAGCTAGTTTTTTTAAAGAAGACCAATATTTAACAAATATTTTCTGTCAATTTCTTCACAAGTACACCGAAATTATTTACTTTTAATATAAAATAAATAGAGTATCCATACATTTTTGTACAACCACTGCAAAAAATGCAGGTACAACATATTTTTCTCCAATTACAACCGCAAACATTTCTAACGAGAAAAGGCAAAACACGAGTTTGTGATACGAATCCGACATGGATACTCTTGTTGTTTTAAAAAAACGGACAGAGCGACGCATTTTTCAATTCCCAAAGTAAATATTTTCCGCAAGGCCGTTTCACCACCAGGAATTCGTGGAAGAGCATAACAAATGTTGCCCACATACCGGATAATTTAACCAGCAGCGCCCCGTGCCACTGATGAAATAACTCGGCTACATTGTGCCGTGTCACGTCTCTCCCTCTCTCCTTCCATACCAAACGAGCATATGAGAACCATTGTATTCCCTATAAAACGCTTCCGGTCGAGTATTACAGAATCCGAAGAGTGGGAGAGAGAGAAATTCATGAAGGCGCGAAATAATGGTACGCCGCGGAATTCGCAATCAATGGACTCGCTCTAGCTTCGAATAGACGGCGAATTCTCGATAAGTTCTAAAAATAATTCGCGCGGATGATATTTACTCTCCGCTGGCGCTAATAAAACGACCGATGAAGTTTCGATCGCCAGATCACATCGGATTTTCCACCGTTCTAAATCAGTTGTACTGAATCGATAATGACGAAGCTGCTTGCTTGGTGGTTATTCTACACAAAGTTTTACATGTAATTGATTAACTTGGAAGCACGAGAGAACTGATATGCAAGCTTTGAATAAGTATTAATTCTATGTGCAAGGTTGCAGGAACTGAAATGAATCTAACAGAAACTCGCACGTCAGACATTGCTTGTTATATATATATATATACACACACACACACACACACACACACACACACACACACACACACACACACACACACACACACACACACACACACACACACACGCTGTTTACCTCACGATTACACTCTAGAGCGTAAATATCACGGAGCTGATGCAATATAGATCGTGTAAAAGAATATTTACACGGTATGCATTGTACAAAATATAAGTAGATTTTGGCTTCACTAAATTTATGTGTCAAACATTTTAGTCATTGATTAAACTATTAAACTTGTATTATTTTCACTCGAAAAAAAATAGAAAATTTGTCCTCATCTATAGAATAACACATATACTTTTTGATTAGTGTATGTTTCTTTCATTGAGAGCAGAGTTATTACGTTTTAATGGTTGATCGACTGTATAAGATTGTTATAATGTATGAAGTTTGATTCAGAAATCTCGAATCATTTTCCCCGGCAGGAAAATTTAATTCTGAGTCAGTTCACAGCAAAACTATACCAGCAAGAGACAGCGGAGCCAGCAAGTGACGTATCACACGCCATTATTCAATAAGCCCTGAAATCAACGAATCCAGGTCACGTGAAGGATACTCACGACTGGTCGCATCGCCATCTTCTCAAAGGACACGTCCGCGATAGTCGCAAATCATCTATAAAGCCGGTCAGTCGCTCGGTCGCCAAGGAAATCATCGCGCGCTCGCGCGCAATAATGCAAAGTCAACAACAAGTAAAAATATCCCATCGACATTGTACTCACTTTGAATCCTTTGTACCACTCTTTGATGGTGGCCTCGTCGTATCTCGTGTGCGACTTGAGGAAGTCCATGTCCTCCTTGCTCAGCTTGTCCTTGCTCCCGAAGCAGCCCATTTTCGCCTCGGTATAACTGCAACAACACAAGAGAACAGCCAAGCTGGTAAATGCATTTTCGCCGTATACATACATACAATATATCGCCGGGGGATGAGGCGATCGTAAAGCCCTCGCCTTCTATCGTCTTTCTAAAGGGATTTTTCGGACGCCGCTATACAGCTCTGACATGGGGAAATCCTTTGAGTCAATCTTGGCCACACGCGGTGTCAGTCAAAAGGCAACTTTATCAAGGTAAACGCATAGAATGCCATTTTGCGAATTGAAATTTCTCCCCGTATCAACTTTCTATTCTATATTGTCAATTTTAAATCTAAAATCCGGATCTTTTAAACTTTAAACGTGAAAGACAATTTTTCTTTTATCATAATTTCGCTTACATGAATGTAGATATACGTGTGAAAGAAAATTTCATTATAACTTTTAAAAGATGATAGAATCTACCCACGCGGAAATAATCTTTCAGGATTGTATACAATTTGTATACAATCCTGAAAGATCATTTCCATATGGAATATGCTCATGTATATGTTTAATGCCATTTCGATTTTTTACTATCTAAATACTCGTAAAGTATTTAGTTTTCACGAACATCTTGTAACTAATGAAAATGATATACATAAAAATTAAACAAAGACATTTAACACGAATATGTTAATTACCGCTTCGACGCACGCTTAAAAATTAAACCTTCAACAAACACAATCTTTCTTTAAACAAACCCCACCCCTCCGAATTTTCGCTGAATCTTCCATAAAACATCGATATTTATACGGTATTACACGCGCAAGCCTACGCAAATAATTAAATGTGTACACAGTTCAGCGGCTCTGTTTACCTCTCCCCCTCCCGCTCTCCCTCGTAAATTCCCGACACGTGCGCGCATAACAGAGGAATGCGCGCGCGCGAGTACGAGATTTTACATCTCGTGTTTGTCCAACAAGCTCCACGCGCGCACACGTGTACCAACCGCCATATATATGCACTCGCGCATCCGGGTTCCGCGCTCTCTGGCGGAAGAAGACAGAGCCGGAAGATAATTGCTTTTTATCGCTCGCACAGAGGACGAGATAAATCGTAAAAGAAAGCCCTTATATATACGGCCACACGATAAAAAAAAAAATAGAACGCTCCGCGAGAAATTCCATATATGGGAGAGCGCAGGCGCCACTATTTATGGGATTGGGAGGAGTCATTTTTTATTTCGAGCCTGGCGCACGCCTTGCCGCGGTAGCCGAGTGAAACTTGATGTTCATTCCGCGGACTTTTACGGCGCGATAAAGTTAAAGAATTAGAGAGGTGATCCTCACGCTAGCGTGTGTGTGTGTGTGCGCGCGCGCGCGTGTGTGTGTGTGTGGGTGTATGTGTGTGTATGGATGCGCGTCTAAACTGGGCAAATGAAAAATGCGCTGGAAACTATCGTAGTCGCGCCAAAATGAGGTTTGCCTTTACTGGATCGCATGGTAATTGAGCGGGTACACACTGATATAAGCGCGTTATCAAATAGTTCTCATATTAATCCTTTGACATTGCCCATTCAAAGGGATGTGTATTTGATTTCGACAGAGTAAATAACCATCGGAACATGAGTATTTGGAGACTGATTGGTGTAGTTGCATGAAAAAAACAAGCTTGCGTTCTAATTACGAAGAATTTAAGCGAATTTTCAAATTTTCGAATTTACTGGAATTTTTCCTTTTAGCAGGTTTATTTCAAATAAATCAGTATCTGGTAATTGGATTCTATTTAGATTCAACAATTTGTAGCGGCCGATTTTAAAATTGGTTGAAGTTTAATACTCATGAATTTAAATAAAATTAAAACTATTTAATATCATTTAATTGTGCAAGGAAATTAATCTTAATTTATCGAAAGTATTTTTACGTGTGCTCATGAATAAAATAATGAATTAATCGCTTCACCCATAACAATTATTAACAATTATATCCACGAGGCCTCATAATGATTTCAACTTTGTTGAAATAAATGATATATCGATTTGACACCAGCATTTTAGCGCGTTACAAATACACAGAAAGTCCATCAAAATTAATTTGTCCAGCGGCATATCGCGTTACTTGCGCGATACACGCCCAGGCATGAGACAACACTGTTTGCAAACACACACGAGCCTATAAATAGAAACTCGCGCTGGGACACATTGTGTGGGCTCCAAACAAAAGTGAGCCTATACTTATAATGCAACGTCAGTTATATTTCGCGATTGCTCTCGCAAACTCGTGCGATCATACACGCGATATTTTTAGTATCGCCTCTTTCTTCGCGAGGAATTTATAGACCGTCGTCGCATGCGTCAGGTCTCGCGCGTACATATAGGTATAAAATGCTATACAGCAGGAGTGTACGTACATTGCAGGGTATGAGCGATTTTCTGGACGGCCGATATCATCGTAAAATGCCACCGACGCTCGCTATTGAAAGTGAGCCTCTTTTTATGAGGGATTTAAAGGGAAACATAATAAAATGCTTGATCTTTCTCGCTGTCCCAAGCGAGAGCAGTCGCGACGTATTTTCATTTGAATGTAAAAGGCTGAACAATAAAAATGCGCAGGTTATAGGCGGTATTCAGTTGACCGGCAACTTTTACCCATGACGCTCGCCATGTCATGTATTTTCGTTGGCATAAAGGACTATACTGATACGAGTATTTATAGAAATCAAATAAAATGGCGATTTCTGCGTACTATGTGAAACAGCACGACCTCGTAAAATAATCTTTTTCAAACAACCACCAACAATAATTGTCTTTGATTTTATCGAACACAACCTGAAATAAGCATTAAATAACGTCACAGAGCGGTAGAAATCGCCATCGCAATAAACGAGCTCGCATTTTTCCATTCAGCAGTGAGCGAGCTATCAGAAAAGAGAGCACTCGAAAGAAACGCCCAGCAGCGCCGAGCGCGCGCACAAATTCCGGCAAGCAGATAAAAGTCATCAGTCAATGATCGGGTGCATCGAGAGCTCCTCTACACCGTCACAAAGCTCCGAGCAACGGGCGAAAAATTCGGGGCGCTGGAAAAAAAGCCTGAAAGCCGGTGGGGGACTGCTCTAACAATGGTATACGGTAAGAGAAGAGAAAGGTCTATATATATATATATAGGTGACACTATACGTCGTCCACCTGTTTGCCGAGAGAACGAGTGAACCTGCGGGCGCGTGGCGAACTTGAATGAAAGATCGATAACGGAGCGGCGATTCTGTCTCGCTCCCGCTTGCTGCTCAATATGGAGCGAACGTGAACGCGAACCGATATATTTATGCGGCGAGTATCGGCCACGCGTAACGCGTCCTGGCTGTTATGGAGAGAAAGTCGCGCCAGCCGATGACTGAGGCCGCGAACGTACAAGTGGCTAGCTGCTAGTACGTGCGCACACCTTTCCAGAGCTGCCCCTGATGAGGTTGCTTTTTTCTTTTCCGATACCTGTAGCCGCGAAGTCGCGTGTCAAAGGAACGCAACGTTTGACGGAAAAGTCTGACTTTGCTGTACAGAAAAAACAAATTGTACAGGTTTTAAAAACGTTTGAAATACATGCAAGCGTATATGGGGTGGATTAATAAGTTTAAAAATCGAGTTGAATAATTTAATTAGTGCAAATTCTAGTTCTCTATACTTTTTATGTTAACCGTTAAAGGGTAACTCTTTTATAGGACAGCAGGAAACTCGAAAACTCCACTGGACATGTTGGCTATTTATATACACAAACCATACTACTAGAAAATATCGAATTTCAAAGGAAAAATGCCGGCCCGTCTATCGAAATTGAAAATTTGACACAATAAGAAACTTGATAAACCATCCAAAATAATGTTCATAATTTTGATATTTGCTAAAGTATTTTACGATGTTTTATGTGACTTAAAAACTAGTCAACGAAATTTTTTAATTCGACATAGTTTGGTAGTTTCTTCACAAATTTAGCACACTATAGTACACGGTTTGAAAAAATACAAGCATCTCTGCAGTAACTGACACAATAGCATTTTCGTTTTAATTAGATTCTTCTTTTTTAAAATTATTAATTAATTTATTCACGTTAATTATTTTTTTAATAATATACCTAACCTTTCATTTGAAACAAAAAGATCAAGAGTTTTCTCATTCATATACGTTTCTTCAATAATACCGCACATATTTCAAGCCCGCAGTTATACCCACATCTACACGATACTTTACGTTTGCATATGCTTGAAATGAAATCTTTAGTCATTTTTTTTAATAAAAGAAGATGTAGCGTATATCAAGATATTATAATTCAAAAAACCTTTTGTGAAAAACTTTTTAGACTTAATATGGAATCCAATTATATAAAAAGAATGGATTCTATTATCAATTGCTTTATAACAAAAAGAGATTCAATACAGTATATATCACGAACATTGTTTTGTGTAAAGTGATCTATTTTAAAACTTTTAAAAATGTAAAAAAAGTTTTCATATTTTAGAGTCCGCATTAGGCATGAAAATATTTTAAAACAATCAAAAACTATATTTTTCTTTTACAACAATGCACCAACTTAAAAATCATACAAACACCAGTAAACATAAAATATAGTAATTAATAGTGGAATGAAAGATAGAAGCGCGAAAAGAACCATTCACCGCGAATCACCGAGAGACTGATCAAGAACAATAGTTGGCAGATTAAGAATCCCTAGTGCAATAGGGCAGAAGCGGGCTAAGGTCAATGAAAAACATGCGGTAAAAAACACAACTTACCAGCAGCGGCCAGAACTAGCAAGAACTTTCCAGAAAGAATGGATGTATGCTTTATATACTTATGTATAATGTACGTATGTTCATTTTTCATAAATTAATTGCATACCCAAAAAATCTATAATTTCTTTAAAATATTTTCCTTTAAAAATAAATAATAAAATGTGTTGTATCAAACAAAATCAGGTCGGGTTTTGTTCTCTCAATACATTTTAAAAACGAATTGAACAAAACTAATAAAATATAGAGAAAAAGCTATGCATACGAGAGTGCAGAAAACCTTAGTACAGTTTAAAAACAAAGGAAACTACGCTTGAAAATTAATTGCTTCAACAATAATTTAATTAAATACATTAGTTTAATAACTGCAGATTTTTTTCATATGAATTCGCTCTACTTTCATCGGTATTTTTATTTTAAGAAAAATAAACTCTCTAAAAATGGTAAACAGAATTTTTCTTTTTCAATGAAATGGAACTCCGTTTAAATGAAATTTTATTCAACTCGGGTTTACCTTTATAAAAAGTATTAAAAGAAAAATCCCCCGTCTATGCAATAAAATCTGTACTGAACGTTCACATCGCAAAAGTTTAATTAAACTGAAACTTCCGTTACCTACATAGACGCCCTATGTAACTTGTAAGACCTACCATAGCTCCAATTTGACGTTCGACAGTCAAAAACAGAAAACTGAAATTGTCGATTTCATGGCCACACACGCATTGACGTCGCGTATGTGCAGTGTGCATGCACAATGTCAGAAACGATTTCGTCGCGGAGTTTGCGACGCGCGCGTGCGTGTGTGTGTGTGCGCGCGCGCGCGCGTGTGTGTGTCAAAGCCGGAGCGAAATAGAGAGAGAGAGAGAGCGCGAGAGAGAGAAGGAAGGACGTCTGGCAGTTTGCGGACGTGTGGAGAGGATGCAAACGGCATAACTCACACCAACGTCGATGAAGCTTATTTTCTTGGCACGTACTGAGTACACGCTGCTTTTCAGAACATAAATAAAGTAAGAGAAGCGTGTGTAATATGTGTTTTAGAGGAAACACCGCTGTTATTACGAAATAATGTTTACTAATGTATTTATGCCATTTCGTAACGGGTTTTAGTATTGGCCGTGTAATCAGGAAATGTTTATCGACCTGGCAGTCTTTAATTTATGATATTATAGTGAGATAACAGTAGCGGTTGGGGTGGTCATCGATTTTAGGTTTATTATTAGTTATAACTCCTCATTTTCACAGTGTATTCTTGTGTATCTTTATTAAAATATACATTCTTAAAACCTTCTAAAATACATGGCATGCCATTACATAAATGAAGCCTGCATAGAGGAAGTTGTTAGATAGATGTTATCTGAATCAGTTAATCATCTTTTCTGTCACCTGGGGTGATAAAATATAAACAAGAATACAAGCAAAGAATCCTTTTGTAGGCGTATGAGGAAATTCACAGAAAAGTGGCGGCCTAAAAACAGGTCAAAATTTTTGTTGAAAGCACACCTCTTTGTCTCACATTTTTTTTAAAGGTTGAAATTTTTGAAGAAAAATGCAAAAAAGCCCTTTTTTAAAACTCAGCCATTTAAGTAGCCCAGAAACGTTCTACTCAAAGTTTCAAAAAAAGAAATTGAAACTAGAAAGAAAGAGCTATCATTTCCTTTTTTGAAAATTAAAAAATGTTGATTACTTCAAAAGTTGTAAGGGTTTGAAGTTGAGCATCGAAAAGGCATAAAAATACTCTCAAAGTCGGGGTTCTTCTCTCTAAACTCTTATAACTTTTGAAGGGATCAAGATTTTTTAATTTTCAAAAAAGCAAATGAAAGTTCTTTCTTTCTAGTTTCAATTTCTTTTTTGAAACTTTGTGTGAAACATTTCTGGGCTTAAGTGTCACAAAGACATTTTTAATTGTACACGATTTTTTTCGTATACTTTGTGTATGAGAAAGAAGAAAAACTGCGCCCGAAAGGTGTGCCTTCAAAAATAATTTTGACTTAGTCTTTTTTTGTGAAATTCCTACAAATTCATCTAATTGTAAGTAAAATTATTTGGAAAGAGCTGCGTGGAAAATATTATGCAGAAAAAAACGACTTAAATGACATATATAATGTTTGTAAGTGAGTATTAATAGGTAATTAAAAAGAAAAAGACGTAAAAATATCGACAATGATCAACGACTTCCCGCCTATCCTGTTGAATGGCCTCTTAGTACTTACCCACGATAATAGCTATTTGCTGAAGATAATGAGACAATCATTTGTTCTAGCAGTATATCATACTTTATGCCACCCTCATGATTCTTTCAGCTATTACTACTGTATTTTTCGACAAGTAAGAACAAATACGTTGGTACAGTTTGAGCTAAATCTCCTAACATTGCTCAGTAAAACCTTCACCACTCGAAAAAAATTCCCTCCACAATTAAAGACCATTAAACTTGCACAACGCCACTTACACACACACATACATGATGCGACTATGGTACGAATGTAGTGTGCCATCCTTTCTCCCCCTCCCCTCGTTCCCTCTTTCGCCCGAGCGCGCGTCCAGGTTTCATATATCGACGCGGCACGTAGGCGCGCTCTCCGTCCGTCCGGCTGTCCGTCCAAATCGATTTAGTCGGCGCGCGCGCGCGCTCACATATAACGAAACAGGAAACCGTCGAGACGCGCGCGCACCCGGCATACACAATATTCGGCCTGCCGACATACTGTATATACTACACACATAACTCCGCGCGCTCAAAAAAAGAGGGAGGGGGAGCTCTTCCGGCGAGCACAGCGCGAGTGGGGCCAATATATACGTGGCGGGAATCACTGAGGCCGCGTATAATTCGCGCTGCGTACTGAAAGAGAGAAAAAAGGAGAGACAATAGAGAGACTCAACTTTCGCTCGGCGAGAGCAGAGCGCATTGCAGCGGAAGCGAGGAGTTTTTCCCTCGATGATGGCCGTGCACAGCATGCGTATATATAGTCCGGCCTCGGATTGTCGTCGCTGTATATTGCCGTGCGCGCACGCCGAGGGGCAGTGGTTCGAGTCGCGGTTTTGTCAGACGCATGTGGAGAGCTGGCTGGCGGTGCGCGTACATGGATAGGTGCAATTATTTGCTTTTGCCGTTTTTGTCATGTTTCGGGCAGACTTTAAACGATCGAACGAGTTCTAAAATTTATATTCGCCACTCATCGAATGTAATCTTATTTGATTGCAGAGTGAATAAACCGATTCTTTGTAGTTGATGATTTGAAATCGAGCCATTTCATCATCCACAATCACTGTGAAACAGTTCAATTAAAAATAGTTCGAAATATCGTAAACTGAACTATAGATGCTTCAACATCCATAAAACAGTCATTACGTCGAGGAGTATTACGGGTAAACTAAACCAAGCGGTAAAGCTAGTCGATGCTGTCCCATAACTCTACTACAGCCGCATCAAATAAATCCTGAATTTGCCCTCCCACCTCACCTCTACCCTTTCACGGTAAAAAGTCAACGCAGCAGCGCCAGCCACAGTCCCTAGACGGGTGTCATTGCATTACGAAAAGCTCGGGGGCCCGCGTGTGCAGGAAGATCCCAACGCCTGGGGAGCAGTCGTAAAGGAGCCCCGGGGTTGCCAACGATGCTGCTGCTGCTGCAGCTGCGCCGTGGAGACTTGCTGCGAGCAGCATCACGCCAATGATGATAATTACTCTCGGTCGCAACCCGATCTTCCTGCAATTAATCAGAGGCCCATTAACGCGCAGACGACCGAGGGCTAAGCACCCGCTCAGCGGTTATACACTCCCTTGGAATGCGAGCAAGTGCTGGCGTCCATCGCAGCTGTGCTTACGAGAGTAAAGGGTCTGAGGGCGCAGGATAGCCCGCTTTTCCCGCGCGCGAGGAGTGCGAACAAGCTGGAGGGAGAGCTGTACAGGAGAAGCGAGAGAATAATTGCCGAATTCCGCTGTCTCTGCCTTGTTTGCTATCGTGTGGGACGAGGGGAATGGCGTCCTTGGAATTGTCCGACTATGGGGCAGATGGGAAGTGGGAAAAAGTCGTTTGTCAGACCTAGACTTGAATGTTTCTACTTGTGCGAAGTTGTTTGCAAAGGGTGGATACAAATAGTATATTTTAAAAGCCAATGAAGGCAGAGAGTTGTCTAATTTATTCGAAAATATCAGGTACGTCGAGTTTAACACAAACTTTATCGATGAATTCATGTGATGTTTTAGAGGAAAATGAGTTTCTAATTCATGGTACCAAATTTAGGGTCGGTACGAAAGCTAACGCTTAGAAAATCAGTCGCTTTATCTTACTCTGGAATGAATTTGCTTTTAAATGAGAACCCTCGAGTCAACATTTTGGACCGTAATTTCGGTGATGCAAAACTAATTTATAGTCGTCCCTGTAGAATTAATCGATAACGGTTGCATAATTTAGCGATGAATAATGTGACGAGTAATTTATTATTGGATCTGAATATTCTTTTATTGAAATAACTAAAGGACTGAACGGTCGCTTTGGGAATATGGAGATGGTAGAATTCATTTCTTTAATCATATATTGGAAATTTCGGATTTTCCGATGGCTACATTAATATTTTACCATCTGGTATTCATTCAGTTTTGAATTCAATATCCTATTTAATGATTCGAATTTAGCATATGTATATGTCTCGATACATATATGGATTCGAAATTCTTTGTGAAAATAATATTATTGACGTGTTTGAAATTCCGAACGTTCATAATGAACGAAATATTAACTTAAAGTTTCTAATTCTGGTTAGAATTCCCCGGAGTGTGGTTTACTGATGACTGCAAAAGTGAGAAGTGAAGAAATACAGTTATTATCCGATTTTAAATGTATTAAGTAGCCAAATTCGGCTAAATTTGAAAATGGCAAAAATCTTTCGTTCACTATGAACGTTCGAAATTTCAAACACCTTATTATTGTGCTTTTATCCTTGAAATCGATTTATTTCAAAGCTTATTTCCCCAATAACTACAGCCTTTTAGTGAGGATCTAATAAAATTTTAATGAGAAATTTCCGCTCCGCGAGTCTAATCATTATTATCGAAAAACAATGTTATGCCCTATCAGAAACATTTTACATTATATCGTAAACTAACTTTAATACACGTATAAACTGATTTTGACATACATACCACCAACCAAAGGATAGGAAAATGAATAATAATTGGGTCCTTGCGTGAAAAATAAATCTATATTTTATTAAATACGTCATGTACCCTGGTAGAAAATTAACCATTTTTGTTGGTTAACGTGTTAATCAAATGGAAGCATTTTCGACAAAAATCAATATTTACTTATTAAAAGTATCAAAAATTATAATCACATGTTCAAATATTGACAATAGAGTATTTTCTTATCAACGAAAATTGAATATTTATCTTTAACAACGAAATAATGTTAATGTGACGTTTTTAACTTCAAAATGAGCCAACAATTAGCCAACACGTCGTTAACGTTTCTACCAGAGCAGAATGGAAACAAATAATCGACACGTATTTTTTTTATTTTCGATTAGATATGACTGTAACGTCATAAACATTGCAATATATCTATATACGTCGAAAATCCGAAACTTTCAAAAGGCTGTAACTCAGTTAATATTCATTTATGGAAAAAGAAAAAATAAGTGCGTCTATTCTTTTTCAATATTCATAAAGGTGGATGTAATAGATTTTTTCGCGCAAAAACCCAATTGCTTGTTCAAATATGATATTTTTAGTAATATTGGTTCAATAACGAAAAATAATTATCAACAACAAATAACGGTACTTACTAAGGTTCAAAATAAGCACATTTTCATAAAAGTTTTAGAAATTTTTAATGAAAAAGTGCGAAAACTCTTGTTTCTCCACCCTAATTGGTATGTTCTATCAGCAACTTTTTACTACTATACAGTTACACCTACGTATTTCAGACGTAGCACAAGCTTCTTCCCCTGTTCTTATGAACAATCGCGCCGTAAGAAGGGCAATGCAGCGCAGTCGCGATGATTAATTAAGATTTACGGCGCGTCAACTCCCGCGCTTCCTTTGTTTGCGCGCTCGATTACGCGCTGCTAGGTAGTAATGCGACACTGGCGCATGTGAAATCCAACATAACAACAAGCATAAAAAGGGGGCGACAACGCGCCGTGGCGACAACGGCGGACAATTTCGCAAGCGGGCTTTTCGCCAACTGTGCTCCCATAGGCAAGACGAGATGCGGCGAATTTCAGAAGTATACGACGCGGATTCGCCGCAGTGTGGAAGTGAGAGTTGCGACAATCGCTCGGCGCAAGTTCGCATTCGTGACATGAGTGCAGATGCGGAATTTCGCGTGGCAGCGATTCGCGCGTGCGCGAAATTGTCCCGCTTTCGAAATTTTCAATAATAAGCTGGATGGTCACGCGGCAAGGATTCCTACGTGCAACAATAGTAACGTGGTAAGATTATGGTTTCATTAGCTACAGGAATGGGATCTTTATGCTGCCGTATCTGGACCAAATTACTTTACTTTTTTCAGACATGGGTTTACCAGTATTAGAATACAAATTTTATTATAATGGAGGTCTTCAAAATTCAACGACGTGAATATACAAGCCAGTCCTAAAACTTTATTAAATTTATATAAAATATTAAGCTTAAAATTCTTAATTGTTTATTGATTTTTATGTTTCGTTAGCAAAATTCTCATTAAAAAATAGGAGAATTCTTTAAAACGTATATAGTGAGTTGGCTTCCGAAACTCTCAAAATAAGTTTTTTGATATGACTATATCGTTCCATTCTAAAAATAAGTCTTCGATTCGAAAATTCGGACATCATGAGGTTCAATTGAAATGTTGTGCTGCGAGACAACAGCGAAAGAGGCAAACCGCAAGGTGGGAAGACTCGCGCGGGTGTGTATACATACACATACGGGCTGCTTTTCTCTGCGGTGAGGTCGAAGAACAAGTGCCTCTCGTGGACTAGAGTGGAAATCATTAACCCAGAAAATAGAGAATACCGAAATTAAGATATAACGATCGTTATTTCGCAACAACGAATCTCATCGAAATAAAATGATCATTACCGTTTCAATCAAAAATATTTCGTCTTATTATCCGCTGGTGCCTCCATATTGCAATATTAAATTCTTTTTATTATCGAATTCCATGTAATTTCAATTTTTCAGAATTATGTAGGATCTTTCAGTCAAACTAATTGAAGTCTGTCAAGTAATATGGGCTTAAGTTGAATTCTAATTAGTTCGCGTAAAAATCGAAAATGTGGGCAAGACATGGGAAACATATTGGGAAAAGCTATGGGACATATATTGGGGATTCATTTACCAATATCTTGCGGCCATGTCTGCAAATGCGCTCAACCCAAGCTTTCCTCCAGATATTGCCAATTTTTTTACAATTACTTGCGAGAATAAGACAAATTTTTTTTTTAATATTTTAATCTTATAAAAAATGTTTATTTAAGTATTGTTTAGACTGAAATGTGAAATGTTCTTTCCAATATAGTGCCGCCTTTTCAATAAGTTATTTTTATATTTCACAAATCAAAATTATTTTGCAGAAATTTTTAAGTATTGAGTCCCTGTTGTACAAGGGATAACAAAAACAAGGCAAGCCTTGTAATTCGGACTCTTCGAAAAGAATCGTTCGAATGGATGAATTACACGGCTTATATCACTCTCGGTCTTCCAATGTATTTAAAGAAGTCACTACCGGCGCGCCGCATAGCGGTGGCAAACGGGAACTTTTGATGGGCGCCACTCGATAAGCAAGTTTCCGCCACTTACCGCTATGCGGCGCGTTGGTAGTGACTTCTTTAAACGCATTGGAAGACCGAGAGTATATAAGCCATGTAATTCAGCCGTTCGAACGCCTAACATAAGATAAATGGGTTTTTACTCCTAGTGAGGTTTTTCCCCATTCTACACTCCACTTTACAAAGTGTACTTCAGCCATACAACCGTTTTGTTCTATAACTTCTGATAGTGTGGAAATGCCCTTACAGGGGAACGTACAACTTCCTCTATTATGATTTCCTTCTTCAAGGAGAGGTAATTGGAATCGCCCAGGTTCCTCCTACGTGAATTTATTTCTACGTAAGTGGCTTCTGGACGGTGATCCGGGCAGGCTGTACCTCACTGATAGGGGGCGACAGAGGGGGCCCCCCACCATCCCTTCTTTCTTTCGTTCGAACAATTCTTTTCGAAGAGTCCGAATTGTTTTTGTTATCCCTTGTACAATGTACAACAGGAACTCAATACTCAAAAATTTCCGCAATATTGGCGCAAAATAATTTTGATTTATAAAATATAAAAATAACTTATTGAAAAGGCGGTACTATATTGGAAAGAACATTTCGCATTTCAGTCTAAACAATACTTAAATAAGCATTTTTTATAAGATTAACATATTTAAAAAAAAATTGTCTTACTTTCACAAGTATTTGTAAAAAACTTGGCAATATCTGGGAGAAAGCTCGGGTTGAGCGCATTTGCAGACATGGCCGCAAGATATTGGTAAATGAATCCCCAATATATGTCCCATAGCTTTTTTCAATATGTTTCCCATGTCTTGCGCACATTTTCGATTTTTACGCGGGCAAAATTTATATGAATACGTTTTAGTTCTAAGGTCTTTATTAAGACCTTAGAACTATAACGTATTCATATGAATTAATATTATTATTCTGGTATTCCAGAATCGATATGTAGCAAAATGATCAATCCTTAAAGACGATTATACTAAAGAATGGTATTAATTTTATAAAACGTCTCACTAGGAGAGTGTACTATCTGCGGGTAAGGGATTTTTCACAAATTTTAGGACATATTTTCGTAAATGAAAATATGAAGAAAGCCACAATAGACGACCGTAACGTTCTAAAAAAACTCAAGTTATGGATATTTCGAGTCTTCTTTTAAAAAAAATTTTAAAAACAGACACTTCTTCAAACAATAATCAAACAATCGAAAAAAAATCGTATATATATACAACTTTAAATATCGAAAATAAAATTAAAAAAAGAGAGCTTCCATCCTCTTTTTTCGAAATTAAAAAATATTAATTTTTGCGAAAGCTATGGTAGTTTGAAATTGAGCAAAGAAAATGCACTAAAATATGAGCGCAATGAAGATTCAGATCTTTGCGAATTTTAAGTCATTTTCTTTGCTCAACTTCAAACTATCATAGCTTTCGCAAAAATTAATATTTTTTAATTCTGAAAAAAATTAAATTAAAAAAATAAAAATAAATGAGAGTAAAAACAGAGATTTAAATATGGGCTTCCGCATGATAGTAATAATAATATTAATTTTAACTTCATATATTTATTCAATTGGTATTATTAAAAAAAAAATTTTTTATAGCAATAGCATAGTTTAAATATACATATTCTTTTACAATCAATTCAAGCGTTATAATAAATTGAGGCGTATTTTTAATTTTTATTTGCTCTATTAAATGCTCTATTAAATATGTTTAAATAATTAATCCTTTCCAGTTTTACAAAATATATTAGTTTTTAAAATTAATTTTTATAAGAACGCATACCCGTCAAATGTTCATTGAAACACACAAATTGAAATTGAAACTGAAATCAAATACACATTCTGGATGTTCTTCTTGTCTCTATTAAAATTTTTTTGGTTCATATGGTTCATTTGTGCTAATTCCAGTCTAACACTAATTGAATATACCGCTTCGAAATCAAAATTAACCTGTTAATGGCCAAGCGAATACCTAAATTATAAATGTTTTCAAATTTATCTCTTGAGTGACTGTGTCACACAGGAAAATGTGTTTCCCTGAATAAGAAAAGAACATAAGCTTTTTACTTATAGAAAATTTGTTTCGACACTACTGCGTTAATGAATTAAACGATAATTTCATGAACACATAAAATTATATTTTTATGAGCAATTTTATTTTTGTGTTTAATTATATCTTTTATACAATAGTGATGAAAATAACAACGCATTTTTTAAACATCATTTTATACCATTTTAATAACTTTTAAATAAAAACTTATTATAAAAATTATAAAATTATCATTCTGTCACATTCTCTACCATCATAATATTAAGTCAGATATTTTAGTGCATACAAATTATAAAGCAAAAAGTAAGCCACTAATATAAATCACGAAAGCTGACATACATAACAAAAAGACATTAATTGCAAATGAAATGATATTGTTTGACTGTAAATTTCATTATTCATTTGGTCTCATTGAACACAGAACGCCATTTATCACTTTCAGAATGCGTCAAGAGCTAGCTCTGAAAAAACAAAACATAATTTGCTATCAGCTCAACTGCTCGACCCAACCGTACAAAAAGCTTAATATTTGAGGCATGGTGTGGTTTGTGCACATAAGAATTATGCACATATTTATTGTGCACACTTTAGCATTGGAGTATACACATAGATATAGATATACACCAATGCTAAAGTGTGCACAATAAATATGTGCATAATTCTTATGTGCACAAACCACACCATGCCATATTTGATACATCAAAAATCCAATAACTTCGCTATTTTGTTATAACATTTTTCACGAAACTAAAATAATTAAAAAAAAAAAAAAAAAAAAAAAAAAATCAGTTTAAAAAGTACGCATATATAATTAAGATCGAAAATAGTAATAATATAGAATAGAATATATTCTACTTCACATGAATAACTCTCGCCGTACCTTTAGACGCAACAAACCATGTGTGAAAAGCGCCCGCCAAGTTTAAAGTAAAATAAGGTTATATGTCCGCAATCACAGAAGAGCGCATAAAGGCACACACATAGAGATAAGTCTTAAAACTTGTCCCTATTAGTGGATTCGCTTAAAATACACTAATTTTATAACTTTATTGTTTAAATATAAGCTATCTAACATGAGAAACAGTTTATTTGCTGTAAATCGCTTTAATAAGCTACGTGTTAACTTACGAAAAGTATTAAAAGTAAATATTAATTATTTTAATTTAATTTATAAGACTGTAATTTATAAAAACTGTAAGACCGATGGAAAAAATTCTCATCAGTTGACAGTTACAAAAAGTAGTAGTTTCTAAGAGCTTTTCATAAGCGGAGTCAATTACATTGCTAAAATTGAAAGACGACTTTTTAAAAAACGAATTACTAGGGGTTTATTGAAGTTTTTAAATACAAAAATGTATTTTTTTTTAATGAATACATTTTTAAATTTTATTAAAAAAATATTTCATTTAATTGCGTTAACATACTTTCTTGGATGAATTATTTTAATAAAAAAGCACACAAATAGAAAAAGACACACTAATAGGGACTCATATACCCTACTTTGAGTACCATTTGTATAGAATAGAATCTATTCTATTTGTGTGCTTTTCTATTAAAATAATTCATCCAAGAAAGTATGTTAACACAATTAAATGAAAAATTTTTTTAATAAAATTAAAAAATGTATTCACTAAAAAAAATATATTTTTGTATTTAAAAACTTCAATAAACCCCTAGCAATTCGTTTTTTAAAAAGTCGTCTTTCAATTTTAGTAGTTTAATTGACTCCGCTTATGAAAAGCTCTTAGAAACTACTACTTCTCGTAAGTTAACAAGTAGTTTATTAAAGCAATTTAACTAATAGGGACAAGTTTTAAGACTTATCCCTATGTGTGCCTTTATGCGCTCTTCCGTGATTGCGGACCTATAACCTTATTTTACTGTAAACTTGGCGGGCGCTTTTCACACATGATTTGTTGCGTCTAAAGATTCGGTGAGAGTTATTCATGTGAAGACCTAGATATGTAAGTATGAATAAATAATAGTACTTTAATTGACCAAATGAAAAAAGTCTTACAGTACTACATATTCAATATTTTAGCCAGATGTAAATTGTGAAAAAATTAGTATTTTGAAAGGCACATTAATGGGGAGCAAACACTTAGGAACAGGCATACAAATCGGACGTAATTATTATTTTTTAATTTAGTTATATTGATATTAAATACTCATACAATATTTACGAAACTAAAAATACTTTTATAAAAAGAAAGATGTATGATTAAAAAAATAACCTCATAATGGCACACTGATAGAGACTCATACCCTAATAATAAAATATCAATTATTATACAGCAGTAGGATTATCAAATCTTCAGAATGCTAAATTCTCCGTACTCTATACTGTCGACCAGTCACTCGTCGTTACTTGCATGGGTCTTTGACATTGTTAATTGCTGTCATTAGTTTCCTAATCGATATGAATCCAAGTGCCGAGGAAGAGGTAGCATTTATGCACATATGTGCTCAATTATCATGATAATAGGTTCAAAGAACTTTATAATTTTGACAGAGAACATCCTTTTAAATCATACTTTTTGCTTATTTATGCTTGTATAACAATAACAAATGTTTCGGAATTCTAAAGTCTACCCTAAAACAATGAATATATTGAAGATTATCTTGAAAAGTAATTTAAAAAAAAAAAAAAAAAAAAATTCTGCCTGAAATCGTACCGCTGCAAAAAACCTCAATATCGCAGAAAGCTTCTCTAGAGATCAAAACTTTGCTATCGAGCACACGCTTATCATTTAAAACTTCAACTTCGCCAAACTCTCACTCCGTATTAAATTAAACTAACAAAACGACCTGGCACACAATACAAGCCACTCCGTACTTCTCCGCCATAACAAGCTCGTCAGAAATCAGATATACCCAAGACATTTGTCACCGACCCACTTAGCGTAATGAACAATACCGCGAGTCCGAACTGTATGTATATACAGGAATTGTCCGTCTAGAACTTCATTTTCTCCTAACTCCATCCCTTCTCTTCACTCTGTGACATAAAAGCCGCAACGAGTCACGTGACGGGCAAAGGGACTACTACTACTACTATTACTACAACCACTACTATGTCGACGTCATCGACTCTCTTCTAGGGAGAGAAAGGAGAAAGAGAGAAAATGAAAGAAAGAAAAAAAAAGGAACGCCGCGCGTGACGGCCTTAATTTCATTATCATCGTCGACGCCAGGGCCACACGTATATTTCCACACGTACACACATACAGACTCGTATCCACGCCCAGAAACGCAGATAAGGCGAACGGAAGCGCCTGCCTTTATCTATTCTGCACACGCAGGGAGGAAGAAAGAATAAGAAGAAGAAGGAGGAGGAAGGAAAGAGAAGGCCAGGTGGAACGCGACATCCGGCCTAAGGGTCTCTCTCATCAGCCAGCGCAGGCCTCGTTTCTTTTTTTTCCCTCTCGCGTATTTCCAGCCAATACACGCGCGCAAGCACGGGGGAGAGCTTTTTTCCGCTCATCCCTCCCCTCACGGAATGTGAAAAATCGATAGTCAGTAGGGAGAGAAAAAGAGAGAGATGATGCGAGAGAGAGCGAGGACAATTCATTGACGCTACTGCTGCTGCTGCCACAGGCGTTGTTTCTATTTTTCTTCTTTAAATTATAACGCTGGGACGCGCGAGTGTGCGTGCGTCTATATTACGCGCCGACGTGGTTATCGATTACCGTTTTATTTTTGTCGGAGGCTGAGCGCGCTCCACTCGCCGCTCGATAGTAGCTCACGTTTGCAGGCTTACCGTTCATCACCTGTTTTCTGTTACGTAATATTACACAAAGCCACGGAATAGCATTTTAAATAAGAGTTTTTCAGAATAAGTAAATTAAGAGAATTCCAAGTGTATTTTGTATAAAGTGCCTAAGAAATTGTTTCGTGACAAAATTCCGTTTTAATTAATCACACTTTCTAATGACCTTAAACATAGTAATATTAATGAAAATTTATTAGGTGGGTGCTTTGACACAAGATATTAATCAAATGAAAAATAAAAATTAATTTTCATTAATCTATAATTAAATACCTCCAAAATTAGAAAAGTTATTTTGAACGAAAGCAAAGAACACAAATAATAACAAGAATGTTATAATTATTTCAAAAAAGGATTCGTTGGTATTTAAATGGATAAAATGAGGTCAATGCTTACAAGCAGCTTACATTTGGCCTATAACGTCCAAGGGAAAATGTAATATATGCAAACAAACGCTGTGGAGGGTGAATTTAAAGTAGTCAATCTTGATAAGCGTGAGTAAGAACTTAACAGAGCAGGGATATGTGACGTGCGAATAGGACGAGGAGAAAGTGAAAAAAAAACAAAAGACATACATTGTAAGGGTAGAAGGTGAAAAAATGTAATAAGTCGCAGAAAATATTTGTAGTTTGATAGCATGTGACGGAAAAGTGGAACAAGAAAATAAGAAAAATGAAAGTGATTTGAAAGTAATCTATATAAAGTAAAAAAAAAAAACACAAAAATAAGTTATGTCAAGAAAAGCCAAAATAAACGACGTATTATAAAAAAAAGTGAAAAAAAAACGAGACAATTTAATTAACAGAAGAGAAATGCCTTTAGCGTGATCATTCTACTTTATCTTAGCCATCGATAATTAAAAGCTTGCACGAAGTCGTAATTCAGAATGATTGCTTAGGTGCTCGAAATGCTTTACTTAAAACCATCTTTTACATCTTAACATATTTGTATTTAAGGTTGAAAATAATTAGATTAGTAACAGTTTCCATCTAAATGAAATTTTAATTGTAAAAGTAGCAATGCCAACCTAAGATTTCATATATTAAGGTGGCTCCAGCGGTCTAGTAGACCTAAAGCTATGAACATTTTTTACAAAAATTCATTTACACATTCCAATCTGAAAACTGATATGACAGGAAGCAGAGTTCTTAACATAACCGAAAATATTTTTGTTAGAAAATTTCCAATTATGCAAAAGTATATTTTGTCCATTAAAAAAAAATTCAATAAGAAATACAAATCTTTTTTGTTTTTCATTCAATTTTAATTTGCAAGGTCTCATTTTTTTCCTTGTTAAATTTCAGGAGGAGTCAACGATATCAAAATTGAAAAATTTTCAAAACCTGCAAAGTTATATGCAATTGTTTGTAGACTTGTCACTGAATTTTATAAACAATTGCATATAACTTTGCAGGTTTTGAAAATTTTTCAATTTTGATATCGTTGACTCCCCCTGAAATTTAACAAGGAAGAAAATGAGACCTTGAAAATTAAAATTGAATGAAAAACAAAAAAGATTTGTATTTCTTATTGAATTTTTTTTTAATGGACAAAATATACTTTTGCATAATTGGAAATTTTTTAACAAAAATATTTTCGGTTATGTTAAGAACTCTGCTTCCTGTCATATCAGTTTTCAGATTGGAATGTGTAAATGAATTTTTGTAAAAAATGTTCATAGCTTTAGGTCTACTAGACCGCTGGAGCCACCTTAAATCAAAGAATGTAGCAAGAAATCATATCACGTTAAAATACACTAACATCAACAATTTCTTGAATTGTAGATTTTTTCACCCTCCATTATTGTACTTGTTGATAGAATTTTTTTCTCGATCAGGCGGGGGTTATTTAGAAATAAAACAAGTTTTATTTCTGGCGAATATTTAGCGACGTTTCGTTGGCTGGTCTGCCAACCTCTTCAGGCTAATTTTTATTGAAAAAAACCGATGTTAGTTTTTTTACACTTAATTATACAACACATAATATAATTTAACGCAACAATACCTTCAAAAGTTATAATGTTAACACATGTTAACAAGTCAGTGATCGAATTTTATTTCGTCAATAATGAATTTTAAAAATACGACAAAATACACATAGGAACCGGCGTTTATATACCCCGTTGAGCTGAGTATACACACAGAAACCAAAACAATAACAAGTCACAGCTAGCATTTAAATTTCCTCAATACCGGAAAGTACGTTTTATTCAGTGTGAAAATATCTTCTTTCTTATTTATGCTATTCAAATGACATTTAATATATATCATTTCGGCTGTGTCTCTTTTTGTAATTGCTCTCGTTATCCAAAATTTGAACATTCTCCCAATCGAAGTGGTGATTAAACTCATCTTGGTGTGAGACCACCACTGACTCTGAGTTTTTGTTGTTTTTATGCTCCTTAATGCGCTTTTTTAAGGTTCTTTTGGTTTCACCTATATATGTCGCCGGACACTCTTTACATGTGAATTTATATACAATATTCGTTCGATCCCATTTATTCGTAACGTCTTTTTCCAATTTTATAATCGAGTTAAGAGTTCTTTTCACTAGTGGAATCGACATAATATTATGTGTTTTAAGAATGGCCGACAATTTTTTGTAATTATTAATAAGAAATGGCAACTGAACTCTTGGAAGATATTTAAACTTGTTATTGTTATTGTTCTGTTTATATTTAAGAGAAATTCTACGATTGCGTATGTTTCGGTTAATGAATTCTAGCGGATAATCATTAGTGAGTAACATGGTCTTAATCTTACGTAGGTTAACTTTATGGAAACTTTTTTGTGACAACAATAATGCTCGGTCTACCAAATTATAAATGATGTTCCTCTTTTGCTGTATTGGATGATGTGAGAAATAGTTTATGACTCTGCCAGAAGAGGTTGGTTTTTGAAACCAATTAGTGATAATCGAATTATTCTTTTTTATGATGGTTAGATCTAAAAAGTTTATACTGTTATTGTTTTCTAATTCATGCGTGAACTGTAAACTATTGTGATATGAATTGAATGTTTTTATAACATGATCAATATGTTCCTTTTTTGGTTTCTGTGTGTATACTCAGCTCAACGGGGTATATAAACGCCGGTTCCTATGTGTATTTTGTCGTATTTTTAAAATTCATTATTGACGAAATAAAATTCGATCACTGACTTGTTAACATGTGTTAACATTATAACTTTTGAAGGTATTGTTGCGTTAAATTATATTATGTGTTGTATAATTAAGTGTAAAAAAACTAACATCGGTTTTTTTCAATAAAAATTAGCCTGAAGAGGTTGGCAGACCAGCCAACGAAACGTCGCTAAATATTCGCCAGAAATAAAACTTGTTTTATTTCTAAATAACCCCCGCCTGATCGAGAAAAAAATTCTATCAACATCAACAATTTCTGGTTTGCAAAATTAATCCGTAATACCCCTGGTGCAAACTGACTTCATTATTTGCCTAATAAAGAGCTAGCTTTAGTGGGGTATAGTCAAAAACTAGCTACACTTTTCTTGGATTCTTCTATCTATCGATGAAACGATTTTTCCAACATTATTCGAGCACTTAATAGATTAAAAATAGGAAGACTTTTTTTTAAGATTTACACAAGCTTGTTCTTAACTATTTCAAAGGTATTAAAATTGGAGAGAAAAAGAAACTGTTAGTAAGTTTTTTTAATTAGAAAATGGTTAGTAGAAGGTTTGTTCTTATGACGAGGAGTGAGAGAGACAGAATCTAATAGAAAAATATGGGTTTCAGATAATATCTCAGAAAGGAGTGCTGTAAATGATTTTTTAGTCTGTGTTTATTGTTTACATTTTTATAAGCTATCTATTACAATTGAATGCTCTTGAATGTAACGTCGAGTCTATGAGTAAATTTAGATTGAACATTTTGAGATTATGCCATTCTATTTCCAATCTATTAAATGGGCGAATAATAGGGGAAAAAGCGTTTCACATGGTCATTAACTATCTATTTATTCTAGCTATGTACTGACTTTCTGACGATTTCGTAATAGACAAATTTCTACCAGGGACGCGATGCAAAAATATCTTCACATGTTCAAAAAAATTCCAAATGTCATTGTTATCTTTGATAAATTCCTAATCCCCTCCTCCTTGCTATCTTCCCGGACATTATCTCCAACGTCCTCCCCGAAAAAAAAAACCGTCCCAAGTAGAAAATACCGACTACTCTAGCTAGCCCCAACTCGACCGCATAATCCACAAGTTACGCGCAAAAAAGACCGCACATAGACCTTAGCCTATTAGCTCGCTGTCTCTCCCTCTCTCTCAAACATTACTGCGCGCAAGAGAAGGAAAGTGGAGAAACAGTTCACCCGGACCGACCAAGTCTATCAAAAGAAACGCCTAGTTAGATAAAAAAAAAGTGAGACAGGCGTGCCGGCCGCGATGTACAAACGGAGGGAGAGAACGAGCGAGAATGAGGGAGAACGAGCCAAGGACGCGCGGGGATAATCGAGGGCCTAGGAGAAAGGGAGAAAAGGATTCCCAAGGGATGCGTACGCACGCACGCACGGGAGCGCCCGGGAGGCTCGTTCAGAAGGAAGACAGAGAGAGCTGAAGTTTTCAGAGTCCAACAAGAGAGAAAGAAAGAGCTCGATGGTGGAAGGGCTGCTGTTGCCGCCATGCTGGCTTCTCGCTCTGATTCGCTTTCGTAATATGCGTGCGTGCGCGCACGTGTATTGTGCTTCGATTTTGCAGTTTAGGGCGCGGTTCTATTTTTGACCCCCGATTATGCCTTTTAGGGCTCGTGTTCCTCTGCATTCCGACGGCATCGATCGTGCTTCGCTCTGTTGTAACGAAACAAAGAAAAACATGCACGATAAGCCTTGATAATGATATTATAATACCGTAAGTTGATTATTTTAATCACGATAGCTATATGAGTTGTATAGCAAACGTTCGAGTGAGCATTATGGTTCTGTTTTAACATGGAATAGGCTCATCAAGATTGATTAATGATTCATAGCCATCAGTTAAGGCAATGGGAATAAAACGAATGCAATGTATTAATACTGAAATGTATTTTTATATGAAACGGTAAAAGTACTGTACTTTCGTGCTGAAATAATATATAATGCCAAAGTATCCTACAATGTGTAAAAAGTCAGTGTTGACACTACCAATTTTTTCCCGGAACCAATCTTCATTTTACGCAGATTAATTATTTATGTAATGGAATGTGTCTGGGACTATTGTAGCATAAAAGTAGATAATACATGAAATATACAGATACAACTCTGTGCATTATTCAGGCTAGAATATCTCCCTTCTCTGAGTTTAGTAATATCATACATTTTTCATTAACTTACGGTACAAGGAAGGTATGAAGAAGTATTTTTATTCTCACCTGTAACATAAAAAGAGAATGACTATTAGCTAATGATGATAATCAAGAATGAAAAGAAAGAATATAATAATCAAACTATATATACAATTATTCATGTATAAATAAACTATTTTCTGCTTTGATACAAATAATAGTGTAACAATCAAAGTTAGCGCAGAATATTTGACAATTCCATTACGGTTAATTTCTGGGACGTAAAACTTTACCACCCTGTAACAATCTGAACGAACGAATAATAACCACAAAACGCAATTAACGCCTTTTTGTGCGCCGTTAACGACTTCTTGCGCGCATTAATTAACATAAGTCTGCTGCGCGCCCACGTCACCGTTACAAAAGCGAAGGAGCTAAAAAGAAAATAAGGCACGCATCAGAAAATGAGAATTAGCCGAGCCAAGGTCAAGGATAGCCTTGGTTAAACACCGGCGTAAAAAGCCCCATCAAACGCAGTGGGGCACGCACACGCGCACGCACGCGTCCGTTCAGGCGAAGGTGAAGCGCGCCGCATGCCTCTTTAATAATTCTCCCTTCCCGTGTGTGTCCAACGAGCAATTACAAAAATAGCCCTCCGACAGAGGCAGAAAGGGAGAAGGAGAAAAATCGTTAGCGGGTAGCAAACGCACTGCAGCGTCACGAAGGCCCGCGGTGCAACCAACGTGCCTGCGTGATTTTCTCCTCGTCGCGCGATCGCGACAGAACGACGTAAGTACGCGAAGGTCCTAACGTCCCATTAATCACCTTTTCCTTACTCCTTCCTCCGCGCGCACGCGATGCCGACAAAGAAGCCCAAAACGAAAACAGCGCCGCAGCTTAGCTATTGCCTCCCACCCCCACCTTCCATCGCGATTATTATAATTATTCTCGCGCGTATCTCGCGCTCGATCTCGCGTTTGGCGCGCGTATAGGCGCCTCGAGGACGGCTGCGCGTCACGCGGCTGTGTGCCGCGTGGGTAAGTGGATGAGGTTCGCGTGGGGTCAGCCCGGGGGATGCACGTACGTAATATGGATTTCCAAGCGACGGCGAGGCTGAGCTTGTTGCCGCACGCAAGAGTGTGAGAGAGAGAGAGAGGGGACTTGAACACGCACGCGCTGAAAAGGCGCCGCGAGTGAACACGTATGTGTAGGTGTAAGAGCGAGACTCGAGTGCCAGTGGAGTTGCTGGGGAGAGAAGTTTGCACTGATTCTTGACTGCTCGAGAGAGCAGATGGTATGTGCGTGTAGCATATGTATGTACGTGCGAGTTGCTTTGTTTTCCGAGGACGACTGGGAGGAGCTTTTTCGGGATTCATCCACTTTTGTGGTGGCCTGACTTAGGTGTTTGTTGTTTTTTTCCCAGACTGAGAAAAAAAATAGGTTATGTTTACCGAAGTGAAGGTAATGTACTTGCGTTTCTGCCGTACGATAAACTATTTATACCACTCTAACCTCAAAATCACAATTTTGGTATGATTTTTTGGCGCTCGTGATATAAAATACCGTTCGAAACGAGTGCGGAAGTTGATTATTTACTTCATGTGGCGTTTTTCGTACGAGTGAAGCGAGTGTCGAAATGTATTATTACAGCAAGCCTTATCCGGGCCGGTACAACGCTGTGAAAATTTCCGGATAAGGTACATGTCATTTTTCCGTTATATTAGCATTAGTATTTGAGCATTTGTTTACGCGTGCGTCATAGCCTCAAATCTGGATAGTGCTCCGTTTCTGTCGTACGAAGAACAACCTAATAAGTACAATGGATAAACAATGAAGGAAAAAGTTAAGTACTAAATTTCGAAAAAAGAAGATATTTAATAAAAATAAGTAGTGTTTAATTAAATAAAGTACAAATAGATGTAGAATTATAATTGTTCGAAAAAGTGCAAATATTAGTTTTATATTTGTTAAAAAAAAAAAAAAACAAGATTATAATGTATAGTGTTCAAATATATAAAATACATTAAATATGATTTAATAAATACATCAAAAATATATTAAATGTTGTAATTTTTATTAAGTATAGAACATATTCGCTTTCAAATTATTTAGACAATAAGCCACGTGTTGCCCGAATCAGGGCCGGATCAGGGCCAGATGTTTCACCGGACGTAAGGATATAGATAGGTAAAATCATCCGGCCCTCATACAGTTCAGTGTTACATGCCTCGTACGGCACTCATCCGTCAACAACATCAGGTACGGATCAGGAATCACGGCAGACGGATCCGTCCCGCGTCATTGCCGTTTGAAAATTTCTACTCGGGAAAATGAGAAATAAGAATATTTTCTTTACGAGCGTTGGGATCGAACCTGGAACCTTCACCGCGGCAATCTGACGCGCTAACCACTTGCCCAACTAGGATTCTTGAGTTTAAAATTTTGGAACTTGTACATGTCAAACCAATGATTTCGAGAAAATTGTAGCAATTTTTACTATGTTGGATAGCAAACTTTCTTATGGCCGCAGTTTTCGCTATGTTGTATAGCAATTTTTCTTTTATTTCGTAATACTTTCTAATCAACAACTGTCATAAAAATTACAAGAAATTTTGTAATTATTCATACAGTTATAAAAAATGCAGCATAAAGTGTATTTGTCTCACCTTTCCTATAATTTATAGTAATTTTTATTACAGTTATAATAAAATTTACTACAACATTTTTCTCAGTATAAGTGGAAGGATTAAATGATAATCAAGTTTTAAGGTTTACAGAAAAATGCTCTGATTTACGTGGTGGTTGTGCTGGATGAAATATGAAATTAAAATGTTAATACATTCAAAAGGGCTTTCTCAAGAAAAGTATTTAAGGTGTCTCATGCGATTTCTTATAAAAAAGCAAATACATCTTAAACTTAACAAATATGTTCTTTAGACATTAAACTTTCGATCTGTACTAAGAAAATTGTAGGTCAACGACCTAATTATCGAAAAAACTGAGTTTATAAATAGGTACGTTTAACACATAACCTTATGGGAATGAACAGTTTATTGCTTCGTAGTAACTTGTAAAAAAGCAGTTTTTAATGTACAATGTATGAAATTAAAGATTTTTTTGTGAAGAATCTAATGATATCATCAGAATTATAGGTTAACGACCAAACAAAAAAGATATTAACAATAAACGTTACAAATGTGCTACTGCGCATGCGCACTGCGACCAGTCATATAAATGTAGCGACAAATTAGCAAAGTTTTTACTTATTTATAAAATTTTTGTTTGTTTGAACATTTAGAAGTTATTTACAATAATAATTTACGTAAAATACTTTAACTTAATTTGGCAATAATAAAGAAGCCCTTTGCGGGGCTCCGACTTGATACGGCACCAAACGCATGAGCCACCTTAAGCGGAATTGTATTTCTTTGATCTATCCCTGGTAGAAATGTTAACCAACGGTTGGCGAACTCTTAAATTAAAAATGTCATACCATGATTATGGTTGCTATTGTTGACGAAGAATAACGATTATATTATAGATGCTTTAAATAATATAATCATAGATTTAAATAATTTAATTTAAATTTCGATATTAATCAGGAAATGCTTCTATTTGTTTAACATGCTAACTAACTAACCAGTAGATTGTCAGGGATCCGGATCACCGATTCGGCTAAAACTTTAGGATATGTTTTTGGATGTAGATATATGAAGAAAGCTGCAATATGAGATTTTAACGCTCTAAAAAACTCAAGTTATGGGTATTTTTAGCTTTATTTTGATACAAATTTTTTAAAAGAGCATCTTCTTGAAACCATAATCATTTAATTTTGGAAAATCTTAAATAACATTTCAAAAAGAGCAAACAGAACTAGATAAACAAGCTTTCATTTGCTTTTACCAGGATTGAAAAATATTTACTCCTTTCAAAGTTATAAGAGTTTAAAGTTTAACAATGAAAATGCACTGTTGAACCCTCAATATTCGTTGTTCAACGACATGCACCAAAATATGCAAACTTTAAACTCTTTTAACTTTGAATGGAATGAATATTTTTCAATTCTGGAAAAGCAAATGAAAGCTTGTTTACTCTAGTTTTGTTTGCTCTTTTTGAAATATTATTTAAGACTTTTCAAGATTAAATGGTTACTGTTTAAAAAAGAGGTTTTTTAAAAAGATTTTTTCAAAATAAAGCTAAAAATGTCCATAACTTGAGTTTTTTTGGAGCGTTAAGGTCTAATATTACGGTTTTCTCCATATTTCTACATCCAAAAACATATTCTAAATTTTTAGCAGTATCCGTGATATGGATCCCTGACACTCTTCTCGCAAAGGGATTTATTTTCTACCAGGGTAGATAAAACTATAAAATGAATCCTATGCAACGACAGTTCAAAGCATCAAAACATATTCTCTGTGTAATTCTCATTTTATTTATTTTACTTTTTAATACTCCGTTAACCAATAGCATAATCAAGATGTTCTAATTAAAAGCTATTAAAAAAAAAAATTTTAAGTTTATAAGGTCGAAAACAAATAATTGATACTGTAACTGGTTCACGTAAGTGCTATAAATAGAATGTTTTTTTTTCATGGTTAAGTTGGCACCACTTAAAGTGTGCGATCATAAATAAAATATCTGCAGCGAGTTATAATCACATTTAATACCTACTTTTAGCATTATTTTTAAATGCATAGCTTTATACATTATTACAGCTAACTTATGTTCCACTGTGTAACTGTGCTAGATTCTTCTTTAATATACATACATCTTTAATACATACATTTGTAGTTGTACTTTAGTTTGACCCTCTTAATAAATGCACTGTTTAAAATTTTCTGAAATTTAAGATAAATTTAATGTACATTCTGTAATAAACTTCAAAATTTTTATTACAGAATATTTAATTTATCTTAAATTTCAGAAAATTTTTAACAGTGTGGATAAACCCTCAAAATGTATTAAAACATGAAACATTACTCTGAACTACAAGGCAGAATATTACTTTGATGAACAATCTTATCAAAATTGGTTAAAATATTGAACAGAAATAATCTTTGTGAAAGACATTGATCGTCTGAGAAGTGAAGCATGATGGAATTGCCTGTAATTCGTTGACTCGCTAAATGAGTGTGAAATTGACGTCGATTAGAATTTAATTACAACTAACTACAAAAGCAAACATAATAAAGTGGCTACGTAGCACACTTCTATTAAACTACACGGATAAAAAGAAATGTTTGAGGCAAATGCGCGATAATTTTTAAGAGTTGCAAAATATTCATAACAGTTAACGCGCGATGTCTTTTCACGGCAAGAGTTACTTTTACCAAATGATCAATTTCTTAACTGTTAATGCACCTGCATTTGACTGAATTCAAATACATATTCGTTAACAGATAAGCTGGCGACTTAGAGTCAAATGAATCTTTATATCAGTGTATTACTAATAAGAATTCGGTATTGCGGAAAGGAACCATCGATATTTACTATTCCTTCTAAGCAGATTAATTTATACTATAATACTACATCCAATTATTTCTAAAAACGTATTTTATCAATTACCGCTCCGTGCGGCGACAAACTTAAACGAGAAAATGCCATAAATCGTGAGAACTAACAGTTATTTGCCATTTAGTAGTCTTGTAATAGATTATATTACACTTCCACAATCGAATCGATCAACCAGCGACGTATTAAAACCTACAGCAACAAACTCCCATCCTCATTCTCCAACGGCACCCTTATATATACCGTCAGAAAGTCAGAAAACGTCACCGGGGCTCCACGTCTTCGATCAAAATTAAGTCGTCGAAGCAACACGCGACGATGCACGCACTTCGACACGCAGCCCTCCCACTCATACGGAAATATACGGTGATCCCGCTACGGCTATCCACATGCTCGTCGCGCGAATTATCGCTCCTCGTAATGCGAGAGATCCGATTATCGGCGGGGAAGCGGTTGCATGTGCGCATCGATCGGCTGCACGATTTTCGGGGAGCGAAAACAAGGGCGAGGCCGTCTATTTTTGAGTTGTTTCGCCGATTTATGCGCGCCATCGCCCCGCGTATGTTTACAGCGATCGGTAATTTAAGTCGACGACGCGCGCCTAAGCTTTCGCCTCGCCGGACCCGCGTGAGGTGCTGGAGTTTGATTTCGGGTGCACTAGTTTTAGAGGTTGACACTGGAAAATAAGTGTGATTATATATGAGCGATTCTCTGCAAAACTGCTCATTTTTACATGTAATCATCGTGGTAGTAAATAATCTGCTTTCATTGAATAATAATGGACATCTCGTAATTTTTAATTTCATTCATATTTTAAGATAATGTATACGTTTCATTCTTATAAAAAAATATATTTATCATAAACATTAAAGATATCCACGGAGATATCCACGGAGATTACATGTAAAAATGAGCATTTTTGCAGAGAATCACCAATTTATGGATGCCGCACACATTGAAACTAACATACATAAGATAACGGTACCTCGATCTACTATATTATTAATTCGGCCGTAATACATTCCCTCGGTCGTTCTTTGTTGTAAAACATAATTTAACTTATAAATGGCTAAAGTATCTAAATGTAAAACACTGAAAGCTCACTATTCTTGTAGTCATAAATTGATCTCTATTTGGACTTAAGTAGTGCACAGTCACTTTTTAAAACAGCGGTATTAAATCTTCACTACCAAATAGTGAATAAACAAAATCTAAGCAACAATCGAGACGCATTAACTTCTTTGTTACTTGAAAAAATAAGAATAATTATGTATATAAGAAACATAACAAATTCATTCAAATGCAAATATTAAAATGTGTCACAGCATCAAAGAATTTTCACGTCACTAAACTAATTTTGAAAAACTGTTGAATTGCTCTTCCACAGTATTTCAATCGTTTATACAGTTTATTAATATATAAAATAATTTCCTCATGATTCATCATTATAGGGAAAATATCAATTGGAGCATACATAATGAAAATTAGTAAACTAACTGTGTTTACAATGGTGTATATCTCTGATGAATTCATACGGTAATCAAATATAACATTAATCATTCTAACAATTGACATTACAAAGGATATGAACTAAAACAAATGATATAGCAATTTCAGCGTAATGAAAATAAATTTTTCCTGCCGTGCATTCAGAGAATATTGAATTATACTGTTCTCTTTTGTTTAATTTTATTTAATTTATTTGCTCGCCCACGATATTTTATATAGGGGAACCAGCTGCACGGCACCGTCACGTTTTAGTAGGATTGGAAGAGAATTCAGGGAACCGACAATCTTCTTCGACGCAGCAACGGAAAAAGTTAGATGCAAATCGTTTAAAACAACAACAATAATTCTGGTAGAAAATAGACCAACTTCATTCGTTAACATGTTAATCAAATAGAAGCATTTCTATTTAAGATTAACATCGAAATTTAATTAAAACTATTTAAAACTATCACTATACTTTAAAGCATCTACAATATAATATTTCCACATGTATAAATAGCTATTCTTCGTCGACAATAGCAACATAATCATGGTGTGACGTTTTTAATTTAAAACTTGACGAGCGGTTCGCCAACCGTTGGTTAGCATTTCTACCAGGGAATAATTGTTCTTTAAGGAAACAGCACATCGGTATTTTTACCCCTATCGTACTTCCGCAAGACCCGAGGGCTCTGTTCCCCATTCGACCTGCGCTGCACGTCCGCCATCAACTTTCCCGTAATTATTGGAAAACCCTCCTCTCTCCTCGCTCTTCCCCCTTTCCGTCCCTGCGGAAAAAGTTGGAGCGGCACTTGGCGTTTCAGCAGCGAGAGCGCCGCGCCGTTTTGATTTGCCGAACGCGCGCACATGCATTATAAAGCGTAACGAGATTGCGGCCCCCGCCCGCGCGCGCTCGCGCGCCAGTCAAGAGACGTGCATTCAACTTTCATGTGAGCACGTACCTACATTCATGTGTGGGCATGTACGCGTACTCCGCCGCCCGAGGGCGAATCGATTGTCTGAAAATTTCAGGCGCGATCGATAGCTCATGCGCGCGTGTGAACTGTGAACGTCCGAAGGCC
This sequence comes from Torymus aiolomorphi, assembly GCA_036365515.1. NCBI lineage: Eukaryota > Metazoa > Arthropoda > Insecta > Hymenoptera > Torymidae > Torymus > Torymus aiolomorphi. Next base: position 145,663,879 of record CM070876.1, read on the forward strand.
GAGAAGCTTAAACAGCCGATGACGACTTTGACGCGGCCTGGGGAAAAAGTGCCGCGTGTAACGCGCCTAGAGGGTTATTTATAGGGCTCGTGTGTACACGCGGAGCGAGCCTACTTTTCGGAATGTGCCGCGCCACCGTTTCGCAGGAGATTACCTATAGGACGATGCGAGGCCAGTAGAGGGCTTGACCAAGGATGAGTAAAAATAGGATAGGGTTTTTACCACAATGCATCGCGTGTGGCACCGGTTTCGCTTTTTTGCGAATCGTAAATCGCAAAGCTTTTTAATAACGGGCTAAATTTATTCGTCTTGTGATTAAACTCGAACGGGAAATAAATTAATTTATCATGTTGACTTGCATGTCGTTGAATGTGGGGTTCCCGTGTAAAAAAAAAATTGTTTGGTCCAAGTTGTGACAAAGTTGGACGATCGAAGAGTGGTTCTATTCTACATTACTATATGCAAGTGAGGAATGTTTTTGTTATCTTTCATAAGAATACAGAATTTTGCGTTTCGAATCCAAAAACAACAGTAAATCGTAGCTATGAATATCAGTAAATCAAAAGTTTGCTTGCTTAAATTCCTTTCTTTCCCAAACTTTTTAATTGAAGTGCTCCTGAATTATGGCAATGTTTTCAGACATATAATTTCAGGTTTCTTAATATATTTACTTTTTTTATATTTTTTATTTTAAAAACGGCTTTCAGTATATAACCTTCATTTTTCAATAAATTTTAAAGGGTGCTATCGAACAGCCACACTAATTATTGATCGCCTATAAAAATGCAAAAAATGCATGAAGCCCAGATACATTTATGTATGAGGCGTTGCAGTTTATCAAGGAGGGCTTTAAAAATAGTTATGTCGGCGATACAAAATCAAAAATAAGGTTGCTTTAAATTCGAAAATAATTTCTGCGCAATATCAACTTTTTAATAACCTATAAAACTCTAGACATGTTCTGCAATTTTTTCGTACTACGTAATATTTCAAATGTAAGAATATTTTTCTTATGGAACGCATTTCAAAAGAATATATATTCTTTCAGATTTATGATATCATAAAAAATTATTAAAAAATTTTGAAAGTAAAAACTTTCATAAGATAAAAGTAACAAAAAAATAGCTGAAAAACTGGAATTTTTCAAATAGTGGTTCTGGCTAAACGTTTGAAATAAAATGGAAATTACTGGGATCTACTACGTGAATCTCATAAATATACGAGAAATCTCTATTCTTAGTGCGATCGCAAGAAATTTATTTCAATCACGTATAGAACAAAGTGTTACTAAGAAAAATTTCCGTATATTAGCGTAAATAATTCAATTCGTTCATGAAGTTGTAGCATTATTATTCCATTTTCGTTAACACTCATTCTACATTATGCGTCCTGCTGAGAAAATATAAAAATCACAGACCATTAAAAACAATGTAAGGCTATGCTCTTCAATGTCGTAATTAGTAATCAGAAGGCTACGAATCCCTATCAAACGTACTTTAATATCATGCGAAAGAGGATTCGAATTTCCATTATCGTATGTAAATATTGCAATATATAAAAAAAATGAATTTTTAATCAAAAAAACTAAAAAGATTTTTGAATTCACAAAAACTTTATGAATTGACATTAAATCAAAAGGAAAATTAAAAAATTGTTATTCTGATAAAGTTCAAAAAGTCTGTTATTAAAGTACTTCCTGAAATATCTTCCAAAAAAACTAAACACGTTTCTAACTTTTTCTGGCGCGAGTCTTCAATGCTGCTCCGTCATTTACCAACAGCTTCAGTGAAACTTTTGCAATGTAATTTAAATAATTACAACGCAAATTTATTACACTCTCCGTGAACTTTTATAAGCTCCCTGCAATCTGCATGTACCTTTACGTAAAATTTTTCTTGTTACACTAGTCGTTTTAAAACTTTTTAAAATGAACTTTTATCATCTTACAAGAATTAAAATCACGTAACAAATTCTCCGGAATTTCAAGTTTCAAGTTTCTCTACTACTCAAACCACTCTTCGTCACTTGAATTGAAAGTTTCGAATCGACTAAATCGGCGTAAAGTACGAAATTCCTCAAAACTCTCTTACATCTTGAAAAGCTTGGCCAAATTCGATTTCCACTGGCAGCTTACCTTCAAAGCGGATCCGCTCAGCGATAGCGCCTCAAAAAAAAAGATGCGCAAAAAAGCGGATATTCGAAAAAATGAACCTGCCTGCGCGCAGCGAAATACCCGGACGTACCCCACTTGCGCGCGCGTACGGTGGCTCCATGAATTGTTTTGCCATTTCGCCGCCCAGCGCGAGGAAAAAATCGCACGTTTTCCCTTCGCAACAATCAACAGGCTGACTCACATTTGTATGGAGATTTTATGGACTGCTACGCGCGTGAATACGCGTTCTCTATTTGTCTCTCTGCAACGCTTCGCGTGCTTGTATACGTTTGTGTGTGTGTGACTGTGCGAGCGTTTGCGGTCTCGAGACGTCGTGCACTTTAATCTGAAAATGTAACGCGCTGTCGGCAGGTGATGTAAGGAGGTGGTTTTGAAAGGGAAACATTTTTTTTAGAGGAATATAGGTGAAATTCGCGCGAAGAAAGTTTTTTTAGATTCTATTGGAGAGTGAAAAATATACACGGAGAAAAATTTTGTAGAAATAATTACTATTTATATAGTTAAAATTACAAAATAATAGCAATTTCTACTATAAATGAGTAATTTTCATGAAAATATGAGTCTGTCCCACGGTTACTATAGAAAATAGTAATTTTTACTACAAAAGTTTTCTCCGTGTAGATACTGATATAACGCTTGGTTTTTGCAATCAATAACGTAAAATACCTATACATATTTTTTTTTTCATAGCATTTAAATATTATTGACAATTTAATGACAAGTTTTCTTCCATTTACTTTATTAAAGTGACTTTACTGTTGCACTTAAATCCAGTTATCTCAGTTTTCAACTGTCACTACACCAATAATTTATTACCACTAAATCACGCCTAAGTATAAAATGTAATTTTTAATTATTTTAAAAGTACGGAGCTTTTTATGCTCGCAAAACAGCTAGTGATTATTTCTTCCATTCGGACAGTGCAATCAATTACCCTATAATTATATAAATGAAAGAAACATTGATACAAAAATTATCTATCTTAAAAAACTTGAAGTGTATATTAATTAAAGAAATTTTCTTGCTTCCTTCAACGTTACAAAAAAAATTACATGATAATAAGAAGCACCCTGTACTCCAAAAAAAGTTGTCCGAATGAGTGTTTTCGAATAAATTACTGGGAAAAAAGACAATCTTCCAAATTTAAAAGTTAAATGAACATACTCGAATAAATATTCTATAAATACTATGCAGTTAACAGTCACTGGCACGTGAGCAATGCACACTACTCCAGTAACATTTCATCAAATATTCATCATATCGGCAATAAAACTTTGTTTCCCCCGCATTTTATGTAAACAGCAAATACCGTCTTAGACACACACACACACACTCAATCTCTCTTCAGGTCCCCCCGTCCCCTTGCACTTGACGCGCAGGAGAAAAAAACCATTCGACAGCCATCAACCGTTAATTTTAAACCACAACAAACTTTGAAGATCTCCTCCCCACACTGTTTACATCATCAGTCCGACTACAGACACACTACACACCTCTTCTCTCTTTTCCCGCTCTCGCGTTCAGTCGCATATAGCCGCGTGCTGACGTGCCTTCCAGCGCGCGCGAGACTCGAGAGAGTGAGAGAGAAAAAATCCTCGCGCGCTATCGCACGACACGAAAACCAGAGCAGCGGCAAGGCCTTTTTTAGAACAGCTATCGCTCGCTCTCGCGCGCGAGAGGCAGAAAGAGATGTGCGTGCGCGCATCGAGGTTAAGACCCTGACACTCGCGCGCGAGATGACGATCCGACATCAGAGAGCGGTTTTGCACGCTTCGCGAGTCTCTCTCTCTCTCTCTCGCTCTCTACTTCTGGCTTTGTCATTTTCCTTTCTTTGCGCGCTGCACGAGCTTCGGCTTAGACCGTTGATTATGGACGGCCGTCGACTTTTTCTTTTAATTGCTAGAAAAGTTTTTTTTTTTTTTTTAATGACGATTGTAAGAGAGAAGAGATTAGATAGAGGCTTTTTTTTAATGAAGACCGGGACGTAATTAAATTTTATTCTTCATTTTAAATAGTAGACCGGAGGTGTGAGAGATTCGTTTTATCACTGCGCCGCTGGGTTATTGTGTGTGATAAAAAAAAAACAAAGGGAAGACAAAAATAAAAGTAAACGAGATGAAAGATTTAAACTGGAACAATAGATTTTATGTGTGTACAAAGTAATGGTAACTTTTAAAGTTTTATAATTTATAAAAACAGAATAGAGATAATGCCTAGAAAAAGCTGTGATAATTTATTTCAAAAGTGGAATTACTAAGTCGAATAGACATTCAACATTAATCTCCGCAATTCTCTCTTTTCATTGAAACGAGTCTCGCTAATCCAATCGACAATAATTGGAATGATGTTGCAATATTGTCTAGATATATGGTGCATTAAGCATACGACAAACAGAGGTTTAGTAATCAAACAACAATGATTTGTAGTACAAACCAAAAATGTCAACATTTTGTATAACCTACGAGTTTTAAGCTAGCAAATTAAAATCTCTTTACATTTTTTAACCATCCCGCGAAATCTAATTTTGAATTTAACTTACATATTCTACTTATTTCCTATCTCAAAGTACTACGACGAAATAACCGCATGAGTTGATACTAGAAATAATTCGACATTGAATCATCGATATGATTGCCACACCGACCAAATTTTTCCAACTCAAGCATCATTTCTCAACAACTTCCGTTCTCTGCTTCGCCACTGCAAACCTCATTCCACGATGATCGTCCCAACCAAACGCGGGAAGCTCTATACACATGATAAAGAAACAAAATCGCTCCCTCTCTGCGTACAGTAACACTCACCTCCACGTATGTAAACACGGGAGAGAAAAATTCGCCTCGCGGGCGGTCTAAACGGATTCTTCCCCGTGCCCCTTTTTCTATACGACTTCGTCAAGCCGGGCTCTCCTCTTCCCTCCTGTATATCGCAAGACGCAGTTTTTCAAAATCGGATGCGCGTGCGATCTTACAATACTGAATGCGCATTGTCCGGAGCTTTGTGTCCGCCCAGCGTTTGTTTTTGCCCCCGCCGACCAGAAAAGAACGAGCGCACACAAGTGCCTTTGCAAGCGAGGCGGATTTTCGTGCGGTAAAGTAGCCCGGGGATCGCTCAGCAGACTGGTCAAGTGGTAAACAATGCCAAGAGAGTTAGGAGGCTCGCGAGCGTTTGTTTTTCAAGTGTCTTTTGCGTTTGGAAAAGAATCGCCGCGCTGCGGGGTACCAGACTTTTCAGATTCCTTCTCTCCGTTCCGTAGGTTTAACTGTTACGTCATGCGCACGTGAACACTTAAAATTATCTCGCAGCTCTTGGTCGAAAATTTTTTAGAATTGAAAAAAGTTATGTATCATTTGTATTCTTATTTTTCTAGTACGCTCGTTTATGAAAATAAAGGTTATGTGCATAATAATAACGAGTTAAGGTAACTTAAAATATTATTCATGCGTTCTATTCTGACACCCACATTTGAGTTGCCACTAAAGTAAAGAAAAATGTGAGAACGTAAATCTCACTTTGTTAAATGTTACGTAAGTTTTGAAACTACAGTAACGCTTGTACATCTGCCGGTTATTCGATAAAAAATTATTGTTTTATGGATGGTTATTTCTATGTTTGAATCGTGCATTTAATAACAGTTGATACACAGTAGAGTTGAAATAATCTTTTTTAAATGAAATTACTTGTTCATCTCGTTATCATGTTTATTCGCATAACACTTTTCACTCTAAATTGATTGTACACTGAACTGTAAACTAATTTCCAATTAATTTTTGTCAATAAACAAGACAGAAAAAACTGCCCTTTCAGTTTATTTTTCTCCACTTTTAACTTTGAAGTTAAATAAACAGATCCGTTCGTTCTCCAATATGCTCGCTCAATTGCACTTATAAAAAAAGAAAACTTCGCAAATTCCATATTCTTGTCGAAATAGCCTCGCAAAAACTCCTCTCAAGCAATTCACAATAATGACATAAAAAACCGCGAATCGAACGTTATGCTTACATAACAGCCCTCAATTATCCATTTCCGATTAAAGAGCCTTGTGGAGAAAAAACAACGATGCGAGGAAAACGGAGAAAAATTCATCTCCAGCGCATGCATAGAGAGCCGCGCGCGGATCGCAAAACAAATAACGGATAAACGCCAGCTCACGGAGGAACGCGCGGACGCGTCGATGATTGGGTGGCTCATTACAAAAGTTAAGAGAATCGCGGCGAAAGCGAGACGATACGGGAAAAGAGGTAGCAATGGAAGAGAAAAACGATGACCCTTTGTTCGGTCTCGCTTTTCTCCGGGTGCACGTGGACGCTGCAGAAGAATGTACGAGCCCTCGAAAGTAACGCTCGGAAAAGTGGCTCGGTGTTTATTTTATTGTTTATTCCTTTTGGGGATGTGATATGGTAGAGGCGAAAATTTTTCGCCCTCCCACTCAGTTCCCGGATTTTTGCAGCGTATAAAATACAATTGTGTGTACCTTTATTTGACGTTTATTTTTTTTTCCCTCCTCGTATCAACATTTTATATTTTCTTAGACTATGGGAGCGCGAAAAATTGCAAAAATTTTGGTTACCGCCAGTTTTACATTTTATAACTGCAGTGTATACATTTGTCCGTTCCAAAATTGAGTTTTTTTTACATCCTTTAAAGCAACGCAACGAATTCAGTGATCCAAAAATTACGTAAACGAAGCAAGAACATGAAAATTGGTCTCTCTGTAGCAAAAAAATTGTTTCGAGCTTTAGAGACCTGAATTTCGAATGTATTATTTACATACTCGTCTCACCACACCTGACTCATTCTACTTGAAATGTGCAAAAGAATACGGCACACGGCACTGAACTTTCCTCGTTTTCCCCTTACGCCGCAGTAAAAGCATATTTTTAGATCACTCTGTCCACACTTTCGTAATTTTCGCAAACATTATTATTGCCCGTATATATATCCAAAGCGAGACCGCCCCGTCCTAATGAGAAAAATAATCCGCTTAGAGAGAGTTGGAAAATAAACGTCATTTACACAGTCACGCGAAATCGGCTTAGAAAGTGCGACGACGGGCCAGATCCAGCGGGCCTCGTTTGCGAAGTTAAATTTTACGACTACTTCCACACGGCGTCTACCTGCTCTTAACGGACTGTTTAGCGCTAAAAAATTATCATCTACCAAGTGGCGCGCAAAGTTCAGCGACGGAGCAGCGACGGCGCGCAGCTCGCAAGCTTCGGCGCGCGCGCGCTTCCCAACCCGGGAAAAGAAGAGAGGCAGGCGCGCAATTCGGAGGAAAACACAGGGCAGAAGCTGCGTCGAAGGCGACTCACCTAGAGGTGCGTATCGATCGGTTGCGTAGAGCAGAGAGCACTCGCCTCCTCCTCTTCTTCCTCCTGCTCAGCTGTCGCACTCGAGGTTCTCTCTCCTCTCTCTCCCTCAGGCTCTTTCTCTCCTCTCGCACTGTACTCTCGACAACTGTGTTACTTATCTCAGAGCCTCGGCGCGCACAAGCACCACTACGACGACCAGCACAACACACTACTCGCTGTATGTACTAATCCCTCAGCTATAATCCATGAGGCAGGAGCGCGGGGCTCGCGGGCAACAGCAGCACATATCACGGCACGCGCAGGCACACTGTGCATATAATATATGCGCACGCGGAGAGGGAGCGTCGTGGATCCTCGAGCGAGCGTCCGACGGCGGGAATCAACGCACTGCCGCACGTCAGCGGCGGCTGAGGCTACCCGCGCGCTCGACTCGATCCCCCTCTCTCCTGCGACTCCAGCGCTCCCCCTGAGCGCCCCACTCCTGCGCGCGCGCGCCGCCACCGCCGGTCCTGAGGAGGAGGGAAGCAGCAGCACCAGCTTGCGCGCCTGGCTCTAGCTCTATACGTTGCTATACTTCGCCGATGCTATACCTACCTGCCTGCCTCTAGTTCGATGCTTTTCCGCCTTTTTTGAACAGGCCGCCGATGAATATTGATGGACCTGCTGTGTGCGTGCTGCTGCCGATGCTGATACGAGGATCGCGAATTCGTGTCGCCTTCACTCGGGGGCTTTTAATGCTTTTCTGCCAGTGTCCCGAGAGATGGAAATTCGTAGGGAACATATTGTTACATGGTAATTTCGGTTGATAGAATGCTGGTTAATTTATGATCAGATTTGTAGTTTTGTGTCTCTGTAAATTCTTTAGGGTGTATAATGTTTAACGAATTTTTAAATTCATAATTTTAGCTGACTGTCAACTCTTTTATGATATTTAGGTAAGGTAAAAGTACCAATGAGCGGCCAGTGCCGAGTACTTGGCCACTGCTAGAGAAACCTTCAATTTTTGAACTTATGGCGCAGAATTAAATCTGTAAAACGATTATAAATTAAAGTCTAACTAGTGACATTGTTTATATAAAAAAATCTGATTGATTTAATGTTTAAGCATCTAAAAAAATCGATTTCAGTTTCATGACTTCTGGTCTGTGCGAGCGTCCATGTTTTCCTTATCCATGAATTAAGAAAAGTTCGTTTCTGAATAAGGCCGTAGAAATTGAATAAATCGATTTTTTATGTAACTTAAAACTCTATCATGAAGTATAATATGATTATTTTGGATAAAAATGAAAAAAAAAGTTTTTTGTAAACATTTTTTATTAAAATTTTTAGTGGCCATTTATTAGTACGCGTAAATCAATTCAAATTATCGCACCTAATTACGCGGCCACATGACCATCTACCGAGCAACCGCTCAATCGTCCTTGTATTTTCCGTACGATTACTCGGCACATTATAAAATGATTTCGGAGTATGTGGATAGTACTACATGTTTTTTCCATTTTCTTGGTAATCAATTTGATTGCAACAAAACAGTAAGTAATATTAAATTTTTTTGTAATATCTAATGCATATCTGTTTATGTGTGACATCGTTATTTGTGTTAAAATGCATGTAGTTTAGCAGATAACCTTAACCTAACCTTAAAAATAAATTATTTCCTATTTGCAAGCTTTATGTTTTATTTACAGTCAGCAGAATGGGTAAAATTAAAAAGAGGAAGGACAAGAAGAAAGCTCTTGATGAAAAGCAGTATTCTACAGATGATGTTTATAAAGCTATTGATGCTGTTGAAAAGGGTCTGTCTCTACGTCAAGCTGCTCAAGACTTTCATGTACCAAGAAGCACTCTATACACCAAGATAAATAATATGACACCCGTTGAAGTTAAAAAAGGACCAGCAACCTATTTAACATATACAGAAGAAAATTTGTTAATTGAGTGGATGCTGTATTGTTGTGATCGAGGATTTCCAGGGACAAAAAGTGTTTTGTTAGATAGAGTGCAAAAGCTCATTGAAAAATTGGGTCGACAGACACCGTTTAAAGACAACAGACCTGGCCGACATTGGTGGGAAAGTTTTCAAGAACGTCATCCTCAGATAAGTCAAAGAGTTGCAAAAAACTTAACAATAAGCCGTGTCTCAGCAACTCAACAAGATTTGAGAAATTGGTTTGAAAAAGTGAAAGCTTATCTGGAGAAAAATAATTTGTTGAATGTAGACCCATCCAGAGTTTTTAATTTGGATGAGAGTGCTTTTTTTGTGTCCTAAAGATGAGAAAATTTTAGCACGCAGACGTAGTGCAGCTGTGTATAAAGTTGTGCCTGGAAATGAGAAAGAAAGTATCACAGTGCTGTTTACTGTTAGTGCTAACGGCTCTATGTTACCACCGTTCCTTCTTTTTTGGCACGAACGGATCCCAGCAAATATTACTAACAATTTACCTAGTGGCTGGATTGCTGGGAGTACAGAAAGAGGATGGATGACAGCTGAATCATTTTATAACTACATATCTAAGCAGTTTTATCCGTGGTTGGTAAAAAACCACATTCAGTTTCCAGTCATATTGTATATGGATGGTCACTCGTCACACCTCACTTTAGATTTAGCAAAGTTTTGCAGTGATAAGAAGATTGACCTTATAGCCCTTTATCCGAATGCAACTCATATATTGCAACCACTCGATGTGGCAGTTTTCCATCCATTGAAACATTCATGGAAAAAAACAGTAGATAAGTGGCGTACAGATCAAGCACTACAACTCAAAAAAGAAAACTTTGGCAACGTTTTAAAAAATGCTATAGATTCCATGCAGAACTTGCCAGCCATAATTAAAAATGGCTTCAATACTTGTGGTCTCCTGCCATTCTCAGCTGTTGCTGTGGACTACAATATTTTAAACAAGCAAGTAAAGAAAAAGAAAGGTGTCAGTAATTCATCTCAGCTCAGCCCTTCAGTCAGTGAAGAAGTCAATCTAAAGAAGCATTTACTCTTTCTTGAGAGTCAACTGTCACCCGATACCCTTTTGGATTTTGAACAAGCTCTTGCAAACAAGACATTTAAAACATCTAATGTTGATAATCAAGGACTATTTCAGTTTTGGCTTAATACAAAGAGACTTTCTGGTGCAGCTCCTATTATTTATAATTAATATTTTTTGAATGTATTATATATAATAAACAATTCTTTTTAATTTAAGAAAAGATATCATTAACCTAAATATTAATTCTCAAAACCAAGTTACGCAACCTGCAGAGGAAGATCCAATTGATGATATTATCGTTGAATCTCTTACCACAGACTCACAGCCGATTAGAATGCATATGTCCACAAATGAGGAATACGATTGTATTATTGTGGAAGTTGATGACAGTAGTAGCAATTTACCAGAAGGTTTGTCAATATTTTGAAAAATATAAAAGTTGCCTGATTTCATTACTAAAAATTTCATATTTACAACTATATATTAATTTTTTAGGAGCTATACTACTTGATTTTGTTCAAGATACAGATGAATTTGAAAACATTATTACAGCAAATAATGGGATTGAAAAAGAAAATATAATTGTTCCTATCGAACCTCAAGCTGAACCCAGTTCGACAACTTTAAATGTATTATTGGACCCGCTGCTTGATCTGCACACTGAAAAAGGGTTGGACATTCACAATCAATTATTTATAGTTTAACTTTTGAACAAACCTGTATAATTTTATTTTAGTTGGATTTAATTGATGTAAATGAGTACACACATTCAATATTAAATGTACAACGTTTCGATAACTTGATTGTTATCCTTTTCAAGTACTGAAATTTATTAAAGAAGTATTTTCTACAAGTCAATGATAATACATTCGTCACAAATAATAGTCTTACCTATATTAAATTCCATGGATTACATCGTCATAAATTTATAGCCTCGACATAAGAGTTTTTTTCCTTTTCTAAACATTAAGAAACAAAAATGAAGTTGATGTATGAATTGTTGCACAGAGGTTAGCGTCAATTAAGTATAACTGATACCTTATAGTCATTTATAGTTAAAAATGTAACATTGCACATACTCAATAAATTGGGACAGCAATCGAATAAATTAACAAATATAAAACAACACCAATAATAAGTTAACAGATAAAACAGCATATAATAAATTAACACAGAAACTAAACTAAAGCATTCAAGAGAGTAGAATAAAAGTAAACAAGTAACTGTCAATCTAATCACATTGTGACAACAATAATACCACAGTTATATTAGACCGTTATACTTAATTGTCATAGACTAAATATTATTTTCGTGATTTTAGTTTGTTGAGCAATTGCGAATAATAACTACTTAAGTTTTGTGTATCTTCTTTTATGTTTATCGGGTTACTTTGTAGTTTTATATTAATCATCTCTGATATTAATCTTTTTCTCCAATTTTCTTCATTATCTAATATTACAGTGTTCTGAAAATCGAAATTATGTTTGAAATTTTTTACGTGTTCGTTTATAACAAATTTGTTATCATCTTTTTTCATATTCGCAATGTGCTCCTTAATCCTTGTATCTAACATCCGCTTACTTTCACCTACGTAACTAGCATCGCAGTCCTTACAGTTTATTCTATATACAATGTTAGTTCGTTCATTCGTTTTTTGTCTATCTTTACCTCTTTTTATTATACTATTAAGATTATTTTTAATTTGCCGAACTGATCTAATACCAAACTTTCTTAGATTATTTGAGACCTTTTCAAAGATATGCGGTATATACGGTAAACTTAGTATTACATTTCTTTTTACTGTTTTTCTATTGTTATCTTTACTATTATAGTTAAGCTTGTTTAGTCTTTCTTTGACATAGAAATCTATGAATCTTTTTGGATATTGGTTGTTTTTTAATAGGTTCTTAACTAAATTGATGTTTTTTTCCCAAAATTGCCTGTTAGATAGTAAAATCGCTCTATCGACTAGATTATAAACCATTGCTCTTTTTTGTGATGTTGGATGATTTGATTTAAAATTTAAAAATCTACTTGAGAAGGTAGGTTTATGATACCAATCTGTAATGATTTTGTTATTCTCTTTTATCAATAGTACTTCTAAGAAACTTATGGTATCACTTTGTTCTACTTCGTGTGTAAATTTAAGTCTACTATGATAAGAATTGAAATTTTCAAGGACTTTTTTTATTTTGTTTTTGGGAATACAAATAATAATGTCATCCACATATCTATAATAAAACACTGGTTTAAAATCTAGTTTTCTTATACATTCTTCTTCTAAATCTACCATTATCATATCTGCGAATAGAGGGCTTATAGGACTACCCATAGGTGATCCATAAGTTTGTCTGTAATAGTTGCCATCAAATTGGAAAAAGGTATTGTCCATTAAGAATTCTGATGCTTCAATTATTTTTGTTAATGGAATATTTTTGGATCTAATATGTTGATATCTTTTTTCTATACTATTAATTACAAGTTCTTTAGGAACATTTGTAAATAACGATGTCACATCCAGAGATATTATAGTGTGATCGTTTGGAATGACAATATCTTTAATCTTTTCTATTAGGTCTTGGCTATTTTTTATATAAGATTTTGGTTTTGGAATGCTATTGCGAATAAGTGTGTCTAATGTTTTTGATATTTGGTATGTTGGACTACCAACACATGATACTATGGGTCTTAAAGGTGTATCTTTTTTGTGAATTTTTGGTAGTCCATATATCTTGGATAAAGTTGTATTAGTTTGAGTTAATTCGTTTTTATGGTATTTTTTATTCAGAAAATTATTGTCATTCCAATTGTTCAGTATTTTTTGTGCATTTTTTTGAAATCTACTAAGTGGATTTTTGGTAATTCGAGTGTAAGTTTCTTTATCAGTCAATAAGTTATTCATTTTTTGCTTGTATTGTGCATTGTCAATCGCAACCGTTACATTACCTTTGTCAGCCATTGTGAAAAAAACATCATTACTCTTTAAAAAGGTCTTTGTTTTCTTTAACCTCTGTGCAAAAATTCGATCTTCATAAGTTACATGTTTTTTCCTATTCATGTGTTCATTTAAGGCATTAATCACTGTATTTCTAATTAAATTACCTGTTTCAACATTGAAATCATAAGTGTCTAGCATGTTTTCTATACTTTTGATTGTGCCTACAATTGATTGTTTATTGTTAATTAAATTGACATTATTGAATTTTTGCCCTAATGAGACTAAATCGATTATTTCTTTTGGAATATCTATATTAGTTAAATTACAAAACAATTTATTATTATTATTATTATCTATAGCATTATTATTATTATTAATTATGATTTCATTGTTGTTAGGATCTTCATTGTTGTTTCTTTCTTAGTTAAGTTGTTAAATTTGTTGATATGTTTAATATTAAGTTTTTTGTATTCAGTATCTGACTTGTTACTTTGTGTGTTAGTAAATTCATTAATAATATTCAAAGGAAGTACTTCGGCTAATTTGTTATGTAGTTGTACCTTTTCTTTTTTTAAAAATCTAATATGTATATTTATATCTTCTATTTCTATGTTTTTTAGTTTGATTCTAAGAGTCTGTAAGTTTCTTTATCAGTCGATAAGTTATTCATTTTTTGCTTGTATTGTGCATTGTCAATCGCAACCGTTACATTACCTTTGTCAGCCATTGTGAAAAAAACATCATTACTCTTTAAAAAGGTCTTTGTTTTCTTTAACCTCTGTGCAAAAATTCGATCTTCATAAGTTACATGTTTTTTCCTATTCATGTGTTCATTTAAGCCATTAATCACTGTATTTCTAATTAAATTGCCCTACATAATTTCGATTTTCAGAACACTGTAATATTAGATAATGAAGAAAATTGGAGAAAAAGATTAATATCAGAGATGATTAATATAAAACTACAAAGTAACCCGATAAACATAAAAGAAGATACACAAAACTTAAGTAGTTATTATTCGCAATTGCTCAACAAACTAAAATCACGAAAATAATATTTAGTCTATGACAATTAAGTATAACGGTCTAATATAACTGTGGTATCATTGTTGTCACAATGTGATTAGATTGACAGTTACTTGTTTACTTTTATTCTACTCTCTTGAATGCTTTAGTTTAGTTTCTGTGTTAATTTATTATATGCTGTTTTATCTGTTAACTTATTATTGGTGTTGTTTTATATTTGTTAATTTATTCGATTGCTGTCCCAATTTATTGAGTATGTGCAATGTTACATTTTTAACTATAAATGACTATAAGGTATCAGTTATACTTAATTGACGCTAACCTCTGTGCAACAATTCATACATCAACTTCATTTTTGTTTCTTAATGTTTAGAAAAGGAAAAAAACTCTTATGTCGAGGCTATAAATTTATGACGATGTAATCCATGGAATTTAATATAGGTAAGACTATTATTTGTGACGAATGTATTATCATTGACTTGTAGAAAATACTCCTTTAATAAATTTCAGTACTTGAAAAGGATAACAATCAAGTTATCGAAACGTTGTACATTTAATATTGAATGTGTGTACTCATTTACATCAATTAAATCCAACTAAAATATTAGATATGAGTGATAGAGACAGAACGAGAACTGTATAATTTTATATCTTTGTTAATTACCTTACAGTTACAGATATGTCTACTGTTACAACTTCAGTGATATCAAAAAATGATGACAGTGGTATAGATCTTCATGAAGAAACTTCAATTCAGAGTGTTCTTACTAGTGATAATCATTTCTGTGATGAAACAATAGATTTAAGTGAAAAAATTGTTACTCAGAAGAACTGTACAAAGCTGCCCGAGCAATGTGATACTAAAGATGATAATACAACAAATAAAATGTCCGATGGAGCACTCGATCTCAGTGCTTTTAACTGTAAGTAAAATAAAATCGTAAGTCATTTATTTAACTTTATAAAGTTTAAATAATGCATAATTTATTTGCTTATAGTTCAGAGTAAACCTAAAGGACACGCTAATTTTAATAATAAATCTATAGATGAGTTACCAGAATCTAGTATCGCACTCAATGAAAATGTGGAAAATACTCATCCAAATATAAAAAAACCAGAGCATGAGATAACGGGCATCGTAAAAGGTTTGCTTAATTCTAATATACTATACTAATAATTTTATTTAAACGTAAGTATTTACGTTTAAATAAATTCATTAATAAGATTTATTCTCTTTTTAGATGATCATGACACCAAAAAGATCTTTAAAGAAGTTCTGCCTTATCCTCAAACTATCATTAAAAATAAAAATAAAAAGAAAATGATCTCCCCAGTTTTGACGTCAGAAGAATGGCGAGCGCATTAACAGCGACTTGCTGACGAAAAAGAAAAGAAACGTCTAGAAATTGAAGAAAGAAAAAGAGTAAGAGAAAAAAATAAAAAAAAGAAAGAAGAAGAAAAAATCGTAAAAAAAAGAAGCTAGACGAGAAGAAAAAGTTAGATGAAGAAATAAACAAATTGAAAGAAATGAAAAAAAAAAATTGTCACGATTAAGCAAGAAAAGGCTGGTTAATTATATCATAATAATAAATATTATTTAATTTGTTAAATAATTTATAATAAATTAATTTATCAAAAATACTTATTTGTGTTGTTATTATTATTATTATTATTTATAATTATTTGCTGTGATTATTATTATTCATTATATTTGTTACTTGATTTTTCTATAAAATAGCGGCCAAGTACTGGGACCAACATTTTCGGACACTAGGACACTCCGACTTTGTTAGTCCAAGTATTGGTACATGTATACTTTAAAGATTTATCGCTAAATCTTTAATAAGATTTAACGTAACAGTGAATTTTTTGCTTTAAATGGTTAAAAATATTATTTTTCTTAAAATAGCAGATAATTTATATACTTTAAACTTGTTTATTATTGATTTAATAACACTGAAATGAATGATACGTCCTTAGACGGCCATCTATTGGTACTTTTACCTTACAGATTGCTTTCCAAAACAAAACAATTATTTCATTACAGCAGCTGGTTTTGCTTCCTCCTAGAGGAAGCTTTGTGATAGTAAATTTTTTAGTTGTTGTAAAAACATGTTATAATTGTATTCCGAGGTGTTAGGAATCAAAATACATGGTTTTTGATAAATGTCTGTATGTGTGTATGTGTGTGTGTGTGTGTGTGTGTGTGTGTGTGTGTGTGTGTGTGTGTGTGTGTGTGTGTGTGTGTGTGTGTGTGTGTGTGTGTGTGTGTGTGTGTGTGTGTGTGTGTGTGTGTGTGTGTGTGTGTGTGTGTGTGTGTGTGTGCGTGTGTGTGTGTGTGTGTGTGTGTGTGTGTGTGTGTGTGTGTGTGTGTGTGTGTGTGTGTGTGTGCGCCTGGATCTCAGCTTCTACTCGGTCGATTTTGACCGGACAGGTCTAATTTTTTTTTGTTTTTTTTTTGCGTAATGGCGGGTCAAAAATCCGTTTTTTGATTGGGGCGATGCGTTTTTGTTTTTTTTTCAAATTTTCGATTTTCTCAAAACTGTTTTTTGATTTTTTTTAATGATAGGATCGAGTTATTCGAATCTGATGGGTAGCGTTCGAAAGAAAATTAAAATACCTATATTTTCTAAAAAAAAAAAGTTTCTAGCTATCACGGTTCTTTTGTTATTAACAAAAACGTGTTTTTTTTAAGAAGGTTATAACTCCTAAACTTAACGGTCAATTTTTTTGAAAAAAATCATGATAATACAGAATATAAATAGCTATAATCTGTTAAAATTTGAATAGATTCTGTAGGCTAGATATGAGTAAAAAATTGAAAAATGAAAAAAATCAGTTTTGTATGTCGAACGATTACAAGAGTAAAATTGACTTAATGGCTTCAAAATTCCTTTTAGAGGTAGATTTTTTATAGTTCTCGGTCGAGTTCTTTGGGCAAAATGATTGGTCCATACATTTTAGAGATATTTGAGGTTAAAAATTTTTTGACATTTTTTAAAAATCGTAATTTCTCGAGAACGGCTCTATGTATCTGAATGGGGTGGGTGGCATTCGAAAGAGAATTAAAATACCTATATTTTCTAAAAAAAATTAATTTTCTATCTATCACGGTTCTTTAGTTATCATCAAAAACCAAAACGTGTTTTTTTTTTTAAACTCATAACTCCAATGATGTTATCATCAGTATATTATAAAAGTATATAGTATATCTACTATAATCTATTATAATTATGAATTATGCATTATGAATGCATTATATTCTGCATTATTATAATTTATTTATGAGTTATGAACTTTTTTAAAAAAACACGTTTTTGTTAATAACAAAAGAATAATGATAGCTATAAATTTTTTTTTTCTTAAAAAATATGAATTATGAAATATAAAAAAAAAACACGTTTTTGTTAATAACAAAACAATCGTGATAGGTATTTGTTTTATTATAAAATATAGATATTTTACTTCTATTTCAAATGATAACTTTATTTATCAGCTCAAAATTTATATAAATTTGATATAAATAAATAATAAATAAATAAATAAATTTAAAAATTAACAATTTTTAATATTCATACATGAATTTAATTATAATTACGCAATAAATTTTTTAAAAAATTATAAATTTTGTTATTAATAATTAATTAAAGGAATCAACAAATTACGGTTGAGGAAGCTACGAGCCAATGAATTGGCAGCGGTTTTTTTATTATAGCAGTGATACATTTAGTATATGTAAATGGAAATTAAAATTGTTTCACGGAAAAAAAACATACAGTAAACATAAGTACGTCTATTTTTAAGTTAAATATGGTGTCTACGTGTACTAACTCATTGTTGATAGTATCTAATTTATGTTCTCGATGATTACTTGCACGATCAGGAGTGATAACATAGTGATTGATAAGACACAGTGTCCGATACTAGGCGACACTAAATTACAATCGCAATTTTAATTATTTTTTAATCTTTTTTGCTTTTAGTACATTAATTATTCAAACTTCAGTACTTTCGTTAAAGTTACTGTTAAAAAAGAAGATGCATATCTTAAATAATCAAGGAATTTACAACGTTTTTTGTATTTACAATTGCTGAGAAACGATACTTGAGACATATATCTCCGACTTAATTATAGCGCAAAGGTGCAGTAAAAAAAAAAAATAAAAAACTTTTCGGGATTCAATTTCGCAGATAGAAAAGCAATTTTGTTATTTGAAATAAAAAGACAATTTAATCAAAGTGCGAATAATTATCCGTCGATCCGAAATTGAATAGACAATTCAGTCTTGTGAAATTGCCCCGTTATGTGACCAAACGACCTGTTCCTACTTCTTTTCGTGAATATTCGTCAAAACGTGAGAAGAGTTTAAAAAACTTGAATTAATCCACTTTATTTCGGTGATTCATCGTCGAGGTATTCGCGATTTTTAAAATGATTTAGTGATATTTTCAGGGAAATGAGCGCAGTTAAATAATTCATCGACGCCAGCACTTTCCTTTCAATGCATCGTTTCTTTACGCGCTTCTCGATGCGCGCGCGCACACACACTGTTTCACCGGACTCTGCCTGTTTCTACTTGTCCGTATACATTTTCGTGCTACGTGAGTGAAATCTTACATAGATAACCGTGATTTCTTTTCCCTTTTTTCTCTCTCTCCCCGACATGATGGATCGAGATTTTATGCACATTAGATAAACAGACATTTTTCAACGCGATAAGTACGCGCAAACGTGATAGTAATACATTCTATGATGAATGCTTATACCTATACTATGAATGGATCATGAAAAATGCAATAATAATGGTAAAGATAAGAATTCCTTCTAAATATTCAACTAAAGACTATCCAATCATTTTCAAAATTATTTAAAAATATGTAATTAAATGATATTATGAAAGTGCTGATTTCAAAATATACTTAATGTAATTGAAATGTAAAATATTTCAAATTTAAAATAATTATTTATCAATGTTGTCACTATATTATCATAATAATACTTTCCGAGTTTCGATCAAATATATGTACGTTTGTCGTCAGAAATGAAATTAATTTGTGACTGAAGTACCACTCATATAGTATGGACATACGTCAATTTATATTTAGTTATTCCCTAACTGATTTTGATTGAGCTTTATTTACATATAATTTAAATTGAAGGGAAGTAGTATACAGCTTTGATTGAATTTATATTAAGATGAAGAATATGCATTTTCAATAGTACAGTTGAACTTATTTTTTTAAATTATGCTATTTTATATACGACATTTTACCCTGGTAGAAAGATTAACCAATAGTTTACAATCGGTTGGCGAAATCGGAACAAGTTCACTAATGGTTTAACCAACTCTTGCTTTAAAATATTACTAAATTCATCACAAAATGATGGTTCGCTTAGCCAACAGTTGAACCAATCGTTGATTTAAAAATTCTATAAATTTATGTACTGAGTTAATGAACCGTTGTCCTACAGATCCTTAATTTTCAAAATTACTAAAATAATAAATTATTCATTTGGTATACAATAAAAATAATCAAATTAATAATAATAATGCTATACCGACAGTGTGAAAAAAAAATATTTTTATGGTAAATGAATGTTTTATACATATTAAGAGTATAAACATTTTGAGGTTAAAAATATTTTTGTAAAAATTTTTATATTGTAAATGTCACTTCTTTTGTTTTTGAAGTGTTATATTTGCTCTTTTCCCGAATCCTTGGTTAACCGTTGGCTTATACTTGTAACCGATGACTAAAAAAATTACCGTACAATTGCTTTACCAGCCATTTTCGTTAGCTTATTTTCTACCAGGGCTCAATCTCAAATAATTCATAAAGCAAATCTTGGCGCCTATTCTATATAGACCAATCAAACTCAAGCCTTTAGGTACTTCAACATGGCCGCACATCACTTTTTTAAGATTTCGATGCTATTTTGATTTAGTTATATTATTTAAATCTAAAAATCAATTTGTAAGACTATTTCACATACATATGTGAAATTCTGGTTCGGAATTTTTAACAGTGTAGGAGAAAAAAACAAGCTTCTCCACTAATCTCACTATTAAGAAATACAATTGTCTGGGCAACACGTCTCTCGCACTCTGCTACCCGACGTCTAATTTTTCCGCGGAAATAAGCCGTCCAAGAAAGCGAGAGAGAAAGAGAGAGAAATTCCTGCGCACTGGTCCGCCTCAAGAATACACTCCAGCCGTCGGGGCTCGAGCAGGTGGAAGAATGAAAAACGTGACGAAGACGCGGAGTTGCTTCATCAACGGCGCTTTCTTCGTTTTGCTGGGCGCAAGCGCAGCACGCCTGTGCTATATACGCGCCTTTGGAAAATTGCAGCAGCTGCGAGTGCAAGGGCTAAAATTCCAGCTGGAAAATTCAATTCGCAACTCTTCGGGGCCTGAATAGTTCATGAGGCGTATACGCGTCTGCGCAGCGTAAATATCGATGACAAGTTGCCGTGAAATTGCCGTAATTTAGAAACGCGCGTTAAGTCTTGATTATGGGATATTCTCGTGTGGGATGAGCGGGTGCTGATAACTTGTTTTTTTTAATTAGTAATAAAATTATTACTTATATGATTTAGACGCAGTATTAGTAATGGGTGTGTTAGGAACGTTTTTACTGCCAATCGTTAACTTCTTTTAGAAGGAAAAATTGTTCGTTGTTTCAAATTACATCATTAACTGAGAGTGTGAATAGAGAGCCGAAGAAAACTGTGTGCTAGACATTGAAATATCATCAGTAAAATATAATAACCCTTTCATTCAACCTATTTGAGAGTTGTATATAATTAGAACTTGTAATAATTTTTAGAGTAAATCGTCATTCAGTTGATCTAATTAAAATGAGATCTCATAATTCATGTAATTAATTCCATTATAGACTTGAATTAACACATACGAATGCTAAGCAAAGTAATTAAATTACCGATATTAATACAAAATGTTAATAAAAGCCAAACCGTGAATTAATACCGATCAGTCGCCCGTGGCTATTTCCATCAGGTATTGATTAAATTTGCTACCTTTAACAAAACTGAAACTTAGCGGGGCACGAGGCACTTAACTTCTTGAGAATTTAATTAAAAATTTAATGAAATCGATTTGGCGCCCGAGCGAACATTTGAAGTATAACTCGACGGCCCTCATCAAAATTTCGCTCAAAAGCAACAAGCACACAACCCCCGAATGGGAACCCCCCATTTCATTCACGCTACAATTCTTCACATTTCAATATGCGGGCCGTTATTTCGAGGCACAGCCTGGATAACGCGAATGTATTTTCGAGTACATTTAATTAAAAGCACGAAACTCGAGACATGCGCACGCGCGTGTATATGTACACTTTTAATCTCTCTCCCTTTCTCTCTTTCTCTCGTGTAACGATAAAATCAATCCGTGGATAAGCAAGAAAACAGATCGGGCAAAATTTTCCTTTCGTCGTTACTCGCAGGGGGCTCGTAATTTCGGTCCGCATCCATTACGTCAGAGGGTGAATTCTCTGATCGGCTGAAGCGAGACTCTCCTGCGCGAATGTTTTTCTCTGCCTCAGCAGAAGTGTGAGCTAGAGCGAGAGAGAACGTCTTTGAGACTCTTCTCTCCTTTTTGTACGCGCGATCCCTGGCGAATACTCGCCTTTGCCATGCCACTCAACCTACCTCCTATCCCTCGACACTTTATTCCTCCTTCTCTATAGTCTCATGTGCCCGCGCGTGCACTCGTTTCTTTCTCTCCGTAACAAATTCTTTAATTATCTTCGCACTTCGTATCTTTCTACAGCTGTTGGTACGCACGCCAATCAACACTATAATGTTTTTTCCGCGTAGTTGCGAACCGCGATCGGATATTTGAATGATTTTTTTAAGATATTCGATCGGGAAGAAACTTTAGCATTTTTTTCGTAGTTTAATAAAGCCAGTTTTATAGAGCTTTCGAATCTTCAATCATATTACGAGAATTTGGAAATGAAACTTCAATCTTAATAGAAGGTAAATAGAAGAACATATTACTCTTACAACACATAAATATTGAAATTGATGAGAACTGTAAGTAATATTATTTGCAAAGGAAATTCCTTTATTCCTGACCAATCTATTATATTCGAAAAATGTGCACGTTACTCGCAGAAAAACCCATATTATCGCATTGCGTGAACCTCGACTCTTAGAGAAAGAAAATGTTCGGGTAACCCGTCGAATGAGAATGATAGGAGGTTAACGAGGAAACGCTGGTTTTTCGTTAGCGCCATTAGCGATTCCCACGAGTGATTATCTGCGATGAAAGAAACCTGGTTTGTCTATTTCCGCGCAGAGGCGATCGCGTGTAGAGCAGTTTTCGGCGTAGACACCTTAAAAACAATTAAATCCCTTAAAACTATACAATTTTACAACTGTATTTTATATGAAAATTTAAAGCAAATCATTCGGCTTCACACACAATTTTCGAACAAATAATTTAGTCATACATACAAAATATGTATTAAAATCAAAGTTTTAACATTAATTATTTTCATTACTCTTGCGTACTTTACCCTATTATTAAACTTAATTTTATAAACTTCAATGTCCCTGTAATTGGACAATGATCCAGCTCGGCGCAGTATTCATAAATGTCACAACGTCCTCCCCAATGTACATGGTCTCATTAATTTTGAACAAGCCATTATCACGATACGCAACCCTCCTCCATCTAAAGCCCTCTGCTACCCTTCTCTCGTACCCTCGTTTGGCTAAATTCTCCTTTCTCGCGCTCCACCTTTTCTAATTCTCTAATCTCCTCGCTCGTTCCTTACATCTGGCCGTACCCGTTCCCTTTTAATTCGCCCCTCCTGCCCACAGCTCTTTTATTACGATTCTCCTTTTCTACAATATCCCACGCTCTTTCTCGCTCCTCCTTCTGCACGTCAGTCCTCTGCCTCGTAGGCATCGCGCAGCCACTGACCTCTTTTCCCACTAACTTTTATCTAAAAATGTCTCGCGGCCGTCCACCCGGCGGTATACGTCGTGGGGGCTCGAAGTGCGACGGGCGGCGCGCAAGTCGGAGAAACAGCGAGCATCAGATACATGAGCTCGAGTATATTCCCCAAGGTACACGCGAGAAGACTCGCAGTGTTGTTGTGCCTTGAACCGCGTGTGTGTGTATGCGCGCGCACACGTGTGTGCTACTGTCTGACTACACGCACGAACGCTATCCTTTTATCGAGGAACGCATTACAGCTGACCTTACTTCAGCCGTAAAAGTTGCCTGTGCGAGGGCAAGCCCCTACCGCTATCCATTTCTCCCCCTCTTCCCTTGGCTCGCTCATCCCCCGGTGTATCGATGATTTCCCTTTTCCACTTTTGTATTTTCTTGCTTTTTTTGCCACTGAAAAATTTTCAATTCGCCAGCTGAGTTTCTCATAACCCGGGGGAATAAATTTTCGTTTTTACCCAGAGAAGAAATTGTTCTTGTAAAACAAACAAAAGATGAAAAAGATGCGTTGATATTGTAGGTGGGCAAAAGTGAAATCAATTCTTGTGTAAGGGGTTTAACAATAAAATTTAATTAAAAAGATTGGAATGTTTAAAGAATATCTTAGCTTGTTTTGCTTAGATATAGAACTTCGCAAAGGTATTTCGATGGTCGCATTCTTACAAGACGTGATAGAATGTAGGGTCAAAGAACGAGAAACATCTGCCTTTTCTTATTCATAAAAGTAAACCACCTGGAGAGATCTTATTGCGTCCCTACAAATGCCAATGGCTCTTTTTCCTTTTTCCTTTGCGACGTCAGAGATAGCTCATGAATGATACAACACTTGGGTTTATAAATTATAGAATAGATTTGCATGTTATCTTGAACTAAAATTAACTATTGAACAAAATATCAAGTTCTCAATAAAGCAATAGTTTTGATGATTATGAATAATAAAATAACCAACAGAAGAAGAATAGTTTTAATACGTAGGGAAGACTGGGGTAAAACCGGATAATGGGGCAAAACCGGAATTCTCAATTTCTCGGTTACTACTAGTGCGATCTATATAATAGCTATATGGTATTTCTTTGAGAATGTTCCTATTATCATTTTTTATACGGTGGGCATATCTAAAATAGCCTCATGTTGACTTTAGAAGAGATCAAAGATTTGTTAGCTCGCAAGACCGTGTTCATCATAACAGTCATAGTGCGCATAATCTTCCTGTAAGCAACATTACTTTTTCGCATACCACGCGTAAAGTATTGTGTTTACTCCCTGAGGTCATACACTTTCTCCTAGAAACTGCGATGCGCATGCATCGTTTCCCTACTTTTTCCCGGCTAGCGCCGCCTGCGTGTTGGTGCCCTCGCTTCGCTCAGACCGCAAGTCCACTGCAGGCGGCACTAATCGGGAAAAAAGTAGACACACGAGCATACGCGTTGCAGTTTCTAGGAGTGAGGTTATGTGACGTTTTCGACCCTGAAATCAGGGATTAAACACAAATAACTTTCCGCCGGGCATGCGAAAAAATTCTATATTGCCCTCGGGAGCAATGAGGGCTATGAACGCCCGCGATTTGCTGCAAAATTTGAATGTTATTTTGTCGCTGTAGTAGCTGAGAGTTATTTTAATATTGTTTAGTTAGTTTTCTGATATTTTAACACTTCCTTAAAATGCCATAATTTATTTTAGATTATTGTCTTTATAATAGTAACAAATTCTGTAACATGTGGTCGCTGTGGGCATGTTCTTGTTTGTGCACATAAGGATTGTGCACATATTTATCGTGCATAGATAGCATTGGTACAGATCTATATATATAGATATATACCAATGTTAAAGTGTGCACAATTAATATGTGCACAATCAGTATGTGCATAAACAAGAACACGTCTCGCTGTGGTAGTTGTCCGTTTTACTTTCTTATTATTTAGAAAATGTAACATACTCATATGGATACGATTATATATGAATATACAAAAATATATTATGTAGCATGTATCGTATATTAGTAGGCCTAATCGACGTGTTCTTGTTTATGCACATACTGATTGTGCACATATTAATTGTGCACACTTTAAGATTGGTATATATCTATATATATAGATCTGTACCAATGCTATCTGTGCACAATAAATATGTGCACAATCCTTATGTGCACAAACAAGAACATGCCGCCTAATCTACTCACACTCAAAAGCTGACTGTTGCATTTTCATATTTTATTAAAATAATACTTTAAATAAATAATAATATTAATAAAACAATAATATAAAGTACTGCTACGTAGAAAAAACATTGTAATTTTGAGGAACAGATTTTTATTTCGATCATATTATAATAATTCAGTACGCAAGACATGAAAAGTGTAGTGTGTAAAATTTAGATGCTATTATTTTGTTGATGTATAATAGTAGCTGACAGTTATTTTAACACTGTTAGTTAGTTTTCTTATATTTTATCACTAAAAATTTATTTATTTGAAAGTTTTATTAAAAAAGTGAAACAATAAACAACAACAAATAATCATCAATCAAAAGTATAAAAAGAACTATTTTAAATTTACTCAAAGATTTCTTCCCAAACAATATTTTTTATAGCACTGTGTAACCTAAGCCCGCACTTAGGGCACAGATAGGCGTGACAGCGGACTTAGGGCAGGCAGTGATATAAAATTCTATACGATACTTGTGACCTAAGTAGCACTCTGCACGGCGTGGTTAGAACCCTCGCTACGCTCGGAACCTAATTTCACGCCGTACAAAAAAGTGCTACTTAGGTCACACGTATCGTAATGTACTATAATCGTACCAGGATTGTCCGTTTCATTTTAAATAGAGTCTTTTCATTTTTACATCAGGAAAATACAACGTATTATTGGCCATGTAAAAATAATGGTCTATGAATATATATATACCAAAAGAATTGAAACTTTGACCTTGGGATTTGTTGATGGTAATGGCGAAAGCTAAAACAATAGGAAATTGTCGACGAAATAATACGAATGGTAAGGAAGTATTTTTTCCTATGTCAAGGATAATTCTTAGAATAAATGCTACGTTTCCTGTTTTGCTTCCTCCTAGAGGAAGCATTGTGATAGTAATTTTTTGAGTTGCTGTAAAAACATGTTATAATTGTTTTTCGAGGTGTCAGGAATCAAACTTAATTTGCTTATTCCTTTAATGAATTTTTAATAATATAATTTATAATTTTTGCAACAATTTATGACATAATTATAATTAAATTCATTTATGAAGATTAAAAATTATTAATTTTTAAATTATGTATAAAATATGAATAAAATAATAGGTATGATTTTTTTTTAAATTATGTGTGAAAAATAAATAAAATAATTGATTGTAATATTATCGTCAAAATCTTTTAAAATTCCTAAATAACCTTTACTTCAAATTATATTTTCTTTGTGAAAGTTCACACATAGGGTACTTGTCTCTAGTAGTATGCCTGTCCGTATTTGTGTGCTCTTTCTGGAATTTCCGATGTAAGAAAGAGGTTCTAACCTTAAAAATAACAAGTGGCTATTACAAAACAAAAGCAGGTATACAATATGCGCGCATCGGCGCATGTCATTTCCATTTTCTAGTATACATTATAACGGTGTACTTACGTTCGACCAGGTACAGCGCTAGTGAAGATCTCCAACAATAATGTATTTTCAAAGTGTGAGTGATCGCAAAGGAAACAGAAAGCGAGTAGGTATTTTAAATGATCCCTCACGGCCATTAGTTATTACTAATAACTTAGACTTTAATGTTTATTTACAAAAAAGAAGAAAATTAGGCTAAGAAATATATATGTTCAATTACAATTTATACGTTGAGCGCCAGCTGGGTCGATCCCAGCAACCTAACTACTTTCCTATCATTTAACAAATTAACAACGCGAATAACGAACTGAACTTTTGGTAGAGACGGGTGCGAGTTCAAGCGCGAGCTCGCGAGTGAGTGTTTCGGCAAACTTAAGACTTATACGCGGTTTCGATACGAGACGGACGCGGAGCGATACAATTCACGACGTAAATCTTCCGCTGGCTCTAAGCGACGGCTAGAGTCTGAGCGCACGGCGCGAGAGAGAGACGCGATACAACGTGGCCGTGGCGTACGAAACTCACCAGCTCGAAGCTGGAGCTACGGCGCCGGTGTCCCCTGACGGCCGCCTCGACGACGATGGTGTGCGCAGTTAGTCGACTCGGTACAGCTGGGCGACGGCAGCGGCTCGTGCTACCGCTGCTCCGTGGCTCATGTATGGCTTGGCACCATCTCTGCGTCCTGACGATTGAGTTGGAGTCGGTGTCGGGCCTCACTTCGCGTGCGCAGCCAGCGAGTGCACTCTGTTACTTACACGGTATGACAAACTTATGGCTTTCGGAGCAATGCAGGTTGGCTCGAGAACGGAGCAAGTTGCGCGCGTGCTACTGTCCAACATGGAGTGGCCGAGCAACGCACGCCGTCGGACGAACGAGCCCTCAAGTCCCCGCGAGCGAGCGCCACCACTCGTTCTTGTTCAGGTACTAGGCTCTCTCTCTTTCTCTCTCGCTCACCCATGACGCATGTGACGACAGCGCGCGCCCTAGTGTTTACGTGCGCGCCTGCCCCGGTGTTCTTTCTGCACGACGACGACGACGACAATGACTTGGTGTTGCAGCAACGTGCATCAAGGATGGCGAGACGTATGAAGCCCTCACAAGGTGTGCGGAGCCTCCAGCGGCTGTACTCTCCATGGCAGCAGGTACACAACACAACACCGGAGGAGGTTAGGTTCTGCTACTCCACCAGATCAAGACTACCAGTGTATCTAGGTAGGATCAGTGATTTACCCATATTCCATGTTATTCCTATATTAATTTTCAGCCTTGTATTGTTGCAGGTCTCAAGTAGACGAGCAGCAGGACTGATGTGAAGCACTTTCTCTCCAGGTGCAGCTGTTCACCCAGAAGAGTCCGTTGCTTTCATGCAGTTCCGCCTTTTCCTAGTGTGTCAACATCCAGAGGCATTTCTTAATGAAAAACAAGGTAAATACTGTTCCTCCTTATTGTTTCTTATGCACCTACTTCCTCATCTTTACCTATTTACAGGTGAGCAGTGGAAACGCATAAACATAGTCGAGAACGGGGCCAGTGGCGCTCCGGCGCCACATACCCTTGGGATCTAATGTGTTTTGTATCTTGATTCTTTCTTCTACTGCATGGGTTGTTTCGAAAGTGTCCATTTCTTTATACCACTAATTCTATTCTCCTTCTTACAGGTTCACCTAAGCTGCCGCCTCCCCATATCAGGGAGAAATCAAGAGGAGAGTGAGCTCAGCTCCCTCGCATCGCAGCACTATCACTAGATGGGGGATGGCAGGAGCAACGTCATCTTCCACAGGAGCAGGGCATGGTTGCAGCACGAGGAGCTCGCAATGATCCTCTGCAAGAGTGCTGTCTTCGCTTTTCTAGTGATCTGACAGGTAACAGTGGTAGTTAGGGTGTCGTATGGGTTGCTTGGGCCCTCTTCTGCCAAGCATGCTTTCCTTTGAGTTAGGATTTTCTGTTCTGGATGCTTAGCCTGAAAGGAGCCCCTATAACCACAGTTGGAGTTTTTCTTATCTTTTCATTACTAACTGTAATGCTCAAATAATTACGATTTTAAAAGAGGGCTAAAATAGTTTTAACCTCAAACATCTCTGAAATTCATAAACGAATTCTTTTACCCAAAGAAATTAAAACAATTTTAATGTAGTTATATAGTGCGATAACAAAGAAAGTCATTTTCAAAAAGACTAAAATTTTAAATATCACACATCTCAAAAAATAACCATATAATCTGGATGAAATTTTACACAGGTATTGCCTATATTGCATACAAAATAGTCAATATCAATTTCAAGCTGATACATGAAGTCGTCATTGAGAAATTACGATTTTGAAAAAAACCGTAAAAGAATTTTAACCTTAAATATCTCTAAAAATCACGAGACAATTCTTTTACCTAAAGGACTTATACGATAATATATAGACTCTACATCTCCACAAAATTTTAACATGATTAAAGCAATTTTTGTTTTCTCTAGTTCTCAAGCCCAGCGTTATTTAACACGTGTATGGCAGACTTGGAGACGGAGATGAGAAAAGCACAGGAAGGTGGAATAAGAGTCGGGAAGGTGAAGATAAGCACACTCTCCTATGCTGACGACATCGTACTACTTGCGAACAACGAAGTAGGGATGCGAGAGGCACTGAGAAGATTTAGCAGATTTATAGACAAGTTAGGACTAGAGTTAAACACAGAGAAATCAATAATGATGGAGTTCAGAAAAATGGGAGGAAGGAGCAAAAAGACGGAATTTGAATGGAAAGGAGAAAGTATCAAGGTGATAAAGGAAGCTACGTACCTAGGATACAGGTTACAAAGCAACAATGCGGATAGTAGACAGGTGAAACATTTAGCAGATAAGGCCAAAGCAATGCTAGGAGGGGTGTGGAGCCTCGAAGAAAGGAAATTTAAAGAGGACTGGCACAGGAGAATGAAACTATTCGACGCTCTTGTAAGCAGTATACTAGGATACGGAGCAGAGATTTGGGGATGGAGAGAGTAGGAGGAATTGGAGAAAATACAAGACAGGTACATGAAATAGACGATGAAACTCGACAGAACCACGCCGAGACATATCGTACATGAAGAGACAAGGAAATATAAGATAGCGAACAGAATGGGAAAAAGAGCTGCAAGGTATGAAGAGAAGCTAGTGGAAGCGGAAGAAGGAACTATGGAACGAATGCTGGAAGATGACAAAAAGGGAGGAGATTTGCACGGAACAAGCGAATAATAGGAAAGAATACTTAGCAAAAAGGGGATGGTCAAAACTAGAAACGGAAAGAAGATTAAAAGTAGGGATATCTATAGACGAGGAAATGGAAAGGGTAGGTTTGGATATAGAGCTACAAGAGAGGAAGGAAAGCATAAGAAACTCAAGATATGGGAAGGAGATAAAAAGGTTGATAGACAGCGGAGAAACCCCGAAATACCTTAGGAGGAACGCAAAAAACAGAAAGGAAGAACTGGACATAACGGGAAAATTCAGGCTAGGTAGTGAGAACAGAAGTAACAGAACTGGATGAAAGAGGGCAAGAGAAGATGCAGGCTATGCGACCGGGAAGAGGAAAGCTTGCAGCACATATTTGAAAAATGCGTATGTACAAGACAAGAGGGGAAGACGTAGACAGAAATACTAAAAGGAGGAAAAGAAAACCTGTCGGCAATGCAAAAAGTAAGGTAGACAAGGAAGAGAATGGAGAAAGGAAACGAGATGGAGAGCAGAAGGGAAAGGGAGGTAGAAGATGTAGAAGTGACATAAAGGATGGAGGTGGAAACAATTGTAGAACAACCCAGATGCACGAAACCACGGGAGGAGTCGGATATAGAACAAAGAAATGTAGAGAGACGGAAACGGAATAGAGCAGAAGGAAAAGACACGTGCTAAAAACAGGAAAGAAATAGGTTAGAAACGCGCAAGGAAAAAGTAAAGGAGAAAGAAAAGCAGAGAGTAGAGAAAGAAAAGAAGAAAAATAGAAATGGAAGGAGATTTAGTAACAAAGCTGGAAATGATGGAGAAGAGGCTGGAGGGAGAAATAGAAAGAAGGTATAAAGCAGAAAAGAAGATGAAGAAGAAAATAGAAGAAATGGAAATAAGGACGGAGAGAGTGGATAAAGAAAACCGAAAGCTAAGAGAGCAGTTTAGGAAGAAAGAAGATGAAGAAAAAGAGAAAGCGAAGAATAGCAGGTCAGCTTGGACGATGGATGAAGTGGAGAAGGATAGGACGCTGGTGCTCAAGAAAGGTTGGAGATATAGCAGAGAAGAAGAACAATGGGAGACGAGAAAGATACTGAAAATAGATGGGCGGTGGGGATGAAATGGTTAATTTTAAAAGATAAGGCAACGAGAGATAAGGCAACGAGAGATTACCTTTTATCCAAAAGAGAGAGCATCTACAGTGAAGGACACTTCAGCATAGGTGAAGTACTGGATAGAAACGAGAGGAAAGATAGATGGGAGAGGAAAGAGAAAATGAAGAAGAGGCAGGAAGGAAGGAGAGAAGGAAGAGATGAAAAAGAGGAAAACGAGAGGAAAAAGGAAATTGGAAAACAAGAAAAGAAAGAACAGAAAAGGATAAGAGAAAGTACGCCGGAAAAGGTAGAACAGGTGGAAGAAGCTGGAGAAGAAGAGAAGTAGAAAGAAGGAGAAGAAGATGGAAGAAGAATGGAAAAAGAGAGTGATGAAAATAGATAGAGAAATACGAACATGAACACTGGCACACACACAGAATAATGACACGAGGCACAAAACACACGCAAACAAGCACAGAAAGTATATAATTATTGTTAACACCCAAATAGCGGAGATGGATTGTAAAAGACGAAAAATGTATAACTAAAAAAGTTAATAAAGGTTTTATTATTATTATTTTTGTTTTCCCTAGTTATCATTTTTATTTTTTTATTTTTATTTATTTCTCTAGTTATCATGCGACAAAGAAAATAACTTTGTAAAATACGAAAATTTTCAAAATCAAATATTTCAAAAAGTAATCGTACGATCTTGATGAAAATTCACACATATATTATCTATATCACATACAAAATTGTCTATAAATTTGGAGCTGATACATGGAGTCGTTCTCGAGAAATTACGATTTGAAAAAAAGGTTAAAAAAATTTTAACCTCAAATATTTCTAAAATTTATGGACTAATCATTTAAAGAACTCGACCGAGACCTATCCAAAATCTACCTCTACAAGGAATTTTAAAGCGATTAAGTCAATTTTACTCCCGTAATCGTTGGACATACAAAAATCATTTTTTTCACATTTCAATTTTTTTCTCAATAACTAGTCGACAAAATGAATTCAAATTTCTACAGATTAGAGCTATTTATATTCTGATATTCTGCATTACCATGACTTTTCTCAAGAAAATTTACCGTTTAGTTTAGGAGATCTAAGCTTTAAAAAAAAAAAAAAAAAAACACGTTTTTGTTAATAACAAAAGAACCGTAATAGCTAGAAAAATTTTTTTTCTTTAGAAAATATAGGTATTTTAATGCTCTTTCGAATGCTATCTATTTGATTCAAATATCTCGATCTTATCATTAAAAAAAAAACAAAAATCACTTTTGAGAAAATTGAAAAGTCGAAATAAAACAAAAACGCATCGGCGAATCAAACAACGAATTTTTGACCCGCCATCACACAAAAAAGCAAAAAAAATGAGACCTATCCGGTCAAAATCCATCGAGTAGAAGCTAAGATCCAGGCGTATCAACTCGCACGCACGCACGCACGCACGCACGCACATATCCATACAGACATTTTTCAAAAATCATGTATTTTGATTCCTAACACCTCCAAAAACAATTATAACATCTTAGAGAAGCGTGCGCCGCTTGACCAGCTCCAAGCCTCACAGAGCATGCGTTGCAAAGCCAGCTCTAAACTGGAAGAGCGTGCGTTGTAAAGCCAGCTCTAGAATCATCGCGTGTACGGTGATCAATTAATCGTTGCTGGCAAGTGCAACGGACTACCCACGAGGAGCCTACTTGCTACGGGGTCCACACTAGTCAAGGCACGGACTACCCGTTTGATGTCTACTCGCTACGGGGTCCTCATCAATCAATCCACGGACTACCCACGTGGAGCCTACTAGCTGCGACAGCAAGGTGTGAGTTGCTCGTCGTGCTTGTAGCTGCTGAGCATTCTGCGGCGGAAAGAAGAGTTATCAACAAAAAGACGACCATCAGGACGCGTGACATCCAGGACGCCGCGAACGTCATCACCAAGCATAATTGGAGGCGGACGAGTCCATTATCATTCGCCAGGGGGCGCACTAACGAAACGGAGCTGTACTCGAACGAGTCCATCTGCTTCGCTTTCACTGCTGCCGTTCGAGCCCACCTGCGATGCGCTAGGGTAGCGAGCGGGTACATCGACACTGTACCTGGTCATACGTATCGTTCAAATTTTATTTGATTTAGTCTCTATTTAGTAGTATCTATAATTTTGAGATAGGCCTTTTGTTAGCTTGAACTTGGCCTTTGTTAGTTTGAACTTGGCCTTTCTTAATGATATTTGATGAGATGAATGACAGCGACGTGTATTAATGTTGAAAAGATGATAGGAATGGTCAAGCTGTCGAAGTGGTTCAAAATGAATAAACCAGTTGTTTTCTTGCCGACGTTCGGGCATTTTTATGCCTCTCTTCTAGGTTCTTTATTAAAAGTGATAGTCATAGTCATAGTCATAGTAGTAGCGGGGACGGCCAGCGGTCACTTTCGGGGAGTTGCCTTCCTAACACTCAGGCCGAGGCCCATTGTGCTTTACCCCTGATTTATCACCCACTACCCACCTTTGCTTTGATCAGTACGATCGCTTTGCATATCGATGCTAGATCAAGTTCCCTAAGATCGTGTGGTTCCAGGAAAAAGAGTCCCCAAACTCTCCGTTTGATTGCTACCATCATTGGGCAGAGACACAGAAGGTGAGCTGAGATCTCCTCCTCTTCCCCACATCTCCTGCACCGATCCGTATTCAGAATACCTAGCCTATATAGGTGGTGTCCGATCTCACAGTGGCCTGACAACCATTCTATCGCTGCTTTGATGCTCCTCCTGGAGAGACTTAGGATCTCCTTACATCAAACGGTTGGAGCCTCTTCCCTCAAGAAGTACCTCACCTGTCTGCAGTTCCTCAAGCGCCGCCATTCCTCTGCCGCCTTCGCAGTTATCCAACTGTCAAGCGCCCCTTACAACACACTCTCTGCCATTGGTACCCTGCGGTACAGCGCCCGGCATCGAATCGCGCCCCGTTTTGCTAGTCGATCGGCCTTTTCGTTGCCGATTACTCCCGCGTGCCCTGGTACCCAATACAGGGTGACCCTGTTCACAGAGGATAGCCTATCTAATGCTACCCTGCAGCCCCACGCCTCTTCCGAGCGAAACTCCGCAGCCCCCCGCCCCACCGCCTGAAGTTTCGCTTGGCTATCCGAGCAGATGGTGATTCGCTTTCCCTCTAACCCGTCCGAGGTCATGGTTTCTGCGCATTCCCTTTTTGCTCTTACCTCTGCCTGGAAAACGGTAACATGCGAGTCCAGACAAGTTCAGTCGTGCTTCCCTTCAGCCGTCCCACCGCCCCAGTACCTACCCCGCTCTTAGAGCCATCCGCGTACCAGACCAGGCCCTCCTGGTTGCGAGCATCGTCTACACAGTCTGTCCTTACAGGAATGGTTACCTCAAAGTTCCTGCCAAAAGTAAACTTTTTAGGCGTCCTATCCCTACCAAAAGTTATCTGATCCTTTCCCACGACATCCACCAGCTCCCTGTCCCAATGCTACCATCTTCTCAGGTCACTTAGGACTCGTGTTTCTGCTCTGCAGGCCTCCGCCTTGACCACCAGTCTCAAAGGCAGAATTCCAAGAAGCCTCTCCTAGGCTCTCAGGGGTACTGAAGCACGCGTTCCCATGATGCCTCTCATCAGGTTCTGGATCGAGTCCAATACCCTAGTGCCTCCCTTTCGCTCACACCTGGTGGCCCAAGCGATAGCCCCATGCAGTAACCTGGGGCGCAGCACAGCGGTGAAGAACCACCGGACCATGTACGGCCTGAGGCCCCACGTGAAGCCAAAGACCCTCCTACACGCCCAGTAGGAGGCTATGAACCTCCTTTTAACCGCTCCCAGGTACTCAGCCCAATTCAGTTCGGAATAAAAAATGACTCCCAAATACTTCGCCTGTTTTGAGATCGACAAGCTCTCCCCAAACAACCGAATTTCTCCTAGCGGCTTTACTTTCTACCTACTCGTGAAGTTGACTAGCACCGTTTTTGCAGAGTTAAGAGCGAGTCCAACCTCCCGGCACCAATCCCCCACTATTGAAAGAGCTTGCCGCATAAACTCCACCAATACCGTTTCGTCATCTTCCGTGACCAACAATAGCAGATCATCCGCATAGGCTTGAGTATAAAAACCCGCCTCACTTAACCTTCGTAAGAGTTCCTCCAGGGCCAGAGCCCAGAAGGTCGGAGAAAGGACCCGCCCTTGCGGACATCCCTTACTCACGTATCCTTCCGTCTCCCACCCTGCAACGACTTTTCGCCATCGCAGCAGTGCTCGTATCCATCTCTCGATGCCACTGGATACACCATGCGCCCTTGCGCCCTTGCAAATTCATTCCGTGGTTGTGAGATTAAAAGCTCCCTCCACGTCCAAGAAAGCTGCCAGGACCATTCTCCTATTCCTAATTCCTCTACTTATGCGCTCCGTTGCTCCGCGCAGAGCAGAGTCCACCGACTTACCCACCTGATACGCGTACTGCGTGATGTATAGCGGCCTTTCCACCAGTGGTCCATCTCTGATGAAGCGGTCTACCAGCCTCTCCAGTGTCTTCAAGACAAAGGACGTAAGAGTGATAGGTCGGTAATCCTTTGCCACCTCGTATGTATGCCTTCCCGGTTTGGGTAGGAACACCACCCGTGCCACCTTCCACGAAGCGGGAGTGTGACTCCATTAAATACTCGCCTTGAAGATGACGGTGAGAGGCTCCAGAAGCTCATCTAATCTACGCTGAAGAAGGGCCGGAAAATCCCATCCTCCCTAGGCGTCTTGAATGGTTCGAACATGTTCACTGCCAACCTGATCCTGTCCGTCTGGACTACCTGTTCCGCATCCGTCTCGAATTTTGCACTCTCTACCTCGCTGATCCCATCCTCCGGTGGCTCTAGGGCCATACTCGAAAAGTGTGTGGTCAGCAGGTGGTTCAGTACCTCTCCGCTGCTCCCTGCCCATTGTCCACATGGGAGCTTAATCAGCCCCGTCCTGTTCGCTGTTCTGGCCAGAAGTCTGCCGAGCCTCACAGTATCCGAGATACTGCTCATCCCCTCACAGTACTTCCTTCACCCTTCCTTTTTTGCCTGTTCAATGGCTTTCTTGTACTCTCTCTGAGCCGACCTAAAGGCCTGGAAAGTCTCCTCATTTCTGGTTCTCCTCGATCTGTTGAAGAGACTCCTGACCTTCTTCCGATGCTTCCTGAGCGAGTCATTCCACTAGGATCCCCCTCCGGTCAATTCCTTTGCCTTCAGGTCGCAGCTGCTCTCGAAAGCTTGATTTATCTTTTCCTCCAAGAGCAGCACCGTCGCCCTGTCGACATCCTCAACTGAGTCGAGCTCCTTCGGAAAGCTCTCTAGCCCGACAGCCAATTTCGCTTTGTACTCCGCCCAGCGAGTTCTCCTCGGATTTCTCCATTGTGTCACCTGCCGTACCATTCCACCAACTTCGAAGCAAATGAGACTGTGGTCCCACATGGATACCTCACCTGAGACTCTCCAGTCGTTGATCCACGCCCACACGCCTCTGGAGGCAATTGTTATGTCAATCACTTCCTCCCGGATCCTATTCCTGAATGTGGGTTCCCGCCCCCTATTCAGTATGTCCAGATTCGTTCCTGAGATGAACTCTAGAAGAGCTTCTCCCCTACCATTGCAGTCAGAGCTACCCCACACCGTATGGTGCGAGTTAACATCGCATCCCAATATGAGATGTTTGCCTTGCCGCTCGCAGTCACCTATTAACTCCCTCACCCGGGCTGGAGGTGGCTCCTCCCTAACATCGTAGGGAAAATACGCCGACCCCACGACCAGCTCCACCATTTCCCCGGTACCCTCCTAATCCAGAGTACTGCCGTTGCAAGGTCTTTATCGCAGTACCTGGGCCAGGCCTCACCGGTCACGCCTTTGAGAACCACACAGGCTCTGGGTGGATCCCCGGCTCCAAGAATAAGTTTACCACAAGTTCCAAGACCCGCTACCCTCCCCTTGCTGACCCAGGGTTCCTGGATCAGTGCTATGCCTGTGTGCACTTCCACCAAACGCTTGGCCAATACCGCTATAGCGCTCCTGCAGTGTTGCAAGTTAATCTAGGTGAAGGGGATAGTGGAGTTAGCCACATTTGCTGCCCCCAAGTCCTCCCACCCCGCGCGCCTCTCTTTCCCGCCTTAAACATCAGGAGCCGAGACGCCCTGAGGTCTCCACCACCTGTCGCCCCCTCGGTATTGCTAACCAATTGGCCAGACGCCCGAGTGGCGAATGCATTTTCCGATACCTCATACCTTTGTTGAGGGCTAGGGAGCCCAACCTTATGGGTTGACACATTTACATTTTTATTTTTTCTTTCTTTTTTTCATTCATTTGGGTATGTGGGTGGGCGGAATTGGGTCTGTATGTGTAGATGGTCGGCTTAGCCCCCCATCCACGGCCGAGTATGAGGGGAGCGAGAAAGCGGCCTACGGACGCCACCCTGGCCGAGGGTGTGGCCTCGGACAGAGCACCCCCCGCCCCCCTCATGCAGCATGGCCCTGTCTGGACGCCAACCAGCACTGCTATTTTACACTGGCTGATAGGGCAGCCAGAGCAGATTGGCTAGATCGCTCCGGAACCCTGTACCATCCGGCGGCCTGGGAGTGTCATCCCCAGTTTTAGGCTATACCCTCGCCCTCGCCCCGAAAATAGCGCCCTTCAGTGCCCTCGACACCCACCTGGTCGCAGAGGTAGGTAACCCGCGGTGTATGTGTGTGTATCTGAGGTGTGTATGGAGAATGTGCATTCGTATGAAACGGGATCGCCGCCCCGATGCCCGTTGGTGATTTGATGTACCCAGTCAGACTGAACCACCACAGCCACGACTGGAGGGCTGCTTCTTGGTTAGCTGAGAGGGCTGCTGTCCTCCCTCGGATTTGGCCGAGGTGATCTTGTCTCAGGGGCTGCCCCCTGCATCCGCTTGGACTGGTATCCCTCGATACCACCTCACAATCGCTTGGACTGACCCCTATCGAGGTCGCCTCATTCATAAAGGACAAGACGTTTCAGAACCCGAGTCCTACACAGTCTAAGCCTCCCCACCAGGTCGCGACACTGACGCGACCAGACGAGAGCTCGAAGTTCGTCGGAGCAGCAGCATCCAGTACTCGTACACGGACTTCAGCAGTGTCGACCATCGTATCAAGCCCCATCTTGGGCGCCAATGTAAAATTTTTATCTTTGTTAATGAACATATACTATTATTAATTAAGTAACATAAGGACACATAAAGGAAATAAATACATATAGATATAGATTCAAGCTAAATATTTCATGTATTAAAATACGAGATTCTTGACATTATATACACTACAAATAGAAGCAATAATACATAGCATTCACGGCACTCGCACCTATTCTAATCCTCTAACGAAAACACGGAGTACGCTCGGTTCACTGACCCTTCGCTTCGCACACGTGCAAAACGTTCTCAATATATAATTTTCCCTTTATAACCAATATAATAAAAATTACATCACTAAATTTCCACAATTAATTTCTTTCAATGATTATTTATCGCTCCCCTGTTATTAATAATTGATCAAGATATCTATATAGCTAAAATTTACAATAAACTCGCGCACGATCGGAAGGGATCTGGTTATACGGAACAAAGTCGCCAGGTAGAAACGTCCGGCTCGTTCGTCTCAAAATATCTGGAGAACAGCCTCAGTTGGAGTTTCTCCAGGACGAGATGCGTGTTGACCTTGATGAATATCACCCGATGAACTTAAAGTGGAGAGGAGCTACAGGAGAAAGAGGGCGAGTCCTCGAAGAGATCGCGCATTTGTCCAATGCTTCGTACGAGCATCAGCGCACCCTATTCTATAGTTCCGGCTGTATACAGGTCCTATCGCTCGCGCGAGAATCTAAATATTCGGATGCATGCATTGACCCGTTACAAAACCTAAGTTCAAACTAAGAAAGGCCAATGTTGGAAAGATGATAGGAATCGTCGGGAGAATCCAAAAATCCCCCATATACAATTGCAAAATTCAGTAATGTTTCAATATTTGGCCGCTATTTTAATTTGGCAAAATATGAGTTCAAATTCGTAATCAGCGAATCCAGATACCCTTATATACAATTTTCAGCATAATCCAGTAATATTTCAATTTTTGTCCGCCATTTTGTATTTACAAAATCTGCGTTCAGATTCCTAATCAGAGAATCCGAAAACCCATAATATATAATTTTCAGGAAAATCCATCAATATTTGAATATTTGGCCTCCATCTTCGATCCGCCATTTTGAATTCTGAAAATCTGAGTTCAGATTCATAATCATCGAATCTAGAAATCCCGTACATACATTTTTCAGCAAGATCCAGTAATATTTCAATATTTGGCCGCCATCATCGATCCGCCATTTTGAATTCTCAAAATCTGATTACTGATTCATTATCAGCGAATCCAGAAACACCCTATATAAAATTTTTAGCATAATATGAGAAATGGATTAAGTATGGTGGGATAGATGGAGGGGTAGGTGGGGGGATAGGTGGAGGGGTCGGTGGAGGGGGCATGGAGGGGGGTGGAGGGGCTGACACCCTTCAAAATAACGTAAAATTTGAAAGAATTTCACGGTAAAAAATGGAGGAGAAGTGGAGGGGGGGGTGGGGGTGGAGGGGGTAGGTACCCATTTTGAGCCTTACAACTATATAATATAGGAATATATATCTGTGGCTTCCAGGAATAATGACCTAACCCACTTGGGGGTCAAAATTGAGTTAGCACCGGAATTTATACCTTCTAACTACCCTTTTTCATATAGACTTGGTCCGGAAATCTGAAACGCGATCAAAGAGCAAATATCAGCTAAGTGCATAACCACTTAACTGCACCTGTGCCCGGAAAAACCACTTAACTGAATATTTATATTTAATTAAAAGCACCGTTTTGAAGTTAATACTACGCAATAAACAGATTATGACATACCTATTTTTATAGCAACAAAAATCAAAGGTAATAGATAATAGAAGGTAACACAACAGCTTTGATTGCCGGGCGATGGGGCGAGTGTGCATAAACAGTAACCGAGTAACGTTCGGTATTCGGTTTACCGAATTCCGTTGACTTTACGCATATTCCGTTGGGAGGCACATGCGTGCGAATGAATATTTAAAAAAGAATTCGTATTCTATGTTTTAAGTGTAGAAATAACTATGTTATTTATCTTATTTGAACAATTTTCCTAAACCACTTAACTGCACAGTTACCGGAATAACGACTTAACTGCATTGTTTTGTTTGTTTATACAAAGAATAAAAATGTATTCTAGCAGCTGATAGTGGGGTTCGAAAGATATTCGATACCTTTGTAAATGTTTACATTGTTATGATTTATCTCGCACATTTCGATCTTACATATGAAGTGTCATGACAGAAATTTTAAAACGTTGATTTCTCGAAAACACGTACAAGTGGGTTAGGTCGTTATTCCGGGAAGCCACAGATACACACACACACACACACACACACACACACACATTTCTATGTTTATTTTTTTTATATATGTTTCTTTTGTTACACCGGTCCGACGTAGAAGTAAAGTACATTATGACACTAGTGTGATAGGTTATACAGTATTTCATACCATGAGAGCTTAAAATCATGTCAAAGTTGCGATTTTTAGGTTAGAGTTGTATAACATGTCTTTCTTATGCTCTCACTTTTATGTACTTACATCTGGTTTTTAATAAATAAATAATATAAATCATTTTTACTATTTCTACCATTATAACATTTTGCTTCCTCAAAGAGGAAGCTTTGTAACGGTGAAAAAAGATTTTTAAAACAAAAAATGTTCAAAAACATGTTTTAAGACTTTTGGCGCTAAAATTCGTTGTCTTTGAGAAAAAAAAATCGTCCGTGCGTGCGTGCGTGCGTGCGTGTGTGTACAGGCGATAACTTTTGAATCGATCGACCGATTTACATCGGACAAAGCTTATTCTCTTCGATTCGGAGGAGAATAGAGAGAGCATAACCTACTTTTTGATTTCATCAAGTTTCTTCTGTTTTATAACCAAAAAACGATTTTGAAGTTTTCGTTTTTTTGATTTTTTAATTCGTTACAGCTAGTATTACTTAATATAATAAATTTTTCTTAATGACACTTATCACTTATCGAGTACAACATTGTGTTAAAATTTGAAGAGTTTATGTTGATTTGTTTCCGAGAAAGGATAGTACATTTCGATACAAGTGTGCGAGGTGGGTGATTCGTGCACGGGTGTGGTTTGTCCTGCGAGCGACAAAAACACCTGTGCAACGATCACCCGCTTCACCCATGTGTATCGTACTTTATTTTTTTTAACTGAGTGAGCGGAGAATATTGATTATGTACATACTTGACGAGTGCGAAATTTCATACGAGCCAAGAACAAGATAAGGAGATTAGAAGCAGAGCGCGGGAGAAAGCATACATACTTTGCGCACGCTCCTACGGGAAGCGTGCGAGAAACAGCTACTTCGCGCACGCAAAACAAACAACAAGGCTAGTTTCACACACTTCGTTAAAAAAAATAGAGTTCGATACACGTGACCGAAAAGGGTCATCATTGCACGGGTGTTTTTGTCACCCTCGCTTTGCTCGGGCGACAAACTACACCCATGCGAGAATGACCCACTTCGCACACTTGTATCGAAAATAACTATTTGAAAACAAGTGCGTTTTCTTTCGTTTACAATAACAGGAGTAAAAATCAATGAATCGTTTTGAAATTTGGCAGAGAAATAGCATTTTTATATCTAAGGATTTAGTTCTTTGCCCAAAAAAATCTAACTGTTTTGACCAAGGATATTTGAGGTTAAAAATTTTTATAAATTTTTTATATTTACATTTTTGAAAAGAATATTCGATTGATTGAATCAAAATTTTTACCACGAATTTAGTCGTGTGAGCGTGTACCGCGTATTTATAAGCGAGTATGGTGAAACCGAAAACTGAGATGCAGCGGCATCAGGCGACGATGCGAGAGCTGATATATTGATTTCTGAAGAATTGATTTTATTCCGAAGGGAGACACCGGAGTATTTATTAACTGATAATGGACGCGAGTTCGATAATCAGACGCTGCGTAAAGTCTTGGAGGAGTACGGAGTAAAACACGTAACGACGCCGCCGTATCATCCTCAAGCGAATCCGGTAGAGAGGAGTAATAGGACACTGAAAACGATGATTGCCGCGTTTGTAGGAGCAGATCATCGTAATTGGGACGCGCATATTCACGAATTGCGTCACACGATTAATACTGCAATTCAAGCGACGACGCGCGTGTCGCCAGCTTTCTTAAATTTCGGTAGGCACCCGCGTCCAGTAAAGAGTCTGCGCAGGGAAATCGAGGGGGCGCGCCCGATTTTAAGAGTGCCGCCGGAGGTTTGGGTGGATAGAGTTAAACGATTAGATGCGTTGCGAGATTTGGTGGCGCGACACATTGATCAGGCGCGAGAAAAACAGACGCGAGAATACAATAAATACAAGCGTGACGTCCAGTTTAGCGAGGGAGATTAAGTTATGCGGCGAACGCACCCGTTATCTAGTGGGATTAATAAGTTTTCCGCGAAATTAGCACCGAAATACGAGGGGCCGCTAAAGATCGTAGGAATTAAATCGCCGACGGTTTACGTTCTCGAGAGTGTAGGTGGGAACACTCGGTGCATCGCGAAAGCACACGTATCAGAACTTAAGCGATATATTCTCCCGCGAGGTAGGCAAAACATATCTTTAACAAATATCTAATTCACTTGTGTTTCTAGGTGTTATGGAAAGCGAGCCACACGCAGCTGCGGAGGGAGTTGAGGCGAGGTCGCCTTCCCCGCTAGGAGAGGAGAAACCACCGACTCTCCGCAGCGAGCCGGCATTGAAGCCGATAGTAGAGGAGCGCTCGGAGTCCAGCAACAGCTGGTATGAGCAGGACCAGACAGAGAGAGAGAGAGAGAGAGAGAGAGAGACCTAGAGAACCACGGTCGGCTTCATCGAAGCCATCTTCTTCCGAGCAGCCGAAAGGATTGAGGCCATCGAGGCAGAGCGCGAGGCCGCTCTGATGCGCGAGCGAGCAGCCGAGACTGCAATGCAACGCCTTCATGACCCCGTCATTGTTATGGACGATGAGTCAGACGCGGAAGAGGAAGCGCGTAGTGGTGCCGAGGGAGAGCGAGAGTCTAGTGAGTAATGGCGAGCTCGAGTTTTGTCTCCTCGCGAGCGACAACGAGGAGCCAAGTGAGCAGGAGGAGTGCGCTGCATGCTACAGCCCAACGCTGCCCGAGGAGGCAGGCGTCCCCTCACCGATGGAGGTGGCAGTCCTGGAGCCCCTGGTGCAACAGGCACCGCGGCGAGTGTGGCCCTACGACGACGAGAATTGGGACTCGGACGTCGAGGGGGTAGAGCCAGCTCGCTTGAGGCAGGAGCGCCCAGAACGAGCGCCGAGAGAGGTGACACCTCCGAGACTGAGCAGGCGCACGCGCCGCTACAACCCCAACCGTTAGCTGGCGGTTGAGGATTACATGTCGCGGCGTTTCCCTCCGTCGGAGGATGAGCAGCCTGGTGCGCCGTGCCGGCGCGACGTGCGACCGTTGCCAGGCGCAGGCGAGCGAGAGGGTAGGCGAGTACGAGAGATGGCATCGCGGCGTGAGGATGTCCGGGCTCAGAGGGGCGAAGCGTCGCCCGTGAGAATGAGCGGTGTGATGTTCGGCGGGTTAAGAGCCATCCCCACCGATCCAGCAGTGAACCCGCCGGCATACCACTGTTACAATTGCTGGCAGCACGGCCATGTTCAGGCTCGATGCCCCCGTCCGAGAGTGCGGGCGTTCTGCAATAATTGCGGGAGGCATGGTGTCGACCTCCGGAATTGCCCTAGGTGCAGCGCGGTGCACGAGGGGTTCGTGCGGGCGAATTTCGCCAACGAGCGTGGGAGGGCAGAGGAGGTGGAACGCCGGAACCGGGAGGCACCGCGTGTCGAGGAGGAGCAGCGTGCGGCTGTCCAGCGCGAGCAGCTGAAGACGGAGCAGGAGTGGCGAGCGCGCATGGAGCGAGAGATGGGTGCGCGCCATCATCACCACTACCAGGCCATGGCGGTTGGGCAGCTCCATGTCCACCCTGTGCCGGCGCAGCAGCAGCTCCGAGCCCAGGATCGTCCCCGAGACGCGCTGGCGTAGGCAGCGAGCCTCGTTGAGGGATTGCGTGAGCTACCGCAAAACGCGCGCGATGCGGTGGTGAGAGCTCTCGAGGACTCTCTGCGGAGGCAGTAAGTTCTCGGGAGAGTAAGAGTACGAGCCGGTATTGACGCCCAGAGTGAAGGAGGCCACAGCCGGAAGGTGTGAAGGCCTAGGGCGAGGAGGGACGCAAAGTAAAGCGACGAGCCGGTATTGGTGCCTTAGAGATAAAAAAAAAAAAAAAACCTTGACGCGTAGAATCGGCCGATTTCGCGAGGGTTTCGCGAAGGCCTAGCGAGGGGGAGTGCGACGCGGCAAAACGCGTCGAGTATGAATGTGTAAGTTTGAGCGTGCGAAGGGATTTTCAAACGACGTTCCATGATGATTCGAGCGTCGCGAGCGCCGA
This sequence comes from Torymus aiolomorphi, assembly GCA_036365515.1. Lineage (NCBI taxonomy): Eukaryota > Metazoa > Arthropoda > Insecta > Hymenoptera > Torymidae > Torymus > Torymus aiolomorphi. The sequence continues at coordinate 145,708,736 of CM070876.1, forward strand.
AAAAGGGCAGAGGAGAGAGAGAGCGCCGCTCTCTAATCACTCTACCCCGAACCTCCGAGCGAGAGAGAGTGTGCGCGCGCGAAATAGAGAAAAAGGATTGCTCTCCCGTGTGTGTGAGAGTGCGGAGTAAGCGAGAAGGGAGAGAGACTGAGAGTGTTCACGGGGAAGCTGCGCCGTAGCCACCGAGGGGCAGAGAGAGAGAGAGAGAGAGAGAGAGAGAGAGAGAGAGAGAGAGAGAGGTGCAGCTACCGAGCAGCGAGGACGAGACCGCACAGCGTCAATCGTGTACGAGGGAGCAGAATTAAGGTAGGAAAGAGTGCGAGTAGGTAAACAGTGGGGGGTTCTGGCGCACTTCCTGGAATTCCAGGTGCGCTAGAACCCCCACTGGGGTTTCTGGAACATGCGTTCCAGAATTGCACGAGGTGTGTTAACCCAAGTGGGCCAGAACCCCCACAGGGTTTCTGGAGTTGTAGGAGGCTAGTTAACCCAAGTGGGCCAGAACCACCACTAGGTTTTGGGGGAGGGAAGGAGGGGAGGTCCAGAATTGCACGAGGTTAGATAACCCAAGTGGCCAGTTAACCCAAGTGGCCCAGAACCCCCACAGGGTTTCTAGAGTTGTAGAAGGTTAGATAACCCATCGAGCATCCTGCGGCCCGCGGCCAGCTGTGGCGCTGCGAGCGGCCTGCGGTTGGCGGCCTGCGTTGGCGGCCTGCGTTGGCGGCCAGCTGTCAGCAGCCACTGTGCGCGCCCTCTATAGCTAATTTGTAGATTAGGTTCTGTATAAGTATTACTTCTAAGAATAATATTACTAACTTAATAATGTAAATATTCAAATATCTTGAATACTTTTATATTTGAAAAAAAAAATTAGCTGACTCGAACTAAAGATCTTGCTGTTGTTGTCCCAGAGCGCTAACCACTAGGCTACGGCCTAGTTAGAAATACTGCGCTATTAATGGTAAGCCTTGCTTCCATACACTGCAAGCGTTGTGTAGAAAGCCTCATACATAGTGGCGCTGGAAACGTCCTGACTGTTGTCGCTCTTATAAGGGTGGGTCTTGACTTTGGGGTCTCCCCCCTTAAAAAGTATTGGCGGTAACCGTTCGCGCGCGAACATCATTCTCATCCTGACACGCGAGAGAGAGAGCTCGTTTTATTACCTTTACTCGTAAGTATTACCTTTCTTTTAAATAATACCTTTTTACATACTAATAAAAGATATTAATCTTCTGTATGTTTTTTTTTTTGTTTCAGTCTTCTTCTCCCAGTCGGTCCACGATCCCACAAAATCAAATATCTGATTCATCAGGGAATTGTAGAATATGGCACGATTGACAATTATTTATCAACTATGATAAATTGTTATTATACGGACGATGACACCAACAAATTTCTCAATGCTGGGAGAACCCTATGTTGAGGGAGAAGAAAGTTTATTGTTGAACTAGTCGAAGAGCGGGACCATTCAAATAAAATCAAATTTTATGAAATGTTACGGAAGCTGATATGGGTAGATGTAGGAGCGGTTGATATAATTTTAAAAAGCGTTTTAAATTTTTTAAATAATGTTTAGTTTTAATTTTTAGTTTTTTATTCAATAAATTTTTTTATATTTTTTATATTAATTTTAATGTTTTTATTCAAATACACATCCAATCCTTTCCTACATTCTTTTTTTTATCTGTCTAAAGCTAGTTTTAAGTCTACTAAGCATTCTTTAGGAAGATTAAGTCTCAAAAGCTAACCTTTTAGATTTCTTCATTTTTCATATAATGTACTAGTCTGAGCTTGTTAAAATCTTTTTCTAATTATTTCTATGACTAAATTTTCTCTTTAATATATACAATCAAATTCAATCTTATAAACTAACTTGGAGCATTATTATCTTATAAAGTACTTATTTTTAAGGATGATAAAACATTAGAGGAAATGATTGGGTGTGAATAAGAACATAAGTATTATATTATAGAACTCTATTATTTATTAAATACTATATACAATAAGAACGTTTAGCTTACAAAATAGAACATTATATACATCTTTTTAAATTGTTAGTTAGAATGTTGGAATCCTGTTGGGATGTGTATGTTTTCTTGAAAAACCATCACTTCCTCCATAGAATCTTTTTGTTTCCTTGCTTTCATAGGAGGTTTGGAAGGATTTTCCTTCTTCCTCATCCACCCACTCTTTTTATTCTGCGAGGGATTAAAATACATTGGCACCATCCATCCTTTTTTATAAGCATCTTGTAGAGCTTCTTCAATTAATCTATGAAGCTCATCTTCAGATAAGCTGTTCACATTGAATGTCTCATTCATTAATCTAATAATATTAATTAAATTCATCGTTGGTGGGTTGACATGGTTCAGATTTTCACACTGATCAATTTCTTCTGGTGTCATCTTGGACACGTTTGATCTTAACACTTGAATGATGAATGTTAAAATGATTTTTTGATGAGAGTGAAACTTGCTTTTATACTACCACTCCCCACCACTTCCTCTTCAACCAATCAGAGCTCATGAATTAACTAAACATTGACAACAATTTATCTTGTACTTGAGAGTCAACTTCATCTATTCCGTGGAAATCTGGCAATATGTATGTTCTTCTTTCTTCCAACATCCATGTCTTTAAAATATAAACATTCTGACCTGCACACATTGAATATCCACGTAAAACATGATGCGAGCATGGAATGAATTCCTTGGGAAGTTTCTTCAATGATGGACATCCCAAATCCTCAATGTTCTTAATTATTCTAGAAAAAGAAATTAATTACTAAACTGAGAAATAAATTTAGTAAGTTATAATGTGCATACTTACTTATTAGGAAATATATTCCTGAGCCACTCTCTTCTGAACTCCCTTCACGTAGATTTTTACAGCATTGGTGAGAACGTTGTTGAGAATGTCAGATACTTGTTCATAAGGAATTTCTCCTGAACACCACATCATCCCCAGGTAGTTATTCTCGAACCATCTGTTCTCACTCTTCTGCTTTGCTGACAGGTAGCTCCAGCTAAGAGGAGGTTGGAAAAGAAATACAGATGGAGTAGCATCTTCTTCGAGGGAGATTATGGCAACCTCCTTAAAAATAAACTCTTTCTCATTACAGCCTTTGAAGCCTTGCACATCTACGATGTACTCCATCATGAATCGGAATGAAATCATAACCTACAATACTTCCTTTTATACATTACACGACAACAACGCCACCAGTGGCAGATTGTTGAACTAATCACCGCTCGTTGCGGGGCTCGCGAGCGATGACGTCGGCTCGGGCAACCAATCACAGCTCTCGAGCGGCGCGGCGGCTCGCGAGAACCAATCACAGCTCTCGAGCGGCAGCGGCGGGTCGCGAGCGGTGGCGGCTCGGGTGGGGAAACTGAATATAAGCGAGCGAAGTCGCTCGTGAAATCATTCCGTTTGGAAAGTCCTAGAGACAACAACAGCTCCAGTGCAACAGCAGCAGTAGTGTTAAACAGTGAAAAAACTCAGTGCAGCAGTGTTAAAAGTGAAAAAAAAACTTCGTGCGTGTGTACAAGACTTTGAAAGACTCTGTGATAAAAGCGTGTGTATAAGATTTTATAAGACTTTATAAAATGGATCCACATCTTGGATTGACTGTGCAAACGCTGTGGAAGGCATTGGAGAGTGCCAGAAATGGAACAGCAGACAGTGCTGACATACAACGATTCCTCGATTGTATTCCACACACTCTGGTAAGGATAGAAACATTGATGAATTCGCCATCTTTGACACCATATGAGAAGAGAATATGCCAGACGTCTTACGGCCAAATACTCAGCATTCAGAGGATGCTCAAAGTTTGTCATAAGAGAGGTGGAGAATTACATCAACCTGCTGATGATGGTGAGAAAAGTGCTGCTATCGATGCTGAGAGTGTAACTTGGGATGATAGAATATCAGCATTCAGAAATAATATTAGAAGTGGTATTATAACCAACGTGAGACATCTTGATGTTACCACCTTCATGACTGATGCTGCTACTCTGAACACAAAATCAAAGAAGTTTTGAAAGAGCACAACTCATTGAAGGTGGATATGGTCCTTGCAGCAGAATATAGCATTGTCAAAAATAACGAGGAGGTGATTGAAATTAAATATTTCAATACAAAGAGTCAACCTATATTTCAAACCACTGATTTGAAAGAGTGCTATGTGACTCATGTGAAGCAACCCATCGAACGTGATATGGAAGAGTTCCAGGAACGTGATAGTGGTTGGACTCTAAGATCGATATTGAACTTAACCATCAGTATTAAGAAACTACAACTGTTGCACCCTGGTTTATACATTGAATTACCCAAGGTAATACAAAACAAGAAAGCATGTGTGAACGTGAAAAACAATGATGATAAATGTTTTATGTGGGCTGTACTATCAGCCTTACATCCAACATACAAAGATGCTTGTAGAGTAACCAAGTATAAGGCATTTGAAGGTGAGTTAAACTTCAACAAAATTGACTTTCCAGTACCACCTCAACAGATATCAAGATTTGAGAAGCAGAATGATGTATCCATCAACTTATTCATGCTTAGCCATACCGGTAAGAGCTATGAAGCTACACCTTGTCATTTGACAGCAGCAAAAAAAGAGAAACATGTAAATTTACTCTTAATCCAAGATCCTGATACAAAAGTTCCAAGATTTCATTATGTATGGATTAAAAATTTATCTGCTCTTATTTTTTCTCAAATATCAAAGCATAAAAGTAAAAAATATGTATGTGATCGTTGTCTGCACTACTTTCACACGGTGGATGCACTAAAAGCTCACGAAGTTGACTGCTCACAAATGAATAAATGTAAAATAGTTCTTCCTCAGTCTGATAAAGATAAAATATTAGAATTTAAGAACTTTAGCTATAAAGAGCGTGTTCCAAAAGTAGTGTATGCTGACTTTGAGTGTGTTCTCACACCTGTAGAAGATGGATGTGTATATCAAGAACATGAACCATTCATTCGGTGTAGGCTTCTACGTTCAGCATGCTCACGATGCATCAAAGTCAAAGTACTACAGCTATAGAAAGAAGACTGAGCAAGAAGAAAATCCAGCAAAATGGTTCGTTGAAGAACTTCACAAATTGGCTAATGAATTAGAAGAGATGCACAAGAATCTTCTTCCAATGACTAATGTGGATGAAAAGGCATTTAATGAGACTAGATTATGCCATATCTGTCAAAAACCCTTCACCGCTAAGGACAAGAAGGTCAGAGATCATTGCCATCTGACTGGACGGTAAGATTACTCTTTTAATACTTATAATAATAATAATAATAATTCTTTATAAAAATAACACAATTTTTTTCAGATACCGAGGAGCAGCCCATAATAGTTGCAACCTCAACTACCAGGACTCGAGGACAATTCCAGTCGTTTTCCACAACCTAAGTGGATACAACTCACATCTATTCATCAAGGAGCTTGCCAATACCTTCAAAGGCACAATAAATTTGATTCCTGAGAATAAGGAAAAATACATCACATTTACAAAGACAGTGGATGGTAGCATCATTAGTTACCGATCCATCGACTCTTTTCGCTTCATGCCATCTTCACTCGATAAATTGGCGTCGTACTTGGAAAACCTGGACATTGTAGAGAAAGAGTTTCAAAATGAATATTCTCCAATGCAAATTGAGCTGCTCAAGCGAAAAGGAGTGTTTCCATACGACTACATTTCTTCCTTGAATAAACTTGATGTTACAACATTGCCTGGGAAAGACTCTTTCTACAGTAAATTGTACGATAGCAACATAAATGATGACGAGTACAACCACGCTCAAAAAGTTTGGATAAGTTTCAATGTTAAGACCTTGGGTGAGTTCTCGGACATCTATTTGAAGACCGATGTGCTCTTGTTGGCAAATGTTTTTGAAGATTTTCAAAACAACTGTATGGAAGCCTACGACTTGGATCCTGCTCACTATTATACCACTCCTGGTCTACTACGACATAAATAACTATATGGATGGGCAATGACTCAATCTCTACCATATGGAGGATTCAAATGGGTTGAGGATGTGAGTGACTCTAACTTCTTCATGATTGCCGATGACAACTATACTGGATATATCCTTGAAGTTGACCTCGAGTACCCCAAGGAAATTCATGACACGCACAAGGACCTACCTTTCTGCCCGGAACATCAAGCACCACCAGGCACAAAACAGGAAAAACTATTAACAACACTCCATAACAAAGAGCGGTATGTCATACATTACGTTGCTCTGAAACAGGCGTTGAAACCATGGTTGCAGCCATACATTGATCTCAACAGTGAGAAACGAAAAAATGCGAAGAACGAGTTTGAAAAGATGTTGTTCAAACTTTTTAATAATGCAGTGTATGGTAAAACCATGGAAAATGAGAGAAAGAAAGTGGATGTCAACTTGGTTGATCGATGGGAGGAGCGGTATGGTGCTGAGATGTACATTGCTCTGCCCAACTTCCATAGCTGTGCAGTATTCGAAGAGAATCTTGTAGCCATCCAACTTGCACGTACAAAGATTAAGATCTGCAAACCAATCTACATCGGTCTCTCAGTGTTGGACTTGTCAAAGACTTTGTTATACCGCTTTCACTACGAGTATATGCAAGATCAAGTTGGAGACAAGTCCAAACTTCTATATACAGACACAGACAGCCTTGTTTATGAAATTAGAGGAGTGAACATGTATGAACAAATGAAGGCTGACCTCAACGAGTTCGACACCTCTGACTACCCTCCCAATAACCAGTTCAACATTCCACTGGTGAACAAGAAGGTGGTTGGGCTTATGAAAGATGAGGCCAACGGAAAAATTATAACTGAGTTTGTGGGCCTCAGGAGCAAAATGTACTCTGTAAAAATACAAGACTCTGTCACCATCAAGAAAGCAAAGGGAGTTAAGACAACGGTTGTCAAGTCAACAATCAACTTCGAGGACTATCTCTCCTGCTTGCGAAATAACACCACCAAGACGTGTGAGCAAAACAACATCCGCAGCAGACTCCACGTCCCACGCACAGAGAAGCAGAAGAAGATAGGCTTGAGTCCTCATGAAACAAAAGATGTCTGCTGCCCAATGAGACAGATACATTACCATGGGAACACTACGCATGCGATGACATGGTGGAGGAAGAACCACCTAGGAAGAGACCACGAATCGATAATTGATATCTGTATTTAGTATTAAGTTTGTAAATATTGTAAATAAAAAAGAAGTAAACGGGGAGGTGGCTTTACTTGGTGTACCTCACAGGTGAGAGCGATGGTTGGAGCTCTCTCCACTTCTTAAAAAAAAAAATTATTTTGAAGTATTTTAGATATCTATTACATATATTTATTTTTTCTAAATGAATAAACCATGTTTTTTTTATAAAATATACAACTTTATTATTTTTCCATAAAATATACATCTTTATTTATAAATTATTTTTATCAATCCAACTATTGTGTGAGCTATCAAATCCAAGCCACTTAACATAAATTTGATTACCACGTCTCTTTAATATTTTTTCAACTAAGTAAACGTCAGGATACTTGGCCTTTGATAACTCTTGCTCATAGAAACCTCGAGATTGGTTTATCTCTGTAATCCTTCAAATGGTAAGTTGTTGGGTTTGTAGATGCTACACGTGTTATTGTAAATATTTCAGTTGTCCAATTCGGTGTGTAACCCTTTTCGAAAGCATGCTTCATTCTACTTACACAAACCTTGTCTCCAACCTTGAATTTTGAATTCTTTTTTATTGGTTTACGTTCCTGTGTAAACTTCTGCAAAACTTGGCTCGTATTAGTTTTTGTAACATCTTTGGGGGTTTCATACCGATAGTTCGATGTTTTCTATTATTGTATGATGCAATCAGTTCAGGTAAGATATCTATCCACTTGTAGTTTCCACGAAGACTAAATTTCTTCCACATTGCATTTTTGAGAGTACGATTAAAACGTTCACAAATAGATGCTTTGAGATTACTGTAGGTAGAGTAAAGATTAATTTTATACTTTTGCATAAGACTCTCAAACTTTGCATTGTAAAACTCTTTACCTCGATCAGTATGTAGATTCTTAGGCTTTCGACCTTCCATCAAGATAGATTTCATGGCGTTTGAAACATTTTCTCCAGTTTTATTCTGTATTGATATGGCCCAAGCAAACTTTGAGAAAACATCAATAACCGTAAGCAGATATTTGTAACCTTTGTTCTCTCGCGAGTATGGTTGCATCTCTACGAGATCAGCTTGCCAGGTCTCGTCCAAACCTCGTATGTCATGCTTTCTACGAAGATAATTTCTCCTTGCAGGTTTGTGAAGTTCCTCAACCAATCTTTCATGTTCCATGCTTGTAGAATTAATGATTGATTAGCTGTGCCACAGCCTCTTTTATAGTCAAAATATCATCCTTGATTTTGTTAAATTCAATATCAATTTCATCTCTGTGGTTTTCTACTATTATATCCAAGTCATCTAGACTACTTCTAAGTCTTGTAGTTATATCAATCATTCCTTGAATTTCTATTTGAATAATTTTTTGTAAAGTCTCTAAATTTACAACATCTTTTGGTTGTTGAGGATCGGCAACATTGCATAATTTTTTATTTTCCATATCATACTAGCCATCGGTAGTGAGTTTGTAGCCAATTGCAGGTGGATCTCGACTACCTTTAGCTCGGTTTAGATTGTGTCCAAACACGTCAACACTCATGATGAGAATAATGCTGAGCTATTGAAATGTCTCAGTATATATAGCCTCCTTGGCGTAGCTCTTCTATTATCGAGTGAATCTCGTTGGTATGACTATGATTCCCTGCAGACCGCGCAGCCATTAGTAAGCGAAGTCGTTCAACCAATTCGTTTGGATCATCCCAGTAAACATAGTCCATACTACTCATATGTCGTTTGGCTATATATTTAGGTAAAGATCCACCCGACTTATTTTTTGTGAGTTTGAACATTGGAGCAATATACTTATTAAACTTTTTACTATTGTAAGCCTTAATAGCTTCATTTGGATGATTGTGTTTTTTGTGTACACTTGATATTTCCAAAATTTTGCGATAGTTGTTCAAATCTGCTTTCTTTACATATTCTGAATTGGGATTCTTCATAATAAGTAACTCCATGAGGCCTTTGGTTCTAGAAAAAGTTGCTTCATCCACCCTCACATTGTTTTTATCAAAAGCAATGAATTACCCATAGAATAACTATCATTATTCTTATGTACACCATAAAGTCGATCTAAATCCTCTGATTTAAACTCGAATAATTGAAGATATCCATCCTCGCTATCACTAGTGTTCAAACTCTCATTGAGTATTGTTTTATCTTCATCCTGACTGGCAGCAGTTTCAAAGTTTCCTTCATTGTCCTCACTGGAGTTTTCATTGAAAACTTTGCTTTGTTCGTTAACATTGGAAAGTTCTGGAACCAACTTTGTTTGATGGTTTTTCTTTGTCTCGATTACAAGTTTTTCAAGAGGATCAACTATGGGTTTGAATGTTTCATGATGCATCTTTTCTACATTCTCTTTACCAAATTTTAACAATCTATATTTATGTTTGATGGCGTTTCGTGCTTGCACGAGCTGCCTCAATACATTTTTCTCTCTTTGGAAATCGGCCATCATTGTGTTAATGCTTTAACTTGACTGATGATATTATTTTACTTTGCAGCTATATTTATAGCAAAACAGTCAAAACCCTTTCGATATCTCCCATTATTAGTTTCTATCTTTATCAATGGTTAGAAATCCATGACTATCATCTCTCCAACACTTGGAACATAAGTCTTTGAATTGCGTATAAGTCATGTCGGTGTTTACATGGTCTGCATAAATATGTTTTAAGTTAACATCATCTTGACGAAATATAACTAAAAAATTAACATTATCTCTTACAAGATGTTTAGGTATATGAGCATATGTTTGACATAGATAAAAACAATCAACTTGTTTATGTCTACCCATAGAGAAGAAGGCTCGTACATTGTCTTGCTTCTCACAAGCAATATCATCAAAGACCATAATGGAATTGGGGAGAGCGTGCTCTGGATCTACAACTGTATCATGCTCGTTGAAAGGAAAGTATTGTACACCATCTATAGGTTCCAATAATTCCTGAAGCAATTTATATTTTGCTTGATTTAAAGATTTAGAATAGATATATACATTCTCGAATCTTACACCATTGGGATGTGTGATGAGAGCTAGAAGACTATTGGTCTTACCACAATTAGATGGACCACAGAAAACAGCACGTATACTATCAGGTAATAAATCACCATGTCGTCGTGGTTGTCTGTCTTGTTCTACAACAGCATCGAAATTAGCTATTGGAAGCTTTGCAGATTGCTCTTTGAAATCCATTGTGTACATCACAACGTTCAGAACACGAATTGATGAAAAAGTATAAATAGAGCTTCCTTATATACTTTTATGCATCAGTCTCATGCTAGACTTTCAACGACAATGATAATATATAAGCGAAAAAGAGGTCGTGGATTAGTCAATAACGTTATAAATAGACTTCCTTTTTATCTTCATATACCTGGTTATCAATACTGTGGTCCTGGTACAAAATTAGCTAAACGTTTAGCTCGTGGAGATCCGGGCATCAATCCTCTTGACTCAGCTTGCAAAGAGCACGATATAGCCTATTCGAAAAATCGTGAAAACATTCAAGCGAGGAATGAAGCCGATAAAATTTTAGCTGAGAAAGCTTGGAATTGCGTTAAATCAAAAGACGCGGGTTTTGGTGAAAAAGCGGCTGCATACGCTGTGACTAATACATGAAATTAAAATCTAAATTCGGTATGGGTTTAAAGCGAAAGAAGAAAGTTACGCTAAGCAGTGTAATTCGAGCCGCTCGTAAATTGGCAACAAAAGGTAAATGTAGTAAGAGTGTTATCGGTACAACTTTGGATAGAGTGAGAGAAGTGGTAAAAGAAGTTGGTGGTAAGGAGAACATACAAATTCCTAGAGTCTTACCTATTCCAAAAACGGGAGGTATACTACCTCTCATACCACTGTTTGCAGGCTTAAGTGCCGTTGGTGCTCTTGCAGGTGGAGCTGCTGGTATAGCAAAAGCTGTAAACGATTCCAGAGCTGCTAAGCAGCAGTTGGAAGAAAATAAAATACATAATAAGACTATGGAGTCCATCGCAATGGGTAAAGGTTTATATCTCAAACCATACAAGCAGGGTTTCGGACTCTACCTCAAACCTTGGAAAGGAGAAGGACTGATTAAAAAAAAAAAAAATTTTCTCGGAAGTAATTTTACCGAGAAGAGCTCTCACAGATCAAGATTTACTCAAGTACGCAAACATCTTTAAAATTCCACATTTTCGTGGTGTTTTTATGCGTAATGCTTTACCAGTTGGTGGACCGAAATATAATGAATCTGCTATTGTTAATCTAGATGATGCGAATGGTCCAGGAACACACTGGGTAGCTTATAGAAAAAGAGGGAACAATGTTGTAAACTTTGACAGTTTTGGTGATCTACAGCCACCATTAGACTTAATGTTGTATCTCGATGTAGATGAAGTTAAGTATAATAATGAGAGATATCAGGACTTCAATACGTATGTTTGTGGACATCTTTGTCTACAATTTTTATCTGAGGCTATATAAGGAATAGAAAATCTATAAAATTCATTCGTGTTTGAAAAGTCATAATGGCACAATCACTCACACTTACCCTTTCGGGTACTTCATCCGTTTTAGAAGCACACTACTTTCCAACTATAGAGCTCTCACCTGACAAAAATTATGTTCTAGGTTTGGTAGAATTGTTAACTTTTAACTCTATACCTAATATAGATAAAAGTCATAATAAGTTTTATGTTGGTGAAAGATAATTAACATATCCGTTGGGAGTTATGAGATTCAGGATATACATAAACATCTTAACAAAACGTTGGCTAAAGGAAATATAGATATTAGTCTCAAACCAAACACCAACACTCTTCGTAGCTCTATCAAGTGCAATCAACAAATTGATTTTAGACCTAAAGATTGCATCGGTCGTCTACTAGGTTTCAATCCACGTGTGCTTGAACCTAACCTAACTCATACCTCGGATCAACCAGTGGCCGTTTTGAAAATCAATTCTTTGAGAATCGAGTGCAACATCACCGCTGGAGCCTATATAAATGAACAACGCGCGCATATAATTCGTGAGTTCTTTCCTACTGCACCATCAGGATATAAGATTGTTGAGGTTCCCTCACAGGTTATTTACCTACCAGTTACAGTAAAGTGTATAGATCATTTACAAATACGCATAGTAGATCAAGACGGTCATTTGGTTAATTTTCGAGGAGAAATTATCACTGTTAGATTGCATATCAAACAGTTGTAACAAAATGGGGGTTGTGTATAATACTTCATCACGCAAAGAGTATACAAGCAGCGAAATATACGCTCCAAGCATAAGTCATCAACGTGCAATCAAAGCACTAACACGGCAAAACATACATTCCTAAGAAAAATCGGCTTAAGAGTTCGAAGTGGTGGAAAATAACTTGCATCATCTTTTGCTGCTTTCAACGAAATGGAAGACATTCTAAAAATACAGTCACCTGTCATCTTCGATGAGTCAGTGGCACACTACGAGGTTCATGCTCATCAACCGTATACAGCATCAGCATTCAACAATAGTGATGAGATCCGCATATCCATTCAACATCAAGACTTATGTCTTCTACCATCTCGGAGCAATTATTACATGTCTGTGGAAAATTGGTTAAAAACGATAACACACCAGTTCAGAATACAAAGTTCGTGAACAATGCTATCTGTCACTTATTCGAGGAAATCAGATATGAGTTGAACGCCACTGAAATCGATAAATGTAAAAATGTTGGTTTAACCACTCTCATGGAAGGTTGGCTTTCACTCAATCCAAATCAGAGTTCAATGATTGAAAACGCCAGCTGGATCGATGTGCAAGAGACCGAGCGTAAAATAAACAATTATGCTGGTTACTTTGAAGTTGTCATTCCTCTCAGTATGATTCTGGGTTTCGCCGAGGATTACCGTAAGATTGTTGTGAACGCTTATTCTCGTAAGATCACGAAACGATACAAGTGCTGTAGTACAGACCGATATAGGGGACGACCAAGCACGAAGATTTGAAACTTCTAAAATAGTTTTATCAAGGATCGAGTGGCTTATGCCCTATGTAGTAGCATCAGATTCTTACAAGATTCGGTTGTTAGATCATGTGGGGAAAGATCGAGCTATATCCATGAGTTTTCGTACTTGGGAGCTGTATGAATATCCGCTACTGCCGAACACTACTACACATGTCTGGACTGTTAAAAGATCCAACCAGTTAGAGAAGCCTCGCTTCGTTATTCTTGGCTTTCAGACCAATCGAAAGGGTGTGAAAGAAGCTAATGCCAGTCAGTTTGATCATTGCAATATCAGGAATGTTAAGCTCTTTCTCAACTTACAGCATTATCCATATGGAAATCTTAACCTAGACATCAATCGTAATCAATATGCTCTTCTCTACGATATGTACGTTAATTTTCAAGCTTCTTACTATGAAAAAAATCCTGAGCCATTGCTCAACAAGACGGACTTTATCAATCACATCCCGCTCATAGTTATCGACTGTTCTAAACAGAATGAGTCTATGAAGAGCGCTCCTGCAGCCAGGGAACGACTTCATCTTGAAGGAATTGGCTATACTCTGTCTTACAGATAATAGTGGGCCCTTGGTATGTCTTTTCAAAGAACCGTTTCCATGGAAGAGACTTACAGATAAGTATAGAGAAGAGAATCTATGGTTGGAGCGTCACTACTATGGAATACCATGGTCAGCAGGTGATTTTGATTATACCCTCATCGGTATCATTATTTCTGAGACTCTCAAAGATGCTACTAGAATTATTGTGAAAAATCAAGTAATACAACAATGGATGCAAAAGCGGTGGAGTTTTCAACAGATTGTTAACTTGGAAGAGTGGGGTTATCCAGCTAAGGATTTACCAAGAAACGTCACTATATGCAATGGAAAATATAAGGCTACATGTGCTCTACACAATGTTAAACAAATGAAGACGTTCTACTTTGATGATATTTTTATGGATTGGGAAGAATTCTCAGAGACTGTTAGTTTTCAATAGATATATGTAAGAGAGAGGTTGACTTTGGAGGGGTATTAATTAAATGGGGTACCTCACAGATGTAGGCGATGGTTGGGGCCTACATCCCTCCTCTCTTACAAATCAATTTGTCAATCAAACGAGTTCAGACGTGCACGGCGGCCACTGACAGCTGACCGCTCACAGCTGGCCGCCAACCGCAGGCCGCTCGCAGCGCCACAGCTGGCCGCGGGCCGCAGGATGCTCGATGGGTTATCTAACCTCCTACAACTCTAGAAACCCTGTGGGGGTTCTGGGCCACTTGGGTTAACTAGCCTCCTACAACTCCAGAAACCCTGTGGGGGTTCTGGCCCACTTGGGTTAACACACCTCGTGCAATTCTGGAACGCATGTTCCAGAAACCCCAGTGGGGGTTCTGGCGCACCTGGAATTCCAGGAAGTGTGCCAGAACCCCCACTGTTTACCTACTAGTGCGTGTGCGCATTGCTATTGCGAGCGCAACGGACAGCGAGTCCTCAGGCCCAGCATTGGTGCCCTTCCTTCCCAGCGGGGAAGGAAGAAGGAAAAGAGAAGAGCTTCGGCCCTCACGGCACCGGTGCCGTGTAGAGGACGAGCAAAATCGTGCGCGTGCGAGCCCTGCTACCCGAGCAGGGGAACGTGGACCACCCCACCGGGGGAAAAGAGTCTCGAGCCGGTAAAGAGCGTGTGCGTGTAGTCTCCTCGTCTGGCGCCTTATAAATTCGGCGAGGAGAAGGTGTTTATCGGGAGTGATAAAGATTGTTCCGTGCTCGGTTAATTCGGGGCGCGTAAATCATTCTTGCGTGAAATACCGTGTCATACAGTTTATTTTACTTGTACTTGGTGAACTTGGCCTTTCTTAGTTTGAACATGGGTTTACTGTATTTGAACTTGGTGAACTTAGCCTTTTTTAGTTTGAACTTGGATTTATTTTATTTGAACTTGGCGAACTTGGCCTTTTTAGTTTGAACTTGGATTTATTATACTTGATCTTGGTGAACTTGGCCTTTTTTAGTTTGAACTTGCCTTTATTTAATTTGAATTTGGATTTATCGTATATCAACTTGGGGAATTAAGCCTTACTGATATTGTGATACTGAAGTGCAATTGTGTATTAGCGATTTACTTATATTGCTTGACCTTGCAGCTTAATTATACTTGGGCTGCACGTTACATGAAATACGCTGAACACAATTTCTGATGACAATTTGACTTCTATGAGCTGACACTCTACTTCGCTGCACTACGTTTGGATACGTTCCTGCACCTGCGGCTGACCACGTGGCCGAGGCATCTGAGAGAAGTCATCTTCTCGCCGAACAGTCAAGTAGATCAGCAGCTGATTCACCGTTGGAGATCCGACGGCCGTAATCAACGACCCAGAAAGCGGACCAGATTCTTTATCTCTTCATTGCTCAAACGAATGTGAACATAAAGCCAAACTTTTGGAGTTCGTACAAGATTTTTGGAGGGCGAAAGAAATAACAGTCGACAAAAAATCTTACTCGCCTGATGAACAAACGTGCGAGGATTTTTATCAAAAAACTACTCTTTAAGATGAATCAGGTCGATAGTAAGTCTTCCTTGCAAAAATCGAGAAAATCTGAGCTCTGCTGATCTCGAAAACTCTCATTCTGCCACATTACGCGCACTCAATATTCTCGAAGCAAGCTTCGCTAAGGACACAAAATTGAAAATAGCTTTTACTGATTTCATGAAAAAGTATATTGAGAAGGACATATTAGGTCATATGTCCTTCTCTTTGAATTTAGATTCAATATCTAACTCCCAAGCCTTCTTACCACATCATGGTGTGTGGAAGGATACAAGTACGACAACCAAATTACGTACTGTGTTTAATGGCTCAAGTAAAACTAAATCAGGAGTTTCGGTCAGTGATTTTCTAGATGTTGCACCTAATCTTTTTCAAAATTTGCTAATCTCTTTCAGCTGACGTGGAGAAAATGTTCAGACAAACTGGTGTCGAACAATTTGATCAACCCTTTCAGTTGATTTTATGGCGTTTTAACAAGAGTGAACCCATTCAAATTTATCGATTGACTACAGTGACGTATGGATTGGCCTGTTCGCCTTTTCTAGCCATACGCACGCTTTTGAAATTAGCCGAAGACTATGGCAAAACTTATCCAATCGCAGCTGAAGCTATTCGTTCAGAAATGTACTCAGATAATGTGCTTTCTGGTGCACATTCGTTAGAAGAAACTTTGCAGAAACAAGAGGAGTTAATTCAATTCTTTAAACAAGGTCACCTTAATCTTCGAAAGTGGACCTCAAATAATGTCAAAGTACTTTCTTGTTTACACTCGAATATGTTAGCTACAGATTCCATTGCATCATTTGCCTCAGACACATCTGTACCACTTTTAGGTATAGATTGGTACCCTACCACTGATTACTTTAGTTTTCACATAGAAGATACACCGTTTGAATTACCATTCAATTTGGTAAATAGTAACCAAACTTTCTGTTCTTTCAAGAATAGCTCGCATCTTCGACCCCATGGGTTGGTTGACCCTATTGTAATCACCGCAAAGATTATTATGCAATCTCTGTGGATTCTTAAAGTTAGCTGGGATGAAGAACTTCCCCTCGACATCTCCAACCGTTGGCAGACTTGGTTGCAAGATCTTCACTTGATTAGTCTGATTAAAATCCCTCGCTGGAGTGGATACACACCACAATGTGAACTCATTGAAATGCACGGATTTGTAGATGCATCTAAATTTGCCTATGGTGCAGTAATTTACCTGCGCTTAATCCAAACACAAGAAGTTCTAGTCACACTTCAAGTGGCCAAAACGCGAGTAGCTCCACTTAAAACGCTAAGTATCCCTCGCTTAGAACTTTGCGCTGTGTTGCTACTTGCTCGACTAACTCACACTTTCATTAAAGGTTAAATCATTTCCATTAAAGGTTGAAAGTATTCATCTATGGTCTGATTCTGCTGATGTGCTCTTCTGACTAAAAGACCACCCCTCTAGATAGGACGTGTTTGTAGCTAACCGGTGCTCCGAGATTCATACTCTGCTACCTGATGCGTATTGGTATCACGTGCGATCTAGTGATAGAAGGTAATTTAATAATATTTATTACAAATGTTTTTTTTACAGTTTTGATTACAAAAGCCATGAAGACATCCTTACATGTAATTTTCAATTACAGAAATTACAACATGTACTACAATACATTTAAGTACACATTGTTATGAAATAGATGAAATTTCAAGAATTTCATTTAACGATTTTATAAAAACATTTAAAAAAGAAATTGACATTGATGATATCAATGAAAGTTCTAATAATGAAGAATACGAAGATAGTATAATGGATGACAGTACTACGAATGATAACGATATGGATACTAGTGATAGTGAGTTATAGCCTTACATTCCGAATCAAGCAATAGTAATAACAATAAATCTATTACATATAATAATAATAATTTTGTATGGTTTGATGGACCAAACAATTTCGGGTTAATAACTATCAGATAATCATGAGCCATTAGGGCTGCACGATATATCAAGATTAATCTTAACATTGTATTGTTTTGCCTCAATATTCAAGACAATAATCGATACGATATTTATATACAGTTTTCGATACAATATCAAGATTATGGTGACAAGAATGTAAAGAATCTTGTCTTGTCTTGAAACTTAATATTTTGTAATCGTAATAATTTATCGAAATAATTATAATAACAGGGATGCAACCCTATATTGTTAAAGAAATAGAGGGCAAGAAGAAAATTATTATGAAAAAAGTGGAGGATAATCATCTCTAACGAGATGTTCGAGTGATAAAGGCTGGCGGGATGTTCGGCGACGCGCTCCTATATCCCCTCGGGCCAGCTTACTTAGGTACGTGAGGCCATAGGGAGAGGGTGCGACGCCTAGCGGCGGCGCATGAACTAGACTGCTTGGCGGCAAGTATATGGCGGGAAAAATCAAATTTCAAATTTTGCATTTATTTATACTTGTGCCGAAATTTTATTGTTTTTGTATTAACCCTAAGGTAAAGTACCCGAATGCGGGACAAATTAAAAATGGGACGGAAATCGGGACAGCAGTGAAATAACTACTATAAAATGTTAATAGGGTAACGACATTACTTTGTTAGCATTATTTGTAATACTAACTATGTATGCACGTCAATTTTGTCTTAATTTACATAGTTCCCAATACCCGAAAGCGGAATACATTTAAAAGTATTGTCCCGACATAGGGTTCGAGTAGCGTCCCGATTTAGGTCCCAGCTCGACATAGAGTGTCCAGGAATAGCAGTCGTTCACATGTTTTTTCAATCTTATTTATTTATTAGAAAAAAGTATTTAAATAGATTTATTTTGGTATAGATTAGTGAAATAGATTGTGTATCAATGATTAGATTAAAAATTTTTTAAAAATTTTGGTTGTCGACTCTGAAAACACCGTTTGTATATGGTTGTACTCCGAATGTGTCCCGCTTTCGGGTACTTTACCTTAGTGTATTTGTATATCAAATTGCGTTCAGTTACATTATCTTAAAATTCAATAAATTTGTAACTTAAAAGTTTCTTAAATTTAAGAACATTTTTATGTATGAAACTTAATGTACTTTTACATTAAATTAATTCTAGTTACATTGTTATTAAATTTCAGTTACAGATCTAACTTTCAGTTAGATTATATTTAAATTTCAAGACATCTGCAATATACTTGTACATTAATTTGTTTTCTGTTATTGATAGTGAATTTTAATATACTATCATTGAATTTTAATTATATTTATATTAAGTATTTATTATTATGTATATTAAACTTAATGTATTTCTATATGCAATTATTTTTAGTTACGTTGTTTTTAAATTTCACTTATGTTCTTAATCTTCATTTAGATTATTTTCAAATTTCATTTGCATACGTAACTTAAATGTGTATTAATTTTACTTAAAACTCTCATATAGGTATTTGTATATTAATTCGATTTCTGTTATCCATGTTCAATTTCAATTCGAAACCCTTAAACTTCTATTACATTTTCCTGAAATTTCATTATTTTTGTATAAAACTTAAGGCGATGTGAGTGCCACCCATTACCGACGATTGCAGGGACCTGTTTTTTTTATTCAGTTTTCAATATTAAGAAAATATCGCTCTGATGCGTTGTAGTTCATTACCGAATCAACAACGTTTCAAAGAGAGTTTTTGTCAAAATTTAAAATTAAACGGGAAAAACGGGTTCCTGCAATCGTCGGTAGCAAGGGGGCCTCGCATCGCTTGTATATTTAATTACATTCCGTTACATTATTCTTAAAATTCAGTAAATTTAAAGACATTTTTAACAGTGATAATTATATAATTATTAATAAAAGATTTCTTCATTAAACAACGTTTTTACATCTTTGTATTATTTCTAGAATGTCGAATACCGCTTAAAATTAATTTTAGAAAGAATAATGGAAGTCTCCGGCTTTACCCCGACAATTTTTTTACGGGGTAAAGTCGGAAACTTTCGTAAATTTCTAATAACATTTTTTACAAATATTTTGTTGGCTAACCAAGTCGATGTTCCGTTACCTGAATGTAAACTAAAAACAATTCTAGTGTTAAATATTGTTATTATTTTGTTATCTATTTTTAATAAACAATTTCCAAAAAATATCGGGTTTTACCCCTATATATTTATGAACTAGCACTTGCTAGTTCGTGCACTTAAGTTTGCGAACGACTATTATTCATATCAGTTGCCTTCGATCGCCATTAACTTCATAGCGTCAAATGTCGAGTGCTGTCATCTACACGTGTCATGTGTTTGTTTGAGTGATCCAAAAAATGAATACATACCAATTCGTTGAGAGGACCTCTACTGTTGTTTTCATAGAATTTCTAGGTGTAGTATTTGTATAGCTAGTGAATATACTAAGGATATAGTGAATTTGATCTTAAAATTATTCTCCAATATTGACTGACATCGAATATCGGGCCAAGTTTAGTAAGATCTTAGGTGGATATACTCTACACTACAGTTGTGTATCTGCAGCACGAAATTATATACCGTGGAGATAGGGATAACTAAATGTCTGATTTTGCCTACCAAGGCTGTGTTATATACAAATCGTTCTTTCTAAATATAGAAACATATTTATTTCTACTTTAAAGATAGTTAGTACTAAACTTCGTGTGTCTGCAAAATATATACTTCATATGTAACTTAAAAATTAATCATTGATCATAAAAAAATTGATATCATATATTCTTCACATGCTATTTCCCATTTAATACCCGTACCTGTCTGGTACTCTAAAAAAAATAAAATATGGGACTAATATGGCTGCTATATACACAATAGTAAGGACAATATTTGGATCCGGCGCCGTGTCCACATAAGATCCACATATTCTCCACATGTGGGGAGTATGACCCAGACATTGCCTATACTATGGGCAATATATTAGCAACAAAAATTTTTTTTTCTCGGGTAAGCATTAAAGAACTGCTCAAAATATCCAGAATTCATTCAATTTACTTAACTACAAAAGCTCCACAACGACAACCGACAAACATGTGAAATAAAGAGTGGACAATGAGAGACAAAAGTAAACAAGAGCTCTTTAACTAGCACGCACCAGTGAAATCCGCTTCCTAATTAGTTTAATTTTGCACGTGCGCGCGTGTAGCCGCCGGTAACGAGCAGCAACAATTAACGAGTCGTGCGCGCGCATGATGCACGACTACAAAATGAATAATCTATCCGCGCGGGAGCCTCCACTACGGCGGAGTAACCCGACACAATGGCGTCTTCTTCACCTCTGCATACACACACACACTCTAAACTCCGCACGTGAGCCCTTTCGACGTGAAATCAATGCGCGAACGGATGCTGATCTAGTAGTAAGCGCGCATCGATAATAATAACGCGCCAGAGCGACGAGGCTCGTCTTAATAGGATTGGATGCATTTGGTCAAAGGCTGCGCCCTTTCTCGCCATTTGCTTCCTTTTGCGAGGCTCTAGAGCTCTGCTTTGAGGGATCGATGCCGAGCGCTCGCTTTCGGGAAATTAAACGGCTATCGCTGGCTTTTTTCCATTTCTATGGATTTTCAAAGTGCTACTAATGTTTTAGGGAAAAAATGGGATTTTCATTTTCTAAGTCATTAGACGCTGCTTCGAATATACGGTTGACCGCTCAAGTTTGTTGTATACTCTGTAATTATGTGTCAATAATGCTGCACAAGCGGTATTACGTTGTAACATGCACGTGTGATCAAGTGTTGCTAACAAAATCGAATTATTATAGTCAAATAATTTCTAAAGGTTTTTGAAAAAAACAAATACTATGCGTCAATCAGAAGAAATAATTGTATTCATTCTCTAATATGGCCTAGATTCTACAATGAATTAGTAAGTGCAAATATTTTCAAATGCGCCTAATGAATCCAGTTAACCATATTTTTATTTAAGTATACGAAAATTACCGCCAATCATGAAGCTAGCCATTGAATAGACGAACTTTAGAACAACGGTATACCTCGCACAGAAGGACAGCCGGGGGATAAAACAAGACTACAACTATCTCCCTCCGCAAGATAAACGCGCGTGGACATCCGAGACTCGCGATCGATACGAGGATCAGCTGATCAGATCAATTAGTTTAACCGGATAGATCCAATTTGGCATAGGATCGTGCAGGTGGGCAACGGTTGTCCGACAAATGGATTCCAGAAACGCGGTTAGCGTTTGGAAAACGACTGTAAATTGGCAGGACCGCGCTGTGTACAAATTGTATTCGTTCAACAGTTTCGGGAAGTTTGGGTTCTCTGACAGGGCTGTCGAAGTTACGCGCAAAAGAAACCGCAAGTAATTCTTGGTGTTTTATGACTTTTGTTGGTACGTGTGTTTTAAGCTGACAAATGTATTTGTTGGTGTAAAGGTGTCTAGCCTTTTTAATCCAATGATTTTCAGGTTAGTGATATTTTATGTTATATACAAGAAATTGAACTCCCGGAAGCAATAACTCGCTGAGCGATCGAATAGAGGTAAAAGTATTGCCCGGTGATTAGGTGAGAGGTCATAAATTAAACTTGTTTGAATCGAAAAACAAAAACTATGTTCATGTACGATCGTTTTTTATTTGGACAAGTTTAATTTACGATCCCTCTCCTAGCCGCTGTTGGAATTGATTAAAAAAAATATTTTGGATATACACACACACACACACACACGCGCGCGCGCGCGCACGCACGCACGCACGCACACACACTATCAAGAAGAATTTTATTTAATTAGTGCAAAGCTGCACTGAAAGAGGCTATTTTTCAAAATAATGTGAATTTGTAATTCCAAAGCTTATATGTGTGTAAAGATTATTAAAAAAAATTCTATTTACTTGTTTCCATTTTTACTTTATAGAAATCATTTTCTAGAGTTTCATAAAACTTCGAGACCCGTAATTATATATTCTCTCATTATACGCCAAATAGAAACCATGTACACGGAGAAAAATGTTCTATTAAAAATTACTATGTTTTATTGTAACCGGGGGACAGACTTGAATTCTTAAAAAAATTACTATGTTTTATAGCAAAAATTGCTATAAATGTAGTAAAAATTACTAGAAACATAGCAATTTTTGCTAGAAAACATAGTAATTTTTTTAAGAATTCAAGTCTGTTCCCCGGTTACAATAAAACATAGTAATTTTTAATAGAACATTTTTCTCCGTGTATGATTAATATCCTTTAATTTCGTGCGCGCGATGCGAAAAATAAATCGACAGCCTTTTAAATTTCGCAGATTAACGGCGCCAGAGAAATGCTCTTCACCATTAACGAGGCACTCGCAATTCAACGCGCACGGCGACGACGGCCGCAATGAAAACATTTTCATATTAGCCAAGCGTGCGCACTAGATATACACATCGATTCACCCGCCGCATAATAACCGCTCAGTGCACCTAAAGTTGCGCGCGTGCGCACACATACACGTACTCATGGCGATTGATAAGTAAATAAGTTGGAACGCATAAGCAGCGTCGGACGCCTAAACTCGAGGGGAGACACTTATGTGTGCATATGCGCGCGCCTATACGTGCAAGCCATCAATATTCGATGGAAAAGTAATGCGAGGACCTCTTTCGATACCGAGTCTCTGCACGTTCCGAGAGCGTTTTTTTTATTTTTCCTACCTCTTTCCTTCCCCCCCCCCCTCTCTCTGTCTCTCTCTCTCTCACCGTCTTTCTCTTTTTTTCTATCCTTGCTATGAAACTGCACTCGATGCTACTAACACGGCCGTGTACGGGGATACGTACGTGCAGCGTTCCGCGTTTCGAGTGGCACGATCGAGGCTCGGGGAATAAAATTTTGCTTGGAATTCGCTCGTTGCTGCTGCGGCTTTTTGTCGCACGCGAGACACGCTGAATGCTTCGGGAATCGTGATCGATCGGCTCGATACCAAAATAGAGATTAATCGGTGAATCATTCGTTTCTTGGTTATTGTTTTATAAAAAATTTATACAAGTTAAACATTCGGTATTTGTTGTTTTCAATTCTTTAAACCTTTCTGGAGACATTTATTTGAAGAATTAAAAAAAAAACTAACTTCTTCAAAGGAAGCATACACTTTACGAAGATTCGTTTTTCAGTTACATCAAGTTGAAAACGTATCGAGCTCTCTGGCGAAGCTTTATTTTTTTTGGGAAACAATACTTTAAAGCGGAATATTCCATATGTATGCACGTACATTTGCGTTCTACTGCCCATAAATATACATGAAATTGTACAAACACACGCAACACTTTTTTACTTTCACATCCCCGTCCCCTGCCGATTCTTTATTTTCTCCGTTCTTACAGCTTGCACTTATGCATATGTAACAGAGCAGTGTGGAGAAACGGCAAATTAAAAGGAGGTGGGGGGGAGGAGAAAAGGCGTACGCTGCACTATGGCACTGCTTGATTTTAAATCTTTCATTTGTTCCAATTCCGTTATCCGTTTTTCTTTTCCCTCTGCCATTTGCATAACGAGCGTAATTGCTTTTTTCCGCGTATCAGCAACAACAATGACAACATCCATTAGTCTTACATCAGTAATTTTACAAATGAAAATAGAATCAAGGTTTATTTATCGATCACTGCTATTTCCTAGATGAAAACACATTTAACGTTTACTGGATTGCTCAACTGATCACGCAATGATGACTGACATGACATTTGCAAGATATTAGTATCTTAATGGTAGCAAATATAAAGCGGCGTCTAATTAGAGAATTATAATATTACTTGCAATCCTTCTTGTCTGCTACCACTATGAACACTTCATCCCTGTATATTTCAGCAACTTCCAGCAGCAATTAACCCATCAACGCTGGGTTATCAAAACTTAATCCACTTTCCTCCTTTAACAAACGATCCACGCAGAGCCCGAAGATAAAGCGTTCGCTCAACCCAGTATCCACAGGAGAAAAACGAGGTCAAGAAAAGGGATAGAGCTCTAAGCGCGCACATGGAGGGCTAAGAAGATATTGCGTCCGCATGCACGTGCACTATGTACTTTCCTCCCACTTCTTATACGCGCAGCCGATTATGAGGAAGGTTTCACGCGAATCCAGCTCTAGCTGCCGCCACCCCTACGGGAAACTCGTCCCACGGGGATAGACCATTACGAGCGGAGTTTCCATTCGCGCGGGAAAACAACTTTTCGTCTTTTTACGAACGGTCGCGTTGTAAAAACTTTTCTCGCTTCGCTGTACAGCGCCAACTTTCAGACGGCCGATATCGAATATTCACGGTTTTGTGCGCGCCGCACGCGAGTGCGAGGGAGAGAGTCTTTTTACGGTGGGTATTTTGAATTTTGCTCGTATAGCAAGAGTCGTAATGCGCGTGCGGTGTAGCAGGAAGAGCGTGTATAAGAGTTGCACATTTTTTTTCGGAACGCGAGGTGATATACGGGGAGTGTTATTATGTTGCTTTTCAGAGTATTGCAGGGGACGCTCGTTGGAGTTCTTTGTTAAGAAAGGTCTAATATATGTATGTTTACCTATTAATTCGACTGGGTGGAAAAGAAATTTTGCAGAACGCATAATATGAGCTGGAAATTCCGTTTCCACAAACACTGAGCTGCGGGCCACAGTTGTAAAGAAAGTTGAACCTACCTTTTGTAAGTACAATCTAAAAGAATATACCTTGCGGTGCAAGTTTTAGATCTAAGCAATGCAACTTCTTTTTACAGTCCACGTATGATATCAAAGAAAAAGTTTTTGTAAATTACTTTTGTAGTTCCACCACAACAGCTAAGAATCGGTTAGTGGAGCGTAGAGATAATTATTGTTCATTTGTTTGCGGAACAGTCTTTGTGTTTTGACGTGAGGTTATTTCATCCTAGCTTAGCTGCACGATCGAATTCGTGGAAAAGTATTACACAAGGTAGGCTATGCTATAAGATAAAAGTACCAATACTTGGCCATAAAAAATCGTGTACCAATAAGTGGCCGCATGCACTTAAAAGTATGTTTTTGAAGTTACATTAATACAAATACATTATTTTGTTTTTAAAATCTAATCTAGATACACAGGTTCTATAGTAATTAACAACGTGTTGCATTGTCTAGTTTATGTTTCATGAAGATAAATTAAAATTTGTCATGATATATATGCTTCGACGGCCACCTACTGGTACTTTTACGTAAGATTCAAGATAATTCCAGCCCAAAAAGTGTCCACATATACCCGAAAAGATAGGTTAACAACTATAAGTTCAAGTAATATATATTTTTGCATATTTAAAGCAATATTGTTGCATTGCATATTTAAATAGATATAATTACAAACAATAATTTATGTAAGTTGACAATTAAAAATTTGTCACATATTTTGCATCAACTTATCCAAGTGTTGGAGCGAAATTTCGGGACACTAAGATCAGTTTTTTCCTGTAGGGTGCATTGATTCTTGTCGTTATTTAATTAATTTATTATGATAAAATTATAAAATATGCTTTTTACATGTTTTTTTGATAATTTGAAGAAAGATTCACCATTACGTAGTCGTTATTTGATCTAGTAGTGTTTTTATCCGTCTAATTCTTATACTGTGTAACTCTAAGCTCTTAAGATGGCCAATGATTGGTACATTTACCTTGGATATTATTTGTTCATCTGATCATGCAATTTAGTTACTAAGACTAGCACTATTTATTTATAATTCAAATTACAGCTGTCACCTTCATTTATCAGCGAGACTGTTCTCTCAACTTAGCTGATTTTCCAATTTCGTCTTCTACAGCAGTGCAAATGCTTTCCTAGGGCTCCACCGCACTCCCAGACGCCGAACGTAGTTCTAACAACGAGTATTAGACTTAGTGGTTTCGCTTAGACAACCTTGTAAAGCGTTCCGCTGCTTCTCTCCCTCTGCTCTGGCTACGTATGGTGCAGAAGACCCGTGGGAACTCTGTCATTTAAAGTCATGTTTCTAAAGGAGTTCACTTCATCAAAAGTATATAAATAGAAGTCGCAGGAAGGATAATAATAATATTATTAAAATAATAATTGTAATTTAACTACATAAGTTTAGTAGAACACTTTTTTATGCAACTTATATTCTAGAAAAGTGAGCTATAGAAAGAAGTGGAGTATCTCATCAGAACAAAATTACAAATGGCAAAAAAATTACCAGGAAGGATTTTTTCATTCAAAAGAGAATATCAAAACAATCAAATTCTTTTGATGAAAGGTAGATTACCCTGCCCTTACAGAACTAAGGATGAACCGCACACTATAACATAATCCCAATATTTCTCGTCACAATATTTCTTCAAGTCCTCAAAAAAAAAATGAATTTCCCAATCGATGTGGAGCAGAGTCTCTCTTCTCGAAAGAGTTGTTCTTTCAAGCCGGTGACAAACAGCCTCTCTGTCTCCCTCGACAACTTCTATCTCCCCCGCTATCAAAGGACTGGAATCAATGCGCCTTATCAGCGGGTCACTCTACATAGTGCGAAGTGCTGCAGCGCTAGAGTAAAGAAAAAGATAGAGGTGAAGAGAGGGAGAGAGAGAAACTGAACGAGAAGCGAACAATCATTCGCCAGAGACACTTCCAAGCGCGCGCAGCGTCAGAGAGGCGGAGGGGCAAAGTAGTCGCCGCAGTGACTTTGCTCGCAGTAGAACAAATTCCCGAGTCTATTTGCTCTTGAAGGAGGGAGGAGGAGGGGGAAGCCGCAACGATGGTGATGACCTGGTGGATACAGTCCCGTGTTCGCGCCGCGACGCTGAATTGCTAACGTTTACGTACTTTCGTGGCGGCAATGGTGGTGGCGGCGCTGGTAGTAGAGGCTTTCTTATCGATATCTCACTCGTGACAGTGTAATATCTTCTTTTGCAATCCCTGTCTTTTTCGAATTTATGGCCCGTGAGTTCTTTTAGCCTTTCGAGGGAAACACTTTCTTCTGTGGCACAATTTTTGCCGCTTATAAATCATCGAAATGTGATCATGAGAAAAGGCGCATATTGAAGATTCTCTATGCGAAATGTGTGTGGCATAATAATTTTAATTTTTTTTCTTTAAGTAATTTAAAAATTTTAAGATAAAGAATTAGGAATAAACTTTTCACAGCACAAATACAATGAATAAAAAACACATAAGTGTACGTGTAATTGGACTTTTATGTTTTAAAAATAAACTAACTCCAGTCTCCACTAAAAGTACTGAAGTTTAATCCTCGTTTTATTTTGTTGCAAGCTTTACTCCTTTAATGTCCCTTCAATGTGACTTTTAAAATATTACGTGTCCTACATGTTTGAACGTATTTTTGCAAATATCAAAGTTTAAAAGTGGAAGAAGATTCTTTACAGTGAAAAACGATGGTTTCATAAATTAAATGAATAAAACTCACCTGAAAGATTAGCAAGGTTTCGTTTTGAGAAAAGAGCGTCATATTGGGGACCTGAAATTAAAGAAAAAAAAAATTCTATAAATAACATCTTATTATTGTGTAATCAATATTTTGGAATAATTTTAATTCGCAGTAGAGTTGTAAAATTTTATGATAAAATCACGTGTAATATTAAGATTATTGTCATTTCTGCATTTAACAAAATCTGTTATTCCACTTTATCAATTTTTTTTTTATAAATATTCCAATAAAAACTACATAGTTCTAAATTAGGTAGTAAAGTTAAATTAACCATAATATATTTATTTCAGCGCGCTTCTTTACATTTTCTCAGGTCTACCTCATTAGAGAGAGCTTAATTAAAAATATTTTTAATTATCTATGTAGATAGCTGAAAAGATGATATAGGCCTCATAAATTATTTTAATGTCTTTTGATATCATCTTGACTTATTTATATATAGGAGTATTTCATATTAGATGCTGAAAAAAAAAGATTTGCTTTAATTAGTCCAGTATCTTTTTTTTATGTATACATTAAAAACAATATGACCTATTAAAAAAAAGACATAAAAATTAACATTTTAAACCCTGAAAACTCATCTATCTTGATTTGCAAGTTTGTAATAGCCGCTTAATTTTAATACTATTTTTTGCATATAGCTCAGTTCTCACAGATTTTCTCTGGAACCGGTAGACCAAATGAGCTGAAATTTCTTGGATGTCTTATTAATTAACATGTTTTTTCACAAACTGGGCGCGGCAGATTTCTGAAAAGGGGAACATTTATAATTAGTTTACAACATTAATCAAATGTTCCATTTTTTTTCAATTGATTAAGGAAAATTTGTGAGGATTGAGCTAATATGCAAAAATAATGTTGAAATTAAGCGGCTATCACAAACTTGTAAATAAAGATAGAGAAGCCTTTCAGGGCTTAAACTGTTGATTTTTATTTTTATTTTCAATAAATAATATTGGTTTTAATGTATACATAAAAACAAAAGATACTGAATTAATTAAAGCAAATCTTATATTTTCAGCATTTAACTAAGGCTTACCCCTTTAACTCGGCTATTTTTTACAATTCAGTGTTGTACAAAGCTAATATCACTTCATCATGTTTTAAATTTTTTTATAGAACAAGATATGTATAGATAAATATATTTTTCTTAAAAGTGCTAATAAAAAAGGAAAAGACTATTTTGACTCAGAGTGACCGATTTAACCAACGCGTAACCTAATACAACCAAAACTTGTATTGTTGGATGCATTTTTTCAATAAGCAGAAACTTTTTGCTCAGATTGCGGGATATCGCCAGAGTTATCTTAAACAATATTGCGGAATTTTACAAGCTCTATCTGTAATTAAATTATCAAAACAACGCCATCGCCGCTCTTATTCTCGCTGACGAAATGATCGGAGCGAAGACTAACTACGGCTATAAAGACGAGTATCGGTACGGAGAATAAATCGAAACTGCTGCTTGGCGCTCGTGAAATTTTATCACGCGCCGTATACCAACGAGTCCGCAAGAAGTGATTTCCACCTAGCACCAGGCATAAAGCATCAAGCATCCTTATACCCACCCGATTATATAATTATATTAAAAAATCATGATAAACGTTAATTTACAATTGAAGATGACGATGCATTTTATTTAACGCCCACTATACCTGACCTCAATCGTCCCCGTGCGCCAGAGCTTTGTCTGTCTGCCGCGCCTCAAAACTCCTCTCGCCGCAACAGGCCGCGCGAGCGCTAACGTCTTTTCTTTCCCTCGGCATTTTTTTTCCCGCATTCTTTACACGCTCGGTGTGCGCGCGCACGAGCGGCGCTTTTTCTTCGGGTTTTATCTCGGGGAAAAGGCTCGCGGACACGGCGAAACAAGAGGCAGAGCGAGCGCGAGCGATGTGCACACGAGGCGACGCCGAGGAACATTTTTCACCCTGCCTGACAGAATACGTACAAATACTTTTACGTTTTTTGTTGCCTCGTCCGCGCTGACGCGAACAGCGTTTTCACTGCGATGTCGCTATATACTCCCTCCCCCTTCCCTCGCGTTATTGTTTCGGCGAGAGTGAATTCATATTTTGCGTACTCTATTCAGCGCTGCTGCTGCTCGTGATATAAAATAGCGGAGGAAAATGAATTTTCGTACTTTATCATTGAATGTGAAATGCACATTATTTAAATATTTCATCGAAAATGATAAATGTATAATATCTGTTCAGTATCGTTATTTATTGAATATCAAGATAAATACTTTATTCATTTTACAATTCAGTTTTAGTACTTTATTTATACATTTTACAACATAATAACGAATGTTACGAGAGGCTTCAATAATATACAAACATGATCAAACAGTGTTAATCGTTAGAAATGTCCAATCCTTGCAAAACTAACAAATCCTTGCCTATCATAATCGTTAAATTCCAGTTCCATATAGCCAATATTACATTAAAATTTACGAGTAGAGACCAGTGGGGGGAAGCATCAGTATATCTGTAGAAGCTTCTCTATCGCGTAATGAAACTAAAAGGACGAGTTCGCGCGCTACAGCAATAACCTTGAACAGCGCCGCCCAGGATTATTTCGCTCGACATTGCAGCACACCGCTCGATGAGATAGACCTATAGAAGGATAATGGTTTCCACGCAGCGCCCATAAACTTCGGGCGACGAAGACCCCGAAATCGAGGACCAGCGCCGTTACGTGGCCGTATTTCGATCTTGCCCCGGTGCTCCAAGCCCACGACGCATTATAGCTGCTGGTTTATTGCCCGAGCACGAAGATAGGCCGTAAGACGCTTGATATGAGGCGCTATATATCGCTGGGAGGCCAGAATTATTTCGAAGTAAGTTGGTTAAGATCGTGTGATTTTTATTCTTATGCTTGAGATTCTTGGAAGTTTTGTGATGTGAATATTACAACCTTGTTTTAATATGTTTATGCTCAGTGTTAAAACTAAAAAAGGAAGAAATTATTACACTTCTTTTTCCCGAGTATCCTTGTAAAAGTATTCATAAACTTCCTCTTTTAAACGTTATAATACCAAAGAATGCGATTAAAAAATGACTCGTGAAAGAATTAACTAATTTATATAAAGGCGCGTATTATTTATGTACTCGCAGCTCAATACTTTAGATGTATCAGGTCCATACGAACCGCAAACTCTGTAGGCTAACCTCAAATTACGCGGCTTCGTGAGATAACTAAACAAGTCTCATTAGCTAAAACTAAATGCGGTACACCGGAAACGGGTCATACCTGAGATAATACATCAAAAGTTTTATTGCCAAAGGTTTTAAGCGAATGCCAACTATTCTTTTTCACCTCTTAACTTTGGTAAATGTTTAGTTTAAAGTAAAATTTATAGTACTTGGAACAGTTTTAATTAAATTATATATTTTTGCTTCAAATTTGCCTTCTTCTAATACCACATTTACGCTAATACTATGGGTATAATTACGGAAATCCCAAAAACCCGTGAGCTTTAAATTTTTCAACAGTATTAATCCTAGCTCTTAACGAGAATGACTAAAGAAAATAAAAACCAGACCGCTTTCTTAGCTGAAACGCAGAGTAGTCGCGAGTGCCCGTCGGCAACTGCCAAGTGGAAATCCAGAAGAAAAGGACGTGCGTCGCGGCTTTGGTGACAAATCTCATTCTTCGAAATCACGTAATTGTAGTTACGTAAAGTGTCCCATCGAACGGTCGCAATTCAAATTCTCGACGTGCGCACCAGCCTTTTATTCGATCGGCCAATGACTCGATTAAGTCGCCATTTCGCCTGGTGTGCCGGGGAGAGTCCCTCGTTATGCTGCGCACCTGAGCGTACATGCTGGAATAGTGATTTGGGAGGAATTCGCTTCCATACAGTCTCGGGCGTATTTCGCTGCTCGCACTTCACCCTATTTCTTTTGGAGCGTCCTCGGTCATCTTTTTCTTTATTGTATCACTTGTATTAGCATTTGAGGAAAACTGATGATTTGCGATGCTATTTCGTTACTAAGAACGTAATTTAAAATGACCCATTGGTTCAAGTCAATGTAAAATACTGACATGATTATAGGCGAAATAATTATTTTTATAATAGTAGCAAAATCCGAACGCGCTGCGCGCTTACCATTTTGTTTTTGAGGTTATGAACATAATTTTTCATTATGATTTCATTTTAATTAATTTAGATGATAGGATAATCAGATCATTTTTCAAAATAAAAAATTAATCTTTTTATTATATTTTGATTTAATTATTTAGTTTTAAATAGTTAAGAATAAAAATTCAATTTAAAAAATTCAAATGTAGCGGAAGTAGCGGACCTTGGCGCCTATTTCTTAGGAACCAATCAAAATCAATCTTTAAATGCTTCACAACATCAGGCTATCGTTCTTTTAAGAGTGGATCAAATGTAGCGGAAGTAGCGGGTCTTCGCGCCTATTCCTTAGAAACCAATCAAAATTAATCTTTAAATGCTTCACAACCCTATTTAGGACAAATAACAAACATCATTACTTATTTGGAGTCAATTTGACTAACTAAGCTGTAACATCGGCTCAATACAAATCGAAATTTGACTTGTTTATTTACATACTCTCCTCCTCTCCCTCTTCCTCTCCCCGCCCTCTCTCTGACGAATCTAGGAAGCTATTGCAAAGATAAGTCGACGACATGTCAATTAATAGTTTGAAAAGTTTCAGGTATACGTGCTATAAATCTTCAGAATGTATAGAACCTCCTTAAACTCAAAAAATAACTAAAAACAAAAACAGGTTTTCAATTTTTTGTAGAGTATCAATATATTCTGATACCTCGAAAATCAATAAACTGGTTTTCTTGAATCGTGCTTCACATTTCAATATAAAAGTTTTCTCTATTCCGGATGAAAACCGAACTAATATTTGCGGAATCCCATTTTTGACAATCTAAAAATGTGATATCATTTTTCTCATCAGATAATATTTCATTTTTCTGCAATGTAAATCGAAGAAGATTACGTGCGTCATGTAGCATGATATCCGCAAATAAGTCAAAAAAATATTCACGCTCCCGTTGTCACATCAGCCAAGTTTAAAATTGACAGAATTATTAGTGAGCGTCTTCGCGCCCCTCCAAAAAATCGTCTCATTTTTCTCACGCGCATGGGCTCGTATACCCAATCTTCAATCTTTCACGAAACGCTCAGAACTTGATCTCGACCAATTTGTCTTCCAGCTTCGATGTGCGACGCGCCCACACTTTTTTACCCAGGGCGCGAGTCGACGCCAAGCCATCGACAATGGCAATACGGTATGCTCGTGCATGCGCTACCATTTCTCGAATTTCAATGCGCGCGCAGGGGTGTGTGCCAAGGACGAGTGGGGAAAAAGTTCGGGGCACGATTTCACGCCTATCGGAACTTTGGACGATTCATGCGTCGATAGAGTGAGGATGGACTGGTAGTGCTTATTTTACAAAAAAGAAACGAGACCGGAGATGAGTTTGTGTGTTCCGATACGGTGAACGCATTTTTTTTACGTGGCAACTTGTTTTCGAATTTTTTCTGGGGGAAGTGGGAGAAAGATAAATTGCATCATTTTTTGGTGCGGTTAAAAAGTTGCGATTACGTAGGTTAAGATCACTTGTTTTGGTTGCATAATTGAGAAGGATCTTTACAAAGTGTGTACCATACATTCCAAACTTATAAATCAATTCATGAAGAGGCTCGAAATGAAAGATAAATGTATAGATGAATTTCTGAGGAAACTGAGAACAGAGTTTGTTCACGAAAATATTTCATTATACTTTTATTTTTAATAATACTAGCCTCGAAACAATTATTAATAATATTTATAAACACCTTTTAGAAACAACCATCATCATCCATTGTTTTTCATAAGTTCAGAAACAATTAATAAGTAAAATAATTATATAGTCATAATCATAAACTGCGAAAAACTCATAAAAACTGTAGAACTTTAAATATTCAAAAGGGTTATTATTTTGAAAAATAATAGAATCCAAAAATAAATTTTAGGATTGAAAAAAAAATTATTCATTTTCGAAAAAATCGAACAATTTTTATGATTAAAAAGAGAAAGCTATTTTTACCAATAAGTTTCAGTATAAATTCTCGCTCTACCGAAGCGTTTAAATAAAATAATTTACTCTTGACAATGTTCTTAATGGTGCTATCGTTTACTGCAATTACCAGAATGTTTTCACAAACATCATAAATACAAGAATTGATAGGACTGCGAAGTAGGTCATTTCATATTATACATCCGGTCCTTCCATATTTTTCAATTAATATTTTTTGCATGCGGAGGTTAAAATTTCGTCACAAACAACGACTTCATATTTTAGTGAAATTTGGATAAGAGTACTAATTTAAAAACAAACATTGTTCTGCGCAAAAAGAGAGGTAAAACTTACTTATAAACACGCGCCACGGTATATGTCATAAGTAAAGATAATGAAAAAATTTAACATACACTTAACATTTTTTTTTTAAACTGCGATTCTATATTTAAAAATATCTCAGTGAATCAGTTAAAAACCTTCAAGCGTGATATTTACTTTAAAAAAATTTTCAATTTTGAAATATTACAGTAAGTTTGTTTAAAATAAAATTGCGTTGTAAAAGTTATTGCGTTTTAAAAGCATAAAAAACAAAACTTATTACAAGCTTGTATCGTAAAAAATTCAATTTACAGAGATAAGACCCAAAACACTATTTTTTAGATGGTTTATTAATACACTTTCCACAAAATTAACCTTTGAACATTTTTGTGACTATTATAATTTTGTATTTTACAATTTCAATGTTGAAATTTTATTTAGTGTTCTAACGATTTTTTAATGTTGACAAAGTAAACAACTTAAAAGGAGAAAATAACGCTAATTTTCATAATTCTCTATTAAAATGACTTAGATAGAGACACATGTCTACCAATATGTACATGTCACATTTATGTATAATCGCCATTAGTGCAAATGGGCTGAGCGCGATACGTACATAACACTGTGAATCAAAGGGTTGATGACGTGAATAGCGTACACATGCTCATCAAGCAGAGTAAATTTGAGATAGTTGAATTCATAACCATATTTCCTAATCTACATAGACGCAAATTCCTAATTATCCTAGACAAAGGATTGGCTTCGATTTATAATTTATATTTTCATCGGCAGCTAGTATTTTTTAACGGTGTCTGACTTAGTACTCAAAATTCGTATTTTATCAAATTTATATATACTTTTTAAATTTTATTCTAAAATCTGTATTCTCAACTTTTGTTACGACATAAGTTAGAATATCATTGAAAATAAGTAATAAAATCCAAACTAACCAATTAAAAACAAAGAAAAAATAAGCAAAATAGTTTCTCTCAAGTATATACTGTTATTTTCAAAGATACGGCGAAAATTAACAACAGTATACACTGACCGCAATTGTATACATTTATATATGAAATCCGCAAGGGTAGCACAATAACCTCCTCTCGCTCCTTCCCATCCCGCAGGTCCCGAAACGCAAAGAAGGGCGAGTTGTGCGCGGACAAAGCCGAGGCTTATCGGGTATAGTCGAGGGCTAGAGCCTCGCTCGGAAAATGACGGCTCCATCAATGAAGAGCCAAGCGCGCGCGTGACGCTGCTGCTGGTGGTGGCGGTGTGCGGCAGCCTGACAAGCGACTTATTATGACACTGCGAGGCTTGCTCTGAAAGCCATAACGACGACGACGACAACGATGTCGACGACTGCCGTTAACGCGAGCGCGCGGCGGTGTTAGGTATATATCGGCAGGTGGAATTCCAAGCAGCGTTGACCGTATATATGGAGACAATACGCGGCAGGACTGGAGAAGCTGTCTCGGGTTCAGTCAGAGCTGCAGCGACGATGTCGGGAGAAAGAGCGAGTTTGCTTTTCACAATGGCTGTCGATTTCGCGAGCGCGAGCGCGTAGGTTCTTTTCACCCCGTCTCTCTCTGCGTCTCTGTCGCTCCTCCCTTCGCGCAGTTGAGTATAGATTACGCCGAATAATGGCGGCGACGGCGGTGTGAGCGCTCGAGCCTCGCATGCTGCTGTTCATTCCCGCCTACGAGCGCATGTGCGCGTGAGAAAGTGTTTATTGTTTTATGATTTTTTCCCATTTCCTGCTGGCGCATTTCGACGCTGCGTGACAATGACGACGACGCGCGCGCACGCGCGAGTATCGGCTGAGTTTTATACGCCAGCGTGAGCTTTAATTATGTCTGGGGAAATTGGATGGGTTCGACTGCTCTGAAGCTCGTTCTCTACCGGCTGGGATTGAGATGAAAGTTTTATATCCCGCGAAATACATGGAGGATAAATTTTTGTAAAATTAATATATTTGGTATAGCTTTATAAATGAATTAGCTGACTTTTTCATAAAAGTCCTGTTGATTTATAGAAAGTAAATCGTCACTTTTCAGATCTTTCAAGCTTAAGGTATAAATGAGTTTGAATTCGTTTAGAAGACATAAAACGCCATCGATGAAAACCTCTTTGGGAGTTGAATGTAGAATGAGAAACTTAAACTCTGACTAGAACTTACTTTAAAAGTACCAATTAAATAGTTTACAAGAGTTAAGTAAATATTTCAAAGAAAGCAGTTCAATTTAAGTAAAATCAAATAAGCAAACTTTATTTTCTTAAGTAAAACCAGATTTTTAAATTATCCCTTTAATCCTAACTAGAAAAATAAGTAGTTTTTATTAAAACGTTTTAATATAGTGTTCATAATGTATTATTTGGCAAAACATTATTTCTTGTGGGAAAAAGACGCTGAACAATTCAGTCGAGAAATAAAGTTGGTCAATATCTGTAATAATATTTGGGAAACGCCAACAAAATTCGGCATATATAAGTAGCGTGCATGAAAAATTGAATAAAAACATGAGTTTGTAGACGCCGAAAGGGATCATACCAGAAAAGGACGGTCGATCGTTATGAAACAAAAAGTATGGGTCTGAACTTTGCATCGTTGGAATGCAACGAAATAATTTCTTATAATTAACTTAAGTTATTAAACAATGGAAATTTCATCTAAACCTTTGTTATAGAGTTATTTTATTCTATAAAACATTAAATTTACACACAAAATTAATATTAATTAGTATAACCATGAAGAAAAATCAAGTTTTTTTTTTATTTCGTTGCACTCCAACGTTGCGAACTTCAGATTAATCAAAAAGTTGAGATTCTGTTAAAGTTCAATAAAGCCAATACAATTTTCCCAAAGTTTTTGCAGAACTTTTGTACGACCGAAAATAGAACAATACATGAACGTAGTTTTTTTTTCTTCTTTCATTTTTACTAATGTATCAATATTTGTCATACACCGTAGTAAATCGATGAAGCAATAACATCAAATTCATTTACAAACTCTGACTCCCATTGCCGACGTTAAAAGTTCAATTACAAATACCAGCAGCACCACGTAAAAATCCAAGCCGATGAAAATATTCGTTCGTTGGCTACTAACGAGGCCAGCCGCGCGTAACCCAATTGCGAATCGAATCACGCGATTACGCATGGCCACGGCGCCGCAGATGCGATTAAAAGTCCGCCGAATAATTGCAACTCGCGCGGAGCGGGCCAGTGGGATCCGATTCAATTGTTCCCTCCTGCAGCTGGAGCGTTTTTCCTCACGACAAAACAACACTCGTTACCGCGGAGCTCAGCTTACGTGTGTCCGCGCCGAATTGAGCCTCGGCCGCGTGCCAGTCTAATATAATTAATGCGGAATTGTGGGACCGCGGATCGAGTGGATTTTCGCGAGAAAATTGATTATAGTCTGCAAATGGAAACTTGTGAGGTAGTCTTGAAAAATCAAGCACCGGCTCTTCCTAATGAGATAATTATATTGATAATTTCGATAGCTTATATGCGTTATGTGTGGAGGTTTTCTATATAGACAAGTTCGGTCGCGTGTAGGCAAAATTGCCAATAGCACCAAGAAAGCTTGTAAGTACGACGGGTATAAATTGCAGATTAGGTTGTTGTTTAGCCCACAGACGACCGCGCTGGTCACTATATTTGCCACTACCAAACTCGCCCATTGCACAGGGCAGATAAGTTTATTATATGAATAGAATTTCTGCAAAAAAATAGGTCGATTCATAAAGAAATTGCCGGTCCTCTAAGGGTTAAGAAAATTTCAAATAAAAAAAATTTAATGTAGAACTCTATAGTGGCTCCTCCTAAAGCATTTCTTCAGAGGAAAAAATATTTTCCTTGTGTATTGCTTATAGAAACATCATTTGCTAAACGATTAAAATTCATTACGTCAAATCAAAATAATTACAAGAGAACGTGACAATTTATTCAAATTACACTATTGTCTTCCCAGAACATATTCTTTTTCCGTAACGCGAGGGAAGCGAAACATCTGTGTAACTAAGATACATCCGCCGCTCATATTGTGAGAATTTATACGAATGTTATATATCAGCATTGTATGCCTTCATTTGTATTATTTAACTGAAAGAATTTTCAATAGGCATCATATTTACCGAAGAGAGAAGAGATCCATTCAAAAAGTTTGCAAACTACTTTTGATAATTGTTTAATAATAATTTAAAATATTTTTTATAAAATCATTGTTTTAGAAGTTTTAAAGATGTCTAAAAAAATACTTCAAGTTTACCTTCCTTTACTTGCACTCTGGTCTATTACTTCATTTGCATCGGCTGTAACTCTAAGTGAGTTCAAAAATGCTAATAAATTAAATAAGAAGCAGAAATATTGAATAATATTTCTGTTTTTATTATCTATGTTTCATCTACTAATGTTATGATTTTTTAATTTCAGCTTGTAAACCTAAGGAATTTTCGATAGAATTCGACAATGGCAAAATAGTTGCCTATGAAAATCCTGTTTTTACTTTCGTATGTAACAGAAAAAATTTAGCTGTTCATCAATATCCAGTAACACCATCAATTAACTTATATTTTTCAAAGTCTCAAGTTTCGTTCAAGGGTATTCTTTAATACTGATATTCAAATATCATATATGGAAAATAAGTATAAACGATTAATATTCATGTTGCTAAAATTGTAGGCAAAACAAAATATCCAGAATTCAATGTTGGAATGAAAAAATTCATTAATACAGAAACAATTGCTCTTGCTAATACATAGGTATAATATTTAAAACTTGTTATATCTTTTAATTAAGAAGTCTGTATTATAAGATGGATAAGACGAGTAATGACATATATAAATGAGGGATAGATTATGCATTAGAAAAAAATTTTTCGAGCGAAAATTATATTTGCAAGTGCAGATATTATCGGTTTGAAAATATATCGAGTAAATACGAGAATTTTTTTCTGTAATTCATCCAATTTTAATGTATAAGAACGTATTCAATATCTTAAACGATTTCGTGTCATGTTACCGAGAGGAAATTTCGGAAATATTTTACGCATGTGACGTGAAGGACTATAATTTATCCAAATTAGTCGATTATGACCTATTTTAACCCCCTTAACTGGTGCGACTTTTACAACTTTTCGTGCCAAAACTGGTAGCCGTAAATAATAATTCTGATGTCAGATTCAGATTCAGCGACCTCAAAAACAGTTGTATACCAAGTTTTGTCCAAATCCGTTGAGAATTGCAAAAGTTATTCAAATATGTACATACATGATCCATTGCCAGATTTGGCACGACTTTTTTTTGTACATATATGATCCATTACCAGTTAAGGGGTTAAATAGTTTTGAATGCAATAGGTCATACCTATTGTAAATAGTTTTCGATGCATCGAATATTTCCGAAATATTTCCTCAGTAACTCCATATGAAATTGTTTAAGGAATCGAATAAGCTTTTATACATTAAAATCGGATAAATTACAGAAAATATTCCCATATTTACTCGTTACATTTTCGAACCGATAATATCTACACTTGGACATTCATTTTTCGCTTCAAAAAATTAATTTTTCTGATGCCTAAACTTTCCTTCATTTACATATTGTTTCTCATCTGATCCGATTTGACCAAACCATAACAAAAATTAATTTCCAACAAGACCTTTGCGGGGTGAGGAACTACC
This sequence comes from Torymus aiolomorphi, assembly GCA_036365515.1. Classification (NCBI taxonomy): domain Eukaryota; kingdom Metazoa; phylum Arthropoda; class Insecta; order Hymenoptera; family Torymidae; genus Torymus; species Torymus aiolomorphi. The sequence goes on from CM070876.1 coordinate 145,748,836, forward strand.
TTAACTTTCATTTTGTATGATACATTAAAATTATTTAAAAATATTTAACATATTATTTTGCTATTGCGTAAAACTAATTATAGAAGAGCGATAACGGAAACACTTTGAAAGATTGTTCATTTGGCATGTTGAAAATATCTAATAAAGGGTAAATATTCAAATTGCATAATATAGATAAAATAAACAAGATATTGAATGCGTTGTGAATAAGTGAGGTATGATATTCTGCAGCAAAAAGTTGCCAGAGATTTTGGAAAATAAGATTTTTGAAGAAATTTCTAATTGTATACAAACACAATTATGTCAAGACTTAGGAATCATAGATGATGCCGATGTTTATTAAGCAGACATCAAGAAAAACTTCGGACCAATGAACGTTTAGGACCGATCTCTTTCCGTTACTCATCCAGAAATAATTCCACCGAGAATACAGAGTAGAGCTGTAAATAAGGTCATAACAATTGCACCTCAAGTACAAAATGAAGATGAAAGTAGTTATGTAACACCTTTGCCTCTTGTACCACAAACACAGGCAACAACTGGGAATAAAATCACAACAATTGCACCCCCAGTACAAAATGGAGGTGAAAGTAATTATGAAATAGCTTCTGCATCAAATAAAGATCAAAACAAAAAGGTACATAAGTCATTAGTATCAAATAATTTTAATTAATTCCTTATGCTGACATTGTTTAAATTAAAATATGAAAACTGATCTTATTTATTATCTTTTTATATTAATGGTACTATATTGAAGTTATGTAAGCAAATCTTAAGTTATGATCATAAACAAATAAATTACATTATTTTAACTTCATGAAAGAAACAAATACACAGTTAAAATTTTTTGTAACTTAACTAAATGTTAAACTATTAGCTTCACATAACAATAAATTTTAAACTTTTTAAACAGGTGAACATTATTGAAGGTGTTGACTCTATTATTAAATTATTAATAGGGTAGGAAGATTATATAAATATTTTAACAGTAGATTTATACCTATACGAAACATTGTCGATCGTTTACTAACTAAAGCTTCAAGTGGCGTTTTTGGGTGAGTTTATTAACGTAGCTTTTACTAATAAAATGAGATAGTTGTTTACATAAATAAGGATAAATATAATATCATGACCTTTACCGAGATCTTACACGACTTCAAAAAGTTCATCCTTCAAGACCCCTTGTCCGTGAACGACAAAATAATGAAAACCAAAACGTCGTTTCTTTTACATTCGGACTTTTGGAGGCATATGCAGTTTATGAACAATATGAACCAGTACGTATTTATTAAAACTATTATTATCATGTTGATACAAATAAACGGAAAAAATGGTAATGATATAAAAACATTTTATAGATCCCAATTATCAATTTAAAAAAATACTCGGTGACTACTACTATCAAGAATCTAGAATTCATAGCAACAGTTATTATGGACTTCAGTGAAAATGTTTGCCAAACGAGTCTGATAAATTTCAATGTCGCCAATAAGTAAGAAACGACGTTTATGGATCATATACTTCTATTGGTAATAATATATTGGAACTTTTCGCTTCGACATGGCATAACGACATCTACTTAGCAGTCGGAAGCAATATTGCAAACACAATGGCAGCATATCTCACAAGAGGATATTTTGATTGTGAAAAGTATCGACCTGTACAAAATTCATAAAATATCTCAACATATAAGTATTTATGAAGTTTCTTGATTCTAACACCCAACATAAATTATTATAATATTTAATTATTATCGTGAAAATAAATTATTCTCGGGCAAGCGCGAGCTAATTACCTAGAGTGGAAATTCACTGTAGGATTTACTCTTGTCCACGAGATCTGGTGAATTTAATCATTATCGTTGTTTAAGATTACGTTTTTAGAATAAATTTTCAAAAGTCTATATTTTATATTACAATATAATTAAATAAAATACAAAATAATTTGATTTTACATTGCAATTTACTTTTTAGATCCTTTACGTCTAAAACTGTATGCACTACCTTTGATTTAAAATTATAAACTATTTTATTGTAAAAATAAGAATGTCTTCATTCAAAGACAAAACTGTGTTCAAGTTTAAATTTTCTTCATCTTAGAAGTCTCTTATTCGAAGAGTTGGCTCTCACCTAAACAGTAAGATATCTCGGTTCTATGGTACTTGCTATATACCCTTGTTTTTTACATTAATGCTAACTCACTAAACAGTTAAATTTCTTTGAGGAAAGTAATGTTATTTTACTAAGCCAAGGGCTAAGAAGCTTCTAGCTAATCTTATTTAATAATTCATTAAAATAAATAAGTAAATAAAAAGTAAAATATGCACGAAATGTACGCACGACTTTGATAAAGTTTAATGAATTAGGGGAGCATTAATACTCGAGCAGCAGTATTGGAATTTTTTCGAAAACTAAAATCAAATACTTGGTACTATTCAAAATATACAAACAATTGGTATCAAATAAAATCCGTTAAACTAAATTGAATTACTTGAACTTAATTGAAACTACTCATATTGATTTATTTGTAATATATTAAACTAGTAGAAAGAAATTGATTGTAACTATGCTAAGCTATTCGACCGATTTCAATTAACTTGAAACAACTAACAATACTCAAAACACATGTCATTTATTTAAAAACGCATTTTAATAAATAGTACATTACGATACAAGTGCGTGAAGTATTAGGCGATTTACGCACGGGTGCTATTGCGTACCAGTGCGTAAATCACTTACGCATATGCGTACCGTACACTATTTTTTTTAACTCAGCGTGGGTAATTTTCTACTTTTATGCTTGTGTATATATAGTGTGCGTAGTGTCCGATTTGCGCGTTTTGAAGTAATCACTTCGCACACTAGGCCGCACAATGCGCAAATTAGGCACTTCGCACACTATAAACAGGCATGAGAAGTAGAATTTTGTATACGCAATTGAAAAATAGTTCATTTTTAGTGATGCACGCACGGGTATGGTTTGTCCCCCGAGCGAAGCGAGAGCGACAATAACACCCGTGCAACAATCACCCGTTTCACCCATATGAATCAAACTTTATTTTTTTTAACGAAGTGAACAAAACTTGGAGAACAATGAGTATACAAGCGACAATCACTCGAGTCAAGGACAAGATAAGAAGGTAGGAATAAGGGCGTGGAAGGCGGCAGCATATAGAGTATACTCTCCGGGATTCGCGCTCTTTCCACCACGTGGTCGACTTACCAGGTTTCCCGCGCTTTTCACCATGAGGTCGGCTCTCGGTCTCGTGCGCGAAGTAAAATGATCAGCGCATAAGCGTACTTCGTGCACACCGTGTGTAAAACAGCTACTTTGTACACGCATAACAAGCACGAAAAGGCGAGTTTCACACATTTCGTTAAAAAAAGAATTGAATCTTTGACAATTGAAAAATGTAAACTCTTTTCATTTTTAAGATAGATTTTCCGACAACAATTACACAAACCCACAAAAAGAAAAAATGGTATGATCCAGTGACTAGACTACCATATTTTTATGGTGGTGGCATTTTTCCCTTAAGGACACTCACTGGCTAAAACCGACCTTTTGCATGAAAATTTATATAATAACTGTAGTTTTAATAGTTCTAATAAATAGAATATGCCTTTTATATATATTTTTTTTAAACACTCTTCCCTTTACCTCGCACTATCACTGCATTCTCCCGCAGGGTACATGCGTATGCACGTCTCCTGTGGTGTGAGAAAACCCACAGCGGGCAGAGGAGTCAAACTTGAGTATGTTCAAAAATAGGGTCAGGTTATCCTCCCCTGCCTGCCGTCTGAACACAATTAATGAGCTCTCTGTCGGTACAGCAGAACGGTTGCCATCCAACAGTTAAAAACTGCCAATTTGTTACTTGGATGTTCACTCTGCCATGCGCCCAAAAAGGCTAATAATGGGCTGACTGCGAACCGTAGTCTTACTGACAATGAGGCACGTGATCAATTTTTATCTGCAAAAAGTCAGAGGTGCCCGGGCCGGGAATAGAACTCGGGTCTTCCGGGCCACCGCAGCTCTAAATATGACTTTTATATAATACTAACAATAAGATATTTGGCATGACGGAAAAAAATTTTTAAAATAAAATTGATTCATGTTTTATTGTGTTTCCATACTCATACAACTGAATACATAATAAATTTTATCTAATAACATTTTTAGGACAATTACAGTCCTGGAAAACTTCATTCACAATTAACAATTTCTATGGTTGTTTACATAAAAATGAAACTTATCTAGTAATACTTAAATATTTAGTCTACTGTTGAATATTTTAATATTTAATATCTTCACTATGGACAGTACCGAGAACCGAGCATAACTCGCTTCGAAGACAGACTAAAACTTTCTCGAAAATTTTCTTCTTGAACTCTTCCGGAACATCTTTGTGCCTGTAAAAGTTTAAATCATTTTATTAGTGGAGGTATACAAATTGAGCATAAATTACTAGTTTTCTACAAAATAGAAAAATATATTACTCTGGAGACTGAATTTCCGACAGTGAGACCGAACAATCGGTTAAATGTCCACCATTGAGAATTCCAACACCGCTAGCTGTGGTGCCAATCAGTACTTCTCCCTTGACACTGTTTTTCTCGGGATTTTTATCGGCGGCACCTAAAATTTATTGAGATGAAGTGTAAGTTTTATAATTAGATATAAAATTATTAATAATGGATGAAAAAACCTCGTCTTACCTCTGAATACAATTGCAGTTTCTCCCAATACAAATGAGACGATTTTTGAAGCAGGGTGTGTAGTTACGGCTAACTCTTCACGATCAAATGAAAAGTAAGCCTCCACACCATCATAAACTACTTGTTCGCCGTCAATAGGCAACGTGAATAAATCTCCGTTTTGATTGCAATCTAAAATATTAATTATTATCAATAATTAAATTGCGTAAACCTATAAATTATTCGTTTAAATTTGAAAATAAATCTAATAAATAGATACCCTAATTTATAATTAGTGTTCTTTAACATACCAGCGGATTGTTGAATTTTTACACACAGACTTACAAACAAATAACGAAGTATTTTTACAATATCGACTAATCACATCGCAAATAAAAGCGTTATATTCAATTAGAGATTTATCACGCTGATTCTTTTATAAATGGAAATAAATACTAAATGACTCATTTTTAAATAAATATAAAGTTTGTCTCTTACTTTATTTTTCGATGTAAAAAGTGCTAATGTAAATCAACCGCAAAACGTGATCATTAATATTAGTTATATTACATAGCAAAAATATATTACAAAAATTTCCGTGATAATCTACGGGAAAAGCTTTTAAAAGTTATTCTTTAATTATGATATCATTACAACTTACCTAACATTTCAGCAGAGGCACTGAGAAATAAAATTGCGAGTGCAAAAAACTGTGTGATAAACATTTTGATCGTTGTTGTTACTGTACTCTGAAAATATTAAATTTTTACAATGAAGCATTTTTATATAAAATATTTTGAATCAAAATATCTCTGGTAAAAAAAAACTAAAGTAATCTAAATTTTCGAAATTTTCACAAGCCCCTTAAAAGATTTTGTATAAATCACATTTAGAGAAATACTAAACCGTATTCCTTGAAAAGCAATGAAATATAATTATAATAGTTTGTGATTTCAATAGATACTTTTGCATTTCTATGATTAAAGGAAATATCTTCATATATTATTATTATTATGTTGGTGATAAATTATGTGATTTTGTAGCTATTACAGATCTCTACATCGTATTTTTCGTTATTCTAATTTAATTTTTAGTATTTGTTAATGATTTTAATTGCTTTTTATTGAGAATAAGTTCAAGGACAGTGGATGATAACGATAATTAATGAAAATTTGAAAATGAAAAATATAAAGAAAAAATGGTAAAGTGGTGATAAATATGTTATCAACACCTTATTTAATGTTTTCTTAATATCACTTTTATTTTAAAATTTTCCTTAATTATTCTTGTCATTCACTAAGGTAAAGTACCCGAATCCTGGACAGTCATAAAATACTACTATTGCTGATAAATTTGAGAACGATGTTCATTTATTAGTGTAATTTACATGTGTTATTAACAGTATCTTATTAATTGAAGTCTTAAATTTCGATTCATTCCTTAGAATTCACAAATAAAAATTTTGAGACTGTGTTTGACAGCCAAAAGTATGTCCAGCTTTATATACGCCCGTTAGTTTGCTATACCCGAATGCGGGACACAATGTAATTTCGCTGTCCAGATTTTGTGGCGATGTTCTAGTATTGCTCCCGAAGATAGAAATCAAGATAATCTATTTTGTCCTCGTATGATCTCGAAATCTCGAATAATCGAATCCATCTCGAACTCGAAAAGGAGTAAGTAAAAGCCGAAGGTTTGGCGCGCTGATTAACGCTAGTACAACTAAAATCGATAAGAAAAACGAAAAGTTGAATTAGAATTACGAAAAATATGATTTGGAAAAAGTATGTTGGCAACTTATTGCACTAAAATTAAAAATATTAACTTTAAAAATTATTTTTTAGTATAAAATTTCATATGTCTTACCCATCAACTCAAATACCTTAATTGAATGAATCTCAAGATCGAAGCTCAACAATTTCGAGAGTTAATTTCAATTTTGGAAACAATTTTATTAAGTTTAATTAGGTAAGCATGATGATTGTATTTACGTATTCAAGAAGTAATGGGGCCTTAATTAATAGTTTCTTACAAAGTGAAACCTTGTTTATAAGACATGCTTCCTCAAAGAGGAAGTTTTGAAATTATTTTATTTGTATAGATGTGTAAGTTTGGAAATACGTATAATATGTATGTATCTTTAGTAACCGGCCATTGCTAACAAAAAAAATGTGTTCGTGACCCCAATAATATACGTTTTATTAATTATTACATTCAACAAAATGGATAAATGAATAAATTTTTTCATACAAGTGTTACCAGCATTCCACTCAAACATATATTTTACAGTAGGTGTTGTATAAATGTACTGGAACATGTACGCATATGTTTTCTTACAAATCTACATATTGGCCTCATAATAATAACTAACGACAAAAAAAAATCAAATATATTAATTTTTAATTCGTCATTTTTGTAATTTATTTATGATTATAAATAATATATATTGATATTAAATAAATATTTTAAATACATAAAACAACAACTTTTGTGTATGTATTATGCATTTGAAGTTGGCATCATAAAGCTGAATAAAAATTTTGCATGAATAAATGAAGTAACTAAAAATTTTTATTATTTATAACCTTTATCTTTATATTAATTTATTCTATAAAATTCTAAATATTTATGAAAACGTTATACAAACTCAAATTAAAACCAGATTAGAAAATTTTCATTTCCCCCTAATTAAAAGAGGGTCGGGTGATGTTTAGACAATTTACTATATTGTTGAAGTCAACTAGCGAATTAATTGTATTTGATTTATGTATTCAGACTATGTAGTATGGAAAAATTTTAAATGTTGAAGGTTCAGATCCCAAGGTTGGTATAAAAAATTCAAAGATTGAAGAGATTGGACTTTAAATAAATATTCGAAAATGTATGAACTCTAACTAAGAGAGGCCGCGAACCCCGGATCACGGATTCGGCTCAAACTTTGCGATATGTTTTTGGATGTAGAAATATAAAGAAAGCTGCAATATTAGACCCTAACGCTCAAAAAAAACTTAAGTTCTGCGCCTTTTTAGCTTTATTTTGAAAAAAGGCTTGAAAAAAACCTCTTCTTGAAACGGTAACCATTTAACTCCAGGAAGTCTTAAATATAATTTCAAAAATAGAAAATAAAACTAAAGAAAATGAGCTTTCATTTGCCTTTTTAAGAATTAGAAAATGTTGATTCCTTCCAAAGTTATAAAAGTTTAAAATAGAGCATCGAAAATGCACTGTTTAATCCCTAAAATTAAACTATTCGACTGCCGGCATATTTTGATGCACTTTCGATGCTCAACTTTAAACTTACATAACTTTTGAAGGAATCAACATTTTTTAATTCTTAAAAAAGCAAATGAAATCTCATTTTCTCTAGTTTTATTTTCTATTTTTGAAATTATATTTAAGACTCCCCACGGAGTTAAATGGTTACCGTTTCAAGGAGAGGTTTTTTTAAGCCTTTTTTCAAAATAAAACTAAAAAGGCGCAGAACTTCAGTTTCTTTGAGCGTTAGGGTCTAATATTGCAGCTTTCTTTATATTTCTACATCCAAAAACATATCGCAAAGTTTGAGCCGAATCCGTGATCAGGAGTTTGCGGCCTCTCCTAGTAAGCATTGAAGTTTTGTAAAATATTAATTTGTTGAAAATTTAATAGCACAATTATCACAAAATTAGTAGCAGATTTCTCCATCCTCACCCATGTGAGGATCACCAACTTCACTTACATGTATCGAACGTTATTTTTTTCTTTTCAACGGAGTGAGCAAAACTAGATTTTTGTGTCCGTCGAGTGTGAAATTTGTCGTACCACATACAAAACTTCAATATCTTCCATCTTTTTATTTTTTATGCTAAACTTGGGATTTGAACCTTCCAAATTTCCAACTTTTGAATGGTCTAAACATCAACCCCCCCCCCTCCCCTTAATTGGGGGAAATGAAAATTTTTGAAATCTGATTTTAATTTGTTTTCATAAATATTTAGTATTTTATTGGAATAGCAAAATTAAAATGCGCCTATTATTTTGTTTCTGTAGTTATGAACGCGATTTGTTACTATGATGTAGTTTTAATTAGTGATAAGCTAATTAGATACATACATTTTTTAAGCAACAAAACCAATGTTTTTATTCTATTTTAATTATTTAGTAGTTCTAAATACTTGAATTTCAAAATTCAAATCTAGCGGATCCTCGAGCCTATTTAATGCAGACCAATCAAACCAATCTTTAAATGCTTCACAACATCCGCCCATCATTTTTTTAAGAGTGGATAAATTAATACAGAAATAAAGGTTATGAATAATAAAAATTTTATAGTTACTTCATTTACTCGTGGAAAATTTGTATTTAACGTTATGATGAACTTTAAACGAATCATACATACACAATAATTGTTGTCTCATTTATTTAAAATATTTATTTAATATCAATATATACTATTTATTACCATAAATAAAATAGTATAATAAACAATGAATTTTTTGTCAAAAATGACGAATTAAAAAATTAATATATTTGAGTTATTTTTATCGTTAGTTATTACTATCGGGCAAATATGTAGATTTGTAACAGTATGCATTATTGTATTCATAATCTTGTACATCAAGAAAACATGTGAGTACATATGCCAGTACATTTTAATAAAAATATGGCATTTCAAATTCTTAAAAATACCTATTATACAATATGTATGACTGGAACGTTGATAACACTTGTATGAAATAATGAATACATTTTTTCGTACAAGTGTTATCAGCGTTCTACTCAGACATACTCTATAATAGGTATTTTTAAAATTTATTCATTTATCCATTTTGTTAAATGTAACAATTGATAAAACGTATATTATTGCGCATCACGAAGACAATTTATTTTATCTATAGCAGGTTATTTAAGATACATATATGTATTTCCAAACTTACACATCTATACAAATAAAATAATTTCAAAGCTTCGTCTTTGAGGAAGCGTTTCTTATAAATAAGGTTTCACATTGTAAGAAACTATTAAGTAAGGCACCATTATTTCTTGAATACATAAGTACAAGCATCGTGTTTACCTAATTAAACTTCATAAAATTGTTTCCAAAATTGAAATTAACTCTCGAAATTGACGAGCTTCGATCTTGAGATTCATTCAATTAAGGTATTTGAGTTGATCGTTAAGACATATGAAATTTTATACTAAAAAATAATTTTTAAAAGTTAATATTTTTAATTTTAGTGCAATAAGTTGGCAACATACTTTTTCCAAATCATATTTTTCGTAATTCTAATTCAACTTTTCGTTTTTCTTATCGATTTTAATTGTACTAGCGTTAATCAGCGGCACCCTTCGTCGATTTTTTCTTACTTTCTTTTCGATTTCGAGATAGATTCGATTATCCGAGATTTCGAGATCGTTCGAGGACAAAATAGATTATCTCGAATTCTCGAATTCTCAAATTATATAAGGCATTATTATTAAGCATAAGTTAAAGAATACTTAGTGGTTGGCAACGATAATTGAGGAAAATTTTAAAATAAAAATGATATTAAGAAAATATTAAATAAGTTATTGATAACATACTTATCACCACTTTACCATTTTTTCTGTATATTTTTCATTTTCAAATTTTCATTAATTATCGTTGTCATCCACTGTTCTTGAACTTATTCTGAATAAAAAGCAGTTGAAATCATTAAGAAAAACTAAAAATTAAATTAGAATAACGAAAAATACGATGTAGGGATCTGTAATAGCTACAAAATCACATAATTTATCACGAACAGAATAATAGTAACATATGAAGATATTTCCTTTAAGGACATTCTCCGGGTCGAAACAGCAATTTTAGTTTTTATACTTTTAAATAATGTTTTATTAATTTGATAATCTAAGAGTAAGTACATGTAACAAATATATACTTGAAAGAACATAAGACAATTTTTTTCAGACAAATTCAGGCAATAGTCACTATGGTATTGTTACAATTAAAGACAAAAAGTTCAATAAGTTCTTTAAATATTTTTATTTTTTATCCGATCTTAATGAAATAAAGCTTATTTTGTTCGTTAAGAAATTTCAGGGGGAGTATCGATGGGAAAATTTATGATACGAGTTACCAGTACGGCGCAATATCAATTTGTTTAAGAAAGTTTTGATGAAAACTTGACTTGCTTTTCTTAAACAAATTAATATTGCGCCGTACTGGTAACTCGTATCATAAATTTTCCCATCGATACTCGCCCTGAAATTTCTTAACGAACAAAATAAGCTTTATTTCGTTAAGATCGGATAAAAAATAAAAAAATTTAAAGAACTTATTGAACTTTTTGTCTTTAATTGTAACAATACCATAGTGACTATTGCCTGAATTTGTCTGAAAAAAATTGTCTTATGTTCTTTCAAGTATATATTTGTTACATGTACTTACTCTTGGATTATCAAATTAATAAAACAGTATTTAAAAATACAAAAACTAAAATTGCTGTTTCGACCCGGAGAACGTCCTTAATCATAGAAATGCAAAAGTCTCTATTGCAATCACAAACTATTCCCTATAATTATATTTCATTGTTTTTCAAGGAATACGGTTTAGTATTTCTCTAGATGTGATTTATACAAAATCTTTTAACCCATTAATGCGCAAAACGCTAAATTTGGACATGAAACTTCGAGCCCACTGTGCTGTTAGAAAAACAAATCCATTTTTGTTCAAAATCCTATATAAGGGGTTTTCGGGGATGCTCTTTCAGAATCTGGTACTTATTTTGTAAAAAACGATCAAAATCATTATTTTTTTTGCATTTAAAAAAAAAGTCACGAATTTTGAACGTTTTTTTTTTTTTAAATCAATTTTTACTAACGTTTCTGCATTCAAATAAGCAAATTATTGCCAGAAATCGTGTCCTCGATGTCTGAGGTTTTCAAAACCCTGGTTGAGAACTTTTTTTCCCCCTTAGTTTTTCCAAAATGGCGGTTTTTGTGAAACAGCATGACCTTAAATTTCGTGATTTTTTTTCTTGACAGCTTTGAACCTTACGAAAAAAATTTATAGAACAAAAAATGTTTAGAATCTTCAAAAAAAAAATGTGTGAATTTTTTCAAAAATTTTTGAGCCATTTTAGAATTTTTCAAAAATAGGCCATTTTAAAAAATTTCAATTTCACTCAAAAACTTCTGGAAAAATTTATAAATATTCTTTAGATGATTCCGAGCACTTTTTGTTCTATAACTTTTTTTCGTAAAGCTGATTCTTTTCAATAAAAAAAAATTATCAAAGTATTTATTACGTAATGGAGAAAAAGTTACAATGGTTTGAAGACAGGGCATAATCGTCATTTCATTACTGCAAAGTATACAACGTTGTATGCTTCATATAAAAATACCCAAAATAGAAAACAACATTCTAAAAAGAAAAAAAATTAAAAAATAATAAAAAAATAAAAAAAAAAAACAAAAAAAAAACGATTCTGTTATCGTCTACCTCCTCGTGGTGAGAACTGGGCAACGCTGTATCATATTATATACGTATAGTGGCAAAGTGACGATTATACTGTTATCAAACCGAACAATTCTTTGATAATTTTTATATTGAAAAGCATTAGCTTTACGAAAAAAAGTTATAGAACAAAAAGTGCTCAGAATCATCTAAAGAATATTTATAAATTTTTCCAGAAGTTTTTGAGTGAATTTCAAATTTTTCAAAATGGCATATTTTTGAAAAATTCTAAAATGGCTCAAAAATTTTTGAAAAAATTCACACATGTTTTTTGGATGATTCTAAACATTTTTTGCTCTATAACTTTTTTTCGTAAGGTTCAAAGCTGTCAAGAAAAAAAATCATGAAGTCTAAGGTCATGCTGTTTCACGAAAATCGCCATTTTGGAAAAACTAAGGGGGAAAAAGAAGTTCTCAACCATGGTTTTGAAAACCTCAGACATCGAGGACGCGATTTCTGGCAATAATTTGTTTATTTGAATGCAGCAACGTTAGTAAAAATTGATTAAAAAAAAAAACGTTAAAAATTCGTGACTTTTTTTTTAAATGCAAAAAAAAATAATGATTTTGATTTTTTTTTTACAAAATAAGTGCCAGATTCTGGAAGAGCATCCCCGAAAACCCCTTATATAGGATTTTGAACAAAAATGGATTTGTTTTTCTAACAGCACAGTGGGCTCGAAGTTTCATGTCCAAATTTAGCGTTTTGCGCATTAATGGGTTAAGGGGCTTGTGAAAATTTCGAAAATTTAGATTACTTCAGTTTTTTTTTACTAGAAATATTTTTATTCAAAATATTTTATATAAAAATGCTTCATTGCAACAATTTAATATTTTCAGAGTACAGTAACAACAACCATCAAAATGTTTATCACACAGTTTTTTGCACTCGCAATTTTATCTCTAAGTGCCTCTGCTGAAATGTTAAGTAAGTTATAATGATATTATAATTAAAGAATATCTTTTAAAAGTTTTTCCCGTAGATTATCACGGAAATCTTTATAATATATTTTTGTTATGTTATATATAACACTTTTTACATCGAAAAATAAAATAAGAGGAAACTTTTTAAAAATGAGTCATTTAGTATTTATTTCCATTTATAAAAGAATCAGAGGATGAATCTCTAATTGAATATAACGCTTTTATTTGCGTTGTGATTGGTCAATATTGTAAAAATACTTCACGTTATTTGTTTGTAATTGTGTATGTAAGAATTCAACAATCCGCTAGTATGGTAAAGAACACTATAATTATTAATTAGGGTATCGCTATTTATTAGATATATTTTCAAATTTAAACGAATAATTTATAGGTTTACGCAATTTAATTATTGATAATAATTAATATTTTAGATTGCAATCAAAACGGAGATTTTTTCACGTTGCCTATTGACGACGAACAAGTAGTTTATAATGGTGTGGAGGCTTACTTTTCATTTGATCGTGAAGGGTTAGCCGTAACTACACACCCTGCTTCAAAAATCGTCACATTTGTATTGGGAGAAACTGCAATTGTATTCAGAGGTAAGATGAGTATTTTTTCATTCATTATTAATAATTTTATATCTAAATATAAAATTTACACTTTATCTCAATAAATCTTAGGTGCCGCCGATAAAAATCCCGAGAAAAATAGTGTCAAGAGAGAAGTAATGATTGGCACCACAGCTAGCGGTGTTGGAATTCTCAATGGTGGACATTTAACCGATTGTTCGATCTCACTGTCAGAAATTCAGTCTCCAGAGTAATATATTTTTCTATTTTGTAGAAAACTAGTAATTTATGCTCAATTTGTATACCTCCACTAATAAAATGGTTTAAACTTTTACAGGCACAAAGATGTTCCTGAAGAGTTGAAGAAGAAAATTTTCGATAAAGTTTCAGTCTGCCTTCGAAGCGAGTTGTGCCCGGTTCTCGGTGCTGTCCATAGTGAAGATATTAAATATTAAAATATTCAACATTCGACTAAACACTTAAGTATTACTAGATAATTTTCATTTTTATGTAAACAAAGATAGGAATTGTTTATTAACTTTTCCACAACTATAACTGTCATAAAAAAATGTTATTAGATAAAATTTATTATGTATTCAGTATTATGAGTATGGAAACACAATACAAAATAAATCAATAAAAGAAAATATTACTTATTGTCTATAAATTTATTGTAAAGTTAAATTGAAACATTTAATGTTGATTTTTTTAATAAACATTATTATTATTGTTACTATAGTCCAGCGGCCACAAATGTATTTCGTGGCACTTTTATGTGATCGGCTACACCCAAGTTTTTCTTATATATTTTTACCCACTGAATCCAAAAAACTTGGGTGTTTTGTCGAAAAGTGGTGCCATTAATTGTTATTAACAATTTTTTTTTAACAAATTGTAAACTGCAAAATTTTGTTCCGAAAACACGAAAGTGTTAACCTAAAGAAATTTAGGTTAACTGGCACATTCTGAAACAAAAGGTCCTTATAAACTTTGACGTAACACCCTTAGTTTTTGAGATATTCGCGTCTAAAGTTTGTAAAATCGCGTTTTTTGCAAAATTCAACCGCTTGTTATTTTGATGGAATGCAATGAATTTTTAACTTTCAGGGCTCCAAATGTTCATCAAATATTGAATTTTGCAAATATGTTTATTCGACTTTAAGGTTTCAATAGTATCGGTTCCTGGAGAGCTCTGCAGACCGCGTGGTTTAGGGCGCTCGAACACTGATTTGACACCCTCGCGCGCTTGAATCGATATTATCGATGGTCTTTAAACCTTAAAGTCCAATAAACATATTTGCAAAATTCATTATTTGTTGAACATTTTAAACCCTAAAAATTATAAATTCGCTTTATTCCATCAAAGTAACAAGCGGTTGAATTTTGCAAAAAACGCGATTTTTCAAAATTTAAACGCGAAAATCTCAAAAACTAAGGGTTTACGATAAAATTTATAAGGATCTTTTTGATTCAGAATGTGCCAATTAACCTAAAAAAAAGGTTTTCAGAACAAAATTGTGCATCCTACTTAATAATTGTTAATAACAATTAATGGCACCACTTTTCGACAAAACACTCAAGTTTTTTGGATTCAGCGGGTCCAAAAAATACATAAAAAAAACTTGGGTGTAGCCGGTCACATAAAAGTGCCACGAAATACATTTGTGGCCGCTGGACTACAATAAAATATACGTGACGCATGTTTTGGTTCAACATGAGATGATCCCATATTTTCATATTGGTAATACATATACATTCTTTACTATGTTCATGAAGTTACATTAATTAGTGTGCACTAGACCATGCAGACATACAGAACACAAGTTTTGTTAACGGCCCTCCCGCCATCTTATGAATATGTAGACCAGCCGCTCATCCATGCGTCAAACTAAAATGCTCGAAGTGGCACAAGAAGAAGTGGAGAACGAGGAAGAAGTTTGTCCAGTGCAACTTCGTCTTGTACGAGGTATACTTATATACGTAGGTACGAGCAAAAACGGAATTTCGTTCTCCGTAATTATCTCCGCCGCCTGTTTTCTAGCGCCTTTTTGTCCCTGAAATAATTCTTCCTCTCCTCGTTGAGGACAGCATATATGCCAACCACGCAGCGCCCTAGTTAACGAAATAAAATCGCGTTAAAAGTTTTTAATAACTCATTTGTACTACTGCTGAATATTTCTTTATCTCATTTCTACTAATATTCCTTAGAACTCATCATATTGAACCGCGTTTCGTTTGTAATTGCTATTACAAATTGAAACGATCAAACTCAGTCAGCTTACCGTTTTATAAGAGTGAACTATTAATAGCAGCTTCAAATGTAAAATCTAGAGAAATTGTAAAAGATATTAACGACGTTATTGAAAAGCTTTCTTACAAACCACATTTGTCAACTTTTCATCATATTTCTTCATACGTATAGAAAGAATAATCACTTACGCATTGAGAAAGAGAATATTAAAAGAAAATACCGTTCGAAAGTAATCTACCCAGTTCTCGATCGATGATTAGAAAATAAGACGCAATTTACTAGTTGATCGATGGGGATTTATTCCACTGCAAAAGATTAGCCGTCTTTTCCAGACCTGAAAAAGTTGTGCGATGATGAAACCGTGAGAACAGAGAAAATACATCGTCTTGATCATAAAACCCACTCTGAACTTTGGAAAATATTCTTTGAAGAAGCTATTTGCATTCATTCATTATAAATTGAAAAATCTGAAGAAGTTGGTCGCGAAATATAAAATTTCACGATATGGACAACAAAATAAATATATTAATTCACATATTTTAATTTACGTATTCAAAGAGATTTATAATAAAACATACTTAAATGTTTTATAAAAATACTTTCAAGATATTTTTTATTTAGGTATACAATGTGGAAACGTTTCGAGCCACTTACAAATGGATTTCACAATCTCTATTCTGTGCTCGAGTCCTATTTTAAACTATTCTCTATTGGGCCAACAAAAATTCTCCTCGCACGGCATTTTGTTCCATTACAATAAAAGCTTTGCAAGAACATTTGTAACCCTGCGAAAGAGGAATTACGGAAAAGTGTATGAAGTTCCGTCGCAAAATCACGAAAAATGGTTTTTTCATCGCCCCATTTTTTACTTCGTCGTCTTGGTAACTTGCTTATTTTCTTAACTGTTTCACCACTCAACAAGTTGAAGACTTCAGACTCTATATTATAATGAAATCAATCAAATTTTAACTTTCTGATGTAAATCTCTATAGATTTGTTTAATATTAAATCGGAAATTTGTCCAACGCTTTTATATAATCTATCTGATGTATGGATTCAAGAACGCAAATATACGCATATCCCGACTACCCGGTTGCTTTGTTCTTTACGGTATTAGTGGTTATGAGTTCTATGCGATAAACACATAGTTATAAATAGAGTGATGGATATTCAGTAGTAAATCAGCAACATTTTTTTTGAGATATCGCTTTGAACGTGTCGCAATGATACCCGAAAGTATTTTTCATCAATAACTGTACATAGGAAGAAATAAAACAAAATGCATCGAGAATTATACAGCGCTTCCTTTGGAATCAAAATCATAATGAGAATTTAATAGACTGCATAAACGCTTGCCATAAGAGGCCAAATTTGATTTGTGAGAATTGAATTCATTGAATTGCTGTCTACAACAAAGCAGGGCGCAGTAACCACGAGAAATGTATTTCGACGCACTCTCTTGAAAAATAAAACAGGAAAGCGCCAATTTCATGATAGATAGAACTTTATCCATCTAATAAAGGTATATAAACTCGGGCTCCGAGCTGGTAAAGCGGTAAAAGCCACATTTCGCAGCATCGCGATTCTCCTCGCAGCTGCATCTGTATACGAGCGCGAACTTTGTCCCTCTCTCTCTTCTCTTCGTTTCTCGACCTCCTCCATCGCGGGTACGCAGGGGGTGTGTGTAGGTAAAGCTGGGTCGCTGTGCTATCGATCTCTCCGGGCTCGCGCTCGCTCGGCCCACACCTGGCTCGAGCGCTCTCCCCTGCGCGCGCGCCACCCTCCTCTCTCCGCGCGTGGATACACTCTGCAGGAAAAGCCCTCTCTCTCCCCCGTTTCGTCTTTTCTCGCTCTCACTCTGTTTAAACTCTCCTCTCTCCTTCGTGGCCCGCTTTCCTTCCTCCTCTTTTTTTCAGAGAGCCACCCGACGAGAGAGCGAGGCCTATTTCGCGTCCGCGGTCCATTATATTCCGACCTCCTCTCTCTTTCTCTCTCTCCCTCTCGCGTTATTCGTCGCGCCGCGGCCCGGGGCGAGAAGTCATCGTGTCGTCGTCGAGAGCGAGCGGCAGGGGTCGCGCGAGATGCGAGGAAAAGAGAGACAGAAAGAGATAATAAAACGCAAGAGAGAAGCAGAATCGTTGACGATCCGAGAGCGCTCTCGGGGATCAAGTGCACGCGTGGCTGCTGATTCGCCGCGATGCGCTAAGCACGCTGGGGTAATATACGTAAGCAAACAGCTCGCTGGACGGCTCGTATAGGATGAGGAGGAGATCGAAGATACGCCGCGATGAAACGAGGGTGTAGGCTTTTTATAGGTCAGAAGTGCGTGTGTGAGAAGAGCAGGATTAAAAACTTTCTTTTCCGATTTTTTGAAGCAAAAGATGAGGCATAATAATATTTCATTCGTCTATTTCACAATACAGGAAAGTTGGAATTACATTATTATATATAATAAAGGGAATCTGGCCGAATAGAGATTATAAATTATTACAGTATACTGCATCCCTTTGTTTTTCTCATTAATTTGACTAAATTTAATGAGAATAAAGCTTTTCACAATCTTCACAAAAGATTGGAAAAAATATGATTCTCTTGAAAATAAGTGGGACACAAGCTAGATACTAGGAATTTATTAATTTCGAAATGATAACTAAATTTTGTAAAATAAAGTACACTTCTATCATTCCATTCCATACTCCACTATTGGTACGATAGATACTGCAGTTACACGAATTATATAATCTTATAATGATCTAACAATATAATGTAACAATAATGTAATTATGGAAATGAACTGAATTGAACTGGAAGTCTATGATTATTTTCAACTAATTAAAATATTTCGATCTTAATCTATTTATTTTTTATTGCAATATATAAATTGTGATTACAAAATAATAACTATGTATACGTTGTCCACTTTTTAAAATTTTAAAGGGGATACAGGGTCGAATTCTTAATTAACTTATCTTAAAATTATTTATATAAGAAAAAGTGAATGCCTACGTTTTCTTTTTCTAAGATGCGACGACTTTAACACCTGAAGGTAAACATTGTCCCGTACGCTGCACAAATAAATTTCAAAGCTTTTAAGGTAATACAAGAGTAAAGGTTACCAATTTTGCTCAGAACTACATCTTCAAGACCCAATGAATAATCAGAGTACCCTAGATACACCTGAATATGATGACGATCTTCCACTTTTTTTAATAATTAATCTTAGATAAAAGGTATTTTTAAATATAGAAATAAAGGTCAAATTAAATTTTTTAAAAAACAATTTATTTGTAAAAAATATCAATTTTATTGCAAGCATAAAAACCTGAAAATTGGTAAATGTACATAAAAAAATTATTTATTAAAATACTATGACAAAATCAACAATTAATAAAATTAACTTCTCCTATTAAAATTCGTGGAAAACACCTCCAGACATTTTTAGTTCCAATTTTTACATTATCTTCACATATATTCGTACACGTATTAGATACAAATAAAAAAAAAATTCACATTAGAGATTCACCTTGACCTAAGCTTCTATATACTTAAAATAAAACACACATAGACCTTGTCTTCTTATGCCTTTGGAAATTTTGCATTAAATTCAAGGGTTTCGATTTGAAAAACAATAATTAAAAATGTATTATTTTCAGGTAAATATTAAAATATGCATTTAAAAACTCTCGTACTTCTACTGGCAATGTAAATTTCATTCAAATTTTCACGACTACGGAAATATTACGAACGCCATTTCAATACTTTCTGAATATACTTTGAAAACCCCAAAGCGTACGAATATAGGTTTCAGGTGCGACTCGCAAAATTACGAAGCCATGTAGATTTAAAAGAACATAGCGTCCGTGCGATATGTAACTGCAGTGGAGAAACTTTATATGCAATTTTCCTGGGAGAGTATTTTTAAATCGAGTGACATTGTTTTCACAAACTTGAAGTGCATTTCTGACTATTTTGAATATTTGAACTTTCTGATATCATTACGTTTTCATTCAACCAAGAAAATACCGATTTATTGTTATCCAGCCATATTTTATACAAATGAACACGGGCATTAACTTTGCAATAATAAATTAGTTTAATAAAGGTACACTGAGAAAAATAATTACCATGTTTTATAGTAACCATTCCTGGGTTTAGTAATTTTTACTATGTACATAGCAATTTTCACTATAAAATATAGTAATTATTTTGATAATGTAAGTATGTCTCAACGTTACTATGTATTATAGTAATTTTTATATCATTTTTATCAGTATAAATATTCAAAATTAAATTAAAACGATCGATTTATTAAGATTAAAGATATTTTAAGGAGTTTCTTTAAAGATACTTACAAAATGCTAGACTAAGTACTAATAAAGTTAAATTAAGTTTAAATCAGATATTCATGATGACTAAAAAGAAGTAGAGCTTAAATATTTTTGAAGGGCCAAAAATGGGAGTCTCATTAGAGAAAGAAGAATGTTAACGGTATTCATATTCAATTGTTTTTCAAAATGCAACTCCTGAAATCTGTGCTATCAATAGGAGAATAAAAAAATATGAAAGTTAGAATTGGCCAAAATGGTTGAACAAGCTATTTTACGGGAAAGCTATAATAAAAGCAGATAGAAAATCGAAATTTGTCCAAATTCAGGTTACACAAAATTATTAATTTCATGACTTTTCCATCTAATAATTTACAAAATTTTCATTCTCAACTTCCCTTTCGTGCACACTTAAAATTGAAAACTTTCCTTTCCGGGTGAAGCACTTGTTCATTTTATACCACAGCCTGCAATCAAGTGCCTGCACCGAATTTCTGAACCTTAAAATTCAAAACGAAGAAATCTCGATATCGCTGATTTTTCACTCGATCGAATTAAGCAATAAAATCGCTTGCACGTGAAGCTCCCTCCCCTCGATCAAATCTCTAACATGCACTCTCCCCATAGCCACTCTGGAATTTTTATTCATGCTTCAGCCGTTAATGACCGGCATCATCGCCAAATGCGGTATAGTAGCCCGAGAGATTGATGACCGAGCGACATTTCAAGTTGGATAAGTGCGAACGACTAATGTTCCTGCGTTTTAGCCACCGCCAATGTGAGAGCTCCAATGTATATATTCGACCATTTTTGTGCCGTGTACTAACAATAGAAATGCTAGCTTCTTTCTCCCATAGAAGATTAGCTTGCTGGGGCCTTGCAAAGTAAATAAGTATAAAAAATAAAATTTATTTATGTCAATCAATTAAAATTATTATCTTTTAATAAACATTCTTCACAATGTAGTCTTAATCTCATTAGTTTTGAAAAGTTTTTCAAACAATCAATAAAATGCTATAATCTTCAAATTTACAAATTGGCAAACGCTAATTAAAAGATTCTAAAAACTCTAACCAACACGCAGTGCAGATCAGTGAACATTCGAGTGACTCGGCGCTTTTCACAAGTTCGCGAGTATAATCTATATATATAGATTTGCGAAAAAAACACCGATAGGAAAAGAAAACAGTCGGGAGTTTCGGCATGGCTGCTCCGCTCGAGGATACAAAAATGGAAACAGGGACTTTGACGCGCGCGCGAGCGGCTGGGAAACAAGCTCCTCGCTTTCGCGCACTCCCGACCGAGGGTCAAGTAGCGTCTTGACACTCTAATACTTCTCTCTCTCATTCCCTCTCTTCCTCTTCACTCGCGCGCTTTCGGCCACCTTTTTCTCCCCCTCTATTTACGAGCCCCCTTTTTCTATCTCTAATTATCACTTTCGCGCGGGCATATAACCCAGTTCGTTATTTTTCACGGGGCCGCCTTTAAAGACTGCGCGCTCTCGCTCCTCTTGTTTTTCGCGCACGCGGAGCGGGAAAAAAGCGTGGCAAGCTCTCTTCCTCGTGCGCTCCTCGTTCAATTTGGCCACGGCCCAAGCTTGCCGCGCGCGACGTGAAATATTCACCGTTTCTCCCTTTCATAATATAATTCGCCGTTTTTTTTGGGAGCTGCGCGCGCGGGGCGGCCCCTTTCGACGATTATTCTCTTTTCCCGCTACGAACGGCACTTTTTTCGTGCACGCCCACGCGCGCTCCACGATCATTACGGAAGGAATACGTTACGTGGCGATTTTAATTTTTCTGTTTGCCGGTCGATGTAGCCTTCGATACTGGGATAGAATGTAGCATTGAGGGTGATTGAGGGTATCGATTTTTTCATTTAGGAAGTGAAAAAGAAGATTTTGGCATCAATTTTTTGTAGCGATGTAGGACTGTAAAAGAATTAGGGCGAATACACATTCAACTTGTTAATTATCTGCTAAATGAGGAATGACAAAATTTAATGGTAATAACAAAAAATTTGTATTACCGACTGGCACTCGGAAAGTTTCTTAATTGGAGAAAATGTTTCATTCAAAATGTGTACAAGCACTGAAATATTTTTTTCTCGGTTACCATAGATTACGGTGCACGAGCAGTAAAAAAACTCACTTGTTCAAATGGCCAAAATATTTTAATGGATTTCAAAGTTGCATTTTTAAAATATAGGTCACAAATTTATGAAAATAAATATAACAAAATTGAGGTGCAAAAGTAGTATAAGTGCACTGAAAGTATTTAATTAGATCAGCCGAATTTTCCATGTACACTGATTCAATATTATTTTTAATAAAAATTCCAAGTAGTTAATTATAAATTTTATGTTTTTATTACTATTAAAGAAGGTCAATTACTGCCCATCATCATTATGTAAAAATTCATTCAAAATAAATGACATTTTAATTAAACTTGGAATAAAACTGTTTTTGAACAATAAATTTTTCATGTTTCTATGGTTACGAATTAATATTTATTCACAATCGAAGAAAATCAAACATTTTGTCTTTTATCATACTCGGAGGATGAAAGTTGATCATAGAATTCTTTTTTTCTGAGAATATAAAATCCATGTATTTTCATATTATTAGATTTTTCTTTCAGCGCAATAAGCATCTTGTGTCGAAAAAATGAGAGTCACGCGCAAAAGAGATATACAAGTTAGAGCTTCGTTGTCATCCTGCGGGTCATGAGGTCTCTAAGAATTTGGCAACGTTTTCCGAGTTGAAGGTCCACGCGAAATTGCTGTCGTCTATAACAGCGTCGCTGACTACCAACAGAGCGAAGTTGTTTGGTCATCATCGTGTCATACCATTTGTTGATGCCAGTTTCGGACATTGTGGTCGGTTCGCCTAACAATGTCCGTCTAACTACTCCTGACCTCGATTATTTCGTGCCCGTCTGCATACGATCTTTTGAAAAATACAATTTATAATAAAAATTCCTATGTTTTGAGTAATTTTTGCTATGTACATAGCAATTTTTACTATAAATTGTAGTAAATTTTATGATAATTCGAGTCTGTCCCAAAGTTCCTATCGAACATAGTAATTTTTCTTACATTTATAGTAAATTTTCCTAAACATTTCTCTCAGTGTAGCGTAGTACAGTATTGCAATACTTATTCTTGTCATGTATTAAAAAAATTAAGTCCGTTTTACTTTTTTCCCCATCCGTTCACAAACTTTTCCCTTTAAGTTACCGTATTCAATAAATGCCATACCACGACTACATTTTTTTAATTAGTAAAAATATGAACTGCCTAGCTATGATGTTCTTTCTGTAACGTAGCCTTTGTCTCGGTTACATGTAGCTGTCGTAGCATTTGCCACTACCAGTGAAAAATTTTAATAATGGTGCTTTTTTAAAGTTACTAATGAATCAGCTAAGTATTAGAAAAACATGCAAGTTATTTCTAGATTCTTCAAAAGTGATTCTCTACATTAATAAAACAGTATTTTAGTAATTTCACCTGCAATCTTTTACTGCGCAATATAATGCGATCTAAAAAAACATACCTCCCATTAAAAATAAAACTCATCGTAACGCTCTGAAATCATGAACGCGGCTTCTTTCAATAGGTTCGCAAATAATTAGAATGCACATTTATTATTTCATCCGTAGCGAACTCCTACCACCATCACAATCGATTCCCTCTCATCTCCCCGTTCGTAATCTGCAGACGCGTTCGAATGATAAAAGTCATCGAGGATAGAAGGATGCGGGATTTGCAAACTCGAGAGAAAACCTCTCGCTGCCTTATATTCTTGCATTGCGTCGCAGGAGGAGATAAAATGCCTATATATCAGAAGGTACAAACCAATCGATCGTCATTCGTGGAGATCAAGACGCGAAATCGGATTTTCCGATCGAGCGCCAGAGAGTAGACTGCGGTATAGCAATCGTCGAAATTCCGCTTAGATTCCGACGCCGCTGCCGGCAGCGAAGCCTGGTGCTGGCTTAGTGATCGCGCCAAGCTGCGGTGGTTGCTCGAGGAGAAAATTCGGCTAAAGCCGCGTATCTTCCTTCGATCTATTGGCATGTAAAGACACGCGAACATGCGCTGCAGACACATTTTTTCCTTGAATCAAATCTTACTGAATACTGTTACAGATTTAACGTCTATCCTGAAGTTGATTAAAGATGAAAGTGCATTTATCGACTTTATTTCAGCTTTTCAAATTTTCCTAAAATTATTATAATTTTATGTATTTCTATCCTTACTTTCTGACAAGTTAATTTTGAAATGATTATTATATCTCTTGCATGTTATCTTTTCCTTATTTATAATTTGGAATTACAATAAACTTGTGTCTATCTAATCTATAAAACATAGATTGAACTCTGCGATCTGCGAAATATGATTTTCCATGCGCGCATATAGTATACTCTGTATTAACCGGGTCTATATGACACTAACATTAAAAATTCCAGCGATTTGGCGAAAATCCGCGATAAGCCTTAAAAAGTGCAGAAATAAATTTCCAAAAACACGCGCTGAAAGCCGATATCTGTAGCTGGTCTCGCACAAAGCCTCGCGGTGGCATTCATCCATTTCTAGAGCCTCCATAACCGGCAGGACTGGCGGGCCGCGCGGATTCGAAAGAAGCGGCGGCACAAGAGCTCTCAATAGGCCACAGCTCCCGAGGAGGATAAATAATTCGCCGGTCGAGCAATTAAAATGCGGGGGGATAAGAGGGACGCGAAGGATCTGTGCGCCGGAATTTCCGGGGAGAGGACGAACAAAGGCCGCCCTGGCCGCTACTATCGGGAAGAGAGAGAAGGAGAAGTGCGGGAAAATCGACGTTTGAGAGGAGAAAATAGAAGCCGCGAGGGGGCGAAAGAGGAATCGCTAAAGTCGCCAACGCTGTCAGCACCGGACGGATTTTGCAGGAGCTCGAGGGATTAGCTCCTCGACTTGTGTTCTTTGCCGCAGACTATAGCCCGCTTTCCTCTACTTTCGTCTTGTCATTGCATTGTTAATTTTTCGTAATGCGATTGTATGTCTTTACTTAGTCCTTGGCTCTAGAATATTAAGCACTGTCTACTTTTGGAGCTGCACAAGTAAAGTTTCAAAATTAAAAGTTAAATGAAAACTATAAAAATAAAGGTAAATACACAACAATTTTGCTTTTCCACTTATTCAGCAGTTGTTACTAAAAAAAAACATGTTTAAAAAAGTTTTACGTTATTAATTGAACGAACAATCGTGTAAATCCTTGTAAAAAAAGCGTCAATTTTCTTAATTAAGTTTTTAAATCAATAATATATTTGAAAACTAAAATATTGTTTATGAAAGAAGTTAGACGAATAAATTAATACAATACATAACAAACAAAAAGGTATCACTATACAAAAGTCAGGCAAATTCCAACCTTCGATCTTCTCATGTTATACTTGCATCAATTACTAGCAACGCAGTGGTATCGTAACGTATGTACACGTCGCGCTGCTAGTGTATTTTAAATACACGCTATACAACGGGGACTGAAAGGCGAAAGTGCTCCGCCTTTTCACGAGACCGCAATGAAAGATCGCGATAGCAACTGTAGGCACGAAAGTAATAAATCTACGCGAAAATAAAGAAAATATCCGTCGCAGGACGCGACGATGAATAGCCCAAGAATCGCGCGACTAGTTCAGGGAAAAACAGTAGGGAAAGCCGCATTCTCCTCCACCGCTACGCCTTTCTTGTGGACTACATCGACTGCACGCTCGGCTATAACAGCTGCTGCTGCAGGGACGAAACCGACTTTTGTTTCCGCGAGAGTTCGCGCACGCGTCAGTTTTATCGGTTTCGGAGCGCGCGCGCGCGCTGCTTTTGTGCGTCCACATTTGTGAAATGTAACAGGAAAGAGAGAAAGAGAGGAGGAGGGGATAGGAGTGCCGAGGAGTTTGCGTGTTTTCCCGCAAGCGTCGGATTTATGCGGAGGCACTTGTCAAACGTGAATTTATTTACTCGCCGCGCTGCGATTCAGCCTGCATTCGGTCGTGGTTTTGACGTTTATCCATTTTTTTTGTTATGGATTTTTTCGAAGCGATGATATTTCGTATCAGATTTTCTGAAAAACTCGTAAATTACTGAAAGCAAATACTGACAAATACTGAAACTTAAAAATTATTTATTTGTTTATTACGAACTATAGTAGCCCGAGTGGACAGTCATATACATACTTTCTATTGTTTCAACTGAACTCGACATATTAAGTTACTATAGTAACTTGCTATAAAGCATGTATGTTATTGAAAAATTAATTCACTTCATGTGTAAAATTTCTAGGAAAACTAATTCAGTTCTTAAAAGCCTAGTAAAATTTTTAAGGTTTTATTGCAACTCTGAGATGACAATATAAAACTCAAGAAAAATTACAATGCCTCACAATAAAACTTTATATGAGAATTGTAAAACTTGTTACAGGAATAGCATTTTATCCACAAGACACTGGAATTTTACAACGATATTTTTATGTTCCAGAGTTTCAACCAAACGTCGTTACATTTTTTCTAGAAATGTTTCATCGTACAAGATAGTATAAATAATCTTCAACTTTCCACTCTTAAAAGAACGATGGCCGGATGTTGTGAAGCATTTAAAGATTGATTTTATTGGTCTGTAAGAAATAGGTGCAAAGATCCGCTACTTCCGCCAAATTTGAATTTTTGAAATTGAATTTTTATTCTTAACTATATTTAAAACTAAATAATTATATCAAAATATAATAAAAAGAACAATGTTTTGTTTTGAAAAATTATCTAATTATCGTATTATTTAAACTAATTAAAATGAAAACATAATGAAAAATAATATATATTCATAACCTGAAAAACAAATAGTACGCGCGTAACAAGTTTAGATTTTGCTAGTTTAAATTAAAATAGACTTATTTTCCACTTCAGAAACCTTACAATCGCCTCCGTACGTTTGGTAACAATACCGAACTTACAAAGTATCTACAAATGAGAAACTATATTGTAGTTACACAGCTCATAACATAACATTACAATTTCAAACGAACACGATCATCGCCCCAACATCAACGCCAGTCGGTCGCGCAAATAAACAAGAAGTCTGCGAAGGGTCGTAGCAGATCCCGCAGTTTCGCGCGCATAGTGAACACTAACCTAGATTCCGGCGCGGCGCGGCTGACGCGATCCAGACCGACATCACTGCGTCCGACGCGAGCGCTTCCTTTTCACTTAAGGACGTTCTCTTGGTCGAAATAGCAGTTTTCGAATTTTTAACTTTTAAATAATATTTAATTAATTTAATAATCTAAAAGTAAGTACATATAACAAATATACACTAGAAGGAACATAAAAAAAATTTTAAAACGAATTCAGGCAATAGTTACCATGATATTGTTAAAATTAAAGACAAAAACTTCAATAAGTTACCTAATTTTTTTTGTTTCTTATCCAGTCTTAACGAAATAAAGCTTATTTTGTTCGTTAAGAAATTTCAGAGGGAGTATCGATGGGAAAATTTATGATACGAGTTATAATATGACGTAATATCAATTTGTTTATTAAAACTTGACTTCTTTTCTTAAACAAATTGATATTACGCCGTACTGGTAACTCGTATCATAAATTTTCGCATCGATAGTCCCCCTGAAATTTCTTAACGAACAAAATAAGCTTTACTTCGTTAAGATTGGATAAGAAAGAAAAAAAATTAGATAACTTATTGAAGTTTTTGTCTTTAATTTTAACAATATCATAGTAACTATTGCCCGAATTCGTTTGAAAAAAATTGGTTTATGTTCCCTCTAATGTATATTTGTTATATGTACTTACTACTGGATTATTAAATTAATTAAACATTATTTGAAAGTTAAAAATTCGAAAACTGCTGTTTCAACCAAGAGAACGCCCTTAAAGGGCGACTCGCACGCGCGGTACTTGATAGAGAGCACGCACACGCGTGTGCTGTACGTACTTTTACACCGTGAGCGTATCTGGTCGGCAAAAGTTGCTGTCGATTCCTTTTTTTCGATACCGAAGCAGAGAAGGAGAGTTGGGATTGAACGCTACAGAGCATCATGAATGCTGATCGTATTGATGGGCTTGATTGAATAATTTAAATTATTCATTACGTAGATATATATTGTTACTGCTTCTGCATATCACGAATTTCAAAGTTCAATAATCGAAAGGGAACAGAAAGGCGGAACAAGTTTGTCTACTAGATAAAGTACACATTTCAAATAATAAAAAAACCATCTTCATTCATTGCGCAGTAAGCACTAGAGGAACATCTCGTGGAACTTTCATTCAAATCCATGAATATTTTATGCTGAAGAAGTTTTTCAAATATGACCTTATTTTTAGAAATCGCAAAGCTATAACTCGGTCAAAACTGTATGCATTAAGCGGGATCCCAACTTTGCGAAACTTTAAATAAGATTCTTTCAAATTTTAAAAATAATTATATTTCTCCTTCCTGTAACCGCCACGCTCAGCATTGACACAAACTATTTCAATATTTCAGCTTTTTTATCCTCCTCCCACGCTTTCTGAAACTAGTTAAGCGAAATGCTGTATATTTTACTCTAACTTACATGAGAGGCAAGAAAGATAATAACGATAAAATAAGTTAAGAAGCATATATACATTTCGACAAATTTTAGAAGTAGCATACAGAAATTAGGTCAGCTACTTTTCGAAACCCCAGTCCAGAGAGAAACTGTCCTCGGGCGAAAAGTGGCCCATAATCGTTAATAACAATGAACGGCTAACGGCCATAAATAAACGAAAATCCTGCTGAGAACGCGACACGCACACGTGCCGATTGAGACGTATACTGGGTATCTCCAAAGCCCGCCACGCAGCGACACGTGGGCCGGAGGGCGCGAGCGTTAACGATTTCGGGAAGAGAGAAAAAAAACTAGGGTCGCAGTGGTTTTGCCCCCCCCCCCCCCTCTCTCTTTCTTTTACTCACTTCGCTCATTCGCCGTTCTCCTGGTGATATCGAAATTGCGATGTAATAATCTAGCCCGGAGCCTCCGGAGGAGCTAACAGGCGAGATTAACTTTCCCTCCGACGGCGACGAGGAGGAGTAGGAGGACGACGACGTATTTAGGGGCCGATATCTTCCCCAGGCAGTTCTGCGATCGAGTGTGTCGCCGTCCCACCCCCGCGCCGCGACACACGGAAAACTTCGATTGCGTCGAGACTAATCGACGCTGGCCTAATTAAATCTGACGGATGAAATATCACTGGTTTCTGGCGATTTATCGCTCTGGATGATTGGAACGGAAGCGGTGAATGTTACATTTCCTGCTGCGTTGTTTTTTTTCAGAGGGGCAGAGTTTTTAATTTATAAGTGGTTTATTGAGGCTTATTCCGATTAATGAAGAGATTGGTGTCTATAAAGTAAATTCTGCTTATAACAATTTTGCAAAATCAGGGCTATATGACGTCTTCTTAGTGAGGAAAGATAGGCGAAAAATTATGACTGCTAAGTTTACTCAATAATTTAATGCAGAGCCATTTACGACGTGATTATGAATCTAGTTTCGAGCCAAAGATGCATAGTTGTAATTTGGGGACACATTGCAAATTCTCCGAAAAACAATTTGTCGCTCGGTTTCGTCGCAATGAGCCAAGAGCAAACACTCGCTAATATATCCTAATATGACTTTGTAAGTGACTTTTCAAGTTCACACATAATACTCGCTCGTGTATCAGTCTTATTATCTTATTATTTTGTGTGTATTAATAAATGACGTGAATCTATCGTCCGCTTGTAAAAAATCTTGAAGAATATAAAATTCAATATTTTCAAAATCATAATCGTCACATGACAAACATGGAACCAAAGAATTTTCTTGTGTGATTTTATTATTACCCAACGATTGTTGAGATTAAAACTAAATTAGCATTCTAAATTACCGAAAAGCATTTCATGTTTTATTTTGAGGTATTCATAAGAAAGACGTAACATATTTGACAAAACCTTAAAGAATGTAGAAACACAACTTCCTACGACTTTTATTTTCAAAGAATAGTTGAAGTGTATAATTTTCTATTTAAATGAAAGCAAAGTGCACTTCACTTGAGAAATCATCTTCTTGACTAGCTTACCAATTCCAATTTCAACTGTCGCAATGTCTTTTACACAACGAGCTTCATTTCTGACAAACGCCATAGTTTTTCGCTAAAGGGGCCACGTGCGCCTTATTGCCGTGGTATAGTGCCGGGCGCTTTATTTTTGAACTCCTTTTCCGACGTTTTCTTGTAATATAAGGGCAGCACAGCCTCCGGCGTTCGAGACCCTTGCTTTCTCTCTCTCATGTTCTTCTCGGAGGGAGAAACAAGCGCCAAGTTTTCGACTTCCGTCCTCCTCCGCGCATGGACTTGAAAGTTTTCAACGGACCGAATGCCTAGCGACGACGATTTAGCCTTGGAATCTTAAATAAGGTGATTTTCATACATAGAAAATGATCGCATGGAAATAGAAAGGAGAGGCGAAGAAGCGTGAGAAATTTTATAAGTAAACGTCCAGCAGATAAATGAATTTTAACGAAAGTCGGTTTGAAAAAATTCAAAATTAGATTTGGAGTTTGTGCGAATTTGCAATTTGAATAGAAGGTATTACTAATTTAGTTTGTGGATGTTACTTCCGCTGATCTTAATTATTTTATTTATTACATTTAATCATATATCTGGCATGCATATAATCCTATATCTGACAGCTTAGGACTTACATACTTTGTGCTACATACATCATTTTTATTTTACGTAGCTTATATAAAACTTGTTTTTTAAATTATTCTGATTTATATAAAAATATAAATTTAACCCTCTAGTATCGAGATTCAAAATATCCTCCATCTTAAATTCCTCACACTGACGTTGCATTCATTTACCATATGTGTTCCTGCGTCTCATTA
The DNA here is from genome assembly GCA_036365515.1 of Torymus aiolomorphi. NCBI lineage: Eukaryota > Metazoa > Arthropoda > Insecta > Hymenoptera > Torymidae > Torymus > Torymus aiolomorphi. The sequence goes on from CM070876.1 coordinate 145,780,011, forward strand.
ATTATTTTTACATACTATAAGCAAGAGCGTGAGCAAAATTCACGAGCGCTTTGCGCGCTTTATTTTTCTGTCCAGAATGCTTTCAAATCAAAATTTAAAAATATAACCTTTTTTTGCTAATTAAAAAGTATCAACTTCTTATATTTCATTTGTTGGAGAAAATTCTAAGGTTACACTTTTAAGAAAAGTACCTCTGTTAGAAACATTAAACAATAGTTTACAATCGGTTGGCGAAATTGGAACAAGTTCGCTAACGGTTTAACCAACTCTTGCTTTAAAATGCTACTAATTTCGTCACAAAATGATGGTTCGCTTAGCCAACAATTGAACCAATCGTTGGTTTCAAAATTCTATAAATGTATGTACTGAGTAAATGAGCCGTTGGCCTACAGATCCTTAATTTTCAAAATTATTATAATAATACATTATTCATTTGGTATACAATAAAAATAATCAAATTAATAACATTAATGCTATACCGACAGTGTGAAAAAAATATTTTTATGGTAAATGAATGTTTCATACATATTAAGAGTTTAAACATTTTGAGTTTAAATGTATTTTTGTAAAAATTTTTATATTATAAATGACACTTTTGTTTTTGAAATGCTATATTTGCTCTTTTTCTGAACTGTTGGTTAACCGTTGGCTTACACTTGTTGTAACCCGCGTTGGGTAAAAAAATGACCACACAATTACTTTACCGGCCATTTTCGTTAGCTTATTTTCTACTAGGGACAAGATAAAATTTTAAAATTTTAAAATGTCGCGCCATATCACCATCTTATATTTAACAATCAATTAAGTCAGTCTTATTGTGATGACAGATTTCATTCATCACTTTTTAAAGAGACGATTCTAAACACTTTCTCACTCTCATTCAGCCAATACATATTCATTCTTTCCTTATTACCTAATCGGAATATAGCCAATATAATTAAATTTTATCCTTTTGAATCTTTCATTAGATACTAAGGTACCATTCCTACCATTAAGGTTATAGGGTAAAAGCACCAGTTGTCGGTCATCTAATTTAGTTATCGGACACTTTTTGTTTCACGATTCTCAATTGAAATAAATAAACGATTTCGAACATTAAGGCGGTGATCGCGAAATAAATAACATCTACTTTACGATTTATTAGTTTAGTAAATTTTATTTTTGTGTAACTGTTACAACGAAAATGTCCGCCAAAAAAAATATGTCAGCACCCTATATCTATTACAATTTTTCGACATAACAATTTGGACTTTTCTTTCATCCTTATATCTTTTTCCATCAATTTATCATAAAATATACATCATCATCGTTTGTCAGTTCTTCTCTGACCTAGTAATTAGCTGTCGTTCTCTGCAGTCCCAACACCCACTTTAAATATATTTTTTTGTACTGTACATAACACGAAATTGAATAAATAAATAAAACTCTTTTTCTAATATTTTATTGAAAGTGGATTAAAGAAAACATTCATAAATTATTTCTTATAAGACAACAATTAACATACACCTTTCTAACCGAAAATGGTAAAGGTTGATTACCTCTATTGGATCCCGCGTAAAAATATAAACTATTGCCAAGATATTGCAAAGTAATTGGCAATAGTTATTGCAAATATATTGCAGCAACATTAGACATATGCCGGCAATAGAACGCCAAACATCATCATGCCACATGTTGGCAATAGTTACCAAGTGGCTAACTCGCTAACTAGTGCCAATATAGTGGCAATAGTTCAATATTAATTAAAGTTTTAAAGTAAAACTCGCGTAAAAATTGAGCACCTCAAAAAAATATTTTTGTTTTATTATAAAATTATTTCACAAACAAATGTTAGGTGAAATTTAAAATATCCTAATTAAATGGAGATAACAAACACAAGGTCAGCCTTGTCAGTTGGACTCTCCGTAAAGAGTCATTTGAACTAAAGAAAGAAAGAAAGAAGGGATGGTGGGGGCCCCCTCCGTCGCCCCCTACCAGTGAGGTACAGCCTGCCCGTATCACCGTCCAGGAGCCCCTTACGTAGAAATGAATCCACGTAGGAGGAGCCTCGGCGATTCCAGTTACCTCTCCTTAAAGAAGGAAATCAAAAAGAGGAAGTTGTGCGTTACCCTGTGTGGGCATTTCCACACTATCAGAAGTTATAGAGCAAAAACGGTTGTATGGCTGGACTACTATGTGTCAGCCGTGTGATTGCCCTTAGAAGGGCAGGTGATCAAACTGATTCTCTGATGCACTATCACTATCACTATCACTCACTGATGAAAACTATCGCGATACTACGATGCTCACTGCGATCTTGACGCGACGACTATCAGAGACAGAATCTAATTCAATCATCATTTGAATTGTTGAAATGCCTGCCTTATATATTCTCGGGGCCTTCCAATGCGTTTAAGGGAGTTATACGTGCGTGCCGCCTAGCTGTGGCGAACGGAAACTTCGGTTGGGCGGCTCTCCATAAGTAAGCTTCCGCTATTTGCCGCTAGGCGGCGCGCGCGTATAACTCCCTTAAACGCATTGGAAGGCCCCGAGAGTATATAAGGCAGGCATTTCAACAGTTCAAATGACCGTGAATCTTTTTCCTCTAAACTTTCTGCCGCATATCACATCTATCTACCTATATAAATTACTCATCTATTTTTTCTGTCTAATAAAGTCATTCTACGCGTCTCAACAACTAACTTAAGATAAATGGGTTTTTACTCCTAGCGAGGGTTTTCCTCATTCTACACTCCACATAGCAGTTCAGCCATACAACCGTTTTTGCTCTATAACTTCTGATAGTGTGGAAATGCCCTCATAGGGCAACGCACAACTGCCTCTCTTTTGATTTCCTTCTTTAAGGAGAGGTAACTGGAATCGCCCGGACTCCTCCTACGTGGATTCATTTCTACGTAAGGGGCTTCTGGACGGTGATCTGGGCAGGCTGTACCTCACTGGTAGGGGGCGACGGAGGGGACCCCCACCATCCCTTCTTTCTTTCTTTCTTAGTTCAAATGACTCTTTACGGAGAGTCCAACTGACAAGGCTTGCCTTGTTTTTGTTACTTCCTTTTAATTAGGAGATTTTATATTTCACCCAACATTTGTGTGTGAAATAGTGAAGGCCGATTCTTAAAAAGAAAAACATCGATGTTCAACAATCAAATCTGAAAAAGTATCGATACTTAAGAATCGATATTTTTTTTAAATAATCGGAGAATCGATTAAAGAATCGATACCGTATTTTAATTTTATTATATGATTTATTAAATTATATTTATTGCTATAAATAAATCAACTCTTTTAAGTACCAATGATTAATTTGTTCATTTACATTGTTTTACATTTTTGTATTGCCAAACCTGATCTAAATTAATAATACACTGTAACAAACACTTTTAACTACCAATGATTAATTTGTTTATTTACATTGTTTTAGATTTTTGTATTGTCAAACGTGATCCAAATTAATAATACAGTGTAACAAATCTAAAGCTGAAAAAAAGATATGTAATTAAATTCAAACTCTTTTTAAAAATATGCTGTATTAGTATTTTTCATATCTAGTGTCTACAATATATCACAGGGAACGGAACAACAGAACGGAACATAAAACGTGTTGATGACAGGCTCGTGACCAAACTCGTGACTCGATATTTTACTCGATACTTGACTAAAAAAGAATCGATCTAGTAAGGATCGAATTTTTTAAGTATCGGTGAAATAATCGATACTTTAGAAAAAGAATCGAATAGTTTTTCAAGTATCGGGTAGTATCGGCCTTCACTAGTGTGAAATAATTTTATAATAAAACAAAAATAATTTTTTTAAGGTGCTCAATTTTTATGCGAGTTTTACTTTAAAACTTTAATTAATATTGAACTATTGCCACTATATTGGCACTAGTTAGTGAGTTAGCCACTTGGTAACTATTGCCAACATGTGGCAGGATGATGTTTGGCGCTCTATTGCCGGTATATTGCCGATTGTTGCTGCGATATATTTGCGATATACTTGCAATATATTTGCAATAACTATTGCCAATTACTTTGCAATATCTTGGCAATAGTTCATATTTTTACGCGGGATATTTATTGAAAAATTAATATTTACAAAGATTTTGGTTTATATTGGGGGAGAGAAAAGATTAAATTGTTGTTTGCGTTGACAACGAAATGTAGTTTTCATATTAGGTAGTCCAATGCCCTTCGCATACAGTGCAAAATTAGAAGAGCCCCTAAGAAATACCCCAGCAAAAAATGATCCATGTATGGCCATATATACTCATATATAAAAATCTGCATGGACATATATGACCATACGTGATTATATATAACCCTATTTGATCATATATGGATTTTGTCTCTATATGAACATATATTATTATATACAAATATGTAAAACCGTGTACGACCGTACATGGGCGTACATGGACGTACATGAATGTATATCGATTTTATCATATATGTCTATATATCATCATATATATATTCATATATGACTATATTTGCTAATATACAAGTATATATGTTTATATAGAGACGAAATCCATATATGATCATATATAATTACGTATGCTCATATATCCCCATGCAAGATTTTTATATATGGATGTATATGGCCGTATATGGATCATTTTTTCCCAGGACATGTACTCTCCCTTCGTGCGCACTTATCTAAACGTACAAGAAGTCATTTGATTGCTTGCTCATTAAGAAATAAAGCAGAATCACATTAGTTATGTAGTCGAGTGACTATTGACCTTTTTTATTATTCCGAAAAAATAAGTGAGCAATATGTCACGATCGGTATTAATTAACGTAATCCGGAAAAATACTTTTTTTTTCTCGGAATGACGCGCAACTTTTACCGTTGAGTGAGCTAGAAGTTACGATGAAAGCATTTTACTACCCTTTACAAATTGCCAAGCAATAAAATTTATTGATCATAAACCTTGGTCACTTGAATTCAGATAAGAAGAAGCGTTCAAGTAAAAACAAAAACAGATCCAACAAATTAAAGTTATTTATTAGAAAACATTTATAGTTAACTGCGTGAAAAACTAATAAGCTGATTAAATTTTTAAAGCGGAGTAATAACTTATGACCGATTCTTTCTTTTGGATTACCGAGTAATATTTTTACCATTATCATTATGACGCATATATATCAGTTCCTTAAAAGTAAAAGTTTTTAATAATTAGAGGTTCAGCATCAAATATCTCTTATCTATGATGATGGAATTTCGGAAAAAAGGGAAAAGAGAACGCACAAAATAATTGCTAGAACTGACGGGGATTGAGGGATGCATATTTTCCCGGACCGAGTTACGCGAATGCGCGTATGCGCTATGCGCTCGCGTAGCGTGGGGTAAAACTGCAAACTGATTAAATGGAATGACAGTTGCAAAATGGGGCGCAGCATTTCCATTGTGGTCTTGCCGGGAGATAAATCAAATGAATGGAACAACTGATGAGAAACCGATATATAAAAATCGATGCCACTCGCCGGCTCTCCAGGCTACGCTAGCGCCATCCTGAAAATGTCAATAAACTTAGAAACACAGAGTGCAGTCATGATGCGGCTCAAAGTCGAACTGTAATCACTCAGACATTAGATCCAGCTGGCTGCGCCGTTGCATTCCGCATTCCGTCTGATGGAAATAAAATTGAATGAACATGATTTTAAAACTAAATGCTCAGTCGTTATTTATTATGTGGGGTAGTAGGTTTTCATGTTAGTTCATTCCAGCACTGCTGGGTGGCGTTCAACTCTTACAAACAATTTTATACGTTTGCTATATTGATCTTTGTCTGCATATCGTGAAATCTTTTACACCAAAATTATTGTTTGCTTATGTTTACTAAGATTTTGAAATATTAACTTATACGTTCAAAATTTCATCTATTCCCATTTTAAACACATAAGAACTCAAGTTTTAGAAAAAGCGCTTGTTGAGGCGCAAATCGTTAAATTATATGCACATTAAGGGAACACACTCGGTTTCCATGACTCCCGTTTTTATATAAATTAATATACAAAGAAAAATTATACTTTTGTTAATAATAACAAAATAATAAATATTTATTCAATAAAACACAATCACTTAGAAAACAAGTTGTATATGAACAGTTACAATGAGTTCACAAAAAGAGTTAGAGTGAATTTATGAGTGTATAGTATCGTGTGGTCTGGGAGTGTCTTTTCTGGGAGATGTACACGCTGCCATATTTGAAATGGATCTGTTTTACTGCAAATTTACAGAATAGCTGGTGGAACGGGGTGGAGCTCTGCAATATAACTTAAATACTATTCGATGAGATAGGCAGGTGTAAATGAACGGCTATTGGTCGAAAGGGTATGAAGTGCACGGAGAGAAACTTGCAACGATTTTCGTATGAAATTGGTTGCTTTTATCGTCAGTGCCGTTAGGTTGCGGTTGTTAGTGCGCGACGGATGGTATTAACGCAAGAAAAGCAAGCGTTATTTGCATGGGATTCTCCGATAGCAAATAAGCATAACGTTCTTGCTGTATTTGCTAGAAGTCGATGCGCTTGATACTGGAAAAGCAGCCTGGGTGCGATTTTGGTAACCGCTTTCGTGCGATTACGGGCGAGCGCTGCGTCTACACCCAGCACACGCGCCTCTCTCATTGGTCGTCGATGACGTGCGTGCCTGCTTTCAACCAATGAGAGAAGCGAGCTCGTGCGCCCTGTAGACGCCGCGACCGCGATTCGCATCCAGCTGATACCAAAATCGCATCAAGCCGCTTGGGAAAAAGGGGCGCGCGCCTTACGATTATTGTCACTATGCTTACTATTTTAGTTAGTTAAATGTGATACGAAACGCGCATGATTCAAGTCGATCCGTTTACAGTTAGCAATTTCTCTCCGTGTGGAAATTAGGTAGTTGACAAAAAAAAGGGTCAAGTGTTCGGGTAGAAAAGCTAACCTAAAGCGTCGAATTCCTAAGTAATAAAATAACCTTCTAATGTTGCTGGAGCAGCAGCGTTGGCAATGTAAAAAATGTCTGGACTACTCTGAGTGTGTACAATTATTTTATGATCAATAAATGTGAACCGAGATATAAGTGCTGTGGTTTTTTACCAGATTTTTATGATTGCCAACTGTGTGCTAAGCTTTTACATTAAAATACTGGGTTTTTTGTGGATCCGAAAAGAATAGTCACTTTAGTAATCATTGCACCTGCCACGAATTTTCACGACAGTGAGTAGTATTGCATAACAGAGTTTATTGAGAAAAAATAATGAATGTTAAATTTCATTCTCTGGAGGATCGATGAAAATTTTTTCAGAAAAAAAAAACAGAATTTTCCGTTTTTTTTTGCTACAAAAAATGATCTAAAAATACGTCAGCCATCATACTTATGTTTCCTTTTTATGGCATAAACTTACCATTTTTCTAATTTGATTTAGTTTTTACCTGTTTTAAAAAATAAGTAATTTTCATGGTGCATTAAAATTGAAAATTAAATAAAAATAAAAGAAAAAGGTTAAAATTGTAGGTAGAAAACGCGTAGCGAAATAAACGAATAATAAATATTTACCGTTGGCTTAAAAACCCAGGCTCAAGTCGGTAGAGCTTTTTTTTCTGAAAATACGAGAAAACGTAGAATCTACAAAACAGCCGCAAACACTCGGAGCACACAATCCAGCATGCACTCGACCTCCGAAAAAAAAATGGGGCAAACGCTTTCGACTGCGGGCTCGCGCGCGAATCGCCTCCGCACGCAAAAGAGATCAGGCACGAGGGAGCGGCCAAAAAAAGCAACAGCTCCCCCCACTCTCCTGCGCGCCATCGAAAGAAGAAGCCCTTAGCTTTCATGCGCTCGGTATATATACGTACACAAGAGGATAGCCCGTCCGCGAAAGTTTGAGGAAAAGCTCGAGGGGCCCCGCGCGCCGCGGCAATTACAGTTTCTTCCATTAGCCCAAGTGTGAGCGCGGAATAAGGTCCGGCCTATTTCTCAGCCGACGGTGTGGCGGGCATTTCTGAAAGGACGCGAGCACGATGGCCTTAATATCACTTTCAGCAATGGCCGTCTCTCGCGAGATAGAGCGCAGAGAGACAGGAGGCCGCCCCCCAGCATCACGCGCACGGCTGCGAGGAAAAAGCGACGGTCATTTATTTGATTTAACCGACTCGTGTGCACCCTTTCTCTCTCTCTCTCTTGCTTTTTCCCGTGGCTTTTCATACGGCCAACTTTTCGCTGCTGAGGGGCGGCGGCTTACGGGGCGACGCGGACAAATGATGCGTTTTTGAAGCGCGGAGCCGGGGGCGCCGCTTTCTTTTACTCCGAAGCCATTGTTTCGCGAGAAAGTTTCTCCTGTTGCAGCGGCGAGGTGAAAAACCGAGCTGGGTAATTAATAAAACAGAAGATCCGAGGTAATTTCTTCGGAACTTACTCATGCGTCTTCAGATAGCTGTGATTACAATTAGAATAGGGATTTCGCCTTCTTTTTTGTATTGCTTCAATCGCGCAAGACGCTAATAAATGTTCTTCCCAATAAAGTTCTTGTATTACGCTAACATAATACAATAAAGTCTATAAGAAATAAATCACGGGATAATATATGTTTCGAGTAGTATAGCTATGAGAGTTCGGCCTCACTCTTATACATGGGCAGTATATCTATATATAGTCTTTCCCCTAGGCACTACCGCGCATGCGCGAACTTTTCCCCTAGGGTCTCACTCTTATACATGGGGGTAGTATAGCTATATATAGTCTTTCCCCTAGATACCCCCGTGCATGGGCGTACTTTTCCGCGTTGGATTCAAATATCTGCGCACACTGATCTCTGTAATTTGAGACGGTCTTGTTGGGATAGTATATCTATATATACTTTTCCCCTAGACACCACTGCGCGTACCCCCTACCCGCATCACCTTCGTGTGATTATCTCGCTCTCTCGCGTAAGATATACAGGGGCACTATATATATAACTTCCCCCCTAGATCAACCACAAATTCCCCTCGATTATTTTAGTCCTCGAATTTTCCCTAGGCTAGCATCCCCCATTGGTGTACACAGGTACTATATACATAATAGTTCCCATGAATTTTTGCGCTATTTATGTATGCTATATATATATACACACACACACACACACACACACACACACACACACACACACACACACACACATACACACACACACACACACACTGAGAAAAAAGTACAGGAAAAAGTACTAAACGTTCAATAAAAATTACCATCTTGTGCAGGGAACGCGACCACAGACTGTAAAAACCCAAAAAATTATCATACTTTATAAAAAATTTTACCAGAAATATAGGAAAATTTACTATACTCTATTGCAAAATTTACTGTAAAGTATGGTAATTTTTCGGGTTTTTACAGTCTGTGGTAGCTTTACGAGACAGTATAGTAATTTTTCCAAAACTTTTCTCTCAGTGTATATATAAAATTACCTCATAAAGTATTCACATAAAGAATAGTATGCTACATTAAATTATATAGTATAAACGAATTCCTTGATTCACATTCTAGAAGATTCGTGTAAAGTAAGAAGGTTATTCTCGCAGGAAAAGAATATCTTTTACATCATTATGTTGTATAAACAAATTCTCAGTCGTTGATTCATATTCTAGAAAATTCACGTAAACTGAGAAGGGTATTCATAGGAAAAAGATATCTTTTTACATCGTATAAACAAATTCTCGATCATTGAGTCATATATTCGAGAAAATTCATATAAACAAGGGTATTCGCAGAAAAGGATATCTTGTTACGTAATGCGAATTATAATATAAACAAATTCGTGCTCATTGATTCATATTTTCTAGAAAATTCATATAAACATTAAAGCAGTGTATTCATATAAATGGGATATCATATTACATCTCCAGAGAATATCATATTGCATCATGTGAATTTATTCTTGATAATATAAACAAAGGGTGTTTAATTCTAAGAATTCCTCATTTCAAGCTCTATAAAAGACGTGAACAAAACATCTTTTCATCATTTACTGTTCAGTCATCGAACAACAAACATGTCTACATACGAGTGCAAGCAAAACGTAAATAATATACGCACAGCTCTGCAGAATCTTCGAAGTGGGAAAATTGACCCTGTAGAAGTTTCAAAATGGATACGATATACAACACAAAGCATACGATTTTTCGGAAAGTGCTTACGTAAAGGTGAAACAACAGCTACAGAAAGACGGAAACTTTCAGGAACTATAAGTCTTATTAAATCATATCAACTCAGACTACAATATCTATTAAAAAGTGGTGAAGGAATACGTGAGAAGAGAAGTGATAGAGTAAAATGGCGAGATATGGAATCAGCATTCAGCAAACACATTCGAACAGGGATAATAGTGAATTTAAAACACATAAATGTTGTAGAATTTATGAAAGATGCTCAGATTCTTTTCAGAAGAAGAATAAAAAATATTTTAAAGAAGAAAAAAATTTTGAAAGTTTATGTGATATTATCGGCTGAATATATAATTACAAGAAATGATCAAGAGATAGTGGAAACGAAGTACTTTAATACGAAGGCAACATCTATAGATGAAACAACTGATTTAAAACAATGGTTCATAATAAACGCTCAACAGACTATCCAGCGAGATATGGAAGAATTTCAGGAGAGGGATTCAGGCTGGTCTCTCAAATCAATTGTTAATTTAAGTGTGCATGTAACCGAGTATAATCCTATGCAAGGTAGCTCATATCTTGAATTACCAGGTGTTATAAAAAGAAAAGAAGCATGTATTAACGTGAAAAATTATGATAACGCGTATTTCAAATGGGCAGTATTATCAGCTCTATATCCTACACATAATTCTAATCGTGTAACAGAGTATAAGAAATATGAAAATGAATTGAATTTTAGAGGAATAGAATTTCCTGTGATGTTAAAAAACATACCAAAATTTGAAAACCAAAATCCATATTCCATCAATGTTTATACTCTGAAAAAACGTAAAGAGACATTTAGTGTAGCACCACTTTACATAACATCATACAAAAAGGAAACACATATCAATCTTCTCCTATTACGAGATATGTATGAAGAGAATGAAGAAGTAAGCGATTCATCTGATGTTAATGAGTATGAGACTTATCAACCAGTTTATCATTATGTCTGGATTAAAGATTTATCTCGACTTGTTTCTACACAAGTTACACGAAGAAATGGAAAAAAATATTTCTGTGATAGATGCTTGCATTACTTTCATAATGAAAACAATCTCAAGGTACACGAATTAGATTGCAGTCAGCTCAATAAGTGCAAAGTTAACCTGCCCAGCTGGAAAAATAAAATTTTGAAATTCAAAAACTATCAAAATAAAGAAAAAGTACCGTTTACTATCTATGCTGATTTTGAGTGTTTACTGAAACCAACTGAAGATCAATATGTTTATCAGAGACATGAAGCTTTCAGTGTAGGATATTACTTCAAATGCAGCTATGATGATTCACTTTCATATTATCAGAGCTACAGAGGATCTAATCCTGCTGAATGGTTGGTTCGAGAATTACAACAAATAGCTGAAAATGTAGAAACTGTTTTTTTATGCCCTGTACCTATGCAAAAATTAAGTCAAATACAAAAAAAAGAATATAAAAGTATCACAAAATGTCATATATGTGAGAAATTATTAATAGATAAAGATAAAGTAAAAGATCACTGTCATCTGACAGGAAAGTAAGTGGATTTTTAACTATTTTCTTAATTAAGAATATATATATATATATATATTATCTTTTCTTTTGTATTACAGATATAGAGGTGCAGCACACCGTATATGTAATCTAAACTATCAGGATTCGCAAACAACACCTGTAATATTTCATAATCTTAGTGGATATGATGCTCACTTTATAATAAAAGATATTGCTACTAATATTGAAGGAAGAATTAGCATTTTACCCCTAACAAAGGAACGATATATATCTTTTACCAAACATATTAAAGGAAGTAAAGTGAGCTTTCGATTCATTGACTCATACAGATTCATGGCTTCATCACTAGAGAAATTAGCATCATATTGAAGAATTAAACATTCTAAAAAGAGAATTTTCATTAGATAAACCATTGACAGAAAAAAAATTTAATCTATTGAGAAGAAAAGGAGTTTTTCCATACGATTATATATGGATTCTGAAGAAAAACTTAGCATTACAGAACTTCCATTAAAAGAACAATTTTATAGTACTTTAAGTAATAGACATATATCTGATGAGGATTATGAACATGCTAAGAATGTTTGGGAAATATTTAACATATCAAAGGACCCCGCACACAATGTATGGGAAAAAATCATCCGGTCAAATTGAACGAAACTTTGGAAAAAAATAGATCTTGAGGTCCTGAAGAAATCTATCTTTTTTCAATTTCGTTCAATTTGACCGAATGATTTTTTCCCATACATTGTGTGCGGAGTCCTTTAGGTCAATATTCAGATCTATATCTGAAAACAGACGTGTTGCTATTGGCTGAAGTTTTTGAAAATTTCCGTAATAGTTGCCTTAATACTTATGGTTTAGATCCAGCACACTACTACACAACACCAGGTCTAACGTGGGATGCTATGCTTAAGTACACAAATATTGAACTAGAATTACTCACCGATATTGATATGTTAATGTTTTTTGAGCGCGGTATAAGAGGTGGTGTAAGTCAGTGCTCTAACCGTTATGCTCGAGCAAATAATAAATATATGAGAGATGCTTATAAAGCAGATGAAGAGTCTAAATATCTCATTTATTTTGATGCAAATAACCTTTACGGGTTTGCCTTGATGCAATCGCTACCTTATGGAGGCTTTGAATGGGTGGATCCCTCCATAGATTTTAATGTTCCAGACGATTCGCAAGTCGGTTACGTCCTTGAAGTAGATTTAGAATATCCACAAGATTTACATGATGCACATAAGGATCTACCGTTTTGTCCAGAGCATATAAAACTTTCCAACTTATTACAAACTAAACTTATGACTACATTATATAATAAAAAGCGTTATGTACTTCATTATCGAAATTTAAAACAAGTTCTTGCAAACGGTCTTAAAGTTGTGAAAATCCATAGAATTTTGAAATTTAATCAAAAACCCTGGTTAAAATCATACATAGATTTAAATACTAATATGAGAAAAGAAGCTAAAAATGATTTTGAAAAGAATCTGTACAAATCAATGAATAATGCAGTATTTGGTAAGACTATGGAAAATGTTCGTAAACGAGTTAATATAAAATTAGTAACTACATGGAAAGGTCGCTATGGTGCAGAATCATTTATTGCAAAGCCAAACTTTCATAGTTACTCAATCTTTAAGTCATCTTGTAGCAATACAACTCGAAAAAACTGAAGTATTTTTCAATAAACCAATTTATGTTGGAATGTGTGTTCTAGATCTCTCAAAAATTCTTATGTATGAGTTTCATTACAATTATATGAAACAAAAATTGGGTGAATACTGTAAGTTATTATACACAGATACAGATAGTTTAATATATGAAATATGCAATTTTGATACATATGAAATAATAAAAGAAGATATTAATAAAGATACATCTGATTATCCACTTGAAAACATATTTAAAATACCTCAAGTGAATAAAAAAGTAGTTGGTCTTATGAAAGATGAAATGAATGGTAAAATTATAACTGAATTTATTGGTTTACGAAGTAAAATGTATAGTATTAGAGTAGAAAATAAAGATTGCATTAAGAAGATTAAAGGTGTACAATCTGGAGTTATTGAGAGAACAATTAGTTTTGATGATTATGTACAATGTTTGCAAAATATGTCCACCCAAAGTAGAGAGCAATGTATCATTCACTCTAAATTACACACCATGAGTACTCAAAGATATGTTAAAATTGCATTGAGCCCTTATGATGATAAGAGAAAGTTGTTATGTAATACTACAGATACACTTCCATGGGGGCATTATAACGTTATTAATAAATAAAAAGTATATATAAATCATTTAATGCTGTTTTAGTCATTACTAAGAATATTATTTTCAACTAATTATAAACCTATTTTCAACTAATTATAAGCCTATTTCAATCACACACACGAACACACACACACACACACACACACACACACACATGCATAATTACAGTCACATAAAAATGTTATATTTTACATTCACCAATTCTATTTAATATAAGATATTTTGAATTAGAAACCAACCATCTTAAAATGATATTGAAGCAATGATAAAATGTTGTATAAATACTAATTATTTTATTAACACAAAATAAAAGCAATATAAATAAGTTCTATTCAAAATATATAATTGATAAATTAACAGCCGAAGAAATAGTAAACATATTTCTTTTATATCATTTCAATTTATTACAGTTCAAAAGTATACAATAATATTATAAAGCAATTACATTTGTGATTATTATATAGCAGTGATGTCTAGGGGAAAAGTATATATAGATATACTATCCCAACAAGACCGTCTCAAATTACAGAGATCAGTGTGCGCAGATATTTGAATCCAACGCGGAAAAGTACGCGCATGCACGGGGGTATCTAGGGGAAAGACTATATATAGCTATACTACCCCCATGTATAAGAGTGAGACCCTAGGGGAAAAGTTCGCACATGCGCAGTAGTGCCTAGGGGAAAGACTATATATAGATATACTGCCCATGTATAAGAGTGAGGCCGAACTCTCATAGCTATACTACTGTTTCGACTTGTTAAATGCTTAAAGAGACACGAGACGTGTAAAAGTCGTAATCGAAGGGTTTGCGTATGGCTATATCGTGTCAATAACTAAACAGTACATATCGTACAACACCCGCACTCACCATTTTTGCAGGGGAGCTCGGTCAACTTGGTCACCACCGCCACACCGGACTGTTGCTGCACATCGCTTCTCTCCCTCCTGTAATATGAAAAATAAATGCACTTTATTGTGGCGTTTGAGTATAGAGCCAGTAACGGAAGGTAGGGTGATGCTGGTATATAGGGGAAAGTTTTATAACTTAATTTCACGCCATTTCCACGCTCGGGTACCACTTTGTTGCCGCGGTGGGTCATAACGCGAAAACGCGCCCGCACACAAGAGTGAAAGGCCCAGTCTACAATAACTCGCACGCATGTAAATTTTCCCGACGCCCGGTCCACTATCCCCCGGCCGGGTTGGCCCTCGGGAGGAAGGGTCGGAATTCTCCTCTCACGTCGGAATTTATGCGCCGTACGGGTGATATATCTCAGTTTCGGCTTCATCCCGCTTTATTTATATGTCGGATTATGCAGCGCTTGCCTTTCGCTCCGGCGCGAGGCTGGGTAGTAGGCGGCGAGGAACATAGTGAGACCGTAAAACCCATAGCTTCATTTTGATCCCGATCGCAACACTCTGACGTCCCCTTTTTGGTTTATCTAAATATTTAAAAGATATTCGCGCTTGTTGAGATGGATTGTTAAGGGGAAAATAATTTTATACGTGCTTTAGTAGTATCCGACGGGTTTTAGATGAATTAAAAACAATATTTAGTAATATTATAGCTTTTCTGTCGAGAATCACAAAGGGGAGAGAAAAAACCTGAAATAATCACGCTTAAAGGCAAAAAATGAGCTGTATTACATGACGCCACAAGCTGCGCTTTAATTCCAAATTTTCTTTTAAAATGGATCTAAAGAACTTGACATGAAAGTTTTTAATAGTTGCCAGTTTTATTTGTAGATGTTTTTCACATTGTAATATTAAAAGATTTTTAACCCGAATGATGTGTAATTAAGCAATGTTTCCGTTTAAAATAGTTATGACGGAAAAGAAAAACGCAAGTAAATAGTTAAGTGATGATAAAATAAATTTACTGCTTGCTTGCTTATAAGTCGAAGTTATTATCTTATGCAAAAACTACTATTCTATTGTACATAATGCAAGAGGTATATAAATGGCCTATTTAATGTAAACTAAAGACATTAACTTGAAGAACAATTTTATAGTAATTAATTTGGGCAAAGAACTAGATCTGAAGATATATAAAAGCTACATCTGTGCCAAATTTCAGAACGATTGGATAATTTTTGCTCGAGTTATCGTGCGACAACGAAAACGCAAATTTTTTCTAAAATAATTCTTTTCTAAAAAAGCAAATGAAGATAATCTCTTGAAATTTTAACCAAATATAGTCTTCAAATAGTCTAATAACTGGTTAAAATTTCAAGTCGACAAATAAAATATTTTTTGAGAAATTAATTTATGAAATATAAAAAAGTTTTCCTTAATAACAAATGACAGAGTGAACATATTTTAAATTTAAAAAAAGGAAAATATAGGTAATTTAAATACCTTTCAAGAAAAGTTTATTATATTATGTAATAATGGCTGTAAGATATGAAAAAATCAAAAAAACTAAAAGTTCAAAATTCATTTTTGGAAAATAATTTTTTTCCTAAAAAAGAAATGAAGATAATCTCTTGAAATTTTAACCACATATAGTCTTCAATTAGTGTAATAACTAGTTATTTATTTCAAGTCGATAAATAAATAATTTTTTGAAAAATTAATTTATGAAATATAAAAAAGTTTTCCTTAATACCAAATGACAGAGTGAAGATATTTTAAATTTAAAAAAAAGAAAATATAGGTAATTTAAATACCTTTCAAGAAAAGTTTATTATATTATGTAATAATGGCTGTAAGATATGAAAAAATCAAAAAAACTAAAAGTTCAAAATTCATTTTTGGAAAATAATTTTTTTCCTAAAAAAGAAATGAAGATAATCTCTTGAAATTTTAACCACATATAGTCTTCAATTAGTGTAATAACTAGTTATTTATTTCAAGTCGATAAATAAATAATTTTTTGAAAAATTAATTTATGAAATATAAAAAAGTTTTCCTTAATAACAAATGACAGAGTGAAGATATTTTAAATTTAAAAAAAAGAAAATATAGGTAATTTAAATACCTTTCAAGAAAAGTTTATTATATTATGTAATAATGACTGTAAGATATGAGAAAATCAAAAAAGCTAAAAATTCAAAATCGTTTTTTGGTTATAAAACAAAAGAAAATCAATAAAAACTCAAATCCATCAGGGTACCTTTCTTTCCTCGCGAGACGAAGAGAATAAGCTTTACCCAGCGAAAGTCGGTTGATTCGTTTCGAAGATATACAGAGTTTACACACACACACACACACACACACACACACACACACACACACACACACACACACACACACACACACACACACACACACACACACACACACACACACACGCGCGCGCGCGCGCATACACACACACACATCCACGAAAACAAAAATTATCAAAATCAACTAATATACACATATATCTCCTTAAAACATCTTTTTGAACATTTTTTTTTCGAAAATTTTTTTCACCGTTACAAAGCTTCCTCTATGAGGGCGCAAAATTAATAATATCTTGGTGGTCACATTTTCACCTTACATATTTATAAGAGAGAAAAAATCATTTATATCGTAGTATCAAACTATGGAAAATTGTTTGCAACTATAATAAAAAAAACTATAATAAATATCTAATTACCATAAAAATATCCTATCAGTATTACTAATAAGCCTCATAATTTATTTTTTAATTCTCAAGAAGATAAAAGTTAACTTCTATCTTCACGCCCTGCATAATTCAACGCAATAACGTCGGGCTCTAAATAAACACGTCTCAGAAAAACCATTTGATTTTGCCATTAGTATTTATATGAAAATCTAGAAGAGCTGTAATGGTAATCGTAATGCTCCACCTGCATCGTAATTACTTATCAAATCATACACGCATAATGTGCTCAATTCTGTATCAAAATGATATTGCATCTTTGCTTAACAATTCATGTGTATCGAAAACCCAAACTAACCATGTATTAACAATTGACTTTGCCATGCTTTAGTTTATTTAAAAAACCTATTCCACACACTCATGCATACACTACTATTAAAAGCATGTATCAGTTACCTCAGAAATATTTTAACACTGATAACTTTAAAACTGCATCGCAACATTCATTCTGCAGAAAGTGCAGAAACGCAATCAGCGCGCAATTACCAAGGTGTTTGAAATTTCGAACGTTCATAATGAACGAAAGATTTTTGCCATTTTCAAATTTAGCCGAATTTGGCTACTTAATACATTTAAAATCGGATAATAACTATATTTCTTCACTTCTCACTCTTGCAGTCACCAGTAAACCACACTCCGGGGAATTCTAACCAGAATTAGAAACTTTAAGTTAATATTTCGTTCATTATGAACGTTCGGAATTTCAAACACGTAATTACCAAGCAAACTTCTCTCGCCGTCTTTTTCTCTTCGTGAGCCGTCGCACACGAAGGCGTCATGCATAGTGCGAGGGCGGGTCGAAAAAAGACCGAGCCCTGCAGCAGGTGAAATTGCGCGTTCATCGGGAGCGCGCGGCTACATAGGAAGGGGGTCAGTCCCGGGGGCAGCGAGCTGCCGGCTCCCCTGGTCAATGCACCTTCTAATAACAACTGACGTGCCTCCATACTTCACTGTACCGACCAGCGGTGCACGCCAGCCCGGCCGAACGCGCGCGGGGGAGGCGCGGGCATAATCGGCCTGTATCAATCTTCACGTTAATAGCCGCGTGTACTGACCGACCGGCGAAGGAGCTTGCTCATGCTCCCTCTTTCACAATCTCTCTGGCGCGGACGGCTTGCGATGAAAAAGCCGAGATAAAGAAGTTATAATAACGGCTTATCAACGCCTTAAGAGGCTTGTGAGGCATTATGCGGGGGCACGAGTGCCAGTGCAGGGCCGTTTACTCGCGTGGACACTTTTAAGGCTGTTTTAAATCAATCGCGCCGCGCAATTAAGCCCCTCTTATCCCACTTTTATTTCGGCCGCGCCTGGTTGCGCTTGTATGGGATTCACCTGCATTAATGAGAATTTACGAGATGATCTCCGTTATGGTTATTTGTGCTTTTCATCGAATAGAAGCTTAGCTTTGAAAAGGTTCTCGATGATTTTATTTATTTATTTTGAAGGAGAGAAATTGCAATAGTATATTGTGTGCCAAGGGCGTAAAGTGGGTCGTTTTAGACCGAGTGTGGGGTTGCAGTACGAGGCGAAGGTGAGCTAGCACGAGCCGAAGGCGAGTGCGTTTGCGAACCGAAGACGAGTACTGCAATCACAAGAGGTCAAAAAATCCACTTAGCCCTTGGTGCACGCCATATTTTTTGTAATGCAAGTATGGATTTTCGCTTTTTTTTGTTCTAATGTATTAAAATCGACAGCGGGCGATTTTGATTTTTTACCGCCCGGTACGGCGAGCAGCGGGCGCTTTTCAGTTTTTACCGCCCGCTGGTCGGCAAGCGGTCGCTTTCGGCTCTATTAATAGGTTCGAAAAACGCGAAAAATCATGCTTGCGGTACAAAAAAGTTTTTACACAGAGTTGTACACAGTAGTAGTTAATTACATGGATTCGCAGAAAAAGACTATCAAATTTAAACAGTATTGTTTTCATAGCAACTTTAGGCATAGAAAAATTTAAATCGAATATTTTAAAAGCTTGCGTAATCATATTGTGTTGTACGTATTTCAGTAATTATGACTAGGGTCTTATGATATATGATGACTTGACAGTGATTTGGTATGGCTCGAAGATCTTAACATTCGATGTACTGATCATTATACATGTACTTATAGTCGATGCAGCAATAAGGGATAGCTGTAATAACATTACACTTTTCCCAGGCTGTGTATAGCCCTGCTCAGGTAGCTTTTTCCAGGGCAGAATTAATTATAGCTTGAATATATCAATAGACTCGAATGACGTAACATCTGGACGTCTTAGTCAAACTTCAACGCTCACAGCAAAGTCGTTAATGCGGATTAGTTGGCACGTGTACTTTCCTAATAAGTCGTTGTAAACTCTAGTCACACTGTATTAGACGGGTGTATAAAGTGAGGAGCCTGTAACCCCTGGCTATGTCCGCTACCGCTGCCACCTACGTCGTTTCGTGAGCAAATGGCCGGGAGCATAATTGTCGGATATTAGATTAAAATGCAAATTGACACCACCACCAGCAGCAGTACTGCAGCGTCGACTCGACCTGGACTTGTCTTTTCTTCTCCTTTTGCTTACCCTCAGGACTCCCAGACGGGGCTAGTTGCTGCGCGCACCCACATCCTTCCAATTTGCATGTTTCGGATTTCATATATAAATCCAGTTACCGAGGCATTCTACGCTTTTTTAACTACCTCGTCCCGATTCCCTGCCCGCCATGCAGAATTGAGGCGTTTACATAGCAAGACCCCTTAGAAAAACATTATTTTTTATTATTTGCTCACCTTGTCAGTCCGGAGTTCTCAATAATTATTTCACAATTATTTTAAAAATGTGCCCATTCTTTGGCTTTTTTCGTGCGAAACTGGCTTTTCTTCGCCTGGCTCTTCTAAGTTGGATATATCCTGTTTTCTATATTAAGTTACCGTTCAAAATATTAAGGCAATACATTTTATTGCTCTTGTTAATCATTGATATAAAATTTAACTTTATTTACCTTTTCTGTATTACAATATGTTTGAATTTTAAGTTTAGGTAGTAAAAAAGTTATATATCTATAATTTCAAATATTATATTTTAAAATATTTGAAAAACACTGATACCGAAAACTGTTTCAGAAAAAGAATAAAGCATGAATAATTCCGTCTCTAAAAATTCCGTCTCTTTTTCCCATTCCTCTCTGTCGTTTTTTCACGCAGCAATCGATTGGTGTTCTCACGCAGCGCGCCGACATGTGCACAACACAACCGAATCTCAATAAAGCCATATTCTTTCGATACCGACGTCAACAACACTACCTTCTCAATGTTTTCACCAAAACCTATATTTTCGCAATCGCGAATCTACTTCGCCCCGACACTGACGGAAAATCCTGTGATTGCTCGCCCTAGCGTTGTACAACAAACTGGATTTGTCAAGGGGGAATGGAAAAAGCTCCGGAGACGCCCCTTTTTCAGTGCCGCGAGACGAAGATGCTCGTGTGTTGCGCTACTATTATGCGCCCGGGCATAAATTCATGTTTACGAGGGCCATTTATCGTTCGTTATTAATCTCTAATGCGATGATTATAAATCTCACGTCGTTCGCTCGAGGCGGCGTTACGGTTTTATGGAAGTTTTTCGCATTAATTCCTGGAGGTATCTTGAGTTTTGTTTGCTTTAACCTGCCGGTACGAAGCAGTATTAAAAGAACAAAAATAAATTATCGCTGTTAAATAACTTAGCTTTAAAACTATTTTTATAAATAATAATAGATAGGTATGGATGATTCTCAGATTCTGTCCTGTAACCTCTGTGGATATTTTATTAGATTTTATAATACAAAATATAATCTTCAATTTTTTCGAAAAATACATTTTTTTACAAGAATGCAACGTAAATTACTAAAATATCATATAGTAAAATTAAAAATTGCAAGATGTCCATTATTATTCAATGAAAGAGGGTTATCTACTACCACGGAGATTACATGTAAAAATAAGCACTTTTGCTGAGAATCACCCATATAGAAAATATAGATTTCGATTTAAAAAGATAAGTTATTTCAACGGTACGATCATGTGTAATGGCAACATTATATTCTTTTAGACGTCGCGACAAACCGCCGTACCGTAAAAACTCTTACTACCCCTTAAATGGAGACATCAAGTAAATCGTTTCCCCGGAAAAAAGATGTAGAAAGAAGGGACGAAAGCAGCCGAGTAAAAAGATCCGGCGTTTCAAGAGCGAATTTTCTAGTTAATTACGTGCGAGTGTGAACTGGATTCCCGCGGTCACTCCGATAAACCTTTACTGTGCAAGTGATTAATTTTCTCATAGACTAAATTTAAATTTCATTAAAAATAATTAATTTAATTAATTAATTAATTTTTTAATTTATTTTAAATTTTATTTTAAATTTAATTTTTGATTAACTATTATAAATTTAGTTCCGAAAATTTTCGTAGATTGAGCACATTTTAATTGCGACATCTCTAGGACTAAAAACGAAGAATCAAGCTGTTTCAAATACGTTTGCAATCATAGCCTGACTTATAATTTGAATGTAAGCTCCGATTTACTACTCCGTAAAGGATAATTTCTTCAACTTCTTTATTTATCGGTCATTCTGGAAATATAAAACAAATTTCCTAAACAAAACTATCACAAACAAGAAAGTTGCTTCCTGTTTGAATTTAGGAGTTGAAGTCTTGAATTCTTGTAAGCTATAATTGCCACGAATGCTATGTACAGTATTCTTTTTTGTTTTCTCAGTAAAAGAAAAAAGAAACTTTTTTATTTTTATTTTTTACACTAAATGAATTTTATCTCGCGAACCATTAAGTTTCGAATTCGAATATATAATCTTACCGCTTAAAGTTAATGGAATAAAATATAACAAAGTAGCCTGCCGAGTGTACAATAAGAAGTCCATTTACCAATGGCGTCGGGGGCGTAGTGCATGCTTAAATTAGCTTCTTTTAATTAAGTTTGAAAATCGATTCCGAAGCGTCACTCGCCTCTTCCTTTATACACTTCACTACGAGCGTTCCTATAAAAAACGCTAGCATCTATTTCACTTACCGTGCGTGAATCCAACTCACGCGCGCGCGCGTTAATCAGTTGATTAGTCGCTAATCACGATTAATCCGCCGACTTGTCCATTGTTGCACGCTCGTGTTAGCTGCTGCGCGGCCGCGGAAAGGGAAAAGGAGCGAGGCATCGGGATAACGATGATGAATACAGTGTGTTTAGGTCGACACCGCCACAGCGACCGCAATTGATCTGACGTTTCTGGGCCGCGTGCGCGCGTTTTCACCCCGTACACAGAGGGAGAGAAGAAGAGATGCGCACGCATTACATAGCGACAGATTTTCTGTCAAAATTAAGGCACTCTTATTTGCGACAAAAGATAATCAGAGATATATCCAGAAAAACGATTTACGCATATTGTAGCGTATTGTTGGTGTTACCCATATCATTTAAAATACTAATAATTAAATGTAGATAAGACATTTTATATAAGAGAGCTTTTTGTAAAACTAAATTTCAAACCCAAATATAATCATTTGTAAATAAACACACTTAAAAAGCGATTTTTTTTTATCCTCCGAGCGTGAAATTCAACTTTTCAAAATCGAATTTCGCGCCCTACGGATGAAAAAATAGTATAGGGGAGGGCGGGGCATAACGTGTCAGGTACACTGAGAAAAATGTTGTAGTAAATTTTATTATAACTGTAATAAAAATTACTATAAAGTATAGGAAGGGTGAGACAAATACACTTTATGCTGCATTTTTATTATAATTGTATGAATAATTACAAAATTTCTTGTAATTTTTATGACAGTTGTTGATTAGAAAGTATTACGAAATAAAAGAAAAATTGCTATACACATAGCAAAAACTGTGATATAATAAAATTTAAAATATATGCTTTTAATTTTTATTAAAATAGAATATAAATTTTATTTTGTAGCGTTTAAATTTTATTTTGTAGCGTATAAATTTTATTTTGTAGCGTATTAAAAATTACTATAAACATAGTAAAAAGTGCCACATTCAAAAATTGCTACAGGCCATAAGAAAGTTTGCTATCCAACATAGTAAAAATTGCTACAACATTAGTACTTTCTGCGCAGATCAAGGCGCCCACGTGTCTGATTGAGGTTATGTTTCTACGGGAATTTCACTTTGTCTTGCTTTTAAGTTTACAAAACATTCAAAACCTTACTTCAATTATTTTATTTTTATATTATGCACATTAATGATAAGTTTCTTTGTGTTATCAAAGTTATTTATTGTCATTATTTAATATTATCTGAAATTTTCTTGAAATCGATGGTTTGACATGTACAAGTTCCAAAATTTTACACTCAAGAATCCTATTTGGGTAAGTGGTTAGCGCGTCCGATTGCCGCGGTGAAGGTTGCAGGTTCGATCCCAACGCTCGTAAAAAAATATTTTTATTTCTCATTTTAATTTATTTTCACATTAAATATTGTATGATTAGAGTCTGAAAATAGTTCTGAAAACAGAAAGAACGAGAAAAAATTTAATTTTTTGAAATTTAAGGTCATTCATAAAAATTACTATGTTGCATAGCAAAAATTGTTATAATTTCGATTTGTCCCTCCGTTCCTACAAAATATAGTAATTTTTCTTATGTTTATAATAAATTTTACTACAACATTTCTCTCAGTGTAGTTAAGATTGACACCCTCATATTTTTAATATTAATGAATGCAAAAAATGTAATTTTTCTTACTCGCCCACCCGAAAGTACGTACTTTCGGCCCGCATCTCCGGGCCGAAAGAGAAACTTTCGCATCCTATTTTAGACCAACCGCGCGCTCTGATTGGCTGCTGAAATTTCCTGACCCGCGGCGCTTGAGCGCCCGCGCGCATGTCTGACGAAAGATGTTTGTGCGGTGTGAAGGTTAGACACGTACGAAATAAACAGAGGAAACTGCACAGGTGACGACAAAAAAGAGTTAAATGAAATAAAAAGTGGTGTTGTTTGATCGTGGTCATTGTTTTTTCCTCTTGTTTCCTACACGTACTTTCGAGTCGTGTAGAAACAATTAAGTAAACGTACGGACGGAAGCGTTCGAAGAAATATGTTTGTGTGGTGTGAAGGTTAGACACGTACGAAATAGACAGAGGAAAGTACACTTGTGACGAGAAAAAAGAGTTAGTTGAAATAAAAAGTGGTGTTGTCTTTTTTAATGAATGTGTTTCTGATGCCCGCCCCGACCAGCAAAACCTCGGCTTCGCCTCGGTCTTGCAAATGTCGGGCGGGCATCAAACCATCTGTGTAACAGCGAAAGTAGCAGACGGCCAAAAAACCAGCTCTCCACGCCGGGTCGAAAGAAAAAACGGTCGGTAATATCGACTGAGCTACCCAAAGCGGCTGACAGAGGCAGTACTATCGAGCGGGTCGAAAGAAAAACTAACACTCAAACGTCTCAAACACAGCTAGCAGACGACAACGCAATTTTATCAATTATTTAACAATTACAGAACGTACTTTCGGTCGGGGAGTAAGAAAAATAGTATACAATACTTGGACCGGAAATTGGATGCCCTGGCCGTGCGTCATGACGCCCTCGGCTTCGCCTCGGGCGTCATACCACGCACGGCCCGGAAATCCAATTTCCGGCCCACGTATCGTAATGTACTATTTACGTAAACCTAATTAGATATGCTTTTAGAATTTTCCTCTATACTTTTGAGATTATAGATAATGTTTAACATTTAATTTAATAAGATTGAAAATCGGTGCTAAGAAACAAGGTTGACTTCATTTTTAAGTCGCTTGGAGCAACGAGAAAATGATTTTTTTCTAAATGAGACCAAATCTATTTAATAGTTTCAATTTTATTTTTCAAGCACTGCTTTTGCTATTTTCAGAAAATCTTTATAAATAATATAATAAAAAAATGAAAATGGTATTAAAATGGGGCATGACGTGACACCCTGGCGGGGCACACGTGGCACACTCGGGCGTATCAGTGCGCCGCGGCGGCCGCCGAGCGAAGTGATGTAACCTACAAACCTACAAACCAAAAACGGAGCAAGATGGGTTAACAACTACGCAGTGCAATAATTTAGTTTTAACTAGTTTTTAGTTTCAATTATTACATTAATAAGTAAATAACGATTATTTCGACTGCGTATTTATTAAAATATAATAATCTATTTTAAAATAAAAATTGTTATGTTCCTTAATAAAAATAAAATTTTAAATTTTCAATAGACTGATTAAGTATTTGATTTTTGAAAATTTTATTATGGCATAATTATTAAAGAATTAATTATTGGAAAAAAGAATTGAAAAATACCTGTAGTAAAATATTAAATTTGATCGTGCCATGCGTACCCCGTCGGGTGCCACAATCCACCCGCCGGTGGGGCACGTAGAGCATTTTTTTCAGAATTTCTTTTGTGTATTTTATCAATAATTAAAAGAAAATGAAGAAAAAGTTAATAGTTTATTTTATTTTATTTTTTTCTGATCTAATTATTCCGTTTTTTGTACATTTTGAAATAATACACGGTTTAGTTATTATTTTTAATCAAAGATAGGGTGTCACACGTGCCCCGCCCTCCCCTACGCAACACAGACGATAGGTGACGCCCTGGTCGCTATTGTCGCCCTTAATGCGCAGTGTACTATTTTTCCATTTTTACAACAAAATGGCAGATCAAATCTTTATTTTTCTACTTAGTTTATTCAATTTTACGCATACTTTTATAAACTATCTTTAACTTTCATATTTTGCCAAATTTTACAATATTTATAATTTCTTACAAAAATAACAAAAATTATATAAAATTATTTATGATAATTATTCCATAGAACTTCAGAATCTCTGATTCGTCCGCGAGCTACCTTATTATAACTATCTACCTTATTTTCCTATATAATGGCAGCTAGTGTTGTTTTCTATAGCTATCGTGTTTACATTTATACTTTTGTTCTAACATAAGTATTGTTTATGATATACACATTCTTTCCACTCTTTTTCTTTCTTCTGAAAGAAAAGTTTTTGTAATGAATAACAAAAAAGGTAAGCTTATTTCAATAATCTTTTCGATAAAATAATGTTCTACAGAGTGTTCTTCAAAAAGTGAAAATAATGTTTTGATTTAAAAAGTGCAAATAAAGTATTTTATTCTAAACAGATAAATTTGAATAAAAAAAAAAGGTGGCAGCTTCACCATCCATTAGTAGAAATTTATTTTGACTACATATAGGCTCGTCAAACCATCCGACGAGTAGGCGTTTGATGACGATTCCGGAGCATCACTGATGAGTCCCCTCTGGTAACCTGGACGAAACGCCCTTTTTTCGTAAGAGAATGTCGTTCTTTCGTTTTTTCTAAATCCTTATACTTTGAAGGATGAAAATGATTACGATTTAATGTTCTTGAATTTTTGTTTCCTTCCCCGATTTTCCTATCTTTCTCCATTATTTCGGCAGCTGGGCCATTCAAATCATTTATATTTATTATAACTTTGCTGCCATTAGAATCCTTACATCTATCAAATTTGAATGAAATTAAATTAGTATTCTGTATAATGATGATATACACTGGTGGAAATACACAAAGAATCAATGTAGTAAAAATGCAGCTGATGGTAGTAGCGAATAATGCTTAACGTATTGCATCTAATGGCCTTGGTACTACCAGAACGGTTGATAAATTGTTAAGGATTTAAATAACAACATACTATTGAAATTGTTAACGACGTTTCGAGCATTTTAATTCATATGCCCCTCTACAGGAATCTAATAAACAATATATTGAAATACAATAATAACGAGACAATTTTGAAAATAAATTAATTAAAAAACCGTAGTAAACTTACATAAAGTATTGTAACAATACAAAGTCGGTGTTAACGCGGGAAACAATCCACTAGTCAGTGGTAATATGTTATAATTTTTGGCCTTGTACAGTGCGCTCGTGGACAAGTATGTATGTACAATTATAAGCTCTGCCAAACACAAGCGTATACATGGAAGTCTATGTGGATAGGTAGGGCGCAGCCAGTCATGTTGATTGACCGGTCAGATAAAATCTTCTGACTTGACGGTCATTTTGACAAAAAGTTGACCATCATTGACAGTCAGAATTTACAATCCCTGAATGCAAAAATGACCGTCAGTGAACTTTCTGACCGGTCATTGGTCAGAAAGTTTAAAAGAATAAAAAAAACGATCAAAATTTTGATGAAACATGTTTTACAGAGAGCAGTCTTTTCGTACAAAACAGTCTATATTAAATAATAAGTCAAGGGTGACGAAAACGTGTGTTCTATGCAAGAACCAGCTCATTTCTGGGGCCTGATTCTGGTAACCGTGTCGGCGCGACATAAACCAAATGACGAGACAGAGCTGTCTCGGCAGAAATGACGCGTATGCGCATGCGCAAGCCCGATGTTTTTTTTTTTTTTTTAGTAGGTTTTAGAGGCGCGAGTCGAGGAAGACTATGGTCTATGATACTGTCTCGTTTCGACTTACCATTTTTCCCACCGACTCGAGTATTTGAAATGCAAGTTTATGTCGACTTTTAAGACGTGACATAGACAAGTTTTGTACCCACTGCCGAGACAAAATTATGAAACATGGAACACGTATTGATGAACATTAACAAAATTAGAGGAATGGCGGAATAGTGCCATTTTTATAATAATTATATAGTTGGAAGTGTTTTTTATCAGCATTTTTAATAAAATTATGAAAAGAATTTGTAGTTTTAAGAATTATTTTTTTTCATTCTCATTATATAGACATAATATCATAATTCTATAAATAATCTTTCTGTATTTTAGGTTGTATAAAAAAAAACGCTGCCAATTCATTGGCCCGTAGCTTCCTCAACCGTAATTTGTTGATTCCTTTAATTAATTTTTAATAACAAAATTTAGAATTTTTTAAAAAATTTATTGCATAATTATAATTAAATTCATTTATGAATATTAAAAATTGTTAATTTTTAAATTTATTTATTTATTTATTATTTATTTATATCAAATCTATATAAATTTTGAGCTGATAAATAAAGTTATCATTTGAAATAGAAGTAAAATATCTATATTTTATAATAAAACAAATAGCTATCACGGTTGTTTTGTTATTAACAAAAACGTGTTTTTTTTTATATTTCATAATTCATATTTTTTAAGAAAAAAAAAATTATAGCTATCATTGTTCTTTTTTTTATTAACAAAAACGTGTTTTTTTTAAAAAGTTCACAAATAAATTATAATAATACAGAATATAATGCATTCATAATGCATAATTCATAATTATAATAGATTATAATAGATATAATTTTTAAACATTTTAATTCATTTTGTTGTTTGGTTTTTTAAAAATTAAAAAAAAATCATCGAATGCCTACTCAATGACGTTTCCTCATTCCACACCACCTAGCGGTAGATATCACTGCGCGTTTTTTAAAAATAAAATATAAATACTTTTATAATATACTGATGGTAACATCATTGGAGTTATGAGTTTAAAAAAAACACGTTTTTGTTTTTGATGATAATTAAAGAACCGCGATAGATAGAAAATTAATTTTTTTTAGAAAATATAGATATTTTAATTCTCTTTCGAATGCCACCCACCCCATTCAGATACATAGAGGAGTTCTCGAGAAATTACGATTTAAAAAAAATGTCAATAAATTTTTAACCTCAAATATCTCTGAAATTTATGAACCAATCATTTTGCCCAAAGAACTCGACCGAGAACTATAAAAACTACCTCTAAAAGGAATTTTGAAGCCATTAAGTCAATTTTACTCTTGTAACCGTTGCGACATACAAAACTGATTTTTTTCATTTTTCAATTTTTTACTCAAAATCTAGCCTACAGAATGTATTCAAATTTTAACAGATTATAGCTATTTATATTCTGTATTATCATGATTTTTCTCAAAAAAATTGACCGTTAAGTTTAGGAGTTATAAGCATCTAATATTCTGCATCTAATAAATTTTCTGCATCTAATGGCCAAGGTTACTACCAATATTTGTTGTACGAGATGGTAAAAAATAAATAAAACAACAAATTTATTTCACATTAACACATGATAATAACAAATATTGATAGTAACCTTAGCCATTAGATGCAATCAACATTTACTTATCACTACTACCATTAGCGTCTTCATTAAATATAAATAAATATAAAACACGTTTTCGTTAATAACAAAAGAACCATGATAGCTAGAAACTTTGATTTTTAGAAAATATAGGTATTTTAATTCTCTTTCGAACGCTACCCATCAGATTCGAATAACTCGATCCTATCATTAAAAAAAAATCCAAAAACAGTTTTGAGAAAATCGAAAATTTGAAAAAAACAAAAACGCATGGCCCCAATCAAAAAACGGATTTTTGACCCGCCATCACGCAAAAAAAAAACAAAAAAAAATGAGACCTCTCCGGTCAAAATCGACCGAGTAGAAGCTGAGAACCAGGCGTATACACACACACACACACACGCGCGCGCGCGCGCGCGCGCGCGCACGCGCACGCACACACACATCCATATAGACATTTTTCAAAAACCATGTATTTTGATTCCTAACACCTCGGAACACAATTATAACATGTTTTTACAACAACTCAAAAATTTACTGTCACAAAGCTTCCTCTAGAAGGAAGCAAAAGATGTTTGTCGCATGTGCACCGAGATGATAACTACGATTAAAGAAAAAGGTGGGCATGAAGGAGGACAAGAGGGGGGAACGAGGGGGGCGGAGGGGCGGCTCGGAGGCTATTTTAATATAAAAAAATCATAGAAATACGCTGATTTTTACGTTATTTTGAGGGGGAACGAAGGGGGGGCGGAGGGTGGGAGGAGGGGGCTGATGTTCATAAATAACTCTTATATATACACACACACGCACGCACGCACGCACGCACGCACGCACATATATATGTATATATAGATAGATAGATATATTGTGATTGCATTTTACGTTTCCAAATGTATAAATGTGTGTGTGTGTGTGCGTGCGTGCGTGCGTGCGTGTGTGCGTGTGTGTAGATGTTTTCTAACAGTATAAGCGCAGCAGTTCAACACTTATGCAATAAGGTAGCCGCATCATTATATGAACTATTGAAGATTGCCAGACAACTCTTGCTTTTTAAAACTTTAAAATAAATTGTAAGCATTAGTTTTTTCAGTAAATGAAATGGCTTTTTACGTAACGTTTTGGGGTGGCAGACTTCATCTGGAGTACACCCATACACGCGCATTCACTTACGCACGCATTACGACCCAGTTATTCGCCTTTTTCGCTTCTGAATATCAAAAATTAGAATTGTTAAACTGATGCTATCTACTTTAGTTTACATAGCTCCTTAAAGATTCCTTCATTATATCATACTATCAATTCGTTTCAGAAAAATAATCGAGAAATTATTTTTATTTTCAAACGTCCAATATTACGAGGTACGACGAACAGATGCAGCTTAATTTGATTTCCCAGCTCTGCGAGTCAATAACTCCAGACATTTGGCCAAATGTTGGAAAATTAAATTTATATGACACTGAACTATTAAAAAATCATAAAAGAAGAGTAAATACTCAAAATATAAACATTTGGGGATATTATTTTATTAAAACTTTATTTGTGCACCTAAAGCCTTCGTGGAGGACATGCGTGTGACCTATTCAACCATTTGTTCGTTTTCGATCCACACGAACACAGGAACACCGTTAACACTTCAAATCACGATTTTTTTATTATGGACTCTATGTCAACCGATCTTGTATCCATGTTACCGCAACGCAAATTTGAGCATCATCGAATTTTATATGAATTGTCGTAATGATCAATCAAATAAGACGTCAAAGCAGTTAAAAGAGAACCAGCAGCATCATCGTTACCAATTGCATCAACAGCATTAGCAGTCATACGGAGGTCAGCGATTGCATCTCGTCGGCTGAGAGGAAAAATGAGAAAACTCAGCTCAGCGCTAACAAACGAGACAACTCAACGGAGCACTAAAAAAAGGGACTATTCACGGGCTCTATAGCCTTCCTTAATTTGCTCCATCTTTACTAAAATATATTGAAATGTATTGTCTTTAAAAGATTGATGACACAAAAAACTATACACTTCCAAGAGAAATAATACAAGTAAATTATATGAAAAAAACAAATGCAAAGAAGCAGTGCAATAGAACTGGAAGAGGAAAATTGGCGCGAGAAAGAAATGAAGGCGGGGGTATACCGCTCTTCGCGAAAGTCGAGATGAAAGAGGGCCAAGTCTCCTCGGACGTTTTAGGGGTGGAATAGCAGTAGCGTCCTTCGTCCTCTCTCCATCTCTTTCCCTTTCTCCCCGGTCAATTCAATTGCGAGGAAAGGATAAGGAGGCGTCTCTCGTTCGGCTCCTTTAAATGGAAATCCTCCCAGCGTATTAGCATGCTCAGGGGATCCTTCGTTCTCTTCTTTGTCTGCGCGGACGATTTTATGGGAATCAGGCTCAAAGGGGATTTGACGCGTCGACTCTGCGATAATTTATAAAAATGTGTGCGCAGGAGATGGAAACGTCCCATTTGCTGGAAAAACAATGTCGACCTCTAATGAGTGCGCATACTCACGGGACAATTTTTCATTATTACTTTTTGTTTCGAAATCAATTATATCGGCTTGTAATAGCATTCAAATTTCACAAAAATACTATAATGTATAATTAACATCTGTTGACCGTGTATATTATACGTTTCCTACTTCGATTACTTTTTAGGCACAACCGCTTCTCGGCAGAGCCTTATATTTTCACTACAGCGAAAATTGGAACACTTCAAAAACGAACAATTTGTTGCATAAAAACTATTTTCCACCCAGAATTGGTTCATTTTAGGCGTTTTTTATGGTGTATGTGTGTATGTCCGTTCGTATGTAGTCGAGTTTATGGAATATCTCTGCGAATTTCCAATAGATCTTAACGAATTTTGGCCCAGATACTCGTCTAATTATAAGTAAGCTCCAGTCTTATACCGAGCCGAATCGATAAACAAATAAAAAAACGCCAGAGCAAATAAAAATTTGAGAAAATCGATTTTTGAACATAATGTGAACAAAATTAATTTTACGTCAAAAAACAACAAATGCATCTGCTAAAACTAATTAAAACACTCTTTTTTACATGGAAAATTTTTTTCTATGAACAATATTTAACAATGTAATAGCGAAAAAACCGCTAAAATCATAAAAAATAGTCGTTTTTTTGCTATTTCTTTACAGGATTTGATTTTACACAATAATGTTAAATGTAAAAGTTATAGATATTATTAAAACAAAACTTTTTCCTGTTAAACATTTTTTTGTACAATCAATTCCTGACGAGTTAAACTCATAAAAACGATTTTTAACGCCTAAATATACATAAAATGGACGATTTTCGGCTATAACTTGACAAGATTTGATTTTATACAAAAATGTTAAATGTAAAAGTTGTAGATAATATTTAAACAAAACTTTTCTGTATTTAATATTTTCGTGTAAAATCAACTCCTGTCGAGTTGGACTTATAAAAACGATTTTAAACGTCAAAACATACATAAAATGGACGATTTTCGGCTAAAACTTAACAGGATTTGATTTTACAAAAACATGTTCAATACAAAAGTTCTAGATAATATTTAATCAAAACTTTTTCCCATTTAACATTTTCATATAAAATGGATTCCTGACCGCTTAGACCTATAAAAACGATTTTTAATGCCTAAATACACCTGAAATAGTCGATTTTCGCTTATCATACAAGAATTTGACTTTCAATAAAACTGTTAAATACAAAGCATATAAATATAGTTTAAACAAAACTTATTCCCAATTAACATTTTTATGTACAATAATTTCTGGATCATCTAAACGTATAATAGTATATTACGCCCCTAAGGAGTAAAAGTAACATGCGAACTGAGGCATTCTTTATTTGCTCCCGTGGTGCGTATACGATTTTTTTGCCTGGCGAGGCCGAAAATAGAACCTTCGCGATCGGGCGCCGGGAGCAAAAGTGGCACTTTCGGCCCGCTAGGCAAAAAACATGATTTTTAATACCCCAATACACGTATAGTGAATTTTCGCTTATTATTTCACAGAATTAGATTTACACAGAAGTATTCGATACAATAGCTCTAAATAAGATGGAAAAAATCGACATAATATTCCAAAGATAATATAATTACAAAAACATAATAATAAGATACAAAATTACATTTGATTACAATATTCAATGGGATAAACACATTGAAAGAATAATTAAAGAAACAAAATATCTATTTCCCTGTTTTCTACAAAAAGATTTTTAATAACAAATTAAAAAAATTTTATATAAGATTACCCAGCTTAACCTACTAACTATGTTCCCAGGACCTAAGCGATTGAACTAAAAGAATCAAAATTGTGTAATATTATATAAGTACATGTTAAAGGAATATCATATATACAAATAAAAACTTTTGTGTAATGTATGAGCTATAAATGTTGTAATATGGTAAATTTCAATGCATAAAGAATGCAATGTTCTAGCTGACCAGTCTTACAACATGTAGAAAACTATTAAATAGGCAAGTCTCACTGGGTAGAAGTCTGTGAAATATATAATGATGTGTTTTAATACAACAGATACCCTGAAGCGAGTTCTTGCACCCTGACTAAACTTAGAAATTAAATAGACGAGCTAATATCACCAGGGACAACTACCTACCCTTATCGCATTTAACAACACACACAGCACTTATATAATATTCCCCAGTTCCTATTACCTATCCCCTCACACTTTAAAGCACTAACACTCGAAAATCACTTAGAGCTGCAGAAATTACAAAATAGAGCTGGACGGTCTAGGCTGGCACTACTCCACGGATGTCAGTCTGCTGAGAATCATCTAACAGCGATCCACTGTGTCAGTAACCACACTGCCTAGGAGGAAAGTACTGACAGAGACCATCAATTGTGTTTCAATGTCAGGGACTGCCTCAGTCTAGGGATCAGCAAAGCGCTTGAACAGCAGATCAGTCCCTATTCTGGGGGACAAGCGAGGAGAGTTGAGCACCTAAAAACCACATATGACTAATAAAGAGATAACTCAAAAAAACATACCATACAAAAGAAAAGTCTGCAGCAATGGCTGTTGTTCACTCACTGTACCAGCTTCCTGTAACAACTAGAGGGGAAGAACTGGTGGAGACCTTAAACCGCTGTTTCATTGAAGACGCTGAAGACACAAGCAGCAGCTTAACTGTACACATAGTCACTAGTGTAAGGGCCAAACAAGGAAAGTTGAGCACCTAAAAACCACATATAATTAATAAATAGATGACTCAGACAACATTTCCACACCCAAGAAACAGTCTGCAGCAGTTCCCGTCGTTTACACTACTCTCTCTGCCACAGATACCTGCAACAAGCAAAAGTACCATCAGCTCACTCATCAGAGAGGTTAGGAACGAGAAAATGCTTACTAAATCTGCTCTCGCCGCTGACACACTGCCTTCCCATCTCCGACGAATCATCGACAATCGATGAACACGATAAAAGGGCGAACACGATTCACCAGGGCGGCATACTACAGCAGCCACAGTCATCGCTGGGGACGTCGGGAGCCAGACGATTCGATTGTTGACAACACACACCATGGACACATGTGCGCCACGGCTGACGGCACGCCGCACTACTCAGCAGTAGCAGAAAGTGCGCGCGATCATATATATAGATATATCTTATACCTCGCGGTCGCACGAGTCGCATGTGTTTTTCCGCTGTTCTTGGTGTGCGAACGCAGCCTAGCCGAGGCACGGTAGTATACATAGGTCTGGAAAGTGTGTACGACCGTGAGCCGAGTTACCTAGCGTAGCCGTTATGACTGCGGAAGTATAAGTATTCATGCATGCAGGTCGCAGGGCTAAGCCAGATTGCCGTTGCCAAATGCATCAGTATTGAGCATTCTCCTTCTGTTTTTCTCCTTTTCGCGGTATTAGTGTATATATATGCATATGTGCGCAAGTATTTTTTTGTAATTGAGATTGTATAGGTATATGTAGTTAGGAACACCCGTGAGTCCGTGAGCAGCTAGTTTTTTATTATTATTATATATTTAATTTTTTTTTTATTATAAATATCGGAAGTGTTGCAGTTTTCGCTTTTATAAAAATACAAGGTTCTCCTGAGTATTGCGGTCGTGCCTATTATGTAAAAACGAAGTTTTTACATAGGGAGGGGGCGGGCGACGAGCGAAGCGAGGAGCAGGTGTGTGTGGGGGCGGGGGGGATGGCGTGCCGAAGGCACGCTGGGGGGCACAGCCCCCCTAGTTATTGGCCATTTTTGTGAACCACTTTATTCGCCGTTATTTCATGTTAATTCAGTTACCGTTCATCGTGTACACAACGGGCTTTTATACGCATTGGCGTGCAGCTTACTTTTACGGGTTAAACTGACAAATTACAATAACAAATGCAGGATGAATGTTTTATCTCGCCCGATGACAGAGAACTTTCAGCGGAGTCAATTAAAAGTCCATGAATATTTTACAAATTGAACGAGCGCTTTACGCGTACGACATGTCGGTAAAGCTGTCTAACAAGTCTAACAATTATAACGAAGCTATTAGGCATGATTAATAGTAACAAACTGCATAAAAGCACCAATCTACAATTTTAAAAAGTTATAGGTTTGCTGTAAACTTGGATTCGATGTTTGCCGTGTATTGCTTTGAAAGGGAAATTAAATTCTTGCGAAACAAGTCAGATAGAAACAAAACGATTTCGTTGTTGAAATCACAAATTATTCTATTTATTCCAACATTCTTCCTATTTTAAACAAGGATAACTACAAAATTTTTGTAAGTTTTCGGTCATGGCATTGTATAGTTACAATACGATTACAATGCATCACGCTCGCCTTTTCTCGCAATTCCCAACCCCATCGACGTCATCCTCGTAAACGAAATAAAACTAAGGCGCTGTCCGTGGTAGCGCGAAATTGTGCGCGTCTCGCAATAAAATCCCGGGGCGCAGCTCAAACGGAAAGCGAGACAAGGAAGCACGAGAAGGAAGCCCCTCCAGCTTCTCCACGCGCGCGTGGCTGCGGCATCGTGCATCAAAAGACCGGGTGGCAGGCGGCCAAACGTAGCTGCTGCTCCGCATTGGTCAGCAACGCGCCGTTACACGCTCGCTGCCCCCGCCCAAAATTATAACCCCCGTGATGCGCCCGCCGCCGTGGCCATAGTATATACTGGGGCATGGCTTTATATTCTGTTCTGCAGAGAAACTGCTCTGGAATACTGCTGCTGCTGATGCGAGATGTATCAGGATCTCGCGAACTCAGCGGCTGAGGGAGGAGATTCCGTTCTTCTGATTTGCCTACTGCTGCTAGGTCGAATTAAATAGAAACTCGTGGTTCTTCTAGCTGGAAATGTTTTTTGTGCTTTCCGTTATTATTATGCAAATGTTGAGGTTGGAAAATAGGAATTGAATTTCATTGTGAAACCTTTACTTCTGGTTTAATAAATCAAGATTGGAAAAAGCAGAGCTGTTAATTTTTTATCAAAGGTTAATAACATCAAAGTAAAAGATATGAAAGTACGAAAATGGATGAAATGAAAATAATTGAATAAAGATGTATGACTTGAATAGTCAAAGTGGTTAGATTAAAATTGAATATTGGATTGGATTTATCTTGTTTACACAAAAAAGATTTTCGGAAATATGTCTAAGCGAATGCCACTCTTATGGTAAGTTTGCGTGATAAAGTGGACAAATCTAATGTAGCAGAAGACGAATGCATTAATTAGGAAACTCAAAGAAAGTTATCCTCCTGAAAGTAGGTCGAAGAACTTATATAGATATTTAAGAGTTCATCTAGTGGGCAAGGGTGGAAGAAAAGAATGAGTTAGCAAATATAGATAAGATATTACGAAAGTGAAGAATGCAATAACTTTATCGAAAGAAAATTGATTGAGTAATGTCAATACAAATATAATTTTTTGTAATAGTGTGCGGGAAATTCGTATTTTCCGTACTGTTTTTCGTGTGGAAAATGCTATTTCCCGAACTGGTGTGTGGAAACAGTATATTTTGCAACAAGTGCAAACGATATTTTTTATAATAGTATATCTTTATGCGGGAAATTCATATTTTCCACACTGTTTTGAGTGTAGAAAATGCGACTTCTCGCACACTATTACAAAAAATTATACTTGTTACAAAATATACTACACCCCGAAACCAAGTACCTCAAGTATTCCACCTCTTATACTTGAGAACCATTAGATCTAACCCCATTTGATTTTTCTTTCCCTTATATACCATATCATATTATACATACATAAAAGTTCCATGATATATAATAGTTGATAAACTTCTTTGAGCAGATAACTACATCATGTACAAATAAAAACCAGCTTCGAATTTGTTACCTATTCGATGGTTTGACAGCATTCTAAACTCATTCAAAAAGTACACCTTATAACTATTTCACGTTTAACAAATTTAAAAGGGCTATATAATAGATACCATATCCCGCTATTGCACAAATCAGTAATTGGTGAACAAAACAGACCAAGGCGGTATATCACATACGGTTGACATAAATCTTGATTACTCTACCGTATTACATCGTTACCGCGCCAAACCCCCACCCGTGTAGATATGCACGTGTAACGTTCGTAATGAACTTTCTTGCGGACTGAAACCGTATAATATCTCGCATATTGCACGCGATGCTCCCCGCATCCGTCGTCGGTATGGACCACGCCGTTTGTCTTTTTTTTTCCTCGGACGGGCGTTATATAATATTCGATCGGAGCAGCGGGTGGCCGACCTAAATTTCGTGGCATTATGCGCGCGTAGAATCGACCGCCCTTCGGATTTATTGCCGCTGTTAAGGCTTAAATTATTCCGGAGTCTTAATCGCCCGGGCGCACGGCTCTGAGCTCGCGCGCCCGAGCGCCGAAGAACGAAATGAAGCAAATTAATGCTCGGTTGCACGTGTACAACCATCGGACGACTCCCTGCCGACTGTCTGAATCGGATCCATAGAAAGACGAGAAAGTCTCGTTCTTGCGGGAGGACACGTCATTTGCCATAGTGAGTGATGGTCGAGTCAGCGGCTTGATTTAAATTCATTTTGCAGCTGCTTGAAGGAAATTGCAGTATGAATATTGCTGGTGAATATTTATCTAGATGAAGCTTTGCTATTTTCCTTTTATTTTGATTGCATTCGATAACGAAAGTCACTTATACTGTGGTAATTTTAAACAACCACTAAAATTTAATAAACATGTGGATAGACGAAATAGTACATTACAGTACAAGTGACGAAAGTTGAAGTTCCGCCACTGCGAGAAGTTGGCGCCCGAGGCGAAGCCGAGGGCGCCATATCACGCAGTGGCGGGCCTTGAAGTTTCGTCTCGTGTACCGTATACTATTTTTCTTGATGTCCGGTGGAAAGTACGTTTGCCACTGACAATGATAACGCACCCGACGGGCTCGAGAGCATTGAGTTCGATGCCCGCCCCCGAGATTTGCGGCACGAGCGCAGCGAGTGCTGCTTGTCGGGGGGGGGGGGGGCATCGAAAACATCACGTGCATAATTTTAATAAGTGAATTTTACTGAAGATCATGTAAAATATTTTTATTTTACGTGCAATTGTTACAATTGTTACACGTACAATTATTAAACATGCGGTACTTTTGCTCCATTTGCAGCAACAAAGTCAACTACTTTATTTGTATCTGAAAAAATAAATGATCACTCAAGAAGAAATTCTCACAAAAAGTGCGACATTATTAACGAACAATCTTTTATCCATTTCACAAATTAAAGCAATATTTGTATACCCGATGGGCCGCATTGATTCTGACAATGCATACCCCGTTAGTGACTGTCACACATAATATTTAAATCGTTAACATACCTCGAAAATGATATGAACATTCAAAAGGTTATGTGTGAGTGTCACTAACGGGACATGCATTGCTAGAATCAATGTCCATCGGGTGTACCTTGATGATCAGAAATGATAGTTTTTGTTGTAAATATAGGTTAATGACTTTGAATATGTTGACAAAACCTCTAAGTTGCCTAGTTACCAACTCAGAATCAATGGTTAAATGTCCTTTCGCCATCGAAAACAATGGCGAAACCACGTACTTTCCACCAGGGGATCAAGAAATAGTACATTACGATACGGGTGTGGAAGGTGATTATTTACCGCAGGAGACATTTTTCGCACGAGCGAAGCGAGTGCGAAAAGTCGAATGCGGTAAAAATCACCTTACGCACCAGTGTCGTACCGTATTTTACACCACGAGAGCCGAATAATCATATTAAAGTTATGATTTTGAGGTTAGAGTGGTGTAAATTCTTTTTATAAAAACGTTTCATTCAATTTAGCGACATATTTCTGAATAAATCTGCTACACCACTGCAGTAGACTGTGGAAACCGAGATGCGAGAGACTGACAAATTCGCCTCGCGAAACCGAGATAGCATAGAAATGCATTTCCGCAAAGTGCTAACAG
Source organism: Torymus aiolomorphi (assembly GCA_036365515.1). Taxonomy (NCBI): domain Eukaryota; kingdom Metazoa; phylum Arthropoda; class Insecta; order Hymenoptera; family Torymidae; genus Torymus; species Torymus aiolomorphi. The sequence continues at coordinate 145,820,079 of CM070876.1, forward strand.
AAGGAGGGGGAGCAGTGACAACGTAATAATGGAACAAGGAAGAGGCGAGCGCGAGCAGCGAAAGCTCGCGCGGGCTAGATGAAATTTCACGCAAAGGATCGGCGGATAAGACGGCCGCGGGAAGCGCGCAAAAACGGAAGCGAGGAACAGAAGACGCCGAGTGTCGCGAAATAAGGAGAGAAGTCTCTTCACCAACGGCAATCCGGTCGCGCGTTCGCTCAAAGGCGTTTATTGAATTTTTCACTGGGCGCCGTGCGTGCGCAAGGGAGAGAGTTGCATCCCCCCAATGGGTTGGAGACATTTCCTATCCCGAGGCTAGACCGGGATACACATGTCGTCCAGGACGTCCGCACGTGAGTCCCTTTGTGAATATTGAATTGGGGTCGTTCTTTGCAACTTGTTCTTTGCTTTGATTTAACGTCTTGGAAGAGTCGTAATGGGTGATGTCAATGCGATAAGTGTAAAAAGAAAATCGATAGTAATAGTTTACTGCTTTTTGTAACTTGAGTATGAATTGGAGTTTCGTTTACATTTTAAATCCTAAAAATGTTAAAATTTTAATGCAAACAAATACGAATTCATACGTTGACTAAAACTTTCAATAAATTTTCGCTTTTCAACTGTTACGGTAAAGTATTAATCTCAAGTGCATAAGACGCAAACCCATTTTCAATTAAAAAAATCCAATAATAAGTTCATATTAAAACAGTTTATTACATTACAAAGGCGTCGACAAATATATGAACAGTTGAAATATTGGTATGTCTTTGAAGTTATAAATTTCTACTAAAAATAGTTAATTATAGAAGCAGAATAATAAAAAGCTCATAATCTGTTAAATTTAAAATTTGTCAAAAATAACATCATGCTTACTAACAAGTAATGAAAATAAAACTATTTTTGTTAAACTATTTTAAAGTTTATGACTTTTCAGGCTTAAACATGCAAATGCAAAAATAGACAGCAACAACTATTTTAAAGGTAACGTATTTATTTGACCACGAAAATGATCAAACATTAAATTTTTTCAAATATGTTCATTACATTGTTTACACATACTGTAAAGCGATTTCATTTTTTCTGACTTTTATTTGTATTTTTATAAAATTAATTTTCTACATAATTATCATGAAAAATCGATTGTTTCCAGTTTTTTAATACTATTTTAATTGCGTATAATTAATTTGATATATTTAATAAGGAAATACTAATTAACAAGAGAATCTGAATTTCATCATCCACTTCGTTATAAATATATTTTTTGCAATAATTGGCCCTACTATATATGTTTGCAGAACGACAATTAATAATTTAGCAGCTGAAATTTGCGCCTAAATAGACGCTGCTTTACGAGGTGCGAAAACGCTTCCTTATGCAAATTTATCCCACGCCAGTCTAAACATAGAGTGTTTATTTATAAGCGCAATGAGACGTGTAATGTCCAATTGAATGCTTTTTGGCAAGCAACAATAAGCGACGTACGCAGGCGCTCGAGCAACGTGACTGCAGCGGCGTCGCATCTCCTTTATGCACGCGCTGTATATAAATATAAAAGCAGTGTCGTCACGCTGCCGCTCTCTTCTGTCTCGAGCAAGATTGATAGCGGCTACTTATTTATCGCTAACGTGAAGCAATCTTCTATAATCCGTTTTCGGTGAAATCGCAGCCGCGTGCGTGCACGCGCCTCGTTTAGTCCATCGCGAAAATAATGAGCCACCTGGGAAAGGCAAATAATATGATCGAAATCTTTTTTTTCATTCATCGATTAGAAAACTGTTTTTACAGAAATTCCCTAGTCATGAGACTGCATAGTGTCAGTGTAATATTGCGACATTTTCTTCCTTGTAGAGCTTTAGCCTTGTGATATAGTAAAGAAGATATAGTAAAGAAGGGGTTTTTTAAAATTATTGTTCTTAGAACCATTGGAAAGAAAATCACCGTTTTATATACAATTTTCTTATATTCCGAAAAACTAATAGAGAAATCTCAAAAGTATTGATTTAAACATATAGAAAGTCATTTTTGATGCTACACAAATTAAGAGGGTTCATCTGATTTTGACTTTATTTGGGAAGTCTTTGAAACTTTCGTCACATGTACGTGACATCATTATCTATATCATATCCTTAGAAACAAGAGCCTAGCTTCGCCGTTATCGAGATATTAAACGGCAAAGTTGAACATTTTAACATGGCGTCTTATGGGACGCGTACGCGCTAAAGATCTTACAGTCTATAACTTCGAAGATACATTTGGCGTTTGTCTGAAAAACTAATATGTTATTAACATCAATAATTAGAATAACATATTAAAAGTTCAGAGATCCTAGCTTCACCATTTTTAAGATATTGTAGTTAAAAGTATGGAATTTTAGGTGTACGGCCGCGCGCGCAGGCGCGGTGGGGGTACACACGGACGAGCACCGCTCTGTGTGCGCGCTCACAGACGGCACGGAGCTATTTATGTGTGCCAGCCCCGTATAAACACGCGCTCTGACTACGGGAGTGGAGGCACCATGCGAGTAAACCTGTGCGCGCGGTGCGGGGTGACATTGATTCTTGATACGTTCCTTGTCGGATGAACCCCCTTAAGTAACGAAAATAAAATAATTTATTTGAGAAAAATCAAGAAGTGCGGGAGCGCTCCGAAGATAAGTATGAGTTAACACACATTCATCTTGAAATAAAACAACCACATTTCCACAAAACAAATGAAGTTTCACTTTTTATAAATTTTCTTTGCTCGAGATGAATATTAAGATAAGTTTTTATTTCTTCATTAATAATATTAGTGAGAGTGAGACAAAAGTACTGTAAACAAAAATAAAAAAAAATCTATGGATAGTTCTACAATCAACAGCTTTCACATCACATTGCAATTTCAACGTACTTAACACACTTAAAAATTGTTGCAGCCGCTCCGGCTCCTTTACGAGGAAAACAATTACCCAGACAGCATCTTGCGTATTCAGAGCTCGAGAAATCGGCGTCAAAGCAGCTGCAGACAGGCGCGATTGGCACGCGATGCGGCCAGACGCTCGCGCCGAGGGAAATCATTAACGTGGCAGATTCACCACAAGCTCGAAGCTCTGCTGTTCTCCCCCTCTCTCTCTCTCTCTCTCTCTCTCTCTCTCTCTCTCTCTCTCTCTCTCTCTCTCTCTCTATCTATCTCTCACTCCCGCACACCTCGTTATCGGCACTGTTCCCGGGATTACCGCGAGCTCTCTACTTTCCTCACCGCAAGCGCCCTAATCGGACGTGCTTAAGGCCACATGTACGCGACACTTTCTTTTCTTCTCTTTTCTGGCGTCACTTTATGTCTCGGATTTTCCCGAAAAACGTCGAGAGAGAGAGAGAGAGAGCGAGAGAGAGAGACGCTGAACGGCTTTGATTCGCGCTTTTGCAACGTCGTTTGAACTTCACTGCTGGATGGCGCGCTCGTTCGTTTTACGGCGTCCTTAAAGTTTGTTCCACCAGCGAGGAAGATGAAGTTTTTTTTTGAGTGATTTTTGACATTTTGTGCATACGGTCTTAAGGAAGGGAAAAGGAGAGAGATGATTGTTACATATTAGCACAAAAATAAAATACAACAATAATTTATAGGCAATAATTTATAGGTTTATCTAATTTTCTTCTAGAATACATTATTGCTACTTTACATTGATTTCTCAACACTAATTGCATTTGAACATCATATCAATATCACGTGTTTCTTTTATTTTTAAATTAAAATGAATACTCTCTAAAAAATCTTAAATATCATAAGCTTTCGTACGAAAATTATGAAAATAAATAAAAAAATGTAATGTGATATGAAGTCTACGCATTAGAATCAAAGTTATATTGAACATCCACAGCAAAAATTCATGGATCTGAAGTTCGCATCGTTGGAGTGCAACGACTTATTTTTTACGATCGATTAAAGTTATTAAACAATGGAAATTTTATCTAAATCTTTGTTATAAAGTTATTTTATACTACAAAACACTAAATCTACACGTAAAATTAATATTAACTAGTATACACTTGAAGTAAAATGAATTATTTTTTGTCTTTCGTTGCACTCCAACGTTGCAAACTTCAGACCCATAAAAATTCATTAGCACTTACGTTTCTCAAACTCAATTTATTATTCCATTTAAATTAATTATCGATCCCAAAAAGCGAACTTTGGAAATTAATGAAGATAACGTCACATAAATTGTGGTAGCGAAGTTTATTATAAAAGATATGGGGCAGAGAGAAACATCAAAATTCAAACATATTTTGAAAAAATTCAATTGTGTGCGTGTGTGTGTGTATACACACACACACACGTCCATATTATAAGCAAATATTGTTTCTAAAAAAGGTCAATAAAAAATATACTCCTATCTCCCTCGAACAGTTTCGTGTGCCATTTCTCTCACTTCCCGCTCTCGCCTCCGTCCCCCTGATCCCCAACGGTTTTTCCAAATTGCCTATTGTTTCCCTCGTTTAACAAGTCACACATGCCTCTCATTGTTAGTTGATTTATCGGAGACAACACTCGTCTTATCCGATATCAACCATGAGAGAATTACTCAAAAGTTGGTTGTAAGTTACGGTTTGATCGCTATTTTATTCTTAATTAAATACAATAATTTTTTTTTTTTTATAAAAAAAAAAAAAATTTTAATTTCGAATTTTCTTAACGTTGTCCTTAAAGTTTGGTGCAGTTCGTGCTTACTTATGTGTGGCAGAGCGGAATGTTACGTTAATGAATAACTGTTTATGGTAAAAAATTTTATGGAATTCTCCGACTTGTTTTCTTATATAAAAAATATCATGACGTTGTATACATTTACCATTTTTACATATCTTGTAGCCCTGAAGAGGGGAGTATACTAACGCTCCCGAATCGTCGGCAAATAAAAAACAATATTCGCTACACATTGGTTCGTTTGATGTCCGCCTCTCCCAAAAAAAATATACAGCATATATTATCATCTTCGTAATTTTTTTTTTTATTTTGCAGGAAGCACTAAAAATCAATTTATTCATAATTACATCATTGATATAGTAATTTGACGTGTAAACACGTTAGTATCATAAATTTAAATGCATCGTAAAATCAATTAATTATTTGAATTGCGAAAATTCATGAGTACAAATACAAAACACAGACTCATATTCTATGCTAAATTCTTAAAATATATACACAGGAAAAATGGATTCATTTTATATATAACTTCTGTACATATAAAAACATATAAGTCCGAAATAACCTACATATCTAACTTTTATGGAGGAAATTGTTTGCACCCATTTTCCTGAATTTTAAAGAAGACTTAAACTTCTCTTGCTCGCGACGTAAATCCGATTTTTCAAGCGACTACCCTCAAATTTCACAGCATGTCGACTTTATCAGTATTCATATCCCCCGAAAGATTTCGCGTCGCAGGTATCTACAGAAGTCGCGGCTTCTGGCAAAAACTCTGTCCCTTCTGTTCGCCCTCTGAAGATATTACTATCAATTTTCTTCTTCATAAACGTATAAAATACTTTAATAATTATAAAAATATTTTGCCTAATGACATTTAAAAAAACTGTCAACATCTTAAATTGAATAAAAATATTGAGAAAGAAAATAGTGACAATCTGTGATAAAAAGGAATAACAATATTATAACATTATTGTAACATTATAATCGTATTGTAACTATGCTAATGAAATCATTACTTTTAAATAATTTATTAATTTATCGAAGCACAGGTACATTATCAAAAATAAGTTTGATAAATCATTTTATTAAATGTAATGTATTTTATGTTTATGTACTGTATCCAATATTCTGTATGTAAACTGTACATGTATACGTGCGGTGTATGTTATAAGTAAACACATACGCACATACACAATCAAATCACGGGTGATTCTATTATGTACTTAGCAAAGCAACGCTTTCGGGAGTTCCCGGGCTTTTTAATTTTCGGTTCTTTGGTGTTGCTGTGCGCGTTGACAACATAAAATTATCACTGCACTACTACTTGCTTTACAAAACGTGACAGTCAGAAGACTTACGTGTCTATATTAAACTCGCGTACTTTATTTTTAATCTGGCCTTCCCTTATTCTATAAGCCACAATAAATTACATAATTTTATTATTTCAATTTTATCATCGTACTCAAATTAAATCCTAATTCTCTCTTCGTGTTCGTTCAATTGAAAGTGGTCCAAAGAAATTGACTTTACAAAAGTAAATTTCCTATATTAAGTCCATTGCTAAAAGCAAAAAGCCACAGCTAATGGGATTACGGATGTCATTATTAACACCTTTGATGATCGCTTTTAGCTCCATAATGCAGCTGAAACCCGCGCGCAGCCAAAATCCATCCATCGGGCGGCAGCGGTGCACCTCTCTCCCTCTCCCTATCTCCTTACTAGCACTCGATTACCGCAGTGGCTTCATTCGCGTCCTCGACGTGTAAATTTTCAACTACATCCTGACTAGCGCGTGAGCCGTGCGCCACGAGCGCATAACCATAACGCGACAATGTACGCAGCTGCGGTGTCGAAATGGCGGGAAATCGCGCGCCTCTTTCATCTACTCGGGCGGCCGAAATTGAAGGCTCGTGTCTCGTTTAATGGGATTACACGTCGGGGGGTGGCCACTCGTTTTCCAACGACCCAATGAGCGAATATTCGCGGTGGTGGCGAACTTGACACAGTTCGAGAAATGAACGTATTGATGTAGGGGATGCGGCCGAGTGGTTTAGTACTGGCAAGAGCTCGCTACGTTGGCTGACCTATATTCTTAATTCGAATTCTGCATTAAGATACCGGGGAAGAGCGGTGTGTTGTTGATTGGTCTAGTGAGTATAGATTAAAAATCAAAAATTTGAGGGTAGGGAGCAGTTGATCACGAAACTATCTGGTTGTTTTTCTTACAAATTGAAAAAAACCAGCTTTGAATATTTATACTATTATTGAAATATGATTGCAGTAGCATATGATGTAATGAAATGATAACTACAATAATTCGTTTAAATGTAACATTTCATTCATTTAGTGTTGAAACGGGGGGGAGGTATTTTATCAGAATGGTAAAATGTTAGATGGATATTTTCACAGAAAATATACTATTTTAAAATTGTAAACAGATTGCATAAAATTATAAAGGTACTTTTTACTAGAAGAATAAAATTCCGAAAAATGTTAAACATTCATTCCTATATGATTTTTAGCTCATTTTTCGACGTTATAGCTTTTCTAAATCACTACATTTTCTACAATTTAATCATTAGGCAGAAATGGCATTCGAAAAATTTATATCACATATCATATAAAAATAATTTAATTCTTGACAAATTTTTTCAAATTTTTATATGTTATACATTTTTAAACATTCGGAAAATTTACCCTTCTATCATAAGATATTCTAATTTATTTTTTTACCTTTCTGAGAAAATACCCATCTAACATTTTACCATTCTGATAAGATATCCCCTCCTGTTCAAACATATCCAATTAAGTATTCTAATAAATCCGTTGATTAAATTTAATGAATAAAGCGAAATAATTCATGCATGTTTAAAACGAGAACGATTTCAAAACTTACTTCAAACTTTCCTCCTCTTTATCTCTGCGTTACAACTTCGACTTCAACATCTTGCACCAACAAGTTGGCAAAAAAGGTTTCGAAGGAAGCGCTAAGTGTTGTAAAATTCCTGAAATTCCCATCAAACGGAAACACAATTACGGAATTGCCCTCGATGTGAATAAAGTTCGAGAGAAGGAGGAATCGCGCTGGAACAACCAAATCGCGATCCCCGAGTTTCCGCGCTCGCGCAGAAATTCAATGGGTCGCACAGCGAGCGCGACGGGATATGGCTTTAAACTTCAGTCGCGCTGTGGATTACAGAAGTAAAAGTCCTACCCATCCGGATCGATAAATTTATAAGCTCCGTCTATCTCTTTCCCGGGCTATACCTAGCTGGCATTTTGAGCTTGCCGTAAAGCGGACGGTCCGAGGAAGCGAAGTGCGACTTTGCCCTTCATGTGATATCATCGACTGCTTAAATTTTCATCTAATCTCTTGGGTTGTAATGAACTATCGTAAAATTCAAGAAATTGATTTTTTGCTAGTCGTACAGAGATTGATAAATAAAAGATTTTCTTAGCATCATACCCGGAAAGTCTTGATGATATATAGGAATAGCTTTTTTTCTAAGGAAAATAACATTTGATATAAAAAGAAACAAACAAGGAATTAACTTGTCGGGTACACTACACGAAGCCGACATCAAAGCTCCTTTAATAATAAGCTACTTTTCATAAGCGTCCGTAGGAGAGCATAATAATTTCGTAGCTTCAGTAACTTCCTCTCTTTTTCTCCCCCTTGCGCCGTGCGCGTGCCTGCAAATGAAACACACGGACGCGCCGAGTCGAGAAAAATGAGGAGGATAGAATCGAGTCGTATAATTCAATCGTCCTCGGAGAAAGAAAAGAGAGATGAAAAAGTGTCGGAGCACACGCAAAGGAAAATGGGAAGTGAGAGTGGAACGAGGAACGGGAAAAATGAGAAATAAAGTCGATTAACGCAAAAATGGATGGCCCGGGCGCGGAAGTGAAAAGGCGAACTGGACTTATTACGCCTTCGGCATTTCCTCGCGCGCGTATATACACGCACGAAGCATGTAGGCGTATTAATAGCAGGAAATGAGTGATTCATCGCAATGGCATCGCATATAGCCAGCGCTACTCTGCTGCGGGCTTTCGACAGCCGGCAATCGTCATTAGTCGCGCGCCGACCACTTGATGTGCACGGATGTGTGTATATATACATATGCATAGATATGTGGAGAAATAAACGCCCCGTTGCACGTCCGTTAATCGCGCGGAGCAATGCGGACTGATCGCATGCGCGTGCGCAATAATTATGGTTAAGACGAAGATTCTCAGCAAACAAAATCGCTGCCGGACAATTATAGCGGAAAAATCTCAGTTGAACTACATCCCCTACTGATCGATTAATTGCATCGAATAATCGGGGAAGCAGCATAATTAATTATTGAGTTAATTGGGAAATTCCTGGGTGAGACTGCTAAGCGCTGGCATTATACATGCTATTGTATCGAATGTTTGCTTTTCACGCCAATATTCAAATTCGTCGAGAAAAACTCAACTTGTTTGAGATGGCGATCAATGCTTTTGTTTTTGTATTAAAATGTTTAGTTATTTTTTTTGAAGAAATTTAATTTAAAAGTCTATTTGTAAATTCCTATTCATTAATGAACAATGCATCTCTCATTACAGTTTGAAGATAAAATATAATAAGCAATCTTAAAAACGTATTGTATACACGAATAAACCATATACGTCACAATAGTGTCAATTAATTGGAAATTTAATCAATGACAGTTTCGCGAATACAATGACAGATGAATTCAGTGACGCAATTTATTGATTTTATGCAGATACTAAAGTAACATGGACAAATACGAATACGGGGACGACGTTATTACATTATTCATCGGCCATTTTGTAACATTCCATTCTGCCAACTAGTTTCAGAAACCAAACAACGTTTATAACGCGAGACAAATAATAAAACGCCGATGCGGTTGATAAGGCAGGAAATTACGATCCGAGTCATATAAACACCACGATTAACCATTAGTCTTTGTTAGTAATTAAATTAAAGTTTGACAATTAACATTTAATTTATTGTCTGCTTATGATCTTTCTACGGAGCATTTATTAGCTCTAATCGTAAATTAGAAAATTAGAGTTCTACCGTACTTACTTCAGGTAATAAAAGCGCTATAAGAAGCTCGAACGAGCTTGTTTTATTCTTCGAGCCGTATAAAGGAAGATAAAACATCAGCTGTGAGTGGCGTTGCGAGATTAAAATTTTATTATAACATAAATATATAAAAATTGATAAATGGAAAAATTTATGGCGTATTCGTAAATATGATTACAGCACTATCGGGAATATATAAAATAACCTATTAATGTTTATATTCAGTAATTAAATTGCTAATAATTTCTACCAACAATTTAGTTTCACTCTCAAGCACATGACGAAGCGCTCAATACTCTCTGCTATAGTGCAGTGTAAGGGCTTCGAATTTGAAACTGAAATTTCATCCATCTGGCGTATCAACATGCGCAAAAATTCGCTCTGGAAAATTCGAAAAAGGAGCTCTCTCGCATACCAATAATTTCAGAGAACGCAATTCATCCATTATCGACGACTCCAACACTATGCGATGCTTGCCCGACAATTAAAAAGCAAAAAAAAAAGGGAAAAAAGCGCACTCCACTCAGTAGCGAGAGCTGCCGCAGCAGTAACAACAGCAGCAGCAGCGGCGCTGCGGCGGCGGCGGCAACAAAAACACGAGAGCGAACAAAAACAAAAACAAGTGCAGAGCAGCATGCCGGGACTCGCGCATCAATCAATACCCGTTTAAAATTCAAATTCTCGCGCTCGCGGAGCGCGGATCCGCCGCATTATATATATATAGAGCTGCGCACGACCGCGGTGGCAGCTGCCGCGAAGCTTTCAGCCCTGGCGACGTATTTACTGTCAACATTTCAACGGCCTGGTTTCAGTGCTGCTCGCCTCATTATGCCCCCGAGGAGCTCTGGCTGCTGTTATTTCAGTCGGCCGAGCCAACCGCACACGGCTCTACACACACATACGTATGTATGTGCATACGTACGTGCGTGCGCGAGAGTATAGGTAGACTTAGAGTTGAAAAGTGGAGGCGCCGCGTGGCGCCTGCAAATCGACCGTGCCCTAGCAACGGATCTCCGCTCTCTCAACGTTTCGCACGCGCACGCGCGCACGTGTGTAGGTACAGGTTTGCGTTTATACTGCGCTGGAGGCGGTCGCGCGCCTCAAATTCGTAATGAGAGAGCCGAAAATCCGTTCGGGTAGCAGCAGCATGGAGTCTCGACTGAGAAAAGGGACTCGGCTCCAAGCACTGCTCGCAAAACGCGCGAGAGTAGATTAGTGCGCGCTACTAACTTGGTTCTTTTTGCGTAAGTGCGTTGCGTTGCACCGATGTTTCGGGTCGATTGAGAATACTTTTTTTCGATTTCAAGGGGGGGATCAGACTTTTTTTTATAAATTTTTCTTATGATATAAAAAGAAAAAATATCTATAGGAAGGCGTGTTCGTACTTGACTATGCTGATGTTTTTTTATTTTCGCTGTACATTTTAGCTTAATTTGGGGTAAGAATTGCCCCACCAAATAGTGAACAAGGGAGAAATAGTATATTATGCACCAAGGGAATAAAGTGGGCTGTGTGCTCCCTGCGCGAGAGTTGTCGCCTGAGTGAAGCGAGGGCGACAAACGCGCAGGTTCGCACAACCCACCGTATTCACGAGTGCAATATACGACTTTTTAACACAACTATCATAAAGTTCGTACTCGTTTCCCGCTGAAAAGGGAAAAAATGCTGCATATTGATTCCCTAACCTCACTCTCGTTTCCAGCGCAACGCACTGTTTGTGCCCGAACCGAAGACGAGGGCACATGTGCGTGGCGCTGGGGACTAGAGTGGGGGTAGGGAATGAACGTAGCTCTTTTTTCCCACTTCGGCGGGAATAAAGTACGAACTTTATGATGGGGTGTGTTGAAAAAGGTACTGTACTATTGTAGAATATTTGCTAATCTATTGTATAAGCATGTTTGAAGATTTAAAATTTTTACAAATCTAACATTTGTATTTTCTCCCAGTAATAATGATATTCATTCCCTGGTAGAAAATTAACCATAAGTTGGCCAGAATATGCTTAACCACACGCAGAGAAATGATCTGTTAGTGGCAAGAGGAAAATCCTTTTCTCAAACTCCTGTTGTAGTAAAACGATAATCGTTTTAAATCTAACGTATTATTCTTGAGGAAAAAAATTAATTTTTTGTTTCAAGATTATACTTTTCTTGTGCCAAAATCTTATTTTTTAATGTCACAAATAGGTTCCTTTTTAGACAAAATGATGTCCTCTTGCTAAATGAGGATTTTTCTCTTGAGAATGGACCATGTTTATAAAGTTTTCACTACAAAATAATTTTCCTTTTGTCACAAGAGAAAATGAGAGTAATCACTACAAATAATTAATGATATAATTAATTACAATACAATTAAATATTAGTTATACTTATGGAAAGTATAAATACAATATTTAATGAATAAAAGAAGAATTATCTCTTCAAGTTAAGTAACTGTCGAGATATAAATTTTTAAAAATTTCCCAGTCACTGCACTTCCAGAACTATCCTCGAAAATATTTTTTCTTCGGTTTTTTCACAAAGTTAACCAATCTTAATTAATTATTAAAATAAAATATATAAAAAATGTAAATAATAAAATAAAATACATAAAAAATATAAATAATAACATAAAAGTTAAAATAAATAAAATTAATAGAAGTAAAATTTTTTTTTTATTTAAATGGAAAATCAGTTTAAACTTTTTTTTCGGGAGACAAAAGGTTTCTTCTTCACACAAAACGATTTTGGTTAGAGAGGATTTTCCTATTGGTCAACTAGACCTTCTATTTCCTTGAAGAGGAATCCTTTTTGTACAAGAATAATTTGCCAGAAAAGGATTTTTCTCTTGTGGCAAGAGGAATTAATTTTGGCAACCAAAACAAGATTATTTTCCTCTTGGATTAAAAGGATTCCATTTGCTACCAACGAACTTTTCTCTGCGTGCAGCATATGGCTTAGCCATATTCTGGCCAACTTATGATTAATTTTCTACCAGGGTTGCTTATGAACTTTAGCGACTTGCATTTTTCACTAATAAAAACTTTTAGTGCAAAACCTTTACTCCTTTACCATTAGTGATTTCTACATTCATCTTGTATTGGTATTGTGGACCACACAATCATCGCAACAAGAAACCTTTTGACATAATTACAAGATTTGTGTGTGCATATTATTTCAAAAATTTCACTAAATAAGCTTCATTAATTTAATTAAAATGATACCATGATAAATTTTAAAGCGAATAATCTTTAAACTAATTTTTTTGTGTTTTTCAGATCTTGGCTATGGCCGGACTTTCTCTGAAACCGCTTGACCAAATGATTATTAAAATCTACTTCAATAATTCCATGAAGAATCATTTTAAGAATAATTCCTTCAAATTTAAATCATTTGGTCAAAGGCTTAAAAAAATTATAAAAAAATTATTGGTCTAACTAGATATGAAAATCGTTTTTACAGTAGGAGAGACCGGGGCTAGTTGACATACAGGACAGGTTGGAAAAATGCTAATAACTCGTGATTGAAAATACAGGGGTCAAGGCTATTGATGTCAGCACTGTAAAATGGAATCAGGAATATTTTTTTTTTATTTTTAATCGCAAAGTATCATGCAATTTAGAAATACGCTTTAAAAATAAGTTTTAAAACTTTTTGAGATGTTGGTGAAAATTTTACATTTTGAAAAATGTCGTGTAATTCTTTAAAACATTTTGTTAATCTATTTTTTCTTAATGTAGGGCAAAATGATTGCTTTTTTACAATTTTACCACTTGGTATTTTTTTTATCTTTGAATTTTTAATATTATTAGGAGAATTTTTAAATTAGTGTTCGCTTGGGGCATGTTGGTTGACCTATTGCGAACAGGCAGATTGTTTACTAATCATTTTACTATTTTAATACCTAATTAACAACATTATTTTTATATATAAAAGTTCTTGAATGTTGATACAGAAAATCTATGGAAGTCTAATAAAACTTCCATTTATACATTTTTGGTAATTTATAGTTTTTAGCTGATTATAGCTTATTCTCTGTTCAATGTCACATTCTCATATGTGATTCTTTTATATAATATAATAATATCGTTATTTACTCAATGATTTATTATCAGTGAACTTCCACAGGCACGTGGCCAACTTACCCCGCTTATGGGGCAGGTTGACCAAAAATCGTGCAATTAGAAACTTGTTTCTACCTTTTTTGTGATCAATTTACAAATTTGAAACAAATCATGAAGTTGCTCTATATGAAGTACTTTCATGTACTAAAATAGTTTTGTTAATTAACTCATACTGTTTTGCAGAAAAAAATAAAATGTGGAAAGTCGGCCAACTAGCCCCGGTCTCCCCTATTTAATCTAGGCTTGTCTCCTTAATAAAATCGTATAAATTACAGAAGTAAGTGATGGAAAATAAGATAATGCAACATTAAACGAAATTCACCTTTGTAATAATACTCTTTCGTTTAATAGAAAAATCAAACCTCATTTGAATAAATTTTACAAGCGCTATCTATAAAATATACTTAATCGAAAAAATTACTGTTCATAATCTCATTTTACCACTCACGCCATATAATAATTATTAAAATAACACACTGAAAGTATTGTTAATAAAAACTTTTTTCATCGTCCTACAAACGCTCTTATAAAAAAGTAAGTGTTTGTACTGGCACATGTTTAATCAAGTGAAAACCTCGCATCGATTTGGTCGCGTGTCCCACAAACGCCAGCCTCACTTTCTTGCATTAATTAAAGAAACTTTGTAAATTAATGAAAAAAGAAGAGGGAAAGAAAGAGGGAGAGAGGCAGCATAGCGCCCGCGAATATAGGTTAGACTTATACCCAGTTTCCGTGCAGAGCTGCGGAATTGCAGCTTCAAAGCAAAAGGTAGCGCGCGCGGTCATTAAAAGTGCACATGCATGTACAACCATCATACATCCCGACCACACGCACACATGAAGTCCAATGAATTAGAGAAAAGGCCGGGTCCTCACGATTTGCTCGGCTTTGAAGAAGAAAAAAAAATAACAGTGCGTGTTTTTGGGGTTAACAAGGCTAATATGACACACACTTGCAGAAATAATCGGGCTTGAAAGTTTTTCTTAATAATCACGCAGAACACGAACGAGAAAAAAGGCGACCAGCTACTTTCATCGTTATAATTTTCGAGTTGTAAGTTACGAGCGAAATTCGAGTCATAAAAAGTAATTATTATTAGAGGCTTAATTAAAGAAAATCATGCATTAGCAGGAGTTCGTGAGTTCATCGAAGTTTTCATTTACATGCTAACAATTCCAGGTAATGGTTTTAAATCTCAATACTATAAATGGAACTTTATTCTAAATGTTATTTAGTTTTTTTTTATAAGAATGAATAGTTCGTATATAAAACAAATCAAACATTTTACATTCATACATACACATATTTACTTACCTTATCAAAATATTTAACAAATACGTAAATGTTCTTTTCTGTTTAAAGAAGTATCCTTTTAATTTCGTTTATTGATTTTCATTGAGAAATACATATAAAACATTTTTTGTAGAAAGATGGCTTTTAATTATAAAGATAACTTTCAATTTGTAGTAAATATAATTATGGATTGAATAAAAGTAAATTGTCATTAGATTGAAAAGTACATGACAAATACAATTCAGTAGAAACAACAGTAAGCCATTTATGCAAATATTTTGCATCGCTTTCAAATCGACCTATTCAATATTCTCTGCATTCGTTAAATTTTAATTACCGAAGGCCGTTTCTGCTCATTAACTCGGACGAAATCCGCTTACTTTATTCTCGACGCTACTATAAGGAGGGTAACTTTTCGGTAAAAGCTCTAAATCTCTGAGAAATGTAACAAAGTTCCACTCGAAATTAATTTAATTAATTCATAAAAAATGGGTCTAACGATAATAACACGCAAATTAATACAGAGAAACATAAATTTTGGGTTTCAAAGAAGATAAATACAAACTTTACTGCAGCTGTAATTTAATATACAGTTTGTAAACATTTATTGAAATTCAAACATTGAGTTTTGTTATACTTATTCGCCTAAACAATTGTTTTAAATAACCTTTTATTTTATCACGTAAAAAAGCTTTTCAACAATCTGTGATTTTCATATGTAATGTATAATTATCAAAAGAATCCATACTTCTTTAACACTTTTAGAAATATAACATTCACAGTCTAATTATTCAACTTGAATGTAAAATAATTATTTTATTTTTCAACGCAAATACAGTCGAAATCATACCGCTCGACAGTAATCGCGAGCAGTTTGCATTCGGAGATAAAATGGAGACGCATTTGAACCACTATTGATCGAAGCCCGCTTTCTCGTCCTTTAGCCAAATGTTACCGACTCAGCAAAGAAACCTACAGTATCTGCGGTTGCAACCCCAGCGTCGCGTAATACTTACCATTTGCCAGAATTTCTCCACTAGATTCTCACCCTTATCATAAATTTTCTTCCCGGTCCAGCATCCTTTACCATAGTTTTTCTACGCTTCTCATTGTTGGTAAGCTCTACAGTTTTAGATTACCACTTTTTATATTATTAAGTATGTTCTCGTGATTATTGTTTGTGAATAATATTACAATTTTAGAATAGCAGACAATTTTTTTTAAATTAAAATACAGTCGCCTACTTTATCACCTGATAAAAACATCGATTTGCGAAACCACGAGGGAACTACAGTATTTACCGACGATAATTAAGAGAACTATCTGAATTTACCACCATCCGGTCATTTTTCTATTATAGTAAAGATTATTTATAAATTTTACACCTGATAAAACAAGGTTCTTGTAAACAACAACACAAATATACATGCAACATAAAAATCACAATACAATCAGAATTATGGTGACAAGGCACATGCTAATTTCGATACATAGTTAAAAAATTAATATTTTATGGATTTATAAATCAAAGTCAATAAAGATAATATTGATTTTGTAATGCAGTGTGTTGATAAATTCAATAAAATTCTAAATATAATACGAGAATTCCAAGACAGAAACGAACTAAAATATACTAAAACCAATATCCGCTGCTAATAAACGAATTGAAGCTAATAACATTTGAATAGTTTAACAATTTTTTTTTAATAGTTTGATTTAAAATAACAAATAAGGATCTAGATTTTTGTTATAAATGAAATACTTTCTTTAGTCCACTCTCACATGTATTAGCGTGAAACATAGTCAATTGGCAACCCCGTCAAGGACATAATATATTTTGTATTTTGGCGATAACTAGAAAGGGTAGAAACTTGCATAGCGAAATGACAAATTTTACTTTAATCTACGGAAAAGATATGCAAACAAATAAAAACTATTAAATATTGTTTATATTAAAGTAAGATAATAATATAAAATTAATTACATAAATTTATTACAAACTTTCCTGAGTTAACGTCATTCTGTTAAACGAGAGATATATTTAAAATTTAAAATACTTCATGTAGGGGGGTGGCATCAGTTGTCGGATATCTAATTTAGTTGTCGGACACTTTTTCTTTCACGTTTCTCAATTGAAGTAAATAAACGATTTTGAACTTTAAGATGGCGATCGCGAAGTAAATAACCTCTATACTTTACTTCACGATTTATTACGAAGTTTGAACCATTCTATAAAATATTTAAATTTCGTATTTGAAAATATTATCAAATAAAATCATAACTTTTTTCCAACACTTTTTTCTGCAAATAAAATAATGTATTAGATGTTTAATTTGTTTTATTTAGCTTCAGTTTAGTTTCACAAGATAAAAATCTTCTATTTTAGCTGTATCTGCAGCAAGGCATCTTAATTGGTTTGACTTCCGGTCATGGTGGAGACCAAATCTCACTGGTAATAATGACTATAGTATTTCTTGCATGCGATGTTATGAAATCAAAACATTTAGTGATCACAATCTTTAGCAAAACTTGTGGTTAAACAATTCTGTAACACATTTAGTTTAAAGGCGTTGATTGCGGTTATTAATATACATTCAAAAAGGAATTGTGTTCCAGGTAAAAAAAATATAACTGCGCAAAATCTGCACCGAAATCCGTTCAAAAACATCACACAATATACAAAATCATTAAACATAGATTACACATTGATTTTTCACAATAAACATTTGTACAGATATAGTACAGAAAGTTACACAAAATTTTAACGAAAAAGGCATAATGACCATGACATTGGTGATACTATCCAAATCAGAAAAGTATACGTTGAAAGAAGTGTACAATAGTTGAAAAAAGAAACCATAAAATTAAGACCATAGTTTAAATATTTCCAACGATATATTTAAAAATAATATTTTATACTCATTACTATAGAGAATAAGTTAAAAAGAATTCTATTAAATTTAGGAGACAAATAAAAATTTTAGATCTTTTCCAGTGCTTAAAATTAAGAAAAAATTATTACTATTAATTTTTAATTATCTTTTTCTATACCTGAGTAGGATAGAAAATGCTGATTTCTCTTTAAAAATTAATCATGGACATTCTATGTTTTAGATTTAAGATATTCATCAAAAATACTTTATCAAACTAATTAAAAGAGAACCAACTTTTGATCGGAATTTTATCATGTCGGTAGAGCTATTTTTAATCACTTTATTATTCAAATTTAAAATTATATTGGCTTTAACTATATAATTAATATTGAACTGTACTTCTATGTAGTCCCTCACCCTTTGAGCAAAGCTTGATTGATTCTCAAATTACATGCAGACCTTGTTGTAGTTCGATATGCGTGGCACAACTTGAACTAATTAAAAGCTAAGCAGTCTTGATCGCAGTCTAATCATCCACTAGAAACACCCGAAAGAGGCAATCAATAACCTTTCTGACAATTCAACAGTGCAACATTAACAAAAAATTGAGACTTAAGATTTTTATGGGCCTGAAGTTTGCAACGTTGGAGTGCAACGAAATAAAAAAATAATTTATTTTACTTCACGTTTATACTAAATAATATTAATTTTGCGTATAGATTTTGTTTTTTATAAATTTATAAACTAATTCTTATGAAAACAAAGGTATTAATTTTCATACAGCATAAGAAAAGTACATTGTCAGCATTGTACAACCATTAAATACGAAGACAATGGCTAATGGTACTGAAAAATATATGGCTTGATTAATGTTACAGTACTTATATGGACGTCTACAATTAGACACTTCCAGTTCTGCTTTAAGTGAAAGTGCGGGAGCGACCGAATCAAGGCCCTTCGTCTTATAAAAGAAATAGTTCCCACTTTTATTTCGTAAAAGCTTCAATTATCTATTATCTATTACTACTACGGAGTTTTCGGAATACACAATAACACTATAAGTGAAACTATCAAAATAAAATATCTAAAAAAATCTGGATTGGTAATCAATTTTTAATGAAACTGAAGCCTGATAAAATTCGTACGACGAATTGGATATTAAATTTCAGCGTTCGCTAATTTATTAGCGGCATAGATTCGTATATGCATGCACTCGCTATAATTTCTTCTACACGCGAGTTTTATTTGGTGTCCTTATCTACCAGTCGGCGAAATGAATTTTGCAGGCCTAGCCCAAATCCATACATTAAGCCACGTTGCGCGCGGGAAACGGAACTGACACAGGGAAAGTCAGAGAGATATGCGAGACCTTGCGGGCGCACGCAAAAAGCGGAAGTGATAGAAAACGCTCGCGATTGGGTCCGCGAGAGATAGGGATAAAGTGAGAGTGATACGCAGGCGCTTATGCTCGTTATGGCATTAGGGGAACGTTTGGCTCGCGTTTCTGGCAGCAAAGCGCGATTCTCCTCCTCCGAGAGACGTCGGACGGCTCACGCGCGCACCGATCCGCACCGGTAGTATACTGTATGCGCAAGAGAGTGAGCGAGAGGAGGGAGAGAGAGAAGGGGGACAAAGGGTTCGTTAGCAAGATTTCTCTCCTCCTATGAATTTAACTAGCTCGACGACGAAAACAAAACCTGGCACGATTCCCTCTTTCCTTCACCTTTCCTCTCGTTCTCTCCCTCGCCTCCTCTCACCCTTCGCTCGCTCTTTCTCCTCTTTGTTTTTCTCCTCGTATACTACGTTACACCCTCTCGCGAACCGTTGCACGTCCTTTCTAACTTGGGTCTGAAGGTACGCGGCTGAACAACAACCTTTTCTTTTATGCTATTCTGTGCGGTGGACTTTATTTATAAAATTGGGATGCATTAATCAGTGTCCAAGATCGTTTCGTTTGACGCAGTTAAATGTTTCTGCCGCGCTGACGCAACTATTAGCCTTTTGTTTCGATTGCTACTTTTCGAAAAGTGTGTGCAAACAACAGTATTGGATTTCAAACTTTCAAGCCAGAAGGCGTTACGTACGTTTGCCTCTTGAAAGGTTAAAATAATGACACGTGACAAATTGCAGAATTTAATTTTGTTAATTTGTTTTCTTGAATTGTTTCACAAGTATCTTTTTTGTTAATGTAATACTGTTTAGCGTAACTGTTTTTATCTTATGAACTCTCATTTTTAATTTAAAAACTGCTTCATCAAAACGATATTAAATTGGAATATTTTTGGGCACCTAATTACTTTTTGATGTTCTCTTGCTTTAAAAGAGAATTCAATGCTAAGTACATTTCTACAAACAGAAATGTTACAGAAACTTTCAGCTCGTATAAATATTTTTTGTAAACTAAATTGTGCGTTTTATAATTGAATAAAAAATATTCAAGGGAAACTTTGAAAATAAGATGTAAAGAAGAGTTTGCCGATAAATTTTGTTTACCACATAATACAGTTTGTCTCCAAAACCACATTTTTGGCAAATATATATATATAAGAAGACTATTCCAAATGTTTATAAAAGTGGGCATAAAAGGCTTGTAGTAGTTTGAATTTGCATGACAATTCTATGCCTTTTGACTGCTGAATTTTCAATGAACTTCGGAACATAGCTTAGGAAGAAAATAACATGTTTCAATTAGGAAAATTGTAAAACATAATGTTTCTAGTTTATTTTTCTATTTTTAAATCATATATATATATAAATTTCTCTGATTGAATAATTTAAATATTTTCTAACATTATATTTTACTAATAGTTCAATCAGATAGATGGAATGGTGTCATAGGTCAGATAGACCAAATGGTCTACTCTTAAAAAAAAAAGATGGCCGGATGTTGTGAAGCATTTAAAGATTGATTTTGATTGGTCTGTAAGGAATAGGTGCGAATATTCGCTACTTCCGCTACATTTGAATTTTTATTCTTAACTATTTCAAACTAAATAATTAAATTAAATTAGAATTAAAATGAAATCATAATGAAAAATTATATATTCATAACCTCGAAAACAAAATTTTGCTAGTAAATAGAAAAAAAGCGTCTAATCCAAATAATAACATGGTTCAATAAAATATTAGTTAAATTCACATCTAAATGTAAGAAAACCACGCTGAAATTGAAGGTGTTTGAAATTTCGAACGTTCATAGTGAACGAAAGATTTTTGCCATTTTCAAATTTAGCCGAATTTGGCTACTTAATACATTTAAAATCGGATAATGACTGTATTTCTTCACTTCTCACTCTTGCAGTCACCAGTAAACCACACTCCGGGGAATTCTAACCAGAATTAGAAACTTTAAGTTAATATTTCGTTCATTATGAACGTTCGGAATTTCAAAGACGTGAAATTGAATAGTGTTAACGAAAAAAGCAATAGATATCCGGAAAATGACGTGTGAGACACTAAACATCCTCGAAACGGCGCAGATCTCGGCAGCAGCAGCAGCAACGAGACATCTTTTTCCGAAAACGATCTCATAAAAGCTTCACAATGCTCGCCCGGTCGCCGCGCCGCCCCTGCGCCCATAAACGCCGCCGGCTTCCTCATTTCCACAAAAGCTTCCGCCTGATTTATCTCAATATTTAGCTAACCTATAACGCCACGCGCTATATCACCCTTGGGTTCCCACAGAAGCCACTAGCTCGCGCAGGAAGGTGTGTACACACACCCAGTACTATTTATTCGCTATTCACTCGAGCTCATCATCCACCTTACGACACCGCCGAATCCATTTGAGCCTCGTTCTGCCCTTTATTCCTCTCTATCTCCCTCCTGACTTTTTCAACGGCAAGGAAGGCCGTATACCGCCCCGGGAATTAATCACTATCGCAGACGAGAATATAGCAGGACCGCATTAATCGCCGCCAATCGTCGAGGCTAGAACACGTGGCACGGCCGAGGGGAAATATGAGCGCCCGAGTCAAGCTGTAAAAGAGCGGATAAGAAGGGGATAGGGGAGAGGAAATTCGATGAAAGTCCGGAACGATTGAGAAAAGTCCCTTTATCCCTACGCCCTCGCACGTACGTCCATGTATGAAGGCACATATATACGGGAACTTATATGTGCAATAAAAGATACGCACGCGCGCGCATATATGCGTAGAGGAAGGGTGATTTCGGGAATTCCGATTCGGTCTATAAAAGTTCTGATTCCATGGGCACGTTACTAACATTTTTTTCTCTGGTTACTTTCCTAATGGAATATTTGCGTCATTCTATTTCATTTCTTTGCCGGCTTAATTTACGCGTATACACAGAGTACTAATTAAAGATAATGACTCAAGTTTTACGAACTCTTTGAATGTTATTTTTATTATGTAAATTGACGATTGGTAAAAATAAATCAAAACTAGGAAACTTTCAATATTTAACATAAACAAGTAAAGAAATTTTAGCTCGCGTATCTGTAGTTGAAATATAACGTTAGGACATACCATGACCAAAAAAAATTGACGATGAGGGAAAATAAGGTGATAAGGCAAAAGGATGCTGGAATTGTAGCGAGAAAAAGCCAGATAACGAAAAGGGAAAAATAAATCTTGCATGTCGCTTCTAACTCAGATCTCTCGCTCTCTCTCTCTCTCTTTTCGACTTTTTTTTCCTCCGAGCATACGCATGGCGACAAAATAAATTTGAGGATGAAAAATTGAGGAGATAATATAGACCAAAAGATACATGCAGGACAGGTTGCATTGACAAGAGATGAAAATAAGGGTATTGTATTTTTTCTCCTTTATATAGTTTAGCTAAACAAAAGAATAAAAGTTGTGAATAACAGGAGGATAAAATGTAAAACTCATTATAATATAAAGAAAAAAAATAGCCTATTAGACAAAATTTTAAAAATTATTATTTTTATGTTGGTCTTTGTTCTATCTACAGCAAAACCAATTATTTTTATAATTGTATATTATCACGATTTAAGATTTTTTATGAAACCCAAAAAAAATCTCTACCATTTCGGGGTTGACACCTACCTTCCACAAGTAACTTCTCGAATAATGTCGAACAATTAAAAAATTTACTTAGAAATAACCCTGCCTTGATCACGAATTACTTACTTTGCCAGGAAGAGTTGCGTATAAAGTATCAAAAACGCAAATTCCAACCTTTCCTCCTCGCGCCCCCTCCCACAGACGACCAACTCGATCGTTTGTTGACGTTTAGCCGCAGTACTCAGAACATTTGAACAATTTTTAAAGAATCACATTCTAAGTGTTTTATATTTTAACAAGGTACTTTCATAAGAACCTGTGTATAGCAGTTGACCTTAAAATGGAATAATTTCATAACTGTGTTAATAAACGATCTAAAATTTGGCACATTGATAGAAAATCAATCAAAGAACATCTTAAATTTTTGGAATGATCTAACCGTTTTCATTTTGGTATCCAACCTTCTTAAAAAGTTACTTTAATTTAAAGTTAATCGTAAAATACACGAAAAACATTAACAAATAATGAAAATCCATACGTCCAAATGTGCACGATATTCGACTTTTTTATTAATCTGAAGTTCGCAACGTTGGAGTGCAACGAAATAAAAAAAAACTTTATTTTTCTTCATGGTTATACTAATTAATATTAATTTTGTGTGTAAATTTAATATTTTATAGAATAAAATAACTCTATAACAAAGGTTTAGATGAAATTTCCATTGTTTAATAACTTAAGTTAATTATAAGAAATTATTTCGTTGCATTCCAACGATGCAAAGTTCAGACCCATACTTTTTTATGCTAAACTACTAGACTTTCTTTTCATTTAATGTGTGTAATTGGAAAAACAGCATTGTATACAAAATTTGGTTTTGTATTACAGTATCGAATCATATAAGAATGTGAACTAAATATATACAGTGATGCTAGTTAACAAACCTATATTAATATATTTCAAACTGGACTTATTATCGCATTTGTAATATTTTTAGTGCTATTTAGTGTGCAAGTTGTAGGTATATTTTATACAGACGTAATCATGCATGAGTAATCTCATTTGAACAAATAAAATAATTTAAATCCTTTGCACAATTTTTGATGACAACTTAATTTAAAAAGACTTAATTTTAATTTAGGACGGTCAAAAGAAGATCAAATTATCTTCGAACCTATGTCACTTGAAGTGTTAAAATGGGCCGTACATTCTATACTTCCTAACACGAATCATAGGAAAATTTTTATTAAAATACTTTCTACAGTAAAAATCTTTTATTAAATATATGGAGAATAAATCAAAGTGAATGTTAAATAGTTAATAAAATTAACTCACAAGTTATAAAAATGAGAAAAAATGTAATACTTACGTAAATACAGAACAAATTAAAAATCCCAAAGTATACTAACCTGTAACAGAAAAAAACCTTGATTGAAAAAACCATTAATTACTTAAAAAATCGTTGATTCATTTGTACGCAATACGTTATCTTAATTTTAACAGAGAGTTAATTATGGCAGAATTTATTACGAATTATTGTATTTGAAGCAAATTCAATTAAAGTAAATGTAAACTGGCAAACATTTTTAATAAAATCTAAATAATTTAGTAAACATTACTTTGCATTACCAATGTATGTAATTTTCTTGAAACAATTTTCACCGTAACCATTTCTATAAAGGTAAAAGTTTATGCATTGAATATAACAAGAAAATTTTATATTTTGAATTTCATATGTGGCGACACTGGCGACCCATCAAGTCTTATAATTTTAAAGCACATATACATAAAACAATAAATATTTTATCGCACCTGACGTTATTATATGTTCTAGGTAAAAAATTTTTTTAAATGCCACATAAATCTAAAACTATAATAATTTCAACGTTTCATTAATATTTTAAAACTATTAAAAATTCTTTACTTTATTATATTGCGTATAAAGTTGATGAACGGAGTCAATAGACGCAAAAAATAAATCAAACAAGATATAAAACCTTTATTTAACGTGCAAGTCATCCTTTGAAATACTACAAAGAGTACATTGTGAGCCATTTTTCCATATTTCACTAGTTCCGAGCACGAAATTTCGACTCCCCAGTTACCCGATGGTGAAAACTTCAAGAAGGAAAAATTCGAATAACGCAGTCTCCATTAATAATATTCAACGTTCGTCGATAAAATTAATCGAAAGTATCGAAAAAAGGGGGAGAAACAAGCAACCCCATTTTTCATGGAATTCTATGGAAAACATGGGGCGTAATGTATTCTCATACGCGCAGTAGCTCATCAAATTCCAATCAGCGCCATAAATACCGGCATCGACCGACCTCGGCATAACCTGCGCCCATATCCTACGCATAAAAAACTGGAAAAACAAAAAAATATAAAGTATCCACTGCTGCAGATGAGAGAAAGCGTATAATACTCATGAGAATGCTGTAGACAGCGGCGCACTGGTGGCATTCAGCGCTGCGTCGCCGAACTTTGACATGTTTATAAGGTCGGGAAGGGGGCCGCGCGAGACGGGGAAAGAGGGGAAGAGAAAAGCATCCCGGAACTCGCTGATAACGATTTCGTGCAATAGACCGCGGGGCCTCGGCCAACGGCTGCCGCCACGGAGTACGTGCCATTATTAGGATTTTGGCAGGTTGCCACGTCTAAGCCCTCTCTCGCACTCGCTCGCTGCGGCTTCCTTGTAGCGTCTCCTCTTTTTCTGAGTGAGAACGAGGCTGCGCGATAAATGCACACAAGGTCTGCCGCGGCTGCTGCTGCTACTCCTGCGCAGCTCTTTGAGAAGCAAGAAGCCCTACGCGAAATTACATGCGATTCCCACGAGTACATAGGCTATGCATAGGCTCGAGAGAGAAAGAGAGAGGCGGAGGTGGAGAGAAATACAAGGCGGAGCGAGAAAGCAGAAAGAAAGATTACGAGGTTCAAAATAAGCGAGAGATAAGGAGACTATGACAAAGGGGGAGAGTATCCCAGCTCCTCTGGAATTAAAAAAAAATATGTCATTTTCAGATTTCTGTTGGTAGTGCTTTCAGACGGTAAGAAAAGTAAATTCGTTAATTCTTCGGATTTTAAAAAAAAAATATATTTTTTATCTTGTTAATAATGAAACTGAATGCGATGAACTATTTCATAAAAAACGAATCAATCAACCTTACAAAAGAAATTTACGTTCTCAATTAAATCAAGCGGTTTTTCAATTATTTTTTCGATACTTTATAATAACTTATAAAATTGCAAAATGAGGTTACTTTTATGAACGATCAAATAAACAAATTACAATGCTTATCAATGGTTTCAAATATTTCAAGAACTAATAGATGAATTTTGATAAAATTTTAGACAAATATTGAATATGCTATACACTAAATTGTCTATATTTTAAATTAATATATTCTTTAAAAATTACCATTTGAAAAAAAAAATATATAAAAACAATTTAAGATCAAATATCTCAGATACTTATGAACCAATCCTTTTGCCCTACGAACTCATGCACACAATAACTTGAAAAATTTGCAGTACATAATTCTTATTAAATAACATAATATCATGATTTTTTTAAAAGTTGTAATGTTAAGTTAGAGATATAATTTTTCCAAAAAAATACATATCGTCGTTTCTCAGAAACCGGTTCAAAAAGGCGTTATCTCGCGCGATTAATGTTGTTCGCTTTTAACCTTTTCTTTTGCTTACCTTAAAAAATGACTGGCCATTTAATTTTTACACGTATTGGAGCTTTAATAATAATGAATCACCCGTTACTACTTGTTAAGGTGATGCGATACCCACGATATTACTCAAAATTGGGTTCCCGTTTTTCTCATTCAATTTTTATTTTTAAGAAAAAAACTCTTTGATATGTTGTAGGTCTTTATTAAACTTAGAACATGTCAGAGAGTTTTTTTCAAAAAGTTTAGAATTGAAGGAGAAAAACGGGAACCCAGAATTGAGGATAGTGTGGGCATCACATCACCTTAATTTACTAGTCGTTTATTTCGACATCTGTTGTCAATATAAATAGAAGCGAAAAACATCATCGCGCGAGATAACGCCTTTTTCAATCGGATCCTCAGATACCGCCTTTTTATATGGAAGCGACGATATTTAGTTGTATAACAAAAGAACAAAAAAAAATTGTATTAATATTATAAACACTATCATTCAAAAGATGCGAAAAAATGGATTATCAAAACTAAAAAATGAACAAAAAACAAAATAAAAACAAAACAAAAAACAAAACGCATGAACAAAATCAAAAGTAGATTTTTAACCAGAATTAACAAAAAAAAAAAGAATGAGATTTATTTTATTAACATTGGTTCAGTAGAGGCTATAATGGTTGAATTCTAGTGTATTTTGATTATGATCCTTTTCATACTCAGGACTTCAGTTCAGGTCTAAGATCAAGATTAATAACATCCAACAGAAATGATTATAATTGAATAAATACGCGATCCAAAAAAATTGATACAATTACATAAAAAACCAAGATGGGAAAAAAGCAATCGAAGGAGATAAGAAGTCACGAGAAAGTACGGTAGAATAACCCATAGACCTTCGAAGTTGTGGAATTCGCTCGGCGGAGCAGCAAATACTTTTCCGTGCCGATTTTCTCAATCGTACGAAACGCTAGTAGTTTTGAATGGTTTAGTTGAGCGTGAAATGACAACATGCTTCCTATGCTATACTAACTTTACATATTCAACTGAACGCGTTAATTTAAGAACAGTTCTCGATGAAATCGATGATATTTTTATTTATTTATATAAAACGATCTTCCTCTTGATTCCTAGTCATCTCCTAGACATTTCAGAAGAATGGCCATGCAAATGGCACTCATAAAAAAGATCGTGTTTTAATCTTTACAATTTTATTTCATCGTCATAAAAATGATTTATTATTCATTCAAAAATAATTTAGATACATTTTTTATGCATTATTCTCCTTTGTAAAGAGACTAAATAGCATTGCTCATGGAATCTATAATTGAAAAAGAAACAAACATTCACTATTTATTTCAAAAGATGTGCCAGAGTAAGAAACCTAGTTTTTCAAAAATGCAAGAGACAATAAAAGACGAATAACAAGGTAATATCGATAAAATAGGAATCTTTATTACTACGAGGACAGTCATCCTCTTTCCTATAACTTTAACCAGAACCACTGTGTGGCATCGACAACAAAGTCAACCTTCCAGAAAACGAGAAGTCACATTTATATCGATTATTCCGGCACATGGGTAAAAGTTTCGGTGTGAGTTGCTGGGGGTGCTGCTGTGTACATAAGTAAAACATGAATGTGGCCAGGCATGTGTTCCCGCGGTAACGAGCGGCGACCGCGGCGGCCGTCCGTTTGCGCGTTAACCCATTATCGCTCTGAGAGAAGCCGAGAAGCCGCGAATTGACCCCGAGAGCTTTTTTCGCCCCTTTTCAGGAATGCAAATCAAGGGCGTTTCTATGTAAATCATTGACACTTTCATTTGATACCCTCTCGGGTATAGGACTATTCTTTACATACTGGCCTTTTTTTTAAGAAAGGGGGGAAGGGAGCAGTCGATAATACGTGGAACGCAAATAACGGATAAATGTCGAATTAGAACCTCATGCGAAAGTCAAACTGATAGGTACATATATGTAGATCAAATTATATCTAGACAGGATTTGTAACATTCTTATGCTAAGTCTGGAGTTGATGGCAACTCTGAACCGTAAACTTTATGCGATAAACTAACTCTTATAGGTACCCTAGTGGAAATTTAATTTGGGCAAAACGGTTTAAAACAATTCGTAACTGTTCAAATATGTTTAAAACTGTTTATTAGTGTGAATTTTTGGACGTTTAAAACAGTTCTAAACAGTTATGAACAATTTTGAACAGTATTGAACAATTTTGAATTTTTGTACTGAAAATGTACTGATCAGACATTTATTTGATCAGTTCAAAACAGTCTTAAATAGTTATGAACAATTTTAAACAGTTTTAAACAATTCAGAATTATTGTATTGAAAATGTACTGATCATCAGGAAATTATTTGAAATAGTTTAAAACAGTTTTGAACCGTTTACAGCAGTTTTGAGTAAATTAAATTTCCAGTAAGGAAGCGACTTTTCGTCATATCTGCGACGACGGCGACATTAATAACTGTTCAAAACTGTTCAAAACTATTCTAAACAAATTCATATTGTTCAAACGAAAGTTCACAACGAATTAAAACTGTTCAAAATTGTTTGAAACCATTCATAAATGTTCAAAACCATTTAAAACTGTTTAAAACAGTTCATAACTGTTCAAAATTATTTTAAACTGTTTTAAATAAATTCTTATTAATTAACAATATTTTAATCCAAAAGTTCAAAACAGTTTTAAATTGTTCGTAAATGTTTAAAAAAGTTCAAAAGTGTTCAAAACTGTTTAAAACTGTTCATAACTGTTTAGAACTGCTTTAAACGTCCAAAAATTCACACTAATAAACAGTTTTAAACGGTTTTGAACAGTTTTAAACAATTTTAAACAGATTTGAACAGTGACGAATTGTTTTAAACTATTTTGAGCAAATTAAATTTCCACTAGGGTACTGAATTATTTAAATAAGCAAACATAAGGTTCTACTGATGGAACAACAAGTATTATTGAGTTGGAATAAACACAGCAGAATAACATTAGAGAAATGCATGCTGCATAACAAAATAGTAGCCATTATATTTTCAAGAAGAAACATTTATAATTTTCGACCATGAACAGGGGCACAAATACAATTTATCAAAAACTGGATAAAAAGGTTCTTTGGGGGGTGCCGCATTGTACTTTACTATACTAACACTGTTTTAACAGCGGAAGATCTAAAAGTAATTAATATAAACACAGCATAGGGGTTTACGCCTTGAATAAATTTAGTTGCCCTCCGTTATCCTGGAAAACATCGTTCTACAAAGTTTCAAAACAAAAAATGACAACAGCTTTGTTTATTCATGGAATGAAAAGTAACGATAATTAACGAAATTTCGTTTCAAGAATAAACAAAGGTGTTGTCGTTTTTTTGCCTCGAAATCTCGTAGAACGATGTATTACATGATTACGGAAGGCAACTGAATTTGTTCAAGATATAAACGGTGTTCCGCACAAAACGGAAATACGGCAGAAGAAATAACAAAACTACAAACGTACTTTTGACAAATAATTTTATTCTATTCTGTGACGTGTTTTTCTTGTCATTGCGAATCAGCAACTGAACTTCAATCAACATAACAATCTGACTCTACGCAACGCATTTCATTTGTCTTTTTTCTATTCTTTTTTATACATCATATTAAACTCATTTATGTACAATATACAGTTCTAATAATTTGTGATAATCATTCCGTAACAAATGGCTTTCTTTTTTTTTATATTAATTATTTTTATATGTTCCGCCGATAATAAAACAGCGTTAGTGTTAAAGCGTAGGACTATTACACCCTCTTGAATTATATTAGTTAATATGTTATGTATAATAACTAACAACTAATCTTTTTTACATTTTGGAAAAATCATGTATAAGAAAATATCGTCTGTACACTGAGAGAAATGTCATAGGAAAATTTGTTAAATATATAGCAAAAAATGCTATTTTATATAGGAACGGAAGGATATACTCGACTTGTGACGTAGTTTATTATATATATAGAAATAATTATTATATTATAAAATAATTTTTCTAATACACTTGAGCAAAAATTATTATATTATATTGTAAAAATTTAGATATAGTAAAATTTTTAATCTTTTTTAATAATTGTCCGTGGGTAAGTGGTTAGCGCGCTCGACTGGCGTGCCGAGGGTCGAGGGTTCGAATACAGCCGTCGTAAGATTTTTTTTTAAATTCAGCTTATTACCATAAATTGCTATATATATAGTAAAAATTATTAGATGTCGAGTATATCCTTCCGTTCCTATATAATATAGCAATTTTTGTTACATATTTAACAAATTTTCCTATGACATTTCTCTCAGTGTACGGTTCAAAAGTCACCTTTAGTTCAAATACAATAAAGCCGTGAATTAAATGTTGAAGCAGAAATGTGAGCAACAGACTACGTTTATTTAATTATTTGTCATTGGTTTACTGTTTGAACTTTCGGAATTGTCGTTGAAAATCACATTCAGCTTATAAAATCAATGAGAATACAGTTTTGAATAAAACAAACATAATTGCATAATAATTCATGAAACAATTGCGTATTTAATTTACATTATCAAAACCTACAATTTTTTTTTTCATTTCATCTGACATATATTTTTATACTATTTTCTTTATCTTATATTTTTTGGTAAAAATAATCTTGTATACTTCAAAAGGTCGCATTTATTGACTTAGTCGTACGAATTCTTGGTATTTGTCACCTACAGAAAGTATATTTTAGCATATGTTTTAGTGGTAGTGTAAATTAACCAATGACAACTCATAATGCTTCATAAAGTTCAGCTATGAAAGTGTTTCTAAAATCATTTTTAGGATTCAAAGTATTTTTACTCTTCCAACGTATATTAATAGATCAAGAACGTAAAAGTTCTAAAGTTATGATGCCTGTGGCGTTAAAAAATAGTTTCATTGGTATACTTATAAGAGTTAGCGCTAAAAGATAAAGTTAATTATTTTTATTCGTTTCTATTCCCAGGCACATATTCCTTAAGAAATCGAACGCAAGATTGATGAAATACGAGAATCTGTAGTTGGTACGTCTTCTATTAATAAAATTGATTATGCTTTGCATTTCAAAAAGACATACAAACTAATTGTAAAAGAAAAAGCTAATTGCAATTTTAGGATTTGCATTTGTCATCGTGAGCAGAATAACTGGAAATCTTAGTGATTTGAATTCACCATATACACGTAGATATAAAAATATAAAAATGTCCTGCGTAAAAGAATTGTATAAGACGATGGGTAGAGCAGCACTGTATTGTTATTCCAAGCGTAACGCTCGTATTGAAAGTTTGCCAAAATCATCCGGAATGAAAATCGTAATCCACATAATACGGAGAAAAGTCAAGAGATATAGAATAGATAACGGAGGCGATACTGGGTAGCCACGTCCGTCAGTCACTGTTCGCGCGGACAAACAAAGGCCTCCGAGGAACAATCAAGGTCGCATCGAATTTGAATTATGCATCCAGTGTCCTGCGTGCGCGCCCTAAAAGCATTCGTATTCCGGACGTCGAACGTGGCATTACGATTTTGAGCTGATCACTTACGTAACTGCGTCAAGGATACGCTC
Organism: Torymus aiolomorphi; assembly: GCA_036365515.1. Classification (NCBI taxonomy): domain Eukaryota; kingdom Metazoa; phylum Arthropoda; class Insecta; order Hymenoptera; family Torymidae; genus Torymus; species Torymus aiolomorphi. The sequence continues at coordinate 145,852,368 of CM070876.1, forward strand.
TGCCAAATGCTTCGATGGTTAATTTTTCATTGATCCACACAGTTTCTGCTGTTCTATATATACGATGAAGTCATGTTAAAATTTATCGTGGAAAACATTCTCGCAACATATTAAGGTGGTTCTCCTCGGCACTACAGTTTGTGCGCTCAGCGAGAGCACAAACTATACCATGGGCGTCGTTCTGTCTCTCTCGCTCTCGTGCACGTCGTCTGCTATTTGTGTTTATAATCATTAATATCTTTTTAGACAGATTGGCTTGACACATATTTGATAAACTTAACAGAAAGAGCCGAATTTCATCTTTCTTAAGCTAAGTCTTTCTTTTTGTAGTCCAGTTTTTTATGAGTAATACTGTTACTTTCTGTCACAGTTGATATAGCACTCATTTACTCATGTAAAAATAACCATTTTTAAGAATTTTTTCTCAAAAATTTGTTCCGCAATGTATGTAAACAAACATATGGTATCATTTCTGTGACTTTGAAGAATATTTGTATATTTTTTTTCGAAGCTTTTTCAGTTTTTGCAATATGAAGAGAACTACCTTAACACATTTCCACTTATGTAACGCTCCGTACATTTTTCACTTATTTACAGTACAAAAATATTCGATAAATGTTATTGGTATTACTTGCCAAAATGAACAATTATTTAAGCGTTGAAGATGAATTACTGAGCGTGCATTAACGGGCGGTGCTCTTGAACCAAAAAAGATAATGCATTTCTCAGAAACAGATACGAAGCGAACTGATTCTCTAGTCAGCATTTTGCGAAAAGAGGCCGAATTTAAATGCGTTTGTAATTCATATCGAAATTTGGCACTCATTTGATAGTACTAACAACGAAGAAAGTGCTACAATTGCATTCAGTGTTGCAAAAATGTTAAAATTACAATCTGCATTATACTGTCATCGATTCATCTTTAAGTAAAATAATGACATTAAGAAGATGTTCTGCAATAAAAAAGAAGTTAAAAGACTAAACTTAAATCATTTTACCGAGAAGCATTTCTGGTGAAGTCAAGTTGTTATAGATTAGCTAATATCTCGGCTTTCTTGTGTGTTTCCTCTTCTATCGTGTTCATTAGATCTATTTAAATATAAAAAGTCGATTTTAAACTCTTTCTAAAAATCAACTTTAGCGTTTCTCGAGTTTATCCAGAAATATGTTTAGAAACATTTTCTTTTGCATAAAATTGTACGGTATGTTTTACGCAAATTGGTATTGTCATTTTCACGTGAAGTATAAAAATTGTATCGAAAAGATAATGGAAATATGGAATACTATACTTAATAGACAATGTATGCAAGTACTCAAAGCGTTTATCGCAAAGTGATATAGAATACCTCGTACGCTCGAGCACTTCGATAAAACGTCAAACAGGAATTATCTGATCGCACAATGGCACAGGATATTCCAAGCAATGAAAGAGCCAAGAAGAACGTGGCAATAACCACGGGCGCTTAAAAGCTCAATTAAAAGAACGAAGCAAGTTACGGGCCATAAAGCTCATAAAGCACGTTGTAAATATTTTCTCAAAAGGAAAAAGAGTTCGAAGGGTGGCGCCGCGCCGGGTCGAGTGATTGGAAAACAATCTTCCCGATCTCATAAAAGCTTAATTTCGCCGGCGATAATTGTTTACTCGCAGCGAAAGCTCGAAAGCGGCCCAGTTCTCCGCGCAATCATATTTCCTCGAGCAAGGATAGCAGCCAGGAAAAAAGTCCACGATCGAGGCTGCTCTCCCTTCCAATCGCATTTTCCTCGATTAAACTTTGAGGCGACTCAACAAGTCAGGTGGCCAGCCAGCGCAAACGTATACGGCCCACTGACCGGGAGAAATAATTTCCCCAGGGCTTATCAGCGCGCGCGCGCCCCCTAATAACGCTCACCTCGTCTGCGATAAGAATGCTGCTACGAATACGCCGACGAATTTAATCCGTCGTGTATCTGTGGAAAATGGGAATCGATAAATCCAAGTCAGCGCGCGGCGATAAAGCCGCGACGGCGCTAATGAAGCGCGCGCGCGTGTACACATCAGGCGCGCAGGCTGCCAGAGGGAGATACGGGGTTGCCCAGGTGCTGCGCGGCAAATGCTAATTTTATACCCCCACGAGCGAGCGCTGCAGCCGCGAATTTTGACGGTCACGTAGGAGCTAATTAAAGATAAGCGCTCGATTTTTATCTCGCGAGCGCGCCCTCTGTCTTTTCTGCCCCTCGAGATAAACACGCGAACGCTTGTACCCGGAAACAATGAATGGCGACCGTGTCGAAAAAATAGAGGAGAACAGTTACGGGGTCGCGAGCGATCGGCTTGCTTCTGGATGGTCGCTCTGTCTCTCTCTCCCCCTCTCTCTCTCTCTCATTCTCTCTCTCTCTATCTCCCTCTCTTTTTCTCTCGATAAAATTAAACCTAGCTAGGCAGGGCTGTGTTATATTCGCACCATCGCCGCCGGCGGCAGCTCATCGTTTCTCTCTCGCTCCCTCTCGCTCGCTCTCAAGCTCACCTGCACGCGCATGTATGTGTTCTGCACGTGTATATGTGTGTGTGAAAAAGTGCGAGCGACCGGTCGATCGAAGCACAAAATCCCTGCCTATCTTTCACGCACGTTACCGCCGACATGCCCCCGGCGAGTGCGCGCGCGCCCTTTGTCGTACGTGCAGTGAAAAAACGTTAAATCGATCCTTTTATGAATTTTTCGAGGGTAATTTTTCTAAAACGCTTTTACCACTATGTCGACGTTTTTAACGTTTTTAGAAGCAAAACGACGATATCGATGGTTTTTTTTTTTTTTCGATACTCGTGCGCAAAGCTTGATTTTGCACACGCTTGGCAAAAAATGTGTACTCAAAATACTGTACGCTACATGTTCGAGAAAGAGATTCTCGTCTCGTGTGCCTCGCTTCGCTCGGGTGTAAACATCACACGAGACGAAAATCTGCTTTCCCGCACTGGTAGCGTAGTTTTTTCTTTTTTTTTTTTTTTTTTTTTAAGAAGGCGATACGCAGCTTTGGCACTGTCGTCGAAATATTAAAACGATAAAACTTTTGTTTTGGGAGTTATGCGTAAGCTTTTTGTCAGGAATTTTTATTAATTTTTCCACAAGAAAAATAAAGGTGACAAAAATTTAGAGTTTTTTAGTATATTTCTCAAATAGATACCTATGAGACATTCACGTATATTTACAGTAAAAATAGAAATATTTTGTCGAGCGAAATTGATATTAACTTATATCCCTTACAACAATTTTTTAATACCAATACTATATCCGCCATTATAACAGTTTTAAGTTTACTTTGAATCTGAATTTAGACAGATACTAATTTCTAACAGAATAATCCAATGAACGTAAACGAAATAATGTTGCAATCTGAAAAAGCTATCATTTTGAACCGAAAAGTAATTGTTTAATGTCTTTTACAGGTGAAAAGCATCTAGCAACTGAAAGCGAATCATTTAATGGTTTAGAGTTTGGAATAAAACCAATAAGTAACGTTTACTTCTGACGAGGATTTCTAAAGACAAATCATTCACAGATAATTTAATTTTGTCGATACAGAATTAAATCATAAGCATTGGATGGCGAATGGTCCGCTAGTTAACTAGAATGAACTCTATTCTAACATCTTTATATATAACTGTCGAGATCAGACGTTCTATTTCAGAACATAACATGCAGCTTTTCCAATTTAAAAACATTTGGTTAAGCAATAAAAAAAGGAAACATCGAAATATATTCAGGGACTATGAATTTTCTTAGAGAAAATTTCATTTCGTAGATGATTTTAGACGACACCAAAATGTTTGATGCATTAAAGTAAAGAAAAATTTACATTTTTTGTAAATTTTTGTTTAAAAAGAAAGTAGAATGTATCTTCTAATTTAAATACTTTTTATTTTTTCTATGATTTGTAGTAAGAATATTTTATTTTCATATTAAGAGTTCAAATTCAAATTTGCAAAAGAAAATCGTTCACAAATAATGAATTTTCTTGAGTAAAACTCTTACTTAATGGCCTTTTTTTTGTATCAGACAAATATTCCATAAATAATTCTCATATGTATGTTTTATATACAGCTCTTACAAAGGTGTTTCTGTGACCACACAAGCTTTTAGCACAGTTTATGTCGATGTAATAAGCACTATAAGAATAAAAATACTCATAAAGTAGGCTGGGAGAGACTTCTGTAAAAAAAAACTATTTTAAGATAAAACGAGTTCACACATGGATGATGAAATCGTTTTTAATATCTAAAAGCCATTATGCAGTCAAGTCTTCTGCAAAACTTTATGTTTACTAAATCTTTAGAGTGTGTTAATTTATTTTAAGCACAAGAAAGAGACAAGGAATGAGGCTTATTACATATCTGTGTAGGAATATAAAGCACAAAAAAGTTACTGAAAAGAATATTGCATTAAACACTTATAATAATCACATATTTTTTTTAATTCCTATTTAAATAATTAATTTAATTTAGAAAATTATCGAAGACAAGAGCATAAGTATGAAAATTTTTTTAAAGGTTAAATATAAGTAATACAGTCAAACTGTATTACTATAATCTAAAAAATCTTACAAATTTAAAAATCTTCGATTAAGATGATAAAACAACTGATATATCGATTAGTCATTGATGCGTTAATACTTTATTTTAAATCCTAAAACGTTTGCATTTGATTGATAGTGTTTTCACAAATGTCTGCGACTAATGTAATGTAATATTATTTAGACGTATCTCTTCTTATTGATGCACCCTATCTGTGTTGATTCAAATATAGTGTAGCCGAACAAAATCATTTAAAAATTGCAGAAAATTTTTGCTATTCAATTTCTTCTGCAAGAAGAAATCTTCAAATGAAAGATCTTTTTCTAATTTTATTTTCAGTTTCTTTAAAGGTTATATATAGCAGATACTTTCTGAATGATTTACGTTTAAAGTATAGGAACTTCTTAAATATTTCTTTTACAATAAAGTAGTCGAGGGTTTAAACACAATTGCTTTTTCATGGAAAGTTTCATAACTGTATAAGTAAAAAATCAACGTTAAAGTATCGATAGTGTATCCTTATGTTTAGAAATTATTATGTTTACCATTTAACTGTTTATCCTGCATTATGTTAACGAAGAATTCATACATGGAAAAATCGTTTTATTTGCGAAATATTCACATATCGATCTGCGAAATTTATTAGTGCACGCGTAATAACCACACACAGCGTGTCGTTAACTTCAGGTTTAGCTTCACTTATCTTAAAACATAGTTTTCTGGTAATATACGTAAGGTAAAGACCTGTGATTAGGCAATAAAAGTGAAACCATTGTGGAAAAAGAAAACAAACAAACTGGCCATCCGAGTCTGTTTTTACTTTAACAAAGTGAAGAAACATGGATAGCTGGTTGTATGCTTTACCTGTCACGTGTACTCAACATCTAAGACTTCTGTACTGGCATGATCTGTTACGAAATTCTTATTAAGACTCAAAAGATTATTTAAATTGTTCTTGATAAGTTATCTACTCTTCTGCTGAGTGGTATAAGAAATAGTAACTTGTAAAAAAACGATTTAAATATTGATATATATAGACGATAAAAGTAGTATTTTCATTAGAACATGTCTGTTCAGTTACACATCTGAAAAAATTGCATTTCCTAAATGTTACAATAAAATTAAATTGTCTAATTAATTTATTCCATAAAAATATCACATTCTTTCGTTATTTTTATCTAGATAGGAATCTAATACTTTTAAAAAAATTGGTCAGATAAATTATCTAGATTCCTTTTCTAGATAAAAATCATTTAGATATTACATCTCCTCTAAAATGAACGTTTCGAAATTTCTTGAAGGTTAAAAACCTTAAAAACTGCTTTTCTGCATTTTCTATCACTAGAGGTTTGAGAAAAAGATAAAAAATCTGATTTTCAAATATAAAAAAATATATTAATCTTTGTCTAATTTTTACATGGAAATATTGCGTATGACTCGTTACAATTTTACCAAAGAATATTAAAGAGAAAAATACTTCTGAATTAAATTACGGTTAGATGTCTCTATAAATTCAAAATAAAGCATGATGTAATGTGCGCTATTTAATTACCCGGTGACATTTCTTTCTGATAATGTCCGTACGAAGATTTTCTAATTTCAAAAAAATGATAATGTATTTAAACTTAAATACATTGATTGGCATCAAATATTCAATAAATTGCATTGAAATGCTTTACAAATCTAGAATTTTCCAGAAAATATAGAGATGTAAAATTCCAAAGATAATTTAAATGAATGTACGCGTAGCACAAAATATTGTTACCCAAAAGGTATTGCTTCCTGTCAGAGGAGAGCTTTGAAATAGTGAAAAAAAAAACAAATTTTCGAGAAAATGTCAGAAATATGTTCCCTTCAAATAAAGTTTTATTTTCAAATTCGTATTTATTCGCACTATACGCCTACATAGGTTTCGTAGATTGCACTGTCAATTCCGTAATCACCCCCATTTGCTGGTCCATATCAAGGAGTGCAGGAGCGCCCAGAAGCAAGCCTTTTTTAATGTCTTTTAAATTAAAGTGATACTAAAAAAACGAGATGTTACAAAATTTGATCTTTATATCCTTCTCAATATTATGTGTTCAAAATTAGATTTAAATAAATTAGGATTAAACTGGAATTACCAACTAACATGAGTTATGTACAGAAATAATTTATTTAATTATTAACATTGCAAAGAGATGCATTAAATTAATATAAATAAATACGTCCAGTTAGTTGTAAAAAAAATTACACATTAAAATTAATTTGAATTCACGAGATTTATATTTTAAACTATTTCGTCAGAAAATCAATCGATGCCATGAAAAACGGGATACAATAATTCTTAAATCAATGGATTATTCGATCACAACACAATGAAGCAAAACGTTAAGTTGAAGAAAGCTAAATGCCAATGAATTGACATCAAGGAGCGCAGAGGCCCTTAAAAGGCAAGTTTTTACAAATACAGAGAGAGCGAGAAAGAGAGAGAGAGAGAGAGAGGGGGTGTTCTTTTAAACATTCTCATGAAATACGTAGTAAAAATTTTAACAGTAAAGTATAAATCCATTCTATCACTTTTTATTTAGGAGCGTACTACTGAATTTTAGTGTAATCTTTATTATGGTGAGATTTCCGGATTTGTATAAGTAATTGAAAATTTCGTAATTGCAACTACTATTATTTAACATACGTTATTTAACAGAAACGATGATGTTTTTATAGCTACCACAATTTTATTAAAAATCAATAAAAAGTTAGTACCTTAAAATTCACAAAACGTGATTGGAAACGTTCATGCAATACACCTTAAATTTTATGGTAACAATAAGAATTAATAAAAGCAATAATCAATCGTTTCTTATTTACTAAAGCCACTACCACATGCTATATGAACAAATGGCGTTCCAAAATTAGTTTTGCTGTATTAGCCAACAATATTTTTTGATAACGCTACGAAGTTGCTCTTAAGTTTCGATTAGATACTTCGCCTTTTCCCTTTTACAATAGGAATTTTTGCAATTTTATTGAAAAATATTAACCGTTTTCTAGAAGACAGTTGAAACAGCCTGATATTTGCTAAAAACGATAATCTTACAATCATAAGGTGCTATGCATGTTGCGTCTTTGAAACTTTTCACACAGCTTAGGGGGAAAGGTTAAGGGCGCTTTCGGCGGTGGGTACGTTCTATTCGCAGACTAGGCTCGCGTGTGCGACATACATACGCGCGCGTGCGCGCACACACACGCGCATACACACAGAGAGAGAGAGAGAGAGAGAAAGACGCACGCGGCTTATTAAAGCCTCGCAGACGAATTCGCGCGGGCGTTTCCGCGCCCCAATAAATCCGAGGTTGGCTCTCGAGCGTTCTTTTATACACTCACTCGCCGGGCGTCACAATGACTAATAGCGCGCGCGCTCAGCTCTGTTTTTCTCTCGCGCGCACTTCGCAAATAGAATGAGAAAATCGTAAATCGAACAAGCGGCGATTCGCGTTTAGTCTACCGTGTGTAGTTAAAGGTTCACCACGTCAGAGGATTGGTAAAACGGAAAGGCAGCTGCCGCCGTGATTTATGCTTTTGTGGTGCTCGTTATCATGACCACGTGTTATGGTCTTGTTCGACATCGGTTTCGATAATGTGTGGCCGACAATCGCAGGACGAAAAGCGAGATTGGAAGAAAAACGCGCGCGAATTTTCCCCTCGTTGAGATCATAATGGAACGGCACAATGGCTGGTTCTTGAAAAGCGTCTGGATGCAGTTGGTTTTAGCGCTTGTTCTGCTTGAATGAGCTATTGTCGATTTCAATGCAGTCTTTCTTTTAGCGCAGGTTTCTGCATTCATTGAGAATCGCCTAACTGAATTACACTGGCAAGTGACTATGGAGCGTGGTAGTAACAATGATAGTAAAATGTCAAAAATTCTTTGGATATTGAACATAAATTGAAGACAGAGCTTATTTTTTCTTATCATTATAATGAGATTGTAAATGAGGATTTTATAAAGTTTTATAAATTTTATAAAGAAAAATAAATAAAGTTCACATGTACGCAAATAAACAGAACAGATTTTTGTTGCTAATAATATTTAGTTAGGTTAGAGAAGAACCAATTTTTTTCGAATTAATTTTTTTTATCATAAAAATTATTCTAATAAATTTCAAAACATTTTAAAAGTGTAGGGTTTATTAACTACTCTGCTATCAGTTCCTTAAGAAGATCTTTGGATTTTGATATCTAATTTTCCTGGAAAGAAAAGAAATTTAATTACCTATATTCTAAAGCAACATATACCATAATAGTACATTATGACACACTAGTTTCATACAGTATTTTATACCACGAGAGCTTAAAAATCATATCAAAGTTGCGATTTTTAAGTTAAAGTGGTATAAAAAGACATTATGCATTTTCAATATTTTGACTTTGTTGTAACTTTACTTAGGAACTACTTGATCGATTGTTATGCTGTTTTTTTATTTTCAGCAGATATGGTCCAAGGATGAGTTGCATATATAAAAATTATTTGTGTAAGTAATTTTACAATTTGAAAAACCACATAAAATTATGAAATTTCAAATTTTTTTAATTTTTCTGTGAATTTTGGCATTTTAAAATTACTCACTCAAATAATTTTTATATATGCAACTCTTTGGAATATAACTGCACAAAATAGAAAGAGTTAAGCTTTAGTTCCTATGAAAATTCATCAAACAGTTCCAAAGAAATGTTACAATAAAGTTTAAATATTGGAAATACTGTATCTCTGCATAAAATGGATTTATGAACATCTACCTTGACTTATTTATCAGAAATATTGTCTTTTTATGATGTAGGGGGACTTCACCAGTGAATGAACGAATAAGGAAATTTCAAGTTTTGTTATTTAGTTAAGAGAATTAAAAATGGATTCAAAGCAAAAATCTTTTTTAATTCGTATTTTAAAATCTTCAAACTTTACGTCAGTGACAAAATTTTAGATAAAGAATAAAAGTAGAAATTTTGTTTAAAATAAATCTATAAATATCTCCTAAAAACCAGTAAATGAACACGCGATCTTAGTATCTAAATACGTTTCGCCAGTGAATAAACACTCAATAACGGCGATTTTATGATTTTATTCTTAACAAGATAATTTCTTTTATGCAGAATCTTTATGTAAAATGAAATAAAAATTTTCAAAGATTCGAAAATTATCGGCATTTTAGATAAACAATACATAGAAAGCTTGACATTTTCATATATTTAAAGAAAATGTTCGTTAACTGGTGACTGTTCGGATATTGGTGAAGTCACCCTACATTGATTCAAAATATAGGTAATTAAATCTCTTTTTTTGCCGGGAAAATTAAGTATGAAAATTCAAAGGTATACCTTTAAGCCCCCTTATTGAAAAAGCAGTATAAATTCTGGCATTTTGTATAGACACTTCCTCTAAATTGAATACTATATTATAATACGTTTTTCTACACCAGGCGTTATCTACGTTACGTGCGTAATGATTTAGCATGCTTCGATACATTATTTCGAGAAGAATACAATAAGAAACACATAGGTACACAAAACTTTGGAAAGTATCATGTATACAACCACTTTAGCAAGTTTATATATGTGCGGCTTAGAGCATATACTCCTGGAGGTAGTAAGTTAAATGAGAAAATCGTGGTCGGTTTTCGTACGGTGCGAGAGAGAAAGAAAGAAAGAGTGCTCCTCGTTTGTCTCTTTCGCACTATGCTGTGATTGGCTACTCGCGCTCCCCTCCAAACTAAGATGATAGAACAACCAATCACAGCACAGTGTGTGTGAGAGAGAGAGAGAGAGAGAGAGAGAGAGAGAGAGAGAGAGAGAGAGAGAGAGAGAGAGAGAGAGAGAGAGAGAGACAGACAAGGGACACTTTATCTTCTGTCTCTCTTGCACCGTACGAAAACCGACCACGACTTTTTAACACGACATGCTTCCTCCAGGAGTATATGCTCTAAGTATGTGCGGTGACCAAAACTATAGCAGAAACTCTTCTCTTGAAAATTAATACAATTGTCATGTATTCAACTAAAAGGCATATTTCTGGTAGAATAAAAGTTTGTCTGTTATTTATGTAACCACTAGTAGGTTAATATTGCTGCCTAATTGTAAGTTCAATTTTGTTATGAAAACAATTATTGGATGTGTCTTTTTCAGAAAATTTGGTTCCTGCAATATAAGAGTTAAAGTAACATACTTGATAAAGTTATACATATTAATAATCTCCATTCTATTGGAGATCCAAAAATGAATTGAGAATTATAGTATAGTGATAAGAATAATTATTAATTCTTCTCCTTGGCAAAATTTGGGTAACACCGTTACAGTATTAGAGTACATAGTCCCTCCGCGGCAATAACCATTCAACGAAAAAAAATCTGTACAATGTACTTGTCAAAGTATCTTGCATAACTACAATTATACGCCAATTATGGCGCTATAATATTCAAAAACTCTATTAGCTCTTAAAATAAATGGATCAAAATATTACAATATTTAAACTTGAACTGGAAAATTTCTTATTATTACTCACGATGTAAGGTTTTATAACTATGTTATATTCAAATTATTGATTTATTGATTTTTAAGCCATAAATAAAATTAATGATTAAAAAGTAAATTATGCGTTTGTACATTAAATTTTATTTTACAAATTAAATCAAATGCAAACGAAAGCAGAAAGAATAATTATGTATTTGCAAAGATAATTTTGATTGATCCGATAAAAATATGTAACACTGAACCCGAACGGGTTATTTCCGAAGTATTGACAGCGTAAAAATAGTGAACTTTTCCTCACATTACGAACAAAGACTGACGATCAAGTCGAGTATCGAATGGATCTTCTGGCACAGGTTGGAAGTAAAAATTTAGATTATAAAGAATCCATTGGTAAATGCTATTGAAAAATCATGAAACCAATAACATTTTGTTGTAACCCTTTTTTTGCTTAATAATGTAAAGAATGCAATATTGTTGATCAATATAATTGAACAAGGTACCTACTTACTTGACAAAAATCATGGAATTAATTACTTTACTGCTAATCTGACAAGCGTTGAATTGCTCAATGGTGCTCACCATTACAACGTTGCAAAAAATTTCTCAGTTTAAATTTAATCTTACGATAATACACTGGCTTTAAGCTTAATCTGAGGAAAAATGACGTCACCGCTATAAGTAATTGATCTTGAAATATATTGCAACGCGCGACGAAATCGGAAAAAAGTTTTATGAAACGCGCGACACGACAATGGACATTGGCGTCACGCTTCTTCTCCTATTCACCGTTTACTATACACTATCATGGGTTTATTATGCCAGAGACTGAAATAATATCTTTTGTAGCACATTACAAGCTGTCTCACATAAAATTACTGTCATTATCGTTAAATTCTGTTATTACTTCATTGCACTACATTTAATCACACTATCCGATTATTTCAAATAGGTTATGGTGTTCTTTTTTATTTTGTAGTTTTTTTCAAAGAAGACTTTAACGTTCGGTGATAATTGCGAAAATGACAAAAATTATCGGGCTATCTGAACTGATTTCATTTTAAGAGGAAATTCACCTTAAAATGAAACTAACTCGAACAGCTGTTTATTTTTTCTAGTTTCTGTTGGTTTATTCCTACACTGAGAAAAAATTTTTGTAAAAATTATTATTATTTTTGTAAAAATTACCATACTGTCTTATAAAGCCACCACAGACTGTAAAAACCCAAAAAATTACCATACTTTATAAGAAATTTTACTAGAAATATAGGAAAATTTACTATGCATATAGGAAAATTTACTATACTGTATTATAAAATTTACTGTAAAGTATGGTAATTTTTTGGGTTTTTACAGTCTGTGGTGGCTTTACTAGAAGTATGGTAATTTTTCCAAAACTTTTTTCTCAGTGTATAGGAAAGGGACTATAGTCCCTTTATTTCATAAATATTCTAGTATAATAATTTTGTTATAAATGGAGAAAGGTTTCTAATAAAAATTACTATAAATCGTTACTATAAATTCATTGCCATAAATCTAGAATGCAATAGAAGTCTTAAAGACTGATAAGTCACGGTAATTTTTCTCAAAATTCCAGTATATTCCAAAGTTACAACGAATCATTGTAATTTTCACTAGGAAAGTATTCTTAGTACTTACTTTAACATACGTTAATATTTCGTAGTATAATGTATTTGTCCTAAAGATATGCCACAAAGACAATGAAAAATAAAAAAAAAAAATTTATTTTCATGCCACAATGACTCTTTTACAAAATGACTGGCAGCGCTGAAAGGTTTATTAATTTATCGATTAGAAAAATAATACGATTAAACTGAAGTTTCAAAGAGCCGCTGTGGCTCATGGGTAAGAGCACGGTCTCTCGTCCGGAAAAAACCCGGGTTCGAATCCCGGTCGGGCTGACTTTTTTTCGGAAGAAAAAAAATGATCATGTGCGTAAGACTGCGGTTTGCATATGGCACATTTTATGGCTTTTGTGGGCGCATGGCAGGATGAACATCCAAATAGGCAGTTTTAACACTTGGATGGCAACCGCCAGAAGTAATTAATTTAGTGCTAATATAAGAACGCTTCCATAAAATGCCGAATCTCAAAGCAAAACACTCAATGGCCTATATTCGCTTTACTTGTTCGAAAATTAACTATATGCAAAACGAACATGCGCTCGTGGAGAAATCTGCCACGATATATCCCCGCGCGCGTATTCCCACAAGTAAAATAACGTGTACTCTCTGTCTATCAGCTTCAAATTCAAGCCCGCGCGCAATTATCGGGAACAAACATCGCACTCGCGCACACCCCATCATATCACCCTACATACTCACACACCGAATTATAACGAACTTTCCCAGGCACGCACGCGTTATCTCGCTGTCGGTAAAAAATAAACCGACGACGAATTCCTCTGTATCTCCTTTCACTCCCGATAGATATATCAATTTCAAAGCGAAAAACATCGGATGGCATAGCACATGAGATAATCATCACCCGTTGCCTTTTGTTGTACAAATAATTGCGAGCATATTATCGCTTATTCTTTCACTCTCTCTCTCTCTCTCTTTTTCTCTCTCTATCTCACTCTCTCTCTATCTCTCTTTCCCTCTCTCTCGTGTGCAACCACGCGACTCACGTAGACGACGGCGTTGTATTCTGCAGGAATAGTTTTATTGCCCTACAACGCATGCGCACGACTCAGTTGCAAAACTTGACGTACAACACACTTCGTTAATTAAAAAACTTTCCGAATTTCTTTTTTAGCTGTGCGCCCTCTTTCTCTCACGACGTCGCACGACTTTAAATTGGACTTTTCTCCTCTTCTCGTCTAGCGCCTAGGGTGCAGAGGGCTAATTATTGAGGTTGTGAAAAGCCCCTAGATATTGTAAAGATTAAGGTAATTGTGGAGTGCATAACTTGCTTGCTCATAATATGATCATTTGGAAGTTAAAAATATTGCGAGTTTTTTTTTGTAGATATATATTATCAGGCATGCTAGAAATGTGATTATAGACTGAATAAAAGTTATATGAAGTTTTACTTTAGTCAATGGATGAACTTATGTATAGATCATCGTTAACTTCATTAGGAAATTCTTGGAAAATCATTGAAAATATGTAGAAAGAAAATAAATATAAAAATAGGATAACATATTTTTAGTTAAATTTTATCTGCTATGAAAATAAATAATGACTTTTCGATACTTTGCCTCAATGTATAAATATAAACGTTAAAATATATAATTCTATTACTATATAACTGTTAATATTTAACATCTGTTTGATTTTAATTGAATTTGTTAATTAAAAAATTATGACTTCTGTAAAAATTAAAGAGATGATATGCTATTAAGTGTCTCATAAAAGAACAAAATTACTAGAGCGCAGTAAAATTATTATCCTCGTAAGTTTACCTTGCAAAAAATAAAAAAATAATTAAAAGCGGTTTATATACATTTTGATTTTTTTAAATGATACATCTAGTTTTACTAAATACATTAATTAAATTTGAAACCAATTAAAAATAACTTGGCATAGTTTACTTTTCGGATTCATAAGAATTTTGATTTTCTTAATATTTTTAATCCTAATGGCGCTAGAATTTCAGGAATATATATAAGTATTACAAAGACTTTATTGCTTCACAAGAGATATATTGTAACGTCATATAAACCTGCCATCTAATAATATGTTATTGACACATTGAGAATAATGAACTATAAGTAACTACACCGCCAAAAATAGTAAGGTTTTGAGACTTTCCATGCCGGCACTATTCAACTTTTTCAGAATAAATTTGTACACTAAATAAAGAGAAATTTTCTCCCATAACAAAAAAGAAAAATAAGGTGGTAGGTAACGATTTCTCAAAATTAAAAGTTACTTTCCCAAACAATATTATAAACCAGGCCACGCACGTCGCGTGCTTTAACGTCTGCATTACCTCTTTAACAGACCTATACCCCACGCCCCCCGCGTAGGCGAGTTGCGAGCTTGCGCAGTTTCCGCTCCACCTAGAAATATTTTCGCGCTTCGCACTCCATGCACATACACACGCGCGCGTACCACCGACAAATAAATTCTTGCCCCGCAACCGCGACACATTGTACCGGACGACATCATTAAAAAGCGCGCGAAATATTACGCTGAAAAAAGGGCCAGCACGCGACGATAATATTCCAAACAGCCCCGGGGCGCGTCCGCCTCATAAATTTCGCGAGCCCGAACTGAAAAAGGCGTTTTTGCAAAAGCGGCTACGCGAGCCGCGCGGATTTCGCGCGGAAGTTTCGAGAGGTGCGGCTGAAAGCGAGAGCGAACTTAAGCGGGGGCGAGGCAGCTCGAGTGTACGAGTGGGCTCGTCTTGCAAAGTAAAACCCACAGCGGTGGCACTGCCGGCTAATTAAGAGCGCACTACTCGCGCAATTTTTATTCAACGCCGAGCGCCGCTCACGTGAGCTCCTACACATGTGGGTGGGAGTGTGGGGAGGGGGGCAAGGCGCATTGAACACGTCGAATTTGTCAGCTGCGTTTTACGCTTCACCGACTACCGTCCGCGTTGGAAAGTAAACGTGTACTCGTGGCTTACTTCCCACGACGACGAAGTCTCATCCCCCAAAGCGGCCTTGCAAGTTGCCGAAAGAGCAGATATGCAGATGTGGCCTGCGCTGAGAACTGCTTTCCGAAAATTTTGTCTACCGTGAAGAAATTCACATTCTATGAGAAATTTGAATAAAGACTATTTTTTCTTTTTAATTTTTAAAGCACAAAAAACCATATAAAATAATGAGATAAATTACAGATTTGAAAAGCTTAATAATGTTTCTTGTTCCTCTAAAAACCATTACTGCGATTGAGCAAAAACAATGAAACTTATAGTATTACTTTTATAATAATTTAAAAAATGCTATTTTTAAATTTCAATTACGAAAAACTATTACATATCTTATATATAGTAAAGCATTACATGAGGGGTATTAAAGTGTCAAATTTGCATACGTAATTTTGATGAATTTTGGCCTGACTTACAAAGAATTTTGTTGAGTAGTTATTATTAATATTCGCATATGTTTTTATTATTACTTTTGTTCATTTTAAAAATCATATATCTACAATAAAAAATGTACGAAAGGATATAATATATTTCCACTATAATAATACATGTAACAACTCAACCTATAAAAAAAACGCTGCTATCTGCTTTAGCAGAATGCTTTCTAAAAAGAGATGAGTAAAAGTACATTGAATTATTTTTTTCATTATATATTGAAATATAGTACTTAGCCTTCTCTAAGCGCGCTTCGCGCGCCGTAATTTTCACGAAACTTCGCGCCACTTTTTTTTTTGTAACCTAGCAACATATTACTACCACCAACCAAATCACGAATAAATTGCTATCATAACAAATCCATCATTTTTTTCAGATAGGAAAAATTGTTTTCTTTATGCAAACCCCATTTAGCATAATAATAATATTATTTACCTACTCGTGTACATGCTTACAAAAAATAACTTAATCTATTTATTTTATATTAAAAGATATAATTTTCTTTTTTTTCGTATTCTACCCTTAATTAATATGCTGTAGTATTTGTTTATTTTAATCGCATTTTAATCTTAAAAACCCACGAAATTAAAATTTATTTTGAAATGAAATAAGTTTAATTGCTAGAACTGAACACTATATAGAGTTTAAAAATCTCTTATTTAATAGTTTTAATATTCATTTTTTTTTAATGTAGTACACATATTGTTCTCCTATACTATATAGAAAGCGAAACTAAAATGGGAGATAAAGTAATTTCCATATCATTCACTAGAGTATACTCGAAAAT
The DNA here is from genome assembly GCA_036365515.1 of Torymus aiolomorphi. NCBI lineage: Eukaryota > Metazoa > Arthropoda > Insecta > Hymenoptera > Torymidae > Torymus > Torymus aiolomorphi. The sequence goes on from CM070876.1 coordinate 145,869,260, forward strand.
ACAAAAAATTAATGATAAAAAGAGCACACTTGACGTTATTGTTTGAGCGAATTTCGTCACGAACACAGCGAGTGCTAGTTAGGAATATTTTATTACGCTTCTCAGTTGGCCTATTTTCAACGACAGTAAGATGTAATAACTTTATTTTAGAAATAATTTTCACTTAATGAAATAAATATGTCAGACTAATGATTCTCAAAAAATCGGACTGCAATTTATTCCGCTGCAAATTTTCCAAAATCAGCGTATTTTTATCGGCAAACGTTACGTAAACGTGAAAGATTCATTATCATCATTAGTTAGAATCAGAACTTTTATGAGAAATTAAAAAACTTTTTAGTTACAATCAACTATTTTTATAACAAGTGAAAGTAAATACTGGTTTATACAAGAGTACTAATAGTACTAGCAGTATAGTTAAACTATGCATCTGACGGAAAATCGCCAAAGAACATTTTTCTCACAGAAAATGACGGAAAATAGTCTGAAAATTTCTAAAACGAATATAATCATGTTTTTAATTTGTTTACAATTTTCTTAATAAATAATTTCTTGATAGATTTACTTTTTTTTTTAATTCAAGTTTGACGTCCGTAACAATCGCGGACTTATTTTCTTTTTTTTTTTATTTTTTCTAACGAACTTTTATGAATTAGTCGAACCCCACTTTTTCCCCGAACGTCGCGAGTAACGATCCGCTCCGCGAGCTTCGGAGAAGCTCGCGTCACGACTCGGCCGACGGGCCGCGCCCGCGGACTTACGGGGAGGGGAGCGCGCCGCTCGCAACCCCATCGGTAGTCTATCTGCCGACCTTTTTACGCCGCTGTGCAGCGACCTATCAGCACGCGCGAACACTCGCCCCCGACCGCCGCCGAGATATTTTGCTGTGCTCCGATTTTTCGGAGCACACTCGCCCTCCGCGCTCCGCCGGAGACGGAGCTCCTGCTCTCGCCAGGCTCTCGCACCAGGTGAGTCTCGCCTTTACTCCCGCCAACAGCGACTCCGTCGCTATGGGCAGAAGGAGTGTCCTTACCCTCGCTTAGCGCAGACGACCGTCCGCACAAGGGCAAAAAGGGGGTGACACCTCGAGCCACGCTCGGCGTCACCAGGACATGGCGGGAGCTCTGAAGTGAGTCTCGCGAGACCGCGAAACAACGCGACTGCATGGCACTTCCTCATTTATTTTTTTTTTATTTTATTTTATTATTCTTTTTTTTAATTCTTAATCTGCTCTACCGTTATTTGAAAACGTTTTATTTAAATTTAATTATTGTTTTACACATTTATTCTTCACCTTAACCTAAACCTTTCCTCTCATGCTCTCCGCCGACGCTGAGCTTACGTCATGTTGGTGACATTGTCTTTATTTAAGACTAAAATACAATTCGTTTATAAATGTTAATAAACTAAAATTAATAGTTAAAAAAAAATTTGATGCAGATATTGCATCAAGATAGAGTATTTATTTATTGTGCACCAAATATTGTGGATATTTCGTTAACAAAGCATATTTTATACAAGATAGTAAAATTATTTTTTGAAACTCCGTGCGAGAAGTTCGATTTCTCGCACGCTGCGTTAAACGATGCGTGCAAAAATCTCACTTCTCGCACGTCGTGTCAAAAAATACGGTTCGACACTTGTGTGAGAAGTTGATTTTCTCCTCGTGTGACCTTTTCACCCTCGCTTCGCTCGGGTGCAAACAGTCACACGAGGGGAAAATCAAATCCTCGCATTAGTATCGAAATGTACTATTTTCACACTCCGTGCGCAAAACTCGATTTCGCACACGCTCTAATAAAAAAGCATGCCCTAAATTAAGCTTCCCGCACGTCGTGTCAAAAAATTGTGTTCGATACTCGAGTGAGAAAATGATTTTATCCTCGTGTGGCCTTTTCACCCTCGCTTCGCTCGGGCGCAAACGTCCGCCACGAGGATAAAATCACTTTTTCGCACTTGTATCGAAAATAACTATTTTTTAACGGAGTGTGCGAAACTCGCCTTCTCGTGCTTGTTTTGCGTGCGCGAAGTAGCTGTTTTACACACGGCGTGCGCGAAAGTCGCGCATGCGCAGATCAATTTACTTTCGCGCACGCCGTGCGAGAAACAGCTACTTCGCGCACGCAAAACAAACAACAAGGCTAGTTTCACACACTCCGTTAAAAAAAATAGAGTTCGATACACGTGACCGAAAAGGGTCATCATTGCACGGGTGTTTTTGTCACCCTCGCTTCGCTCGGGCGAACTACACCCGTGCGAGAATAACCCACTTCGCACACTTGTATCGAAAATAACTATTTCGATACTCGTACGCAAAGCTCGATTTTGCAAACGCTTGGCAAAAAATGTGTACTCAAAATCTAGCTTTCCACACGTCGTATCAAAAAATACTGTACGCTACATGTTCGGGAAAGATATTCTCGTCTCGTGTACCTTTTCACCCTCGCTTCGCTCGGGTGTAAACGTCACACGAGACGAAAATCTGCTTTCCCGCACTGGTAGCATAATGTACTATTAGAGATGATCATCTGATAAACAAACGTTATTTGTTGCATTAAAAACATTCGAAAACTTTGATACATGAATATGTAAATTTTCTGAGCGACGCAGTATTAGATACCAAAAGGAGGAGTGTCTGTAAGGGCTGTTTTTTGGCGCACTGTAAAAAAAAAGGTAACCATTTTTTTTCGATACTAGCTAAATTCATGCGCGCTGCGCGCGCTCTATGTACTTTTTTATCAAACATACTAAGAATAATTTATTCCTTACAAGCCGGAAATCTTTTTCTTTTAATTTTAATGTATCTTTAATAATTGAAATAATACTGTAGTACATTTACTCTTTACGAATTCTAAGTTTTGAAAATTTTGTTGAAAAAACTAAAAGCTTTTCGAATATTTTTTTTTCATGAATAAATCATTCTTAATATTAACATAATTAAATCTTCTAAGATTAAAACATTGCTTATTATTTTGAATTTTACCGTGCAATTCAATAACTCATCTTATTGTGTTTTGAAATGCTTTACTTCTTCTGGCCATCACTTTAACAAATAATTAAAACATGTTATTTATTTTTTTTAAGCTGCAACCAACATTAATTTGATATTATTTATTTAATACTTTTCACTTTAATCAATAATAATTATTAAATAAAAATGCATATTTAATTTTGAATTCTCGCGCCTTTTATCCAAGCGCCAATCACAGATCATATCAATAGAGGCTTCACTTCTTCCGGTCATCACTTTTTTAAGAAAGGATTAAGGTTTTATTCGATTAAGTAATCAGTTTGAAGACGAACGGATCCGGTCAGGATTATTTTACCAAAACCGTACTCTTCTTATCCTTTAGAGGACCGGAAAACCAGTATACTGACTCAACCCATGATCGACACTTCACACCTTTTTTATGCATTTTCTTAGAACAATCACGTACCCCAATTGCCGGTCCTCTAAAGGTTAATAGTTTTTCAACGTAAACGTGAAAATGGGAACACGGAAATCAAAATTTTGTGGGTCTCCCATATTCCCCATATAAAAGAACCGGCCTTATGGACACTCCTCCTTTGATGTTATTTTTTTTGTTATTGCGGATCAATCTAGCCTAGCCAATGCAATATTTGAAACTAAAGCACATATTATGACCATCCAGACACTAATAAATGTTACGAAAAATATGTATTTAATATTAAGACAATGTTGCAACTGTCTTTCTAAGCATCAAGTCTTTTAAGGATGTTCTCCAGTAAATTAATTCTTCCAAACTTTTTTTTAACTTAGCACATATTAATTTAGTGACCTTTTATGTATTGCTAGCCAGCCAAACATAGGTTGCGGTATCAAATAATTGAGATGTTCGTCTTTAAAATTTGCACTTTTAACATTTTAACATGGAAACCCTATGCCCAGTCCGACGTAGTGACACATTTTTATGAATTGCGAAGCGAGTTTTTCCAAACTTTTTCTAAAAAGCTAATATATAACACTACAAGATATTAAAAATATTTGGTATAATTTTCAATATGGCAAGCGGGATTAATTTCAGAGATATAACAACATAAAGAAACACTTACATATTATTTGTTTATCTATATATAGTCGTACCGTGAAGTGGTATTTATTTCAAAACATCGTATTGGCACCTTCTTACACCATTTTTTATTATTTTTGGAGTAGTGTATAGAGGTTCGTGGAGGGTTTTCATCATAAATAATATTTGTAGTTCACAATTTTTGCGATATTGATGAAGTTGAGCGCCACTGCCCCAAGAGAACGTCCTTAATAAAAGGCTATGCAGTGTTTTATACGTCCCCGCAATAATTGAACCCACCGCAATAACCGATAAAATAACCGATACATAGGGTAACTTTTTATATAAAATGTGGAATAATTTCGTAAAAAGATTTTTCGATTTACTTAAGTAAATAAAATAAATTGTTTTCAATTGTTTTTTTCAAGTAATACACTCTCGCAATAGCATATATTATGCAGCATATCCCCTCTTAATCTATGAAACATTTTAAGTTCAAGTATTTATTGTGACCACGGGATAAAAAATGGACGTTGCCATTTAAAAAAAACTTCAATTTGACCTCCATTAAACCCGAAAATTATCCCTGGCGTTAAAAACAGACGTCGCTAGTGGGTAATGTCCTCAAATTTTTGCCCTCCAAGATTTACCGTTGGATGTCACCCTAAGCAGATATTCAGGGTGAAAAATTAAAATGGAACACGCTGTGTAGACAGAATCGAACTGACTATTTATTAGTCTGGAAATAATATAAATCTTTATCAGACTAAAAATCTAATTTATGATTGACTTTTAAACAACGTGAAAACTGCCGTCTTTGCAATATTATCCGCTAAAGTAGAAAATATTAAGGCACCTAACGAGAATGGAAATCTCAAGCTTACACGCGTTGACAATAAGATCTCATATACCTTATTAAAGCAACACGCGGCAAACTGAAAATTATGAACTTTACCTCGTCAGCTTCATCCACGCCCGGCGCGGGCGTGTCGCGCAATTTTCCCTTTTCCCAATTTACTGGAGCCTTCCTTCACCGTACACCTAAGCGCTGAAAATTAGATGATAAATAACGAGTGATACATGCTTGCCGGCGGCCACAAAGACAGAAGCACGAAGAGGGGGAAAAAAAGCTCTCTGAGAACCGATCGTTGTTAGAATTTTCCCCTTTGAAACGCAACTGAAGCGTCGCCGGGAAAAGGAAAAATAAAGAGCAGGAGCTGGGGCATTTCTTGGGGCGCTTCTCGGACATATTGTATGACTAACACGCGAGAAGCAAATTTTCACTAAACCTCAAACGTTCGTCAAAGAATCATTGTACGCGCAGGCGTGTTCTTAGAGGAACGGGATTTACGAAAGGGAACAAAGATACCCATGCGCACGCGCGAGCGAAACATATAATAAACGCAGAAAACAGCCGTGCTCTGCGCGGATCTCTTGACTTCGCGCGCTGCTGTGCGAAAAAGGGGGCCAAAGAGTCGCGTGCACGTTATACTCGTACTTAGAGACAGTCGTTGTATGTATACATAAAGCTCACTAGCTCGAATTATGGTGATGAAGCACTTTTTTGACAACGTAATTTTTGGAAGCGGCGCGCGAAGCCGAGGAAACAATTACGTGCGCTGCTTCTTAAAGTCGAGATTAGCATCACTGGGGACTACTTATTTCGCTCTCGCTTTTCAAATCTTCACTGGAGGAGTCGCTAGATTCAGGTTTTGACATAGTGTGTAATTTACTTCCGTTAATAAGGTATAAATTGAATTCACATTTGGGGTTTTTAAGAACTAATTATAAAGGTGACAAGAATAATTAAAAACTCCCAATTTGACCAAGTTTAAAATAATTTTTGGAAGAAAATTAGAAGTTATTTAACTTCAAAGTACAGCAGCATCGTTTCTCGCTCAGCTATAAATAATTAAGCGTTTTTAATACTTGAATAGAAAAATTTAGTATTAAAACCTGAAATGTGGTCATTTGAATATTTTATGCAAAAGTAATTACTTTAAGTATTCTTGAATGGGGATATAAGTATAATGTGATGTCTTCGTTAGCCATATATTACTGAAGTCACGCCATAATACGTGTAAATGTTTTGTTTCGCATTTTTTACATTCGTTACTCCGTCTATGATGCTGTTAATCATCTTTATTAGGCTTAAGGGGGTGTCGCACTGTACTTTACTGTACTAACACTGTTTTTTAACACCGAAATTTCGGTTATTTTTGTTCGCAAAATTTTTTAGGATGCCGTTGATATTTGAGCTCAAAACTGCGTAGGCTGGTAGATTATTACATTGCGCAGGGCAACTATCTCTTTATAAGACGTAATTCGATATATTTATTTTAATAATATAGAATTTACCGTGTTCTGCCGGTAAAACAGAGTACATGAGTACCACACCCTCTTAAGGGGATGTGAGTACCGACGTTATTTTTCAAACGAGCATAACTCACGCAAATATCAATAGAATTATCCAGAAAAAAATCTGCATATAGTGTTTGCGTGTACGAAGCGCTTGACAGACGTCTTTTTCCAAAAAAATGACGAGAATTTATTTAATTAAATAAAAACCGTACTGTCGGTAAGTAGGAATCTACAATTGACCTACTTTTCAAACGAGCATAATTCACGCAAATATCAATAGAATTATCCAGAAAAACATCTGCATATAGTGTTTGCGTGTACGGAGCGCTTGACAGCCGTCTTTTTCCAAATAAATGTTTGAATGTTAATTTAAAAAAATATTGAAATTAGGGTTGCACATCCCCTTAAAGAAAATATCTCGAAATTTCTCACGGCTACGTACAATTTAAAAGGTGTATTTTGAAAGGGGAAGCCTCAATCTTTAAAGCCATATGTTTTTTACTGGTCAAAAATTTGATCCCTTTTCAGAAATACTCAATTTAACCTATTTTTTCCCACCATCCCATAAGAGTACATGTAAAAAATGATAATTTCAAACGTTAATTTCTCAAAATTTTTCACGGTTATAGGGTAGAATAAACATACCACAAGATTCGGTACATCTTGAACTATTGAAAATGTTATATCCCAACTTACAAATTTTCATGCAAGAGCGTCCTTAAATAAAAATGTAATTATAAGATCAATTATTTAGTATAATAATCTGATTATAAATATTTTATTTTTAGTGGTTAAATACAAAAATACATTGAATAATATTTCACTGGAGAGCGGCAGTTGTGGTTGATAGTACCACCTTCCTGTTAATGAAATTTTGAAGAACTCATTCTCGGTAAGATTCTATGAAATTTGATCGGAAAATATAATTCCTGTCATTATCATCCAAAAAAGTTTATAGAAGTTACTCGTTTTATGAGCTATAAGGAAATGTTATGAACCATAAAACTAGCCATAAAACTGCGCAAAATTTATAATCCTTCGAATTCTAGAAATAACGTGAATCGAAATTAACTAATTTTATAACTACTTAAAGTATTGATAAACTTTAAAAAAGAGAAACAGAAGCATGAACTGAATATGATTAATATTTGGCTCTTCGACACTGTTAAATTGATCATTCAATATAAGACAATCAAATAAGCATAATGTAAGAAATAATGTTGGGCACAGTTGGCGAGTACAAATCTCAACATAAGTCGTTATTTGAAAATCATTGATGTATTTTGATTGATAAAGTGAGTTTTAATTGAAATTATATTGAATAATTTGTGGCTATAATATTATCAAACCCAATAATTAAATACTTATTGAATCAAACATCGCCACTACTCTTTTCTATATAGCATGCGCGAACAGTATTGTGCCACGTACAATATATATTTTCTAAAATTTTTATGTTTACTCTACAAACAGTGTGACAATTATTCAGTTTAATAAATACTTTACACGAACATAGTATCGAAATAAATCATATAAAATCATTTGTTTACACGTAGATATCGATAGTTTCCAGGAAACTTGTTCTGCTATCTTATTAAATAAAAATAAACACCTTACATTCACTAAAATCGAAAATAAATATGAACTTCCACGAAATCAGCAATGCAATCAAAGGCGTGCACGTGTAAATAAAGGGAAAAGTTAAACATCTAAATTGGCAGCGCGCGCGATATTGTCAGAATCTATGAGCAGCATTTGATGCGACCCCTTGATTAATAAATAACCAAAAGCTCCGTCAATACACGGAAAAAGCCATTGAGCCGTAAAACAATGTGGGTCAATGTTGATCTAAGGGAGAAAAAGAATAATCAACGAGCAGGAAGAGTTATAAGCAATGAAGATGTGAAAAAAACTCGAAATAGGGTAGACGGTATAACTGGAAAATCTTTTGTTTTTACTATTTTGAATGTTATACTAATAAACTTATCAAAAGGTGCGACAGTATCGTGTGTGTGTGTGTGTGTGTGTGTGTGTGTGTGCGTGCGTGCGTGTGTGTGTGTGTAAGTGTGTGTGTGTGTGTGTGTGTGTGTGTGTGTGTGCGTGTGCGTATGCGTCAATTTAAAGTTTTTTTTTTATTGTAAACAACTTTTTTTTCAAAGGAGTGAGTAAATCTAGTTTTTTTGGGGTCCGACGAGTGAAGTTTCGCTTCACTCGGGCGACAATCACATATTATATTATTTTGTTTTCTTACACCTACCGATCAAAATTTTAATATACATGTATGGAGTTGAATCTTAATGCTACTCCTAGGTACTTCCATATAGGTAACCCTTTTATAAATTATAAAAAAACTTCGAGTAAACATGAACGCTGATACAGCACGTTTAAGAACTCGTCTTTGAAATCGTGTGCAAGGGTCGGCATATGGAGTATTTGCCTTCCTAAGAGCAGCGTCAACGCCGTGATGGCAGAATGAGAACAATCACTTATTATAAAAGTTATTACAAAATAAATGCAAAAATATGATAATTGGGAACATTCATAAAAGAAGGGAGAGAAAAGTTTGGTTTCATAAAACACTATGCATCGTTACTGTATAAGTTTTTCTTTTTACTAAAAATAAGTCAATTGTCAATAGCTTCACTCAATAAAGTACCGTGAATAATTTTAATCAATAAAAATATACATGTTTTCAAGAAAAAACTTTATTCGAGACCAGACATCGTATATAACCGTTTCAGGATTGGAACTAAACTAAAAATTTTATGATTTTGGAAAATGTCCAAGAAATTAAAGGAAATTTATGATCTCAATAAAAAACTTCTACTTGTGCTAAAGTAATGGTTTACCTTCCAAAGTCGGAAAGACTCATTTTAAATACGATATGATATGTGCATATAATCGAAGCTTATGTGTTATTAAATCATATTGAAGAACTTTCCACTTAAAAGGCTTCATTGTTAAAATGTTTCCTTAGTAAAGTGTTTTCATATTAAAATCCAATTTATTTTCGTGTAATGCATATAATACTCTTAGAGTAATCATGAAATTATATAGTACACACTATAAATAAGTGATTTATAAAACTAAAGCTTGAGCTTTTAATTAAAAACGTGATGATTATACGTCACTGCACTCTTCACAAAGTTTAACTATTTCAAGTTGTTTGCATGATGCACACTCATAAGCGAAACTTCAAAACTTCTACCATTATACCTCTAGCAAAATTTACAGCGTAATGCAATCAGATAAATCCCATGAAGGGAATTAAATCGAAATTTCATTTCAATGTCAAATATTAAAAAATATGAGTAGAAAGTTTATTGTCAAATTAAATGTGTAGGTTTGTAAATTTTCGGTATCACACACAAATACAAATACTATGGTCACTTTTTTGAAATTATTAAGGTTTTTTCTACAAATTCAATCTGTCTCTTTTAAAATTAACAAAAGTAGACCGACTCATATTTTGCAACGTAAAGGATAGTTTATTTTAGAACAATTACACATGTCTACATACCATCATTTTAATTTAAAATCTAAAATAATAAAACATTCAGTTGAATTTGTCACTCTGAAATAGTTGTTATATGATGAAACCTTTTGTAAAATCGAGAAATGCAATAAATGCTAATCTGACATCGGCCGAAAATTTATTTGCCAATTCATGCAAACGTTACGAAAATATATTGCGTTAAAATGATGGATTAAGTTATATATTTTATACTTCTAGTTTTACACTTTACATGTATTTTTACTTCTGTGACGCTCTATGTACCATTTTTGGCACGTTTACTCAAAGACACGATAGCTCGCGAACCCGTGACTATAAACTTATAGTACGGATAAATTTAAATCGCTCGTCATTATTCACAATAATAAAGTTGAATTAAAAATCATCAGATATAAGAGTTGGAATATTTAGAATATTAAAGCTAATACGCACTAAATAGAAATACTTGGCAATAAAACTTAACTACTTTAAATAATACACATTTATATTTTCTTAATAATCAATTGTTTAATAAATGACAATACCGACTGCACTAAGGAATAACAACAGAGCAAATTGGCGTAACTCATTAAAAATTTAATAATTTAACGGGAAATATACAAAATTGTACTGTAAACTATTTATCTCGAATGGCAGGATCATCAATACAATATGATTTTTCATTCACAATCACCGATCAAAACGAGAAGCTTTCGCTATACCGCGTTATTTAATAGTTTCCGGGTAATTTTTCGAGGGACTATCTTAACAGGAACACATCGCACTCTTTCATATGCCTGTCGATAAAACTGGATTAACGTCGGAAAAATAACGAAGCTATACTTTCGACGGGACTTTTCGGAAAAAAGCTAAGCCCTAGCAAATACGAAAGAAAGAAAAGGCGCGCAGTTATCTCGGCTGCCGACTTCCTCTTCAGCCCTCGGAATCCCTGGAATTAAGCTGTCAAAAGGTGGGCGAGGCCAGCGAAACCCCTTCGTGTGAAAAAGCCAGAACGGCTGCAAGTCGCTCAAGATTAGAGAGAGGAGAGAGAGAGAGAGCGCGAGGGAGAGAGCAAGAAAGAGAGCGTGAGAGATAGCGAGAGAGGGAGGGAGAGAGAGAGAGAGAGAGAGAGAGAGAGAGAAAGAGAGAGAGAGAGAGAGAGAGAGAGAGAGAGAGAGAGAGAGAGAGAGAGAGAGAGAGAGAGAATGAGAGATCTGCTGCGAGCGCAGTATTCGAAAAACACGTAGACGCGATCGAATCGATATACAAGGGAATTGTCAGTTTGGCACAGGCGACCTCTCGCCTTGTAGTCTGGGAGCACGAGCCAAAGCCGTGCCCAAGATATCCGCGTGCGCTTGCGAACTCACGACTTACATGTAAGTACGTGTAACGTATATACGTGTACAATATATATATATGTACGCCCGAGTTCTCCTGGCCGGGGTATGGATTTTTTCGCCGGCGCTGCCTCGCGTCTCGCGTGACTGCCGCTAGTGGCAACGCGGCGCATTCACACATCCACACACGCGCACACACAAACGTATAGACATCCACTCATGCACACGTGACTGTATTAAAAATTGAGCCGACGCACGATAGATCGTCCTCGCCGATTTATAACTTGTTGCGCGCACCTGAAAACGTTCGATTTTCCGTGCCCGGTGCCAGAGAGAATGAGAGAGCCGCGCAAGCTCATTCATTACCGCGTGCTCTCTATGCCCAATTAAAGGTACCGAGAAACCGTCGTCGTCTGGCTGGGACAATGGATCTCTCGCGTCTTGCGTTTGACGAAGCGAGAGGCAGAGGGATTTTCGCCACGCACGGAAAATAGATGGGCCGCGACGCGGATTTTTAAGACAGTCGCTGGACTGTTGCGACACGACTGGTATTGGTAAGTGTATGAGATGGGCAGAACGCGAGGAATGCCAGCGTAGGATTCGGAATAATAGAAGATTGTGTCTCAAGCACTCGCTAAAAAATCCACGCAAAGTCGCTATTACATGCTTTTCAAATGCATGTCTCGACTGCTGTTGAACGTTTAGGAAAACAAACGTTCAAAATTACTCTTGTTTTACTTGTCCATTTTTTTATGCAATCAAAACAGTGATCACATATTTTGTAACTATAAAGCAAATAACTTGGCAAAATTCTGATTAAATGGAGTAGACGTATTAAAATAATATAGTTTCTTTTGATTCGATATTTTGAAAGGTTACCTTTATAAAACCAATTGGAAATTCGACAGTGCATAATAATATGCAAATGAGAATTAAAAACTTTCAAACTTTTCAAAGGTATTGAAGGTCGAATCCATTATTGGAATACGGGTGTCATGGCTGATTCAACTCATTCGTTCATTTTAAATCTTGCGATTACCTCAGTATGGTGCTGAAAGTCAAGGTTAATGTGCTCTGAAAATTAAATGAATTAAAGACAAGATAAAGAGACCCGACTAGGCTCAGATGTTCGAATGCTTCTTTTTTAAAGTTTTTTTTTTCTACAATATTAATCCATTAATTTTACTCATTTTTTTTTTATTTTGGCGTTAAAGTGAATATTCATTGATTAATAAAATATACCTACGTAATTTTACTTCATTAGTTTGTTCCAATAATTGATTAATTTTATTTATTTGTTTGTCATGATAGTATAACCACAACCTCAACCATATTAATCAATGCAGACAAAATTTTAATCTTTTTAATACACTTGATTTCATAGACGGTATTTGATGAATTAAACTTAATCAAAACAGTAGTAGAGTAGTTCATAACGAGAAATAATTAAAAAAATACATTCACGCATTCAGTGTAATATCGTTGGAATAAAACTCAATGTAAAAGTTAATAAGCGCGCAAATAGTATAATTATCGGATATCGGTTTATTTTAATTCTATTCGTTTAGATACAAATAGTTCGCATTGCGGATTATAACTCAATCCCGCCTGGACGCCTTGACCGTTTGATGCTATCTAAATTTGATTGTGAAATAAATCAAATTTTCACAAGAAGCCGCGTTTCAATTTTTAATTTCCGATACTCGATTTTCACGTGGGAATATCATAATTTTTAATCAATTTCCATGATTAATCGCTATAAACGATGTTACATCATAGTATTAGTAGCTCCAATTAATACATAATGCGTAAATACTGAGTTATTTAGCGTACATTAAATACTTAATATATAAAATTTGAATTGTAAAATGAGCGCGAACCCAATTTTGTTTATGTACGTATCCCCGAATCACATAATTCAAAAATGCACGTATACACTGAAAGAAAAGTTTTGGAAAAATTACTATACTGTCTCGTAAAGCTACCACAGACTGTAAAGACCCGAAACATTACCATACTTTATAGTAAATTTTACAATAGAGTATAGTAAATTTTCCTATATTTCTGGTAAAATTTCTTATAAAGTATGGTAATTTTTTGGGGTTTTACAGTCTGTGGTCGCGTTACCCAAGATGGTAATTTTTATTGAACGTTTAGTACTTTTTCTTGTACTTTTTTTTCAGTGTAATAAAGTCTAGCTCGTACTATTGATAATTTAAGGCGTTTAATTTTTTACAGCTTCATCTTCTTATTCGTTTGAATATAATATAATTTCACGCTCGTGAAATCATTAAGTTATAATCCTTCGTTCATTAAGTTACAACAAGGCGGGCGCGAAAGACAGGCAAAGAGGAAGCGATTGCGGCTATCGATTCACGCCTATATTATTAAGACGTTACCTCGATGGACGTTTCTGACAGATGAAATCAACTTAAATTGTCCATGCTTTAGAAGCTCCTTTAATCGAGCTTTTCCATTGCATCCAATGCTTCAGTCATTTTATGATGAACATACAAAGACAAAGAAAATGTTCGATGCAACCACTTATACGTACAGTTAAGCTAATTGTGTATTCTAAATTAATATCTGTATGATAAAAATATAAAAACTTGCTTATTTATTATTCTAATTTATTGATTGGCTTGTAATGCTTCGCAGAGTAATTACGATGATGACAATATGCTACTGTGAAATCAATCAATATAACATTAATTGCACCGTTAATACGCGATGAAACTCTTAATGGAAGTCACGGGCAACTAAAACTTTGTGGTTATAATAAATAAATTTGAGTTTATTAACAACCGTGCGAATGTCGTTAGTGGAAATAAACCACCACTGACGAAACTGTATCGCCACAATCAAATTTTGCGGTTACGGCTCGAGCTAACTTTGTTGAACTGCATGTAAAATTTATATTATCCAACAATGACAGACAACTTAGTAATAGTTGATACAACTGCTAGAATAAAAGTTAGTATTAAAGTATGAATATTTGTTGTCTATAATGGTAAAATTTGTAATTCAAAAGGAATTTTAATTAATATTAACAGGTTAAGTGCGGCATGGTAAGTAGACGTATTCGAGAAATTCTTTCAAAATTTCTTTTAAATATTAGGACAAAATTGTCATAGAAAAGAATTCTTACGGTTTATGCATTTCTCGTATTTACAGACGATAAAAAAAAAAAAAAAATCATTTTGGTTTAGGTAGTTTTAGGTTGCAGTAAGCCGTAATGTAGAATTGGATTTCGCAGGCACCCAAGGGGCGTCATCGATATATTATACAAGTTTAAATTAATCATCATTTAATCATAATTACAATATTTTGAAATGACAGTAAACGTATTATACCTTCTTTTTCGTATATATTATTCAATAACTTTTTTAAAACATTTGACAATATCAAAATTAGTTTGTGTGCAATGTTTAAAAATTTAAATGATCGAGAGAAAATTGATTTGATGCCGAAGAACGTTCTTAAGCTCCTGTCCTTAGGCAAAGTATAAAACATGTAAAAACGAGGAGTCTGAAGTTTGCAATGTTGGAGTGCAATGAAATAAAATAAATAATTGATTTCACTTCATCAAGGTTATACTAATTAATATTAATTTTGCGTGTAGATTTAGAGTTTTATAGTATAAAATAACTTTATAATAAAGATTTAAATGAAATTTCTATTGTTTAATAACTTTAATTAATTGTACAAAAATGATCTCGTTGCATTCCAAAGATGAAAAACTTCAGACCCATTTTAATATTAAATTACATTCCGTATGAAAATGAACAATATTTAATGCATTCAATTAATATTAAATTACACATTTAACCTCTTTTTGTCACCATAATATTAAAAGATTCCTGTTTATCCTCAGATTAATCTTAATTTGAAATATATATTTACAATGTTTATCATTTTTTTTTTCATAAAGTTCTACATTTCTGTTTGTTTACAAAAAGTAAATCATGAAATAATTCTAAAAATGAGTCATGGTTTTATTTTAAATTGATTTTGAGGATATGATATCTACGTGTAATAGTAATTAAATGTTAATTATAGGTAGTTATTCTTTTGGAGAATAATTTAATAGTAAAAACCGAACAGCATCTTGTAAACTTTAATGCAAATAAATAACAAAAATTTCACACACCCATTTCAATTTATATGTAGCACGGTAGACCCTCAGGCTTCTTCTATACTTGCCTTCGGATTAATCTTGATTAATATGATAAATAAATAGAAGAGGATCTGCAAAAATTAAGGTTTCGCAATAAATTGTCGAGGCGTTCGTTAATTAAATTACCTATAAATCTATGTTATAAAAAAATAAATGCTTTATAAAGTGAATATTAAAATATTAAAGATATATAAGTTTCAGTAATATAAAATTTTGAACTTTATTTCGAGTTTATTACATATATAATATACGTAGAAGGTTGTTTCAGTTCCCAGACGTAATTACTGTTACTTTATTTTAACGCTCCTTTTCTTTCTCCAGTAAAGAATTTTTAATTACAAAACTGCATGACCTGGTACAATTACACCCTAGCAGAACATCTTCAAACTCTTGCGTTGAAACCGGCCTTAGCTGTGTGCGCATAATTGAAATGAAACAATTCTTAAAATACAGAAATCATAGATCCGAATTGAGAAAAAGTGGCACCATACTCCTTATGTCCTACGTACGAAAGATTTTAATGAAATTGAAAATTAATTTTTCACGCGAATTCAGCGACCACAACGGAACGCGCGCCATTTTCCTTATTAGATGAAACTCAACGACTTTATCTTAATTACGCGGAGACGGTGGCGAGAATGTCTCGCAATCCGATTACATTCCGCCGCGGTGGCCCCGAAGGCTTGCGCGCGCTCTCGGTGTGAAATCAAATCATAACTCGCGCATCGGCCGGAAAAATGAAAAACCGCGGGACGGGGGCCCATTAACACCCAGCAGGCGCACGTGGCAGCCCATAAAACGCGCCGTATTTGAAGCCGCGAGAAATCCCTGGAAAAAGCAGCAACAGCTATATACACCCCCGCCCGTCAATTACGGCGAAAGGAAGCGGCGGCATGAAAAACTTGCGATCGCCCGACACCTCCAAATAAAGATAAGAGCGCATGCGCGCGAGGGATATATAATTCCTCGGTATTTACAAGCTGCTATATAACACGAGCGCTGCGACGAACGGTGACGAAAAAACGCCTGAGTCGAGAGAGAGAGAGAGAGAGCTCTATATATCATACTCCTTCGTCGGCCACGCCTCTATACACGTACACATGGACGAAGTGAGTGCAGAAAGTGTGTTACGCGAAAATATGCGTCATCATCATCGCTGCTATGCGGCGCTTCACTAGTCTCATCCGACTCTCCCCCCCCCCCCCTGTTTCACTCTCTATCTTCCTCTCCCCGTTCCGGAAGCTCGTCTTAGACAATCGCCGCGTGCTTCCCGGAATAACAATGCCGCCCGGCTCTTCTCAGGCCGCGCGGGCTACCGGCTCGCACACTCCCTACCCGTATATCTTTCCATTTGCCTGCAGCGCGCCGTCGTTTGTCCCCGTCCGTCGACGCGCGCCGAGAGAGAGAAAAAATTTCGACGATATGGTCGTGTCGCGAGGGAGGCTTATAGGGGAGGACTTTGCGCAAGAAAAAAGTGGATGTATATGAATCTATTGACCGCTCGTGCTGTTACAGATTGATTAGGTCGTATGCCTGCGGAAAACTAATGGCGAGAGTTTTTCTTTCTACTCGAGCGGAGTATTCGTTAAATCGTGGATGTAATTTAGAGGGACGCGTGTTTTGAAGTACCTTATTTTATTTAGAGATAACCGTCAAAATACGTGATCTGTCGTAGATTTCGGAAAATATCTACCAGCTGTTCATTTAATTCGCAAGATGACATAGACATAGAGTATTAAATATCGAAGATAGCCAGAAGTGACGTTGGTTATTGATTTTGTTATTTACGGGAAACTTTAGTTTTTCCTATCCAGAAAATGAGCGATGGCCGTTGTCACGAAATTTATCAAGAAATTTGTCAGCAAGTTTTTCTACCTGTACCTTCGACCAACGTTAACGTCGCTCCGAATTCGCGTGAAAAATTCCCCCGACATATTAATTTTCCGTACAGCGTATTTAATGTATTTATATATTGATACTGCATCTTCATTATCGTAAAATTGGCAGTTAATTACCAAGCTCAAATATCCGAATAATAATAAATCGAATGGAATGACTTGACGCAGCTTTCGTTTCATTTACGTAGTTAAAACAATTTAATGAAAACAACAGATAACTTGAAAAAAGCCATTGATTTTATTATAGATTGCGTTGATCTATTTTAAGAACAATAACTAGATTTTTTCTACCTCAAATTGAATTTTGTTCTTTTCCCAATGCCCATGCAAACTCAATGTTATGTATTGATTAACGTTCTTTTATTTCGAATTAAATCTGTTTAGATTTTATAGTTTCCTTCTGCGCGTTGGTAGAGTTGCCATTAAGTATTGTAAATGCGCTTTGTCATTGTCATTCGTTTGTATTACACACTTTCTGTGTGCGTTTCTCGTCAAACAGAGCCTAGAGCCCTTGGAAAATAAAGAACTGTTCTATTTTTTCTCTTGGTCCTTACATCTCTCGCACCCTTTATCTCTTTCTACGCGTCACATGCGTAATGCACTTTGCGCATATGCAGAATTTAATTTGGCCGAAACCTCATTAAAACTGTGATTCTGATATTTCACAGAAAATGTTTAAAATAGTTTTTAATTAGTTGTGTATAATATTTTAATATTTCATATATATCATATACAGAGTACATCTGTATAAAATGATTTAAAAAATATTTTCTCTATTTTATTAACTTATTATAAAATGGAATGTTATCTAATATTGATTACACAATAGATATATTACATAATTAACGAAATTAATTTAATTAACGAAAATTTTTACATCACAGTTCATGATTCTTATTTAACATGGTTCGGAATTAACTCTCTCATTTTGCAACAATTAAAAAGTGCCAAGAAAAAAATAAAAAGAGAGAAAAAATGACTGAAAAAAAGGAAGTAATGACGCGCGACATACGTAAACAGACCTTAGCAACAAACTTTGGACACATGAGCGCGTATTTTAAGATAAAACAGAAAATTATCACTGTTCTCAGACGTAAATAGTCACTAATTCGTCAGTGAATAATTTTTATTTTCTTACGCGATTACGTGATATGCGTACAACTTTGGTGCTGACAAAGGAATAAAATACTTTTATCGAATGTTTTTTGAACAACAGTAAATATCTTTTAATCATACTTCTTCAAACGTCCTTTCGTGAGTTACGGAAACAAATTGTTACAAGTATAATTAGAAAGACTGACTAAAGTAAATATCGTAACAAAAATAAATTGAAAACAATTTTCTGCGAAAGTCCAAACGTAACGAATAGATTTAAAGAATTTAAAATTCTATGTACCTAGCGTGCCGCTTTAGAAGTTTCGCGGTCTAAGGGGAAAGCGTAAGCCTCAAAGTTTGAATAACATATTGTGCACCGCTGCTACAGCATTACGGAGAATATAAAAAAAAAATGATGAAGCCGTCGTGTACGTATGCATGTGCATATAGGTATATACGTAAAGACGTATAAAGAGAAGCGAGAACAGACGCGCGTAGCTCGCACACACACGCGCGTGCGCGCGCGATCGCCGCCCGTCTTCGAAACTTCAAGTAAACGCGCGAGAGCCCATTCCACGGAGAATCATACTTTTTAAATCCATCTGCAAGACTTCTTCGGAACTACTAAAAGTGAATTAATCCGATGCCTCGATTGTAGCGACTTTCGAGTCTCTACCGCAGGCAATATTATTTTAGAACTTTGGGGGTTATTACGATGATAAATGTAAACGATAAAAGTAACAAATAAAATATTTCATCAACGATCAAGGGAGATATATTCTGTTTATTTATTTTTTTTTTTAATTTGATTGTTAACCTAATTTAATTTACTTATTTATCGTAATTCATTGAACCGAAGTGACTTAATGTCACGATTATATACACGTAGGGTGACTTCACCAGTGAATGAACGAATAAGGAAATTGTAACTTTTGTTATTTAATTAAGTAGTTTAAAATGGATTAAAAGTAAAACCCTTTTGAAATTTATATTCTAAAATAAATGTTCAAACTTTACGTCGGTGAGCAAATTTTGAATAAAGAATCGAAGTAAAAATTTTATTTAATGAAAATCTATAAATATCTCCTAAAAACCAATAAAGGAACACGCAATCTTAGTATCTAAATGCGTTTCACCAGTGAATGAATACATCGCCAGTGAATAAACACTTAATAGCGGCGATTTTATAATTTTATTCTTAACAAGATAATTTCTTTTACCTATGCAGAATCTTTATATAAAATGAAATAAAAATTTCAAGGATTCGAAAATTATCGTCATGTTAGATAAACAATACATAGAAAGCTTGATATATATATATATAAAATGTTCGTTAACTGGTGACTGTTCCAATACTGGTGTAGTCACCCTACATAATACATAATGTAAAAAGGTATATTAACTCTCTTACCTTATACATAAGTATGTATTACATAAAAATTGTATGAAGCAATGAATTATAATTAAACAGTTAGAAAAAGAGATTTTTTGTATGAAGATTATTGTTTTACTTTTTCAGCTAAACAGTACAACAAAAATTAATTAACGTCATATGCTTCAAATATATTTGAAAATATTCATTTAAACCAGTTGCAATGCACTACAATATTATTTTCTTGATGTAATCATAATTTATATTTTATAAAAGAAAAATAATGTTTCGTACAAGAAGATTAAGTATGTTCAGTGATAATTAATTATAAAAATAACCAAGAAAGCTTTCTTGGACCTCAAATATTTGTGCCAAGAAAAATTATTTTTGTCGACACAGCTATGAATGATTTTTGAAAAATTTTCAACATAACGAAGATTTGTAAGTCCCAGTTTTTTAAAACTATATAATTTGTTCTTTGTTGAGAGTGTCGTTAAAATTTAAAGTTAGTTTTATGGTTTTTATAGTGCCGATAATCAGGAAGTGATTTTCTTGCGTTTAAAGTACTTTTCCACGGATCGACAATAATGACTGGAGAGCATTAGTTGACACATTCGTTAAAAAGAACAATTTAATATAAGATTCAATCCAGTTCAATTTTTTAACATTTTCATTCTGTTAAGAGGAATAATCATTTCAACGATTTGATAAATGCATTATGATGCTAATAAAAAATGTGCGATAAAAAGTTTTAAGGAATGCTCTTTTTAATTTAACTTGTCATTAGTTGACTAAAAAATTTTTTCTGCTGTATAAAACGATAAAATGATGGTAAATTGCTTACAGATATTGTACTAATGGCTTTCCAATGCAAAGCGACAAATTATCGTTAACTGTTCAATATGTATATATATTGTGTCGGCGTCAGGAGAAATAGGTTGGCCAAAGGATTTTTTGCCATCACCTAGTCTACCTTTAATCGAAAAGGATTTCTCGTTAAGAATAACGGATATTTACAGTGAGAAAGGGATTACTTTGAATGAAAAACAATGGAAGAGAGTCAACTGAAATTAAAATCTCTGTTTCTTCTTATTTTGGATATAGCGACGTCTCTGATATTGCCGAGCTTTTTTTAAAATCCATCTTCTAAATAGTTACATTGTACATTTTTCTCCCTCAAAAGATAACATTGAAAGATATCTGTTGATTTATCTATTGTACCACATTCTCCGAAAAACATTTGCACAAAATAATAAAATAAGTAATAAAAAGGTACTATAAACTTTAATTGATAGAGAATTTAGGCAAACATGTTTTCCAATACTTATACTGTTCCAACATCTTCTCAGCATTGTTGACGAAAAAACGCTCAGTTCGTTTACCAATTAATATTTCCGACTGGCCGTGCGCAAAGGGACGAAATCCAGCGTAAAAAAGGCAAACAATCGCCGTCATTATTCGTATTGTTTACTACCTCCGTTCCTTTATCCCCCTGACCCCTATTCGCTCTGCAGCGGCTTCTGCTGAACTTTACGAAAATCCGACGAAGCTGCAGGCACGCATCAGGCGCGCCAAATTTTCCGGAACAACGCACTATTCCAACTAACCAAACAGACGTGCTGGCACTTTGAGGAAAATCCAATCTGGAGGGGGCATTTATCCCTCCAGTAACTAGTTCCTCGAAAAATACTCCCTCTTCCTCCCTCGCAAATCCCATTGGCATCAGGGAAAATTTCTCCGTATCCCCTCGACCTCGAACGCTGGCCTTTGCCTTTTCCTTCTCTTGCTCACGAAACACGCTAATTCACGCGGCTGCACGTGCGCGAGCGCGAAACAGCGAAAATCAATTGTGGCGCGGAGAGGGGGAAAGTGCGCGAGGCAGAAATGTATATAATACGTGAAAATAACAACTCACCGGGTGTCGACGGCGGCTGCGGCTCGTGCGCTTCCTTCCTTCCTCTGCGCTTTTTTCCCTCTTTCTCTCTCGTTCGACGTCACATGCAGGCGGCGCACATACATATATATATACACGCTCTCTTCTCTTCTCGGACTTCCTCTGTCGTCTGCTAGGGCGGCGCGCGCACGAAAGTGTTGATGTTTCACACGCGCTCGCGTAAAAGCACACGAGTGTAGAACCAGTAACCACCACAGGTACGCAGGATTTGTTTTTGTAGAGGACGGCGCAGACGACGGTGTCGTGTTTTCCTTCTCTCTCCTCTCTCTTCTGGGCGTCAGCGGTCCAGGAAACCTCGCCTTGACACACACTCACACTCGCATGTATACATTCACTCATACTCACGCCTCTCTCTCTCTCTCTCTCTCTCTCTCTCTCTCGGCCAGCACTTGCGCATTTACTTATATACATAGAGCGAGTGAGAGGAAGAAAGAGAGTCAGTCGCTCTATCGGCGTATGCGTAAAATTTTATCGGACAAGTGGCCCCGGGGCTTGCGAGCTCGCAAGGCAAAAGTACCGTTTTAATCCATTAAGCGCCACTTTACGCGTTTATCTCGTTCGACAGCCTTTACGCGTGCACTGTTCGCTATATATTCTCTGTTGCAAGATTGTTTATAGCCAAATTAATTAAACGATAAGAGATTTGCGTTCGCGATCGGCGTTTAAAAAATAACCTGGGAATCATGCGTACCAGCTCTTTGTTGATTGGATGGTTATGAATAATAAAGTTAGAGAATTGATATACATGGTAAGAGGCGACCGAATGGAAATAATTTTCATTGATAATTAATGGTCGATATTAGACGTCCAATCTAGCGGGACGAATTTCACCTTAGCGACGATTAATTACCCCGCTAAATTTACACGTATCTCGAACAGACGCATAATTCACCGAGGCGAACCGTAATTTTTTTTAACTTATCCGCACAAAACGTGCGACGTCCACGATCGGTTACTTAGCGCGCGCACCTCGGGAAAAGAGCGCGCGTATACAGATGCGTTATTTATTACAGTGCTCGAAGGTTGAATAAACCACACGGGCAATAATAAACTTTAATCAATCTCTTTCTCTCTCTCATTCTTTTTTTCTCTCTTACTCACTGCTCTCACACAGACGCGTGCACGCACAACACATTTTCCTTTTTATTTTCCCTCTCGGGGGTGTAGGAGGAGGGCAGAGGAGGGGTGAGGACACGCGCTATCTCTCTCTCTTTCTCTCTCTGCCTTGGCCTCGAAATGCTGAATGACTTTTGTCCTTCCCCATCCCGTGCGCGAATCGAGGGTTGCTCCGGGAAAATTTGATAAATTTTTTCGCGCGCCGGCCGGGTTCCTTCCTCTTTCTCGCTCTCTTTCTGGCCCTTTGAATTTAACTGCCACGCTCATCGTCACGATAAAATGCCTCCTTGGCCCGGCATGAATTTCCCAAAGAGCGAATCGGTCTCGAGATTCGAGGGTTGCCCAGACGAGGAAAGCTTTATGGGGTCATTTTCGGCAGACCTTTTTTTATTGAGATGTTTATTTTTTTGGGCGAAGAGACGGAGGAAGGAAGAAGACGACGATGACGTAGATAAAATTTTGATTGATGATAACGCGCGCGTTGGCTGTGAAATATCGGTAGCGGGAGCTTCGCGCCGGAAATCCGATGTTAATTCTCAGAGTGGTGAGGTTGCGATGTGCCTAGTACAAAAAGGCGTGTGTTTTTTCTGGCATTCGATAGCCGTCGTTTTTGAGCATTCGTTGCGAATTCGCGTATTAATATTTATTTTACCGCGTTAAATAGCGACGAACATTTGTATACATACGCAGTAAATCTCTGTAGCCAATGGAATATAAAATGAATATATGCGGCAAGTAAAAAGGTCCCTTCATTAATAAATTGTAAAGCCTCTTTCATCGGAGAACCCTCTTTTATTTTTATCTCGTTTTTTTTTACGCTTAACGGGCACGTATAATACGTAAAAGCTAATAATATTTTAAAATAAATAATATGTGTACGTGTGGGTAATCCCCTGCCGTACTAAACTACTGTATATTAATATTATGAAATAAATAACTTTGTGAATAAAGCGATTCTTTTTTCACATCTTTATAGCTTTGCAACAAATTACATAAACACAAATGAAAAAGCACATTTCCAGCATCGATCCGTATACGAAGTATACCGAACAACTGCACGCGTCCGGTATTAATCTGCTCACGAGCGGGATGCAGTGAAAAACGGCACTTTGAGCAAATCGCGTTGATAGCGCGCAAAATAAAATCAATACTCCGAGCCTATAAAAATAGTGGCAATAAAATTAAAATACCCCCACGCGCGCGACGCTGTACTTAATCCTCTGCCTCTCTCATTCTCGCTTGGCTCTCGTCTCCCTCGTCCGACTCTTTCTCGCACGCGCGCACCAAAACAAAAGTGCGCGTATGTGTGCGTGTATATATAACATACGTTTACGACAGTGCGTTATCGTGCGCGCGTGCGAAAAAGCGTCGTGATACGCAGCTCTCGGGTACAATATATCTGCGAGAATTATGCAAACCGCGCTGCATGTACACGTTTAAGAGGCTACGGTGGCTGAAGCACGCACGTGTGTGATGCGCGATTCGGGGAGAGTGAGTGCGAAAGAGGGAGAGCGAGAGCGGCTGCGAGAGTGAAAAAGAAGCGGAACAGCTGACGCGCGGCAGCGAGGGCGTATATAGTGAGAAAGCAAGAGATACGTGTGTGTGTATATATATAGGAGGGAGGAGGAGGAGGAGGAGGAGGAGGAGGAGAGAGATTTGGCGCGGGTGGAGAGAATCGCAGGACTGCGGGTCAAGGGAGCGGTGTGTGCGCGTCCGAAGGACAACTCTTTGCGTACGACAAACCTCGAAACTCGCTGCTGCTGCTCCTACTGCTGCTGCTGTGCTGCTATCTCTCTTCCTCTCACACTCGACTCCTCTCTCAGGACGACGAATTAAGACACGGAAAGGAGAGAGAGGGTGACGGCGGCGGCGACGATGTGCGCGCGAGAGGTGTCTGTGTATATACCTGCCCCTCTCTCACTCCGCGCTCCGGTGTACGGCTGTCTCTGTGTACGTGCACACGCGCTGCGTCTCGCGCACTACGCACTCGTCGAGGTGCACGCACTACGCTTCTCTATCTTTCGGCAAGGACACACGCGCCCGTCCGCACTATAACCTCTCTCTCCCGAGTCGTCGTCTCGCGCACTACTGTGTCTCTCTATCTCCTTCGCCGCGTATATCTATACGAGCGCGCGTGTGCGGCGGCTTTTTCGCGCTTGCTCGCTCGCTGTACGCGTAGTGTAACGCGGCTGTGTGCGTGTGTGTGTGTACGCGCGGAACTGCTCTCTGCGAGAGAGACGACGTCGTGGCCGTGGCAGCCGAGCTGTGAACACACTAGTGTGTGCACGAGTACGAGAGCAGAGCGCGCGCGACCGTCGAGGAGAGGTACTGCTGCTGCTGCGCCGCCGCGGTTCGTTCTCGCTCGTGTCGCGCCGATAGAGAGAAAAAGAGAGATAAAGAGAGATGGAAAGAGCTCTACGCGCGGGCCGCGTGTACGCAGGCGCGCGCATGTGTCATTACGCACGCAGGCAGCGAGAGGCACCCACGCGTGCGGCCGGGACACCCGTCGACCGAACCGCTGTCTCTGCCTTTTTCTCCAGCACTCGGCGTATTATACACGCGCACTGCAATTTATCGCACTCGTCGCTCTCTCTCTCTCTCTCTCTCTCTCTCTCTCTCTCTCTCTCTCTCTCTCTCTCTCTCTCTCTCTCTCTCTCTCTCTCTCTCTCTCTCTCTCTCTCTCTCTCGACCAGTTTTCGACTTTTTTCACGGACACTCCTGCGCCGGAATCCCGCAAACGAGATCGTGGCTTAGAGCTGATCTCTCGCCACGCTAGATAAAAGATCGATAAAAGGAGCAGCGCGCAGGTATCGGGCATCTGCTGTGGTTGCCATATTGGAATATCGCCCCTCACCCTTTCCTACACCCCTTGATGAACATATATATATATATATAAGTGTGTGTGTGTGTGTGTGTGTGTGTGTGTGTGTGTGTGTGTGTGTGTGTGTGTGTGTGTATATATCATATAAGATACGCCGCTTCGCACGCAGTTTCTGTTTGACTCTGGTCGCTATATATCTAAACTCTATTGCGGGATCGCCGTGGTTTTTCGATGTGACAATATATCTGACTGCAATCGAATGGAGCGCGATACCGCTGACCGTTACACCTTGCTGCCGCAAGCGATGGCGCCGAGCCGGAGTATATCGTATAGGCTTGCATATTCTGTAATTCGATTTTTCGCCTCTCGTTTTGATGGAGCGCGAAGGTCACCAGTCGAGAGCGAAACAGAGGGAGCTTTAAATTTCGCCGTGCGGTAATGGGCTGTATAGGAGGAGGGAGGGTATAAAAGACCTAATGAATATTTAAAGAGATATGGGACGGAGAGGCCCGTGAAATTAGGTTTTTTTATACTACGTTTGAGAGGGCTGTGGAACCCATGAAAGTATTTATAACTTTAACTGAGGTTACAGCAAACGCTGGTTTTGGTGTTATAAAAAATTCAATGAAAAAAGTTTTTTATAAAAAAAAAATTTTTTACATTCATATATTTATTCGTTGAAACATCGATTTTTCTCACTCGCACTTTTATTTTCTCTTATAAATATAAAAATAACATGATAAAAGGAATTGTAATTAATATAAAAACTGAACTGAAAAATTAACAAATTGTTTGCAAAAGTTTTGTCAAGAATCACCTCCCATCCCTACTTCATTCGTTGGCAATTTTGACGGGGCGAAGGTTGCAGCCGATAAAAATAAGGTAATCCGTTTCGGAGCATACATGATGGGCTCTCTTGAAAAAGGCCGAGCGCGTTATTCTCACGCCGCGAGCATCGATGGTTTTTACACACGCCGGGCGTCATGCGGACAATGCATGAGCAGTAGGGAACACCGTACCCGACGAGGGCGTGGAGAGTGTGCAAGAGGACAAGGTGCGCTGTAAATCTTTTGAATATAACCGGGTCAGTCGTGCGTTGCGCGCGTTTCGTCGGAATTGTCCTTGATGATGACGAATTATTCTATAATAGGTATTCGAAAGGTACCTTACCTTCCCGTCAATTTTCGTAATTATCCTAAACATTCGCAATATAGAATTAATGATTCGTTTACCAAATGATTTCTTTGTCGTCATAAACATCTATAAACTGAAATGAAGGTATTTATCAAATATATATTATAAAGAATCATATTATAACTTTATCAAAATAACGTAATAAATGAATGTAAAAATGGCCCTTACCATTTTTAAAATGCATGTGCTTGTTTATCAGTTAAAGTACTCGAGAATAAATTTCATACTTTTCTAAATAAACCTATACGTAACCCACGTAAGGTGTAAACAAGTTATGATGGTGTTTAGAAGAACAGTAAATAGCTTTTACCCTGACGTATTCTGTATATTTATGTCCATTTGAGCAGTGACGCCAGTGACCTCAGTATAAAGACTTGCATTAATTTCACCTAATGTGTTCATTTGCGATATATTGTACGATGCGAAATAAATAAAAACTCGTAAAATAATAATAGGAACTCCTGACATTTTGCCAGTAAATAAAACCTATATATCAACTGAACACGTTATTTTTATGAATGTAACACTATATCAATCTTAAAGAAATAAACCTACAGTACAATAGAAATATAGTCAAAGATTGCAGTAATAAATATTTATATTAGTCTTATGTAACATATTTTTAAATTTGTAAATTTAATAAGTGTTATGTATTTTACATAAAATTTAACAAAAATACTTATATACTTGTAGAACAATTTTTTTTAATTTATCAAAATGATTTCGGAAAAACATATTTTATATATACATTTAAATGCTACTAAAAATGCAGTAATCTTTGAAGGTAATTACGAAAGTAAACGCTGCTTTTTTAATATTATATATTTATAAATTCAATTTTTTTAAATATGTAAATTAACTTAACTCACTTATAAGTCGAAGTTTATAAATGGTTTGTAAAACTACTTAAAACTTGTCTTCGTACTACTTATTGCAAGTAGTTTAGTCTCAGCAATGGTCGGACAGTTATCCTTCTCTTCTAATCCGGATTGTATGTACGCGAATGTCTTGAATCCCTGACAGCATATTTTAAAGATATATATTTACTAAAAACTAGAGTTGATCTAAGAATACTGATAAAATTTTAATTCGTTTCTGTATTACTCAATAATGATAATTACGATGTTAGATAAATAGTAAAAATCAGTATAATTGAGTAATTCAAAATTTTTTTACGATACTGTTCATCACTGTACTTTTAATAATATAGCATAACATTCAATCGAGTAGTTTTGATTAACAATAAATATAATTCGTTCAAAAAAAAAATATAACAGCTGCATCAGTGAACCAGTCTATCAAAAAGCATTCATACCAACATCGAGGCTATACTTTCTCTCGCGCGCGCACAAGCGTTTCATGACGCTCCCCAGAGTTTGGTTATGTTTGCCGATGTCGTTTCGTCGAACTCAGTTTTTATGAATACTGGCCGGTGTTTGTAATTTAGTTTATTATTAGTATTGAGGGACATTCTGCGACATCATGAAGCTCGTCAGGTAAGATTGCTAGAACGATCCAAGCCAATTTCCGCGTGTAAATCACGTGTGCATAATTATTGTTTATCTCAACACGACCGCCGGGAAGTTCCACGCGTCGTCTCTAACCTCAAGATGCCGCTAAATAATTTTAAAAAAATTTTACTTTTTTTTTTTACAGATTTTTGATGAAGTTGAGCCATGAAACGGTCACAATAGAACTGAAGAATGGAACACAGGTGCATGGCACCATTACTGGTAAGGAAATTATATTGCTTTTATTTTGGAACTAAAATTCCATAAGTGGATACTTTGCCTAAAAGTTCTATTTCTGAATGAAAACGTCAAAAACATTTGTGTAGATATCTTCCAATTTATATGAAATTTGATAACTGTATATATTCTTGTCTAATTAGATAATATAATTATTTTAATGTTTGTTTATAATTGCAGGAGTTGATGTAGCGATGAATACACATTTAAAAACAGTCAAAATGACTATAAAAAATAGAGATCCAGTTCAATTAGAGACTCTAAGTTTAAGAGGAAATAACATTAGGTATTACATTTTACCCGATTCACTACCCCTTGAAACATTGTTAATAGACGACACACCTAAAGCCAAAGCTAAAAAGAAGGAAGCAGCACGAGGTCATTACTCTAATTAAATCTATTAATCATGTATTCTCCGTGAAGATTTTTCAAACCCTATTAAATTTTGAATAATTTTATTACATTTTTAGGAGCTGCAAGAGGAAGGGGCCGTGGAGGAAGAGGTGCCAGAGGTGGACGTGGAGGTAGAGGAAGGGGTAGAGGCAGGCGATAGAATAATTACTTCATTCCAAAAACTATTGAGGAAAATTTCATTAAGTTCAAGTAAATCATATTTCCTATACTTAAGATATTTTTCGTACCTCAACTCGCTGATAATCAATGATAAATTTTTTATGACCAAATGCATTGATTTAAGATATTTATATGTACAAAATTTTCATAAATTGTAATAGTATGGAAGCCTTATCCATTATTCTTGGATTAGAATTCTGGTGAAGAAATGCAATTAATATACATCAATGTTATACAAATAATAAAATTGTATTTCGTAATAATTCAATTATTAAATACTATAATTAAAGTAATAACGATGTTTTATTCAAACTTAGAATAAAAAAGTAGCTCCATTACACGTCGCTGCATCATAAAGGTAAGTATTGTTAATTGGTTTGTATTGATGTGTTATGAATTTCACAGTTTCTTGAGCAACAAGACCACCTATCATTGCAGAGACAGAATGTATTTCGGCTCCACCAAATCGGCAAAATTCATGTACATAGTCATCTTTTGAAAGTGGTCCACATCCCCATTCACCTAGTAATTTTGATATACAAGCCTGAAATCGAAAGAAATGTATTAATTACAATTTTCATATCCTTAACTGTTTCGTTACTTTAACCATAATTATTTATATAAAATAATAACATTTTTATATTTTATTCACGTTTTCAATATTCATAAGAAGATATTAATTCAATATTCATAAGAATTCTTATCTTGCTTTATATTTTTAGTATAACTAGGTGGGTCGCACCCCTTGCGTTCTTCACGTCACTGCGCCAACCCCCGCTTCTTATGTAAAAGGTTCGCGTTTACCGTTATATGATAAGGTCTTATTATAATTATTTATAAGACATTACTACTACTTAAGAGAAACGTATATTTTCGCCATCGCGAAAAATTTTACAAATTAAATACTATATAATATAATATTATTGTATAATAAGGCTGGTATTTACGTTTAAGCCACTTTAATCGTTCATTATGAAAAATTACGTTTTGATGAGATCTACAACTTTTATATTTCAAATTTTTATTTAAAATTTAAAACTCTTATAAGGAGCGAAAAACAACTATTTTTAGTGTATTTGGGTATGTTGAATCATTTTTTACATCTAACTTGCGAGAAATTAATTCTACAAAAGAATGTTTAATAATAGAAAAGTTTTGTTTTGTTGACATTTATAACTTCTGTATTTATATTTTTCATGTGAAGCGTCGTTTTTTAGGCAAATTTGTGTTTTTAGTATATAACTTTAAAGGATGTAATCGTACGGAAAAAGTTACAATAAGAAAAACATGTTTCAATTACACTTATCTACGACTTCTGTGAACATTTTCATTGAAAATCACACGTCTGCAGGTTAAACTCAAAGAGTGATTTTTTATGATTTTTAAATGTACTCCTATTTTTACATTTTGCAATGGATTTGTCTCCATATAGAATCATAAGTTGCGCATAATATCGCAAGTTAATTCTACGAATCTGAACCCGATCATTCAAAATCTTGTTGAGATATCCGTGGAACTTGATTATACACGCACGCCCGTTACATACATTGTCAAAAATACTCAAATAGGGTTTTTAAGGACCCAAAAGATATTTTTTCGCTATTAAATGTTGGTTCTTGAGATAGGTGATAAATTTTTTACAGAGGTAACAGAAATATAAGGATCCTGCAAGTAGCGGTTGGGCCTAAATAATGAAGTTTTCTGTGTATTGTATCATTTATACCTTAAGTTTGGCAATATCTGGCTCGACATGATCATTAAATTCTCCAGGGTAGGCATTATATTCAGCTTGAAATTTTTCAACCCCTCTTAATACCACATAATACACCATTAGGCTTTCAGGATTTTCCAAATTTTGCGCTAAAAGTATCAAATAAATACTTTTTAAAAAGTATCTAAACAATAAAAGCTAAATACTTAAATTTGTGGCAATTATAAATATTCACCTATTTCATTAGTATTTATTAGTTTTGGATCATATTCATCAGCAATAGATGTTCCTCTGTGTACAGCAAGTTCAGAGGCATGTCTGCAAAATAATTTAACATCTTTTTCAGGTATAGAATCAGATGGTTTACCTAATTGCCTTAACAATTGTAGTGTCCTCCTCCATACCGCTTCAACATCAGCCACTGCTTGTTTATGATACCTAGAGTACAATGAAAAAATCATTTTATAATAGAATAATCATTTTATAGTACAAACCTATACAATAACAAAAAAATACTTACACTTGCTGAAGAGAAACAAATTTCTCAGTGTCAGCTACCATGTCAGGCAAATTACCTTTTAAAGGTAAAAGGGCATCACCTTCATTTTCCATAAAATCTCTAATAGCTTTTGCAATAATCCAAAATGAACTACTCTACAATTAATTTTATTTAGTTAATTATTTTGTCTGCGAAATGATTAAAAAAATACTCAATAGAATTATTACTTTGGCGTTTAAATTTATACAGCTATTATCATTTAACACTTCTCTTATAGAATAAGGTACAGTTGTAGGACAAATACAAGTATTCACTGCTTTAATGGCTTCTTGAAAATTTTCTTCATCAACAGGAACACCATCTTCATCTTTTCTAATACCATTTTTTATCATATTCCTAAATTCTTGTTTATCAGGATAGTTCTTTGGTATATCATCATGAGTTTCTTTCCACTTTTGTAAATACTTATAAAGAATTGTTACATATGGAGTGTGAGAATGATCTTTTAGGTCTAAAATATCCAAATCTATAGCATCAAAATAATTTTTCAAAGCTTCAAAAGGTTTGTCAAGTCTTAGATCAGGTCTTTCATTATCTGGATGGGTTTCTACAATTGTGTGCTCTTTAATTTGAACTCTTATATATCCCACAAATCCAATTGTCCTACATACTATCAAGGGAATGTCAACTTCCCATAATTTCTTAGATAGGATGATAAGTGACCTAAAAAGAAAATGTTATAAAAAAAATGCTAAATAAACTCTCAATATATATTGAAATATTAATATGTTTGTAAATAAGTACACTCACAACTGCACTTACTTTTCTGGCATTGCACAAGCAACCACCACAGTAAAATTATTAAAAAAATCTGGACTGT
Organism: Torymus aiolomorphi; assembly: GCA_036365515.1. Classification (NCBI taxonomy): domain Eukaryota; kingdom Metazoa; phylum Arthropoda; class Insecta; order Hymenoptera; family Torymidae; genus Torymus; species Torymus aiolomorphi. The sequence continues at coordinate 145,901,520 of CM070876.1, forward strand.
TATTTAAAATTTGTTCAGGACCCTCATCAATGAAATCTCCTCGAACATCAGGATTTAATTCAAGGAGTAATTGAGTTGTTACTTCAGCACGAGATTTCCCTGCACTTTCTGCATCTAGAAAAAAACTAAAAATATGCATGTACTTTTTACTGGAAAAGTAGAATTTCAATATTACTAACTTTACAATAGTAGTAAAAAGTAATCTTTGCTGATGCCCCTTACTTTGATCCAATATCTTCATCTGCCACTTTATTTCCATCGATAATAGTGAAGGAACCAATTCCTGGCAGTACAAGTGATTTTATAATTTCTGTTCCTAAAGCATTTGCATTGATAAGACAAACGTGTGCTGCTTCAAGTAAAGCTTGACCATGATCATTCCATAACCTGCAAATTATGTTAGTACAAAATTAAATTGTGTAACAATAACAACAAATTTATTGTAAAATTATATTGCCAACAATAACAAAACAGTTTGTATTTAAAGAACAATAATTTTATTTTAAAAAATGAATGTTATTTTGTTTTATCAAAGTACTTTTACCTCAACTGTCTATCATATTTTCGGCTTTTTTCCGATTGCTCAGGAGACTTTGGAGCTGGCGAAGCCATCGATTACAACAAAACTAAAACTATAGTTTACGTAAAAAATTATTTACAATTAGTCGAAATCACACGGTACCTTTGTCATGTACGTCAAATGTTTTTCCTCCGGGAGAAAAAAATTCGCCGACAATCGAATATTAATCCTACCCTAACCTGACAACCTTGAGATTATGACACTTTATACGAGCCAATGAGATAGCAGTATTTAAAATATTCCACTTAGAACGCTTTTGTGTCGAATGTATTGCTAATTATTAATCTCTCACTTCCATTTTTTTCTTTTAATATTATAATTGTGATGAAAAATAAAATAATAAAAATTAGGCATGCATTTTAAAAATGAGAGATAAGTAGAATAGAAAAAGTAAATTACGAAAACAAATGAAATTTCTACTAAAAAAATTTTATTCTCTTATTTAATGACATATGATTTACATTTGTAAGTTTAGAATGAATACAAATAATTTGTGTATAGATTTAATTGCACATTCAAGCAAATTTTATATCACAGCAAATGCACACAACTATTTATAAATATATTAAAAATTAGTAATTATTGATGTACAGTTGTTATTACTATTTACCACATAATTACAACCGTGTTCGCTGTCTGCTGTTTCCTATGAACCAAACTACATTTAAAATAACAAATTTCAATGATGAAATCTATTTAACTTATATTAGATGCAGTAAGTAAAAAGATAAACTAAAAAGAACTTTGCCTTTAAAAAAAAGTGAAAAATGAGTTCTAGTTGAATATAATAACATACACAAACACTGCATATCAATCTATACAGAAAAAATTAATTAAAATGTATTTCATATGATTGCAATTGAAAAAAACACAAATATAAACAAGTTTTCGTCATAATTATGAAGCTTAGTCTATTAATTTTGTCAAATGCATAAACAAAGTTGCAAAGACAAAATTTGTAAACTTTATTTTTTATGTATGAAAACAGTTAATTAATCTATATATTTACACAAAATTATTACACTTGCTCTCATTATAAGCTTCACTTATACTTGTGTCAAACAGTTCACAATATTAAATATGCAATAAAATGAAAATTTTTATTTGTATTTTGTATTATTCATATTCCATCGGCTAGATTTGTGCCAAGTTACGCCATCTTGGGGTAACTTTGAAGGAACATAAGGTAGTAACCATGTTAGATACCATTTTTCTCCAAAAATTTCCTTTATATTCTGTCTCCATCCTAAACTGTAGATGAATTTTTTTTTATTTCTCTCGTAAGAAGTACATCCACTATAGACAAGATGAAAATGATAAACACAAAGGGTACCAGTAAATAGCATTCCTATTACTGTTACAATATACAACATCAAATAAAACTGATCAATAGAACCATCAAATCCAAAAATAAATATAGCTACTGGAAATACCAATTTTATAATAGTCATTGGAAATTCAAATTGGATTCTGCTCCAAATAAAATAATTATTATAAGCAAAAGAGTACAATGTAGAAACAAATAAATAAAAGATGAACATCAAAAAGTATCGTTGATTGTAATGTCCAATGCAGCATGCAGTAAAGATACAATGATGATCCCTCTTCAGAATACATGTATTACAGGTGGTGCAATGCCAGGAGCGAGGAGGAGCAACTGTCTCACAAATGCTACATAATCTCCAGCCTTCCTTAACATTTGCTTTGCTAGCTGGTACAACAACTTGACGAACACTTGTATCGCACATCACAGTGTAGGTAAAGTTACCAACAATGTTAACCATAATGAAACTTCCCAAACAGAAGTGAAAAAAATAAGGAATGCTTCCATATTCATAAAGTTGGGGTAAAACTACCCAAAGTTCAAACCAGTAAATCAGAGGCACAATTATTAGTAAAAATACAACCGAGAAAATATCACTCGCCGTTCGCGGTAAGATTTTCCTTCGTATTAACATTCTGATGGAGTTTTTATACTTTTACTTAAACTTTTCTTGAGGCTTTGTGTAATTAAGCAAGTCCAATAAAGTTTCTGTCATTACTATACTCGTGACTGGAGCACCCGCACCAGTCCCACACTCCCATAGTCCCATCATCTGCACTCTCCACTCTCCAGTCTTACATATAGTATACAATAAAAGTGTAAACATACAAAAGTATATTGCAGTCGATAACATCGGTAGGTTCCTTGCCGGTAATATTACAGCATGCAATTGACACATTTTCGACCTCTGGCCAGCGGTTGTGTACGCGCGCACATCTGATTGCCAGCGGGGATCCACGGGCGGATTCACCCATGGTAGATGGATATCTCCAGACCGGGGAAATGATGATACCCCTTCATTTTATTTTATTTTTAAAGTTTCTTTTAATTGTGTTAAAAAGTGATTGGAACAAGCGATTACGGCCAGATCAGTAATCTAGTATGTTCAAGTTCTAGTAATCAAGTTCAAGTTTTATAGTGAAATTCGTTTGGGATAGAGTGTCCTTGAGTGTAGTTTCCTAGATAAATAAATGTAGATATTGAGTGACTCTGTTATATTGAATAAATATTATTAGTGAGTATTCTGTTTTGAGTTTTGAAACTTGTTAATTACTTATGAAACTTGTTGATTACTATTGTCAAGAATCATAGTTGAAAATGGATTCAACTAAAACATTCAACTAAAACTCCTATGATTGGATTTATTGTTAATTATTTTTTACTTAATTATTAATGCAATATTTTATTCAATATTTACAATAATAAACGCATTAAAAATATCTCCCGTCGTTAATTTTTGTTATGTCGTTACAAAGTTGGTATGAACCCCCTCCCTTGGCGCTCTCGCGCTGTAACGATGGACAAAAACCAGAGAACTGTTACGATGTTTCTCTTATGTAGACACACCCTTTCAATTGTTTTCTCATTTCGTATGTATGTTGTTACGACCCGAGTCGGGGTCTTCAAGCAGAAGGGCGTTTCTGCAATGGTCGCCGGGTTGACCAATTAGAATTTGGGAACGTTGCTCAATTAAGCGCTAAAGCGCACAGAGTTGCAAGAGGTTTAAATAAAACTCAAACTCAAGAGATTTAGAGTTTATTCCGTGTTTATTGAATTAGATATCACTTTAATTAATGTGTTTAACAATTCTTTCGTTAATGTGTTCGTGACTCGATATAAACTTTAACTGACAGTAAGAGTAAGATAAAGTCAGCTTGCGCGCGCTGATGCAATAACCGTTAACAAATCGGATTTCGCGCACTGATGCAATACTTGTTACGAAGCTTTAAGAGTACTTGGTAACTCTCGACTAAAAGCTCAACGGCGCAACGTACACGGTAACAAAGACCAGACTAGTTGGCACCCGACTGTTAGAGCTTCTGGGCGCAACATGCACAAGTGCAGCAGAGTACCAAGCGAGTTGGTAACGACCCAGGTCTAAAGCTACGAAGCGTCTCATGTGCTCGGTAGCGACTGACTCTGGCGGCCTGGGGCTCTTCTTTTATATCCCTGACGCGGACCTTAAACCGTTGACGCGAGGGTATGGGAGGAGCCAGTTCCTCTGGTGGCGAAAAGCTGAATCTTCTGGAAGTCTGTTCCGAGGCCTACAGGTGCCTAGAAGGGCCGAGTGCTTCCCTCTCTTCTCTTAATCATGGCGAGCTTCGTGGTGGGGGAACACCTGTGGATGCTCAGATCCTGGCCGAAAATCCCTTCTTGACTTGCGGCGCTTGTGCCTGCCTCTTGATTGGTTCCCCTCTGTAGGCCGTTACGTTGTGATGTAGTAGCTCCCGGTTGGTAGTGGGGACAGTACGATGTAGAGGCTGTAGGGCGCCAAGTTGCCTCAGAGGCCTCCCCCACTCTAAGGTAGAGAGAGTGGAGTGAGTGGCGGTGGAGGGGCGTCAGACCTGAAAATAGGGTCGAGAGCGCTGAGCCGCGAATGACGGTTGGCGGCGGAGAGGGGTTACTAGTCTCTGATTGGCTGCTACTCTGCCAGCCGTTATGCTCGTAGCCCCTCGAGTTGGTTGCGGTTGATGGCGCGCTTGGATCGCATACACGGTTTTTTTATCCTACCACAATCCATCCTTCGTTTTTACTTCGTTTATCCATTTCATAAATACTTTTCTGCCTGGTAAGATAAAGCAGATAAATATACACTATACACCATTTTTTTTTTCATTTTTTATTCCCTAAAAGAACTTATTCTCATACCATTCGAATAAAATAAATATCCTAACCTATAAAAGCACACATTAAGAAGGGATAGCCTGCGAAGGCTACTCCCGCCAAAAGGCATAATAATTGTACTGAAATATCATCAAAAACAGATAACAAGAGGCTCCACTTCGCCACCCTATCCAATATATCAAATGTGAACACTTCACCAACCTCTCAAAATGACAATTCCTTACAAATTAGTCAACAATCCCAACCCACTCAACATCCAGATATACCTAAAATCACAGAATACACTAGCGATATTCCCCCACCTTATAAAATAATTGTCCAACCAGCTAAATCTGATTCTACTACTAATGAACTCACTGATCAAAGAATGTTTCCCATTAATATAGCCAGGTTAATCACTCCTATTCTCCCAGATAAATCTATAGATGAAATCAAAAGGGCTGACAGAAATAAAGTAGCCATCATAACTTATAATAGAAATGTGGCTAACCAAATTCTCTCCCTTAACATTATGAAAGAAAATAAACTCGAGACCCTCAATCCTAATGCATACATATTTAAAAAAGGAATTATCAAAAATGTCCCCTCAGACATATCTGAACAGGAAATACTAAACAATATTGAACTCACTTCGCCTGTTGAAAAACTTAATATTTATAGCGTACGCAGATTTACCAGGAAATCACATCAAGATGGCAAAGAAGTAATCATTCCCACTTCAACTATAATGATTACGTACAAAGGCAGAGTCCTACCACAACAGGTATACTTATACAGGGTAAAATACCCAATAGAAATGTATATCCCCAGAGTTAAGCTATGCACAAATTGCTTTAGACACGGTCATGTAAGATCCATTTGTAACTCTAAACCTAGGTGCATCAACTGTGGAGATATCTCACACCAAAGCACTGAATGCCCTAAACAACCAGAAGAATTAACATGTTTAAACTGTGGTGAAAAACATATTCCGACAGACAAATCATGCAGATCAACTAAAATACAACAAACTATTATGACAATGGCCATGAGGAAAAACTTAACATTTCAAGAGGCGAGAAATGAATATAGAGAGCAGACACTTAACAAAAAACGTTTCAGATTTTCTGATTTCCCTGAACTACACGATTCCTTTCATTCGTCTGAAATACCTACTTCTACAATCACCACCACTCCTAAAAAACGCCTCTTCTCCAATGTTCTACATTCTAATTCCCCTGGAATACACGAATTACCGATCTTAAAAACTACTTATGGTCCTCAAACCCCTAATAGATTGGCTGAAGATCACAGAAACCTTTTAATATCACCAAATGGTAATTAAAATCTCAATACTAAACATCTCTACAAACAACCTATTGAACAAACCAGTAATGAAACCGAAAATGAATCTCCACCAACAATAACTCTTTTGGAAAATGGATACCTCATAAATCAAAATATATCAATCCCTCATGAACAAATTTTAAACTACCTAATCAACGACATAAACTTTCACGAATTAATTAAAAAATTTTTAGAAAACAGTCAAAATCAAAATAAATGAATCTTACACAAATCTCTTACTAAATTCAACTACCTTAATTTTTATTAAAAAAAGAAAAAAAAACTCAACTATATCACTTACAACCTACCAACAATATACGTCTACATTTACCCCTTTAAAGCAATATACTATGGATCAATTAAAAATATTACAGTGGAATTCCCATAGCATAAGAAACAAAATTCACAACCTTAGAAATATAGTTGATGAATACGATATTATACTCCTCTCTGAAGCATGGTTAAATCAGCACTCTCACATCAACATCCCCAATTATCATATTATCCGGAAAGATAGAATCGATGGACAACATGGAGGTGTTGCAATCTTTACTAAAAAAAATATTCCTTTTCAAGAAGAAAATACTATTTATCACAAAAATAACTCCATAGAAACTGTTGCTTTATCAATTCCCTTGTCTCTAGATAATAACACCAAACAAAATTCATTACTAATAGTCTCACTATATAGAGTTCCTTCCTCACACACCTCAATCAATGAATGGAACACACTCCTTAAAACTACTAAAGATTTCAAACATTGTTTCATAGGAGGCGATTTCAACGCCCACCACTTCGCCTGGGGCTCTAATAAAACCTGTAATTCAGATGAAAATTTAATTGACGCTCTCACCGACTACGATCTCTCAATAGTAAATGACGGCTCTCACACCTACTACAGCCTTAAAACTGACCAAAAAAATAACAGTACTATCATCACCTCAGCAATAGACCTTTCTATAATCTCAACAAACCATCTTAACAATACTAAATGGGAGATTTTTCCAGACAGAATGGAAAGTGATCACTTCCCAATCATAACTTCAATCAAGCTTAAACTTGAAAAAATTCCCCTTAATGCCACACATAAACTGAATCATAAATTTGTAGACTGGAAATTATACAATACCCACATAGAAGAATACATTAAAGATAACATACAAACCATCAATAATTACAACCCAGAAAAAAAATATAATATACTTATAAATTTATGCATTCTAACTGTAAAAAACTAAACAAAAAACCGAAAAAACCAAGTTCTCTCAATCCAGATACGACAGACAATCACCCCAGTCAATTAATTAATAACACTCAAATGGAAATCAAAGAAAACTTCACCAATCGTCCGTCAAAAGCTCCATGGTGGAATGACAAATGCACAGACCTTGTCAAGGAAAGAAGAACTGCTGCAAACAACCTCCTAAAAAATCCCTCATATGAAAACTTGAATACCTTAACAAAAATCGAAACACACACCAAAAACCAACTTAGGATGACAAAAAAACTTAAATTCAGAACTTTTGTAGAAGAAACTTTGTCGAAAAATGCAGATCCCAAAACAATGTGGAATACTATAAATTGCTTTAAGAATATCAATAACAGAAAACCTCTCTATCCAGACAATGATACAGAAATCATCCAAAATGCTCATAAATTCATTCAAGAACACTGTCCAATCACACAAAATTCTGATGCTCATCCACCTTCCCCCCTAAGCACTGAAAACGAAAGTAACTCGTACAATAATTTAGACTCTCCCTTCACCATAAAAGAACTTCACTTAGCAATAGATGCAGCCAACACAATCTCTTCACCAGGACTAGATCAAGTTGATTACAAAATGCTCAAACACTCACCAAATAGTTTTAAACTAATTCTCCTTGAAACCATCAACTACTACTTTGAACACAGCAAAAATCATGAAAATTGGAAAAACTTCTTGATTACCCTAATTCCTAAAAACTCTAAAAACAAATTTCGCCCCATCTCACTTGCCTCATGCATCCTAAAACTGATTGAACGAATAATTAATACCAGATTACAACATTATGTGGAAAAGAACAATCTAATTCTTCAAACACAAAATGGTTTTCGGAAATCAAAATCCTGCCAACACGCCCTAGCTGAATTTCTTACAGAGATACACTCAACACTAAACAAAAACTTTAACACTTGCTGTGTACTGATAGACATAAAATCTGCATTTGATGAGGTATGTCCTTTCATACTCAATGAAATCTTAATTAAACTTAAAATACCCATAAAAACTAGAAATTTCATCCTTATCCTTTTACTGAAAAGACGCATCTACTTCAAAATAGGGAATAAAATAATTGGTCCTTTTCTCAAAAATAAAGGAGTCCCACAAGGATGTCTGTATAATCTGTATGTTAGTGAACTGATCAAAATTTTTAATGCTGATGTACACCTCATCCAATATGCTGATGATACCCTAATCTACTGCTCTGGACTCAATTTAAATCAACTGATTCAAAAAATTGAACTTGCTCTCCAAAAGGTACATGATTACTTTAACAAGCTTAAACTAAAAATTTCCCCAGAAAAGACCAATTTTATCATTTTCACTAAATCTCCTTTCTCATTAATCCAAAACTACTCTTTAAATGTTGACGGCAATAGAATATCTCCTGTAAAAACAGTAAAATATCTTGGACTTACTATGGATTTCAACCTAACCTGGAATGAGCATGCCAAAAACATCATAGGAAAAACTACCAAAATGCTCAACATATTGAAAGTACTAAGAGGAACCTGGTGGGGTGGCCATCCCAAAATATTCCTAACAATATATACAGCTCTCATTCGAAGTACAATAGAATACAGCCTTTTTCTTATTCACATTTCAAACTCCACTTTGAGAAACAAACTCCAAATAATACAAAACCAAGCTATTAGGCTCGCACTTGGTTATAGGAAATCCACTCCAATTAATGTAATGCACTCCGAATCCAAATTACCATTCATCAACCTCAGAATACAATAGTTAGCTGACAAATTTATACCCAAGATTCTAAGTTTTAATGACTCCCCCGTTCTTCAAAAAATTAAAAAGTTAGATAATTCACTAAAAACATCTGATAGTTTCAACACCATACTACACTTTCCTCTGATTAAATCCTACAGAGAAATATCCTCTCTAACCAGTTGTAAAATACAAATACATACCCACCCAATACCATATGATTATGACTACTTTGCAATAATAGACGATATAGATATTGATATTAACTCTGGAACTTTAATTAAGAAATCCAACAACCTACAACAAGCATTTGAAGAAATATTCAACAACACACTATCAAACCAATATGCAATATTTACAGATGCCTCCAAAATTCCTACCGCTAACAACGCTGGACTAGCCTTCTACACACCTTTCAACAATGAATACCAACAATTCAAGATTAATCCTCAAGCATCCATATTTACAGCCGAAGCCTTAGCCATATTAATGGCCTTACATCACATAATATCTCAAAACAAAAACAGAGCTACTATATTCGCAGACTCTCTTAGTGTACTAAAAGCTTTAAATAATTACTCCCCTATCAAATCAAAAAATTCCTCACACTTTATACTAGACATCAAAACTCTTTTAAACACATGTAAAATACAAAATATAAAAATCACTTTAGTATGGATCCCAGCCCATTGTAATATTCTTTACAATGAGAAAGTAGATCGCTTGGCAAAAGAAACCACTACCATTGGAACTTATCTAATATGCTTCCTCCATCACTCAGATTTTCTTGAAGAAATCAAACACAAATTCAGACATATACAAAACCAGATAATTACAGATCAAAGTCATCATAAAGGTAATCACTACTTCATGCACTACTTCCAAGAGAAAGAAACAAAACCCTGGTTCTCCAAAATTGATTATCCAAGATTTCACCTAACAACAGTTAACAGGATTCGAGCCAGCCACTATAACCTTACTGCCAGTCTTTATAGGAAAAATATGTCAAACTCTTCAAACTGCCAATGCGGTCATAACACTCAAGACATCAATCATGTCCTATCGGACTGCCCCAATTTTCACAAACATCGTTACTCACTCAAAGGGCAACTTGGAAAATATTATAGAAAACGTCATAAAAGAGATCCACCAGAATTAATAGAAGAAATTCTCACATACCCTAAAGACGCACCAGCTAAATTCGTTACTGATTACCTTAAAAAATGTCAACTACACATCTAATCTATATACAAATACAAATTGCGCTCGTTCACTTAAATTTACATATACTTAAGTAACCTACAATCGGTAATATACCCTCCGATTTCTACCTTTCACTTCCAATCCATCTGAATAAGCTGTTTACTGCACAGCAGCACAGCACTTCACAGTATATAAGTACACACATTATATATGAACAATCATAATTGTCTGCTTACAAATATATATATCAGCCAGTAAAGCTTTCATTTTGTCTCCTATTAATTAGTGTAAAAATTAAAATTAAAACAAAAACAAAAAGTAATTTAAACATGGATTGTGGCACAACGGAGTCTAATAAGTACCCAAAGCCATAGAGTATAAAGAAAGAAAGAAAGAAAGAGTTGGTTGCGTCATGGACCCACGAGCTGATGCAACGTTGCCCAACGAATTCCAAGAGTTGTTGACTGTTGATGACTCATAGCTCGTTCCTTGCCATGTTCAACCGTCGTGCATTCCGGAGGCCCTTCGCCTATGGCCCTTCTCTGAATTGTTTGTGCGCTGCTGAGCCGTTGGCTAATGGATTCCGGGAATTGATTGTCCGTTGATTGTCGTGCTGCTGACTATCCTCCTAAAAATAGAGCCTTACCCTACCTGAGCGAGCTTTTCCCTAGCTATTATTATTATTACAGTTCGTCTCGTAATTATTATTTATTATCAGAATAGTTATTGATTTAACCGCAGATTATTATCGTTATTTATTGCTAAATCCCAATTTGTTTGTTAACGCATTGCTCCCGGTCAAAAATATCCAGTTGGGAAATCCAACTGGATTTTCCAAGAGGGAAATCCAGCTGGGGAAGAGTGGATTCCAGCTGGATTTTGGTGGATTTCCCGTCGGATTCCCAGTTGATGATACCAAATATTCCCACCCATTTTTAACTGGATATTTAAGTGGATTCCCACCTAGATATAACAGGATTCCTATGCATTATTAACTGGATTTCCATTGAATAGAAAAGCGAAAGTTAGATGGATTCCCATCTATATTAAACTGGATTTTTACATGGATTTTCGCCGTCACGCTGGGATTCCCATTTATTATTAAGTAGAATTTTGAGTGGATTCCCATTTAATAGAAATGCGAAAGTTAGGTGGATTCCCACAAACATTTAACTGGATTTTTACATGGATTTCCGCCTTCGCCCAGGAATTCCTATTTATTATAAGTGGATTTCCATTTAATCCAGTTAAAAATGGGTGGAAATATTTGATATCATCAACTGGGAATCCGACGGGAAATCCACCAAAATCCAGCTGGAATCCACTCTTCCCCAGCTGGATTTCCCTCTTGGAAAATCCAGTTGGATTTCCCAACTGGATATTTTTGACCGGGCTATACGGGCGCAATTATTATTTGTTAAGGTTAATTAGTTAACAAATTCAGTATCGCTTGTTTATCATCATTTTCTATTCGAGTTATCGTTAATTACTTGTTTATAACTTGGTTAATTAACTAAACAATGTATAGATTAATCCTTGGTATTTATTTAAATTATCTTATTATTTATTTGTGGGAATATTCCGGAATCATTGTAGGGTGACCCCAAATGCAACGATACTCGTTCGCGTGAACGCAGTTCATAACAATGTTAACGTTTAAAAGGTTATGCGTGACGGTCACAAACGGGCACGTTCAACACGAATCAATGTCCATTGGATGTACATTTGACGTAAGAGATACACTTGAAGTGTAGAAGCTGCCTGAAAAGTGAAACGCCTCAGGTGTAAAACTCGTCTTGATGGTTCATGATATATACATAATATACAGAATATATACAATTAATTATTTTGTTATAAAAATGACATAATAGTATAACAACTAAATTATTAGTATTATGATCATAATATTTTTAATATATAATTATAAATTAAATCAATATAATATATAATATATGTTTTATATCGATATCTATAATATATAATATATATTGATTTAAACAGACAGAGCTTATTTTCTTTATATTTACAAAAAGATACTCGAGTGAAAGAGTGTTATTGAATAAGTATTATTTATAGCCAAATTTTGACTTTTTTCGATAACTTAAAAATCTTTTTTTTAAATTATTTTTACACTAGCACTGGTAGAAACGTTTGTTGGCTAATTGTTGATTCATTTTGCAGTTAAAAACGTCACACTAACATTATTTCGTTGTTAAAGATAAATATTTAATTTTCGTTGATAAGAACATATTTTATTGTAAATATTTGAACATGTGATTATAATTTTCGATAATTTTAGTATAAAGTTTAAATATTAATTTTGGTCGAAAATGCTTCCATTTGATTAACACGTTAACCAACAAAAATGGTTAATTTTCTAGCAGGGAGAAAATAATTATAATTAAGTAACTTGAATTAACTAAAAACATTCTATATATGTCAATTTACTTTCATTAAATGGCATCATTTGAGTTAATACACATTTATTTTATAACTTTATTATGTATCGAGCCCTGATGATCCTAGAAGAAACAGCGAAAATGGGCCACGCGATTTAAAAAACCGCTGCCAATACATTGGCACTTAGCTTCCTCAAAATAATGTATTAATTCATTTTTTTTTTTATTTTTTATAACAATAATTAATTGTATCATACCCAATTTTCTTTATGAATATTCATAATAAATTAATATATATTTTTCGAAAATTCATTCTTGTTACTCTTTTTCTCGTGCGACAACCCGATATTTTTATAAATCAATTTTTTCAAAATATTATCACATGTTCAATTAGTTTTATTTTAAACCTCAAATATTTTTTTAATATCAAAAAGTAATCGTACAATCTTGATGAAAATTCACATACATAATATCTATATCACATACAAAATTGTCTAGAAATCTGTAGCTGATTCATAGAACCGTTCTCGAGAAATTACGATTTAAAAAAAAGTTTAAAAAATCATAACCTCAAATATCTCTGAAATTTATGGACCAATTATTTTGCCCAAAGAACTCGACCAAGAGCTATCCAAAATCTACCTCCACAAGGAATTTTGAAGTAATTACGACAATTTTCCCTCCGGAATCGTTAAGCTCATTTTTTTCATTTTTCATGTTTTACGTTTTTGTTAATAACCAAAGAACCGTGATAGCTAGAAACTTTTTTTTTTTAGAAAATATAGGTATTTTAATTCTCTTTTAAATGCTACCTATCCCATTCTGATACATACAGCAGTTCTCGAGAAATTACGATTCGAAAAAGAGGTTACAAAAATTTTAACCTCAAAAATCACTGAAATTTATGAACCAATCATCTATCCCAAAGAAAGGTGCAGATGGCAACCAAAAATCTACCTCTACAAGGAATTTTGAATCGATTAACACAATTTTACTCCCGTAAATTGTCGCCACCTAAAACACGTTTTTTCCATTTTTTAATTTTTTTCTTAAAAACTAACCAATAGAATGGATTCAATTTTATACATATTATAGCTATTCATAATCTCCATTATCATGATTTTTCTCAAAAAAATTGACCATTTAGTTTGGGAGTTATAAGCATTTAAAAAAAAAACACGTTTTTGTTAATAACAAAATAACCGCGATAGCTAGAGAAATTTTTTTTTTTTAATATAGGTTTTTTTATGCTCTTTCGAACGCTACTCATCGGATTATAAAATTTAAATCCAATCATTAAAAAAAATCAAAAATAAATTTTTCGAAAATGAAAAATTTGACATAAAACAAAAACGAATCAGTTAGTCGTACAAAATTATTTTTTTCCCGAATTCGGAATCAAAAAACAAAAAAATGAGACCCGTCCGGTTAAAATCGACCGCGTAGATCCGAAAATAAAGCTGTATACATACATACACACACACACACACACACACATACACACACACACACACACACACACACACATCTATACAGACATTTTCTAAAATCATGTGACACAAACTTCTAACACCTTTATTCATGTTTCTAGAGCAATTTAAAGAAAATTAAAATTTTACTATTACAAAGCTTCCTCTATGAGGAAGCAAAAATGATGCAAGAGATACTTAAATAACTATATGAAATCATTCTAATTTTCACAATTAGCAACATCCCCCTACTGAAAAAGCCCACATGAGAGCCATGTGAGAAATTGCTGCGGAAACCATATGGTTCCCACATGGTTCGCACATGGGTCCCATGTGAATCCCACATGGGTCCTATATGGGTCTAAATTATGGCATGATTTTTAAATAAACTTATTATTTATTAATAAATTATTTAAAAAATATTTCAGGCGAAAAAGGAAGGCAAATTGAAATTGTTTGTATAGGTTTTGTCTTTAAATAATATATATTTATTATGCTAATAATGAAAATTACTTTTTTCAAAATGAAAATCAAAAAGCTTCCCTCAGTGTTATATTTTTTAAATAAATTATCAATAAATAATAAGTTTATTTAAAAATTATGCCATAATTTAGTCATATGGGACCCATATTGGACACTTATGGGATTCACACGGGACCCATGTGAGAACCATGTGGGAACCATGTGGTTCCCGCAGCAATTTCTCATATGAGTCCCATATGCCTCCCATGTGGGCTTTTTCAGTAGGGCTACCATCTTCTTTTCTCATAAATAGTTTGATTTACAATTATAATAAATTTTTTTAATCTTTGGATAAGTTCATTTTGTTGGTTTAGTCTGAGTGAATGCAAACAACGGTTTATACAATTAATTATATACTTATTCATATTTTATATCAGAAAAAATAATATGCCTATATCAGTTTTATAATATTATACACGTAATAATCAAGTTGAAACGTGAATAAAATTATATGTGAGTGTACACGGAAAAAAGAACTTTAAAGATTAAGTATAAACATTAGCGAAAGTTAGTACAACTAACATGTATTTAATATATTACGCATCTAAGAAGGAAAAGAGTTGGTCAGTCCAGAGCACGTGTAAACATGTGCTCTGGGATGGCTGTTTTTATTTCTGTGGTGCAAGGAGAGAATTTTTGCCTAAAAATTACCGTGACAGTTTGGTAAACCTTGTAACAATTAAAGCGGTTAGAAAAAATTACCGTGAAAGTCCGGTAAAAATATTAGGAGGATTTCGATGTGATTTTTACCGGACTGTCACGGTAATTTTTTCCATCCGCTTCAATTGTTCCAGGTTTACCAAACTGCCACGGTAATTTTTACGCGAAAATTCTCTCCATGTGCGTATTGTTCACCATACCCGGGCCGAAAACACCACATTCGTGTTTTTGAGCTGGGAGCGAAAGTGGTACTTTCGGTCAAGGTATGGTGAAAATAGTATATTACGCACCTAGGGAGCAAAATAAGACTTACTCCCGTGGTGCGTATACTATTTTTCGCCATACCCGGGCCGAAAACACCACATTCCCGTTTTTGAGCCAGGCGGGAATGTAGCACTTTCGGCCAGGGTATGACGAAAATATAATTTTCAAGTTCGTCCTTCTATAATAAAGAAAATATTCGATATAATTATAATACTTTGCGTCGCCACGCTAAGGCGTTTCATACTATTATATACACGCACGCAGACGCAAATGAACGCTTTACAAAATGCATGCTCATGCAGTAGTCCGGGCGTAATTGCGGTAAAACACAAGCCTTTTTAAGATCTGTGTATATCGGCTATTTACAATCTGAGTACCGAAATCTGATCGGTAAACTCTTTCCCAGATGGCACTTTTTTAGACCAGTCTTTTTATAGCTTTTTCAATTTTTTCCTTCTAAACTTCTCTACGACGTACATATATATGTAGCAGAGAACGACGGAGTAAATTAAAATGGATTAGTCGCATAAAACTGTGCATCGACCCGGGATCGAACTCATGGTTGCGAAAGACTAGTCCGGTGCTCTGACCACTGAGCTATCGTTACCAGACTTGTTCGAAAGCCTCGCGCGCATTTTCTTCCTATCACTGTGCTAACGCGTCCGGGTTTAGGTGTACAGTCGAGCGCTGTATGCCCGTGATAATATACATATACATAAGAATGTATCGGGGATTCATAGAGTGCACGTCACATCACTATATCAACGGTCCTTACGAAAACTAGCACGTTTTTTGGCCTCCTTACGAAGACTAGCACATTTCAGAAAACTGCAACGAAAACTAGCATAACTCACGACTTTGCCGCGAATACTAGTACAATTCGCGACTTTGTAACGAAAACTAGCACAACTCACGACTTTGCCGCGAATACTAGTACAATTCGCTATTTTGTAACGAAAACTAGCACGATTCGTGAGTTTGCCACGAAAAGTAACACGATTCGCAAGCTTGCCGCGAAAACTAGCACGATTCGCGAGTTTACCACGAAAAGTAACACGATTCGCAAGCTTGCCGCGAAAACTAGCATGATTCGCGAGTTTGCCACGAAAAGTAACGTGATTCGCAAGCTTGCCGCGAAAACTAGCACTTTTCGCATGACGGCGCTTTTTTCTATTGCGAGTCCATAATTATTTTTCTTCTTACCTATATCTTTGAAAAGTTTACAATGAAAATAAAGAAAACCATCATTTTTTATATTACCAACGCTGTCTTCGTTGAAAATTCTTTTTAAAAAACTTAATAGCAATGTTGGTAACGTAGATACCTTTCTAACTGCTGCACCCTTAACCATGGTAGAACTTTCGAAATATTCAAGTTGGTAAACGTTTTTTTTAACTCTGTGCTGGATGTAAAGAAAAATTAATAAAATGGATGACGATGATGATTGTAAGTAAAAGAAATCACCTATTAACATATTTTTAAAAATGAGGTATTACAATATTTGCAAAATTGCAGATCTTTCTTATTGGTATAACAGTTTCTCGAAGCCGGTAGAAAGAAATGCGCATTCAAACAGTAATTTAGATAATAAGTAATTTTTTAAATTACTCAGCGGGTCGAAAAACCCCTCCACTTAAATTAGCAAGGAAGTTATCTTCTGGGCATGAGCGTGTCACCCTACACCGAAATAGTCCTCAAAAACGTGCTCAGTGGGTCATATTATCATTTGTACATAGTGTTTCCACTTATCAGGCGCGTAATTTAGACTTGTCCCATATAGCTAATATAAAAAATGCAGGTGTTCTCCCGAAAAGTGCTAGTTTTCGTGGCAACCTCGTGAAACGTGCTAGTCTTCGCGGCAGTCAAGCTAATCGTGCTAGTCTTCGCGGCAATCAAGCGGATCGCGCTAGTTTTCGTGGCAGTCAAGCGGATCGTGCTAGTCTTCAACGCGAATCAATGGGACGTGCTAGTCTTCGCGGCAAACGCTGAAATGGGCTTGTCTTCGTGGCAATCTGAATCGTGCTAGTTTTCGTAAGGAGTGTCGATATATTATATGCTCGTCTTCTCGAAGCCACTGTAGTCATGAGACTGTAGGTATTCAATCACCAACTTTGTAAATGCAACTTAAATTCCACCTTCTTTCAATATAGTATAATATTTAATTGTTGCACACATTGCGAACTGTGAATTCTGATTTCTCGACGCCATCCACATAGTTCTTAAATTAAATGACATAATTATTTTTGCTAGTCTTAAGGCTAATGAAATTACGTGCTTATATATTTTAAATTGTTAACTTCGTAAATTATTATCTACTTTATGAGATGTGCATATAACGATTTATTCCTAAACGACTTTAATGAATAATGCATTTATTATCACAAATTTAACTGAATATTTGATTTAAAAAATTGCAGATAATTCGCGAAATGTCATTCCCGTGAGAACGAAAGAATGTTGTATGACTCACAAAACTGTAGAGACGAATTGCAAATGTTTGCAAATTTCGAAATTTAAACTTTTTCTTATAAATAAAAGAAGAGTTAATCATCTCATGTGAAGCGTTCGTTTAATTTATCGTCAGCTTTTAATTAAACAGCTGATACATCTCTTTTCTCAAAAATGGTTTTTCTTTTGAAAAATGTTTCTTTTAAATTGCATTGTATAAAATAATAACCAAATGTAAATGTTGGTCGTAATAATGTGAATTATATTCATCGTTTTCTAAGACCTCTATAATTGTCCAATGAATCATTTTTTCTTTCTTCATAATGGAAAAAAATTTTCATGGTGAATTTACGTGTGTTTACATTTACTGATAATTTTTTTTTTTCAATTAATGTTTGCGTTCATCCATCTAAAGTACAAGTGATAAGATAATGTGATTGTGGGTACATATTTTTATAAATTGGCTCATTACAGCTTTGAAACACTTAACAACATTTTTACAAGTGTGTAACACTGCAGCGATGAAGGTCTCGTTATTTTTGTTTGCATGTACGTTTAGTATCACTATCGGTGAGTAAATAAAATATAAACTATGAAAAATCGCATTATTTAATTATATGGTGTCATAGTTATCGTTGCTTATATAAGTGTGCGAAATTATAAAATAATAATAAATAATAATTATTACACTTTTTACGATTACCTTATGATAAAATTCATATTGTTTATTGTATACATATTTGCTTATTTATTCTTGCAGACATCTGAAAAAAGTAGTCTCAGATTTAAT
Source organism: Torymus aiolomorphi (assembly GCA_036365515.1). Taxonomy (NCBI): domain Eukaryota; kingdom Metazoa; phylum Arthropoda; class Insecta; order Hymenoptera; family Torymidae; genus Torymus; species Torymus aiolomorphi. The sequence continues at coordinate 145,920,335 of CM070876.1, forward strand.
GTTAATGGGATAATATTATATTGATAATATATTTACTTATTAATCAACTGCGTTAAGAACAAAATTGTTATTTATTAGTACATTTAACGCGCAACTTAGAATAGTTTTAAAAATGATGCGATTACATTGATCTTGTCATCATATTTCTTGGAAATCCAATTTTATAGATTAAAAAGATTTTTATTATAAAATTGAAGAATAAAATTCAGAATAAAATTCTGATAGCTTTCATATAAATTTTTTGTAATTAAATAATGTTATTACCGAAGGAAGAAAAAGTTTCGGCGATGAAGAGCAAGAATGGGGATATTTCACAGTTCGGGAGTACGTTCATATATTTTGGTGGCTTCATTATACAACAGCAGCAGATGTCAATGGAAATTATCACGAGAAGCCATTGATGCTGTGGATTCAGGGTGGTCCAGGACAATCTTCCACGGGTTATGGCAATTTTATGGAATTAGGACCTGTAGATACGAATTTGAAGCCACGAAATAATACATGGGTAAGTATGCATACATTTTATTAAAATTTGTATTGAAATTCCTTTTTTCAATTAATTTTAATTTGTATGCATCAGATAATAAAAGCTCGTGAATTCTTATAAGATTTATGAATTATTGTAAGATAGATGTTTCCCATCATATTATACGTATACAAGATTTTAAATTGTATTGTAGATCAAAAATTACAATGTGTTATTCATCGATAGCCCAGTTGGTGCGGGATTCAGCTATGCAGACGCCAATGAATATTATAATCGAATGAATGCTGAAACAGCAACTGACCTTTTAACAGTAATGAAAGATTTTTATAATATGTTTTCTAAATTTTCCAATACCCCAACGTACATTGTTAGCGAATCGTATGGAGGAAAAGTGACTGTTGAATTTGCCAACGTTTGGTATAACGTAAGCTACATATCTTTTTTCAACATTGTTTATATCGTATATTACGTAAAGATAATTTTCATTGTTTTGATCCTAGGCACAAATTAATAGTGAAATAAAAAGCAACTTAAAAGGTGTAGCTTTAGGAAGCCCTTGGATATCGCCTTTGCATTCAGTAATGGAATATGCACCAACTCTATTGTACATGGTAATCTCTCGGAGCTTCGTACTGCTTAACGTCACTTTAAAAAATTTATTTCAATAAAATTTATTTTCATATTTTTACAGGGAATGATCGATAAATGTGGCTACGATAATATCCTTAGGGAATCAATTTTATTAAAAAAAACAATAGAAAATAGCGAATGGTTGAAAGCAACAGAACAACTTAACTACGTTGAGGAAGCAATTTATAATGAGACCGATAAAATGGATATTTTTAATGTCATAACTAAGACTAAGTCAAACGGTATACATAATTATCCCGCATCAATATATGGAGATTATGCAAACAGCTTAAATAACCTTGATTATTTTATGAATACAGTAGTAAAACAAAAATTAGATTTGAGTGTATTTTGGGGGTACATGTCTAGTGTAGTCTACAACATTTTAAGAGAAGATTTTTTGAAACCAGCTATCAATCAGGGTATAAATTTATGATTTGTTGATTACAATTATCAATAGCAATATAAATCTTCAGGGATTAGAATTACATTAATACTGTATTATCTTTTTTATTAGTTGAAAGTTTGCTCGACCAAACTGATATCAAAGTTTATATATTCAATGGACAATTAGATATTGCTGTTAATACAGTCGGTACGAAATTAAAAAAAAAGAGGAATATAATTTACTCAGACTAATTGTAAATATAAATTACTGTAATAAAATGATTTATAGGTACAGAAAAATGGATTGATGAATTAAACTGGAAGAATGTAGCCAACTGGAAAAAAGCTAAACGAAAACCCATGATTATTGACGGTACAATCGAAGGCTACACAAAACAGTACGGAAAATTAAAAATGATTTGGATAAATCGAGCTGGACATATGGTAAAGTTGATTAAAATATCTGATAATGATTCTTGTATGTGCAAAATAATGATTTATTAATTATAAAAACTCTGTTTAGGCCACTGTCGACAATCCTCTTGCCGTTAGCGAAATTTTAAAAGATTTAACAAAGGGTAGCTTATAAATCTTCTAAAGTAATCGAGATTTTACCAGTAAGTAATTAATGTACTGTTTGCAATTGCAGTACATGGAGTATTACAAAAAATCTATTGTAGGTACAGAAAATTTGACGTATTTATAAGCTAATTAAATTATAAATTTCGCATTTGTAATTTAAATCATCATTGCTTTCATAACTCAATTTCACGACAATTTAGTCTAGTCCATATATCCAAAGAAGACAATCATCGACACAGTATATTAGAACCTATTAGAAATAGGTAATATTGAAAAAAAGCCTTGTTTTACAGATACTGGTGAGTCTTGTCAAATCTAATTACTTCTAGAATTTTTATTAATTAAATCTTTGAGGATTGTGTGACTCAAGTTTTTAAAGTTTATTGGATTCAAATTGAACAGAAGGTCATGGTTTAAATTAAACCACAATGACGCTTTTATCACGCCGCATTAACGGGTTTTCGTATAAAAAGCATCTTTTCGTAATTCACGTGTACACAAAATTTTAACTCCAATAAATATATTCTCAATGTAAACTGTTTCACTACTATTAACGAGTTCAAGAAAGCTATTAGCTTAGAAAATAAACGTATATACATTGTCTATGTCTAATCATCGTGTACTTATTTACAATTTATCATGCCTTGTATAAATAATTAGTATTAATATATTTGCATTTTGTAAGTAACGTGTTTTTTTTTTTTTTTTTTTTTTATCAACTCTCCTACCCGTATACCACTTTGCAGGGTTTCTACGGGACGCCCCCACCGCCTTGACGTGGGTGCGTTTAGACCTAACACCCTTTCCTAAATCCCGCACTATTCCTGCATTTGCCCAGGGTTCGTGCTGGCACACGTCTCCTGTGGTGTGGGAAAACGTCTATGCCACGAGGGAAAACCCACACCAGGAACATCGGGCAGAGAAGTCAAACTTGAGTATGTTAGAGAAAACAAGCTCAGGTTATCCCTCCTCTGCCTGCCGGCTTGAACACCATTAATGTTCTCTGTCGGTACGGCAGAGCGGTTGCCATCCAAGTTGTAAAAACTGCCTATTTGTTACTTGGATGTTCACTCTGCCATGCGATCAGAAAGTGCATTAAATAGGCCGGCTACAAGCCGCGGTCTTACCGAGGCACATGATCAATTTTTTCATCCGAAAAAAAAGTCAGAGGTGCCCGGCCGGGAATCGAACCCGAGTCTCCCGGACGGGAGGCCGGGCTCTTACCCATGAGCCACCGCGGCTCTCTTTGTAAGTAATGTATCTATATAATAATATATTTCTTAATATATTTTGTTATCCGTTGTATCTTTTAATCTCAGATGATCCTTTACACTTTAGAGTTATATACATGTCTTTATTATAAATAAGTATATTCAAGTATCGTAAAAATGAATCACGTCATTAAATAATATATTAAAATTTTTGTTTGCAATAGAAATGTCAGAACATTTTTAAATTACGTGTTTGAAATTCCGAACGTTCATAATGAACGAAATATTAACTTAAAGTTTCTAATTCTGGTTAGAATTCCCCGGAGTGTGGTTTACTGGTGACTGCAAGAGTGAGAAGTGAAGAAATACAGTTATTATCCGATTTTAAATGTATTAAGTAGCCAAATTCGGCTAAATTTGAAAATGGCAAAAATCTTTCGTTCATTATGAACGTTCGAAATTTCAAACACCTTTTAAATTTAACAATACGTTACGAAACTCAATTATATTTTACATAAAACACAGTTGAAATACATAAAAATATATATTTTTAAAGCATATTTATATAACGATTTATGTGAGGTTGTAAAATATAACGAGGAGCATTTTACTACTGTATATTTCTATGTGAAAATCATTCTTTTACTGTCAGTTTACGATATAACTGAAGTACTATACTTCTTTGATGACGTTAAATAAAAATGTTTTCGAAATTAATATTCCTAATTGAAGGTAAACGAAAATTGATGACGATCATTTTAATGAAATAATAATTTCACAACGAGTGTGTAATATTTATAAACAAAGCCTTCAGCGCGCTACCACGCTCTTTGACTTATACCCATCAAATATTTGTTGTTATGTATGGTTGCGTGCACGCGCATATAATATAGGTAATGTTATAATTCTTCGCCGTAGGAATTGAAATCATATATTTCATCCTCAATATTATCAAGATTCATTAGCATATTAAGTGTTGCGCGTGTTATACTCTCTAAAGTTGAATTAGTGAAAAAACTACTAAACGTTAGTTGAAATTGCTTCACGGTAGAATTAGTTGTCACATTTATAAAAATAATAGTCATGAATGATTTCGCACTTGTTCTATATAGGAATGAGGAATTTGGTACAATTTCCTAAAAAAGGTTCATTTTCTTCGTAGGATTAAAATAATGTGTTGAAATAATAATAATTGTATTATGCTAATTACATCAAGATATTATCACGCGGTACGAAGAAAAGCCAACTTGGAAGTTACAGGCGAAGAAAAGCCAAAAACGCATCTAAGGCGAAGAAAAGACAGTTTGCATCCTCCCTGACGAAGAAAAGCCAGTTTGCGCCGTCCCTAGACGAAAAATCGCAACTGACGACATTTCGCGCGAGAAAAACAAATCCAATTCTATTAGCGAAAATACTTCTACGTATGCGTATTGATAAATAATGCTGTATATTATGCTTGTAAATTTTAATTATCACAATACAATTACTATTGATACTATTAATAAACGGTTCTAGGAATTCCGAATCAGTGTACTGATAATTCCACTTTTTGTTATCATTGTCTCTGAACATTTGTCAAAAGCACTGCAATAAGTCGTTCATAAATGATAGTGTACGCGTAATTGTACATTTATTATGCTACACATACAGAGAAAAACTCTTAGGAACGCCGAACGCAGTAGCCCCGGCCGGTGGCACTACTGCGTCAAACGCTTGGAAGGCTGCGCTCATGCGCGTCTGCAGCTCGGAGCCGTTGCTCTTTTTTCGGATATATCTGAAAGTACAATAAACCTGTGATTGCGAGTACCTTATAATTCATGAACGGCATTGCAGTGCTTTTGACATATGTTCAAAGCCAATGACAAACCAGGAACTGACTGAATCTTGAATCAATGTACTGACTGTCAGTACATTGATCCAAGATTCCTAGTACCACTTATTAATAGTATTAAGAGTAATTTTATTATGATAATTAAAATTTACAAGCATAATACAACATTATTTATCAATACGCGTACGTAAAAGTATTTTCGCTAACAGAATTGAATTTTTTTCTTGTGCGAAAAGTCGGTAGTTGGGATTTTTTGTCCAAACTGGCTTTTTTTCGTCTGAGACAAGTCAAACTGACTTTTCATCGCCTTAGACGCGTTTTTGGCTTTTCTTCGCCTGTAACTTCCAAGTTGGCTCTTCGTCGTATCACACGACGATATCCGTTACTTAACTGATGAACCTATCAGCCCGAAAGATTCATAAGAGAAGAATGAAAATCTTAAATACTTATAATGTTATTGGTGTTAGAATAATAATTTTAATGATTATCATTGTAGATAGGTACGTACTGTGCTTCGAGCTCTTTAGTCCGTTTCCTATTTATCATTTGTTTGAAATTTTGTTTGAAAACCAATTTAGGTTTAATTACATAAGCATCCATAATAAATATTTGTTTTTAAATTCGCATTAAGTACAAATTAGATAATTTTCTATGAACTTTATTACTAAACTCAGGGTTACGCTTTGTTTGAGTTAATGAGGTTGAGCATATAACTATCTTAGTTTTTGTATAACTGTACTAAAAAAATTTGTAACAACTCGGTTAAAAAGCATTCTATGCAGTGATATTTACAAAAGTGTAGTGTATTTTACGTTGTGTACTTGTCTAATCTCGATATGAAATATTTTGGGATAATCATTTTATTGAACGTTTTCCTGATTATTTCTATTACAGGTAAAAAAATAAACATTACAAAAACTATTGCGATTCCACAAATTTAATGAAATATCGATTCTCACAACCAAATTTCCTGAATTATTTTTTTCACAAATTTTTCACTTACTCGTCATGTTGGCTCAGCCATTTAGAATTTTTCAAAAGATAGTTAAATTAGATGTCTCGCAAAAAAATTATCAACAAAATTCATTCATTGATAAAAAAAAAGTTCTTCACGGGGTTAAAGAAATGTTTATTTATCTTTATTTTACGAATTAACCAACTTATACGTGATATTCATTATTTCATTCCTAAGCAAGGTTTATTTGCAAATCTACATTCTAGATACAGAGTTTCCAAACACGACCTTATAAAAACATACCAAGATTTTTCAGTAGGGTCACTACACGATTTGTATTTATTATGAAAATCTCAACAACTAATTATTAAATCTTTATAAAATTCTAAATATATATTCCCTACATCACGTATTACAATAAATTTTATGTTGATTTGTGAAAACACGTCAGAGAAATAACAATTCGAAAAAATCACACAAAAAATTTAATCTCAAATATCTCGAAAAATAATGGATCAATATTGCTGCTCAACAAACTCATTCAAGAAATGTAAATACTACAAGTACCTTTCCACAAAATTTCAAGACATTTGATACATTTTACTCCAGTTCTTGACAAGGAAATATGTACAACTCTTTTGATAATCTTTTTTATGTAAATAATCATAGCAAAGATTTAAATTTATGGCAGGTTATAGATCTCGATATCGATTGTAGCATAAACAACTTTCATCGCAATATATTTTTTAGTTTTTAAGATATGACATATTTTGAAACAACTGTGTTTTTATGAATAACGTTATAACTATATTATAGCTGTTGGCACTATTTGTTTTAAATGGTAAGGAACGTTATTTCTCATCGAATGCGATAATAATAATAAAAAATATTAACTTTGAAATAACAATCCGCGCAAAAAAAATTTGTGGGCCATATATTGCCCACAGTGTTGGACAAGTATGGGCAATATATGGGCCATTGCAAGCCATATTAGAGCAATATATGGGAGATACTCGGCCCCGGCGCCTGAGCCGAATTCGGGCTGGAATCGGGCCATAGTATTCCCACCAGTATCCCATATAGTTCCCATATTAGTCCCATATTTTTAATTTCATGAGAACCATTAACAAAAAAAAAAAAAAAAAAAAAAAAAAAATAAATAAATAAGCGTAAAAAACAATCCTATTGTGCATGTACTGTGACTGTAAAATTATTATAAAAAAAAAAAAAATCTTTGAGTGGATTCGAACCTCGAACCTTTGAATTACTAGACTTGCTCGCTACCGACTGAGCTATTTAGTTATGTTTACATCAAAGGATCAAATGGAGGTTAATACTTGAACGACATCATCATTCGTTTCAGATTACAGCCTAGATAATCTCTATTTGATCCTTTGATATAAACATAACTAAATAGCTCAGTCGGTAGCAAGTCTAGTAATTCAAAGGTTCGAGGTTCGAATCCACTCAAAGAATTTTTTTTTTATACATTTTACAGTCCCACTACATGCACAATAGGATTGTTTTTTACGCTTATTTATTTATTTATGTTATTTTTTTGTTAATGGTTCTCATGAAAATAAATATGGGACTAATATTGCAACTATATGGGAACTATATGGGATACTGGTGGGAATACTATGGCCCGATTCCAGCCCGAATTCGGCTCAGGCGCCGGGGCTGAGTATCTTCCATATATTGCTCTAATGTGACTTGCAATGGCCCATGTGTTGCCCAACACTGTGGGCAATGTATGGCCCACAAATTTTTTTTTGCGCGAGAAAACAAAAAGAAAATTTAAAAAATCGAAAAGTTGCTAAAAACGAAACAAATATTTAACAATAAATATATTTTCTTCGAAATTGAGAAAGCGAAACCAAGGAAAATGAACTTCGTCTGATCACAATTCGATTATAGTAGGTCCTGAAGTATGATTTATGATGGAATATAGACACAAGCGCGCACACACACACACATATACCCACACCTGTTTTATAGAAAAAAAATATTATTTGGTAATTCATTTTAGGTCGAGAAGGTATTGGCCCCGGTGAACAAGAATGGGGATACGTGACAGTGCGACCGGGTGCGCACACCTTTTGGTGGCTCTACTTTACGACAGCAGACGTGAACTCAAATTATCACGAAAAACCGCTAATCATATGGCTACAAGGTGGTCCCGGTGTTTCGTCGACAGGATTTGGTAATTTTATGGAATTGGGTCCTCTAGATGAAAATTTAAAACATAGAAATTATACATGGGTAAAATCGTAAAATATAATAATTTTGATAATAAATACGATAATTCTTCAAGATTCAGCAACTAATGTTATAATACGTTTATTTACTAAAGGTAAAATACTATAACATCCTTTTCATTGACAATCCTGTGGGAACTGGTTTCAGTTATGTTAATAATTCCGATGCACTAGCAACGAATTTGCCGCAGATAGCAACAGATCTTCTAGTCTGTATGAAACATTTTTATCAAAAGTTTCCAGAGTTTGCCGATACAGCGACCTATATCGTAGGTGAATCTTATGGTGGAAAATATACAGTTGAATTAGCCAAAATATGGTATGAAGTAAGTACTATTTTACTCCATACAGTATATGTGTGTGCGTGTGCGTATACGTGTCTCATATATAAAATATATAATTTTTTTTTATTGTTCAAAAGCATATTTTGAAAATACAAAACACTATTAGAATAGAATATAATAGTACAATATTTATGTTTCGTCTACTATAGGAGCAAAAGAAAGAAATAATAAAAAGTAATTTAAAGGGAATAGCTTTAGGAAATGCCTTCATATCACCCGTTGATTCTATTAAATCATCATCAGAATTTTTATTTCAAATGGTAAATATTTTTTAAATGACAAATATTAATGATACGAATACACTAATAAAAAATAATTTTTATTATCAAGGGCATGCTTGATTCAAGTTCTGTCAGTGAAATCAGTAAGGTTCATGAGGAACTTGAAATTGCTATTGAAGAAGAAAAATGGATTGAAGCCAGAAACCTATTGTTTGCAATTTATCGCATTATGAATTTAGAAAATCTATATATTGATAGATACAACATTTTAAATACTAATATGTCACCTGGTAAACATTACTATCGTTTTACTAAAACGACGAAATTCGGATGACGAGAGATTTATTACAATATTTTTGAAATATTTACATGCATATGAAAACATTTTCTTTACATTTTCGAGCATTTCATAGATATATTATTTCTCGCTTATAAAAATTATAAAAAAAATTTTTTTAAATATAGCTTTATTATTTGTGATTACGTGAACGGAGAGAAGAATATTGTTACTGTTAACATATTTATATATCTGAAATACAACTATTTGACATGTTTAAGGATAAAATGTGATATTGTAATAGTTACAATATCTATATTAACTAATAGACATATTCAGATTTGAAAGTAGCTGATGGTAGAAGTTCTTGTAAATTGTGGTTTTTGAATCTAATAGCCAATTTTCTACCAGGAGGATGTTGTTGTATAATAAAAAGGTTTGAAATAAAAACTCCATTTAGTTTTTTACTCCAACGTTTCGGACATTTTTATTGTTTATGTCCCTCATCAGGATAAACAATAAAAATGTCCGAAACGTTGGAGTAAAAAAAATAAATGATGCTTTTATTTCAAACGTTTTTGTTATAAAACAACATCATCCTGGTAAAAAATTGGCCATTAGATTAAAAAACTACTATAATAAGCATATTGTAACTGTTACAATATCAATGTTGTCAGATAACATATTGAAATTGTTTATGAGAACATGGTAACTTAACTGTTAATATGGCATTATAACTGTTACAATGCCTATATTTGGTCATATTTAAACATACGCATGTTAACAATGCCATGTTAACAGTAAACAAATCCTTTTCTCAGTATGGGTATATATAAACAAAAATGAACTATAGAAACTAGTGCAAAAATCATTGTTATCGCGTGAAACCAAAATTATTTTAGATATTGTACTTGTAAAATTTCGTGTTCTGCATTTTTTTCGAATAACCTGATTTATTTATTTCTTTTGCTATTTTTTTCATTTACATTGAACTAGTCATTCAGCGTTAGCCACATCGAAGTTTTGCGTCAACTCGTGCATTTTGAATTTGATAACAGCCGGTCCTATTTGAAGATTAAATATTAATTTAAAACTTAAATATTTTCTTAAAGAATGCTATAATATTCTTATGTGTGACAAATATAAATTTAATACATGCATTAGCTCAAATTTTTTAAATTTTATATTGTATGATAATGCTATGATTATCCTATTAATTTCATATTTTATAGATTTACCTTTCGGTAATCTGATGGATCTTGATTTTTCCTACATGATGAATCACCAAATAAAAAAAGCATTGAATTTAAATTCGACATTTCGCATGCTGAATGGAGAAGTTATCATAGCCCTTATGGAGGATTATATGAAACCTGTAACTGACACAGGTAATTCGTAAGATTTATTAATAAAATTTCGTTACTCTTTAACCCTTTGGTGTCCAGGGTATGGTCCCGCAAAAAAAAAAATGTTTTTTTCATGTTATTTCAATAAAAAAATGAGTAAAATATGAACGCCCAATCGTTAAATTAAAGAAAAATCTGCGAGGAAAAAATAAAAACGGTTATTATTCATTAGTATTATATTATTATTATTTTATTTAAATTGTATTAGCCACTTTTTTCAGGTCGAATAATACGATTGGATAGGTTTAAAATCCGTTTTATTTCATTATAATTAAATTTGGGAGCGTGAAAAGTGCTTGGATGAATACATCCTAGTAGGCGCTAAAGGCTTAATTATATAGTTATTCCTTATTGGTAAAAGAAAATATTCAATGTAACGCGTAACATTGAGAATACCCGAAAAAATTAGTTTATATTTTTTTAATCCATGTTTTGAAATATTATGTTTATATTTGTATTCCCACTATTTTACTTATAGTCGAACATCTTCTCAACTTTACTGACATTAAAGTGTATGTATACAATGGCCAGCTTGATTCTGTTGTACCGACCTCAGGTATGAGAAACATTATCAAACTGTTATACATTTAACAGTATTAAATATTATTGAAGATGAATTTTTTAAGGAACTGTAAGGTGGCTTGACAAACTCCGTTGGGAAAATTCAACAGTGTGGCCGTTGATCCATAGATCATTATTATTTTTTAATGATGTAATTGAAGGATACATTAAACAGTGTGGAAATTTAAAAATGTTTTGGATTTTCAGATCAGGACATATGGTTCGTAAAAACCGCAAACATTTACTTTAAGTAGTGAACGTAAAAAATACAATTTTCTCTACTTTTAGGCCCCATCAGACAACCCGAATGCTGTCCTAGCTATAATGAAAGATTTGACTACTAGCTGAATACACATATAATTAGTCGTATATAAAGTATGTACAAATCTCGCAATTAAATTATTATTTGAGAAAAAAATAATTTTTTGATGTAAAAATATAATTTTTTTAAACATACTTTCAACAAAAACATGAAAATTATTGCATTTACTGTTTCAAGATTGAACGTGTTTATGATGAAAAGAATTTTTGACGGTCTTTTATCAACCTTGTGAAATAAAATAAAATTATTTTCTTGAAGAAAAAATGGTTGGGCAATGGCTCACAAGCAGAGCATTGGAGATACGGATCCTAGATTTTCATGAATCACCGCGAAATGGTTTTATTTGCAAAGTAACGGAAACGTGTCTCAGTGTTTTTCTGAGTAGGTCTTACTAATAGAGATATGGGCATTTTTTGGAAAACTAAAATAGCTCCATATGTCTAAAAATAAAAAAAAAATCTACCATACTATAGACGAAATAAAAGTAGGAAGTAAAAGCTTTAATTAAAATCTTTTTTCATAAAAAAATCTTTATTTGTTTCATATTAATGTGTTATTCAAAATCAGTAAATAAAATTACGTGCATTTTTAATCCTTTTCTAATAGGTAATCTTTCAGTAAATTAGGATTCTTTAATCTTGTATACCTCTGTGAACGAATGAAAATTTTTCAACCGAACAAGTTTTAATTTGAAACTCCTACTTTCACCTTGTCTATATATGGTAGATCTTTTTAGGACTTATATAAGTATGAAGCTATTTAAGTTTACGGAAACCCTCATTTTCCTTAGACTTTCAGAGAACCGCCGAGACACGTGTCCATGAATTTTGCAAACAAAAGCATTTCGAGAATTTTCATGAAAATACAGGACCTGCATGGCTGCATCCCTGGTGCTTCCCTTATCGGTGTTTAATTACCGAACTAACGCGGTAGACTTTGACTATGATACCTGTATCAAGATTTATAGTTACGACAGTCTTACAGCTCATACTCATCACAGTATCATATATTACGCGTATACTTGGAACCGCGATTACAGATTTACTATTTCAGAAAAAATACTCGTTCAGTCTTATTTTAAATATTGATGTATCGTACTACCCTAGTGGGCCTCCAAATGTCCCAATCCACACCAAACTCTATTGTTTTTTATTTAAGGTAAAAAAATAACCCCTTTAAAAAATGTTTAAGGTAGTTCCTCAATACGAAATAGGCTTAATGTTAGAAAACATTTCTAATACTTATTATTAAAATCCGACAAAACGAATGCAATACATATGTGAAAGTAGGATATTTCATGGATTGAAAAAAAAAATTATTTCGAGTAAATTGTGCCATGCAATCTGTAATATATAAATGTAATATATTAATATCTGAAGAAATGTTTCTTTTTTGCTTCTTTTCGATTTTAAGATAGAGGGATAATTTTTTAACTGATAGATACAGTGCTGTGTATATTTGTTTATATATATAAATAAGTTTATATACGATATAAACAATTATACATATAGTGTTGCAGCTAGCTGGTATTTTAAAAAATTTCCATCGGTAACTCGATCTCAAATTTTTGAAGGAACTTTTTCGAAATAATTTGTTTTTTACTTCATGAAATAGCTATCCTACTTTCAGATATAAATGGCAATCTTTTAATTGTTTTGTCAAATTTTTGTATGATCCGTTTGTATGATCCGTAACGTCCTGACCAACATTTAGCTTAGCTTAGTTTTTGACGTTAAAACTGCGATAAATAATTATGTAAAGCAGTTGATCAATTTTTAGTTCTCGCGATCTATGTATACTTAAATGCAATTGGAATATTATGATGTACAAATCAGAAATCAAAGCAAAATTGTAGAATTGGCATATCACTTTGTTAAATCGTCAAAATGCACTAATTTTAGACGTATATAATGTCGATTTTAAATAGCGATATGCGAATTTTACAATTTAGCTTCGATTTCTGATTTTTATAGCTTATTATGATATTCCAATTGTATTTCTACATAGATTGTGAAAACTAAAAATTGATCAATCACTGAGAGAAAAATATTCTTATTGTTAATCTGTACATATGATAGGATCAAATATTCGCAATATATTAACTTATATCATGTAATAGTTTTATGTTTATCAATATATTTTTTATCCTAATCGAAATGGATTGTATGTAATATACGCTCATATGTTAATAGTTAACATATGAAGTTTACGGTGATCATGCGTAATATTGCCTGTAGAGGGCATCCAGTTCCGGCATCATCGGCATCACGTTTTGCCGGCTTCCCGCCTTTTGGCTGATGGCTCTCTGCATCAATTTAGGAGTGACTGCGGATTTGTGGTTTTCATCGTGTAGTCGTTTTCTTCAATATGGAAGTAATTCTGAAGATTTGGAAACTTGAAGAATGCGGAGAGATATTAAAAGGTAAGTGTAATAACATATATTTTTACAAAACACTAAGTATGTGGCGCTGAGTAAATTTACTAGTCTTTCTAACCTCAAACTACATTTCTTAATAATATCCTTGATTATATTGCAAAACTGTATTTTCCACTTATTCTTTATCATATTATTAAACTATATTCCCTAATACTATACTTTATTACATTCATACAGAAAATAACATCACTGATTTTGATACCTTAGAAGAACTAATTCAAAATCCTCAAGATTTCAAAGATTTATTCCCTGTGCTTGGTGTGAGACTGAAATTAAAACGAATGTGTAAAAGTGTAAATGTTTTTTAGATTATTTTAATAATTCATTACCATATCATTATATTAATTGAACTTTTATTTATTAGATTTCAACTAAGGAGGAAATCATCCATTTTCAAGCTGAGGAAACTGGAGTTAGAAATAGAGTTTTTGTAATATGTTTCATAATATTATAAAATATTATATTAAAAATAAAGCTGTTTCAACATTCATTGTGTAGTATTTAATTTTTCGATGCTGAAACATGCAAATTTTTAATTATAAATACTATTATCATCGCCAAACGACGGTATACTTGTGAGAACTAGACATATGTTAACTATTAACATATACAGCTATTTGGCTCACGTATGCTCGTATACTTACCACACCTATAGCGCATATACATATTAAAATATATATCATTGCTCCAAAATCGAATATACTATGTTAATAGTTAACATATATATTTACGACAAGAATATTTTTCTCTCAGTGATTGCTTTACATTATTATTTATCGCAGTTTTAACGTCAAAAACTAAAGAACTTTATTAACTTTGACAAACAATGAACTTTAGAACCGTGACTCTATACAATTCAATATCGACTGACACTATGACGTGGTCAGGGTGCATGCGCTAGTGCAATGGAACAAACTACGAAGCTTATCATGTGCTTGGTAGCGACTGCTCGAGGCCGGCGGTGAGGGCCAATTTATATTCTGGGCCGTAGGTGGAGCTTCAGGTTGGTAGTGGGAGGCAGAATAGTGTAGAGGCTGTAGGGCGCCAGGTTGCCTCAGAGGCCCTCCCCACCCCCAGGTAGGAAAAGCAGTGATGGAGGGGCCCCAGATCAGAAAGCAGGGTCGAGAGTGATGATCAGCGAGTGATGGACCTCCTCCTTCGGTGGCGTGGGGCGTCGCTAGTCCGTGATTGGTTGTTGACGATGGCTCGAACCGTTAGGCTGTTGGGCTCCATCGCGCAATAGTTCTGAGAACTGTTTGTCTCTGGTTGCCCGTTGACTTGCCCTTGAGGTGACCCTTGTTGTCGATCGTCAGTTGTCCTCCTCGCTAACCGTTTTCTCGATCGTTCGCCCTTGAAGGCAGGCTACGCTGCGAGATCGTGTGTTGTTTGACCTTCCATCCTTCAATAGAGCCTACGCTGCTATTTACGTCTTCTCGATGCTGGGGGATAGTAGGTTGTTTGACCCTTCAACCTTGGCTACAGGCTAGGCTGCTGTTTGTGTTTTTCGTCCTTGGGGTCGCTTGCGTTGTCATCTTATCGATCGCCCTTGAGATGACTCCTTTTCCTACCCGAGCGAGCTTCCCTAATTAATTATTATTACGCCTGCCGTTATTTATCAAATCACTAATTATTATGACGTAATTATTATTTATTGTCCAAATAGTTATTAATTTAATCGCAGATTACTACCGTTTATTTAGTTTTATTGCTAATCAATTTGTTCGTTAACGCGTTGACCTTGCCATTGATAGTTTAATTATACGGGCGCAATTACTATTTTTTAAAGGTAATTAGGTTTATCATCAATTCTTATTCGAATTATTTATAACTTTATAACTTAGTTAATTAACTAATCAATATATAGATTCTACTATTGGAATTTATGGGAACGCATTCAATTATTATTATTTAATTTATTATTTTATTTAACTTTTATCAGAAATTAATATTCAAGGTTCCATTGTAGAACTGCCTTTATATGTTGCACAACTCGTCTACGCAAAGTCGCAAACGCAGTTCATAACACCACTTCACATAGTCACACAGTGCATGAGTGTACCGCACCCGGCCGCACCGGTGCCGATGTGCGATACCTATTGCCAGTTTGCCACCGTCTCAGCGTCTCTTCATCATGTTTCCATAGCAACGCGCGCCATCACCAGTCGTCGTTGCTGGTTTTCATAAGTTTCTTTTGCAAGTTTTTGAGTTTTTTCTTTTATGTTACTTATTATTAGAGTTGGTTTTAAACAAAATGGAGGATTTCACCAGTCCAAATCTACAGCTCGTTTTGGGTGTAAAAGAAGGTAAACAAATATCTACTTCGTGTTGATTCTATAACCTTACAATCACTTGTTAACAAAAAAACGTTTGCAAATTTTAGCGGGAAATAAGTATGCATTTATTGTACATTTCCACATACATCATTTTACTCAATGATATATATTTTTAGTTTTTATAATTATAAAAACTAATTAATAAACATGAACTTTATAATTCTAAAATTAGTAATTAACTTGTATAATTATTCTGACTAATAGAAATCTTGTTAAATTGTTTTATAGGAACAAATTTTGACAGAGTTCAAAAACCAACAGTCATCATAGCGACATTAAATAATCATTCTCTTGAATCAAAAAAAATTCAGCCAGAGAGTAGTCCACAATATGAAACTGATTTAGTATGGGAAACAGATAAAAATGCTTTGAGAAAGTAAATTATATACTTTATTCTCTACACTTTATGAAAGTTTAAATTCAACAATTAATATTACTAGTTTGGATTTATAATTTTATTATTTATTTTAGAATGAGGTGTAACCAAACACCTATTAAAGTTGAATGTTATGCAGTTAATGATAATGGAAGTAGAGAAAAACTTGGTTATATTTTACTGAGTGTGAGATGTGCTCAAATAATTCATCGAGGTGAAGAATCAAAAATAAAAACAAATTGGCACAATATTTTAGGAGTGAGAAATGAATTTAATAACTGCAAACCAAGACTATTACTCTACTTGATTATTAAAGAAAGAGAGAGTAAAACTATTAATACAGCATTAAAGGTATAGATTTTTATAATAATATATTTCAAGCTAAAATACAATATGTAACTATTTAATTGACATTAAAGCATTATTTACAATTTTTCTTTATCTCTAAAAGTTATATTTAATAAAATTTCAAGAATTAATTCAATAATAAGTGTAAAAGATTAATTTTATTGTCAATGTTTCTATTTGTATATTTAGAATGAAGGTTTACATCAATTTACCACCATATCTCCAAATATTATACCCTGTTGGTCACAAGAAGAAAATTTAATACAATTAGGTCCATTAGAAACTTGCAATGATATATTTCTTTTATACATCACTGCTCACACTGTGACAAATTTACATCAATTAATGCAAGAATTTAAAGAAAATGGGTATAGTAATAACTTTAACTTAGTTTATAATATTTTAAACACTACTATCAGGCTCAAACCGTTCACTTTAGAATCAGACAACATTCACTTAAATGAAAGAATGTGTATAAAACTGAGATCTTCTTTATCGGTACTTATGAGTTATTTCAATACAAAATCACATTTTTTTGTAAAACTCAAAACAAGTAATGTGACATTAAGTCAAGCTGAAATAAACTTAAAATCATTAATAAGCACACATTCAACACAAGAATTTAAACAAATAAACAAAAATTCAATATCAGTCACTGATCATTACTGTATATTAAAAAATATACAATCGCAAGAAAGTAAAGGTAACTATTTTAATTTATCTACAAAAAATATAAACTAATACAAACAAAATTTATAATTTTTGTATTACTTTAACAATTAATTTTTTAGGAGATGAAATTCATAAAGGGCCTGGAATAAAATTAAATATTAAATTACAGTATATAGATTCAAAAGAAATTTTAAATGAAAAAAATTCTTATTTTCATTGTTCTCCAAGACTACAATCAACTCAAAGTAATGTCAACCCATTATTAATTGAACATGACTGTTCAGAAGGATTAACTATTTCTAACGTGAGTAATAATATTATAAACATTTTATGATTGAAATTTTATTAATTTTAATTATTTGAATAT
The DNA here is from genome assembly GCA_036365515.1 of Torymus aiolomorphi. Taxonomy (NCBI): domain Eukaryota; kingdom Metazoa; phylum Arthropoda; class Insecta; order Hymenoptera; family Torymidae; genus Torymus; species Torymus aiolomorphi. Next base: position 145,938,340 of record CM070876.1, read on the forward strand.
TAGAAATACTTAGCTTTAAATCAGTATAGCATTGAAAAAGGAGACAAATATGACACTAAAATGCTATCTACTTTACCTTGGGAAAAAGTTGTTCATTTTAATAATGGTCCTCAAATCCATAAAACGAAATCATCCATAAAAAATTCATCCCATCAAGATAAAGAAAGTAACACTGAATCAATTGTTGCTCATAGGAGTTATTGTTTAAGTATTGAGTTAAATGCAATTAAATTTTTTGATTCTAAACCTGATGTTAAAAATGTTGAATTTAGGTACAGTAAAATAATTGTAATATGGAATATTTTTCTAATTAATTAAGATATGCTTGTTCACTTGTAGATTTTATCATCCACAAGGAGAAATAATAACAGCTGTTTGTAATAAAATATCCATTGAAGAAGGAGAAATAGTTAAACTTCAAGATGTGAAATGCAAACTACACTTTATTTCAACTTCTGATACAATTGAAAAGTTATTAGAAACTTTTGCACCAAAAATTAATGTGTGTGATGCAACTGCTACTGAAAGAAAGTGTATTGCTCAAATTCATCTTGATATGAAACAATTGTTTTGCAACAAAAAGGTTTGATATAGATATTTAAAATTTAAAAGATATTTTAAAAAATATGGCATTCATAAGGTATAAAATTATAGCTTGAATATCAGTATAAAAGTCCATTAATCGATTGTCACAGTGGTAAGGAAATTGGGGAAATAGAGATTGCTTTAGTTCTTGATGACCACACAATGTCTACATTAAATAAAATTAAAGAAGGTAATTCTGGTAATTATTTTGTAATTAATAATATTTCAATAATTTTTATATGAAGTACCAATGCAATTTTCTTTTTTAACATTTAATTTATAGGTACTATAACATTAGATAATAGTTTAGCCTATAAAATTGTAGATGAACTTGAAACTTGGAAAGAAAGACAGAAAGAAATGTTCAAAGAAGAGGTAAATCTATGCATAATTTGATATTGTGAAACTATTTAATCGCTTTCGTTAATTACAAAATTTTACGTAGTTGCGAAAAAAAGAACAGGCACATTTAACGTTATTAAATGAAGAATGGCAACGTCGCCGTCAATGTTTGGAATCAAAATTAGCTTGCAGTGTTCAACAATGTAAAATTCTAGCCAATGATTTGAATAAGACCACTGAAAATTTGCGTGCACGAAAAATACAGAGCTTGGAAAAAGAAACAAAATTAATTCAAGCAAATGAAGAATTACAATGGAAATATGATCGCAAATTACATCAACTTCAAGAGACACTACAGAAAATGCAAGAGGAATTTTCAATAAAAGTCAGTAAATAAAAAGAATATACTTAAAAATTATTAAAGATATTTTGAAGACTCTAATAGCGAGTCGGGCTGACACTTTCAATGTGATGCAACCCATATGCAAGTCGTAAATTAATTACTAAAAAAATTTTCTTATTTTTATGACGCGGTAAAACTTGTAAATGATAATAGTACTTTTTGACACGCCGTGCGTAAAGTACTACTTTTACGCACGCTTAGGTTTTCAAGCATGTGCTAAAATAGCACTTTATGCGCGTTGTATAAAAAAATAATGTTCGATACTCGTGATAAAAATGATTCTGACAATCATTTTTATCGCTTGTATTGAACTAGTACTTTGCGATACTAGCGTGATAAAAATGATTGTGGTAGGAGAGTGAGTTTGTCGCCCGAGCGAAGCGACAGCGATAATCACAATCGTATCAGAATTATTTTTATTACGAGTATCGAACATTATTTTTTGACACAACGCGCGTAAAGTGCTATTTTAGCGCACGCTTGAAAACAGGTCGGACTAGATATATCGAAAAGCTGATAGTTAAAAGCCTTAGGGACTGTCTCCATAACTGTGCCTGTGCCTAGGCTTACGAACTCTGACTCAACTCTGACTCAACTCTGAGCCAATATGAGCATTCAGAGCCAAGCCTCCAGCTTGGAAGCTTGACTCTGATTGGTTCAAAGTTGAGTCAGAGTTCGTAAGCCTAGGCACAGGTATACAGTTATGGAGACAGTCCCTCACCCTTCAGAAAATTAAAAGTAGAACACGTGTGGCTCATATTAGCAGAAGCACGCTCATCACACAGGATTTAAAACAGAAAGCGTGTTTAACAGAATACGAAAAATCATAAATATATTTACAGAATAAATTAATTATATACTGTCACAATTGTAGAAAACACATAGTACGAAAGGCGGATTTAAAGAAAATGAATGAAACGAATGTCACAAATACAGAAAATGCTATACATAACAGGTTTGATACTGATAATGTATAAGGTTTTTCTATTTCCCTATCCTACGCAATAAACTTGTTAATGATACTGTATACAACAATGTCAATATGAAATATTATTTTAAATCTTGGGATCTGTATTCCGTTGAATAGAATAAATCTTAAAATCCTACAGAATGAGAAAATCATGATTTAAAAAAATTTTATTTAACTGTCGAACCATTCGATGTCATAAATTGCGGAAAACCATATAAGCAGCATGAGTCGTATTTGACTCATGCCGGCTTAGCAGAAAAAAATTCATGAAACGTATTTGACTCATGCCGTAGCGAACCTGTTAATATAGAAAAAACTATGGTTACTTCTATATGTACGGCATTCGTCTTATGTATTTTCTATAAATTCACCTTTCGTACTATGTGTTTACTACAATTGCGGCAGTATCAAATTAGTTTATTCTGTAGATATATTTATGTATATTTGGCATTCTGTTAATCGTGCTTTCTGTTTTAAATCCTGTATGATAAGTGTGCTTCTACTACGCTTCTACTATGTAATACGTGTGTTTTATTTTTAATTTTTTGAAGGATAAGGCATCTTACTATCAGCCTTTAGATATATCTAGTCCCACCCTTGAAAACCTAAACGTGCGAAAAAATAGTATCTTATGCATGGAGTGTCAAAAATATCATTACTGTTAATTAACGTATTTCTAGAAATCTTAAAAAAGTTAAGCAACAGTCTAATTTAGTATACTATTAAAATTTTTACTTAACCATTTTAAAATTAATCAAAATCTTCTTCTATATTAGCTGTACTAAAAGGTTGTGGCACTAACAGTCCTACTGTCACAATTATACATAAATAACTCCCAGTTTTTAATGTACAATATACTAAGAACAGGTGGTTTTATAAAAAAGAAAAACTAAATAATTTACTAGGACTATTGGTTGCTTCTTCACACAAAAATTATTAAATTTCTATTGAATTATTACATCTTTACGTAATTTTATTTACTCATTTTTCAGCTTATGACTTTAGAAGAACAAAATCAAAATCTTATGTCTCAAATTGAATCTTTAAATAAAAAAAAACATGAGTTAGAAAGAATTAAAACTGACCAAGCTGAAAAGTTAGAAGTTTATAATAAAGCTTCTTTAACCCAAGATCAGACAGCTTCTGTGTTGCAACAACTAAAGAATCTCGAAGAAAAATTGGATAATGCTCAAAAAAGTAAATCTTTTTTTAAAGAAGAATGGGGTAAAGCTGTAAAGGAAATCCATAGAATAAAAATGGAAAATCAACAAGCTTTACAATCACAAATAAAAAGCAGTAAAGAAGAATTGAACAATTTAGAGTAATACAGATAAAATGTTTTTCTTCTTGTTACATATATTCCACAAAATATAAACTAATTTATCATACAATAAATATTGTTACAGTTTAGAAGAAATATTACATGCCGATTCGGCAGCTTTAACTTATGATCAGATTGCTTTGAATGAAATACAACGAGAGATTGATATTATGAATCCTGATACAACATTGCAATATGTTAAAGCAGATGCAAGTGAACAATTATTTGCTCCACAATCTGATTTAAGTTTTAAATTTGATCATAATTTTCTTAAATCAGATATATTAACAAATTCCAGTGCGAGTGAAAGAAAGTTAAATATTCTTATAGAAGAACGTGATGCTCTTTTGAAAACAGGACGTTACACAAGTAATGATGATATTATAATCAAATTGAATACAGAAATCAAATCAGTACTGATAAATAGTTGATATTGATTTCGATAAAAAGACTGATGTTTAAATAATGTAGACGTTTTTATATTGATGAATTGTACATATATACATTGTTGATTTTTAAATTACATTTGTGTACATATGTGAATGAATTTACAATTGTGTTTTTGAGTGTATTAATTTACTTGGAGTAACTTATTACTTTACATATTTATAGATGGTTTTATTAAATTTTATAGAAGTATGGGAGAACATTTAATGGTGCTTCATAATCCAACCATACTGGACCAGCATATTCTTTATTGCTGTTTCCATCTCTCCACTTTCCCGCTGGAAGATAAACGTCGCGAGATGTAGCACCTTCCTCAATGACAGGAGCTACCAAAATTTCTTCTCCAAGAAGGTATTCTAAATTATAAAAAACATTGGTGATATAAAATTATTGATTGATTTTGAGAGCGACCTTAAATTGGGAATTAATATTATTGACAAAAAAAAAAAAATCTTACCGTCATTAATTTTGTGAGCCTCCAAATTTGAAGGTTCCACCCACCAAATGGGTGGATTTATAGGTGCTCCTGTTTCCACAGCCTTTTTCATAAGTTTCATTATTATTGGTGATATTTTAGCATGCAAGTCCGTAAAAGTTTTACTGATTGTAACTACCTGAAATATGAATTATCAACATTAAGAAGATTACAAGACTTTTAAATATATGGTTTCGTAGATATATACTTCTTCGTCTTTAAAATCCCAAGGAACAAATGAATATTGCAGTGATGGCATGAAAACATTTGCTTGTAACCACCTTATGAACATTTCTTTTGGTGGAAGTTCAGTTTCATTAAATGAATTATTAACATAACCATTTCCACCTATCATATCAGGTAAAACAAAGACATAGCCATTTAAGTTCATTTGAAGCAAAGTTGTAATAAGAGTAGGAAGTCCATTGTCCCAGGTCCACCTGGTGTCTTTGTCAAGCATTCGAATGAAAATGGGAAGATGTTGAGTTCTCCAGCCAACTCGAGCTTCAATATTGTCATCAAAATGTTTAGCCAAATTGCTTGTATAGTTTAAAGTGTAAATGGCAGGTTGCAGATCTTGGGGTCCTGTCAAATCTGGTATTTGTGGCAACCATGAACTTTCACCAGCATCAAATTTGAAACTATCAATGCCCAATTCTTGGAGTTTTTTCAAACGACTTATCCACCAGTCAACTGCTTTTTGGTTTGTAAAATCAATGGCAGCTGCATCTACACCTAAAAAATCAATTGTTTAATTATTATTTTTGAATACAACAATCACTTAAACTTTCACCATACCCTGGTCGAAAGTACCACTTTCGCTCCTGGCTCAGAAACGCCAATCTGATATTTTCGGCCCAGGTATGGTTAAAAATTGTATACGCAACACAGGGATAAAGACGGCCACCCCAGAGCACATTTACACGTACTCTGGACTGGCCAAGTCTTTACCTAGTTGCGTAATATACTATATTTTAATGAATGCAAACTTTCTTATGATGAATCACATAATAAAATTTACCTTGCCACCAAGACATGTGTACTTCTCCTTTTAGATTTCTGACAAGATAATTGTTTTGAAGAGCAAAATCGTAAGCTTGACCATCATTACAATTTTTATTGATAAATGGATGAATCCACAATGTAACGCGGAAATTATCTTTTTTTAAATCGGAAATAAGTGATTTTATATCTGGAAATTTCTTTGTATCAAAATTAGCTGACCCATAACATGTTTCCCAATTATCATCTATTTCAATTTGACTGTTCTTAAAACCATTAGTCTTGATTTCTTTGGCAAAATCTCTTACAACCTGATCATTGACATTCACTTTATATCTAGCCCATGTAGACCAAATTGGATCTGTCACCATCCTTTCATTTGGGTGTCCAGTGGGCTTACTAAAGTGTCTTTTAATGACATTTTCATGAGCTGTTCTTGGATCAGAAAAAACTCCAATCTCATAATTTAAAGTTATTTGGCTTCTTGTCCTATAAGGAGATTTGTTCTTTGCAATCAAGCATAAGTGTTTGTCTTTGTAATTATTCTGATCTATAAACAGAGGATCTTTTTCATTGACAAAAATGTAGATTCCTTTGCTTGATAGCCAATACCTCTCTGCAATTGCCATGTTTTTAGGATGTGTTGGTATATATGCTTCCTCTTCATAGTACATATTTTGGATGGGCCAGTGTTGATATCGAAGCTGAGGTCCACCAAACCATTCTGTTTTGTCGGATGACAGCAAATAGCAGTCTGTTATTTGGGCTTCTGGATCATTGACAAATCGTGTTATGTATATAATTTCACTGTCAGGATCTGCCTTTATTTTCGTGTGCGTTATATTGCCAGACATAATACATGTCGTGAGCAATTCACAGTCTTGCTCTATATTGAGAGGATCCTGATTTGTTGCTTTTGGAATTTTGGTAAATAAAGCATTTTCTGTGTTTGCTCCATCTATAAAATATTAAAAGTTTTCATTTGCATTTAATTAATATTCGCAATCCTTGCAACTAACAAAATTTAGCTTTCACAATTTTTTTATATTTTTAAAAGATAAAATTTAATGTATGACCGGTCCTAACCATTTTTCCAATATTACTTTTTAAATGATAGCGTATTAAAAAAATGTTTATCAAAATTTTAACGAAAAATGGTTTTTAATGATAATTTTTTTCTTATAGAAAACAGTCGAAAACTCCGATATACATAATAAAAATTATATCCATCATTTTTAAAAGTTTGTATGCCACCTATCGCAAATTTATAATATTTATGTTTGAAAAAAAATAAATAAATTTCTTATTAAAAAAGTGAAAATGAAACAATACGTAAGATCAATTGTATTGTAGTCTGGTATTCGCACTTCGAAGCGGAAAAAGTGTTGGAAAATGACGCATACATGAGGAAGCTGAAGGTCTACTGTATGCAGTAGGTATAGCTGATTGGTGTAAGTATACATTTTCTATGAAAAATCTGTTACTTAAACTTTAAACACGTTTTTCTCGAAACGACATTTTTTTGATTGGCCATGATAATTTAAAAAAATCTATCGAACCAATTGCGCTGAAATTTGAATATGTTATTCTACATACTAATAGCTCTGGCCGGTGCCAAAATTACTCATTTACAACAATTTTTTCTTATTTTTTTGGTCCGATTTTCAACGTTTTTCAATGAAAAAAAAACACGGTTTTTTCGTTTTTCTTTTCTTTAAAGTCCGACATTTTGTTGTTTATTGATAAAATTGTTTAAATCTGGCACGGGCTAGAGCGACAAGCCTACTGAACAATAATCACTTTGAATTTTTTGTTTCAGACTTCTACAAATGCTGTAATCACCATGGCCAGCCACCTACCTTTTTTTCGAGGCGTCCACTTTGGCTACGAAAAACATTAACAAATTATTGTAAACTTAAAAAAAAATTGTTTGTACAATTTAAGGTGCCAATAATAAGTAACATGTAAAAAGTCCAAAATGATTTTATTTTATTTTCTTGAAAAAAAAAATCATGAAATTAGGCTCGAAAACAGGGCATCACACCAGACTACACCTTTAATACTTAAACGGCACTTACCATTCTTTCGAATTTTAAGAACGATTTTGTTGCTTTTTGTTTCAATGTCAAGGTAACCAGTTTTGAACTTCTTGATCACAGCATTAGCTGCATCCTTCCTTTCGCACCCATGAGTTTGTGATGCTAATAATACTAACAGTGCTTAAAATAAAAATTAGAAATTAGTAACGATATTAATTAAATGAAGTAACTGAAAAATATAAATCTGTAATGTACTTTAATAGAATTATTACTACTGTTTTAGTATAAGCGGTATTTATATTTAATTTAGTTAATCAAAAAAGAATAATGAACAATAAATAAGCACGTTTCGTAAAATATACTTTATTATTTTTATTATTTACTTGTAAAAGATTATTATTATATTGCTTGGTGAACGTAAAGATCGAAGGGATTAACTTTACTTAACATAGTAGTATTTTATATTCTAAATTTCAATTATACGTGCAATTTTTTGCAATTTTTACAGTGTATAAGTTGGTAAATTATTTATTAAAGTTAATTTATAATTTAATTTTTCGTTGTTTGTAAGTATTCTAAGTAACATCGGTATTTTTCAATAAATTAATTAAATATTGCGTAAATAAATTCAATACGATTCAATACCTGAATCGGTCAAACACCTTTTAAAATATGAAAAAAATTGTTTATAGTTACACATATCGGTTAAAATAAAATTGAAAAAACTTTTCTTTGATGAGAACTTTGATACCACTACACAATCCATATACATTCGAAAAACACAATCGCTTGCTACTAGGACGTCCTGTGCTTTTGATACGAAACATGAAAAGCGTTACTTCCCTCTTAGCAATAGGCAAATTCACTAAAATATAGCACTGGTGCAGTTCCATTCAAAGTTAATGTACTCGATCGACCGTTACCCACGTAAATCTATAGGAGTACGAAAACGCAAATTGAGATAATCTCTTACCACATAGTAAAAGCCACTTCATTTCGCTGCTAGCGAGTATCACTGTAGATCCCCAGTCAGACCGTAATGATTTTATACACCGTCGCGATACCTTTTACCCAGTCACTATCAGTTTTCGATAACGCTCGGGTAAGCTAGCCTCTGATACAAAGCGCGCTGATAAAAGACGACACGACTGTACTTAATCAAAACGATTATCCGTTTTTTTAAATTGACGTTCTCGCTCTCTTTCTCTTTCACTCTTGTTCTCTTACTCGCTTGTTATAAATCTTGTTTATAAGCGGCCACCCAGAGGAGACAACTTTTTTTAAAAAATTTACCGCGTCAGCGTAATTCTGCAAAGTTTACAATAGTTACGAGGAAAATCACACTTTCTTTTCTATTCCGTTAACACGCGGTGTGCGAGTGTTAATGTGTTTTTCACTCCCTGTATTCTATCGCACATTTCTGCATACTTGTAAACACTGTGCATCGAGAAGCGACAAAATTCGTATCGAAGATGATAACGCGAATCCCGCTTCCAGCGGATTGTGCTTGCTGGTTCTCAGTATAAGCACGAAAAATCCGTAGAAATCCACGTAGAATAATAATTGCACTAATTGCACTAATTGCACCAATGTATAGTTGCTGACAATGATTTATGTACATACATGAGCCACAATAGTTTGCGTAATAGAATAGCAGATTAACTACCGTTTCGAAAATATTTATATTCTTACACGTAATCGCAATTGCTCTTAGCTGTAGGCTTTTCATTTAAATCAGATGTGTTGATAACTTTTGTAGAGGAAATTAATTTGTAAAGCCGTTTCGTGTAATTTATATTGGGCTTAATTGTTTCGAGTTAAATTGGATAAGTGACCGTGAGAATTCAAAGAAAAGCTAATTTATTATTTTTATCGAAAATCTATATATTATTACGGAGAAAACTTTTATTTGCTTATAGTGCTCCTTAAAATTTTATTGAAATTATATTAAAAATTTATTAAAGTATATTATATGTAATAAATTCTTAATATTTTTCCTACAATAATGCAGTATAAATTGGTGTGTGCTAGCGGTAGCGGAGAACATGGAGAGGAAAAGGAAATATTTATTTGGTGAATAATAAAACGAGCAGCGCATAATTTAAATAAGAAAAAAGGACGTGTTGTGAACGACAGAGTCGAGTAAAAAACAAGAAATGAATAATAAAACAATATGAAAAATAATATAAGAATTATAAAATAATAAAAAAAATTAAAACAATCTAAAATAATATAAAATAATATGTTCGAAACAAATAGATTCGCGTGTAATATTAGTATGTAAAATTGTAAACAATAGTAAGCCACGCTCCGCTCTTTAATCATTTCTGAATGATTTTTCTGTAACCCCTACCTGAAATTGCACAAGGAAGACAATGAGCCCTACTCCGTTAAAATCGGATCAAAACTAAAAATTTCCTCAGAAAGTTATAGTGACTTTCCTTTGACGAGAAATATTTGCGCTTTAAACATACCAAAGATTTTAATGTTCAAACTTATATTTAAGATCGGAACAAACGAGATAGGGCGCGATACTGTTCTAATCAATTATTGACACATTCAACCCACATATTTACATGATGGTAGGACCAGGTTATACATTTTCTGCTTCGTGGAAACTCGCAAAAGTATGAAGTTATGTTGTTATGCCGGGAACTGTGGACTTATCTAATATTGCTGTTCTCTTATTTTTGAAGCATATACTTTAATTTAATTATAAATCGGATCAATAAATTACAAAACTAACAATTTATGAAATAAACTGATAAATAAACATTAGCCTATATTTTATTATTAAAATTATATGAAATTATTATACATTATGTTAACAATATTTCCGTAGAAAGTAAAATAACTTAAATATAGTTTTTTATAAACTTTAACAGCTTTAAAAATTACTGTTTTATGTACTTCAATATTAACTTAAAGTAATGTTATTAGGTAACTTTTTTACCTAAAATTGTGCGTGATGTCAATACAACAAATACTATAGAACGTAAATAAGTGATACTCATTAGTTTGTTTCATCGTACTTGAATATTCGGTAAATTAATAAGCATTTTTTTAAGGTTTGTAAAATTAGAAATTTTATCTAGTTATTTTACACCCAGAGTCCTTCACACATAGTTTTTTGAACGTTAACATACCTAAAAGATGTTATAAACGTTCAAAAGATTATGTGAGACGGTCTTCAATTAGGAGAAATAAAAAAAAATAAAATTACAACTACAATAAACCATCAAGTGATGGACTGATGTTGTTATGCCGCGCACAAAATCTGAAAATGGGCTTATATTGTTACGTTTTGGGTGTATCCTAACTTTAGGGCGATATTTTAAAAATGTCAAAAGTAGTCTGACATTTTTAAATGAAAACAACCTATTTGAAGATATGAAATCTAAGGTTTCTCCAAGTATCAAAAAAATGGACTTATGTAATTATGCCTCAAAGCCACAGATATTCATTTTGATACTAAAAAAAGTCGTTTTCAGCCGGTGAGCGTCCAATTCAAATCGTTTTAACTGACTTATCACCCTAGAAAGTTTGAATACATAGCCATCAAAGTTTGGACGAGTCTGTCTCTCTTCCCCCCTCTCTCCTCTACCCCCTCTCTCTCTCTCTCTCTCTCTCTCTCTCTCTGTATCATGGCTCGTTAAATTATTGTTAATTTATCTCACCTCAACAACATCATCGTAATTGGTGACTTGATCAACTCCTACGACTCAATTTATCTAGTGCTGTTGACTGCACGGATAACTTCGTAATACTTAACACATCCAACAGCTGTCCAGGTATTACAATTTTGTTGGCTAATTTTTCCAAAGATCTCTCTTGGACAGTACTCGGCGTCGGCGTAAGTAGTGACCATTTTCCCATGAGAGTTATCCTATAGACCTAATTAAGAACTTAAAATCAACTCACAGCTAGGGAAGCCTACTAATACCTAAAGTCAATTGGGCAAAATTCTGTGAGTACATAATCAATAACTGAGAAAGTTTTAATGAGTATTTCACAAGTGTTGACTCCGTTTTTAACTCTTTCTCTGATTCAGGCGATAAGACTTCTTCCCGCAACCCTTAACATCCCCAACAAAAAGAAGCCTTAAAGTGTGGTGGAACGATGAGTCCACCAAACTCGTGGATGAAAGGAGGGACTGTTACAGGAATTTTAGATCTAATCCCTCTCTTGATAACATTCTTTTGGCCAAAATCTTATACATTATTATTTATCTTCTAATAAAACTTTACAAAAAATTAAATGTGAGAATTTCAAGGGCATTGTCGGCTCTCTAAATCTCAACCAATCCATGATAGAAAACTTTCATACAATTAAAAAATTTTAAAACATGCATTACAATCCGCATACACATTCTACAGACTCCACTTTCCGGAAGATAATCTCCAACTCGGATTTGGGTAACGGTTCTCATTTTCTGAAAAAACCCATCACTATTCAGAAATTTATTACATCCTTGTTATTTAAGTAAACCTAAATCAGCTCTAGACTTCGTCAGCATTCCATACATTATTTTAAGGAATCTCCCGCATTCGATTTTAATCTTGCCGTATACGCGATGGCTAATTAGAATGAAATAAATTTAATTGAGCTTGATCGCTTATAGACTGTAGCAGAGATCAATAGTCTAAATCTTGCTACTTAATTTAAAGGTGGAAAGGATAGTAATAAATGAACAAAAACCAGTAAATTCCATTGAAAATAATAAGCATGATTTCATTACTTGTGTGTGTATATTACAACTGTAATTGTGGAAAATTAAAAAACAATATATATACACTTAAGACTAAAAAAAAATCGCTGCTAACTGCTTTAGCAGAATGCTTTCTCAAAGAGAATTGATAAATTATATCAAATAATTTTTTTTATATCACTCTAACCTCAAAATCACAACTTTGGTATGATTTTTCGGCTCTCGTGGTATAAAATACCGTTCGAAACGAGTGCGGAAGTTGATTATTTACTTTATGTGACTTTTCGCACTCGCTTCGCTCGTGCGAAAAACGTCACATGAAGTAAATCATCACCTTCCGCACCAGTGTCGAAATGTACTATAAATGTACATTTATATTAAAATTTCATTCTTTCTGTATATCTAATTTTCCATAAATACAATTATTCAAAATGATCAAGAAAATTATATTTAAAATAGTTATGTAGTAATTATATATTAAATTTCAAATTAAAAAGTTTAAGGTATTATCACGTGCTATTTATTGAATTTATAAATTAATTGCATTTCTTCCAAATTTCTTCGGCGTTTTCTTCGAGAACCTGATAACTTGGTGTTTGCTTCAAAACCCCGCCAACTCAGCGAAGACTTCGAAAATCCACCAACTCATAGAGTGGTTTCAAAAACTATATAACGATTAAACCATATAACTTAATTAACCATATAACGGCGCCGGAAAGCGGCAACTTCATTTCGCGCAGCGGCCGGGAAGTTGGCGCTTTCCGGCCGGAGGGCAGAAAAATAATATAGACACCTTGGCCAGTAAAAAAGAAAACCTCAGATCACATGTTTGTCAACCTCGGCTTCGCCTCGGCCGACAATTACATTTGATCTGAGACACTTCTTATTTTACTGGCATAGGTATGTAATATACTATTTCGATTTTTCCATATTTTTCTTTATTTTTTTAACCGACTTAATAATATCCGATCGGGCCAAAAAAAAATATGAGTAGATAGGAAATTTCAAGACCTTTCAGAAAATGGCCCTAATTCCCACCGATATCCAAATCCAGAGCCGAAAAAAATTATTTTCGATTTTTCGATATTTTTCTTTATTTTTTTTAAACGACTTAATGTTATCCGATCAGGCCGACAAAAATATAGACTGATAGGTAATTTCAAAGCCTTTCAGAAAATGGGCCTACTTCCCACCGATATCCAAATTCGGCGACGAAGAAAAAAAATTTCGATTTTTCGATATTTTGCTTTATTTTTTTTAACCGACTTAATATTATCCGATCAACTATATAATTGAACTTGCACAACTTCAAAAGAAGCTTTAAATACCTGCCAAAGATAAACTTGATATCTCCGGGCAGTTTCGAGTTATGCTGCGGACAAATTTATAAGACACACACGCACACGCGCACGCACACACACACACACACACACACACACACACACAGATATTTTCTAGAAAATGCATATCTCGACTCAGGGAGCTCAGAAATATCGAAAATCATCGAAATCTCGAGGTCGAAAAATTTCACCGATACCATGCTTTCTCTTTGAGAAAGCAAAACTAACAAGAAGCGTGTCAGGCGTGTCTTATTAAAAGGTGAAATATAACATCAATTTTATGAATACTTAAACGGCACTTACCATTCTTTCGAATTTTAAGAACGATTTTGTTGCTTTTGGTTTCAATGTCAAGGTAACCAATTTTGAACTTCTTGGTCACAGCATTAGCTGCAGTCTTACTGTCGCACCCATGAGTTTCTGATGCTAATAATACTAACAGTGCTTAAAATAAAAATTAGAAATTAGTAACGATATTAATTAAATGCAGTAACTGAAAAATATAAATCTGTAATATATTCTTATAGAATTATTAGTACTGTTTTAATTTAAACGATTCTTGTATTCAATTCATATTGAAAAAACGTTTCTCTGCTGAGAACTTTGCTAGTAGGACGTCCTGTGCATTTAATACGAAACATGAAAATGCAAATTTTATTGAGATAATCTCTTACCACAAAGTAAAAGCAACTTCATTTCGCTGCTAGCGTTTATCCCCAGTCAGTCCGAGATCATTTTATACACCATCTCGATACCTTTTTCTGTCACTATCTGTTTTCAATAGCGCTCAAGTATAATAAAAAATTTGTGCATGAAATTTCATGCAAATGTACTGGAAGCAAAAATTATGAACGGGCTTGAAATTTAAGGTACACATCCCTGGTAAAAAATAAACCAACTCGGATGGCTTATCTACTAACTATTGGCCAATAATTTAGTCCAACGAATAAGAAAAATATTGACCAACGGTTAACCAACGGTTGGTGGACTATCAATCAATAATAAAACATTGAGTAACTCATAAAACAATAATAGAAATTAATAAGAAATATAGATATGTAAAAAGATTTTGATACATAAACAATAATAAAAATTATTGTAATGCATTAAAAAAATATTTGAATGAAGTTGGGAGTAAATTTATTTGAAGGTTAAGTAGACGGCGTAGCGCGTGGGCTATGCTCCGAAATTACTGTCCGCATCCCGCTTTCCGCAAGACAAGCACACATGCATATAAATACGCACATATTACATAGACACGAGTGCGATCGCAGGTTCATATGTTACGTATAGGTAAAAGTATTTAACTGCGCAGACTCATACGAGTCACGTGACGGGATTGCCGGGATCGCGTGGTTTTGCTTCACTGTGAAGGTCAGATGGTAACGGAACACCGTGTAGAAAACGGAGCAATACGAGTACGAAGAATTTATGTAGGATACTTTCAAATTTTAAATGTAGAATACCTTCGATGTAGGATTCTTTCAAATTTTAAATATAGGATACTTATAAATTAAAAAAAATGTAAGTATCCACCTGTACATGTCCTGACTTACGTCAAAAAGTCACGCACACTACACATTAACACGCCCTAACCTCAATTTGAACAAACAAAACTATACCCGTTACCGATTTAACCATATTTATCTGAAGAAAAATACTATTAATATGTGCGTTTTGATTATTCTATGAATAATACAAATTTTGAGAGTTTTATTTAAATAATAAGTTGTCTAAATGATTTTATTTAAGATTTTTAATATTAAGCATTCATTGACGAAGCGCAAGGGTGATTCCGTGACGAAATAAGCGGTATTTATCGCTAACTGTTGGTTAAACGGTTGGCCAAATCCTTGCGATTTGGCGAACGGATGGCGTACGGTTGGTTACAATTTCTACCAGGGGTTGATTAAATTTAATGCAAATTTACATGAAATTTTATTCATTAGAATTCCCGTTTAATTTTATACAAGCACTGAAATTTCAATCCAATGCATGAAATTTAAGTTAAACGTAGTTAAAATTAATTCATTAACTAATTAATAAATAAATGAATAATTAATTATTTATTTATTAATTTTAAATTTGTTGCAAGTGTATTTTAATTTAGAACAGATTAATTAATTATTAAAAATTTAATATTAATTATTATTATTTATTATTATTATTAATATAAAATTTAAATAAAAAAATTTTATTTAATAAATTTAAATAAAATTAATTATTATTTAATATAAAATTCAAGTATTTAAAAATTAATGTATTACGGAGATAAAAAAAAAGCATAAATTTTACACTTTGTTACATTATTAATAAATTTTAATATTATTAACAAAGAATATTAACAAAGAATATAGATGAATAGATACGCCACTAATATTTATAACAAATAATAGCTGAAAAAATACAAATAAAATTTTTGACCTAACGGGGATTCGAACCCTAGACGCTCAATTCGCACGCAAACACTCTAACCATTACGCTATACAATATACGTAATACGACGGAACTCTAAATTGCAATAAGTTTGAATGAATATTATTGCACGCGAACTTTAATTTTTATCCTTATGTTAATTAAATTTCATAAATGATACTTTAATTTTAATTTACACTCGTAATTTTCAATTAATACAGATATTTATCACGCAGACGGGCTACTGATAGAGTTTTCATTAAGACATTTTTTAAACCCAAATAGACGGGGGAAGCAAAATCCACGCAGAAACGTGGAGGTACGCAGATAGGCTATTCTAAAAGTATCAATAAAATAATTAAAGCCGTGATTCAGCCCTGATTCAGGCAACGCGCGGTTTATTGTCCAAATATGTGCTGCCCTTCGTAGTTTCTCGTTTAGGTCTCAGGGCGCATATAATACGTGTTCTAGGTGTTCGGGGCAGTCGACGACGGTGTCTAGGTGATGCGTACCGTAGTTTTTTTACCACTAGGTGTTGGAACGCATCGAATGCGTGATCTAGGTCTTTGGGTGATCGATGATGGAGTCTAGGTGGTGCTCTCTGTAGTTTTTTACATTAAGATCTCAGGGTGCAACTGATACGTGGTCCACGTATTCGGGGTAGCCGCTAACGATATCTAGGTGGTGCGCTCCGTAGTTCTTTGCCTCTAGATGTTGGAACGCATCGAATGCGTGGTCTAGGTCTTTGGGGTGACCGATGCTGGAGTCAAGGTGGTGCTCTCCGTAGTTTTTTGCATTTAAATGTAAGGGCGCATCTAATGGTAGGTCCAGGTCTTCAACTTAGCCGATGACGATGTCTAGGTGGTGCGCTCCGTAGTTTTTTGCATTTAGATGTCAGGGCGTATCTAATAGGAGATCCAGGTATTCGGGGTAGCCGATGACGATGTCTAGGTAGTGCACTCCGTAGTTTTTTGCATTTAGATGTCAGGGCACATCTAATATGAGGTTCAGGTGTTCGGGGTAGCCGATGACGATGTCTAGGTAATGCGCTCCGTAGTTTTTTGCATTTAGATGTTAGGGCGCATCTAATGGGAGGTCCAGGTCCTCAACTTAGCCGATGACGATGTCTAGGTGATGCACTCCGTAGTTGTTTGCATTTAGATGTCAGGGCGCATCTAATAGGAGGTCCAAGTGTCCGGGGTAGTCGATGATGATGTCCAAGTAGTAGCACTCCGTAGTGTTTTGTTACTAAGGGTTTGAATGCATCAAGAACATAGTGGACAATGAAAACTATGGTGTGCACAACCTAGACTCCATCATCGGCTACCCTGAACACCTGGAATTCCTATTAAATGCGCCCTGATATCTAAATGCAAAAAACTACGGAGCGCACTACCTAGACATCGTTATCGGTTACCCCGAACCCCCGGACCACCTATTAGATACGCCCTGACATCTAAATGAAAAAAACTACGGAGCGCACTACCTAGACATCGTCATCGGCTACCCCGAACGCCTGGACCTCCTATTAAATATGCGCTCTGACATCTAAATGCAAAAAACTATGGAGCGCACCACCTAGACATTGTCACCAGCTAAGTTGAAGACCTGGACCTCCTATTAGATGCGCCCTGGCATCTAAATGCGAAAAACTACGGTATTATTGGTATTAACCTGTCATTTTGGTGAACTATTCAACTTGGAATTGTTATAGTTCACATATATATAGGTCTGGCCGTTTTGTATGAAATATGGACGAACTCAGAAGTCAAGATTTTTACCAAAAATTATGATTTTTCTAAAACTTAAATCAAGTTTTTTACGAAGTTTAGAAAAATACCCACGTTTCTAGTAGAGTTTGGAGGTTATGAAAATAGATTTGAAAATTTTCTCTATTTTTCATCTAATCTACATTTAATTAGCTGTAAGTACAAATAAAAATCATCCAAATCGGTGGCTCCTGTGTGGAGTTATTTTATTTTGAAAAAAGAATCTGGGTTTAGTCCACTGTGCGGCGTTGCAGTCAACACTCAAAATTGAACGAGAAAAACAGGTCCCTGCTATCGTCGGTAATGGGGGGCCCCGCATCGCCTTAACATGATTTTTCATGGTCTTTTACAGCGATATTTATGAGGAACATGAAGTTTTTAATGCATGGTTTTGTAAATCTAATGCACGTGAGTTAAATTATTTATTTATTACGTGTAATAAAATTTCATGTAAATCTTATTGAATTCGATTTACCTTAACATTAATTTTCATGCTTCTGTGCTGCAATATTTACAGATGTTTACATTAAGATTTATAAACAATGCATTAATTTTAATTTACACTTGTAATTTAGTACATGTACATTGAATTTTATTTACCGATATATGAATATTTATGTAAATACATTAAATTTAACTTAAAAATTTACCTCAACTTTCATATTTTGTAAAGAAATTTACTTTTGGTTACAAATTCATTAAATTTAATGCACAATTGTAACTTAAAAGTACATTAAATTTACGGTCATTTTTTACAGTGTAGCCTCTGATACACGGCGCCTGATAAAAGACGACATGACTATATATACTTAATCAAAGCGATTATCCGTTTTTTTAAATTGACTCTCTCTCGTTTTTTTAAATTTCTCTCTCTCGCTCTCTTTCTCTTTCACTCTTGTTCTCTTACTCGCTTGTTTTATCTTGTTTAGCGGCCAGCCAGAGGAGACAAATTTTTTTAAAAAATTTACCGCGTCAACGTAATTCTGCAAAGTTTACGATAGTTACGAGGAAAATCGCACTTTCTTTTCTTTTCCATTTGCACGCGGTGTACGAGTGTTCGCGTATTTTTCACTCGCCGCATTCTATCGCGCATTTCTGCGTATTTATACACTCTACGTCGAGGAGCGAAATGATTCGCATCGAAGATGATAACGTATATGGGAGCGTCCAGCAGAAACGGGCCACCGAGCGCGCGCGGTGCTTTTTTTCGCGTAAAAGGCGCTCTGTTTAACTCGCTCATAATCGTATGCTGCGTCTTTGAAAAAAAAACCAAGGACCTATATCGATAGATTTTTTCCTGCTCTTTCCAATGGTGCCATTGTTTTTATTGCGAAACGCTTTCTTCCGGACGAAAACTCGAGTTGAATATTGAAAGCCATTTTTCTCAAAGTATATCATGTTTTTTTTCAAAATAAACTACACCATTGGAAAGTACAACTCTTAAGCTTCAAAACCCTATCTTGGAGAAGTTGGAGAAATAAAGGGTTTAAAAGTAACAACATGAAAAAGACAGCGCCGAGGGTCCGCGCGAGCCCCTCGCGCCCGTGCGTACGGCACGTTTAAGTGCACGCTCTATTCAATTCGCTAATAATCGTGTACCAAGTTTTTGTTATATAAATGAACAAAGTTCATTGTAATATTATACTAACTGTTACAACTAGATCCACAAAATTATGTCCACGCATTGGCATTGTAAGTTACAAAACATTTTATATTTACAAAAAAGAAAGGGCGAAATAGCACATCGCGTGTATTAATCCGCCCTTGAGCATAGCGTACAAAGTTCGGGCAGCCGCTGTCTTTTTGATCTTACTATTTTTGAACTTTTCATGTTTCAACTTAAAAATATAATATTTTATAGTTTAAGACTTGTACTTTTGAAGCATATAATTCATTTTGAAGAGAAGACTGATATTTTATTGAAAAAATAGAGTTTAAACATTCAAATGGAATTTTCAACTAGAAGGAAGCATTTCGGAATAAAAATAATAGCACCATTGGAAAGAGCAGGAAAAATCTATCGATATATGTCCTTAGTTCTTTTTTCAGAGACTTGGTACACGATTATTAGCGAATTGAATAGAGCGTGCACTTAAACGTGCCGTACGCACGGGCGCGAGGGGCTCGCACGGACCCTCGGCGCTGTCTTTTTCATGTTGTTACTTTTAAACCCTTTATTTCTCCAACTTCTCCAAGATAGGGTTTTGAAGCTTAAGAGTTGTATTTTCCAATGGTGTAGTTTATTTTGAAAAAAAACATGATATACTTTGAGAAAAATGGCTTTCAATATTCAACTCGAGTTTTCGTCCAGAAAAACGCGTTTCGCAATAAAAACAATGGCACCATTGGAAAGAGCAGAAAAAAATCTATCGATATAGGTCCTTGGTTTTTTTTTTCAAAGACGCAGCATACGATTATGAGCGAGTTAAACAGAGCGCCTTTTACGCGAAAAAAGGCACCGCGCGCGCTCGGTGGCCCGTTTCTGCTGGACGCTCCCATATATGTCCCGCATCCAGCGGTAGGCTAGGCGTAGGCTATGATTTCGTAGCCGATTGAGTGCCATTGCTCTATTCAAGGTTTTTATATGTATTTTTTCATCCTGATTACGAATTTTGGGGGTAGAAGTCTTGAAAGGGGTCAGATAAATTGTTATTAACAATTTAATTGTTTAAATCGTTATGTCTTTAATTCTTTGATAGATATCAAAATTTTGCTTTTGCAAAATTGTTGGTTTTCAATTCAGAAATATGCTCGATTTTGAATTTTTAAGAAAACTTAATTAGAAAAAAAGTTATAGCAAATTTAGTGCAAAAAAGTCCTGATGTAGCTTCGCGCGGCCACTCTTTCGCTTGTATCTCCGGTTCTAACGAAAATGTTTCAACTTTCATCCTCGCATTTTGAAGAGAGAATAATGTTCTATTAAGCCACTTCATAATTATTATCTATAATTTAGTTTACATAATTATTTAAACGTTTTTAATTAAACATTTCAGTAAAAAATGTCAATTTAATTTGTTTATAAGACTTTTTCACTATTTGCACTAATTTTCTCAAAATTTTTCTATTGCAAAGTTGTTTGTTTTTCATTTACAAATACGCTAGATTTTGAATTTTTAAGAAAATTTAATTAGAAAAAAAGGTATCGCAAATTGAGTGCAAAAAAGTCCCGTTGTAGCTAAGCGCAGCCACTCTTTCGCTTGTATCTCCGGTTCTAACGAAAATTTTTCAACTTTCAACCTCGCACTTTGAAGAGAGAATAATATTCTATGAAGCTACTTTATAATAATTATCTATAATTTAGTTTAAATAAATATTTCAGCGCTTCAACCGAGAAATTTCTGTAAAAAATGTCGATTTTATTTGTTAAATGAAATTAAAATATTTTAATAAAATCAATACACATATTTTACTAAGATTTTTTTAATAAAACTTCATAAAAATATGTAATTAAGAACTCTAAATTATATTAATTTAATCATTGTATTTATGAGCGCTGCGCCTGCGCATCGCATATAATGCAGTAATTCAAATTCAAACATATAAATAATATTTTAAATTTTACATTTGGCATATTTTGGTTTTGTTACATTCATTTTCAGATTAAACTTGAAATGTGGAAATACGTTGAAAAACGAATAATAGATTATTTGATAAAATATCAATGTCATTTTTATTTATGCGTGTACATCAAATAAATCAATATCATTTACTTGAAGTTTAAAATTGTGGCGCTTAATTTTTTTTATACAAAATTATAGATAATAATTATAAATTAATTTAATAATATTTTATGTTTAGCTGAAAATTAACAAATTTTTGCCAGAAGAAGTACTTTTTTGTACTCAATTTGCGATACCTTTTTTTCTAATTAAGTTTTCTTAAAAATTCAAAATCTAGCGTATTTGTAAATAAAAAACAAACAACTTTGCAATAGAAAAATTTTGAGAAAATTAGTGCAAATAGTGAAAAAAGTCTTATAAACAAATTAAATTGACATTTTTTACTGAAATTTTTAATTAAAAACGTTTAAATAATTATGTAAACTAAATTATAAATAATAATTATAAAGTAGCTTAATAGAATATTATTCTCTCTTCAAAATGTGAGGTTGAAAGTTGAAAAATGTTCGTTAGAACCGGAGATACAAGCGAAAGAGTGGCCATGCGAAGGTACATCAGGACTTTTTTGCACTAAATTTGCTATAACTTTTTTTCTAATTAAGTTTTTTTAAAAATTCAAAATCGAGCATATTTCTGAATTAAAAACCAACAATTTTGTAAAAGCAAAATTTTGATATCTATCAAAGAATTAAAGATATAACGATTTAAACAATTAAATTGTTAATAACAATTTATCTGACCACTTTCAAGACTTCTACCCTCAAAATTCGTAATCAGGACGAAAAAATATACGTATAAAAACCTTGAGTAGAGCAATGGCACTCAATCGGCTACGAAATCATAGCCTGCGCCTAGACTACGGGTTGCGCTTGCTGGTTCTCGTTAATCTCGAAAAATCCGAGTCTTCACGAAGAATAATAATTGCACTCGCATGTATGATATGCACTGACGATGATTTATTTACATACATGAGCCACAATAGTTGCGACTTTTTATAATAGAACAGTAGGTTAACTACCGTTTCGAAAATATTTATATTCTTATATGTAAGCGCACTTGTGTTTAGCGCTTAGCTGTGGGCTTTTCATTTGATACAGATATGTTGATAACCATTTTTCTAGGAAAACTTATTTTGTAAAGCCGTTTCGTATTTATATTGGGATTAATTGTTTCGAGTTAAATTGATATAGGATAATAGACCGCGAAAATTCAAAGAAAAGCTCATTTATTATTTTTATCGAAATATACGTGTACGAAAATCTATTTATTTTATACGGAGAAAACTTTTATTTATGTGCAGCGCACCTAATTATAGCTATGTAATAAATTATTAATATTTTTCCTACAATAATACAGTGTGTGTAATAAAAGATATTAATTTTTTAATTGCTTTCTACTCTTGATTTTAAAGTTATCTTTAAGCCACACATCAGTTGTCGATTATACAAATCAAAATAAGGCGATTAAATAGATCAGAATTGTCCGTTTATCTGAAATATATTAATTTTTCTCATTTTCTCGTGTTACTTATGAATATGAAAAAAAGTGTTATGATAGACCTCTTGCAGATAAAGTAAATTTAAAATTCTAGAAAATTCAGAAATTTTATAATTCAAAATATAATCAGATTGTTTAAGTGAACTTTTATCATGAAAGTGATTTTGAACAAGATTTATTCAAACAAATTGAAGAAAATGTAAACTATGTTTGTTATTAGAATACTGTTGAATTTAACGCAATTAAAAACAAACTTGTTTATGGAAATTCCGCATTTATCAAACTACGATTGTGAGCACAGGTCAAGACAACTAGTAACTAGCAGGCGTTAAAATCAGAGGAAAGAGATAGAGAAAATGCAGAGTTCAAATGTGTTTCAATAAATCAGCTAAAATTTATTATGTAAAAGATATACCTATCATAAATTAATGTAAAAATAGAATCGTAAGATTTTCCTACGAAAATTTTATATCATAAATACCTATCATAAATTAATGTAAAAATAGAATCGTATAAAAATAGAATCGTAATATTTTTCTTATTCGTTGTACGTATTAACTGTGGGTTTCAATAATGTTGAAATACTTCAGTGATAAGCTTCTAGAAATTATTAATGGAAACTTTACATAATATACTCGTATTAGTGACGATGCTTTCATAGAATTAAAATAGTAAACTTTAAGGTTCAACATATTATTTTAGTATCAAAATATATGTTTCATAGTCAAAATTATTTGAAAATTGCGAATTTTATAAACTAATGTTAGTAATATAAGCATTCAATAAGGTATTTCTACAATTTTAAATAAATATTACTGATCAAATTTCATATAATAGTTATAAAGCACAAACAATAGATGAAATTGATAGTGAATTATAAAATGACGGAATTGCATAATACTTATAAACATTGCTCTTTTAAGGTGACTTAAATTGGGGCTTTCAAAAAGATTTTCTGTAGAAATCTTGATCAACATCGTATTATATTACGTTCTTGACCACTGTAATATCGGTACTCACATAGAAGGGGCTAGCAATACTTGTTGATAATTCTGTTTATTTATTTTTCTTCGGCGTATTCATTAAGCTCCGCTAATCTTCTTTTTGCATTTAAAAGTTTAGAAAATGTATATTATTTTTTTTAAACTATAATATAAATTAATCTTTACACGGGTGATTTGAATCTGGTAAACTATTTGTATGCTATAACTATGCAGTGATTCATACTTGCCTTCGGAGCATTACCGCGCTCTTCGCTATAAAATATACTTTCAAAAATAACAGAATATATCATTTATCAAAAGCTATTATGAGTCATTAAAATTCACTTTACTTATCAGTACTACAGGTGACTATGTCAAGTTCATGCTTTTATTCGTATGTGATGCATAGTCAGTATCTATTATAGCTGTAAACATCCGTTTACATTCTTTTAAGATTAATGGTTTCGATATATTGATTGTGTAAAGTGGATATATTTGCTTACCTGGAACATAGAAAAAAACGTTATCTAATTGTGGAACGCTACAAAACAAGTTCTTTTATTTGTGCAATCGCACCAGGTTGCAAGTTTAAAAAAATATATTAAAATTCTCAGTTAATGAACCATTACTTAGTAAACTATAATCAGTGATGAATTCTTCAACTATCTAAACATGCAAAAATAAAAAATAAAATTATCTTTTTAATGTTTCCGCACGGAAGAGAAAATAATACAAAAATAGACTCGAATTTTAATTGAACGAGGTAAAAAGTAGGAAACACACAATTGAACATTACCAATCATAGAATTACAACAACTAATTACGTTATTACACATAATGACGTATAATTTGGTGTATATATACATATAAGGAAAGGACGTATTACGTGAGAAAGGAAGTGACTAAAAGACAAAAACACTTTTAAAAGATTTATTTAATATAAGGAGTAAAAAGTTTCATATAGGTACAGAGAATCAGATCTTTATGGAATAAATTATAGTCTACAAGAGTATAAAATTTACGTAGACTCAAGCGAGATTCACACGCCTGGTTAAATAGTGTAATACTATGTGTTATTTACATTACACACTATATCGACGTGAGAGGCGCAGATCGTCGATCGACAAGTTAAGGCAATGTCAGAGGTCGAGATCGCTGTCGCAAGAACGGCCAATAAACGTCAGCGTCAATGGATCATACGTGAGAGAGCGAAGAGTTAGAGAGTAAGTCGACTCGCCGTTTTAGACGGGCACGGCGTAGACCTCGACCCTGAAGAAGACTCCGTGCCACCTCTGGCCCTTGAATCGGAGATTGACGCCGCCGGCGCCAGGTCCGCCTCCGGTGATGGTAGCCTCGGCTCCGGTGCCGTCGCTCGTCTGGTCCAGCAGGCGCACCTGCGTGATCATGTGATTCTCCGGGGCGCGCACGTTGCGCTCGACGATGACCTTGGTGCCGCTTATGTGGAACTCCTCGGCGATGTTCTCCTGGTAGACCAGGGCGTCGCCCTTATCCCGGTTGCCCACTACCAGGTGGTGCGACTCGTTCTTCGCGAGGTTGCCGAACAAGTCGGCGTACGCGCTCACAAGGACGGTGGCGAGCACAGCCGCTAGAATGGACGTACGGACCGATGCCATGTCTTCTTTTGCTTATTCCACGGTCTGAGAGAGAGAAAGATATGAGAGATGCGCGTGCTGCTGCTGCTAGACGCGGACTGCCTGTGGCTCGGCCAAAGCTGCGCGTCTTATGTAGCATCTTTAAGCTTTATTTCCTGTACTGTTTACGTTTCTTCGCGTATTATACGTTTATCTTATCGGCCGCGCGGAGATGACGTCGCGTGCTCGTTTTCGCGCGGAGGACAATTGACACGGGTCTTTCCGGACGTATAAGCTTTTAAGGATACGCGCTATTTAGCCATGTTTTTCTAGATATTATCATTTTTTATATACTTGATAATAATGAGGAACCGTTAAAAATTAAGTAAATCATAATTTGCAGAACATAATTAGTATATCAGTTACCAGAGGATGTTTCAAAAAGGTTTATATTATTACTATAAATACCCCTGTCAAAAGGTCTTTAATATTTAATCTTCAACAATATTGTGGATGTGTGAACCCTTTATTATTGAGTTACCCGAGGACCCAAGGAAAAATTGTATAAGATTGCATATTATAACTAATTGCGCTGCTAAAGTTCATTTAACGAGAGAGAGAAAATCTGCAATCTTACAAATAAAAATCATCTATCGTTTGGAAATTTTGTTATGATCGTTTTCTATCCTAATCTTAACGTTATATCGACATAACAATTAATTAAAAAATGAACAGCAAAATAGATAAATTTTTATTATTTCACGAAATAAGTATATAAAATCTATTAATAGTTAACCTGTTTATGTACGCATTGTTTAAAAAATTTCCAATTTAGTTTAAACATAGAAATTAAAATAATAGGAACCTTCAAACCAAGGTGTACCAATAGTGTCCTTGTACAAATAACTTACTGTTTTGATTTTGAAATCAATTGAGCTACGTCCTAGAACCAGTATGAAGAACAAACGGCCATTCATGCTAGTTTCCTTTGTATTCACACATTATAACGCATTTGCTATATTATTATGCTTCACTTTTATTGTTACATCCTTGTTTAATATTTATTATTCGTGTCATTCTTTATAAGAAAACTTAAATATGATGTAGTATATTTCTTATATCTACATTTGCGTAAGAAAATGTAGTTTTCTAGACATAGTAATATTTATGAAAATAGTTCATTTGTTCTCAATTCCAAGCGATGATTATTGACAAATCTTACTCCACTATCGCATATCGCTTGTGAAAAAAAAGGCGCGGTGACTCGTTTACTTCCGCAGATATGAATTACATCATTGAATATTGAGACTAAGACGTTTTCCATAATTAAGACGAATTCTATTCATTCGAAGAAAATTTAGAATTATCTAGAACACTTTAAAATTTATTACTTTTCTAATTAAGATACGCAGCGTACACTTATATGTAAATATACTTGATAATTTTGATAGTATATTTTCAAAACTGCATGTATAATAAGGTATTGAAAAGATTTTATAAGAAATCTTCGACAGCGTTTTAAGATTACTATTTATACAAGAATAATTTTTCTTCATTAATTATTGTATTTTAAACAATTCATTTTTGGAGCATTAAATAAACGAACTGATAAAGCTTATCATTTTGAAAAATAGATCATTGTGAGTCACACTGATTAATGGATTCTCATAAATGTTTGCAGCTGGTTGACGATGGATATTTTATGATATCACGGTGCTGTGTGATAAATACTTGAATTGTTTGAATTCCAAAGTATAAAAACAAAATCAATTTTTTAAACAATTGCATTAATTCCATACATAAAAATGTAAAAATAAAAGTAAAAGTGTACATGAATAAATAACCAAAATATCTTGTTTAATGGAACAAAGTATAACAGTTCTCAATTCAAGCAAAGACATAAAGGAGTTATAATATAAATTTGACTTATCCATATAATTTACATAAAAAATTGAATACATTAATTGTCTTAAAGAAGCATTTGTAGAACTCATTATTTTTCTTGTCAAATAAATCGTTCTAATTTTGCATTTAAATTAAGTTTTGATACTTTCAACTTAACGTGTCATTCATTAAAAAATTTATTTTGATAAAAAGGCATCATATAAAAAAGTATTATTTCGCATGCACGAAAATTGTTATATTTTATATTTGACCGTTAAGGGAGGATTGGAGCCTGTTTTTAATGACTCACTTGTTGATATTTTTCAGTCCAACGTTTTTTGCTTGAACTGCAAAATGATTATGGCCGTTAGCAGAAATAAAAAAATTATATTAGAATAATAACAAAAAATCCGATGGAGAAATCTTGTATGATTTCAATAATCCATTAAGGCTCAGATCCTTGCCTTGATAAAAGAAATGGCTTTCATTTATACATGTGAGTTAAAAATAACTAAAGTGGAGGTTCATAACAGGTTTCGATAATATAGAAATCTCATGAATATTTTTTCGTTATCCTTAAAAAATGAAACAAGATTCTTAATTTTACAAAACTCGAAAAAAAAATAGAAAAGTTATATATTAAATGTATGAATGTGTGTCAGTGTGTGTCCGTGTGTGTGCCCGAGTGTGTGCGTGCGCGCGCGCGCGATAAATTATAAAAATTCGTTATACTTTTATAAATATAAATATATTTTTAAAAATGTACGTTAAAAAATTAAATTAACTAAAATATGTACATTGCTATAGAATACCGTCAATTTTTAAATACTTATGAATTCTGAAAATCAAATCAAACTTTGTAATAGATAAGTTTATAAAATTTGATTCGCGCTACAATGGCCCATCGGTTATAAAAATAATGCCTTGACTAACCCTTGTGCCAGCTAGATTTAACTTGATAGCAGCTTGAATCATGTTTCCAATTACTTTAAATTAAAATATTATTTTACCCTCTATTATCCAATACAATTGATAGTCATAACGGGTGACGTATTAAAGTGTCAGTTATTCACATTTTGACGATTGAAAAAATAATGGATAGAAAGATTTTTTAAAAATTGTCCCCGTAGTCCTTATGTATTTTTATAGAGTTATACTAGGCTAGTAAGCTTACCTAAGAGAAATAAATTTAACTAAATTTTGATATTAAATTCTGTAAGTAATTAATTGATTTTAAAACTTCTTTTCCTTAAAAATGTATTTTACTTACAGTTTTTTTATATTTTGTTATACTTTCTTTGATACTCATAATTAAAAAATTCTTTTACAGTTTTTTAGACTTCTTTACATTTATTAACATTTTATTACAGATTTTTTTACACTTATTAACATTTGATTATAGTGTTATTACATTTCTTTACATTTATTAACACTTTATTATACCTTTTTTACATTTTCTTACATTTTTGCTTCCTCATATTTTACAGTTGTTTAACTCATTCTTGCAGTTTTTTATACTTTTCTACACTTGCTTATATTTTTTTTAGATTTTAATATGTTTTTTTATACTTTTTTACTGTTTTTAATACTTTTGTACACTTTTTTTACATTTTTTTTACACTTTTTTACATTTTTTTTTATATTTATAGATTTTTATGGTTTTTTTACATTATTTTACACTTTATAAAATGTACAAAAGTGTACGAAAATGTAAAGAAAATGTAAATAAATGTAAAAAAATGTAAAATATGTCTGAAATCCAGCATTAAACTGCATTTTTTACACTTTTCTACACTTACTAAACAATTTGTTACCCTTTCGATTTTTGCTAGGGTTAGTATAGAATTTTAAAAATTGAATTTTTACGAATTACGATTACTAATTTTTAAATTAATCATTTATTTTTTATGCAATTTGTTTTCGTAAGTTTGCATTTTAATTTGTAAGTAAGGAAAAACCATATTGTTAACTGACGGATTTATTCTTCAGCTCCAGTTCTCAGTGTTCATTCATCACCTCTTTAAATAGAGCATTGCATCACCAAACAAGCAGAACACAATCAATTATTTCGTTTGAATATCGCGATTATATAAATATAGTAATTGATCCCATGTAACTAAAGCACAACCATGTTGTCGCGCTATATACCGAATACGATTTTATCTATATGGAATTTCACGAAAATAAAGTTTATTCAACTAATTCCGTATTTTGGAAGTCTTCGCGCACTTGTCCGGCAAAACTGTCATAACTCGATGGTGGCGGCCATACGGAAACAGCTGATAAGATAATGAATCAGCAACTAAAGATCTTGAGGTAAGTAATATAAAAGGTGGGTGCATATTCTTGCCAGACAATAGCACACACGAGAGTTACAAATTAGCAGCAGATCGTGTACCGCATAACAATCATCATATCGCAATGGCATCGTTCAAAGCCGTCCCAGTTCTCTGCGTCCTCGCTGTTCTGGCCGTCAGTGTCAGCGCCACACCGGCCATCAACTCATTGGTCGACCCGGAAAACTTCGCCAAAAACGAATCGCATAACCTGGTGGTCGGCTCTCGCCAGTACAACGACAAGGTCATCTACGAGGAGAACATTTCCGAAAGCTATCAGGTCAACGGCCGGAAGAAGATCATCACCAGGACTATCAAGGCTCCGGCCAATTACGTCATCACCCAGGTGAGGGCACTCGATCAGATCACCGACGGTACCGGCGCCGAACCCACTGTCACTGGCGGAGGCCCCGGCACCGACCAGGTCAGCCTTAGGTTCAAGAGCCAGAGGTGGCGCGGAATCTACTTCCGCCTCGAGGTTTACGCCAAGCCCAGATATTAGAGGAGGGACGAAACTTTGAAATTCTCGAACGTTCAAAGAACTCCAGTGTTTAATGTCTACACTCATCGATTTGTCACTATGTGAACATATCTGCCGTTAATCTGACGTTGTTATAAACTTAAAAAATATTTTAATGTGTATAATTTATGATTTTAAATAAATAATTCAGATTTATAAAATCATACATTTCGATCTTTTATTTTTCATCCTTATTATATCATCACCGCTCATTTAATCATTATATAGAAAAATATCTGTACTTATCAGATAAAATAGATTATTCGCGAAGATTGAAAGTTAATCGAAAGTATTATTCTACTTAGAATTTTTAGAAAATTATGATTTAAAAAACAAAATTTTTGATTTTTGGATAATATAAATATAAAAACAGATAATATAAAAACAGAATACGATACAAATTAGGAAATAATTTTATAATATAGTTTTAATCTTGGTATATTTTTAATGTTATATATTATGTAATAAGATAATAATTAGAACGAGAAAATTGATGTTTCCAATACTATTATACACAATATATTGTGGTATCAATAGTAGTAATTAATTTATTATTACAATTTTCGTAGATAAAAAGTTCATAAATTGACTTTTTGAAAAAGTCAAATCAATAAATAGTAATAGACAATTCTACTTTATCAATAGTCAGTAAGTCAACATAGTCATATGACAATTTACGGAGATTCCACAATAAGCTGCTTTGCTATGCCTGCTCTGCCTTACCTGCTAAGCCTGCTTCTGGCGGTGATTGGTTCATTCCCTTGACGAAACTGATAGGATGGATGGAATTAACCAATTAGTGCTAGAAACACGCTTAGCAGGTAAGGCAGAGCAGAGCAGAGCAGCTTATTGTGGAATCTCCCTTAGGTGGCTCTGTCTATCATGATTCGTATATGTATATGTCACATACCGCAGCTCACAGAAGCTGCACTCCCGATGTACATGCGTTCACGCTGTTTGGTACATATATTTGAGGTTATGTATTTGTAAACTTTCGAATTATTTTAAACTTTTTTTATAAGTTATACGTTAAACTTATTGCAAATTGTGATAAGAAAGGTAAATATATCATTAGCTAATAATTTAATATTTATTAAGTGACTTTTTATATATAACGAATAATTTTAGGGTAATTAAAAGAATTAGGTTATAGTTATATTCTTCTTCTTTTCATTGGCTATGATATAGTTATATTGAATATATTTTTCTTGATTTCAGATAAATTGAAAATCACAAAAATGTCGTCGTGGAAAAAAGCTGCTAAATCGACCCAAAAAACTCACAGAGAACGCCATCAACCAGAATCTCGTAAACATCTAGGCTTATTAGAGAAGAAAAAGGACTATGTTCTAAGAGCCAAAGACTATCACGAGAAGCAGGCCACTCTAAAATTATTGAGGAAAAGGGCACTTAATAAAAATCCAGATGAATTTTATTTTCACATGATAAATTCCAAAGTAAAAAATGGTATCCATCGCGAAACGGAGAAAGAGGAAGAGTTTACAGAAGAGCAAATGAAGCTCATGGAGACACAAGATTTGAAATATGTTGCTTTCAAACGAAACCTTGAAACCAAAAAAGTTGAGAAACTTTATAGTAATTTGCATATGATTGATGCAGCAAATGAAGTTAAAAATAAACATATATTTTTCGTTGATGATGGCGAAGAAGTTAAAACCTTTGATCTTGCAAAAAGACTTAATACACATCCATTATTATTAAGTAGAAGAACAAATAGGCCAAAATTAGATAGTCTCAAAGATATGAATGTACCTTTTTTTGATGAATCAACGCTTCAAAAGATTGAACAACAGAAGCAACAGGCTTATAAAGAACTAAGTAAACGAGTGGATCGTGAACAAGATTTGACTGTTGTGCAACAAACGTTGGAAATAAAAAGAGCTCTAAAAGATAAAAAGATAACAAAACCACAGAAAATTAAAGGTGGTTCAAAGGATAGTGCACCAATTTATAAATGGAAGTATGAAAGGAAAAAGTAGTGTTATTTATTGTTAAAAACAACACATTATAAATAATATTTTTATTATAAAACTTATCAGTTCTGTAAATACAAATTGTAATAAAAAAAAGTCTTCTAAGTTAATTAATTGGTCTTACCAATTTTTGATTATTAAAATCATTAGCTGGGTTTTCACTAAAAATAAAAGTATCATTTGAACTTCTACTTAGTTGTTGTTTTATTTGTAAAGCGACCAATGGTGGTGTTCTCATAGGAAAATAATCTTGCCTATTATAAGATGTTATTGGAACAATATATGGACCACTTTGAGGGTAAACATCAGCACCTTCAATGGGTTCATCGTGTACAACAATTGCTTCTAATGACGAATCATTATTTTGAACAACGGGATCAGCTGCTTCTGATATACTTGATAGTGTTACTTCTTCTGATGTACTATCTTCACTTACTTGAGGACACAAATTCTCTGCGGATCCATGTACAATTCTAGCTGGCTTATTAAAACAATTATTTTTATTTTTAGGTCCATTCCTTGAATTCCTGAGCCTTGAAACAATATAGTGCCTTGACCTGGTTATACATATTCTATAAGCTCTTTCACACCTGTTAGACTGGTGAAAGAGATCAAACATATCATAAGCTTGTCGTTTATTTCTCTTTGAGACTTCCAAGACTACATCATTACTTTCGTCATTCTCAGTTTGACTAGTTCGCTCCGTAAAATGATCTGACATGAACCTTTTCTCATTCTCGACGATTTCTCTTTTTACAATGGTATCCGTATTTTCTCTTCTTTCCTTAACATTGTTGTTATCTTCAGAAACAGGCTCAGCTATGTAGCTAAAATCGTCTTCCACGTCTACAACCTCTGTATCAGACGTCGTAGTCTCACGTGCAGCACTTATATTTTCAGCGACCAGCTGTTGTTCGTCGTTCTTAGTTACCTTCGCCGATACAGCGAGTCTTGCCATCGGCGGACCACCAGGCCTTGGCATTATGACCCCTGGGGGAGGTGCGCCAGCCGGTGGCATTGCTCCTGGAGGTGGGGCAGCTCCACCAGGCGGAGCCATTCCTCCTGGAGGTCGGGCTCCACCAGGCGGAGCCATTCCTCCTGGAGGTTGGGCTCCTCCAGGCGGAGCCATTCCTCCTGGAGGTCGGGCTCCACCAGGCGGAGCCATTCCTCCTGGAGGTCGGG
The DNA here is from genome assembly GCA_036365515.1 of Torymus aiolomorphi. Taxonomy (NCBI): domain Eukaryota; kingdom Metazoa; phylum Arthropoda; class Insecta; order Hymenoptera; family Torymidae; genus Torymus; species Torymus aiolomorphi. Next base: position 145,971,764 of record CM070876.1, read on the forward strand.
CTCCACCAGGCGGAGCCATCCCTCCTGGAGGTTGGGCTCCTCCAGGCGGAGCCATTCCTCCTGGAGGTCGGGCTCCACCAGGTGGAGCCATTCCTCCTGGAGGTTGGGCTCCACCAGGCGGAGCCATTCCTCCTGGAGGTCGGGCTCCACCAGGCGGAGCCGCTCCTCCAGCAGGTGGCGATCCTCCAGGAGGCGGCATCGGTGCCGGGACGCCCGCTGGTCTCTGACCCATCGCTGCTCCTCCGGGCATCATTCCGGCAGGCATCATTCCGGCAGGCATCATTCCAGCGGGCATCATTCCGGCAGGTATCATTCCGGCAGGCATCATTCCAGCGGGCATCATTCCGGCCGGCATCATTCCAGCGGGCATCATCCCTGCAGGCATCATCCCTGCAGGCATCATTCCAGGGGGCATTACTCCTGCCTAATGAAATATTTTTAAAATATATTATTTTTCTTAACTTTTATCACCTTAAAAACATTTACTGTAAGTAACAATAAAACTTTATAAATAATGCGAATAACAGAAGAAAACTAATGATAACAGACAAAATGCACAAATCGCAGGAATCGGAAGCCCCGACTTTGAGAGCATTTTTATGACTTTTCGACGTTCAACTTTATTCTTATAACTTTTGAAGTAATCAACATTTTTTATTTTCAAAAAAGGGAATGAAAGCTCTTTCTTTCTAGTTTCAATTTCTTTTTTGAAATTTTGAGTAGAACGTTTCTGGGCTAAATGGCTGAGAGTGAAAGAAAAGAGTTTTTTTGCCATTTTCTTCAAAAGTTTCAACCTTTAAAAAAATGTGAGACAAAGACGTTTTTAATTGTACAGAATTTTTTCCATATACTTTGTGACATAAGAAAGAAGAAAAAACGCGTCCGGAAGGTGTGCCTTAAAAAAAAAAATTGACCGGTTTTGGGGATTATGCCTATAAAGTTGAAATTAATTCTGGATTTCCTTATATAGAATATGTCTTATTCCTTTAATTAATAATTTTCAAAGCATTTAATTGTAAATTATATTCAAACAATGAATAATACTCAATCTGAAGATTATATTTATAAATGTTTAACTTTTAGAGAACCAGCCGGGGTACGTGATCGTTCTAAGAAAATGCATGAAAAAGGTATCTTATAAGTAGCATATCGATTAATCACGCAAGTGTCGATCATGGGTTGAGCCGGTATATTGGCTTTCCAGCCCTCTAAAGGTTAAATCATCATAAGACTATTTTTCTATAAATGAAAGTTTTCTAGATAAATATTCTTTATATAAGAAAATTTAACATATTTTCTGGCAATAATATTTAGTGCACTCGTGGAACCTCCGCTGTAAATCTCATAAAGATCGCAGCCTCGGTAAAAATATAGTATAGGTATAATAAGAAGCAGTTTAAATAATCGATAGTAAGTATTATAAGAATATTAAAGTGCAAACAAGTAAAGAAAAACGTAAAGAAGTACAGGTAAAGGAGAAAATGGCTCAGTAGTGACATACGTAAACTGTAGAAAAGAGACAAGATGGCAAAAATAACTTTTAACACTGTGATCATAATATTGTTGCAATACTATGTTCTAATGTAACTTTATGAATTCCGTATTTAAAATATCGGGCACAAAATATGTTTAATAAAGTGATATTTTACAACTAACGATAGTTGTCTTATGACGTCACATAATATCGTCAGTTGTGAGAAACGCGTAGTTGCCACGAGTTTGCAATAACTCTCCCATAAACAATATTAAGTATAAAAAAAACGTAAGGAAAAAAGAAAAAGGTCGATAATCCAAGAAAAACTTTGAAAACAGTCTTCACATTTCCTTACGTACCTTTACACTCTTTTACGTTCTCGTATGCGAAAAATAAAACTCACCGGTCTCGCCCCCGCCGCAGCAGCGGGCATCATGACCATCATGCTCGCCGGGCCCATTGCCGGGGCAGCAGCGCCGGGCCTCGTCATAGCCCCAGCCCCGGCCATCATCATGGCCATGGCAGCGGGCATCGTCGCCATCGTACCACCGCCGGTGGCGGCCGGCATCATCGCGGCCGCTGTCCCGCCGGCCCTCGCCGGTAACCCCGGCAGCTGATTCGAGATGCTGCTGCAGACGTAGCTGATGTACCAGCGCTGCTGCTTCGCGATCACGTCGACGCGCGGACATATGGTGAAGGATCTGAAGGATTGATGGAAGTTTTAGAGTTGCAGATATTTGCAAATTTCAGAATACCAATTACTATTTTCTATAGTATAGTCGTGGGATCAAATCGAATAGTGATAAAATTTACTACATAGTTTTATAGTATTATTTGCTATATTTTTCGCGAATTTTACTATTAACATTTGTAAAAATCGAAAACTCTATGGAACTGGCCTTCAATCCCAAGTATGATGATAATTTTCCTTTCTCTTATAGTGAAAGCTTTGTAATAGTAAAGATTTAAATTTGGTTAAAAGCGCATATGTTAGATATGTGTTTTAAGTCATTTAGAGTCAAGATAGATATTAAAAAAAGAAAACAAAATTTAATTTTGTAAAGTATATTTGAACAATTGTTTTTATGGGAAGCTTTTCTAGAAAATTTCTATAGCCCTTGAAAACCAGATTTTCAGGATCTATTGAATTACATTTGTTTTTATAGGAAAATTTTTCGGGTATTATATATACTTTTACTTTTTACGAAAATATGAAATAAGACAAAAAATTGTTTTTTCTTTATTCTGACAAATAATTTTTTTCTAACGGAGTGTGCAAAGTTCGATTTTGCGAACCCGAATGAGTTTGCAAAGTAGCATATTCTCGTACTAGTGTGCAATAGTATATTGTGTGCCAAGGGCGTAAAGTGGATCTTTTTAGACCGAGTTCGCAATCGCACTCGCCTTCGGCTCGTGCTAGCTCACCTTCGACTCGTACTGCAATCACACGAGGCCAAAAAAAACCCCCTTAGCCCTTGGTGCACACCATATTTTTTGTAATGTAAGTATGGATTTTCGCTTTTTTTGTTCTAATGTACTAAAATCGACAGCGGGCGATTTTGATTTTTTACCGCCCGCTACGGCGAGCAGCGGGCGCTTTTCAGTTTTTACGGCCCGCTAGTCGTCAAGCGGTTGCTTTCGGCTCTATTAATAGGTTCGAAAAACGCGAAAATCGTGCTTGCGGTACAAAAAATACATTCCCGCACTGCAAGCAGTACGGGAATATGCTATACTTTGCGCACTCATTCAGATGCACAAAATCGAATTCTGCGCATCTCGTTAGGAAAAATAATATTGGGATTTGACATTCGTATATAGGTATGGCTAACTAAAATACATATTAAAATATATCTATATAGCTAGCCAAGATGGCACGAATTAGCCAGCAGTCCCATTTAAATACACAGGGCTAACCTGCGCCATCTTGGTTAGCTATATATGTGCAAATCCGCGGACTACAGACAGCAACTGGGGTACAAAAACGGAAAAAATTTTTTTTTGAGGGCACACCTACCACATAAGGTTTTTTTGGTTCTTTGGGGGTCCCCCAACATAAAAATACCCGTGAAAACTCATTATCCATTGCCAAGATTTTTTGCCGACGAAATCAATTTTTCTTATGGAAATTTAACATGGGAAAAATGGACGAAAAGTAGTCTTGATGATTAACCAATAGCAAACTACTGAAGAGGCCAAACCAAATTCCACAAAAAAGCGATTAAAGTTGAAGAATAGAGCTTTAATTTGAGGTGAGAATCGTTAAAATCGGTCGATTCTGTGCAAAGCTACGTGAAGTTGAAAATGGCGAAAAATGACAAAAATTTGAAGAATTACATGGGTTTGAAAAAAATCGTTCATTTTCGTCATTATTCGCCATTTTCAAATTCACGTAGCTTTGCACAGAATCAACCAATTTTAACGATTCTCATCTCAAATTAAAGTTCTATTCTTCAACTTTAATCGTTTTTTTGTGGAATTTGGTTTGGCCTCTTCAGTAGTTTGCTATTGGTTAATCATCAATGACTACTTTTCGTCCATTTTTCTCATGTTAAATTTCCATAAGAAAAATTTATTTCGTCGGTAAAAAAGCTTGCCAACGGATAATGAGTGTTCACGAATATTTTCATGTTGGGGGACCCCCAAAGAACCGAAAAAACCTTATGTGGTAGGTGTGCCCTCAAACAAAATTTTTTCAGTTTTTGTACCCCAGTTGTTGTCTGCGGATTTGCACATATACGGATGTCAAATCGCAATACGCAACACGTGCGCAATAGGTCACCCGCACTCGTCGCTTTTGTGACTCGATTCGTGCGGGAATGACCTATTTTGCGCACTAGTTGCGTAATATGTACTATTTTCACACTAGTGCTAAAAATGAATGCAATATAAAGCCAACACAAAAGAACTAACAAAACTATGTAAGAAAACAAATTACCGGAATTTTCCTTCTAATAAACACTCTACTCATTTCTGCTTGAGTGCAGAATATAAAGAAATCCTGCTGCATCCGCTTTTTATAATTTCTTTGTTTTGATTAAAGTCATTAAACAATTGTGTACTACGTCATACTAAGCATATCAGTGAACTCCGTAATACTCTACGCCCATGCAAAATTTCAAGTCGATATTTCAAAATTCACCAAAACATTTTGTTGAAATACCACTTACGAATTTCGAAAGAACGACTTGAAATTTTGCATCGTGTTAGAGTAGGTATCCCACGTTAAAAAAGCATTTGGAAGATGTTAGGGAAATTTTTATTTGGCTTGATTTTGGAAAAACTTATGCAATAAGACAATGCCAAACTTTTCAATTCATTATAGAACGTTTTTGAAAAGTTTGGCAAACTTTTCTCAAAGTGACTTAACGTCACTTTTTTATAAATTAGTTTTATATTTGCCACATGTTGCAATTTTATGATATATTTCAATAAAGTTTTAATATAATTGTAATACTGAAGTTTGTATGCCATGAAAAGGGAATATTAAAACTCCAGAAACGTCGATAATAAAACGCAAAAGACATAGTATATTGGTTCGTCTAGCGTCCGTTATTTTTACATTCAATACGATTACCACGAACGTGCATACGCACACATTAAGATTTAATATAATTGTACTATTTGCATTATCACCTTTTTATAAATTATAATTTGAAAAAATAATTAAAATAAAAAAATCTCAGTATTAATATTTTAATATTTCGAAGTTCCAACATTGAACTTTTTTGTAAGCTTGATGCTTACTAATTTATTTAGACCATCGAAAAAATAGATTTAAATGTAATGTTTGATGGGAGAGTTCATATTTTTTTTAAATAATAAATTTGCGTGAAAAGTACCAATTAAATCGATCAATTTTAGATGCTCTCTTTAAGTGCATATTTTTCTGTCGATTTTAGAGTTATTGTTAGTGTTTATATTTTTCACTATAGTCACTATTATTGAAAAGCTAATTAATTGTAGTACCTACTTTAATTGTATGAATAAAAAATTATCGTTAAATTATAAGTTATGACTAATCTAATTTGCCTTCGAAGCGCTCCCGCTCCTTGATAATCACTAATTTCTAATAGAAAGTTTTAATTTTCATATATAAACTTGGACACCTTTCGATTATTGCACATTTGTATACGTATTATGCATCTCCCAAGATTATGTACATATGAATATTTCTTTGGAACTTTTTAGCTTAAAAAACATAGTTTTTTGGGCATGGTGTGGTTTGTGCACATAAGAATTATGCACATATTTATTGTGCACACTTTAGCATTGGAGTATACACATAGATATAGATATATACCAATGCTAAAGTGTGCACAATAAATATGTGCATAATTCTTATGTGCACAAACCACACCATGCCGTTTTTTGTATACTATATATGCTTATGCACGTGCGAGTAAGCGTGAGCGAATACATGGAAAACTGCGTTTTAACAATTTTCCTATTTAATTTTTTTCAAAATAAATCTGAATTTGGTTAGACACACCGGGAATTAGTTCAAGAAAATGTGTGTAGAAAAAAGAGTAATACTTAGATTAGACCTATTTATCGTTGTTTATTTGTGCCACGAAAAAATAATGATTTTTTAGACGAGGGGCACATCGACATCACGTTCTTCAGAAGTCCACAATTCAATTGCACACTTATGATCGAGGTCACATATTGTTCTCCTTTTCAAGACGAACAATTTATGCCCCCGAAAATTATAAAAACAAAGAAGATTTTTTATAACGGACAAATAGTATTTAATTTTAATTTTTATAAAAATGTAGCGTTGCAGAGATAATGCTCCGCATATTTTTGTTAATAGTGGGCACATAATATCCGACCACATTTTCCCAAAATTTAAAAAGGGATAATAGCCTAAAAAATTGGTATTATAGAATTTAGCAAAGAGTTTTTTTAACGACGTTTAAAAATATAAAATTTACTTCACTTAGACAGCTAAATATCTGAGAACCATAGATTATGTTACAGTACTGTAAATGTTAAAAGTTTTAGAGAATTGATGCGGTGACGTAAGACGCACTGCTATTTTACGGTCGCAATTTTTAAGTCTTGTGCAGGCTGGATTACGAAGACGATGATGATGGGTTGTCAGTCGCGAGCGAGTCGCTGCGATAATCCGATTGCCCTGAGCATAACTGCGACGGTAAAAATGAAGTTCGGATAGCGAATTTAATACGCGACAGAAAAAGCATTATTCTACTACTCGATAGTCAGTGAAAAATTTTATTCAAAAAAGCAGTGAATGCTAAGATTTCAAAGTCGTGTACTTACATCTTATAACTGGACAGGTAGATTATAGCTCTAATTTATTAATGAATTTGAAAATTTTAACAATTAAGTATTAATTAATATTTACTTTAATAATAATTTTGGACAGTTTTTCTAAGTGAAATGCTGTGTTAAAATAAAAACTTGATAGAATATTCTAAATTAATTAATAGTACATATAGTACCTTATTCCCATCTCCACTGTGGCCATTTCATAGATTTGAAAAGTTATTTTGTATTTATGTGTTATAATTTTGTTAGTTTTAACCTAATTCACCATAAACGTAAAAAATTAGACTATGTTACTTTATTCCCGTTAATTTACTTTATTCCTGCATATGCGGGAATAAAGTAAAAGAGGGAATAGGACGCTACTTTTGCCCCGCTTTTCAGGCTATAAAATGGCCAATATATAGTAGAGATGGGAATGAAATCAGTTTTTTCTTATATTTTCAAAACTAGGGATCATAAATAGTACTTCTCGATACTAAGCCGTAAAGTAACCGAGTGTCCGAGTAACGGACATTATTTTTTGTTATACGTGTCTTTAAAATACGACTTTACGTCCGCAAAGCAGGCCCTAAAGTACATACTTTACGGACACGTATGACAAAAAAAGTTTTAGGAAAAATTTGACGAGTAAAATAATTACGATTTTTTTATGCGTTCTCATTGCCCATTGAATTTAATAGGGTAGATTTTTTATTTATATGTGACGATTAGTGAAAAAATTAATTTTCCATACGTTGATCGGGTATACTTAAAAAGTATTTTAGTTTCTATTTATATAAGAAATATGATTTTAATTACCTTGGAAATTGATTAAGTTCTAAAATGGATACACAAATCGATGAAAAAAGTAATCCTGGCACAGGTGCGCACATTTGAAAGGGTCTGTAATCTGAAATAGCCATGGAATCTTAAAAATGTATTATATGTATGTAACGATATTAATTAATCTGTTGCAAAAGTAATATAGTCAAAGCTATCGTTATAACAGCTTTTTATATAGAAGAAAGTTTATAGCGGATGAAAATAAAGTTTCTTTAAACTTCTAAAGATACATGTATTTTCTGTTCTTTGTGCAAACGAATGTGTGTAGTCTAAGTATCTTGAGAATTAAAAGACAAATTTTTTACTTTTTGTCATTGGAAACTATAATATAAAGGAACAATCAGTCAAATTTGAGGAGACTAAAGGCCAGTATATACGGTATAGTACAGACCTTTTTAAAATAAACTGCTGAGCTTAAACAATATCATTTTTTAAAACTTTTTAAAATCTGTCCACGAATTAAAAACGTTAGGTTCGCGTTTAAGTAAAATTATCGCTAAATTCACGAAGTTGCTTGATACACGCATGATCCATTGTCACAGGTGCGCTCTCATGCGTAACGCGGAAATCGGGAACCAGAGTTACACCCGGTCCAGCGTCTCTCTCTCTCTCTCTCTCTCTCTCTCTCTCTCTCTCTCTCTCTCTCTCTCTCTCGCTGTCGTTTTCGTCATGCCTCCACCGCATGGAAGGTAAAATGCAAGTACCCAGTTTGGCGAGTAGAAAGTGAACTTGGCGAAATGCGCGCGACTACGCGTATAAGCTTGACCGAGAAACTGTGAATCAGTTTTATCGCGAAGGATGGATCGGCACGGTGCGATTGGAACTTCGGCTGGGCTCCGGTGCGTAAACAATGGATTTGCCAAATTCACAATAAATTTAATTTACATTAAAGATAAAATTGCTGATTTGACTTTATTAATTTCCAATGTATATTTATATATAATTTATTCAAAATTACAAGAAGAAATTGAGTTATAATTTAATCTAAAGTGCTTTTATATTATGTTTTATATTTTTTAAGTTCGCATAAACTTTTAAAGACTATTAAAAAATCATACTTGCGACAGTCATTGATTTGAGCATTAGAGTATCCAGTGACAGGTCAAAATTTAAGCCGTTCGTCTGATAAATCATATTGAAGCACACTGAAATATTTAGTAAACTTTTAGATGAGGTGCATTGATAATTTAACTGAAAAAATATTCTAACGTGTATACTTACGCCTTTTTGCTTCGCCAGTATAGAAAATCCTTACAGTTTCGCAACATGAACAGGAGACCGTTGAAACACAAATGCATGGTCTTTCAGTCAATGTGGTTGTTCCGAAGCCAATAAATGCTCGAGTCTCTGGATCGCCTACTACTTGCAGAACAATAAATCAAAAGGTGAACTACAAAAATCCAAATCTATAAAATATTAGGTAAAAGTAAACAAATTTTGCTGTTTCATTTTCAAATCGATAAAAGTATTCTTTAGTATCTTGTGCAGTCTTGTTGCGAGAAAGAGAAAATGCGACGGGTCGCTTATGCAAACACAGTGATCCGCATGCAGAAAGTGAATCCGGAACTTTTTAATCATACAACGCATCCATTTTTGTTAATGAATAATTTCAGATCGTTTGAAAATGTTATTTACATTACATAATTCCGAATGTGCATATATATAAACACATTTTTACTTTATAGTTAAGCCTGGTTAAACCAGCTTATATCAAGAATATCCATAGCTTCCGTGATCCCTTTTAACTTTATTTATGTAAACCTTAAACATTATCTTTGTGTTTTTGCTTTATTAATTGCGTTTCGCAATACTTGAATGTACATTTTAAACATAACGAGGAGATTTTCTAAATGATAAAATATTTTAGAATTTGGAAGATAAAACTCAAACAAAATATCTGTTAAAAATAAATGAATGACTTGTTTTATATATCATTTTCAAAATATTATTTTTAGAGAGGTACAACAAAAAATGACTATAATCTAACGCCTCACCAGTCTTTCTCGAAGCACTTAAATGCATACTACTCATTGCAGTGGTAAAAAAAGTTATAAAAAGCACTCTTGTCAATGCCATATTTCTTACAATGACTCAGGTATAGTAACATTTATAAAAAAAATTAAATAAATAAATGAATTTTTCAGACAACGAGCACTCGTGAAGTGTGTCTCGGTAACTAGTCCGGCGGTGGTAACGTTGATGTTCATCCCGGCGTCGCAGCCGGCTGTCCCGCTCATGTCAAAAGGAACGCCGGCTTTATGAAAAAAGAGGTATAGAATTTATTCAGAGCATTAACGCGCGCATTCATAGAATACATCGTTCGCGCGCTATCGCGCGACATCGGACCCTTTCACGCACTGAAAAGTGACGAGCGTTTCTCGCTCATTTTTTTTTTTTTCCTAATAACGCGTGCGACACTTTCGCCGGCGATAATTAGAGTTATTTCGAGGGGGGAAATTCGGACAATGCTTGATGTTTTGCGTTCGCCACCTCGTAACAAATGCCTCCTCCGGAAGATAATATAACCAGTCGAGCTGCGTAGTCGAGATAATTGATTGTTCACTTAACTTGTTACATGATATTGCAATATTGTTTGTCCCTTCAGAATGTGCTTTATATTTCAAATTCAAGATTTATGCTTATAATCGTTTAACAAAAACTCATTTTGTTCGATTAAATGCTAAAAAACTTTGTTTTATATTATACATTTTTTAAATAAATTTTACAGCTAAATTACATATAAGTGTTAGACTTTTTCTAATGGCGAAATATAAAATGTTTACATTTTCAATAATTTTCATTAAATATGCTGTATGCATAATCTAGAACCTTTTTATGCCAGAACCACCGCAAATAGTTTCAATACAATAGTACATTATGTAAAAACAGACTATAAAATCGCAGATTATACCCGCGTTCAGTGCTTGAGCGAGCGTAGCGAAGCGAGGGCAGTGATCACCCAAGGGAATGATCGACTTTAGTCCCGTGTTGCATATAGTACTTTATTCCCATCTCCATCATAGCCACTTTGCTCTCTAAATGTAAAATTATGGAAAATCCACTATCTAAGAGTTAAAACTCGTGCACTGCTCAAATAGTGAATATACACTATTAGAGCAGTGAATGTCCACTACTTCGGAGTGCATATTCACTATTTGAGCAGTTCACAAGTTTTAACTCTTAGATAGGGTAGTGGTCCGTATTAGTGTGCCTGTCCACATTTGTGTGCCCTATTATTAAAACGTATCCTAGAAGTGAATGAGTAAAAACGTAACACTAAAATATTTTTCTTCACAAAGTATAGTTAATTAAGTTTAAATAGAATTAATTACTTAATTTGTTTTCATTTACTATAACATTAAAAAAGAACTTTCAAAAATATGTTTCACGGTTTGCGGTGTGTCACAGTATTTCCTTGTCCAAACTTGTTAAGAAATGACATTTTTAAAAGTAACATTAAATAATGTTTCGGAAGGATTTTAATGTGGGATACAGTTGATTATATCATAAAATAATATTATATTATATAATAAACCTTAATATAAAGGTTTTCAATTGATTTTAATATTTAACTAATGATGTCTACTAATAGGGCAGTGAAAAACGACTTGTCCAGATTTGTGTGTGCACAAATACAATGCTCATATCGACGCTTGAACAGAAAAGTTAGGTTAGGTTGTCTGCGCACAAACGTTGTTTCATATCGCATTGACGACCTTCAACAGTTTTTACCGTATTGGAATTAATTAACATTCAATGTAAACAAGACTTAGAAATTAATTATAAATGCACTACAGTTAACAAAATAATTTTGTTGGCAATGACAATATTATCAAGACACACTAATGTGGGGCACACAAACGTGTACATCCACATTAATACGGGGCACATAAAAATGTACTTTGTTGTCTGCTAGGGCACACAAATGCGTACAAAATTTTTTTTTTTTATATTGCTTGTAACTTTCGTAAATATTAATATTTTTTTATAAAAAAAAATTGTTTCGTGTAGATTATTACTTTTATTATCTATATAAACCACCCGGAATCTCTGATACAGCTTAAATAGTCTATTATTATGCGACAACTGAAGAGTTTCTTAAACCCACACTAATACGGACATCTACCCTAGTGGATTTTACACTATTTTACATTTAGAGAGTATAGATTTGAAAACTTATTTTGTATTTATGTGTTATAATTTTGTTAGTTTTAACTAAATTCACCATAAACGTAAAAAATTAGACTATGTTACTTTATTTCCGCTAATTTACTTTATTCCCGGATATGTGAGAATAAAGTAAAAGAGAGAATCAGGCGCGACTTTTCCTAAATAAATTGCCAGTACCTTACCACTTTGTTTTCTTAAACTTAATGTATTAAGAATTACTGCTAAATGCAGTATATTATAGCTAATTTTCTGAAAATTTTACATTAATCAGTGGTGAATATTTCCAGTGGCATATGCAGTAACAAAATCATAGCTAAATTTTAACATAATATAAGTATTTGTAATTGTACGATTGTTGTATTTCTTGAGATTTTAAAAAGATGAATAAATAATGATAGTTTATAATATTTTAAAATTTGAATTTGGTGTTTTAAAATGCGTAAAAATATCATTAATCATTAGTCGGCATTGAAGGGTAATCATATTAATTTAATAGTATTAAAATGGTGCCAATTGTTGCGTGCAATGATTTTCGACAAATGTGAGATTTTTTATTAAATAAGACACACGAAAATAAACTGAACATAAACAATTTAGGAAAAGTTCGATTTGCAATGTATGGATTACATGCGTGAGCTGTCCGGTTAGTATATCCCATCTATAATATGCACGAGAAAATTATACTTCTTGCACAAGGTTTCAAAATTATGCATTGTCGTAGTATATATTAGCGATTTATCATTGCATTTTCATCAGCTTTTAGATACCTATCGGAAATTCGGAAGGAGTTAATATTTTGCAGTTTTGAAAAAGAAATTGAAAACTGATTTTTTCTAGTTTTATTTTGCTTCCTCATAGAGAAAGCTTTGTAACGACGAGATTATATGTCGATATTTGTCGATTTTGAGAAAATTTTTTTTCGTGTCTGTGTGTGTGTATGTGCGTGTGTGTATGTGTGTGTGTGTGTGTCTATGTGTGTAAGCTCTTTATATAATTATATCTCGGAAACAAATCGACCTATTGTCAGATAAAGCTCTCTTCATCTCGCGAAAAATAGTATATTACATACCTAGGCCGGTAAAATCCGAGGTTGACAAACATGTGATCTGAGGCTTTCTTTTTTACCGGCCAACTACACGAGGTCAAAAAACTCACTTAACCCTTGGTGCACACTATATTTTTTGTACCGCAAGTATAGATTTTTGCGTTTTTTCAAACTATCGATGATTTTCTTAAACAATCTTGAAAACTCCATTCAAAAACGACAGCGGGAGCTTTTCGATTTTTACCGCCCGCTAACAGCGGGCGCTTTTCAGGTTTTACCGCCCGCTACTGCGAGCAGCAGTAGCAGTAGTTTTTTTTTTTGGGAATTTAAATTTAATAAAAGGAATCGATAAATTAGTTTGATGAAGCTAAGTGCCACTGAATTGGCAGCGGTTTTTTAATTTTGTTCACAATTTTCTAGACTGAATGATTTGATAAATAGACATGATTGCTGAAGTTAAGTAGTACGGATAGGATTCGGGTAGATAATAACTTAAAGACTAACCATTAATTATACAGACCAATGCAACTTCGATGATCGTTTAGGTAATTTTTCGCTTTCAATAAAATATGTTTTCTGTGTTTAATTCTATAGAACGTGATTAAAACACCTATAACGTATTTAATCATTGAATTATAAGTATGCTAGTGCCCTGTTCCAAGTAAACATTAAGGGGTTCAATGCTAAGGTCAATTATTCAAAAATTTAGTGTTTGGTTCTGTTTTTAATGTTTGCTTTTTTATTCTATTATCATGTGTACGGAATACTTTTGTTTTGTTACGTCTTAGATGAAAATGTTATTAATTAGAGATTTTTGCTTCCTCCTAGAGGAAGCTTTGTAATAGTAAAATTGTCACGAATAGAGGTGTTAGAAGTTCGAATCACATGATTTTGAAAATTTCTGTATGGATGTGTGTTTTTTTGTGGAGGGGGCTGGGAAAAATGCATTTACGCATACAAAGATGTTATGAAGGACTCGACCATTTCTGGTAATACCTACTAAAACTTCCCTGCTAATGTTCAGTAGCAGGCTCTCCCCCCCGACTGTAATTCCCCTCGTGGGAACTGCCGTTAGGCATTGCTTCGCGGAGGGCAGTCGCAGCGTTAGCGGCTCCTTCTGTTGCTGGTTCCTCTTCTCTCTTGTTCTCTTCTGGTGGAGTTCAGCCTTTCTATGATAGCTGTAGCTAAAGCAGTCACTGCGTCCTATCCATCCTACAAAGCAAGAAGGCATCTTCCCATGGCCTCAGGGAATAGCGGCCCATCCCATGCAACCCGGTACCGCTCTCTTTCTTCCTTGAATCATGGGCACCGAAGCAGTGCGTCTCCATGTCCTCTTCGACTCCAGGGCATGGTGGGCATTCTGTACTTTCATACACGCCAACGCGCTTTAGGTAGCTGCGGAAGAAGATTTAAGAAGTGAATATAATAAGAATTATCCTCTCTCAATTTTGAGATAAAAATTTTAAAGTTGAAACGGTATATATGGTTCATGGGCATATAATTATATAATACACTCAAATAATTTAAATAATAAGAACAAATATGCAATTTTGCTTCCTCCTAGAGGAAGCTTTGTGATAGTAAATTTTTGAGTTGTTGTAAAAACATGTTATAATTGTGTTCCGAGGTGTTAGGAATCAAAATACATGGTTTTTGAAAAATGTCTGTATGGATGTGTGTGTGTATGTGTGTGTGTGTGTGTGTGTGTGCGTGTGTGTGTGTGTGTGTGTGTGTGTGTGTGTGTGTGTGTGTGTGTGTGTGTGTGTGTGTGTGTGTGTGCGCGCGTGTGTGTACGCCTGGATCTCAGCTTCTACTCGGTCGATTTTGACCGGACAGATCTCATTTTTTTTGTTTTTTTTTGCGTGATGGCGGGTCAAAAATCCGTTTTTTGATTGGGGTGATGCGTTTTTGTTTTTTTTTTCAAATTTTCGATTTTCTCAAAACTGTTTTTTGATTTTTTTTAATGATAGGAATTAAAATACCTATATTTTCTAAAAAAAAAAGTTTCTAGCTATCACGGTTCTTTTGTTATTAACAAAAACGTGTTTTTTTTTTTAGAAGCTTATAACTCCTAAACTTAACGGTCAATTTTTTTGAGAGCAAAATGATTGGTCCATAAATTTCAGAGATATTTGAGGTTAAAAATTTTTTGACATTTTTTAAAAATCGTAATTTCTCGATAACGGCTCTATGTATCTGAATGGGGTGGGTGGCATTCGAAAGAGAATTAAAATACCTATATTTTCCAAAAAAATTAATGTTCTATCTATCACGGTTCTTTAGTTATCATCAAAAACAAAAACGTGTTTTTTTTTTAAAACTCATAATTCCAATGATGTTATCATCAGTATATTATAAAAGTATATAGTATTGGCGTCAAAATATAATATGTTTGAATTTTCAAGATTAAATTCTTGAGTTTAAGTATTCAAAACTGATGAATAATTAAAATAGTATAAGAGTAGGTGGCGCTCCAATCGGGGTAGCGTGTAGTGCAGTATGTATTCCGGCCGGGTCCAACAAGCTGTGGGTTAGTCGAATTCCGCAGTACTGCATACACGCCTACACTGTGTGGTGCGTCGTGCGTTGTGCGTATATATAAGGGATTTTCTAGTGCTTTGATAATTTGTCGCCATATTGGAAATTATAGGAAATTATGGATTAGTTTGTCCCCATATTGGGAAATATAGCATTTATCTTTTCTTCATGACATCGATATAAATTTGATATAAATAAATAATAAATAAATAAATAAAAAGTTAACAATTTTTAATATTCATAAATGAATTTAATTATAATTATGCAATAAATTTTTTAAAAAATTATAAATTCTTTTATTAAAAATTAATTAAAGGAATCAACAAATTACGGTAAACATAATTTAAAAAAAAAATCATACCTATTATTTTATTCATATTTTATACATAATTTAAAAATTAATACTTTTTAATCTTCATAAATGAATTTAATTATAATTATGTCATAAATTGTTGCAAAAATTATAAATTTTGTTATTAAAACTTAAGTGAAGAAATAAGCAAATTAAGTTTGAGGAAGCTACGGGCCAATGAATTGGCAGCGGTTTTTAAATATTAATGAATTATTAAATCACTGAAAAAAACCGCTGCCATTTCATTGGCCCGTGGCTTCCTCAAACTTAATTTGCTTATTCCTTCACTTAAGTTTTAATAACAAAATTTATAATTTTTGCAACAATTTATGACATAATTATAATTAAATTCATTTATGAAGATTAAAAAGTATTAATTTTTAAATTATGTATAAAATATGAATAAAATAATAGGTATGATTTTTTTTTTAAATTATGTGTGTAAAATAAATAAAATAATTGATTGTAATATTATCTTCAAAACCTTTTAAAATTCCTAAATAACCTTTACTTCAAATTATATTTTCTTTCTGAAATTTCACACAGGGTATTTGTCTCTAGTAGTATGCATGTCCGTATTTGTATGCTCTTTCTGGAATTTCCGATGTAAGAAAAAGGTTCTAACCTTAAAAATAATAAATGGTTATTACAAAACAAAAGCAGGTATACAACACACGCGCATAGCGCATGTCATTTCCATTTTCTAGTATACATAAATGCGTTCCCGAATAATTGCGATTTTAAAAGAGGGTTAAAATAGCTTTAATCTCAAATATATCTGAAATTCATAAACGAATTCTTTTACCCAAAGAACTCTTCTAATAAATAATATACAAACTCTACATCTCCACCAAATATCAAAGAAATTAAAACAATTTTAATGTAGTTATATTGTGTGACAACAAAGAAAGACATTTTCAAAAATACTAAAATTGTAAATATCAAACATCTAAAAAAATAACCATATAATCTGAATGAAATTTTACACAGGTATTGCCTACATCGCATACAAAATAGTCTATCAATTTCAAGCTGATACATGAAGTCATCATTGAGAAATTACGATTTTGAAAAAAACCGTAAAAAAAATTTTAATCTTAAATATCTCTAAAAATCATGAAATATCTTAAATATCTCTAAAAATCATGAATTCTTTTACCTGAAGGACTTATACGATAATATATAAACTCTACATCTCCACAAAATTTCAACATGATTAAACCAATTTTTGTTTTCTCTAGTTATCATGCGACAAATAAAATGACTTTGTAAAATACGAAAATTTTCAAAATCAAATATCTCAAAAAGTAATCGTACGATCTCGTACGGTCTCGTAGATGAAAACTCGGACACATGTTACTTATATCACATACAAAATTATCTCTAAATTTGGAGCTGATACACGGAGCCGTTCTCAAGAAATTACGATTTGAAAAAAAAGTTAAAAAATTTTAACCTCAAATATTTCTGAAATTTCTAGACTAATCATTTTATCCAAAGAACTCGATCGAGAGCTATCCAAAATCTACCTCTACAAGGAATTTCGAAGCGATTAAGTCAATTTTACTCCCGTAATCGTTGGACATACAAAACTAATTTTTTTTATATTTCAATTTTTTCTTAAAAACTAGTCGACAAACTGGATTCAAATTGTTACAGATTATAGCTATTTATGTTCTGCATTATCATGATTTTTTCAAAAAAATTGACCGTTTAGTTTAGAAGTTATAAGCTTTTAAAAAAAAACACGCTTTTGTTAATAAGAAAAGAACCGTGAGAGCTAGAGAAACTTTTTTTTTAGAAGATATAGATATTTTAATGCTCTTTCGAATGCTATCCATTCGATTCAAATATCTCAATCTTATCATTAAAACAAGCAAAAATCAATTTTGAGAAAATCGAAAATTCGAAATAAAACAAAAACGCATCGGCGAATCAAAAAACGAATTTTTGTCCCACCATCGCACAAAAAAAAAATGAGACCTGTCCGGTTAATCCTTTCAGTCACAGGAGTCGATATTTCGGCACCCTGTTTTTTTTTGTTTCTTTTTTATCATTTTTTGTTGTATTCCATGCAAAATCCTTTTTGCATTTTCAGGTAGTAAAAGACTTAAACTTTAAATCGAATATGGTTTTTTGTCAATCCATAATTATTTATAATTGTTATAATAAAATATATAACAAAAAAACGTGTCTTCACAACTGAATTACGTGACTGAAAGGGTTAAAATCGATCGAGTAGAAGCTAAGATCCAGGCGTATACACACACACACATACACACACGCGCGCGCGCGCGCGCGAGCACACACACACACATCCATACAGACATTTTAAAAAAATCACGTATTTTGATTCCTACACCTCGAAAAACAATTATAACACGTTTTTACAACAACTAAAAAAATTATTTACTATCACAAAGCTTCCTCTAGGAGGAAGCAAAAAAGTATAATGAATAAACATATTTTATATTTAAAATATATACTATACATATAGGAACGATACATTAATTTGGAGGAAGCTACGTGCCAATGAATTGGCAGCGGTTTTTACTATAGTACTTAAAAAAAATTTTTTTTTTGCCTGGCGGGCCAAAAGTACCAATTTTGCTCCCGGCACCCGATCGCGAAGGTTGTATTTTCGGCCTCGCCAGGCAAAAAAATCGTATATGCACCTCGGGAGCAAATAAAGAATGCCTCAGATCGCATGTTTGTCACCTTCGGCTCGGGTGACAATTTCCATGCGATCTGGGACATTCTTTACTTTTACTCCCTAGGTGCATAATATACTATAATGGCTGTACATGGGTCTCTGCATAAAAAAGTGTTCAATCGTATAGTACTAAAAAAACAATTTAACAAACATTATTCATGTAATTAAGAAAAAACTTTCAGATCAAAACTGATCGTCGAGATATTTAAGACAGACATGTAAAAACATGTGGCAAAGTGATAATTTCCAAATGATAATTCATATGCACAAACTTTATTTAGTATCTCTACGAAGCCACTCATTATTCATAGAAACTGCAGTTTTATCAAACTTAATTTACTCTTTCATTAGTTGTACGAATCGCATGAGAGACGAGATTATGTATTCCCATAATATGCTTACACAGAGAAATCAAAATTGATAAAAACTTCAAACAGCGTCGTACACGTTATGACAAAATATGGTCAATTTTTAGTAGTAGCTTTTTGCGAGACAGTGTGGTAATTTTTGCAAAAATATTTGTAATTTTCACCAAACTGGTTTCTGAGTCTATTTGTTTAGCAATGTCATTATTAAAATTTAGAATTGCTAATAACCTAAGGTTCTTATATATTTTAAATCTCGGAAATAGCAATAGAGATGTGGATGCCCCTCACTTACCTACACGGAAAAAAATTCCTTATGAAAAATTAATGGAATAGCCCCTAAAAATTACTAGAGTGTTAATTAAAAGTGGAACATACTTGCATTCTATCAAGTTTTATAATATATTATAGTAATTTTGACGAGAGGTTGAAATTCATGAGAAAAAAAAACTCCGGAGAAAGAGATTCGAACCCTCGACCCCTCCAATTACGAAGCTGCGCTCTTATCTACTCGGCCACTGCCGCACTTATAAGTAAGGTTTCGACTTGTCTACATATAGTACACCCTGTTTTACCGACAGCCCTCGCGCCAACAAAATTACTATACTGTCTATTAAGGCGATGTGAACCTCAAAATCAACCTAATGTCATTATTTAATTAATAAACATTCGAACGTTTATTTGGAAAAGCAATTCTTTCAGGCGCTCCGTGTATGTAAATACTATGCTCAGATTTTTTTTTGTGTGATTCTATCAGCATTTCCATGAGATAAACACTTTTTAAAACTGGCAAAATTCGAAGTATACAGATACCTACTTATCGGCATTGCGGCTTTTATTTAATTAAATAAATTCCGAGTAAATTTTTGGAAAAACAGCTCTTTCAGGCGCTCCGTATATGTAAATACTATACTCAATTTTTTTGTTAGTAATTCTATCATTATTTGCAAAAGAAATATACATTCTAAAATTTGTCGGTAAGTACACATTACCTTAAATTTTCAGTATAACTTAGACTAAAAATTAAACTAATTCTATTAATTTTTAGTAGATAATATGGTAAAAATTATTTTCTATTCTGTTAAAATTTAGATTTAAAATTTTTATCATATTATCTAGTAAAAATTAATCGTAACTATAATAAATTTTAAAACTTTTTCTATTAATTTTTGATAGAACTATGCTAATAATTAGTAGAAATATACTAAATTGCTCAAGAGTGTGAGTATGTCCCATCTTTACCTGAGATTCTAGTAATTTTTCATAAGGTATTTCTTTCCGTGTTCGGAGCGAACATAAAAAATTTAACAAAAAATGTCTCTTGCGATTGACTAACATTAGCATTTTCAATTTATATCATTAAACCAATTACAGTAAACCAGTAGGGGAGAGTTACCCAGTGGTGGCACTCATCATACGATTTTCGTCCAATTCTTCTAATAATAAGAAGTTACTTGAAAAAAATAAAGAAGTTGATTTTTCCCGATCCCCAGAAAATGTTCCCCGGCTCTGACCAGTTTTCGCGAAATTTTGAGTTGTAACAGTCCTCAATTCTTTAGTGCCCAGAGTAGGTGCCCGTAAAAACAAAATAAAATTGTTTTCTCATGTTATTTCATTAAAAAGTGAGTTAAATATGAACGTCCGATCGTTAAATGTGTTGTAAATCTTATACTATTTATTTATTAATTTTTAATTTTTTAATTTATTTATTTATTTATTTTATTTTTATCTTATACTATTTGAAATCTTTTGTAAATCTTATACTATTTGAATTGTATACAATCATCTGCAGGTCTAATAACACGATTGAATAAGTTTAAAATCTATACCATTTGATTATAATCAGTTTTTTGGAGCCTGAAAGTGCTTGGACGAATACGTCCAGTAGACGCTAAAGGGTTAATACACAGTAATGAATATAAAAAAATGTCACATTACCCAGTCAATAAATTATTTTCTAGTTATTTCTCAAAACACTCGCGTCTATAAAATTTAATTTATTTGAAAAATAAAAAAGATTTATTCTCATTTATGCAATAAAACATAATTCTGCAGAAAAATAAACAAGACTTGCAGCATTTTTACACCCCCAGTTCTGACAAATATTGTGAAACATGCAGTTCCATCATCAGCCCCATTGCAAAAAAAAGTATCCTCTGTCGGCATGCATGACTGCATCCACCTTCGCACGAAAACATTTCACTCGATAAACAGACAGTCCTATCCCCATCGTCGATCGAAACCGATTTGTATTGAGATTAATCCGTAAATGAAAAGGTATTGGATAATCCTCGTGACGGTGCAGTGCATACCGAAAACTCGCGCGATGATCATAACGAGCGTCGCACAACTTACACACACACACACACACACACACACACACACACACACACATCGACATGCCCCTGCCGATGCACAGCGGTGCGCCGCACTTATCGACGTTCCGAGCGATCCTCTTTATCATTTTGAGTTTGTCTATTGGCAGAGCTGCGCGTGAATCGTGGGAATAACCGGCGTGATGCTGTTCTACGAGCTGAAGAATCTGTACGTGTGGGAGCTGGCGATGGGCCTGGGCGAGGTGCTGACAAAGGCGCGCGAGATCTGCAATTGGCAGCCCCTCCTCAGTTCCGTCGTCGATTACTTTCTCGACATAGACTTCATTTGATGCACGAGGTGTATGTATGTGCTTTCACTGTACTTTTCATACATTTATTTGAAGGGTAATCCGGGATTAAAGTAAAAGGTTACTCATTACATAAAAATAGACTGAGATGCGGAAAAAAAATATATAAGTAACAAACTTCTTTTTATATTTTTAATGAAACTTGGGCGCGTTTATCGCATCGTGGTACATGCTTATAGTGTATGAAAAATTGTTTTTCTTGCTAATAAATCTTTTCAGAAATGTGCATTGTAGAAAGAGTTTTTTCAAAAGCCAAGCTATCTTCGAACGAAAATTGGTTATCCATTACTATGCGATCTCAAGTGACACGCATCTTATGTAAACAATAATTCAGAATTCCGTATGTGTCACATCGCTATTGTCTTTGCTTGTTAAACAACTTTTATTCGTCATTCACTTAAAAGTAAAATTCTCAACTGAAAGTTATTAAAAATTCATTAACTTTATAATTAATAAATATTATTTTATTTATTGGGAAACAATTTTAATTTAAACTTAAAGTTTAAATTTGATTTGATCGATGTTTATAGCTTATTTTTAAAACTTATAGTGAAAAAATACAATTTTATAGAAAAATACTTTAGTAATTTTTATAATTATATGTCAATGTCACCTGAACCAGAAAATGTTTCAATTTTTTGTAAGTAAAAACTCTGTGTCTATGATCGCAGCACTGACTTGAGTGTTTTGCTTATTTACAATTTGTCATATTCAGCCCTAAGAATAAAAAAATAAAAGCGAATGTTGTCCATATCTCGTGATCGATTAAAAATTGTTTTTACAAGTTTTTTTTAGAACTTTTCTATTAATTATATCGTATTCTACATGTATAATTTTTGACTGAAATTATATTTTCAAGCATTTCATAGTAGCATTAAAATAAAAACAACAAAAATTTGACAATATATAAACAGCTATATAAATTATGTACATACCCATCAACGAATTAAATAAAAAAAAAATAAAGCGATGGCGAGAACAATAAATAACAATAAAATTACTGTGTAGTAACTTTTCACAAATAAATAAATATATAAATAAGCTCGTTTAAATTATATATTAAGTTAATAGAAACTCAATGTTCTTCTAGTAATCGAAAAGGTCGTCGTCCTCTTCGTCATCGTCATCATCGTAATCGTCGTAGCCGTCATCATCTTCACCACTTTCGCCGCCGTCGGGATCATCCGGTAGAAACTCGACCTGGCCAATGCCTCCGCCGTCTTCTGGCTTGACGAGCGCTACACCGTTCGCCCCAAGTCTCAGACAGTCCATGCCGACCTGCAACCATTTGCAAACATAATGACTTACTTTGACTATAAAGTTTGCTAAATTAAGAAACTAGAGACTATCTATCGTTCGTTTTCTTTTTCGCAAGCGACATCGTCAAATAATTCACGAATTATTTACTAGATAGGCTTAGGTATTGGACATTATGATGTTTTGTAGATAATTGTAAATTTAATGTTAATATTTTGGTGCTAAAACTATTATGATAGGTTCCTCATACAGTAATATTTTATGCATATTGTAAGAACCTATATTTACTGTATATTTTTACCGAAGACGTTGTAAAAATGATATTTTCACCGAAGATGTTGTGAAAATGATATTTTGTACGTAGGTTACTTTTTAGTAATAATAGTTCTAAGCAATGACTAGAATGAGGACTAGAAAATTTGTCAGTCAATTAAAGATCACCTAATCTAAATATAATAGATGTTTCGAGGACGTTGGAGTCGTACTTTTCTTTATGATTGACTATGTTTTTCTTATCGATTTTAATTGCATTTTAGTCCTAGTTAGTAAGTTAGAAAACAATGGGTAAAAAGTATTTGATGAAAATCTAGTGATACATGAAAAAATATCAAGAACATAGTAAGGTGTTGGAACATCGATTCTTTAACATTTCTTTTGTGGCTTTTTTTCGTATTCGAATTTTCAAAAAAAGTATTGTCATGCCCAATTCCAGCTGAATCTGTGTATCCAGAGCTAATAAATATACCTAGCGTTTTATGATGGTTCATCAGAAGAAAAGGAGATCCTTCCCTCCAGCTATGTAGGGTGGGTATCAAACAAGCAAACGTTCACTTTGAATTTGCAGCAAAGTATCTAATTTTGCGAGCTCGAACTCCGTTATTTCCATGTGACTTTTTCAACTCAGACGTGTAATTAGAATGTGCGAATCGTCGAATGCTAAGAAAGAATAAATGGAATACGATCGAATTAGTTACATCCAAATCTTCATTGTTTGGATGGTAAAAAGAACGAATATTTTTTATGACGACGTTCAAATAATTGAAAGTGCAAATCATCCATCCAAAAGATGTAGAATGTTCTAAACATCGAAAATTAAAAATTTGTATTTTTTAACATAATTAAAATAATTATCAGTTAGAAATATCGTTAAATTCATTATTAACGACGAGAATCGTGCACTATCAATTAAAAAAATAGAAATTTTTAATTAAACCGACAGTTTGGCAGGTAGCGCAATTGCCACCTCGGCCGATCACGGAGGTTAAGCAGCTTATTTGGGCGCGGCCACTACTTGGATGGGTGACAGCGTTTTTTTCTGCGACTACCTCGTGTGATATTGCCTTCTGACAAATTGAGCGGGAGGTGTGGATAAATACAGTTTCGGTGTCTAAGCCTACGGAACTGTGACCTAGACATCTAAATTGAATTAATCCAATACATCCGGGGCGGGTTTTCCTAATTAGGATTTATCCCACGCGGTTTGCCTATAGGTTTTCCCCGACCCCACAGGCATAACCCTGGGCGAATGCAGGATGGATGAAAGATATGGAAAAAACAGTTTATAGAAAAGAGAGGCTGCGTGGAAACCACCAATTTTTTAATAAATTTTTTTTTTTTATTTTTAATTTTCGACGTTTTGAATATTCTACATCTTTTGAATGGATAGTTTGCACTTTCGATTATATGAACGTCGTCATAAAAAATATTCGTTCTTTTTACCATCCAAACAATGAAGATTCAAATGTAACTATTTCGATCGTATTCCATTTATTCTTTCTTAGCATTCGACAATTCGCACATTTTAATTAAGTACACGCCTGCGTTGAAAAAGTCACCTGGAAATAATGGAGTTCGAGCTCGGAAAATTAGATACTTTGCTGCAAATTCAAAGTAAATGTTCGCTTTTTTGATACCCACTCGCTATATGGCACATTTTAATTGTAAATAAATTTGTAAGTCGTCGGCATAAAGCAGATACTTTATGGCATTGCTAACGAATAGTAACTGTAGGTCGTTAGTGTACGGGCGGAACAATTAAACCCGGCACTCCCTAAATTAAAATCAGTGAAAAATCACTATTTTAGAGTGTAAAGTCAGGCATTGTCGAAATAATGCATATGCACTCCGAAATAGTATATATATATATATATATACACACTGAATTATCAGTGTACCCACTGTTTAGTAGTATATACACACTATTTCAGAGTGCATGTTTATGCATTATTTCGACAGTGCCCGACTTTACACTCTAAAATAATGATTTTTCACTGACTTTAATTTAGAGAGCAGAGAGCAGAGAGCACAGAATACCCAGGCTTGTTGCAACCTACTATCAAATTTCCAATTTTGCCAAAATTTGTTATTTTCTATCTCATAGATATGAGTGCTTACGTAAGTGTCGTCGATGAGATTGTATCAAATGCAAAATCTGAAATCGAGCAGCAGAGCTATGTTATAAGTTGCCTGTCAAACTCAAATCTAACGGTGAAGAGGATCAATATCTTTTGCAAATGATTAACTGTAGGAAATGTTTGTGCACGAAACCTTTAAGAAGTAGCACAAAAGCGCTATGGAACGAAAGTCAGAAGATGAAGATGAGGCTGACTTTTTTTTTAGATAGGGAGCTTTCTTCGAGGACTTGGAGTGGTATTGCTAAACACATATGAATTATTATATTTAAAAAAGAAAGTTATCAGTCGAAAAAAGAGCTTATGGGATACCATTCGATGCTCTAGCCTATGTGTGAAACTGATCAAACAATGTCGCCAAATTAAACTAGATTGACGATAAAACGTTAATTACTTGATGCATAAGGCTGATTACGTAGAGATATGTAAATTCTTATGGGATTAGATAACTAACGATTTACCTTAAAAAGTGTCGTATCTCTGAATTTGCCTTCCATATTAACGCATGCATGAACGTTTCTCCCTTGAAAATATATATTATAGAATCGTACGCAAGCTCGTATTGCTGGTATCCTTGGCACTGGTACACAGACTGGCCTCGGATTTTTACCTAAAATCATTATTTATAAGTTTTGGTATATGATATACTCACAATAAATAAAGTATATGTATTTAAAAAAAAACTGAAATTCCCAGATTTGACCAAACTTAGATATATATTCAAGAGAAAAGAAAAAATCTGGCGTCGTCTACCAGCAGTACTTCTGCCAAACTTTCTAGTCTCTCAACTCATTGCATTTAAATATTATTAAAATAATTTAAAAGACAAAGTTTCCGTCTACGTTTAGACAACGTAAAAGGCGCGAGACCACCGACTCAGCAAAATAATATCTGGCTCGCCATGAACTCGTCATGGCATCGCCACAATAGCTCCGTGGTTGAGCACCAGACTACAAACCGCGGGCCCGTGAGTTCACTCGTCACTTACGAGGAGAGTGCACAGTCTCCGGGAAACGGATTTTTGTGGGCATTGGAGAATCGATTTCTGGTGTCTAAAAATGAAACACAGTACTCACATTTCCATCGAATGGGCCCTTTTTCTTGAGATATGGACAATTTCATCTCAAATATCTTCTATTTTGTTAAAAAATTATGGCTCTTCTATTGGCTATCACATTGCAAGTATTTAAGATGTGGAAACAAGGAAACAAAATTATAAAAGTAGACAATAAAAGCTAAAATTGAAGTTCTGATTTGTTTGAAAAATATTGATTTTTCAGGAAATTATAAGCAATCAAAAGATAGCGTAAGAAAATGGTTAAAAAATTACCTTCATTTTAAGCGTTAAATGGACCCTATTTTTAACTATATTTTTACGTTATTTTTAATTGTTTATATTTTCCTGAAAAATCAATATTTTTCAAACAAATCAGAGCTTAAATTTTAGCTTTTACTGTCTACTTTTTAAAAATTTTTTTTCCTGGTTATCGTATCTTAAATACTTGCAATGTGACGTCAATAGAAGAGACATAATTTTTTAACAAAATAAAGAATATTTGAGATGAGATTGTCCATATCTCAAGAAAAAGGGCCCATTTGACGAAAATGTGAGTACTGTACTTCATTATTAGACACCAGAAATCGACTCTCCAATGCCCACGAAAATCTGTTTCCCGGAGGGTGTGCACTCTCCTTGTTAGTTTTTCACACTCTTTATTCTTTATTTTCCTAAAAAATACGTAACAATATATATACTCTATATACGTACCAGAAACGGTCCTCGTGTAAAGCAGCCTGTCATTCATGGACAGCTTTGCCGTGAACGCGAATTCGTCCGGATCGTAGGTGACATTAACGCAAGCCTTCTGCCGCCACAGATT
This sequence comes from Torymus aiolomorphi, assembly GCA_036365515.1. Lineage (NCBI taxonomy): Eukaryota > Metazoa > Arthropoda > Insecta > Hymenoptera > Torymidae > Torymus > Torymus aiolomorphi. The sequence goes on from CM070876.1 coordinate 145,998,766, forward strand.
GAGCAGTATGCGCGAGCAGCAGGCGCAGAGTCCGCCGCCGCACTGGCAGGGCCCCTGCCGGGTCGCCGACACGCTCGCTGTGCCGCTGCTGGCGTTGCTGGCCACCTGGCTGATGTCCGCGGTAACGGCAGGCGCTGCTCCAGCTTGACGCAGCTCGTTCTGCAGCACGCTCAGCTGTGACAGATCCTGCAGGACCATCATGCTGTCGGGGAAGGACTGCTGCTGTGTGATCTTCTTCTTGCTCTTCTTCGCCGCGCTGTCGACGCGCGATGAGATGCCGGCGAGGATGAGCAGAATCGGAAGTGATGCCGCGAGGAGCCTCATCTTGCGCCTCAGACCCTTCTGTTTTCGAGATTTTTTTTATATTTTATTGTAGTATATCGAATAGGTATGGAAGGATAGTTTCGTTTGTGATGCGTGTCAATAAGATTATCGCTAACTGTTAAGATAATTAATCGCGATTTCAGTTAAGATTTATTTTTTTCCGTTTTTCCAAGTAGTATAATTTATTAAGACGTATAACTTAGACTGCAACTAAAATGCAAAGCAGGTATAAAAAATAGTCTCGAATGTAACTGCGTCAGGCTTTTCCTATCTTATTAAGCTTTCCATAAAAAGCTTTAAAAAAGAAACATGGGAGGTATATAGTTATAGTTACTATATTCGAATTGTCTTTTAATACTCGAACATAAATTTACTAACTAGGAGAGTATACTGCCTGAGGGTCAGGGATTTTGCTCAAATTTTAGGACATTTTTTCGGAAGTGAAAATATGAAGAAAGCCACAATAGTAGACTGTAACGCTTTAAAAAACTCAAGTTATGATAATTTCGAGCCTTGTTTTAAAGAAATGTTGAAAAATAGACTCTTCTTCAAACGGTCTAAAAAATTCGTATGCACATCTTTAAAAATAGTAAATAAAACTAGAAAACAAGAGTTTTCAGAAAACTACACTCAGAAAAACGATCCTCCTGTCTTGAAATAAAATTCCTTCCCAGAAAATTTTCATACAACAAAAAAAAGATTCCTCCTGCCCGAAAAATCATCATCCCGCTACAGGAAGCTTGACTTCCTGTTGTAAGATAATTCCTCCTTCCATAGGAAGATATCCTCTTGGCCCTATTATTAGCGAAAATCCTCTTCTGACAAGCAGATTCTCGTTGATACAGGAAGATCGTTTTCTGAGTGTATGATAGTTTGAAGTTGAGCAACGAAAATGCACTAAAAATTCGCAAAGATCTGCTTCTTCATCTCGCTCATATTTTAGTGCATTTTCTTTGCTCAACTTCAAACTATCAGAGTTTTCTCAAAAATTAATATTTTTTAATTCTGAAAAAAATGGATGAAAGCTCTCCTTTTCTAGTTTTATTTTCTATTTTTGAAATTGTATATACGATTTTTTTAGATTCTTTGATTATTGTTTGAAGAAGAGTCTGCTTTTCAATATTTTTTTAGAACAAAACTCGAAATGTTCATAACTTGAGTTTTTTAGAGCGTTACGGTCTACTATTGAGGCTTTCTTCATATTTTCACTTCCGAAAACATATAGTAAGCTATTATAGTTATTATCAACTGATAAGAATTTTTCCATCGGTCTTACAGTCTTACAAATTAAATTAAAATAATTAATATTTATTAATAATTAGTAAAATAATTAATAATTAATATTAATTAAGTTTTTACTTCAGATTCTGCGGGGGTGATTATAAACAAGGGCAATCTGACTGCCATAAATATTAATTATTTTAATTTAATTTGTAAGACTGTAAGACCGATGGAAAAATTCTTATCAGTTTATAGTAAATTGCAGTCGACATAAGTAATATTTTTAATGATATTATATAGTTATTATTTAAATTACAGCCGCTGTAATAAAAAAATGGCAATAAGTAAACAAAATTATTTCCAGTTACCTATTGTCGCTCATATTTCACTCTGACTGTTCGCTATTTTGTTCAACTGGTAGATTTATCACAAAATAAAATCTTTGATTAAACATTAACCAGCATCAAAGATATAACAGATATATAAGTGAACGAAGAGAAATCATTTAAACAACTTACAAAACAGCGATGTCAATCCTCATCCACGATAACCATAGTTCCACCTGCTATCGGCAACTTACAAACCGCAGTAACGATTGTCCAAGGAGCGACTGAACCGGTCGTCTGGGCGCATCGCCCCGGGGATGCCGATGTATATTTAAGTTATATGTATAGCAGAGAGCTACGCGCACAATCGCGATGACTGGACGATGCTCGCGCGGACGATCGGCTCTCCTGACTGGCGTCTCGCGCGCTGTAACGGATGCGGCGCGTCGACCTCGTTTCGCGCGAGAGAAATTTAGGTTCTCGGCCATGTAGCGGCCGTCACCGCTCTCGCCTCTCTTTACTCTCTTTTCTTTTGTCAAATTATACCAAAGTGCCGCGTACGCACGTACGTACATATCTCACGCGTTTACTTGCAATGCATAAGAGCGCGTGTCCGCGAGCGCGCAACGTCTGCCGCGGTGGGTTTTCGAAAGTGAACGCACTCGTCACGAAAAAGATCGAATAGGTGGACGGTGCTTGCTTGGGTAATGATAGTGGCTGATAATGGTGTGTAAGTTAGTGGTAATAGAGAGGACGGAGAAGGTGCTAGATATACGAAGTTTCTTCATCTATTTACAATTCGTGGTGTTTACCTTCCATTTACCACTTATCTGTGATTTATATAGTTTTCTGTATGCACAAAAGAAAACGTAGTAATATAAGCTTCAGCAGTTTAAGTCTGATGCATTATCTTTACTTCGGAATATTTATTTTAACCCTATGTTGTACACCAAATTAATGATTAATTTAAATATTGTTATATTCTAAATCTATCATACAAACTCAATACTGTAGCATAAGTTGTTATTGTACGGGTCGGTGTGAAGTATCATCAAAACTTGAGATAGCCTGATAAATCAAATTATCGTACTGCGCAATAATGTCAAAATCATGGAAAAATGAATCTGTTTGTTATATTGTTAATCAATGTTATTTTAATCTCAAAAAAACTGATTTGTCTCCGTTGCAGAAGATCTTTTACAAATTATTTCCCTTTTTAAATGTTGTCACAATAAAGCTTTCTTCTGCATACAATTATTTTTTTTTTAATGACCTACCTATATATTAATCAAGAATGGTATTATCCAATTAATATGTCAATATAGTCTTGCTTAATAAACATAAGAAATTGCATTAATATACATAAATAATTTATTTTTTATTTTACGTTTTAAATAATTCACAAAAAATTTGAATTTAAATACATAAATACAATGTGATATTTATAAATAAAACGATTGCACAACAATTAATGGTCAATACGACATACACATGATGAAATTAATGTTTATATGAGTATAAATATAGATGCTTTTAAATTGAAATGAAAATATACGAACTTTTGCAGTACTATACGGATGGCACTTGAGATTCGTGAATTCGTGATTCTGGCTGAAAAAGCTACTTATCGCTTCAATGCGTAATTACGATGAGATGAGTGAATTTGAATATCCGAATGAGCGAAAATAATAATGCTATATTTTAATAATGTTTACTAAAGTATTAGTAACATTATTCAAAGTACTTTCTAGCAACGGCTGTAAGACCCGTTTCAACATGTCCCCGTAAAGCCTGTTTCCAAAAGGTATTGATCAAAATTTGCATAATTATGAAAAACGAAGAAAAAAAATGAACCAGACAGCTTGAGCGTCAACATCGACCTTTCTCCTATATAATACTACGAAGAGCTTTTGCAAAATCGATCGCTCTCTCGCGGCCGATTTCCAGTTTCACGACGATCGAAATGTAGTACGAGATTAGCATTCGCTTGCCATTCGGAAATCCCATCGCGCATCATCATCATCATCTGTCTACGTGATCCTGTGCTCGCCGATCTTATCCTCCTCCTCGGGCGAGAGGGTCGTCCCGTTGATCACGTAGCCGTCGTTCACCTCGTCGCCAATCTCGAAGTTGACGTCGTCGAAGACGTCGCCCGGCTGTCCCGACGTGGGGCTGACGGCGGCGTAGGCGGTGCTGCTGCTCTCGTCCTCGCCAGGCTTGAGCCAGGCGATGCCGCTCGTGCCGACGCGCACGCAGTTGAAGTGCATGACGAGGAGGGGCGAGTGCGCGAGACGCGTCTCGAAGTCGATGCAGGTCTGCAGGTTGCTGCCGCCCGGCAGGGAGACGTCGTAGAAGCGCAGGCAGAAGTCGACCACGGGCACGTACACCAGGGGCACGCACATCGGCGGCGGGTTGCGAGCTGTGAATATGTAGTTTACTTGCTTCATTATGCTTCATTTGCACCAACCAAACTTTAGTAACGGTGTCGAATCGAGCATGGAAATCTAGTCGGATCTAGCTTTGGGATATGATTTCCGATAAATTCGGGTTAAAGAAACTGTAATTATTTTAAGGAAACACTATAAAAAAGTTTTTGCAATACTCTTAAAAACTATAATAGTTTTAAGTTTGACGTAGAAAAATAATGCGCTGAAAAGCGGCAAAAATCTGTATAATTCAAAATCGTCCACGTTTCGATGCATTATCGTGCGAGATTTGATATAGGAAGGGATATTTTTTAGTTAAATTTTATTTAAAATTGTGTTAAAAACTTTTGTGTTGGAAAAAGTAGAAGCTCTGTTTTTAAACTATTTAAGAAAATATCTACTACAAAAGTTCGTAAATCGAGTTTTTGGAAGCGCAAAAATTAAGCTGAACTCGCGACGCGAAGATATAACACTCTGCTTTAGTGAATGCGAAAATCTGGTAGGTAGTGCCCGCGTGATGCTAATAACGCCGCGCACGATATCTAAATATATAGTACTTACATTTTTCAAGTTTAATTTTGAAATAAAAATAAACGTTTCTATCATTAAAGGTATATGATTTTCAGGTATAATAAGATGAGCAAATTGATCATTCATACTATATAAGCGATATATAAATTTAACTATTTTTTTTCAAGATTATTTGCGGTCCAGTGTACTTTACGGAAAATTGTTGAATGCCGTAAAAAATTATTAGGACTATTCTAAAAAAATAAGTAATTGTTTATAATTGCGGTTCCTCATATTAATTATTAACTAAAAGTTAATAATAATTTTTATTAATATATGAATATTTTCAAATAAAGTATAAACATCGATAACTACATTGAAACATTTATCTACAAAATACCAAACAAAAATCTTTTGTATAATTTTTGTATAACAGAAGTAAGATTGCGCTTCAAAATAGTACACGGAAGTAGAGTGAATGGACTTAATAAAATTAGTTCAAATTATTATACTATATTGTGAATGAGAAATGCAAGTCATCAACTGACCAAGCAATTCTTTAGAATCCGTATTTTTTTTTTTCTTTTTTTTTCAAATAAAGCATCCATCCGATCCAATGGATTTTTCGCGCAATTATAGAGTAAAGACAACAACTGAGGAGGAAATACTTCTATTATCTTCTACTATCTACTACTCGTAAAATAAAAATCGTCAATCTAGAAACATTGTTTAATTTGAAATTTACCAGAAAGATTGGTCTTGAAGATTTCGTTCTCGTTCATCATGACCTTGACGTCGACGGTGAGGAGGGACGGATCGTAAGTGAAGTTGGCGCAGTAGCGACGGTCGAAGTTGATGACGGACATGTTAAGGCCGGCGCAGCAGCCGCAGCTACGATCGACGCAGGCGCAGGGCAGACCGCGGAAACTGATCCTCGGCGCGGTCAGACGGCCGCCCTCGTCCTCCAGCTTGCCCTCCAGTGGCTTGCCCGTCATCGGGTTGTAGTAGCTGTGACCGTACACTTTCAGGGCTGTCGAATGGAAAATCGTCAGTGAGCATTGTCGCATCTTTAATTGTGATCGCTCGTAATTTATATAGCATAGATTTTAGAAAACCAATCGGTCCCGTATGGAAATAATAAATGTAATAAAATGTAAGAAATTGTATGACAATGTAAAAAAATGTATAAAACTGTATAAAAGCATTGCTTTTCGGACATAAATTTCCAAATTAGTCTGCAAAAATAAATTGTAAAAAAATGTAAAAAAAGGTGAGAAAATATAAGAAAATATAAGAAAACGTAAGAAAATGTATAAAAATGTATAAAAATGTAAAATATTACATATTCTCTTACGTTTATATACACTTTTAAACAGTTTTGTATATTTCTATGTTTTCTTACATTTCATTAAAATTTGTACATGTATGAAAAAATTTTCTGGTAAAAAATTTTAATTTTTTAAATGTATGAAAATGTGTAAAAATGTATAAAAGTGTATATAACTGTATAAATCATTCGCACAAGATGTCCGAAAGCCAATGATTTAAAAAAGTTTTATATACAGTTTCTTACAGTTTTGTACAATTTCTTACGGTTTTCTACATTTACCCACATTTCTTATTTTCATTCGGGGTTTTATAAAATTAACAGAGTTAATGGTTAACATGTTTAAAACTCAACGTTTTTTTCACTATCAAAATAAATACTATAAATTAGTTTTTTTTTTAACTAAAAATATATATTTTGCTATAAAATTCAGGAGAAAACGGATGAGTAATCGGCAAACACCTCGATACGGGTACCCAAAAACAAACAACTTTCACGAAGACTCACGAATAACAATCGAAAGAAGAACAGCGAAAAAAAAAATCACGCAAACGTATTACCATGCGCCGACGTATTGTAGTAGGTGCGAACATCCCGCGCAGCGACGATCGCCGCGGCGAGCAGAGCGCCGCCGAGGCACATCAGCATCTTGAGATACATCTTCGACGAGGCCTGGGAGATGATCGCGGAGCAGATCAAAGTGTGATGCTTCGCGGCTCGGCAGCCGGCGCGAACTGAAATTGGGTGCGCGACGAAACCGGTACGCAACGCGCGCGCGTGTGCGTACTACTCGTCATCAATTATGCATAAACTTTCGAAGGCGGAAAAAGCGCACTGCCTATATACACTCTCGGTGTCGGGAGCACGAGAGGGGACCGGTAGCGTCGGTTCATCCTTCCACATTCCCGTGCGCGCAACAGCTCCGCCTGAGCGACGCGCGCACGTGCGCCCGTAAGTCTAAGTATATATGAATTTCGTCGCTGAGGATTTTCCGACTCGGGTGTGATTCGGAAAATGATGAGATGTTGATTGCGGCTGTTTTCACTTTTCGAAGCTTGCGATTACTGTTTACACGGGAGATAGCGTTCAAAGAGATTACAAATTTTTATTGCAAGTGTGTGCTTGTAAATGTAACTGAAATAAGTGAGATATGCTTTTGGTATTGACGCTCACACCTATAAGCCAATGCATAAAATTTGTATAGGATGAGTACAGTTGCTAAAAAATTGTTGAATATATTTTTAAGAATGTAAGGATGAACTTAGTTTTTTGGATAAGTATTCCTTTATAAATTTTCTTCAACCTTCAATGTCTATAGAATAAGTGAATAACTTGATAACAATAAAGTAGTTAACAATAACATTATAAATATTTAATAAATTTTTTTTTAGTACAAACTTTAATTGGTAATTATAAAAATGATCGATGAGAGTTTTTTGTTTAAAAATATTCGAAGCTGCCTGATATCTGTTTTTAAATTTCCAAGCTTAGCAATTCTACGCAGATATGCCTATACTTTTAAAATTTTATAAACTGTTACTTTATAATATTACAAATCAATAACTTTTAGTGGTAGGTATAAAATTAAAAAAAAAGGCTTCAACCCTACTAAAAAGACTCACGTGACACCTCACGTCAAAATCTCACGTGAGATCTCACGTGAGTTCTGTATAGCGTTTCCTGGCATTTAAGTCAGGTGAGATTTTGAGTTTTTTTCACTAAGGTAATCAATAATGATGGAAATAAACATTTTTACGAAAAATATGTTTCAATTATGTTGACATGTGACATGGGTATTGTATGTGTGTGTGTGTGTGTGTGTGTGTGTGTGTGTGTGTGTGTTTGAATTAATAGGTCAGAGTAAAATATTACCAGAAGAATATTTTTTAGGATGTAGCCTTTTTCAAGCATTTCATTTACTCTAGTATAATCTAAAAGAAAGTTTGTATTAATAGTTTTTTCCTTTAAAAATTTCTTTGAAATATAATCTTGTTACAGAGCTTGTTATTCCCACAAGAATTTTCATATATTTATTAACCTTTAGAGCACCGGCATTTTGAGTACGTTATCGTTCTAAGAAATTGCATAAAAATGCATATCTTATATCATGGATTGACCATGTGTGAAACGTCGATCATGGATTTAGCCAATAAACTGGCTTTCCGGCCCTCTCAAAGTTAAGAGTATTATTTAAAAATAAGATGATTTTTTATGGCGTGATTGTAATTAAATTATTTTAAGCTAAATCTGATTTAAAAAAAAAACTTAAAATAAATAATGCGTATCACAAAGTTCCTGTACCTGCCACGATGCTGATTTTTTTTAACATGCTTATAGTAAATGCAATAACTCGTTAGGATGACGTCACCATTATTAAAGTTTAATCAGAATAAACGACGGAAATAACAAAATTAGAATCGGGGTACATTATTGTCCTAATTGAAATCGGGGTAAGTTATCGTCTAATTCATTGAAAGTGGTAAAATTTTACCATAGATTAACATAACACAAGATAGAGGATGTGACATCTTTATTAAACTTTGCATATCTATTAAAAGCGTTATTTAATGCCATTTATGTTAAAATAACTATATAAAATTATTGTTATTTTTGCGTCGATTTCCAAGACTATTATAATGTTTCGCTTTTACATATTGCACTTGACTATAGTAATAAAAGAAGATTTATATTTTTATCAATATGAAATTATGACCCTTTCATGTTCTGCTCCAATGTGTATTTTAATGTTTCATGCAAAACAATATATTTTTCATATCCTCGAACTTGCGGTCAATAAAACTGGTGATAACATTTTTTTCCTGTGTTCAAAACCGGTTAGCCAACATGTCAAGTAACCGCGTCCACTATCTCGAATTCGTCGTAAATCAGCATCTCTTTGCTAAAAACACGTGAAAGTAATCACGCAAACCTATGCCATCTGTGGCCTGACAATACTATCATCTATTTGGCGCAGCAGCAGACGGGAGCGTTTGACCCACATCGGAGAAAAGGTGAGCTCGCGAGTTCAAGGCTCAGGCTTGTCGCGACTTCGCGAGTGGCTTTCCGATTTCCGATCGGCTATTAAACTAAAGTGTGATTACCATGAGTGTTTTAATGTTATAATTTCAACATAGTTAAACTTAACTCGATCGTTAATTATTATATTAATTAATTAATACAAAAATATATCTTTTATTTTCAATGTAGGTATAACTGCCAGTACTTAATAATTATTTATGTAATAACTGCAACTAATCACGCTACACTAATCCGTACCTAGCTGAACCGGTAAACTTACGTCCTATATGTGTATATTTAACATAAAATTAATTTTAATTTTTATTCACAAAATTCTACATAAATGTATAAAGATTAAAAAATAATATTATTTTCAAGAAATTTAAGAAGTTCTTGAAATCTCCTAAGTGCCTGATAGGGCATGCAATAATTTTTCCTTTAGAGCTCACCAATCTGATGTTTCGATAAAAAAAATGCAGTCATCCGGTGGAATCTTATGATGAGATACCACGTGTGCCCACGCGCAGGTGGCAATATCCTTTTGGCTACAACGGCCATTGACCGGACCACGACCGCAGGCTCGCGCCCTCGCTTAAATTCCGACTCTGGCGAATTAGACACTTTCGTGTATACTTATACATACGTGAAAGTATAATGCATTATAGCGACGTTTAGTGCCTTTACATCAATAGAAATTAAACTAATTCTAAACAAACTGATTGTAAAAATCAACTACATCGAGATATTATCGTTGCTTTAATTTTAATTTGATTGAAAAATCGTGAAATTATATTTTTGCTAATTAAATCATAAGTTTTTTTTATTAATTCTAACAATTTTATTATACCACAATAAGTACCCACTGCCAATTAATTGGTAACTGATTTCTTCAAGGAAAAAAGACAATCGATTTTTTTTATAAAACCGACTACAAATTTCAATACATTGTAAATATCTAATCTCTAATCTAATTTTGATTACGGTATCTTTTTCTACTTTCGAGATATTATTTTTTTGGAAAATTGCATTTTTATGAATAACTCATTACTATAGCTATCGATACAAAATGTTATTGAAGATAATTTTATTCAAAATTATAACAAAATAAAACCAACCTGCACAATTTTATTTATAACATTACTTTATTAATAATTTTTAGTAATATTGATTTTGAGTGTGGGTCGTATAGCCCACAATAACTGGACACGTAGAGAGCATATTTATTTATTTTTAGAAGGGTGTATACCATTAATTTCTAAAAATATATCAAATAGTTTCAAAATTTGAGTATGTCCCCAGGTTACTAGAGAAAATAGTATTTTTTAATGGAAACGTTTTCTTCATGTGTCGTGTCTATTTATACCAACTGTATGCCTGTCTTATATAAATGAAGTTGATAGGCATGTCCAAGCCGCAATTTTACCACCTCAAACAGATGATAAGAGGGGTAATCCAGTAGATACCGATGAAAGTCCCTAAGTGAAAGTGGTGGATTGTTTATTTTTTCATGTTGGTTTGTCAATAACATCGTGATCTACAGTTGAAAATATGCTTTCTCTCCCTATTTCCTCTTAGAATTTTAGGGCCAGTCTATAGATTCTTTGAAACTAATTTTTACTCAAATAAGGACCTTCGCACACACGCACGCATATGCACTCACACGCACGCAGGCACATACGCACTACATAGCTAAAACCAACCTAATGCTTATCTACATCAACAATCAGCTATATTGGATATTTTTTACTATTGCAACTGTAGTCAAGTGTTTGGAAGGGTTGATCAATAAATACTTATAAATCATTTAATTAATAGAATTCAATTTAAGCTTTATTAAGACTGAATTATGCTGCTGGATGTGCTCGCTACAGACGCTTGAGTATTTCTGCCCCTTCCTTTGGCCCGTTATTCACCTCGCGTCCCCGTTTCCTCGTGCAACTGGCCCACGACGATTGGTCTTCTTTTGGGATTTCTGCTGATGCGGAAAAGTATGAGACGTCCATGTATTAAACATCTGTAAACTCTCAAACACTACATTATTTGTTTTGTACTTTAAATTGGTTGGGCCTGTTTTCAATCGGCCTTTCTTCATCTATGGCTATTTTTTAAGGAACTGTATAGTTCGCATTTCCTACGTATAATCAAATAATCCAACTGATTACAATCCGGAGTTGTGTAATATTAACATAATTAGACTAGAATATAAACTTTGAACTATGAATAGCGGAATAGCTCTGCAGGCTTCGTGACTCATACTACTTTGCAGAGCGTTTCCGCGACCCATGATTTGTTGCAACGTACTAAAAAACGTTCTTAGAATACACAATTGGATCAAATCACACATCGGTATCTGATAATGAAACTTATTCATGGTGGTACATTCAATATTGAAAAGCATAAATAGTTTTTTTTAATATTTGATTTAAAAATATTTCTTTAATAGTCGAACTAATTTTTATATACGATTTTCTGATATTCCTACAAAATTAACTAAAAAATGGACTATATCACCTTAATCTTTTTTATCCATGCAATACAGTATTCCATTTCCAGGACTACTACCTTAGAATTTTCTCAAAACTAAAATTAGCACACGAATTCGTGGATAGATTGTACGTTCATTGAATTATATCTTTCTTTATTTTATTAATTTTACTTTTCTCTAGTTACTATTTCCACCAAAGTTCCTATATTTATGCAATGAATGTTATGTAATACGAGTGGGACAATGATGGAGCTAAAATTTTCATTCAATACATAGATAAGTAATGGAAATATAAGTATACGAATTCATCAAATGTGTTTTCTAATACATGCTCGAATGAAAAAAAAATGTGAATAAATGTAGAAAACGGTAAGAAATTGTATAAAACTGTATACATTAAACCATTAGTTTTCGGACATTTTTTGCAAATGATATATACAGTTATATACACTTTTATACATTTTTACACATTTTCATACATTTAAAAAATTAAAATTTTTTACCAAAAAATTTTTTCATATATGAACAAATTTTAATGAAATGTAAGAAACGATATAAAAATATACAAAACTACTTAAAAGTGAATAAAAGTGTGTGTAAACGTAAGAATATGTAATATTTAACATTTTTTTACATTTTCTTACGTTTTCTTATATTTTCTTATATTTTCTTACCTTACAGTTTTTTACAATTTGTATTTTTGTAGACTAATTTGAAAAAATTAGTCATATTTGTAAGGAAACGTATAAAAATGTAAAAAAAATGTAAGAAAGTGTATAAAACCGTAAAAACAATGTTCGAAAACCAATGCTTTTATACAGTTTTATACATTTTCTTACATTTTATTACATTTATTGTTTCCATACGGGTGGTTTATCAGTTAAATGAATTAGCGTATAAACAGTATATCCAATTAAAACGATTAAAGATAATGGGTAATACTTTCACGAGTTTGGTGTCGAAATGAAAACAAATACCCACTCGACCTTTCCATTAGCAATACTGTATCCGCGTTAGATTCTTTACTTAGACTATACTATCAGGCAACAAGCGGAGGAAATTGCAGTTTCTGGTTTCTGCAAAAATGTAAACCGATTCGTGTTAGGCATTCAAAAACTTTCTCTTGCAAAATGTAATCGATAAGTAAAATTGATACATAACTGACTTGCAAAACTAATCATACTGCATATCAAATTACATATTTCTAAAGTTTCTTTTGATAGTGTGACAAAACAACATTTTTATTTTTTATTCTTTTATATAATTTTTAATTTAGTTTTATAATTAGTCCCATGTGCCATTTAATTTTTTTCCTACGATTCTTATATAGTTCCTATAATTAGGCGTTGTGACAATGCAGCACCAAGCAATAATTTTATTTTTCACGCTTTATTTCAGAAGTGTTTACCATAAGGATGCGCATAAATGCATCCCCAATGCAATTGTCCCAGGTTCACTAATAAGTAACTTTCACATCCTCGGCGAACCATTCCATATCATTGAAAATAATAACATATGATTTTACACACGACATATCCGAAAGTAAGTATTTACTTCGAAGTTAGCGTCGCAATCAGATATTGTAAAAAGTTCGAAGTTAATTTTACTCTTCCCGCTATTTCACAAACGTATGTTCATAAAATATTTTGCATTGAAAAAGTTCAATAATATTAAGTAGTTCGGATTTAGTATAATCAATTAAAAAACAAAACTATTTTTATAATACACTTTTATGTAGTAGCAAAGCTTTTATATGAACTATTACTGCAAAAGCTGGTTCATTTCCTATGATTGACCTTTACCGAATTACAAATTATTGTTGTATTGTAAAAATTATTTACTGCAATATTGAGATTTTGGAAAGTTTTAAAATAGACTAGGTAGCAATTAAACATTATGCAAACGTTTCCGCATTTCGTATTGTTTTCATTAATGAAAATCTGTTCACGCAAATGGAGAATGTCAATAGTTTATTTCTTGACATTAGAACAGTTCCATGGTGGGGATGCATGTCACAGGTAGAAAGCGCTTACCACCGACAATATCCTTCCATTTTCAAGTGCCGACTGAAGGAGCTCATTTCGTATTCACCGCACATTTTTTATATCTAAGTGCTTATTCTAGTTTCAGTTGCATTTAATAATGCTCATTGTTAAATATGCAAGTACCTTTGCGGCGTTATTGTTTATCAACGTAGTTTTCGGTAAGTAATATATGTATTTTTCATTGTTATACTTAAGATCTAATGTAACCGTGGCTCTCGATCACTGAACAATTTATATATCAAATGTTTAAAAATATATAGTGTAATACTTAAATAATTTCTATGCGTATATTACATGACGTCTAAAGGTTTTATATATCCAAAATATGAAATTCATTTCATCAATATTTAACAAAACTGCTCTTTTAAAAATGAATTGTATAATAATTGTGCCATATTTAATGCTACTGTATTAAGAAATCAGTTTGGTAAAAAAATCAAAAAGCTTTGCAAAAAGTACCAAACTGTTTCGTAAAAGTACAACAAACTTTAAAAACACAAAAAATTAGCATACTTTAAAGGGAAGTTTACAATACAGTATAGTAAATATTCTTCATATCTATCAAAAATTCCTGTAAAGTATGGTAATATTTTAAGTTTTCACAGGTTGAGGTAGCTTTACGAGATAATATCATATAAACATTACGGCATAATACGCATTTTTTCTGGACTTAATATGTTCATTAAAGAGGTTCTACTACTAGAACTATAGAACATGCTTTCAAATAAAGTATAATTTGGCGCTTAGAATGCAAATACGCATAATTTTGACTCAAAGATTTTGTATTTAAATTTATTGACATCCCTAGCAGAAATAATAAATGTAAAAATTGTAGAAATAGTGTTAAAAACTTTTAAAAATGTCGGAATTGCGAATGTAAATAACAGTTATTTACATTTTTTAACAGTTCTTAACAATTATTTACAGTTATTTACAATATTTAATAGTTATTAACACTTATTAACATTTTCCAATTATAAAATTAAATATTTTTTGGGAAAATCAAAAAGTAAATAATTTTTATTTACAGTTATTTACATTCAAAATAGTAATTATAAGGAAAAAGTGAGATTGTATTTGTAAAAAACTGTAACATAACTTTAAAAATACTACGTGTAAAATTGTAAACAACTATATAGAAAACTGTCAAAAATTTTAAATAACTTAAAAGACAACAAAAAGTAGGTACTTGAGACAGCGAAAGAACTGCGAAAAACTGTAAATAACTGTAAATAACAATAAATTTTTGTTATAAACGGTAAAAAACTGTAAAAACTATAAATTACTGTTATTTACATTGCCAATTTTTAACAATTTTTTTTCAGTTTTATACAGATATTTATTATTATTAACAGTTATTTACAATTTTTAGGCGCGACCGCTGCTCGGGAGAGCCTTATAATTTCACCAGCGCGAAAATTGTCGGAATTCAAATACTGAAAATTTAATGTGTAAAAAACATTTTCCATTCAGAGTGAGTGCGTTTTAAGCGTTTTCTGAGATGTACGTATGTCTGTACGTCCATATGTAAACAAGTTACCTGATTATCTCAATGAATTTCCGATCGATTCCGTCAGAATTGCGAGAATGTGTTCCTTTAATTATACCTACCCGGTGGTCCTCTACTGAGAAAGATCGATGAAAAAGTTTAGGAATATGAGCACAAAGAAAATTTTCAAAAAATCGATTTTTAAGCATAATATCTAGAAAAATTAATTTTAAGTTAATATCTACACATCTATCTGCTAAAACTAATTAAAAGACACCTTTTTTCTGTTGGGCATTTTTTGCTACGAGCAATATTTGCCACTACAACTGCGAAAAACAGTTAAAAAGGTAAAAAATGGACGATTTTCAGCTATAACTTGACAGGATTTAACTTTACACAAATATGCTAAACGTAAAAGTTGTAGACTATAATAAAAGAAACCTTTTTCCCATTTAACATTTTCATGTATATCCAATTCCTGACGAGTTAGATCTATAACAACAATTTTAAACACTTAAATATACATAAAATGGACAATTTTCAGCTATTACTTGACAGGATTTAACTTTACACAAATATGTTAAATGTAAAAGTTGTAGACTATAATAAAAGAAACCTTTTTCCGATTTAACATTTTTATGTACAAAATTCCTGACGAGTTAGACCTATAGAAACGATTTTTAATGCCTAAATACACCTGAAATAGTCGATTTTCGCTTATTGTTCAAGGATTTGACTTTAAACAAAAATGCAAGATTTTCCTGAGAAGTGCGGTCGTGCCTATAATATAAAAACGAAGTTTTTAGATAGACAGCGAGGGGGGTTGGCGCGCGATAGCGCGCAGGGAAGCGCGGCCCCCCTAGTTCACATTTATTATTTCCGCTAGGGATACAACATAAAAATGAGTTATAATAAAAATAAAAATGTTATCTTTGTTTAAGTTATAAATATTTTTGACACTCCGTGCGTAAAGTATACTACTTTTACGCACGCTTAGGTTTGTAAGCATGCATTAAAATAGTACTTTACGCTCGGAGTGTCAAAAAATAATGTTCGATAGGTACAGGTGATAAAAATGATTCTCGCACTAGAATTGAAAAGTACTATTATTTCACTATTAACTTTCACTGACTAACCTTTTACAATAAAAATGAGCATACACCACAATGACTAGCATAGTATTTTATTTTGGAAAAGAAAACAGCGTTTTAGGAAAAAAAGGTGTCGGCCCTGGCAGCCAAGAGTGGGGCTTCGTGACGGTCCGGCCGAAGGCTCACATGTTCTGGTGGCTCACTACACAAGTGCCGATGTGAACCAAAAGTATGAGACAAAACCGTTAATCATTTGGCTGCAAGGCGGTCCCGGGGGCTCGTCCACTGGCATCGGTAACTTCGAAGAAATTGGACCACTTGATGTCAAGCTGGAGCCGCGCAATTATTCGTGGGTAGGTATGAGTTAAGGTGGCGTTATATATATGTATATAAATATACAAATTTTTTACGATGTTTACTTCACATGTTATAATTTGAGAAATAATATAGTATAAAAAAAGGGTTCTTGAAGTAAAAAAAAAAGTTTTCAAAGAAATTTTTTTGTTACTTCAAGAACCCTTGTTTCATATTATATTGTTTCTCAAATTATAACATGTGAAGTAAGCATCGTAAAAAATATGTATATTTATATATTGTGTGTGTATGTGTGGGTGGGTGGATGGGCGTGTGTGTGTGTGTGTGCGCGCGTGTGTGACCAGAGCCACCTTAATGCTTTAAGATGTCTGTATTATTTGCACAATAAAAAAGTATTAATGGTAACGTAAATATTTTTTTAGATAAAGAACTACAATATTTTATTCATTGATAATCCAGTTGGCACTGGTTTTAGTTACGTCGAGTCTCTTGATCTTTTAGTAAAAACGAATACTGAAATAGCAAAAGATCTTCTGCAATGTATTGCAGGGTTTTACAGAAACATGACGAGATTCGCAAAAACGCCAGCTTATATTCTTGCAGAATCTTACGGAGGTAAAATGGGAGTAGAATTTGCTAACCTGTGGTATAAGGTATTTATTCATTTATAAAATTCAACATTTATTTACATTATTACATTCAATTATTAATTGTTTTAGGAACAAACCAAAGGAAACATAAAGAGTAATTTCAAGGGTATTGGTTTGATAGACTCATCAATTTCAGCCATTGATAATTATTCCTTTTTTGCATCATATTTACTTCACACTGTGAGTACCACTAAAACCTGTATTTCTAATAATATCATCCTATGGTTCAACTACGCTATATTATAGACAAATGTTATTTAATTTATTAGGGTTTCGTCGATAATAATGGTTATAACGTAATTGATAATATAGCTAAAAAGTTGGAAGCGGCTGGAAGTACCGGGGAATGGGCAAAGGTCGTCGTGCTGACACAAGAAATTGAAAATTTAGTTGTCAATATTACAAACAATATGGATTGGTATAACATATTAAAAAAAGTAGATCCTTCATTAAATGGCTGTAAGAAAACTTAACCATTAAAATCAAACGCATAACAATCATCTTTTTGTTCTCTTTTAATTGAATTCTTGTTCTACTAAAGCGTCCGACGGGTTGAACGAACTCATGAACGGGAAAGTTAAAACTACATTAGGTTTAAACAATTATTGGGGAACGCAAAGTTACTTTGTTTTTATCTCCCTGCTTGAAGATAATATGAAGCCAGTCATTGAAGAAGGTATAATTATTTTGATAAATTTTTAATGAATATATAAACTATTCGACAATATTTCAATATTTATAATTTAATTTATTTTATTTAGAATAATTTAATAGATATAAAATATAGTACCATTAACTCATTTTTAGTGGAAAAGATACTTAATGAAACAACTCTGAAGGTGTATATTTTAACGGGCCAGTTGGATTTCATCATCAATACTCCAGGTACAAATAAAATGACACATTTACAGTTATGTAACTATATCGTCGCGCGGTATGAAAAAAGGCCAACTTCTAAGTTTCGCGCTAAGAAAAGCCAAAGTTGACTTTTTTGGCTTTTCTTAGCGCGAAACTTAAAAAAAAAATCAACTTTGGCTTTTCTTAGCGCGAAACTTTGAAGTTACAGGCGAAGAAAATGGCTTTTCTTCATACTGCGCGACAATATATTTTACAACAAAATTTCGGGTTTAAATATTCAAATAATTATTAATAATACCCTACAGGTACATTAAGGTGGATAGAGAAAATGAAATGGAAACATATTAAAGAATGGGCAAATGCTAGCCGGTTTCCATTAATTATCAATAACGTCATCGAAGGATATACCAAATCATATGACCGTTTCAAATTAATTTGGGTTAATCGATCAGGACACATGGTATGTACAATTTTTTTAAATGAATTTTTTTGTACCTAATTCAATATTAAAATATAACGATCATTTTAACAGTACGAACCACTAGAGAAATAATATTTACTTCAAATAATGTTTTCACCTTATCTTATAATAATTAATTAAGCATTATAACAAAGTAAATAATTATGAGAATAAAGTCGAGCAGCACTATGTTAATTAAAAAATTCATAATCAAATTAAAGTCATGCAATAATAGCACATATTTTCTAACTTAATACAAAATTATACTTAAACAACATTTTCATAACTAAAATTTATTCAGTTCGTTTGTTTAAAAGCATAACGCAAATGAAGAAAATATGAGTTTAACTTTACAGTATGCTTAAAGTACCGTGTTTACCGTATATACTGTTTTAACTCATTGTCATGAAAAAGAAAAAAACAATCTATGAAGCACGACTATATAAACATAATTATCAACGGTATTATGTTTTAGAATGGAATTACGAGCTAAATTTTCTCTCCTCGTGGATATAAAATTTTTTAATGTCAATTTGTATTAAATAGTATGCAGCCCAAAGGGAACTAAAAAAAATAACGAGTCTAAGAATAAATTCGGTATTAAACTATGCATTTACCAATATTTTTAAGTTTTTTGTTTTTTTCTGTATTTTTTTTTGTTATGTTATTAAGTTTAAAATTGTTATCAACAATGAATATAACATTGTTCTGTAAGATATTCTCAAATTGTTGTCACAGTAATTAAACTTTACACCACCCTCAAACTGAACGAGTTTATTTTTCACGAAACCCCGCCAAAAAGTTCAATAGAACGACTTTCACCCAAATAAATACATTTATTATAAAAATATTATTCCGTTTTTTGTTTGTCCAAATAATTTAAAATTGTATTTCTTTTCTTCGACTATAACTAAATCATAATTAAGTGATAAATATCGAAGTAATACAAATAGGCTATAATACGTACTATTTAAATTCTTTTTGTCACCATACATTCTTATATAATATTTTTCAGATTCCAGTGGATAATTATATTGCTATGGAAGTTATACTACAAGATTTGATTAAGTAAGACTTAATTACAAAAAATATTGTTTTCGTTAAGTTTGTTGTAAATAGTACGATTGAAACGTATTATTTTAAGTTTAGTTTTTTATAGTACAATAATAGATTTTAAGCTAATATTTTTTAATCTTTTTATATCTATAAGTGTTCGTTAAATTTATATCAACATTTCAAGATATTTCCATATTGAAAACTTAATCATCATGACTTGGAAATTCATTAAATTATTTAAAATATTGTAATAAACATATACGAAAATCATAACATTAGTGAATTTATATCATTAAGTGATAAAGAAAATAATGATTTTAATGAAATTGTACGACAATCATTAGTTAATACTATCTTTGCTTCCGCAAATAATGTTACTTTCACAATCTTAAAAGCTCTAATTTTAATGCGACATAAATTGTTTCATTGTGGAGTATTTGGAATTAAAACAATTAAAACCCATTTCAATATTTTTCCATTACTTGTAATGATTATTCATGTTCATAGTTTTACATACTTTTTAAGAGAACAAAGGCAACAATTTTTTTGTTTGCTAATTATTAGATACCGTCAGTTTTAATCATTTAGATACAGAAAGATAATAATTGTGATAAGAATATGTTTAAAGTTATGAAAAAAATAAAAACCGAATAATATGATTATTAATTAATTACAGATTAATCGTAATTTCCTCTATACTTGAGAATTTCATGTTGCTAAGTTTAAAAACTTTGAGACGGTTCAAGCTGTATGTGATTATACATAGATACAGCTGTTATTTCAATTTCACAAGAAAAGATCTCATTGTTACTAACATCACTTTTCCACTGACTCTACTGTAGGATGATACCACGATAAATAATATATATTGAACCTACTGCTTTGTATTGTCGGTAAGAGTTTCTTAAAATCAGTAATTATCGTCATACACTAATAAATAAATAAATAAATAAAAAATCAAGGAGCGCGGGAGCGCTCCGAAGGCAACTATCTGTCCAAATGTAGAATAAGCCTGAGGGACGACCGCACTATCTTATACTTTGAAATGGGTGTGCGAGAATTTTCTAACAAACTTTAATTTTTTAGTGAAAATATCTGTAAATTAATGTTTGGAAAGTATTAAGCTCAATAACTTCTCCTTTCAGACAGACAATATTTTATATGATACAAGAATTTCAAGGAAATAAAAGAATCTCTTGGACTGTTCACAAATATATTAATTTTTATAATAACAAAATGGCACATAAAAATACTATAAATTCTACTAATATTAATTACAATTTATACCTTTAAATTATATTATCGAAGTGTCTTGTTCGCTCATTATAAGTCGCATAGTTACACAAACATGTGATGTTACGTATTAAATTCAAATAATATTCATATATACGTTATAAGCGCTAGCTTTGTTTGTATTATTTTATAAACAATCGAAATTAAATTTCTTTAAAAAGAAATGAGAAATAAAATTACAAATGTTTCATGTAAAATGTCATGCGCCAAAGGCGCTCTGTATGTCCTCTTCAAGTTCTTAAGAATATAAGAAAGAGTCAATCCATATGCTTTCTTCAATTTCACTTTTGTATAGTATACGTATTAACAATGATTTAAAATAATTTATCGAATATTTATACTACGGTACTGTACGTATTCATCACTTATACACGCCTTTAAAATAACAAGAGAAGGAAAACATAAAAACTATTAAGCTAAAAAATCGAATATGTACAAAGGTTACTTTCAAACGCAGATAAAACATAACATCTAAATGAAACGTAATTTACAATTTGATTAAAAATTAAAAAATGTATATAACACGTTTCATTCTGTTTCGAAAACATCTCTTTTCTCTCTCGTTGGTATGTATGTATCGCTCACCACTCACGACAATGGGTCTTTCTGCGCTACAAAACTTGCATTTAAGTTTAAACAATCATTCCTATCTACTCTACCTAACGAAAATTTCATGTTTCTGTTAAATCATGTCGCTTCTTCGCAGTTTTTACAAGCTCATACACAAAGACAATTTTGATATTTATAAAAATTTAAAAGATAATATGGTACAAAATTAATTTTACATAACTACAGGTCAACTTTTTAGTAGTTATATCCAATGATGAAAGAGTAATTAATATATTATTTATTTATTACACGATATCAACGGCTTAAGTAATGATGTCTAATTCAGACATAAACAGTTTTTATTTTTAAATTATAATTTGAGCAATGTGTTAAAATAAAATGTAATACACGACCAGTAAACAACTAACCCATTGTCATTGTACCATTTTACCCAGAAAATATTTAGAGAAAATTCTCTTCGATTGATTTAAACATGAACAGACCTCAACAAAGTACAATAAGTGGAGAGATTAGGAAGATAAAGAAATTTTTCTCCAAGAAGACTCTTTTGTACAGTCATTTTCTTTTTCATAATTGCTTCGAACAATCGTTTCAAAAAGCGCATTTCGCTAAAGGAAAATCATCTTTTAGATGGTCCACACCCTTTAATCTGTTGTTCAGTTATTTCATTCCACTTCTCATTGCAACATAAATTTTGTTTTCAGAAAGCCTCGAATCACTCTCACACATTTTCTTTTTTATTCTCTTTACCTCATTTTACTCTAACTTTAAATTCGCATTTTCGATACATTATTCCCTCTTATTATCTTACTAAACACTAATGTCCTTATTTTCAAACCCTTCTCCTTCTCTACCACGATATGTTTCAATCCTCATCACAATCATCCATTCAATGAAATTCACAGTGCCATGTCTTCATTATTTATTTACTTACTTACGAATTTCACATAACAATTCTCGTAGCGTTGCACACCTGTTTTTTTTTTGCTTTTTTTATTTTGAATTTCGTTGCAAACGAATTTCACAAAAGAGATTTTTCAATTTCAAGCAGCCTTACTTGTATTTTAAATCTTGTTTGATTTTAATGCATATAGCTTGATTTAATTTCAATATCAATCATAATTTTGGAGGGTTCACAAAATATTTACATAATAATACAATAATGAATTTCATAGCTGTACGGTAAATGTTTTTACTGAGTTAAAAACCAAAGAAATTATACATAAAATTTTATTTATATTTTGATAATTCGTACAATAAATTACGGAAATATTTTAAATTGAATTATTTTCCATATGATTTCAATGTCTTTATGAACATGAGAAATCGTAATGTCAAGGAGAAATATTATGCAAATAAATAATTGTTTAAATTTTCTTGCGATAAATCAATTTTTTAAAAACTTTCATGCTGAAAATCAATTAGCTAAAAATTTTCGTTATATTTTTTGCTATCTTACGTGTGTATAAATAAAATAAATAACAATAATTTAACAATCGAAATATTTGAAGTTTTTTATTGTCCACCAAGCACTATATTATACTGCTCAATATTTTAATTTATCTTTGCTTATATTATAATCAAAGAAATAAATTGTTGAGTGAGAATTCCATAATTCGATAATAACATTCTTGACTGAAAATTCATTTACATATTTTTCTAAAAAAGAGACATTAAATTTGCAAATTTTCAAAGCAACACCTTGAACACCATATTAATATACAAATGAAAAAGGAATTAGGGAGCTTTATAAAAAAAATGCAAATTTATATTCATGATAATATACATTTGTTCAACAATAAATCAATACCGTATTTACATCTACTATAGTTATAAAATTAAATAAAAATAAACATACAAAATAATAATAGACGTATCAATATAAAAAAAAAAAAATAATAGTAATAATAAATTAGACTAGATTCTTACAATTCGCAGTAAGCATCATTACCGTCATTCTCCACTACCCAATTTAAATCTCACCGTAGAACAAAATAATCGTAAGCTATATTTGCTAAAAATGATGTCACTGAATATTGATTTTCAAAGCAAATTCATTTTAAGCATGAAACTCTTTTCTTTTTTTTAAATTCGATCTATCTGTATTCTTTCTTATACATCTTTTTCATTTATTTCATTCTCCATCATTATTTCTGTATGACTTTTTCCGTTTTTTTTTCTTGCTCTTATCGAGGACAAAAAGATAACGAAATAATTTTTATATCTTGAGAGGAACTTGCAACGGTCAAAATAAAAGCTGAAAAATCTGCCATAATTTCCAGAAAGCACTTTACATTACTTTTAAAATTACGTCGAGAGAATCGATATAAAGCTGCTTAATATACGTGTAGACATCATGACAATTTTTTTTACAATATGATTTTTTTCGACAAGAGAACGTTTTCTCTTTCGTTTCACATCGAGTGTAAATGTCACTGCTCGGGTTATCTTTTCTTTTTTCGGAAAGTTCCTCCGGAATGTTTACGTGTATCTGTGATTTTGCATATTCGTTTTTCCACTACATGAGCTAGCGTATGTTACAAAAAAAGTTCAGTCATTTACAGGCTCTGCTGATACTTCCGAAGGGGCTACAGAAGATCGTGTTATACGAAGCTTTTGTCAAATTAATGTTTTAGTTGAAAAAGAGTTTATTCTGAGTGAAGTACGCTATATGATTTGATATTATATTACTAAACTATTAGATAATTTTGCTAATAAAAAGTTTTCCTTCAAATGATTGAAAATAAAAATTATTTGTGTATACTAATTTTCTTAAGTGGTGTAATTTCTTCATCCAATTAAAGAACTGTTTAAAATAAATCACTTACATCACAGTAATTTTCGATAATTATAATGAGAATGACCTTTAAGGTTTGAAAAACAGTATTAGAACCAGAATTAAAAGCAAGTTATAATATTGCTGTTAACGTAGTTCGATGTAATGTAACTTTGGCTCAGAGTATGTTTAATTCTGATTCTGCAATAATTTAATCATTGATTATTTAACTTGCAACCCAACTCGCGTTTACTAATTATGCTTTCAATTTTATTATTATATTGTATTACTCCTAATAATTTTAACAGCACACGAGTAGATATACTTTAGTAGCAATCCCATTAAGTGTACGTTTTTTAAGTACACGATCGTACACCCCTTCGGAACATCGCACGAAGTACGGAGCTACAACGAATGAACAGCTTGCAAGGTTACTTCGCGGGGAAACAAACATCAACAACAGTGATCTCTCAAGTATCAACAATATTAACAACATCGGCATCATAATTCTATAATCATCATTATTGTGATCGTCATTATCATTATCATTTTCTCTTTTTTTGTAATGGTCATTGTCTCTTTCATCGCCCATCATCCTATTCCCTTTTTTACTCAATATACGCGCTTAATATATATAATATATTAATATATACTTGTGTATATTTAACCATAATTAGACTACTTTTATCGTCGAAATCATCAGTGGCTTTACACGTAATATTTTGCTCATCTTCTGTCGTATTTTGCTTCGATTAGCTTTCTTTTCTTTCATTTCTCTTTACTTTTCGCCATTCCGCTCTTTTTATAAGAAAAAGATAAAAAGAAAAAATGTCTAGTATTATGTAATTTACTAACCATCAATCAACCAAATGTCTGCGAATTATATTGCAAACGCTTGTGCTTACATTCATGTAATTCTCTTTCGTTTTCTTATATTCGAGGTTATTTATACAAAAATTAATAATTTGTTTCTTTCCCTCGAATATGAAAATCATGAAATTTAAAAAACTTTCTATAAGAGTTACTAATTTATTTTTATTTTGAATGCTAAAAATTTAACCTGGTTGTAATATTGAAACACTGTTAACAATTTGTAGGGATGATTATTTAAAAGAAAATTGTGTCATATTAAGAGAGTTTTCTTTTTCACGTAAAATATTTATGTTCAAAACATAAATAAGTCATCCAGAATAAAAATTCAACAAAAGACATTCAAATTAAAATCTTTGTATCAAGTACATAATTTATTCAACTTTGTTTTTCATATAATTTATTACTAATCAAATAAAGTTAGCATACCGCTGCATACGATCAATTAGTTATTAGTTAATCAGCAATTACGTTTATACAATATCATTTCATATGCTTATAACTAGTTATACAGCAATGATTATTTTGGTATAAAATGACTGTTTAGTTTCATCCGTGGAGGATAATGAAGAAAATCCCTATTTTATTTTCCCCTTAATCATTCAGTCCATAGTTTATATCGCTTGTATTTACTTATACAGGTGTAACGATACCTTGACAGAAAAATTTGTACACTTCGCAATATTTTAATTACGAAAGAATTTAATTCACACGCCATATTCTGTAAACTGTTGTTAAAAGACCTAACAAAGTACTTATATATAAAAATTAAATTTTTCAGAAAAAATCTTTAATTTATTAACAAATTACAGATTTTCTGAAAATTTTTCTGTTAGGTACCAGTCTTTTATATAGACTCCCATGAACTTAAAAATTGTTATAACGATTATACCATTTGTCAATAGTTTAAATACAAGGTAAATTAGTCAATTGAATTACTACAATTATACTAAAATATATTCCCCATCAAAGTAATTTTTCAAAAACAAATCAAAGTACGAACTTATAATATTTTGTTACATTAATAAAATTTAGAAAATCAAATTATACTCATAAATCAAATTTGACTTTTTTCATCAAATTGAAAAAGTCGAAAGTGGATTTTTATATGTATGTGTTTAATAGATGACAAGTTTGAAATTACAATGAAGAAAGATTTTTTTATTAAACTAATAAAAAAATGTAGTTACTGAAATATTTGTTGAAATTCAATTGTTATAATCAAACTATTGACCAGTATTATAGAGGCATAGCGTAAAAAGATTTAGTTTATGCATGTGTATACAGTTTCGCATATTAACAAGTCTCTCCGTTTCAGTACCGGGGAGGCACAGAAATAAGTATATAGGACACGGTTTCTGCTTTCTTTCGACCATTGTGAGAGAACGGCGATTTATTTCGACACTTATCAGTAACAGGTAATACTGAACGTTTTAACTTCTTTTATTTTTATTTTTATACTATTATTTGTTTAATATGTGAAATACGACTTTGTGCGCGGCACGAAATCACCGAATTTCTCGTGACGAGGGAGTATGTTACGTATAGAAGTGTAATGATCTTAAGCAGCGGGAAAGTTATAGTAACAAAATGCACGTACAAAATGTTACGCCCTATTTTTTTTAACATTAAACGCTTGGATATGCCATCCACACAGTTTTATTGTCACGAAAGCCCGTAATAAAATACTACCGGCTTTTGACAAAACGAGGTACAATTTTTTCTTTTTTCCGTTTTCTTTAAATATTTTCTTTTCTCTCACGCCGCTTCCGGCTGTGAAATTTAATGATAGCGTACTATGTTTCGGTATCTATACGAGCTTGTATGATTTTCCTTCTTTTGTTTCTTTTTCGTTTAATGATTAACTACATTCTACTGAGGATAATATGACACGCGGCGTTACATACTTGCCGTATAGGTAAATTGGGAGCGTTTTATCAATTTTTTTTATTCTTCCGTCAACGCGCGCATGTTGAGTTTTATTAATATGGTCTAGAATACGATTTATAATATTTTTTTATGCTTTTCTTGCTTTTATCATACCACGTGTCACATTCCGATGACTTGTGAAGATGCCCTTAGAAGTGAAACATAAAGCTCTTATACAACTGTTGGAATACACTTGCGCACAGATAGTAGTAGTAGCTGGGGTTTTGGACTAGACGTGGTGAGGTTGGAGGTTTTGTAGCCTCGACGAGTTTGATCAGGATTTCATACTGTTTGCATCGTCGAGCCGCCTTTCGGTTCCTACTGTTAGTAAATTTGCAAACTCCATTTCTAAAATTTGTCTTGCCTGTAAAATAAGTTTTGTTAAACCGATTTACGTAAAATCATTGGTAATTTATGGAGGATATTGACAGATGGGTATAGCATCTAAGGAAACGCACAAAACTAATACTAACGTTTAGAGTTTGTCAAATATCAAACAGAAAAATGAAGGGAAAGTTGTGAATAATAAGGAGAAGGTTTAATAAAGTAGAAAATTCGTGATTTTAACTTACATTCAGTAATAAAAATGGAAAAGAATTACTTTTTAAAGTGCTTAAAATGTTATGGTTTCTTGATGGTTACATCAATTTTATAGGTTCTCTATTAATATTTTATCTACAAGCGCAGAAACTTTTCAAATTTTATGCCACTCGAAAATTTTAGACTTAAAAGGCTGTAACTCAAGTTCATTACAAAGCACACGACTAAACCAAAGAGAATCAAATAAGAATTTTTATTTTCTAATATTCAAGAAGTAAAAAAGTTTAAATCTCTTATATCTGGGCTATTTTTCATGGCACATCGATTTACGAGGTCTCAAATTGAAGCTTTTGTTATAAAGAAAAAGCTCTAAAAATTTAAAAATGATAGTAAGGGACTCTTTTTCTAGATCGAAAAAAACATAAAAATACTCAAAATGGACACTTTTTTCGCTCTTTTTGTAATTTTTCGTAAAAAAGTCTCCCTCTACCATTAAGTTGAACTTGTTTTTATTCCTCTATAGAAAAATGAACATATTCTTTTTTGGTTCAGTTATGTGTTTTGTAAAGAACTTGAGTTATAGCCATTTAAATATAAAATTTTTGAGTTACATAAAATTTTATAAGTTTCTGGGATTTGCTCATAAACATTGTTAGTTATCAATAATTCAATTCTAAAGTTAAGTTTACAATAATTTACCATTTGAACAAAAAATTAGACTTACTTGTATATTTTGCGTTGGTATTTGTAGTTGTAGAGCAAAACCATTTCCATCGAAACTTTCGTCTAGAGCTATAAGGGCACCATGGACTCCGGATTCAAGAAGACTATTAGCATATTCCTAAAAAAAGAATTTTTTTATCAAAGAGTTCAGAAAATTGCTGTTATTGTTACTATTACTCTACTTATTTAATTATATAATTGGCAATTAAATAAACTTTATTATATTTATTACAGATAAAGAACGATAGAAAAATATATGGAATCATATTCAAATAGAAGTCAGTTAAAAACATAATTAACCATATTTGTCAAACTTATAGTAGTATAAGTTACATAAAAATCTATTTTATCCCAATTATATTTTATGTACATTTAGAAAAATTATTATTTATAAAGATATCACCAACCTTTAATCCAATTGATTGTACCCATCTTATACAGCGGTCATTACTCCAAACAAGTACATCGACATTTGCACCCTCAGCCATACGTCTTCTATCTTCTAACTGTTGCCTATCGTAATTTAATCTTTTTAGGCAGTTAATACCGTATTGCAAACTTGTCCTGAAAAACAATAAGTATTGTAGTAAAAGTTTATAATAAAATATACTGGTTTTAAAATATAAGAATCTAAATAGATACTAATAAAAGTCTTACATAGCGGCTGGATTCGCGCTTATAGTATATGACAAACCTTATATATGAGTAGTTTTGTTTATTATGTCAATATGAAATTGTAGTTAACAAGAATGTTTAGTATTGATTATTGTTTTTTTAAGATCTTGAAAAGGCGAACAATTTTATTTTTAGATCATTTTTTAACTAGTGACAGCGAGTCAAAGAGGTAGCGCCACTACACTAGCGGCCCATCTATATTTCATATATGACATATGATTAGACAGAATAGAGAAAAGTTTTGTGTCATACTATTAAATGATTTGAAAATGTATGTATATATTGAATGTTATCATTACCTATGAAAATTATCCACCATTCGAAGTTGCCCCCGAAGGTCTTTTTTAGTGAGGTGGTCCAACATTCTGGCGTCAACAAGGCACTCCATGAACGTGGACCGGTACTGCGGCAGGCCGAGACTCGGCAGCCACACGTTGCCGATCCATTCATGGTTCATGTCGCCGAATGCCAGGGTCATCCGCGACGTTTTCGGGGCCGACGGACTCGTCAGCGAGACCATTTCTTGGATTGCCAGACGCAGCTTCAGTCGGTGCAATGGATTGCTTCAAATTGCAATGGTTTCGATATAGTTTTGTCTTATTGAGGATTATGAATTTATATCTGACATGCTGATATTACATTGTACACAACATCTATAACGTATTTTTTTTGTACACGAACCCTTAACAGCTGTCATGGCTCTAACTACACGAGAAAAATCTTTAAACAGCAAGTTGCATATGCGTACCTAATACCGATTTCGCGCTGTATCTCAGTATCGCTGAGAGCGCTCATGATGGCGCCGCTCTTGACGTTGGCCCGGCAGGCGGCGACGTACCAGGCGGGCATGCCCACCCAGAGTTCGAGCCAGGCGACTATCGTCGGGCCGTTCCACATGGCGAACGGCGTGCCAGCCTTCATCGCCTCCGTCAGCAGCTCGTGCCTAGACGTGTCCAGCATGCTAAAATAGAATATTGATAAAATTTGATTTTTTTTTTTAATACCTACCAATGTGAATAAAGTATAATGAGAATAAAGGAACTAGAACTAAATCAAGTTGATCAATATTTTTACTAATATCGTTATATTGCGACGAATCGAGCAAAGCCATACCTCTTCTTTTTCCTACGGTCGAAGTCACTCTTATTACAGAGCGTCCCGGCCACTGAGCCCGCTGCAATCTCCCCGTAGTCGGGATCAGGCGTGCTGACTCCACCCATTCCAGGAACATCTCCAGGCATTGTCAAGTCTTTGCCCTTGTTAATCTACAAATTATAATGAAGATTTAGAACATCTTAGAGAATTCAATGTTTTTCCTCTATTTTAGATTTTATATCAAATTATAAAATATTTTTGATCGATTCAATACTATTCATTTTAGTCATGATTGAATGGCTCTCAAACTTGGAAATCAGTTAAAATGTAGGAATTGTAAAAAATGATTAATTAGCTTTGAGTGACAATGGATTTATCGTAAACTCTTAACTCTACATGCTTCTAAATTAATAGTGTTGAAATGTCAGTTCTATATGCCCGCAGCTAAAAACGACGCTTCAGATAGGTGGCTAATGACTATGCATGAAGATATAATGTCCTGTCGTAAAGGACGCCCGCCTCAAGTGCTCTGTTTCTACTGAATAAACATAAGATGCATATATATAACGTCAGTTCCATAGTTACGCGTAATAGATTTTTTGTGCATCAAATTGAATTATTCAAAATGTTCAATTGTAATGTATTTGAATTTGTTTGGTGGCAAAAATTTGTTTCCCTTTAACACAATGTAAGTGCATTTTTACAAAGCAAAATATTTTGTGATTTAAATGGGAACTCGCATATGTAAAAAAAATATTTCTTATGTACTCTGGTTTATTATGAGAAATATATATGAAATTGCGTATGGATATTGAAAATATTCGAAACTCTTTTCTTGAAATTTGGCATCTTAGCGTTCTCGGTACTCTCGATAATTTTGGTTAATGATAAAAAGGAAAACTGACCTTCTCCTTCTTACTGAAGAACCTGCCGAGGCTACTCTTGATGCCCTTTTTCTTCTGGGCGGCTGCTACGGCGGCCGCCGTGGCCGGGCTCATGGTCGCCTGCATGTGGTGGAATTGATGGGCGCCGGCGAACTGGCCGATCGGCAGGCCGCACGCCAGATTGTTCTTGTGTAGACTGTCCTGGCTGCTGTGTCGCGAGGACAATGGGGACGGAGTCCCAGAATTGAGTGCCCCGTTGTTAGGATGCCCATGCCTGCATTGCATGGTACGCTAATCTAGTCCACTATGTTTCTACCTCTAGCAGTACACACGAGCGCACGCCAAAAGCACCCAATGCTGCCCTTCCCTACCCTAGCTTTTTATGCCGTAGAAAAAAAATTTTTCACCCCCGTTTGTAAGCCCCTCGCGCGGAAAGTGGATGTTATGAGACTAGAATGATGGCGATCTGTGATATTTTCTATTATTCTTGGTAAAATCCACTAGAATTGGCCAATAAAAGT
This sequence comes from Torymus aiolomorphi, assembly GCA_036365515.1. NCBI lineage: Eukaryota > Metazoa > Arthropoda > Insecta > Hymenoptera > Torymidae > Torymus > Torymus aiolomorphi. The sequence goes on from CM070876.1 coordinate 146,030,243, forward strand.
TCAATTTCGATTAATCTGATCTTACGATAAAAAAAATATTCAATTTAAATTCAACATAAAATATTTATAGAGTTTGATAAAAAAAAAAGAAATTATTCATTAAGGGGATGCCTTACTCGTACTATTACCGACCGAGCAATTCACACAGTTTCAAGCTGATTAAAAATAAAATACGTCGAATCACAAAAAATCAAGAGAACACTCTTCTGTATTTTTTAACGTTCTATCATCCAGTCAAAGTTTGGAGTTGAAATATCAAGCCGTTTTTTCAAAAACTTTGAACGAAATTAAATTTCGCTTTGTTCAAAGTTTTTGCAAAAATGACTTGATATTTCGACTCCAAACTTTGACTGGATGATAGAACGTTAAAAAATACAGAAGAGTGTTCTCTTGATTTTTTGTGATTCGACGTATTTTATTTTTAATCAGCTTGAAACTGTGTGAATTGCTCGGTCGGTAATGATACGAGTATGGCATCCCCTTAAGGGCGTGTGGTACTCATGGACTCTGTTTTACCGGCAGAACTCGGTAAATTCTATATTATTAAAATAAATATATCGAATTACGTCTTATAAAGAGATAGTTGCCCTGTGCAATGTAATAATCTACCAGCTTGCGCAGTTTTGAGCCCAAATATCAACGGCACCCTACAAAATTTTGCGAACGAAATTTCGGTTATTTTTGTTCGCAAAATTTTTTAGGATGCCGTTGATATTTGAGCTCAAAATTGCGTAGGTTCGTAAATTATTACATGAGTACCACACCCTCTTAAAGAGTTTTCTCTTGTATTATCTGTCAAAATATAACAAGTATAAAATTATGCATTTATGAATTTACAGAAAAAAATAACTTTCTATAGAACACCCAAGCATTCATTCTATAAGCAATTCAAAAAATAAATTGGATACGAATAACGTAATTGAAATTTGGAATACCAGAAATTTGGTAAATCTCAGAACTGTTTATTGGTTATCACACACGATTTTAAATACAACTAATACTAAAATTTTTCTAAATTTTTACTATGTATCTCTCTAGCACACTCCACTTAATCAAAGCTCATTTCAGTCAAAACTATATGATTCGTATAAACAATCTAAACAATACATCTAGAAAGCCAAAACGCTCAAAGCGCTATCGCTAGAGTAGGCATCGAAAAGCAGCATTGTACATGAAAGCAGATTAATTATATTTCGACGCACGCTCACATGTGCGATAGCAACGTAATTATGTGAGCGTACGTCTGCAGATGCGTATACAGCATATACATATATACGTATGTGTGTGGCATGACAAGACACTTACAAGGGAACTTACAGAGTTTGAGGGCAAGTATCTATGCGATGCTAAAATTAGCGTTCAAATGCTTCGCAGTTTCAAGTGAATGCCAATATTGCAAACGTCTTGGAACTAAGCTGCGATATGCCAAAGTTCTTACATGAAAGTAATTAATTTAGCATGATGATAATGTTTTCGGTGAGTCTCCTATAATGACTGTATTAGAATGGATTTTCAAGTGAAATCAGAAGCCCGTATAAAGCTGACTCTCTTTTTCAAGACGTTACCTTCTAGAAATTCTCAATATTGAACTTTCAAGTCTCTTAAAAACTCTTTGTCGATAAATTGAACATTTGAGAAGATGAAAAATACATTTTACTGGAAAACTGAGCTTTAAATTTATAAAGTAATCTTAAAATAGACCGATAAACTCAACAGCACTCGAGTTACGATTTATTTATTTGCCGCATAAAATACGCATTAATTTAGCATTAAGAACCAATCAATACTTTATAGGCTTTTGGGGACTTCTGAAATTTGTTTTAATTTTGCATGAATAATCAAACAGCTTTTAACTGAAAATAATTAAATTTGTAATATACCTACTCGGAGATGCAGTTTAGACACAAAAACCTGTAAATACACTTATTTGAACATAGTAATCTTGAAAAATCAACTAATTCTGTTACTAACGAGCAAAGGTAAAGACTAAATTGAATTATTGAAGCTGTTGGAAAATGTTCATCTATGGTGAGTCGATTCGATGAAACAAAAAAGTCCTCTTAAAATTTATTAAATTTGTATTAAAATAAATGATGCTCTAAATGAATGTAGTAGGGAAATCTACATTATTTGCTAATAGTAAGTATATTTGAAAAGTGCCAAAGGCGCGTTATTTTTTTTAATTTGAGCCCAACCGCACAAATATTCATCCCGTAAAAAAAAAAAAAACAAAAAAAAAACTAGAAAACGCCGAGTGGATAATACTGGGAAGCGCGTAAAAGAAGTAAAGGGGGTAGGTGGCTAAATGGAAAGAAGAAAGAGGGTAACGAAACCTTGAATGCAAAGTAAGCGGGCGCCTGCCGGCGCGCCCTCGCTCGCTCGTAAGTTCCCTGGTCTGTCTGAGACAGCGGTGCCTGTCGTGGGCGACTGGGCAGGCTTGCGCGTATGCCGCGTAAAGGGGACTACAGTCCAGCTCCTCGAAGGACAGCAGGGAGCCGTCGTCCTCGTCGTCTGTCCCGATTAGCAACGCTGCAGACACGTCAATTTATACGGGAGCCTCGTTCTCTCATTACATTGATTTCTTTTTCGTTTTTGTTTTTTTTTTTTCTTTTTTTTACATCCTTTAACTTTACTAACTAAAAATCGTCAAGCGTTCTTTCTCTTCGTTCTTACGGTGGAGAAAAAGTATCAAGTATGCTTCGAAAATCCAACGACTGTTGCAAATTTTGTCAAAAATCGAATTTATAAAAGATATAGCTGTATTTTAAAAAATCACGCGTCTGCTTGAAAGCCATGAAAACGGTCATTTGACTAGTTAGAATGCTGCCTGCTTTACATCTGGCTTGATTAAAGTGTTTTTCGAGAAATGGGAATTGAATTCACTCAAGGTTACCATCGGAATCTAGATGCAAATGCCCAAGGCTGCCCATTCCCTGACCGAAAATGCCATTAACGTCTGCATAGTGCAGCGGAGAATCATAAGAGAAGCATGCAGCGTCAAAATTATTAATTAACCTGTGCATGGAGTAGCCGCCGCTAGGGAATCCGCTTTGTCCGGTACGTCTGCAGAGGATAACAGCGTCCGGGAAAATACATGGAAATGCAAAAACGTCAGTTTGATTTAGAAAGCCGAGAGATGGAGATAGTGAGAGAAGTGAGACACGTTAATATAACGGACGGACGTGCGAGAAAGGCGAGAGCTGTGTTTGCGTGCAATTTTCGCGCTTCGTTTGCGTTCGTTTAATTCAATTGTGCACGTGCAATGGGGCATCGTGTTGCTTAAGTTGTCGGCGTACATGCGTTATCACTCAATAAAGATTTCGGTAAATGAAATATATTCGTGATAATTGCAAAAAGAAATCTTTTTATTTTATCATCATTTTTTTACAGTGAATAATGTGTACAGCTATTCGCCCTTCGCGCACTTCTTTAAGCAGCGAGTCAAAATTTGCATTCTCAATGTAACAAAAATGTATCTGATTAATGTACTGTTGTATTTCTTACTGACTGTATAAAATCTTAAGTATTGTGTAATGTGCAAAAAAATAAGCTGCGACATTTCAATTTTACGAATTTCTCAAATTTAAGTAATAAAATTAAATGAGATTAATCACATGAAGTTAAATGTAGAAATACCACGTAATAAGTGAAAAGAAATTTTGATTTGTGCGTTTTCGGTATAAATACATCTTCAGAGCACAGTTGAAATAATACTGAGAATCTTTACTATTTTTTCATAGTAGTAAAAATAATTAAATACCTGCATTCAATGGAATCTTTTTATGGAAAATACCTCTATTAGCCGATGACTCCAAATAAAAAAACCTTTTAAAGTTTTTAATGTAAATCTGTCATATCTGCACATCTTTTTTCGTTAACACCCAGGAATGAGAACGAAACGATTTTTTCGATAAAAAGAAGGTACTTTACAAATAAAACAAACCTAAAACTATTTTCAACTAAACGTTCTACATTTAACTGGCGAAACAGTATTTCCAACTGCGCTCGCTTAAAGAAACAAGCGATATATTGTTGAAGAAAGTAATAAAAAGGCACTTTGCTTGGATTACGTACACGTACCTTCTCAGCTCTTCCTGACTATTGGCCAGCTCCTGGACGACGCGCTCGAGCTTGAGGGACCTTGCCGTGAGGGGCGAGGCAGCCCCGCTGCCCCCACTGCCCAGGCCGCCCGTGCTGTCCCTCTCCGACATCGAGTGGAGCTCCTCGCCGGAGAGCTGCAACTGCCACAGGCAGAAAGCGTTATTCGACACTCGATTCGAGTTCGTGCGCGAGCATGGGCCCCTAAGGCCGTGCGTTTCTACAAGCTCGATTTTTCTCTCTCGACGATTGAACAATTTCGCGCGGTTGAGGATTCAACATGGGAATGCTTTTAGGGCTCGAATAGTTCAAGATATTTTTTTATCCATTCCTGATCCCCGAAAGTATTGTGGCAATATTACACTTATTCAAATTTCTTTCGTAATAAAAAGCAGGCTAATTTTTATTCTTCTATTGCGATGAAAACGAATATAATATTAATGTCGAATCATAATGTCACAATGCTAAAATCTGTAATATCATGACACTACAATTGCATTGTAATTGCATGCTAATTTTACCAATTATTTATCCGCCGAGAGGAAAAATCGACTGTATTACTTTTAAAAAATAATTCATATAAAAACATTATGTAGATAAAGTGCGATTTCAAATTTATATTTTATAACACAAAGTTATATATTACTCATTTATTAACAACCTTTTAACAGAAAGTCAAAGATAATATTGAATTACGTATATAATACATATTTAAGGGTAATCATGTAGTTAGTCACTTTACCTGTACAAATAATATTTACGAAATTTTATGAAAAGCAACCGAATTGGAAGAAAGTATAAACAGTTATTCTTTTGAATACTATCTAGTAGTTTTGGCGGAAAGCGAACAATTTCTTTCTTCCAATCGTTACCTTTCACAGATTCTTTAAAAAAAAAATGTTCAAAATACACTCATTACATTTGTCTTATTTGGTTAATCAGAAAAATGATGAACGTTAATAACAGATGAAAAAAGGAAAAACGAAAACAGAAACAACATAACAGAAGAGTCCTACGATGTCCTTTTCAGGAACTAACGAACCTGGCTCGCAGGAAGTGACTCGGACAGTTGACCCGGACTAGCCAAAGACGCGGCGTATTGATGAAGATGTGCTGGGGACATTGACGCTGGTGCCTGAAACACCAAGATCAACGTCCGCCAAACTACTCGTTGCACAACCAAGCAGTTCTCGACAAAAGACAACGTTCCAATTTTCGCTCTTTTGATTCTGTGCGTTTCACTGAACGTGCAGAGTTTCGCCGACGATTGCCTCTCGTCGTCGAAATTTTTTCACTCGTCTCACATGACGCATTTATATTTTCTTTTTTTTTTTTGTTTTCTCAAATTCAGGTTTTTTGTCAGACTAAGAAGCTTTTTCAAATTCATGCATGGTTTTGCTAGTAAGTCATGATACGTGTGGTGGAAAAATTTTCGCAGTACACATTTCAAATAGTGTAGGATGCAATTAATAGAGATAGATTTACAAATGGTTACTTCACCGTTGTACATAAGCTAAAGCAATAGTTTACCCGAATTAAAATAAAAGTTTTCGGAATCATCATCTTTATGATAAGCAGAAACATAAAATGCCTTGAGAATAATATAATTTTGAAAAGATGGTCAACTTTTACACACCAAATTACTTTGAAAAGCTCATTCAAACAATCAATGTGTGGAAGTGCGTTTCAAGAACCATAACTGTGATTTTGTAAATGGTACAAGCGATTGACTTTATCAAATTTGAAAGTTTACAAAAATCACAGGTGATTATCCTTGAAGGAAAAAAATCAGTAAAAAAATCTCTACGAATACGAAATAAAAAAAAAGTATACAATTTTTCCACCATCGAGTGCGAGTGTGTACGAGAACTAAGAGTGACTTTTGCTCGTAAAAAGACAAGTGCAGAAAAAGAGAGAAATATATATATATGTATATATGTATATATAGACGAACACGAGACAGAGAGACAAGAAGAACAGAGAGAACGCGATAAGCCTACAGACGAACGATAATTACGTATAGTAAGTATAGTAATGTATGTATAGAAACAGTAGAGAGAAAGAGAGAATATATATATCTAAGCTCAAACACGCAATAATAACTAACAGCTAGATGATAAAAAACGTAAATTAGCCCCGAAAGAAAAAGAGACAGAGAGAGAAAGAGACAGGTCGTAGTCGTTGTTGTTGTTCGTTTCATAATTACTCACAGTATGGTACTTGTGCAAGTAGTCTCGGTTGGGGCTGTGATGTGATTTTGGGGTGGATCTGCCACTAAGTGGAGGAGAAGCACGTTCGAGACTTCGGCCTCGTGCTAATAAATTCATATGTTCCAAACTACCCACCCGTGACTCCAGCTCTTCCGCTCGCGCCTCGGTACTTTGCTTTTCCTCCTACGAGGATGCATTAACAAAACGTTTTTATGAATGTATGAGAAAATCCGTTTCTTGCACAAGAAACTGGATGATTGTTCCTTTGACATGGCAGTCGTGAGTGATTATAATTGAGGATAACTTTAGACTCGATAGTTTTCAGTCAATCTCCTTATCGGTTATGCGCCACCCGATATCGAAATATTTATATGTTAATTTTTTGGATAATACGAATTTCCGTTTCTATCTTTAGTCCGATAATTTTGAAATTTTTCTCTACTCAAAGTGTCATAGTAATTTTATCTTTAAAAGGTCATCGAATGTAGCTAAAAATATTTAAAGTTATTTAATTTCTTTTTAAATGGTGACTGCCATGTGAAATGAATAAATAAAAAATAATCAAAGTTATAAATTTTTTTTCTCTGTTATTTCCAATATAATTTTACTGCATGAATTTTAATTTACATTAATTGTTATTAATTATAAGTAGTTGATCAAATATCAAATAGGACTACTTTAAATTTATAATTTACAATTACAAAGCAAATTTTACTGAAAATCTTTGACAATTTACATTTTTCAAAGCAATCGTGCAACTTTTTCAAATTTATTCAAACATCAATCAGCAGTTATCAAAATTTAATTTTCAACTTTTACAAAAGAAATCTGTTATAAATGATAAACAAAACAAAATGTTGATCTTTAATTGAAGGAAACTAAAACATGAATGGATGAGAAATTATACTTTGGAACTTTTACGTGATTGTTCATGTTGATTACAGCATCACTGCATCTTCGTTGTGTAAGTTCAAATAAAGTAACTAATAATCTGACGTGCAATAAAAGTCCAATTAATAAAGAGTAGTGCATGTGATTTGATCAATAACACGTTATAGAAAGTAATATTTCATTAAAGAGCAATAAATACCAGTAAGTTTAAAAAATAAAAAAATAATCATCTAACTGGTTAAACTTGTACGATTTTAATTCTAAATGTTGTTAAATAGCAATATACAAAATAATAAGTAGCAAGAAAAATGAAATGAAAATATTCACATAAAGTCTTGAAAAAGAAAAAACGTAGAAAGAAAAAAATTGTAAGAACAATGTAGCAACAGATTAAAGGTATCATTTGTAAACTACTCATAATTCATGGCTCATGTCTATAAAACTTGCATACAGTAGTAACTTCATGCGCTCCCTGGTAGAAAAACAGGCCAATTTAAGTAGCTACCTTATAGCAGTCTATGGCGCATAATGTTTATAGTTATAACCAATTGATCGTTAAATGAGTTTGCGGTAGGTCAATTTTCCCCTTTAATTCGACAATTAGACGTCGAGATAAAAACTTAATCGATTTTTGGATGAGTAAAAAGTAAAAAATGAAAATTGCACTCATAAGCTGCTAGAACATTTTCTGCCAGGGCTCATTGTTGTTCCACAAAAGAGACTCTCTTTCGAACGCATGTATGTGTGTATATACATATAAAATGTATAATAATAATTCTCTCTGCGTCTTGTATAAATTGTGTATGCTTGGAGATATGTTGTCATCTAAGTACGCGGCGCGCTGTATATATACGAAAGAGACGCCGCTATGCCACTGCCGCCCTACACAGCCAATTGCAGCGCTCGGCGTACCTGAATCAGCCTGATCTCGTTGTTGATGGCGTCGAGCTGCTCCTGCAGCATGAGCGCCAGGGTCTGAGCGTCCGCGTGCCCAGTCGGACTGATGACGTCCGCGGCGCAGCTTAGCAGGCTCTCGTTGTCGCCGTCGCCCTCAGCGTCGCTCGACACGTCGAACGCCTGCTGCACGTTGGCGAGGACGTGCGCCTGCTGCAACTTCTCCCATTCCTGCTCGGCCAGCGTACGCGCGATATAGCCCTGCGCCGTGCGGAACAATCGACCGTTAGGGCGCTCCTGATCATCAGTCGCTCACGCGAGAGCACGTGTAATGTCAAGTAATAACTGTCGTTCGCGCGTGCATTTTTTCGTTCGCGGCGAGAAATATTTGGTAAGCTTTCTTTCTTTTCTTTTTCGGCGCTTCTGCTGGCCGGAGGCGGAATTTCGTGTACTTTTTTTGTCGTACGGGTGTGCTATTTGCACTTAATCCGATAAAACCAAGCCTCAAAGCCGACGAACAAGAGTTCTTCATTTCCCAATCGAATTTAGTCACTTTACTAAATATTTCTCTCAGACCAATAATAGAATTAATAAATCACTATCTACAATTATTATACATTATATTAAGAGCTAATTCAGAAAAGCAAAAACATGATGGTTTGAGCTTTCATTCAAGTAAAAAATGCGCTGATAATAAGGAGTCAAATGCGAATGTTAGTTTGGTTTACATTCAATAATGAATGATGATAAACAAACCATAAATTCTATTCAGTTATTCTAACTTCTTTGGAATTTTAACCTTTACTTCGGTGGATGAAGCCTGAGAGATAGCTTCATACAGAACAAATCAATATATAATCCTTTTTTTTTCTCAAATATAAATATTTTCAAGTGTGAATAGCGAATGTCTTGTGTAGATGTTTTCAATCTTTATCTTAAAATAATAATTAGATATGAAAATTTTACATTGTACCTCTGTTGATGCAATCACACGAAGTAAGGTAAAACTCTTCAATTACACTAAAGAAAGTTAAATAATAAATCGTGATCGATATGACCTCAGATGTTTTCATTGTACTTTTTTATCAATGAGATTTAATCAAGAACTTATAGATGAAGAGAATAAAAAAGGACAATGCTATTAGTTATGAAAACTAATGAAATGCAAGATTGACTGGACAAAGTGATGTTATCATTCGAACATTTTCCAAATGTTAGTATGGACACTACCGTCATGAGGGTGCGTTATGCGTTATTAAATTAAGATAATGATTTGACTTCATTTATAAGCTAGCAAATTGAAAAAACGACATATCTAATCGATAAAGTGTAATATACTTGCTGTGCTCACCAGTGCAACGGTCTCTGGTGGCAAGATTCCATAGCTTTCGTAATACCGCTTTTATGTAAATGAATAATTAAATAAACTTATTATTTCTTAAGAGTATTCTCTTAATTCTATACTAATAAAAGACATTTACCTTCGAACTATTGAAACGAGCATTAAACAAATTTAATTGTAACAAAAATTGTTTCAGTATGTAAAAATAGGTTAATTCTTTTTTTTTTAATTCGGGAAAAAGTATTTAGTAAAATTTCGTTATAAATTAGTGAAACGAAAAAAATTCAGAAAAAAGTTGTTACTGTTTCACTCGGAGGAGTAATTTCGTTCGCGCGTACTGGCAACAGTTGTCCAGATTTTAGTGACAAGTGCATGCGAGCCTTACCTTCGACTCCTCCTCCATACGCTTCCGTCGCGGCAGCGAGTGCGTGTCGAAACTGCTGTGGCTGGCGCTGCGCGAGAACGAGCCCGGATCAACAGCGTTGGGCGACAGGCTACGCGTCAGCGCGTCCGTCTGCTGAATGTTGAAGGCGATCTCCTGCTGAAGCATTTGGCGCTTGACGTTGTCGATCTCGAGGCGCGCTTTGCCCAGCTCCTTCATTATTTCCGCCTTCTCGTTCTGCAGGTCCTCCGCAACCTTGCGCATCTTCTCCAGCTCCTGCGTCAGCGCGTTCTTCTCCTCCAGGGCGTGCATGCGCTCCTTCAGGTGCACTTGTAACCTCTCGTTCGATTCTGAAATTTTGTATTTGTCATGTCATGATCTCGCCCTTTTATGTCAACAGTATTGTTTCTTTTGGATGGAATTTCGCACACACACACATTATGACTAAATAATAAACCAATACATTGAACGTCAAACATATTATTTCAATATGGAGTTATTCCTGGACAATGTAAATATATTATCCAGAATTGCAATAATTAAAAAAAAAGTTTAAAACGCACCCGAAAGGAGTTTATCGACGGTCAAGCTCAGCCTACTATTGTGCTCCTCGTTCATTTTCAGTCTCTGATTCAGCCGCATCACCTCAGCGGTCTTCTCCTCGAGCTGCGTCTCTAGCCTCTGAATTCTGTCCTCTGCGCTGCCGTGTCGTTCTTGAGCCTGATTGGTATGAAAAAAAAAGTGTGCAACCACTGTTTAGAGCTTGTTTCCCCGACCAATCAAGATTGATATCAAAGAAATGTATTTACATAGCCAATTGCTTCTACTTGCTTATTACACTAATTGCAATTTTTATGAAAGAATTGATGTTTTAAAAAATTAGATACGATTATTTTTTATTAAATTTTTAGTTTCATTATTTTTTTTTTCAATTATAAGTATCTACTGCCAGTAGAAAATTATTAGAAATATACAGAATTTGGAATAACCAATTCTGTTAATATAAAGATATATAATCGAAATAATAAACATCAGAAACTTAAAGAACAAAGGGCAGAGTTTACATAATACACACTACAAGTCTTTGGCTGAAATTGAATTACTTCTTAAGCCAATTTTGTTGAGTCTTGTAATTTTTTGCTTTTTTCTGTTTTGTATACTTTTTCTCTTTTTTATCAATTTCACGCCAAATTTCATAAAGAATTGTTGCATGCCAGAGGTTATAGTTTTAATCGTGTTCACTCTACAAAAACTAAAATAGACGTATTTGTAAATATGTGCAAGAGTTCAATGTATAAGAGTATAAAAATAATTTATGGTGGCCATAATCAAGGTAATAAAATTCAGTTAGAAACTTTAGAAATGTAAAAGTCGATTATTACAAATTAAAATAAAAGTTTATTTCTTTTTCAAATTGATAGTAAGCTTAATAAATTTTATGTTTAGACATAAATAGTATATACAACGTTTAGCTATAAAAAAAAGAAAAATTAGTAACTTGAAAGTTATTGTAAAGAGGAGATATGAGGCGTTTCACGTCAACTCTCCAAGCGCGGCGCGAAATCGTGCTGTTTTCAGCTCGTGTTTAAAGGGCTAAAATGCACCTAAAAAACGATGATAGGTGATTTCGATGTATTTTTTTTCTCAGCTTTCTGATGGTATTATCAGTTTTCCAAAATTGTTGTTCCAAAAGTATTTGTTGAATGATATCTCGGAAAAATAAAAAAAAGCCTTTCTAGAAAATGGCTATACCTACATAAAATTTCCTCCTCTTTCGATCTAGCAGGTCAAAAAAAATATTAAAAATGTAGTTTTCTGCCCTCCGGCCGGAAAGCGCCAACTTCCTGGTTGCTGCGCGAAACGAAGTTGCCGCTTTCAGGTGCCGTCGAGCAGAAAAATAGTATAGACATAAAATAGTATAGGCGAAGCCTCGGCCGACAATCACATGTGATCTGAGACTTTTCTTATTTTACTGGCCTAGGTATGTAATGTACTATTTTGAGATATAGCACGTTTTATGTTTTTTCAAGATCAAATTAAGCAAATTTTGGAAAACTGATAAACCATCGGAAAGCTGGGAAAAAAATACATCGAAATCATCTGATCATCATTTTTTTAGGTGCATTTTAGCCCTTTAAACACGAGCTGAAAACAGCACGATTCCGCGCTTGGAGAGTTGACGTGAAACGCCTCATATTTAAACTGAGAAAGCCTTTGTAGTGTATTTATAAAATGTAACATAGTTGAGAATAGAAGCAATTTCTACTGATTTTGAGCAAGAAATAGATATCATAGCAGAAGACTTTTACACTTCTGTACTACATAAAAAAACAAATAAAATTAAAAAGCAAAAAGATATCGTATACCATAAATGCATTCCTGTAAATATTAATGATAAAAAACAGCACAGCAAGGGAATTTTTTTCATAGTGATAAGATGAATGTTTGTTTGATGGAATGTGATGGTGGAATAATGTTCAGTGAAATGTTTGATGTGCGTGTTACCGTTGTGTATCTACATGTAGAAACCGATGACCATGATACATGGCAAATAGTCATCGATTCCTCTAAACAGCACACATCGGCGATTATCCGCTATGAACATTGAAACCATTAAGGACAATGACAGAAAATAGAAAATGATAAAACGATAGAATGGAGAAGGGAAAAAGTGAGAGAAAGAATGATTATGACTATGAGTTGGATTGGTGAGATGATATATATGGTTACTCATAAAAACCTATTAACCCAACGTTAATTTATAATGTGTTAATAATTATTTTATTTTTATAAATGTGTGCAACTTAAGAGAAGTATAACCATCAATAAATCGGAGAATTTCATTTCTTTTATTAATAAATGCTATTTAAATTAAAATTTACGTTTTTTATTCCTTAAACAGTATACAATCCTTCTTGATTGAGTACAATTGCAATAATGATTGTAATATTTATAAAAAATTTGACAAGGTATAGTTGCTTTTACTTTCTCATTGTTAATGATTCAATTGACTGTGACTGAAAATTTATTATTAGTAATATTTAATAGATGTAGTTAAGTAAATAACATGCTTTATGTAATATTCTAAAATTAAATAATAATTTTTATTAATTTTGCTTTTCCTTAATCTTTATAAAAGACATTTATTAAAGGGTCACATCTACCTAACAATTTTGAAAAAAGCGATTTTTTTTGCTTAAATGACGTATTATGATCCTAAAAAGTATATTTCATAGTTTTATTGGATTAAAAAAATCATAGAACGCCAGCACGACCGTTAATAGACGCACAGTAAGCATCGTAAGTATTCAATTTTAAACGCGTTTTCCTCAGAACTACTTATGTTTTTGAAATCGGCTGGCAGTAGAACTGGATTAATGTTTATCCAACTTACTTAAAAGTTTAACTCTGGCTTTTTAATATGATTCTCTAGTGAAGTAGTACACAGGATTATTACGATTGATCCATTTTTTTTCTGTTTTTATGGTTAAAATTACAAAATCAATTTTAGGGGCAAAAATGAAATGAAAACTTTTTTTTTCAAACTGCCATCATTTTTTGAAAAATCAATATTTTGTATAATTGTATGTACTTCACTAGCAAAGCTAATGTAGAAAATGAAAAAAATTTTCTTTTTGGTCTACGTAGAGAATAACAATTGTTCTGCTGTCAGCCGCGAAGCACCTCCCAAGAAAATTAATCTCTTCTACATGCTACTAAACCGCCATTTGCGTTTAAAAATAGAAAACAAATTTTTTTGTGTCGTTTAATATATAAGGAAATTCACAAATTCACTGTCAAAGTAGGGGCTGCCGATTTATCTATTTGTATGCTTTTTCGACGTCTATATTTAAACTCTTGTAACTTTTGAAGGATCGACATTTTTTAATTTTCAAAAAAGTAAATGAAAGCTCTTTCTGTCTACTTTCAATTTCTTTAATCCCATATACTCTGTGACATAAGAAAGAAGAAAAAACGCGTTGAGAAGTTGTGCTTTAAAAAAAAATTTTTTACCAGTTTTGAGGCCGCCAAAAGTGTAATTTTTTTTTTTTAATGAATTTCCTCATATACATAGTAAAACCCCAAAAAGATTTTTTGTATTTTATAAAATAAAATTTTTAGATGTACGAAGGTTTTTGATCTCTCAGCTAGATGTAACACCTTAATAATAAAATAAACTCTATTTTTATGAAAATTCAGATTTCTTATAAATATATCACTATGAAGAATATGATGAATCTATTGTACTGAATGTGACTTTAATGTATTACATATAGATAAATATAATTTTTCAATTCGTACATGTTCATTAGAAATAGGCGTAGCATTCAATCGAAAATTGTAGATTATTTAGAAAAACTTTAACTCTAATTAGATAATAAAACCATTCTCAGATTGAAATAATGCTTGGAGTACATTTAAGACATAAAGATGATATCTCAGCACATTTTTGTTTTTAAAATTTTAGCAACAACTATCAAAGGAGTATAAGTGCTGATAGAATGTTGAAAAGGAAAATATTATGCCACATGTATAATCTTTGTGGCCTTAAGACCATGTGAAACCGTGAATTTCAATATTTTTTAAATCAACATTCAAGCGTTTATTCGGAAAACAAATTTTGTCAAGCGCTCCGTACACATAAACACTATATTCAGCAATTTTTTTGAGTGATTCTATTAGCATTTTCGTTAGATATGTTCGTTTGAAAAGTAGGTCAATTGCAGATTCCTACTTACCGACAGTACGGTTTTTATTTAATTAAATAAATTCTCATATTTTTTTTTGGAAAAACACGTTGGTCAAGCGCTCCGTATATGTTAATACTATACTCAAATTTTTTTTGGATGATTCTATTGGTATTTTCATGAGATGTACACGTTTGAAAATTATGTCGGTATTTAACATCACCTTAAAAATATCGTGAAAACTTTTTGTGAAAAAATTGTTTTTATTTTAATTTAAATTTTAATCTTTTTTTTAAAGAATATGTATTTTTTATTAAGATATTTACTCTTGCCTGATAATATGTTTATGAGAATTTAAAGATGAAAAGGGCGAAAAATCAAATTTATGGCCACACAAAAAAAATATCAAAACACGTAAAAATAGTTAAGGAATTCTTAAAACTTACCTGGTGATATAAATAAAAATTCAAGTGAAAATGTTTTTGTGCAAAGTTGTGCAAAAACACATAAAACAGTATAAATCGTGATTGAAAGAGAAGAGATTCAAAACATTTTCACTTATATCAGATCAATTTTTTCGATTCGTGAGTTTTTCATAAAATAAACCATACGAAACTTATTTCGAAAATTTTAGCGAGCATCTTAAAGGCAAATATGAGTTTTAGATATGTACAGAGACTAATTGCTGAAACTAAATTTTTCATAAAATTCATTATTTGAATATAGATGTATTAAACTAATGGTATCAAATTATTTACGACGTTTCTGTTAATCCCAATACACGAATGGTTTGGACTTAATAAGCTCTATAGAGTTCCGTTTTTAATCGATAAATATTTAATTAATATTCGAAAAATTATTTTTTAAATATTAAAATAAAGTATTTTCTTTTCTACTATAAAATATCCAGATCAATTATAAGTATTGTTATTTATAAATTTGTATGGTTTATCACAAATTCAGAAGTCTGATTAAAACCGATTATCTCTTTTTTAATGTAATTCCATCAAAAGTTTGAATAACTCTGAACGCTCTTTAAAACATTGAATCAAGTGACAACGGATGAAAACTATCAAGAAATGAAATTCTCAACGCGAAACACCTCTCGAAGAAGTTTAGCTCTAACTTGATTCCAATTAACCGTGGAAAGAAAGTCGATAAGGAGCGCAAGTAGTAGTGACCGGACAGGCAGAACAAGAGAGGCAGATAATGACAAAAGAGAAAGAGAGAAAGATAAACAGTTAGGAGCGATGATCATAGACAGGAAAAATTTCGATTGATGTGATGATATGGATTCCCCTGCGTACCTGGTTGGGCCTCCTCACCTGCGTCAGAGCCTCCATCCTCTGCTTAAGCTGCTCTTCCATCTCGGGCAGTTTGGCGAATTGCGCGAGCTCTTGCTCGGCCAGCTCCAGCTTTTGCTGCACGGCTGCTATTTTTTCCTCTTGCAGCTGTCGTCGGTCCGTTGCAAAAGGAGAAGAGGGAACAAAAAAATTATTAATTTCGAGCGGCTTGCAAAGGAGGTCGCAGCCTCCGTCTACATTACGGCCGCGCGATTGGCCCGTATGCTCAGTTCGGTACAAGAGCAGCTTATCGATTGTGTCACCCTATATACTACGCGCGCAGTCGACGGCTAAGAATGGCGCGGATTCAATTTACCTCAGATTTATTTAGTAGCTTCATCTTTTTCAGGAGTTCTGCGCGCTGCTTTCGAAATGAGCGAGCCATGACAAATTTAGGTGGCTCATTGTTAATTCGCGCAAAGCTAACAGACGAGCTCAAACGATCGCGCGTAGAAATGACCAAGGATATTAATGACTTTACGTAAAAGCTCCGTGAAACGGCATGAGACAACCAAAGCTATATACGCACCTTAAGCTGGGCCTCCTTGTGCTGCAGCTCCTGCTCGAGCTTCTCGTTGAGATCGTGCAGGCTGATGGACTCGCGCTGGGCGTTGAGATAGCGCTTCTCGAGCGTGGCTATTCGCTCCTCCTGGTCCTCCTTCTGCGCCACGTTCTCGCGCAGGTCGCGCTGCAGCTTCTGATTGCTGTCCTGCGCCTTCAGGAAGTCCTTCTGCGCCTTGCTCAGGTTTTCCTCGAGCTCGGCCACGCGACCGCTCAGCTCCCCGACTCGGCGCTGCCACGTGCTCAGCTCCGCGTTCTGCAAGCGCCCAGTTGGCGGTGTTAATTTTCAAGCTTGAGAGTTCATTATACCGCGGGAGATGCGAATTTTATAAGCGGACTTTTTCTGTCCTTTGTGCCATAGTGCCGCGTGTGAAGATTCTTATAGTACTAATGAAACGTTGCTTTTTAAAAGCGTTATTCGATGCTAAATTTTCTGCCCGTTACATATATATATATACATTACAAAAGCATCTTTATCAATTTATAGCGCAAATTAATACAGCAGAAAGCTACTAAAAAATATTCGGTGATCTATTAATTAGCTTTGTACAATTTACAAATTTTATACATATATATACATTATTTGTAACAGAATATTTGAATACATGATTGAATTTCGGCGAAATGCGGCACCTTTTAGTTTGCAGGTGTTGCAAATTGTTATCGATTTTCGTCCAAGAATCGGCGCTGTGCGTAACAGCCATGCGAACCGCACGGTTCATGGTAATGTTACTAGTCAAAAACAACGTGTACGTGTGCATTTGTTGAAGCATTTGTAGTTAGTATATATTGACAGACTATAAATTGAAGAAAAAAATGAAAAATAACGCACTCGTGCTACAGTCTAAATAGATTTACTTTCGTGCATCGTGTGTAAGTAGAGTGTTAATAAAAGAATGAAAAGTTTCTCAAGATTTGTTAAAAAAAAAAAAAAGTCGACTAACACTAGTACATTCTCATTTCTAAGGCTTTTTTCTCCAAAAAAAAGAAAAATAATGATCATCTTTTGATAAAATTGTCTAATCTCTGCCACGGAGTCGAACCGCCGGTATACAGCCTACATCTTTGAGACGCGCGCGCGCTGTCGGCCCCGTCTATCGCCTACCTGCTTGTCGACGGTCGTCTGCAAGTCTATTAGCCTCGTGGCCGACTCCTGGTCCGCGGGCTCGAGCGCGCCGTTGCTCAAGCGGCTCGAGATGCTGGCGCTGGCGTCCGAGGCCCTGGACACCTGTTCCCTCGTCGCCGACGGCGGCTCGCTCGGGCTCTGCACCCGTCGCAGAACAACAGACAACTGCATTTCAAAATGAGCTTGCCGCACTTACCCGCCCTTCCCACACCCAAGCGACCCGCGCAACTGCCCGTGTATGCTTTTGCGAATGTTTTGCGATACCGCGGTTCCTGGTGAGAGATGCGCCCGCGGGGTAAACTTGACGAATATCGGGGGTATTATTTTTTTTTCTATGTAATGAGCGATTATGAAGTCGATCGAGTGAGAGTAATTTTTCTAACAATTTAATTTATTTACAGATGCAAGTTTAGTCTTATTCAAAATCATAAATAGATATACTTTTTTTGGAAATCCACAATTTTCCTCTCCCATTTTTGTGAAACGATATTTATACCATTGCTATGCCAAAGCATCATTGTCATACTGCTATGTGTAGTTGAAAAGTACTTAAATCGAATAATTTATGTTTCTCAGTGTAGAGTAGATGTCCGTATTAGTGTGGGTTTAAGAAACTCTTCAGTTTTGTCGCATAATAATAGACTATTTAAGCTGTATCAGAGATTCCGGATGGTTTATATAGATAATAAAAGTAATAATCTACACGAAACAATTTTTTTTATAAAAAAATATTAATATTTACGAAAGTTACAAGCAATATAAAAAAAAAATTTTTGTACGCATTTGTGTGCCCTAACAGACAACAAAGTACATTTTTGTGTGCCCCGTATTAATGTGGATGTACACGTTTGTGTGCCCCACATTAGTGTGTCTTGATAATATTATCATTGCCAACAAAATTATTTTAACTGTAGTGCATTTATAATCAATTTCTAACCCTTGTTTACATTGAATGTTAATTAATTCCAATACGGTAAAAAGTGCTGAAGGTCTTCAGTGCGATATGAAACAACGTTTGTGCGCAGACAACCTAACCTAACTTTCCTGTTCAAGCGCCGATACGAGCATGCTCGTATTGTATTTGTGCACACACAAATCTGGACAAGTCGTTTTTCACTGCCCTATTAGTAGACACCATTAATTAAATATTAAAATCAATTGAAAACCTTTATATTAAGGTTTATTATATAACATAATATTATTTTATGATATAATCAATTGTATCCCACATTAAAATCCTTCCGAAACATTATTTAATGTTACTTTAAAAAATGTCATTTCTTAGGAAGTTTGAACAAGGAAACACCGTGACACACCGCAAACTGTGAAACATATTTTTTAAAGTTCTTTTTTAATGTTATAGTAAATGAAAACAAATTAAGTAATTAATTCTATTTAAACTTAATTAACTATACTTTATGAAAAAAAATATTTTAGTGTTACGTTTTTACTCGTTCACTTCTAGGATATGTTTTAATAATAGGGCACACAAATATAGACAGGCACACTAATACGGACCACTACCCTACTAGTTTATGCTTTTACAATTACTAGAATATATCAACCGAATTTCATCTTAAAAGTGAACGAATTAATTGTCTAGAAATTTTAGCTAATCGAGAATTGATAAAAACTATAAGAAAAATTGTTTCATAAATGGGAGGAAAATAATTGATTTTTACCTGGTTGTTAATATATTTTACAAATATACACGAAATTGTCAAGAATTGACTTCGAATAGGTAAACAGTTTACGGTTCTATAATTGGTTATTTTCACTTGAAAAATGACTGAATATGAAATGTTTTCTTTAAAAATGAACTAGCTTTTGAATGCACAAAATAATACTTTTTGTTTATTACACTCTACAAATAAAAAGAAAAATACTTGTTTTGACTAAGACGTAACTAACATGGAGCACTTACAACAAAAACTGTTAAGATGTTAGATGCTATTCATATTCTAATTTACATTATTACACCTTTCCTCAATCCATATTTGCATACTATGGCATTAGCGGGACCAACACCTATGTGATTTCTCTTTCAAACGGTAAAGAAAAAAAATAGGTAGTTAGAAAAGGTGTGTATGAAAAACAAATATACAAACGATCTGTGTGATGTACAATACAATGGTGTGTCACACAACATAATGCACAACGCTTATAATTCAGTGAAAAGTCACGAAACGATTATTGCCGCTTACAGCGGCTTCACTATGCATTCTCATAAATATTAATGAGAGGAAATCGGAATCCGCTCGGAGGCGGGAGAGCAAACGGTACGGGGGGAGTCATGGTGATAGATTCATGCACCGAAAAAAAATCCATTTGAAATTACCATACTTTCTAGCGATTCGAAATATATACGCTATCCCCGAGGGATTATCCTTGCCATTTCTTTCTCTTCAATTCCTTTCTCGATTGATAGGTACGTTCACGTTGAACAATCGTTCTTTGAAACGCTTCGAGTTTATACTAAATAATAAAATTTGTCTAGATGCAATAATCTTTCCTGCAGCAATGTTTATTACAAGATGAATAAGTATAATAAGAGTAAATGGACTTTCTTCGGTGTATACACTCAATGGCTAAAAACATGATCATGCGATATATGACGGAATATCCTGGTAAGATGCATCATGTATATATAATATATTTATATATATAAAGAATACACGGACACTAAAAAAGAAATAAAAAAGAAATACCACTACAGAAAGATAGAGAGAAAGAGAGAGTTAGATAGATAGATAGAGAGGTATGTAAGTATGCGGGTGGCACGTGTTGGTGTGATCGATGGCGGCAGGGTCAAGAAGACGAACTCCACTTGCGCGCTCGCTCGCGTCACTCTATTTATAGGTGATGTGTACGTCGCGTATAGACGTACACAGTGCTCTCGGCTAATGTATAGGTAGTGTATGCGTCTTTCCGTTCGGCTTTCGGCTCCCTTACCTTGCCCTGCTGCTGTTGCGACTGCTGTAGCTGCTGTTGCTGGTTATCGTCGGCCTGGCCGTTCTCCTTCGGCCGGTCCTCCAGAGTTTTCGACCCCTGACCGCTCGCCTTGTACTGTAGGAGCTGTACAAGGAAATCGTATAATTAACCTGGGCCTCTTTCCTGCAGCCGATATTGTGAGCTTTTATTGCGATCTGTCAATATTGATGCCTTTCGATGTCCAAGAAAAATTAGATTCAACTGCTTCGAATTGTAAGCTATTTTTTTTTCATTTAAAGTTTCGAAGAGCGGCGTTTCATCGACCAATAATCTGTGGTTATTAAATTAGTAAAGTCTGAAGGTTCGTTAAAATTATATAAAGGGAAAATCAATTTAGCCAAATTCGCTTGAATCGCGAATTTAATTCTGTAACACCTTTTGAGGGATTCTTGAAAAGAATTTCATATATATTTCATATAATTGAACTAGTGGCCCAGTTTGCAACTTTGCAAGTTCTTTAGTTTAAGCGCTTTATAATTGTGATAGTAACGGTACGCGTTTCGCTTGGAATTGAATTGCTATTGCCGCCTGCCTTTTCATATTACTCACGCAATTAAAATCTTTGCCGTTAAGTTGCAATCGTCGAGGATTGCATCAAAGGTCTATGCATAAAATAGCGCATTAAATTGAGTATTAAAATCTATTATCTTGATGCACTTAATTAGTATTTAAGGAAATCGTAACATTTTAGTCTATTTACAAATATATCTTGCACGATGATAATAATTTTGCATGAACTTTGCATCAGACTAGAATTATAATTTTCAACCTCTTCAAGCTGCAGCTACCCGCGGTAAAAAGCTTTTACGAAATTCAACTTTTTCAACTAAGACATAAATCACATTTCAAGGTCACACGTCTAGCGCAGACAGATTTTTTTCTCACATGATCGTCCGTCGTCGGCTTTACAGCTCTCCGTCGTAAAAACGGAGGACGGCTCTTGCGCAAGTTATTCACGACTCGGCGAAAAATTTATCATTCCGTCTAGCGGCTGGTATATATCTGTTTACGATAACCGCGTCGTCCTCATTGCATCGACGATGCTTCTGATAAAAAGTCATTCTCTCCTATAGATTTTTGTCGAGCGTGTAAATTCTTTTTTCTGCATAATTTCTCGAAAGTTCTTCGCGAAACGTTACGAAGCCATGGCTTCTTGATTCGTATATGTATTCTCTTTGTATATTCCTTACCTCTTCTTTGGTATGCACGAGTTCTTCCTCCAAGCTCGTATTCCTCTCGAGGGCGACGCGCAGTCTTTCGCGTACCTGTTTGCACATGAAAATTCGGATTATGAAATTACAGTTTGCACTGAGACTCGTCGTATATTTTTGGTATATGAAGAAATCTCATAAGCCTTTAACTTTTCACTTTAAAAAACAAAAAGTCTGGAAATCGATGAGCACCTTTTCCACATTTAAGGTTTAGGCTTTTCATAATAAAAAAATACAAAATTAATGCTGTTCCCTTTTTCTTAAAGAATGCTTAATAGAAAATTTGATTTTTTTCTTTTTTGAATATTTTATCTTAAAATTGTTATATTTTTGTATCTATTATAATCTTATAATGCCAATTTTAGTAACAAAATTATTTAATTTTTATTTCTAAGAGATAAAAAATTCATAAAAAATAATAATGTAAACCACCAAAGAGTGACATTAAAGTAGAAAAAATATAAGATATTAAAAATATGGTAAAAAGGTAGATGATGAAAATATATAATCATCTACTAATTTTTTTTTCCGGGACTCCAGCAACCATCTAGAAAAGTCATACCCTTACCTGCATAGTACATTAGTATTTATGACAGTTAATAAATTAATCGTTTTAAATGTAATATACTGCAGTATAAAAAAGGTGATCAGCTTTAGCGACTTAAAGATTCTTTTTTACACAGTTTTTGAAGAGCGAACAATGGTTAATTATAGCGAATGATTCTATTTTTTATGTTGGTGCATTTAAAAAATATCTGTTGAAAAAAAGTTTTCGCAACAGCATTATAAAATGAAAAGTACATATTTCCTTTGATAATCAGAGAACATCTTTCAAATTCGGCTCATTTTATTTGTTTTTACTCCTACAATAAGCAAAATTTTTTTAAAATTTATCTAAGGTACGCTACGACTCCACGAGTCAATAAATGAGTTCTTATTATTTATGGTGAAAAAAAGTTCCAAAATTTTAACCTTTCAGTACAACGATATGAAATATAGCACATCCATGGGTCATGAAAAAAATAAAGCTTTTATGTTCTTGTGATATTCTATTATAGTCTGAAAGTCTAAAATCATCCGCTCAGGTACGTAGAAACTTGAAATATTTCTATGCAATTTAGAAGTTCCCAATAAATTTTCTGATTTTCCATTATTTTCCGTCACATTAATTATTATATTTTTTTCGAAAATACTTAATATGGTCAAAAAACATATGGAGTATTTTTTCTGAGCCATCCAAAAACAGTTGATGTCTTGGTGATTAAAAAATATATTGTTGATTGGACGATATCTAGAAGTTCTACAAAAGTGAACAGTTTGTGAGATTTCCTCATATGCATTATTTGTGGACTAAAGATACGATGATATAAGTGAAGCCAATAATGCTATTCATATTGCATAATAGAAATCAGATAACAGATATTAAGCTATTCATTAAAATCAGTCTATCAGTACGTTGTGGTTCTAATAGTTACAAAAGCTATATTGCTCTCTTTTTTTCCATTAAAAATTTAAATTTGTGCATTACTATATTTCAGAAGAATACTTATAATATTGAAATTTACTTTAAAATATGAAATCAAGTGGAAATAACTTATGTTAGATTAATGTTTCATATAATAATATTATTATTTTTCATATAACATCGACAAAGAATAACATTTTTTATAATATTCTTTTATCTCTCAAACGCGTAATTACGAAAGTAGCTATATATTCAAGGCGATGATGCTGTGGGTAATGCAACAATCTAATTTTATACACAGCCCATTAATTATCATTAGAAAGGTAATGGCTACTAAACAAACTATCACAGAAAATACACGTACCGTATTACATTGATAATATAAGTAAGCAGTATCCTAGTTTCTGATCAATTTCCTTTCACATTGCATTCCTTATTAAAAATTAAATGCAGTAATCAAAAGTTTACCATCGTATATTGTACCTACTCAGCAAGTTACTGGCTTATATACACGATTCTCATATATTTTTTATCAATAAAACTTTATATTCTTTCCAGGATCAATCACAATTTCTCCTTTCGCACTTTCATATTTTACCTTTATTATACAAAAAGAATGCATTTAACTTTGTTTAAGCATTGCACAAAACATACATTTTTCAACGAAAAAGAATCGGACTTATTCAGACGAATGTAGCGGCAGTAAGAGCGGGCGAAGAAGTATAGAGTTCATCGTTCAAAAAGACAGTTCCAGTAACACACTTTCGCGTTAAAAAAAAAAAAGTGAATCACAAGAAAGGAGATCCCAACCGTCCAAGTTTCAAAAAATAGCGACATATTTACGTCGCGCGACAAAGAAAAGTCGCGCTCGTTTTATCGACTCATCCCTTTCAGCGCGTCCGTCGCTTGTTGCTCGTCTCGGTAAAGAGGCCGCACGAGACAGCGAGAGAGAGAGAGAGAGAGAGAGAGAGAGAGAGAGAGAGAGAGAGAGAGAGAGAGAGAGAGAGAGAGAGAGAGAGAGAGAGAGAGAGAGAGAGAGAGAGAGAGAGAGAAACAGACAAAAGTGTCACGTACCTTCTCGTCCAGGGCCTTGTGATGCTCGAAGAGGCTTTTCAGGGCTTTGAGCACTTCGACTTCGGAGGAGACGCCCGATTGGGCGGCGGCCTGCCGCTTCACCACGGTCATCCTCAGCGAGCGCTCGTGCCTCGAGACCAGGCATTCTAGGTGCTCCAGCAGGAGCTACAAACCAAAAGACAATGGGGCTCGACTCTTATCGGCACTCTTTTTCTCGCGCTTCATTTACTCACACTTCGAGTGTACTTGGTTCATTGGGATATACATATACATATACATATATACACACACACACACACACCGCACTTTGCTTTTCATTCATTACAATGTTTGTCGACGAAAGCAGCTGACTGCGAGTAGGAAGTACTACTTACACACCGTTGAACAAGTTACAGGGGCGGTTTATTAAAAAGCCTTTGGAAATCACATATTTTGGTGGTTACTCAATTCGCGTGCGGGAACAACATTTATTTTTAAATATAGACTCTTTTATTTGCTTGGCTAATGGATAACTACAGGTTCGCGACGCGGGAGTTAATTAAACTTTAGCCTTGACAGACGTGAACGTTTGATCGTGAAATGCGTCATAATACAGATTTTTAAGTAAATATTTTTAAATGAATTTTCATTAATAAAATTTATATTGAAGAACACGTTTTATACAAAGAATTAAAAAAAGACTATGTCAATAATTGTGAAAAAGTTTTTTTCGAGCAATGAAAACAGTTTATATTCATTATACCTACTTGTTTAAATTCAATCAGACATAATGTATGCATATCATGCGACAATCGCATTTATTTCGCAGTGATATAATCTTCAATGAACTAGTGTTTAATTATTTAATGCGAAATTAACTTGAATGCAATAGAGCGAGTATCGATATTTGCACTAATATTATTCTGTTTAATAGGAAGAATTTTCTATTAATAGAGAAAGAAGCAAAGCTCATTAACTATTACATTGAAAAAAATAGTCTATGAAAAATTATTAAATTATCTACGAAAATTTACTATGTTGTATGGGAACAGAGCGACAGACTTGAATTGTTTTAAATTTTACAATGTTTTCTATCAAATTTTACAATACTGGAAAGTAAAGTGGAAATTCATCAAGAAAAAAAATCTGCAGTGACCGGGAATCGAACCCTAGCCCCCTGGGCCAGAAGCCGCGCTCTTACTCGCTACGCCAACGTGTTCTTACGGGTATGATGTTTCGACTCGTCTATATTTGGTACAGCTTGAGGTTATGTTGACTCGCCAACTACAGACATTAGCAGATGACAACTCAATTTTTACTATGTTGGCTTGTAAAAATTCATATAACCTTCTGTCAATTATTAAAATGTCTGAAATTTACGATGTAGTATAGTAAAATTTGTGTCAAATTCTTGGCAAAAATTATACAAAATATGTACTAAAAATTATTTCATATCATATTAATCTTTCACTCTCAAATTTTTTACTATGCTACTTAGTAAATTTTATAGACATTTCTATTAATTTTTCATCAATATTATATTGATAATTACTAAAAGTAGACTAAATAGGCTTAGAATACAAGTCTCTCGCCTCATTACTAGCGAAGATAGTAATTTTTCAACAAACATTTTTCTCCATGTATATTTCCTAATTAGCGAGGTACAAAAAATAAATCCATGTGGATATGCAATAAGATTAATACATGTTATGATACATAAAATTAAATAGTACAATTATTACATCACATAGATAAAGATCGTTAACCATTTGTAACAATACTTGAATAATCGAATTAGATGGATCTCATGTGCAAGCTTTCTCTAATGCACTCGCGCTGCATTCAACGCGTGTCAATCCGCTGGAGGATCAATTCAGCGCGCGATTATTGAAGAAGTTGAGCGTGGTCTCTCGCCTTTTTAAAGCGATTAACGTTAACGACGGATAAGCAAATTACTTCTAGGCCGCGTTTTAAATTAGTAGCAACGAGGATCATTAACCCTCCGGTGCGGAAAGCCGAGTTAATTCATCCAAAATACGCAGCTTCCGTATATAATTCGTGCTCTCGCGGGGAGAGGGTTAAGCTACGCTAATTATACAATGGACTATAGATGCTTTTCACAATTCATTAGAGCAAATTTAAGTTGATTATGTAAGTCAAACAATAGCATTAGAGATGGATTTTTTAATAATACAATCAGACGTTATTGAATTTTATAGCTTAATATGTCTGAAATATACGTATCATTTTGAAATTGAAACAATAATTTTTACAGTATGTAATTTTAACAAAATAAAAAACTTTAACCAGAATAGCTGTGATGGTTTAAGATTCCTTCTTCTTATACGCACAAACAAAATTAAAATACGATTAAACAGATTGCACTATTTTAAAAATATAACAAACGCAAACACCGAGGTGTATCGATTAGTCACAACCAAAGCACCAAGCTCAATCACAATAGCATGTCAAGAACTAAGCACCGCTCTCGTTCTTTCTCCTCTTCGTGGCACGGGACTTGTTGCGCGCGCACTCATTTATTATTGCCCATTGATATAAACGCGCGCGTGTGAAGGGAAAAATCTCGATGTAGATTGCGATCTGGGGAGATGAGAAACGACGAGATTGGCCTAATGCGAGGCGTAGTGAAAATCCACGAAAACTTTTGGGTTTTTAAGTCTGTGGTAGCTTTACGAGGCATCAGGCAGTATGGCTATTTTTACCTAACTTTTTGTAATTTTTATTGAACTTCTTTCACAGTGTATATTTCACATTTTTTATACAATAAATCAAAGATTTCTGCCAGCTAAGATTGGTGTAAATTATAGATTTTTTTTTAACGAATTTACGTAACTTCTGTAATGACCAATGTATATGCTTGGAATTTTTTAATTTTATTAGAAGAAATCGTTTTCACCTCGTCAAATTCTCTTGTTTGATATTACTTTATTTTCATAATAAATAAGCCGCTGCAATTAGCATTTAGAGAAACTCACCCTCGTATTGTTGCGCTCAGCCTTCAGTTCGGAGATTTCTTCTTCCTTCTCGAGGATGCTCTCGCGCGCTGTTGTTAGTTCTTTCGTCAGCTGCGAAAATTCCTGGAACATTGAGAGATAGAGCCCGTAAATATAGAGAATATAAATTCCTATCAGATATCAGTTTAGGACCGGTATTAATTCGTAAAATTATCGAAAGAAAGGTTAACGTAAATTAAAGTTAAAAAAACGATGATTTTTCTCAAGGTTTCATAACGTATTCTTAATGTGTAGGAGTATTGCTTTATTTTCAAATCTATGCCATCGAAAGCTTTTTCATACCTCATCAAACACGCCGTTATTTTTAGCATTCATTAAACCAATTAACATCCATTACGAAGTTGCACATTTCTGCACAAGAAAGGTAGTTCTTCAAGTTCCCGAGGTCAATAATAATTATTCCCAATTGCACACTTCAAATATCTTACATTGTAATGATCGAATGATCTTCTTGCTTTCTAAGCGTTTTGATTATTTGATAAAATTGATTCTAATTTAGTAACTGTGAATATCCATTTTTTATTTTCAAAATGATGAGTTTGATTTTTTCTTCGCAAACAGAAAATGTGTAGTACCGACATTATTTTATTTACAAGGTCCTTATGACTAAGAAGATGCAAAGCAGACATAAACGTCGCTGTATTGTCGACATTTTTCATAAAAAAACTATTTTTAAGAAAACATTTGTCAGGCGTTTAAACATTTCAAATCCCATTTTTAGACAAAGTATACAGGTTTCAAAATTTTTTAATTTTCCTCCTTTTTCTAAATTTGATATGTCAAAAAGTATAAATGTTCATCTTATATTGACATTTTACGTCTAAAAGTCGATAAACTTCCTCACTTGCATTCCTCATCAGACATCTCAATCCGCGGATAATCAAGTTAAAAGAAGGCCCCCGGAAAGTAAAAACGAGCCTTTCGCAATCTCCAAAAATCAGTGGGCCTCTAATATGCCAAACGCACGACGCAGACCTGACAGTAGATCAGCCCTCACTCGCCCCCTCTCTCTCTCTCTCTCTCTCTCTCTCTCTCTCTCTCTCTCTCTCTCTCTCTCTCTCTCTCTCTCTCAATTTAAGCTTCTCAAACGAACAGCCTCGTGGGAGGGTGCGGGCGCACTGATATCATCGGCTCATTGTGTGAATCGCGTCGACGTATAATACAACTGAAATGTATAAAGCGGGCCGACGGCTAAGCGAGAAAAACGCGCCGAAAGAGCGAACGAGAGAGAGAGAGAGAGAGAGACAGGGAGAGAGAGTGAGAGGAGGGCGGAGGGAAAAGCTCAGCGACAAACAAAGAGTCATTATCCTCCCGAGAAAAGCGGGCGGCGATCGCGCGCGACGCTGTAGTCTAGCTCGGTCGTCTGCTGCACAATGCTTCGGCTGTTTTCCCTCAAGATCGACTTAGGACGCTGCTGTCCGTCTCTGTGTATGTGTGTATATGTATATACGTGTGTATACACAGTCATAAGCGGGGATTTCCAAGGGTGGAAATGGGGGAGAGAGAGAGAGGAAGAAACGAGCCGGATCATGGGGCTTTATACAGCGCCATTCGCGGTAAACGCGCCCTCGTTGCGACTTCGTTTTGTCGGTGACTTTTTTTGTCGCAACGCTATTTTCCTCGCGCTCGGTATATTGCTCGAGTTTAATTGGCCAGGAAAGTGGCGTGGCCATTGACAGATAGATAAATATTGCTGGGATTATGGAAATATTATTTACTACTGGCGTTTTTCTTCACCATCTTGGAATATAGGGTAAGAATGGATGTATGTGCGCGCTGAATGCTATAGTATAAGCGTCGTTATTGCACGATCGTCAGCCTTCGGATTATGGCAATCATTTATGGCTACTCATGAAATATGCGGCCTACGCAAGTAGAAAAGAGAAGCTTTTTGAGTTCGAGCCAGTATACTGTAAAAGACATGATAAACCGTATCACGGAATAAAGGAAATGATGATATTAATAACGATAAAAAAATGAAGAAAAAAATCGTATAGAAAATACTTACACGCGGAATTTCATAAAGATTGTTCTGTGTGAAACGTGGAAAAATAAAAGGCATTATACACATATGTTACATCTTATAGAGATATTATGAAAATAACTCTCGAGTATACTTTTTTCAAACTACATACATTATTTTCAAAGTTGAATCCAGGGATTATGCAAAATATTCCAAGCATTCTACAACAGCTTCTATTAAAAGTCTTACTTAGCTGTTGAGCAGTGCAACTTTTCACAAATGGGGGAAAGTTCCCATTGAAATTACAATAATTTACTCGCGCAAACGGAAGTACACTGCAATCCAAAGGGTCGCGTTTCTCATAAAGATCTCCTAGCCGCTCCTTGCGATTACGGCGAGAAAAAACAAGAAGAGAAACAAAGGTAACACAAGGACGAAGGAGAGAGAGACAAAAGAAGAAGCCAGGACCGAATTTTCTCGCGCGCGACTCGAATCGAGTTGCAAAGTCGCGGGCGGGCGGATTGTATTTTCGTGAAATGCAGGATCGAGGCAGAGTCTTCCGGTGACGCGGGCATTGTCAGGTAGGTACGGTGCAGCTTGTTACATCGACGTGATGACATCGTCGATGCAGCGAAGCACTGAGAGACAGAGAAGTGCCAAAGGACGGCAGGTGAGCGCTGGCGTGCGTAAATAATGCACTTCGACGGCGCTTTGAAAAGCCCTCTACGTGGTTTATACAGACTCGATTTTTAAAAAACTTTAGTAAAAGTATCAATGAAAATTTCCTTTGTTGAAAATCTAATTATTAAACAGATGGTAAACAGAAGGATCTCATAGAGTATTTGTCACAAGAGCTTGACGAGATCGCAACTTCGCCTAATGATTGTACCTGTGATTAAAAAATATTACAAATGATAGTAAAACACCAGCCCGTAATCACATTTGTTTGTGATAATATAACTTTTATAAAAACGTTCAACGAAGTGTATTTATTGTTGTGTGTTTTTGAAAAGGATGTAATTTTCTCCCTTTTTTCGACAAATTATCTCTTTATGAAATAAAAATCGCTCGTTGCCGTACGCTTTTTCAATTCTCCAAAGCACGTAATTTCAGTCGTCGGTGCGGGCACTCCTTTGCGCTAACAGTCTCGTTAGAGGGGCGCGCGTGATAATGTCCAACGCGCCATTCCCACGCGCGGACCTCGCTGTTCTCTCTTTTTGTGCGCTTTGAAATTAATTGCGCCACCTGGCCATTGCTTTGCCGAGTGGATTTTTTCCGGTACTTGCAACTATTATCATACAATATTGATATTGAGTTAGGATCATTAATAAAGAAGCAGAATTATTCTGTAATATACATTTTCTTAATCGTAAGAAATACGTGAAAATCTCTCCTTGAGGGTAAGCACTTATTTTCTCATTAAATCTCACTTTTCGAATTAAGACATTTTCTAACGCATGATATGGTGCATTTATATTTATTGAAGTGCTTTCAAAAATATAACAATTGAAAACTGTCAGAAATCTATTTTACAAAGTTTTATTTCCTCAACAATTTACATACGACAAATCTTAATTTGTATGAATTCCTGACCTAAATGTCGAACAAACGATAAGGTGAATAGCCGCGTAATAATTTACATCATAGTTTACCGAGCAAATAAATTCAAAGGCACATAAATATTGTCGCATTGTGTAGAGGGAAATTGAACAATCAGCCAAACTTGCGGCGTGCTATCAATCTCCTATTGAGAAAGCAGCACGTGGGTGTCTGCCGAGGGCAAGTATACACGTAGCAGCGAGTCCATTCCCTTCTCAACTATGTGCATTCGCGAGGCTCCAAAAAGAATAGAAATTTATCAAGGAGCGCGGGAGCGCTCCGAAGGCAAGTATTAAAATATACTTTTCAATGAAACAATACGAAATTCCGCGGAATCTCTATAATAATATTCTATAGTCTAACTTTTGTATTACAAGACTAGTTTACCCTGGTGGAAACTGATTTCATTATTTGCCTAATAAATAGCTAGTTTTAGTGGGATATAGCCACTTTTCTTGGATATTTCTGTCTACCGATGAAACGATTTTTCCAACATTATTCGACCATTTAATAGATTGAAAATAGAAAGAGTTTTTTTTAAAGATTTACACAAGATTGTTCTTAACTATTTTAAAGGTATTAAAATTGGAGAGAAAAAACCTGTTGGTCAGTTTTTTTTAGTTAGAAAATGGCTACTAGAAGGCTTGTTCTTATGACGAAGAGTGAGAGAAACAGAATCTAATAGAAAAATATGGGTTTCAGTTAATATCTAAGAAATGAGTGCTGTAAATGATTTTTTAGTCTGTTTATATTGTTTACATTTTTGTAAGCTATCTATTACAATTGAATGCTCTTAAATGTAACGTCAAGTCTATGAGTAAATTTAAATTGAATATTTTGAGGCTATGTCATTCTATTTCCAATCTATTAAATGGGCGAATAATAGGAGAACAAGCGTTTCAACATGGACATTAACTAGCCATTTATTCTAACTATTTACTGACTTTCTGACCATTTCGTAATAGACAAATTTCTACCAGGGTTACTTAGTTTATCATTTATATATCTTCGCTTCCGAAAGAAAGGTCCTATCTCGGAATCCAGTTGAAGAAGACTTTATTTTAAGGTGTTTGAAATTTCGAACGTTCATAGTGAACGAAAGATTTTTGCCATTTTCAAATTTAGCCGAATTTGGCTACTTAATACATTTAAAATCGAATAATAACTGTATTTCTTCACTTCTCACTCTTGCAGTCACCAGTAAACCACACTCCGGGGAATTCTAACCAGAATTAGAAACTTTAAGTTAATATTTCGTTCATTATGAACGTTCAGAATTTCAAACACGTTTATTTTATATGCTTTATAAGGCTTTATACGCAAATTTGCGTGTGAGATAAGGCCTTTTTCAACTGGATTCCGAGATAAGGTCTTTTCCAACCGGATTCCGAGATAGGGCATTTTTCAACCGGATTCCGGGTTAGAGTCTTTTTCAACAGGATTCCGAGATAGGACCTTTTTATTCGGAATCGACGATATATTACTCTGAAACTATAGAATTATTAGAAAATCAATAAACGAGATGCAATATAGATTTGAAAATATTATCTGACTAAACCATACTTAAATCGATTGAATCTACTACGTGTTATTTTTCAGATTTCTTAAATTTTTAAAACACATGATGCGTCTTGATAACAATGTTGAGTAAATATTTACTGTGCAGTCGAATTCTATGGCATCTAAGTAAAAGAACTAAGTTTTCACA
This sequence comes from Torymus aiolomorphi, assembly GCA_036365515.1. NCBI lineage: Eukaryota > Metazoa > Arthropoda > Insecta > Hymenoptera > Torymidae > Torymus > Torymus aiolomorphi. The sequence goes on from CM070876.1 coordinate 146,062,803, forward strand.
TTAAAATAAAACTTTCACGCGCTATTAGGTATTCCTATATATTGCACTGTCAAACGACTTTTTCAGTGACTTTGAATTTCCAATCTGAATTTCTCATCAACTAACGCTTTCGACTATGTACAGCTAACAACAATTCTGCCGCATACCCACGGGTCATTTCAGAACCCATACGAATCACACGCGAATCTACCATCGCTACCCCATCTCCCTTCTGAGTCTATTTGAACGGATCAAGTTTCGCTTATTGACGTTCCCTTGCGAGAGCGCGCGCATATTGTTCACAAATCCTTCCTAAACTTTGAGGAGCGTATGTGTACGGAAGTTGGGCTGTGGTTTTCCGGAGTTCATGTTCTCTTTGATTACGTTGCGCATTTTTCGCCGGGGTGGATTTTGAACGAAGGTGTGTGTGTGCGTGTGCGTGTGTATAGACGAACTGTCGTTGTTCGATTTTCAAATTGACTTTGCCCAAAGAAGAAACTTGTGTGGAAACTATCTCATTTATCTGTCTACTGGCTTCCTTTTCACGTTTGCCTCCTTTTCAGCAGTAGGATATCGAAGGCAAATACTTTCTTTCCTTATTACTTGTGTGAGTTAGTTTTATAGGGTATCCAAATTGAACATATAACGACGTATTACGTGATAACGGCACTGGAATACCGTCACGTAGGATTTCTAAGTATTTGAAACAGGTTTTACGTAACCAAATACGACAGAATTACTAAATAGGTGTTTACAAATTAGTTATGCAGGAAAGACTGCAGATAACATCAACAGCTCATTACTTACTGACACTGTCAATTTATCAACAAACATGATATTTCCAATTTACCCGCTGTAACATTGTTTCCGATTGCGATAAAATACATTTTTAAGGTCATATTCCCGTATGCCAATAATCCGGTTCTAAAATAGAGTTATCAAACAGGGAAAAGTAATTTAAAAACATTTAAATTGTTGGGTAGATTTTCAGCAAAAGATTTGCAAAAGTTTGTTATCTATCGATAACAGAAATAAACTAGGACTATATCAGTTATTAACAATCCAGAAATAGCAGACATATACTATAACTAGAATTTTCGATGTATCAAAAGCCCTACCAGCAACCCCAGCTTTGGCAAACCATCAGTGGCTAAATTGAATTTCACAACAGACTCGAGTATTGCACACACTAACTTGGGAAGGAGAGAAACAGAGAGGAAAAAACGATAATGAAAAAAATAATTGATCGCAACGACAATGGGGGGTGGACCAAAGATGAGCAATTGTCACGACCGTCTGGCTCTTAATCGCTATATAATATACGAACGCGGATGTAGCGTCTGTAAGTTCCTTTGACGTCAATAAAAGAGCAACAACTCTCTCGCGGACAGGTCTAAAATCCACGGAATCGATTGCATTATACAAAGCCGTGCGCGCGTTTTTTCCCGACTGCAGATCAGCACAGCTATAGCACGCTACTGCCGGTATACTTTATTTATTCACGCACTGGAAGAGCGAGCGCCTTTTCTTCCACGTGCGCGGCCACGCTAATCCTCGAGGAAGAGAGAGGGAGAAAGAGAGATATCACCCCCCCCCCCCCCCCCGAGACTTCGCATGTGCAGGCAGACATCTTCCGCACGCGTGCGCTAATTGCTTCGCTTTACGTTTAATTAAAGAGCGAAAAGGTGTGTGTGCGTGCGTAGTGGCTTGGAAATTGTAATGTTACGACCTCGTAAAGCTTGTTGTGATCACGTCCGCATGCGCTGGAAGAGCGATGAAAATATTGTCGTTTCTTTCAGTCCAGCGCATATAGGTTTGATGACGAGTGGGGGGGGGGGTTAAAATAGAGGCTTAGTATCTACATGGATAGAATTTTTCCAGAAAAATTATCGTGAAATTCCCAGTAAAAATTACCGTACAGACTGTAACAGTGGACCATGTGGTCGTTCCGGTGTTTTTCGCGGTAGCGTATAGGCAAATTTTCCCGTGGCTGGCACGGTAAAAATTTCAGTTTTTACGAAAATGTGTATTTAATTATTTTTTAAGTATACATCATTCGTAATGTCATTTGGAAGTGTTAGTTCCTAAACAATATTTTACTTCAGTAGAAATAAATCTGTTTACATGTCAAGTACAAACCCATAAGTGCGAAATTCACTATTTAAGGTGGCTCAGCAGTAAATGAGAACACTGGATATTTCAACAATTCTTCGAGAAGTTATTTGTATTAATTTAAAACAAACCTCCCAAAGTTTCAGATCCAGTTGCCAGGAAAATTTTTGCAAACGAGCTATTTGAATATTTACTGTTTAACGTGGCCATTAAATATTAAACCGCAAATGATACATCTTTAAAAAAACTGGATATCTCATTCAAGTCAACACCACAAGAAAAAATCATAAGCGTTCTAATGATATAAGAATAGTTGGATTTTGCCCGAAATTTTTAAGAAAAATTCAATCGCTAAAGCGGTTCTGTGTGCACGGAGGTGTCCATGGCATAACTTTGTTTTAAATGATAGTTTTTGGTACCCTGATTACGAATATAAAAGTTACTTTTCAACAAATTTTGCAATAAATTTTTTATTAACGAATTAATTATTGAAACAGTCACATCTCCGGATCTAACGATAGCGTCGAGCTAAACATTTTTTAAAAGTTTTTATTTTTTCATTGTGTAAGTTTTTTGTCCTTACATTCAGTTAGCGAAACTCAATAGTTTTTAAGTTAAAGCGATCGAAAATTTTGGACTTTCCGGCGCTATTTATAGGTCTCCTACACGCAGCAAGGTGCGACAATTGATATTTTATGTATATTATTTTATTATACATTACCAATAATATATCTTTAGGATCATCAAAATTAATAATTTTTATTTAGATATAATTTCTAAAAAACATCATGATAAATTTCAGAAAATATATTCACGACTAAGAGTATAGCTGGAACAATAGAATATCTACTATTTCAGTAGTGCATATTTACTCTTTAAAAAAGGGAAATTAAATTTTCATTATCAAATAGTGAATATGCACTATTGAATATGTACTAAAAAATTCCGAAAATGGTGTCTCAAAGTTAACATTTTAAATGTAATCTTATCGCGCAATAAATTAATGTTTTCTCACTTGCGTGTACCATTTACAACTCATATCTGTGTTGTAATTTATAAACTTAATTTATAACAGTCATATTTAGACCGTTATAACGAAAGTAGCAAATAACTGTTTTTATTAATTTTAAATAGAATTGGTTAAACCATAATTACCACGAGTAATAATAACAGTAATAACAGTAATACTATTTTCATCATAGAACAGATGCTTCATTAGCTAATTATAATTTCGGTACTGACTGGTTAAATATTCCTCTTATAAATTTATGCTCCATCGATAGTAAAAAGTGCATACTATATATTTTATTATTTTATAATGGATGTTTTAATTTGACCTTTTTTAAATCATTAAAATAAAATATTTATTAGTGTTTTAATCTAAGTATTGAATTTATTATTTTCAGTCCAATTGATTATTCACACTTCTTGATGCCGATGTGGACGAATGCGTTTGTAAGAATTAAAGAGATTAAATGAATTAGTGCAGTATTGAGCATGTCATAAGAGTCACCTGTTGATTTACAAACTAATGAAAGGATGAAATGACATATCGTATTGTAGAAATATATTGAAGAAAAACGTGTTACATAACAGTTGAAATATTCTTCTCCTTACACGTTTACTATCAGAAATAGTAATTTTTACAACACAATTTTTCTACGTGTAACTATAGTAATTAACTCTTTGTATTAAGTTTAAATACAAATTACGTGAAACCATTATGAAATTCATTACAGAAATACATCGCATTAGTGTATTTCTTAATTTTTCACACAGTATTTGATACGACTTTTGCCGTTGCAACGTCGTGTTCGATTCGCGCGAGTAGCACCCGCGACCTTATCCGAGCACCTCCGGGAGCCTGAAGTGTCTGTAGGTGAAGGCTTGACGCCAAAACTTGACCTGACTACTCGCCGGGACGCGACCGGAGCGATAAGGTCGAACGCGCAGAGTGGATAGCCTACGAGAGGAGCAAACAACCCTTACACGTATAAGTCTCCAGTCTGCATTTCCACGAACTGCATTGTACGTTTTTATCTATCAGCAGCAATGGAAAATAATGATAATGGTTCGTCCGCATCGAAGCTATACGAACCACGATCTTCTTTCCCGCATAACGACAAACAACTTTTGTACTGTTATTTTTGAAGAATAGACTTTGTTACTATTGTTCTATGTAATCGAAAGCTATTCTTTATTTTATGACCTTACTCTAATCTTCTTCCGCTTATTGCAATTGTTCTGAGTGGCAGAGGATCGCGACTAGCTAGCACGAAAGTCAAGTTCAACCGTGAACTCAGCACTTGTTAAAGGTTTTACACATTGCAGCATCCCTGGGGTAGTCAAATTAGATTGATGCCCGCGGCACCGAGTTCTTAAGATACAGAACACCGAATAAAATAAATTAACTTTTATTTACAGTACATACGTCATTAGGTACTTTCGCAGTTTTCTTGCAAGTAATTTACGAAGATGTTTAAAATCCTCACTATAAATTTGTTCATTTAATGTTAAGGTCATGTAAACTAAGATATTAGAAGGTAGTAACTTTGTAAGCATAACACTTTTAAGGCACAACTTTCATTTTTATGTATTTTACTTCGAAGCACAGGATTTTAAACGTACATTTTTTAATTTGTATCACTCATCTTCTTACAACGGGTTTGAGATAATAGAGCTAGCGGTCACTGATCCTGCCCAAGAGCGAGAGAAGGCATCGTTCGGTTGAACTTGTTGGCCGAAGACAATGTACTCGTTTCGACTTGCGTTAAGTCAATATCGTGCGGATACGGTAAACCACTAGAGGGTTGACGCATACAATATGTGTCCACAATATGCCGGCATATATGCACTGAGTAAGACAAATAAGCGAGACGAAGTAGTGTCCCCAAGACGGCAGTATAATAAGTTGAATTTAAGAAGCGGCTTTGCAGTGAGTCGAACAGAATACGATGGTAAATGCGGTATGGAGTTTCCGAATATTATTATTATTATTGCTTATTATCAAAATTTCTGTCATCGTAAAAATAATTTTAAATACAAGCTTATCGTCGGAATGTTTAAATTTCTCTTTTACCACGCCAATAAATATAAATCTGAAAGCTATAAAGGATGACAATTTGAAGCCATTCAGTATTTGGTTTTTGGAAATTAAAAAATGCAAGTCGTCTAATAATCCAAATCTGAAAAATATTACAATTTTCACATTTTGGAAAATAATATTTTTGTAAAAATTAAAAATTCTGTCAGAGTACTCCCAACTAAGGCTGCAAAGGAAGCCAGGGGGCTTAAGTCGACCCTGTGGATATTAAATTTAATGTAATATTTACAACACTTTTACAGTTAAAATGAAATCTTAATCCCTGGTAGAAATTAGTCCATTAAAAATGGGCAGGAAAACAGAAACTGGTCATTGAAAATGGCTAGTTATTAGACACAAGTATAACGCTTTTTTCCATCAACTTCTCCCATTTTATGGAATGGCCCTAACCTCAAAATCTTCACATTAAAATTTCATAACAATTTAATTACATATTATAAAACTTATACTCTTAAGAGATAGTTTACCGGGATATAAACAAAATTTAGTAGTCTTTGTACTATTTACAGCTTTATTCTATAAGATATAAACCAAAATCATTATTTTACCACGTGACTCTATCTCTCTCACTCATCGCCATAACAAATCGCTTGTTACTAGATTTTTAATGGCTTCGTCGGCTAGAATGCCAAATTAATAGATAGTACAAAATTTTGACCATTTTTGCAATCAAGAAATGTGAAAAATAGGTTGAAAAAATCGTTACACTTATGGTAGAAAACTGGAGTCCATTTTTTTGCCATCTTGGTTCAAACTAGCCATTTACTACCTAAAAAATGATTTCAAATTTTACCACCAGGGATATTAAACAAAAATAATGAAAATGATTTGTTTCAATTTTGTAAAGATTAATATTATTTGCTATTTAGACAAGTAACAAATTCTCTTTAATCTTTTTAATACCTTTTTATTTGATATTAAAAAAGGATTCATTATAGTTCTCAACAATTTAATACAAGTGAACACGTATAAATAATTAAAATTTATGTTGTATTCATCAATAATTTCTTTTCAATCTTTATGATATAAATAATAGAAATTTATACGATCACGACGATTAAACTCGCATACAACATAATGAAAATATCTAATTAAAACCTTTGCAAGTACCTAATAATGTAGGTCGGTTATAAACCTCATTTTACAAATTTCTCGCATCAACTTTTGCACGTAAAACAAAGAAGCCCAAGTCCGCGCCCACGAGTAAAGCTCGCCAAGTCCCAGCTCCTTCCCGTCTAATTAATAATTAATACAATATGCAGCGGGGGAGCGGTCGCGTCGGCTGTTGCAGCTGCAGAGCAGCAGCCGATACCCGCGAGAGAAGAAACTTAGGGAATTGGAGTACCTATATAGACCGACGGGCTAGAGAAAGACAAGCCAAACTTTCCAATTTTCCCCTCTCTCTCTCTCTTTCTCTGTCTGCTTTTCCGTTATCTTCTTTCCTGTCAGGCTGGTGCTTCGCGAAGAGAAACTTGACGGAGTCTGCGCGCGCGGAGTCTTGATCGGATCGTATTTGCAAAGCGAGTGCGCGACTGTTGGGTGAATAGCTAATTGAGGACTGGGGATTTGGAGGTAGCCGCACTTTTTTTTAGCAAGGTATAGAATAAATGACTTTGAATTTTATCAAATTTCCATTAGTAAAAATAAACACTGATTTAAATTATAAAATTTAATTTAAACGCTCAGTTATTCGAAATATTTAATAGCACGTATTATTCATATGAAACTTTATTACAGAATCGAACTGTACTGCGTGTGAATAGAATACGAAAATTATACAGAGATTGGAAGATTCTTGACTGCTGCTATCTACACACACAAATATGTGTAAATCTTTCACGCAGTACAAACTTTATCAAATATTTTTTCTTGCTGAATTATTTACAATTATCAATTTGTAATGGAATAGCGCGCAGTACGTAATTAATGGTACACACAATTTATTGTATATTTCGTGTTAGAGATAAACTTCTACTTTGCTACGACTTTTTTAAGAACTATTCGATCTGATAACAGACTTCTACAATGATGAAAAAAGATGTTCATCTTTCGTCTCATAACATAAAAATTCCTTGCCCTATGTACTCTCCTGAAATAATTACATAATAAATATGCCAAAGCTCGAGGCCAGAACCACGAACAGCTTCATCGACAACTTAATCGCGACTTAAGAAGCATGGCCGGAAAATCCTCTCGTCTCTGCAGCACGCATACATATACATCGGATACATATAATCGGACTGTCACCCTGGCGCCACGTGTTGCGCGCGCGCGCGCGAACGTTTTCCGCGCCGGCGAACAATCCTATAAAGACGAAGCAATGATAATTGACTAGGCGATCGTACGGCCTTTATAGGATCGATCGTGGCAGCACACACGCGATATACTATCTGCCAGGCGCGCATTGTATACGTACGGCGCGGCACGATTTTTCGCACAAGAGCGAACGAAAGATTATCTCCTCGCTTCTGAGAAACACGGCACTGTGCGACAAGCCTCAATTATAGTCTATACTTGCACTGTCTCTCCCTCTTGCTCTCCACGTGTTCGCACTTTTATCCGAGGCTTATGCAACACCGCCTTCCTATACTTGGAAGTTCCGTCGCACGTACGCGTAATTGGAAACGCGCGCGCATTGCACTGTGCGCGAAAGAGAGCGTTTTTTTCTTCTCGCCTTTTTTTATTTGCCAGCGCCACTGCAGGAGGTAGAGAAATCGCGCACGCGCGGATCGCTTTATCGGCGCGGCTGTAAGGAGGCTGTTATACTGCCCGCTGCAGGGGTATATATGAGTGTGAAGAGATAGAGTTACGCTGTGCGTAGATGCAGACGTGTCTTGTCACTCTCTATGTGGACTCCCGGGAAAAGCGATAGCCATGATGTATGCACGTCCAACTATAACCGTTGTCTACTGTCACACTTATGAAAGACATTTATGTTTTTTAACGACTTTTGGTGGTGAAAAATTGTATACATTCGAAATAAAATTGAGAGTGTCGGTTGAAGTGGCATTTCAAAGTTCAATTTGCTGTGGCATTTTTTATATAGAAATGACAATTTTCTTCGCTTTTATTATTTTTCAGTACTTATATGTTATTTCAACACTCAAATATGTTTATAATTAAAATTAATAATTATTAGTAAAAAATTTTTCATACTACATTAAATACTCTGATTTGGCAGTAATGAAATGTATCTTCTTATCAAAGTCACTAGTTGAGCTTAGAGAAATTTTTTGTACATAATGACAACATTATGAAAGTTGAACCATCAGAAACTTAGTTTCTATCACACTGTTATCAATTATTGTTCTTAACTGTATGTTTTTATTTTATTTGTAAGCGACACCTCATTAGTAATGCAATATTTCGGCGGTTACTTAATCAAACAATAATTTTCATTTTTTTGAAGATATAAAACGCCAATAAGACTGACTAGGACTGCTGCCTCCCATTTTTTGTTTTTGACCATGTAAGATGATAGAAAACATTTTGGGCTCAGTTCAAAGTATAATTTAATCAAATCTATTTCACATCCAGCATTTACATTTTAGATTTCGTTAAATTATGAGAAAGTTTACCAGGGCGAAAGTTAGAGTGTCAAAAGTTATTTTCGAGTTCTCATTTCTCTCGCTAAAGCTCTGAGTTAATGTCAAATTAAATGTTGTAATAATTTCATCTTAAGTATATTTTTCAACATGCTTTGTTATACGTTTAATTTTTCAAAATCACGAAAAAGCAACTTTTCTAGTTGAAGAGTTTACAACAAAGAGCAGATAAAGCATAATTTTGATTTTTTAATAATTATGTTTTTGTCCACAACAAATTATGGACGAAACCGCTATGAAAACCAGAACTGGATAACTCTGTCCTAAAAATTTCCTAAATTCAATAACCGCATATTTTTCACTTTGCCCATGCCTTGGAAGATTTATTTTTCAGCAGAAATAAAATAATAAAACACTCAGTAATAGAAAATAGAGCTCCGCAACTCCGCGCTCGCGATCCATTCTTCACTCCGAAAATCCGGCGCCTCGGAATTGAAAATCTTCTCTCTCGCTCGCGACTCGCAGGCAATCGGTCAAACTAAACGGAACACGCTGTAAAAGCCGCAATAAACCTTGGCTCGCCGAGTGAACTCAGTCGTCGTCGAGTACGACTGCGACGACGACACGCGGATGGTTTTTGATATGATAATGAAGCACGGATTCCGCGTGTGGACGATGGATCTCGCGAGAATTTGATTGGATGAAGTGATTGCCCGGCGTGCTCGGAGAGAGGGGAAAAAAGGATTTTAGACCGTGAACTCGGCACCTGTTGCTCAATTGCATAGGCGGAGAGAGGATGCATATTGAATTATTAGACTCTAGCATGAACTTTAATTAGAGTAATGTGTATGTTTTATTATTTGCCTTAGAAAGTGCTGGAAATACCATATAATTTTACGAGACTATGACCTTCGAAGTCTTTACCTTTAAATTCATTTAAAAGTCGAAAATCTGAATTCCGATAACGAATACAAATTATGTCATTTCAACGGCATTTTAAATTTAAATCATCTTGTATTGACTGGATATTTCCGTAAATATACATAATGTGATTGCTACCGAATGTGATTGAATAATATGCATAATGTAATTGATGTCAAATTTATATCGAATGTAAGTAACATCGGTTAACTGTAATCAAATTCATTAGCACGTCATTTGAAATCACAAGGTTAAAATTTGTTTACGAATAAATTACAAAACTTTTCATTGCATCAGTCTCTTACTTAAAAAACTGTCACACGAGTGCTGGATAACTCGACTTTCATTTAAAAGCCTATGTACCCCTACTCGGAAGCGATTGGCAATTTACACTTGATCGAATTTCTCATGTGCACAGATGAAAATCGCCTGCTATCACTTCCCATTTACATTTCGTCACAACTGCATATCAAAGAAAGCTCGCGTTACTCTCTCTCTCTCCCTCCCTTCACTGCTGGGCCACAATGTATAATTCTCAGTGAAGTGAGCCTTCATTAGCGCCCGCAGCTCATTCACTCGTCGTTCTCTCTCTTTCTCCCCCCTCTTTCTCTCTCTTTTATCCCTCAACCTCGTCTTCCCCATCCCCGCCTTTTAAGAGCGCGACGCCTTCGCCTGCATCTCATTTGTTCTCCCGTGCTCTCCAGCCGCACCAGGCGGGGGTGGCTAAAGTGGACGAAGATGCGCACATACGCACGATACATATCGACCTCGTCTGCGTACTTGTGTGTGCACACGGCGTTGCGTCACGGTGGTGACGGGGCCGTTGCAATGACATGATCATCGGAAGCCGTCGATATTCTTGCGATTTTTTTTTAGATATTTGACATTCCCAGTAAATCTGAGATTTAGATACGCGGTGAACGTTGCCTAAGAAAGTTGAAAAAAGGATCTATCGAAAAGCCTTTAGGGGATGCGGAATATACGAATAGACAACTCAAATAGAAATGCGCGTGCGAGAGGGAGAGAGAGACAAGAAAGATCTTTTCTAATCGATAAGTTTTTTGTTTCGACGTTTTTTTTTTTAATTTGTAGATGAACGCTGGTGAAAATCCTTTTCGAAAGAGGGTATTTTCACAATTTTACAAAAACAATCGCACGAATCCACATAAACATTTGTAATTTTCCAAATTCCCGTTTAAGGTATACACAAGCATCGATTTTGCAATAACAATAAGTGTAGAGAGCAACTGAAGCCACAACAGCCGGCAGTCATCGCGCTTCAGCCAGCGGCGGCGGTAGCAGCAACAACGCCCCACGCCGTAATAATAGCAAACTCGCGTGCAAGCGCTCGAAAAAGAAAGGTAGCAGCAGCAGCAGCAACAACAACAGCAACCCAGCTACGTGCGTGTGTGTGTATATACGAGGCGCTGGTTGTAGTATACAAGGCGAGGCGTTCATTCATGCGCCGGCAGCGCGCGAGTAGGTGGGGTATTGATCGCAACGCGCCGAGCGTTGCACTCGCCTCCGCCGCTACCACCGCCGCGCCACAGCGCCCGCACACACACACTAGTCGTCCTAGAATTTTTTCCCAAATCGACCCACACGCGAGCGCGGAACTCGTATCCCTATTAATTTTCCTTCGAGACAGCTCTCTTGCGCTCGCCGCGCGCGTTTTCGAATTAATTGGAGTGTGTCAGTGCTTGAATTTCACCTGCGCGAGCGCGCGGCAATCGATATTCGAGCTTTTCCCACCCTCTCTGCGCGCACATCGCTTTTTTCCCCCGGCGTTTCGGGTTGCTGACCTACACTGAATTCTTTTTCTGTCTGAGACGCTGCTGCTTCTGCTGAGGCTTTGTTGTAGTTTTTTTTTTCTTTTTTCAAGTCTTTTTTTCAGTAGCCGGTGACACGGTTTGTGCTGTTTTAAGTGGAAAAGGAGTTTTTTTGAGAAATAATGGCGACGGGAGTGAAAGATGTTGCCAAATTAATGGAAGTATTGATAGACGATGTTTCATTTCGTTTTTAAAATTTCCGTTCATAATATATAAGTTGGAGTGGAAAACTGTTAACAACGTTAAAGGGTTATGTAAAAACATACAGTTTAATAAAACCATTGAGTACTTGAACTATTTATAATCTCTGCTTTGTTATTAATCCTCTTACAAAAATAAGTAGTAAACTGAAAAACAAACTTGACAAAAAGAATTTATGGTCACTATTTCGACAAAATGTGGAAAATTCGTGTTACGTAGAACTCTTTCTATTTTTACGACGATATCGTAGAAACTTTTCTCGTAGAGAATTAAGTTATTAAAAATCTTAAAATTTTGACAATTTATTTAATAAAACTAGAAACATAACACTAATCGAATTTTTGTTTTCGATAATCTTGTAAGCTTATAAACTAACTGTTTGTCTAACTCACGTGATTGGAATCATGAATCAATACGACGTTCTTCAAACTCACCTGAAACATAAAAAACATTATAAATTAGACATTATACTCAATCGAAAAATGCAATGGAAAATAACTAACAGCGCCACACCTATTTTACGAATTCCTAAGACAACATTCTGAAAGAACAATAGCAGAATTTTAAAATTTCTATCATTTGTCCATTTCCTATACGAGGCATCGCAGCACACGAGATTATAAAGAGTCATCCGTTCTCGCAATCGATAACATTTGGAGTAGGTCATGCATGATGAGGTGGAGGAGAGGAGTTGCGAGGAAAAAAGAATGAGACGAGCAGCGGGAAGCGACAAAAAGAGAAAGCAAGAAAGAGAGACGGCTGAAAGAATAGGAATTTTTTCCAGGATAAAAAATGCGGGCGATGTTCGCCGCGCCAGAGAGAAAATGAAGAATAAGCCACACCGATGGGCGCAGCTTTGCTGCACGCGTTCTGCTTTTCGGAAAAAAAAAGTTAACAATACAAGCAACTCGGGAATGCTATAGCTCATAGTTCAGCAATAACGAATTAAAATAGCAATATTAAAATTAAACTTGAGCGGAATGCAGGTATGAGCCATAAATTTTAAGCTTCTTTTGACCAACTCGGGAATTCAAGAGGATAAAACGTCATTGAAACCAGGAAATGGCTCAAAATTTTAATTGAATTCAGAATTTTTAAAATATTTTTTTTTAATTTGTAATATTTTTATAAATGTATAGAATGGAGATCGGTGAAGTTGGAAAAGAGTTGAAATGAAACTAAGTCTTGACACTTTCTGAATGAAAAAGGAAAACTTTCTATAAACTTAATTATTCTTTCCAGATTCGATATCTTTCCCCAGATTCTACTCATGATATAGTACATATTCTGATCGAAAATGCGGAATATTAAAAGAAATTTCTCAGATTTTATACATGAAGTTTAGAAAAGGGTCGAATTATTACACTAGCCACATTTATTTACACACGGATTATTATAAACTTTAGAAAACATTTTTCTATAAATATAACATTAATTAATATTGATAAAGTGTACATTGCTTAAAAATTGAAGTTAGCATAAGTCACACAAAAATTTCTTGTGTGATTATAGAATCTTTCAGTACAGTAAATGAAGGATGAGTCTTTTAGGGTACCCATTTTTTGTATGCCAACTAGGTACGTGACTGTAATTTTAATGCTGATGTTAATATAATGACAACTGTCAGTGTATAATAACTTTGATGTTGCCAGAATAAAATTGACTAATCAAAAAGGTGCTCACGTCATAATATAGAACAAAAATGATAAAATAATTAATCAATAGCATACCAATGGAAAATGTATTTTAAATATAATTTATAACTAACCTTCGAAAAGGCTAAAAAATAGACGCAACTTATTCTCAAAGTTTAACAGCGTATACTCATAAATAAGAATTACTTTGAACAAGGAAACATTTTTAAGATAACAAAAATATATTTTAAAGTACCATAGAGTAAATTTTGGTACTCGCACTCTGTTTTAACAGACACTTTATCAATGTAAAAAGTAAAAAACACGATTGAATTTCCAGGAAACCGTCGTCGAACAGTTTATCGCATTAATTCAGCGCAGGTAAAATTGTCATTAAATAGAAAAAGGAAATACACGTGTAAAAGCGTTACCGCAGCGCGCACGCTATTGCAATCATATAACGCCCGGATAGAGTGACGGCGGTGCCCTTCGCACTCCAATTGCTCTGTACAGTCATATATGCGGCGGCGCGATTACGTCACTAAATCGTGATCTGCATCCGCGAGAGCGCCGGACATGGCGAGCAGCATGTGAATGTCGATCGATTCCTCGTGCATATAAATGCCATTCGACGACTTAACATTTCATTGATCGATAATGACAAATATAATAAGGTAATTTCGAAAACGGATTGAAAAACTTGAACAAACTATTACGTTTACAACTTTCAATGAAGTTTTTACATTTAGTTAGTTTTAATTTTAGTAGCTAAACTGAAACGCACTTCACGTCTCGTATTTTGTTTTTATGGTTATAACGATGTTTTTTGTATAATTATAATTTTTTTTTCTTCAAATAATAAGGTAATTAGACAAATCTTATAAGTATAAAAACTTGATTTTAATTTTTATAATGTAACGGAGTGGATTTTATTTATTTTAAATACTCAAATTTGAGACTTTAAATGAAAAAAAAAATCATAGATTTTGACGTCTATTCTATGCAGACCAATCAGATTCAATCATTAAATGCTTTGCAATATCTATCGTTTTTTAAGAGAAGAAAATTTATTCTAAAACTAACTTTTATAGATCCCGTATAAAAATACTTTGAATATTTTACATTGCCAGGATACTTTAGAGAACCTCTACCACAGAAATTTTAGAACACAAAATATTCCAAAGTAAAATTCTTTGTAGCAGTTTAATAAATGTTTGGAAGGGTCTTAATTTAGCTTTTATATTATGAATTTCTTATGTAATGCTATGAAAAATTTGGAAGAGTATAATAATATATTTTAACAATGAATTTTTTATTACATTCATTGGTGATATATCTAAAAATTGAATTAACTCTTAGAGTAATAAATTTAAAATTTAAAATCGTAATTTTGAATGTAAAAAAGATTTACATTTATTCACGTTATCTGCTATTTTTTAATACACAGATATTTAAAAACATATTCTTCTGCAATAATTACACTGAGAAAAATTTTGTAGTAAATTTTATTATAACTGTAATAAAAATTACTATAAAGTATAGGTAGGGTGAGACAAATACACTTTACACTGCATTTTTATTACAACTGTATGAATAATTACAAAATTTTTTGTAATTTTTATGATAGTTGTTGATTAGAAAGTATTACAAAATAAAAGAAAAATTGCTATACAACATAGCAAAAACTGTGATATAATAAAATTTAAAATATGTTCTTTAATTTTTATTAGAATAGAATCCCGCGCAAAAAAAAATTTGTGAGCCATATATTGCCCACAGTGTTGAACAAGTATGGGCAATATATGGGCCATTGCAAGCCATATCAGAGCAATATATGGGAGATACTCGGCCCCAGCGCCTGAGCCGAATTCGGGCTGGAATCAGGCCATAGTATTCCCACCAGTATCCCATATAGTTCCCATATTAGTCCCATATTTTTAATTTCATGAGAACCATTAACAAAAAAAAAACAAAAAATAAATAAATAAGCGTAAAAAACAATCCTATTGTGCATGTACTGTGACTGTAAAATTATTATTAAAAAAAAATAAAAAAAAAAAAAAAAAACAAACTTTGAGTGGATTCGAACCTCGAACCTTTGAATTACTAGACTTGCTCGCTACCGACTGAGCTATTTAGTTATGTTTATATCAAAGGATCAAATGGAGGTTAATACTTGAACGACATCATCATTCGTTTCAGATTACAGCCTAGAATCTCCATTTGATCCTTTGATATAAACATAACTAAATAGCTCAGTCGCCCGAACGGGAAATGAATAGGGTTTGCCTTAGATGTTTGTAAGGGCCCAATGAGGTTCTCCGTAAGGGCCCCTAGCAAGGCGCGTAACGGCGCTCCCGTCCGGCCCTGATAGTAATGATAGGGCCTTAGTGACGCCGGACAAACGCCGTATAAGGGCTATTTCATGTCGCCCTGACTATGACCTGACGTTCATTCCCGGATCCCTGCCCTACAAAAGCCTTAAAATCGCATTGACATGTTTTCATTTTTGGGGTTACAATAAATTTTCACGGTATTGTTACGTTGTCATCATTACGCGGGTAACTTGTCTAAAACGACTTATTGATGATTTCTTAATCATTTCGGGCAACTTTAGAGCTTTGCGCGAGATTAGTTATCTAATGCAGGAAATTAAGAAGAAATAACAAGTCCGAATAAACTACCAGGGCCGCGTAGACGCCTCGTTACTCGCGTTACATCGGGCCTTACGAGGTGCCATATCAGGACCTTGTAATTTTTCTAGGGCATCGGACAAGGCCCTAGTGTTAGCCCTAAGTCAATTTCCGTTCGCGCGGTAGCGAGCAAGTCTAGTAATTCAAAGGTTCGAGGTTCGAATCCACTCAAAGAATTTTTTTTTTTTATATATTTTACAGTCCCACTACATGCACAATAGGATTGTTTTTTACGCTTATTTATTTATTTATGTTGTTTTTTTTGTTAATGGTTCTCATGAAAATAAATATGGGACTAATATTGCAACTATATGGGAACTATATGAGATACTGGTGGGAATACTATGGCCCGATTCCAGCCCGAATTCGGCTCAGGCGCCGGGACCGAGTATCTTCCATATATTGCTCTAATGTGGCTTGCAATGGCCCATATATTGCCCATACTTGTCCAACACTGTGGGCAATGTATGGCCCACAAATTTTGTTTTGCGCGGGATATAAATTTTATTTTGTAGCGTATTTAAAATTACTATAAACATAGTAAAAAGTGCTACATTTAAAAATTGCTACAGGTCATAAGAAAGTTTGCTATCCAACATAGTAAAAATTGCTACAATTTTTTCGAAATCAATGGTTTGACATATACAAGTTCCAAAATTTTGAACTCAAGAATCCTAGTTGGGTAAGTGGTTAGTGCGTCTGATTGCCGCGGTGAAGGTTTCAGGTGCGATTATTTTAATTTATTTTCACATTCAATATTGTAAGTAAGATTAGAGTCTAACAATAGTTCTGAAAACTGGAAGAACGAGAAAAAATTTAATTTTTTGAAATTTAAGGTCATTCATAAAAATTACTATGTTGTATAGCAAAAATTAGTATAATTCCGATTTATCCCTCCGTTCCTACAAAATATAGTAATTTTTCTTATGTTTATAATAAATTTTACTACAACATTTCTCTCAGTGTAACAAACTAATGCGTTAAATTTACTATAAAGTAAAACACAATTCAAAAAGAAGATGTTAAACAGTAATATAAGCAAATAAATTTTTTTCCTACATTTCAATATCACAGTCATCCAAGAAACGCTGGCTATATCCACCCCCGAAACTCTCTCTTACTTAAAGCGCGCTCGAGATTTCTTTCCACTGAGCGAACGCATCGCACCGCTATACACCGAGAGAGCGAAAGGGATAGAGAGAAAATGTGTGTGTGTGTGTAAAGCTCGGGCGTGTGCATTGCTAACGAGAGCCACCGACCGCGCCGCAAAGGGATTATTGCTTAATGGGCGTGTAATTCCCTTCCGCGCGCGAAGTGGAATCAGAGCGGATTAGGCCGGGCTTTCTCTCTTCATATGTGCGCGTCCCATCAGGGCCAGCGGCCGGTGTACGCGAAGAGGTGGGCCCCGTTGCAAACGCGAGAAACGCTTTTTTTTAACTTTGCGTTTACGGTGTATATTTTATATGTGGAACGTCTCCTATATGATGCTCAGTCGGAGATCTAGTTCGAATTCGTATTGTCTAACCCTTTCAGGGGCAGAAGCCACTATAGTGGCACCCTACTTTTTTCAGTTTTTCATTCACAACTAAGCCATTTCACACTCAAAATTGCTCAAATGTGTATCTTATATACTTGTGATATATATTTCAAAGCCTAAAAATAAGAACATTTGTTCATATAATTAAGTATAAAGAATTTACAATGAAAAATCTTTGATTTTTCTAAAAAAATCTGCCCCTGAAAGGGTTAACAGTACTGGAATAGATTGAGAAAGGTTTTATTTATTCAATCATTATGAATTTGCAATGTGCCAGATTTCGTTTATTTATTCACGACTGCTCCATTTTCCTTATTCGTTGATTAAATCAAATCTATCACTATTATCAATGTTGAAAATTCAGTGATTTCAGTCATACGGTTTTTTTTGTCAGCGATTCGATCTATAAATTGGTGTACCATCTTTTTGGGTCACAGATTACAAAATGTAGATCAGGTGGTTAAGATAGAAGATCTAAATTGACTTACCGCAAAGTTGATATTTTTGGGCAAAACATTTTGAATATTAGGATTATAATCAGTAATTCCAAAACCTTTCAAAAACCTCAGATAAAATACATTGAAATCGCTTTTTTCCTTAAATTACTTTGAAATATAATCATAAATAAGTAGGATACAGCGTATGAACTTTAGAAAAAAGTAGAAACACCGATAATTTTAATATTCCTGAACAAGTTTTTTTCTTTGATTTTTGAAAAACAAGCCTTCTTTCTTAGAAGTTGATAAAGAATAAAAAAGATAATGCATATACTTGAAGAATACATGTAGACTTTTAGAACAAATTTAAAATAGCGCAAAAATAACTCTCAATTAGAACAGTAAGTAAAACTGCTTTTTCTCTAAACAAAAATAAATATTAAAAACTTTTATTAATTTTAATGAAAAACAAATGCGAATCGTACTGTAAACAATTTTTTTAATTTAAACAAACTTCTGCTGAATATAATAAGCACATGCTCGTGCATTTTACATAGAAAATTAAGCTACCTTCACATTTATATGAAAAAGGAAATAAATGAACGTGACTTTTAAAGCGAGTTTTATTAAGAGTAGCCGAAGTAAAATTTCATAAGTTCCGTACCGATAATGTACCGGAAAGTAGGTCATTCGAGCGGAAAATTAACTTACTCTATTTAAAAGAATGTGACTAATACATCTGATAAAAGTTCGATGTTAAAACGCAGATGCCTTTAATCACCAGTACACTCTTATAATAGTATTCAAAATAGAACAAATATCTTTACTACAGGGAAGTTTAGTAAATGAAAAAGTTTTGAACGTATTAAAAAAAATTTTAAGCACTTAAAATTTTTAAATTCTTTACGAAATTATGTGACTTACAATAAGATACAAACTCATTACCATACGATATGCGTATGTAGCTCATATGACTCACATCTCTCCGTCTTTTATTATTTAAAAATACTTTCATGCAGCGTGAATATCTATTCTGAGAAAAACTAAAAAAGTGTCTAACAAAAGATGAGTGTCTGATAATAACGCATATGCATGTAAAATAACGGGCTAAAATATAAAACGAAGGAAAACTAAGATTATTCTCAAAAAAATTTTTAAATTCTTTTTATTATTACATTTTAATTCAATTTTCAAACACTTTCTGTGATTATAGTCTTTACTATTAGGTAACAATTTTTAACACATTTAAAGTTTTTGTTCATTGTTAATTGCTATTTTTCAATACAACTACAAAAGGAAAGTTTCACATTTTATTTTATATAATATAATAATCGGAACGTAATATTTTACCGCCAAAAGATCAAGTATTATGTTTAACATGCGAATCATCAGTAAATAAAAACGTTTTCTTTCTTGAAACAACAGCAACGAATGAATGGACAGAAAAGAGGAGTCAGGTGTTAGGTGACTAACAAGTGTACTCTAACTACTTGGATTTCTTCTTGCTCAGCAAGAACGTTTTCCCTCTAATAACTAGCGTTCGAAAAATAAAAGGATCAACAGTTTTCATTTTTGTTTTAATTATCTTTTCAATTCTTTAATTCAAATAATTTAATTTACAATTGTGTGTACACCTTTCTATATTTACATTTTATTTTATTGATTTGTGGATTGGAGTACCTTTTGTACTCTATATATATATGCGTTATTAATTACAGGAAAAATTTATTGGCTTTTACTTCGCATAAATTGCAAATCATATACTTATTGAATCCAGTGAAATTTAATTTATTATTTATTGTATCGATGAATATTTCATGTATTTCTCCACTTCATACATAAATTTACTTAACACAATTCATTACCATGGCCTTACTACAGATTAATTTAATTTGTAATAAAAAAGGCATATGCAGTAAATGCATTTAACAATGGCACAATAATATTGATAACTCATGTCTGAGTTTGTAACATGCACGCACATCAAATTACTTGGAATCATTTTATTTTTAAACAAAATTACCGAGCAAATTGATGATTGAATAATATAACCTCACAACTCCTAAACTTTACACTTCTCCAATCAATAATTATCAAGAGTATTATTCATCGCGTTATTCTTTCCTCTCAGTTTCTCGATTATTTAATCTTTGCCACGCGGAAATCGATTTGTTAATTACACACACCCTGCCATGGCACTCGCCCCTGGGACAGCCAAGCGCGCGTCCGACGCTCAGATAATGGAACCAAACGCAATGCTTCATTGACTTTTTCCGTACGACGCTCGTGCCGATGGCATGTTTTATCCGTCGACGTATTTCTCACCGTGAGTGCCGTGTGCATAAATTGCATAATAGATTTTTTACACCCTCGGGGATTCAATAGTTGGCCAATAAATCTCAATTGTAACAGTCATGGTGGCAAAACTCTCTCGCAGTAAAAGATTGCTCGTGTTTAAAGTTGTACTCGCAAATAAATCGTATGAGTTGTTGTGCAAATTTTTTAATACACATACAATCAGTCTGTCACACACTTTTATATTTTTTTTACATCTAAAAAGTGCTTTAAATAATTTGAATAGTTTATTATAGACATAAATTTGAAAAAATTTAATAGAAAACGATCTTTCTACTTTCTCAGCCATAAATGCCTCGAGTCACTTCTCCGCGCATTCCAGGAAAATTCAAATAAATCACCACCGGACGTTTAAGACTATTTTCGCCTACTTACTCTCTCAGCATACAACGCAATCCGTTCACTCCTTAACGCTGAGCCACAAAGAATCCAATCATTAATCCATCTATTACACAAAAAAGACGCATTCCTATAACGCCTCGACGCCTCTCATCGCATAAACGCCTGCCGCTGGAAAATCCGCGCAAGACACGCGACGACGCGGCGTCTACCATCAGCGATAAATCATTCTCCTTTTTCCCCCCCGCATCCGATTACGCAACAGAGCCGTTGATTGTACAACGAACTCACGCGGCACTCGTTGAAATCGGACCGCGCGCGCTAGGAGCAATTTTCGCGCGCACGCCTCTAATCGCCTATTTCCACGTAGGTGCATTATGGCTCGGCGTACATGGACAGATCGGAGATTCGAAAGCTGCGTGGCGTGCGCGTTTACGATGCGAAAGTCAACTGTACGGGAGAGTGCCCAGTGGATTATGATGGCAGCTCGTCGGATCGGATTGATGATTATTAAATGGAAATTTTGGTTTTAATTGTCGAGTTCAAACACGCTTTTGTAGATTTTTTTTCTGTTATTATCGAATTTTGTGAAATATGAATTTCTAGGAATATAGTTACGTCTGTGAATTTCTAAGGTGTCATTAGTTATTTCTAAGAGAATGATAATACAGTTCTGTCCTTGAATTATAGTAAATAATAATAAAAAAAAAAAAAAGAAAGAATAGAATTATAATTCCAATCATAACTATCGATGTTTACTGTACAAAACACTTTTTTCCTGTAATTATTTTCTTAAATATGTTTACTAAAAACAAACTGTGTGGCTTTCCCCGTCGTAAACCTATTTTCTGCACTAGCATACGCACATGTAAACGGTTATGATATGCGTCAATTTACCAGCCAATGAAATAGATAATTCTATCGAACTAACGATTCAGTCTCATTACATGGATAATGCATCTATAACGAGTCTAAATAATAGCGCACCTGAAACTCACTTCGTCGACAGATCCTGTCTTTTTCCACCAGCGCGCTCTAGAGTGCCGTGCGCTCGCTGCAGCAGATAATCATATACACGGAGGTAGTATTTACGAACGCGGAAAAACGCGCGCGCGACGAGAGGCGCGAATTGCGTAATGCCGAGGTCACGCACCGATTGTATCGACAGGTATAGTATCGAAGCCGGCCTACGCGTAAGTGCGCCGTTTTCTCTTGCGACAGAAGAAGAAAATTATGTTTGATGTCTTTGTGAGAAGAGGATTCGAAGGTTTCTTTTGCCATGTCGTTGAAAATAGTCAAGCATATTCTACCTAGCTCTACAATAATCTACAGTTTCCATCGGTACAAGCCAAAGTTAATGTTATCTATTTGTAATACCTCACTGAAAACATTGACTGAGCATACCTGAAACATCGCGTATTTATTCTAAGTAATAAATATTTTGTCGAAATAAAACATAATTATTATTCTGTACCTATTAAGTTAATGATACATGAAAGCCAGAATCCACAATTAAAAAAATTTAACTAATCATAATTGCTAGATAAATTGCAATTATTGCATACAAATTCATTCGACCGATTTCATAGTTAGTACACAATAATTGCTTTGCTTCACAATTGGTTGGCCAATGTATTATAGGGAAGGGACTAACCCCATATATTTTTCCAATTCTGTTGACTAAATGAGCGCGTGATGCACTACTGCTAGCCATGCCATAAAACTAACTTACATCACTAAAACCTTCGGAAAATAAATGTTTCGATAGCCTCGTGACATTCAATTAATTACCGGAATAATACCCTCTTAACAGTCCCGCAGCACGAGAAACGTGAGAGCGAGAGCGAGCGGGGAAGGGGGTGGGGGCAAAACGAGGCCGAAAAGAAAAGCAGCCGAGTCAAAGGTTGCTGCTACTGCTGCTGTCCCTCTCGAACAACTCTACCCGTACAACAGCAGAGGGAATTCGAAAAGCCCAAAGCTCGAGCAAGTGAGAGAGAGAAAGAGAGAGGAATACAGGCGCGTGTATCGGATCGATATGGTAGTCCGGCCGCGGTGATTCTTCCCATTCGATAAGATTGCACACGCTAACGTGGAATTAGTGTGGCGGGAAGGGCGTTCTCTTATATATATAGCGTCACATCTCCCCTACCTCCCTCCGTCATATCATCGAACCCCGTGAAATTTATCGCCCCACGATTAAGGGACATTGTTGTGAGCTCGAGTTCGAGTCTCTCTCTCTCTCTCTCCCTCTCACGTGACGGGAGCGCGATCCGAAGGCTGCGGATGGGATCGATACATGACGAGGGGAGGAGCTTTACAGGGGCTTGATTCCTTTATGTAAACAGCAGCAGCAACGCGTACATGCAGGTGCGTGAAAATTGGATTTTTCAATGAGAAATTTGGGATATTTCCCAAATAATTTTCGCAAGAACAAGTACAAAGGAGTATACGAAATACTATAGAATGATTTTAGTTCCTATCGAATATTATTGCAGCGCCCCCTAACAGCTCCGCAAAGCTCGTCAGTGAAAACAATGCTTACATCGTCCCGTCAACATTCTTACGTCGAAAAAAAAAAATAATTCGAGCACTGAAGCAGCTCTCCGTTTTCCCGCGATCCGTTCCTCCCTCTCCCCCCGACTGTTTATTCAAGCGCTACCTATGCCCTTTCTCCAAGGCGAGCGCTGTGTAGGCCAGTGGTAGCGCGTCGCCGAGGCGAGGACACGCGCGACGACTGTTTTTAAAAGCCACAATCGGATCAAGAGATTCGTTACGCGCGGGCGCGCGGTTCTCTCTCTCTCTCTCTCTGTTTGCGCTCGTGGTCTTGTTACGCGACGACGTCGTCGTGAGTAATATAATTTCGAGGGAAGAGCATTAGCATCGGTTTAGTTTCCTTCTCCGCGGATCGGCCCACAAAGTGGGTCAAAGCCTCTCTTTTCTCTCTACTCTGCGGATTCGCCTCTTTTCTCCGCCCGCATCATGCTCTTTACATATGTACTTACTCTCTTCGTCTTCTCGCTCTTGCATAGAGCGAGGACGGCGTGCGCTGCGGCGCATTGTAATTGAAATCGACTAGCGAGCGCTGCGTGCGCACACCACTGCAGCCCTCCCCAGAGACGGGAAGAGAGTTACCTTCGGCTGGGATGAAGCGCGGATCAAACTGGCTTAAGCGGATCATTTGCGCCTTTTCGCGTTTCACTTTCGGACTGACTCGCTTTTTTCTCTCGCCTTTCTTTCTTTCTCTCTTTGTTTGTTTGCAAATGGGACAAGCGATACTACTGCGTCGCTGTCTTTTGTCGTATTTTGCCTTTTTTTTTCGGAACGAAAATGTTAATTTTATGTAAACTCCGAGTGTTTTTCGTTTATAATGAAAATTTAATCTGTAGTTTCTATCTTTAATGTCTTAGATTTCAAGGGAAATTTTTCAAGTATTGAAAGAGCGAATGTGTTATTTCTTCGTGTAATTTCGTGAAAGTATAAGTATGCATAATGTCTACGAGAATTTTACCAAAAAAGTTTTACTTGCCATGTTTGCAGCAGTAACGTATATAATTTTAATTTCGACCAACTTTGAATGAACACGCGCAGTCGCATTCCACCTGAAATTCTGTAAATATTATGTTTTGAGAATAAAAAAAAACTTTTAATTTTATTTATATTAGTTTCTGGATTTTTAAAAATTAATTTAAAAAAATAGTACATTTAGGTTTTGAGCTTAAAACTTTGTTCTTTCTATTGTTTATTTTAATGATTTTAAGCTACTTTCGTATATGAAAGTTAAGATTCACGCCTTATTGCTGCCATGATATAATGTCAAATACCGCGAATTGATATTTGTCGACTTCATTACGACAAATTTATTGTCTAAATTTCTAATAAACGGCAACTAAGATTAAAGATATTATAAATTTGACTCCAAGAATCATTTTGGTTTTGTGCTAAATAAACTTTCTTGATACAACTTGTCTCAGCGCTATAAAAACTAAAACTGCCATCATTTACGTAGAAGACACCGTTGAACAGTGTACACAGAATTTTCTTGCATTCTCATTACTCGTATCATTGCAGTTTGTCGGAACGCCACTTTTTTCACTTCACATCAAAGACAAGTCGAAAAAGACTCGAGCTTGTGACGTTACAAGAGAAAGAGAGAGAACGCGAGAGAGGGAAAGAGATGAACGGAGTCAGCGACGCGCCTTGGCAAGAACGTCGAGAAGACCTTCGCGTATAGCGAAGCGCACATAGGGAGAAAGAGCGAGTGAAAGAGAGAGAGAGAGAGAGAGAGAGAGAGAGAGAGAGAGAGAGAGAGAGAGAGAGAGAGAGAGAGAGAGAGAGAGAGAGAGAGAGAGAGAGAGAGAGAGAGAGAGAGAGAGAGAGAGAGAGAGAGAGAGAGAGAGAGAGAGAGAGAGAGAGAGAGAGAGAGAGAGAGAGAGAGAGAGAGAGCTAGGCGAGAGGGGAAAAAAGTCGAGTCGAGCGCGCTGTGTATCGCGTCACAGTATCGGATTGCAAAAAGGCCTTTGCGAGTAAGAGAGCACGACTCGGCCGGCTGCTTCTGCCGGGGACACGACGCACGAGCGTCAGCGAATTACGAAAAATTGAATGAGAGAAGTGAGAGAGAGAGGGAGAGAGAATGGAAGGATGCGGACGAAAATTCGCGTGCGAGTGTGACACGACTGGTATTTGTATGATATGCCGCTTTCTGTGTCGCGTACACATTGTCAGTCCATGAATTGTCCTACTTTGCTGATATTGTCTCGACGTTAGGTCCGTATTTAGTGGATGCTGTTATTAGGTTACGGGTTTATTTGAAATACTTAGAAAAGCAAATTATTATGTTGTTTAGACAATTTTATGAGAAAACGTTGTTCTATAGATTTACGCACTTGATAATAGTGTCGAATCAAATAAAGTAAGATTATTTTCAATTGCTAAACACAAAGATAGTTTGATAGATAAACTTGTATTCAAAGACATATGACACGTGATCACTTATATATGGGATTGATGAAATGTCTTGATAAAGACGTCGGAGTAGCTGTCGTCATTTATTATAAATGAAATCAAAACATGATCATTAATAGTCAATAATTAAGAACATAGTATTTTGGGAATACATTGTTGAACGTGCCTCCTCAGTTTTAAAATGCTGGAATCCCATTGGACAATTCCAATGTAAGGTTAATGGTTACACTCGAATTGGCTAATGGGATTGTAGGATTTTGAAACTGAGGGGGCACGTTCCACGCGAATCAATGTCCACTGGGTGTACATAGGCGATACGAAGATGCAGAGATCATAATGAAATTTGAACACATTATTCTTTGAATTATGCGGAACACGCACGATTTTTTTCTATATTTATTATCGCACATATTTTGAAAATATTTGATTCGAAAGTTAGCAGGTTATACACGGGCTCTTATGACACTCGGTCAAAAACAGCTGATTGACATACGAGTACGATTTTGTAAAAAAGCAGAAAGAGCAATAAAAAAACTAACGAACATATTGGCTAAAACCTTAAGAAGCTGTTCGCGAAAGTTCAATTAGTGTAACCGCATGAATTTCCGAGTATTTAACGAAAACATAAACAAAACATCAAGCTTGGTGGCTCTGCGCGGAGGTGCGCGATAAGAGGGGGGCCAGTGCGCGGTGCGAAGGGAGTACCCCTCTCCTCGCCCGCAGTATGACTGTTATGTACCTCCTTAAACGATTTGATTGAAACTTCGGAAGAAAATTTAAAATTCATGTATAAAGCGTGGACAAATCCTGAAATTAAAAATAAAAATTGTCTCATTGTGATAATTTATTGGTTATGTTACCCGCGGCGTGAGCTTTTTAAGGTTTCCTCTGTAATTAATTGACCGTTTTGCGTTGCTATTTTCAGAAATAACTAAATATTAATATACAAAGCACAGAAATTACCAAATATTAATAATGGGTCTGAAGTTTGCATCGTTGGAATACAACGAAATAATTTCTTATAATTAATTTAAGTTATTAAACAATGGAAAGTTCATCTAAACCTTTGTTATAAACTTATTTTATTCTATAAAACACTAAATCTACACACAAAATTAATATTAATCAGTATAACCGTGCAGCCAAATAATTTTTTTTTTATTTCGTTGCACTCCAACGTTGCGAACTTCAGACTCATATATTAATATACAAGTTCCCAAAATGCCAAAAAATGAATTTTTTTAATTTATATAGTAAAAATGAGATACAATACCCCCCCCCCCCCAAGTTATAATACATTGACACCGGTGCCCCCTTAAAAAAACTTAGAAAGGAAGAGCCTCAAAATTGAAGCATGCCACACACACGTAGACATACATAACCTTCGTCTTTTTCACCCCATTGCCAGTTGAATAATTAAAAGCTCAGTGCAACAATACAAAAACCAAATTTATTGAAAGCTCAGCAAGAGACGCGGAACTGCAACGGTACCCCGCTAATTCATTAAATAAATAATGGCGAATGCAACAATAGCAGCACAGCAGCAGCAACCAAAGCGTCATCATCTCGGAAATTCGAAGCGCGCGTGTGCTATATGCACTGGCAAATCCACACACACACACACACACACACACACACACACACACACCTACGGATACGAACTGGTGAACTCGTTCCCTCGCAAAGACGCAAAGATTGAACTAATCAGAGAGCGAGAGAGCGTGTGCGTGAAGGCACCGCCGATATATCGATTCGACCGACTCCGAATTCAACGCGGCCCGATAACGCCGCGTGCAACTGTGTCATCTCCGCACGCGCTGCACAAAACTCGGAGAGAGAGAGAGAGAGAGAGAGAGAGAGAGAGAGAGAGAGAGAGAGAGAGAGAGAGAGAGAGAGAGAGAGAGAGAGAGAGAGAGAGAGAGAGAGAGAGAGAGAGAGAGAGAGAGAGAGAGAGAGAGAGAGAGAGAGAGAGAGAGAGAGAGAGAGAGAGAGAGAGAGAGAGAGAGAGAGAGAGAGAATGCTGCAGTTCTGCCGCTGCAGTTACTACTACTACTGCTGCTGCTGCTGCTGCTGCTGCTGCTGCAGCGATAATTTTGCGTAGTCTCGTTCCGAATATCTTTCACGGTACATGTACATAAGTATACGTGTGTATACGAGAGAAAGAGAGAGAAAACCAAGAGCGCTGGATTACGATGAATTATACAGATCGCACGCGCGTGCGCATGTGTGCAGCATCATATTATGCATTTGTTACTCTCTAAAGTTGAATTAGTGAAAATTGCTCCACCATTTCAATTAGTGGAAAAAACTTCTAATTTATTAGTGAATATTCACTATTTCATTAGTGATTTATTAAAACTACTATTTTGATTAGTAGTTTTTACTAATTTAATTAGTAGTTTTTAAAAAACCACTAATGAAATAGTGAATATTCACTAATAAATTAGTAGTTTTTTCTACTAATTGAAATGGTGGAGCAATTTTCACTAATTCAACTTTAGAGAGTATGTTTTTGTTGGCGGAGTAAAAATTTTCGAATTTCACATTTTCATGTACAAATAATAAGTTTAGACCATTTTTGACATTTGAAATGCTGCTGTGAGCGAATTCCTAATTTATTCAGGCTTATTGTTTACCTAAAGAGGAATTATTGAAACGGGGTCAAAATTTTTTAAATAAAAGATGTTTCAAAGCACGTTTCAAGACTTCTGAAATAAAAATCGGTCATTTTCGACAAAATTTATTTCTTGTAAATTGTTATACATTATTATCTTTGTATATAATAAATTTCGGCGTACGGATAAAACAATAAGGGCTCCTCTTTCCAAGATTTCTCATCCATTCGAGATCTCTTGACTTATTACTTCACCATGAAGCACGAGGGAATGAGTGAGATTCCCCATATAAGCGCGCGAGTACCTACCACGTAATCTTTGTTTACAGTGCTGCGACATAAATTCCGCTTCGGGAAACAATATATAACGTTCCAGAATAAACTGTCGTCGTATTATTATCGTTCGTTTCACATAATCAGAGACAATTGTCCATCGTACGATAATAAGAGTAAAGTTAAATCATTTTCCTCGTTTATCAGCTGTTTTATTAGGCTTACACCATGCGCATTAATTGGAAAGTAAATTCTGCTTAAATTTTACATATATATCTAGACACTTTTTTCTAGCCACTCCAATCATGCATCAAAGCAATAATTTAGCATACGCAACTGCGGCAGTAATAAATTTACCAACGAAAAAGCTGATATCGCCGTACAATAATGAAATATATCAGCGAATATTGTTGATTTATAAATTATTAATAAAGTGAAAATAAAACTACTAATATCCATTAGCAGAAAATTCATGCCAAAATAATTTTTTCATCTTTGAGCGAACCCTTTGAGGATGCATAGGGTAACTGAAGGTATTATTGCGATGTATTTTGTTAGGTTAGTTTCAAACTGATCGATCTCGTTCGAATGTAAACATATCAATCTGCGGTTTTTTGCTAATGAAACTTTAGTGTAGTACCTATGTATAAAGCTATAATGTTATAGCCAAAAGTGTTTAATTAATTTGTGAAAAGAATACTAAAAGGTACATCTCTGTGCTGGTATTATTGCGGCATGAAGATATTATTGCGCAGGTATTATTGTGCCATGTTAAAGCATAGGGACGACCGCAATAATACCAGCTGCGCATGCGTATTAAACATGTAGGTATTATTGCGGTTTAGCGATTAAAAGTAAAATATACGTTATTTTTGTGTTAAGATTAACGATTAAGATATATTTAACAATATAAATGAATAATACGTGAAAAAATTAGGTCTAAAAGTATCATAAAGCGTAGTTTTCTGCGAAATTCTGTAAACGCAATAATACCTGCAACCGCAATAATACCTTCAGTTACCCTATAAGTTAATTGCCCGCGAAGCACAAAGAAAGGCGGCGTGCAATCAATTTCCTCTCATTATATCGAGCGCATGCCCGCCCGTGTTTGCTTTCCCTCTCTCGCGCTAAGTTTTGAACCCACGTTGCTCGCACTGTTTCCACCGCGTGCGCGCGAGGCCACTCACGGTTTTTTCGTTTAACTAATACTTACTAAATTAGCTACCTCCACCTCCGCGGTAAATTTGCTCTCCATGGCGAGCAACACTTCAATTGTGTAAAAAAAAAAGTCTGGGCGAAATCTTGCAGAAGTCTGACTTGAAAAGTCTGGCCAAAGTCTTGTATGTCGGACGATCCTAGACTTTTTGCCAGACTTTTTATATTTTCTATTGGAAAAAATCCCCAGACTTTATTCAAGACTTTTCACTAGACTTATCATACTGCATAAAAAGTCTTGGAAAAGTGCCCAGACTTTTCGCCAGACTTTACCCAGACTTTTCGCTAGACTTTATGGTCCGTGCATGGAGGTTATACATGCCCGGAATCTCCTACATGAAATCGGTGCTCACACTCTTCCGCTGCAATCCCATGGTCACTGCTGTCATCATCGTCGTTGTCGCTGTCATCTGCAGATCTAATAATTTTTGGAGACACAGAGTCGGGCTTTGTAAAACTCCAACCTACAAATCGAATTTCTCATAAAGCATCTCTACTACTGCGCAAGTAAATATTTTATAGAGAATTTTAACTTATCTGATGTTATCTCGGTGCTGTCCATTACAGTTCCTCGTAAATAATAGTTGCCATTACTCGGGATTTCGGACAAATTTTGTAATCTAAACGTGTATAGCAAGATAAAAATATTTTGAAGTTCAAACAACATGAATTGAACGAAAATCGTGTGAACAATGTGAACATAGAGTATTCTGCAATTAATTTCAAGTTATTTATGGACCTCAAAATATTTTCAGCTCGCTACATATTTTTGCTATTCAGTTCTTCTCTATATGTATGTGTCTAGAGAAGGTGCGAAGATTTTCCACGAGAAACTGTAATGGACAACACCTAGATAATAATCAGATAATTTCCAATGTTCTATAAAATATTTACTTGCACTGCAGGAAGAGATGCTTTGTGAGGACTTCTATTTGCAGATTGGAGTTTTACAAAGCCCGACTTTTTGTGTCTCAAAAAATTATTAGATCTGCAGATGACAGCGACAACGACGATGATGACAGCAGTGACCATGGGATTGCAGCGGAAGAGTGTGAGCATCGATTTCATGTAGGAGGTGCCACGCGTGTATAACCTCCATGCGCGGACCATAAAGTCTGACGAAAAGTCTGGGGTAAAGTCTGTCGAAAAGTCTTGACACTTTTCCAAGACTTTTTGGCACTGTATGCTAAGTCTGGTAAAAAGTCTTGGATGAAGTCTGGGCATTTTTTCCCAGACTTTTTATGCAGTATGCTAAGTCTAGTGAAAAGTCTTGGATAAAGTCTGGGGATTTTTCCCAAGACTTTTAATAGAAAATATAAAAAGTCTGGCAAAAAGTCTAGGATCGTCCAACATGCAAGACTTTCGTCAAACTTTTCAAGCCAGACTTCTGCAAGACTTCGCCCAGACTTTTTTTTTTACACGGGAAGCATTCACGCTCGAGCGGACCTAAACGCACGCGCGGAGAATGAGGCGACGAATAAATTTTAGCGTAAGGCGACGGCTCTCTCTCTCTCCCTCTCTTGGAATCATAGTATTTACATACACTTCGAAGCTCGCCCAATTCCTTTGATTGTGCCTTTCGTGAAGCCTGCACGTATGTGTACACGGGGATAGGCTGGCCGATAGATGGCGCAAACGAGCCGATGGTGCAAATAAACAACTTTCTTGTATGTGCGTACGCGAATGAACCTTTGGGTAGTTAAATTAAAGTTACTATATGCTCGAATCCGTACCTCTATTTCGTTAAATAAAAGCGTTGGAATTTGCAAGAGTTTGCTGATTTAATAATGATAACGTTTCAGTCAAAGGTATATTGGAAACGTTGATCTACTCCAGATTGTCATTCGAAATAGAAACAAAAGCTTATTTTCGTAGAGTAGATTTATTTATTTTTATACAAGAAGCCCATGGGTATAATGAAACTTACGATTGGCCATCATATAATCATGATTTTGTCACAGGAAATTAATATGGCAGATTTTCAGTGTAAGTATAAACGACACGTGACCTATAAAATATCTCCTGCTAAGGTAAGCCAATTATAGGGTAAGTGCCAGTAGTCGTCCACCTAAGAGATAAATGAAATGTTAAGTTCTATCAAAAT
Source organism: Torymus aiolomorphi (assembly GCA_036365515.1). Taxonomy (NCBI): domain Eukaryota; kingdom Metazoa; phylum Arthropoda; class Insecta; order Hymenoptera; family Torymidae; genus Torymus; species Torymus aiolomorphi. Next base: position 146,094,656 of record CM070876.1, read on the forward strand.
CGAACTACCAATGATATAAGCATATGAAGTGTATTAACACAATTCTAAACCATTAAATTTTTTGATACAATTGGTATAAGTAGCGAAATTTCTAAGAAAAATTTTTAGATTAAGATTAAAAAAAAAAACAGTTAGTTTGCTAGTAGTCGACCACAAAATCCAGAAATGGGCCAATTGAAATGCCAGTCTTCGACCATCCCCCTTTACATAATCAATTATGATTGTTATTGCAAGTACAAGCAATATTTGTGAATTAATGCCGTCAAAAAAAATTATATACAAAGGAGAAGGCTGATGATTCCTTGTTAAGGGGGTTAGTGCGGTAACATACAAGCCAAAAGTACAGCTGGTCGAACGCCGTACGCCTCACGCTCTCTCGAGTCTCCCCACTCTCAAAATTTCACGCGAGACTGTCCACGCACACATAGCGCCGCTTCATCTGTGTGTACATACACATAGAAGCACTACGTCTGTGTAGACACACACGCAGCGAGCCTTCGTTTGTTTACACGCACACAAGGACACGCGCGGCGTCGTCTACCCTGAGGCTACGTACTTTAAACAACTGTATCTCGAAAACGGTGAAGCTAGGCTTCCTGAAATTTGCAGAGGACATTCAAAGTATTGTTCTTAGTAACATATCTCTTTTTCTTTCAAGTCTTAAGAAAACTTTCCAAGTTATTGACGAAAACGTTCATTTTTTTACATTTCATGACGACGGTCCCATAAGACACCGTGTTAAATTTCGTAACTTTGGGAGCTTATATCTCACAAACGGGGAAGCTAGGCTTTCTGAAATTTACAGATACTGCGTATAATAGTAATATGAGTCTACCCTGCAAGTTTCAAGAAATTCTTAAGAAAAGCCAATATCGCACTAACCCCCTTAAAAGATTTGGAAACGTTCGGAAAAAAATGAAAAGATTGGTAGCTATTAAATCGACGATAGCTACTAAAAGACGACCCATGTAGAAAACTTTTGGAAAGATTAACAAAGGTCTCGTATTTTTCGAATATTTTAACCACAAAAATAATTATGTAAATTTTTTACCATCTCATAGTTTAAAACAAAGCAGTTTTTTCACAATACATAATAATTGGATTACATAATTTTCTTTTTAGACTTCTCTTTTAATTCTTTTTAATAGGAATTTTTTTGTTTTTTCTTCTTATTTTTGCTCTTCTTTTTTTCGTTGTTTAGCTAATTCGATATTATCTTTTCTTTGTCGCTTTGCTAATTCTACGTTTTCTTTTTCTTTTTCTTTTTCTAATAAAATCTGACGCCACTGAGAAGATGAAATAGCATTTGACAATTTTTCATGAGATGTTTTCTTTAATTTTATTATTATTATTATTATTATTATTTTTTTTAATGGCAGAAGAATAAAATAAATGTTTATCTAATGTTGTACTGAGAGATTCTGTGTGTTTACTGTTTGTGTTCGTTGTATAAAATTTCGTTTTATTTCACGTTTATTTCACATAAAGTATTATTTGATGAAATTATTGGAATCTAGGGATCTTTGAAGAAAAGTGGAGGTTGGATGCTGACAGTATTTAGAAGCAGTAGTGAGTTATTGTAATTTTGACCATTATATTTATTGTTTCAAAAATATAGCAATTTTTGTTTAGAAAATTTAAAATTATTTAAAGTACAATAAATAATAACAAAAATCATTGCTGTAGAATAAGTCAAAATTTAGAGAATCTCATGTAAGTGTCAATAAGAAGTACAGTATGGTCAACTATTGAAAAATAAGAAAATACAGGCACTTCTAATGCTCGGCTGCCCTGGTCGACCATTGGAATTCAGATGAAATAAAAAACCAGTAAACGACCATCTTTATAAAAATAAAAATAAACTGACTTTTGCAATATTTAACACGCCAAAAACCAATTTTAAGTGTTTATCTTTCATACTGTAAAAAATTCTATACATTAAAGTGAAAATTCGAAATAATAATACAACTTCATTTTGGAATATCTCCTAAGCTTCTTACGACCGGTAACAGATGTCAAATCAAACAGTTCAACGTCGAAACAGAACAAATTAAAAATCGACATTTTTTACGTATGAATATACAACTTCAAGGTCGTATATCAAACTTGAAACGTTGAAGTATTATATAGAATTATTATTTTTCACCTATTGAATTTGAGAAGTTATTAATTTAGACTTAATGGTATATATGGTCGACTACTGGGGGGGGTCACTGGCACATCTACCCTATGTATAATTTCTTCGATGAATTTCATTCGGGTTCTTAAGCAATATCGATTTATCAGGTTTATTATTATTATTATTATGGCATTTGTTTTGCTGTATAAACTATTGATCAAGCGAGACCGATAAAATCCCCGATTAGAACATACTTTATATATCGTATAGGATAGTCCAGTTTATTACAAAAAAACGTCTTATTAACTGAACCATGTTAATACTTGTATTTGATTTTTTTTCTACGAATTCTAGCACTGTTATAACAAAAAAGGGAATTTTCAGTAATAAAATTGGAAATAAAATTAGAACACCCTTATCCTTATACATTGTGAGCCTGCATAGCCCGCACTAATTAAACGACCTACTTCGTATTTTGTGTTAATCTACTGATAAAAAAAGTTCCAGCGTATATGTTACATTGTTTCACTTTCCGCACTTTTATAGTACAAAGAAAAAAAATCGGAGCGCATTTTTAATGAAAGATATACGTATCATACACAGGAAAAAGAGCTAGCGAATTATCCCTGTATCGTCCGATAATTCCAATTAAGCAACAAAAGCCCGTGACGCGAGGGTCACAATCTCTCGTAACTCTTGAGAAAGGTCGCGGCGCTCGAAAAAGGCGACACAATGCCTGGGAATCCTCTTGCCCTATCCAGACTAGCCGTATAGGAAGGACGAAAAGCTCGGGCGTGGGGCGAACGTAGCTTGCTCGCACGATCGAAAAGCAGCGACGTGTGCGCGCGCGCGGCTTGTCTCTCGAGAATTCCGACGGCGCGCCGTCACAAGTGGCCCCTTCGCCATGAGCGCGCGCGCGAACAAAAAGCGCCGGCAGCTTGCGCGCGGTGTGTGTGCTATCAATGCGCGCCCGCCCGAGCATATTATCGATCCTCACCCTCGACTAATTTTATCCTTGCACACAGCAGCCTCTGCCTGTCGCTCGCCCGCACAGATGCCTCCGCAGGTTGCTCAGTCTTTCCTTCCGGCCTGCAGCCCATTGTCAGCTGCAGGGCCTTTTGCCCGTAAAGAGGGAGCGCGCGTGCGCTCAAGTGTTGGTATATAGCTGCGGACATTTGTTTATTATACGGGTAAGGCATTGTCGTAAGAGCTGTAAAGGGAGAGAAAGCGCAATGACGTTTGCTAAAATAGTTTTAATTTTTCATCGCTGATTGAGCTGAAGGCTTTTCGCAAGCAGCGTGAGTTACTTCAATTAGAGGATTTTTATTCGCACTAATCGTCCTGTCAAGGCGTTCTATTCTACGTACTTGAAATTCAATAGTTTTTAGATTAAAACAGATGTGGCTTTGACTATGCATTTGAACTCATAAAGACGTCCTTTATAAAGAAAATAGTTGTGACTCACGTTTAACTTTTTTGTAAGGATACAAAGGGAATTCATGAAAAAAACCTACTTCATAGCGATAATAATTTAATGATTGTTTTATTATATTTCGTTCTATTTACTAAAAGAGGTAAAATGATAATTATCCGTTGAATACAACATTTTTCCTTCAGTGAAAAAATGCGGACTTAACGAAGTACTTTTTTATTAGTTAGTATTAGTATTTCATTTATTGTAAAAGTATTTTACAAATTTAAAGCAGTTACATATAATATTCATAATTTAACAGTCTTGTAATAATATAATATTTAGAAATACATCGTTAATGTCTTAATAATATTTAGAAATACATCGTCAATATCTCGATATAGAAACAGATTTATTTAAAATTCCATAATCATCAATACCTAATTTCAGCCTTTAAATTAATACTGTTTGCGAAATATCACAGTCTAAACTTAAAGCTATATAATACACAGTGGTAAGTCAGAATTAAAATAGTGATATCACAGATAGGAAGTAGTGTAGAATAATTTAAAATGACTAGAAATTAGATTGACTAGAATCACTATCACTAAAGTTATCAGATCGTTATTAAAGCTAACACCTCGCATTCACTCTCACCACTCGCGCTAATAAATACATTCATACATACAAAACTGTGTATATTTTTTTTAATTACACTAATTACACTTTTTAATTACACTTGTGAAATACTCAATATTATCTTTAAATTAACATTTCTCTTATAACCCCTAAACGATCTGTAAAGAGCAAAATTATAAATTGTGTTAACAACGAGCTCTTTTACATTTGAAATAAATTAACAAACCCTTTATAAATTATCGCTAAAGTTAAAAGCACCACTACAGTATCTTAATAAGAATAAAAGGTTTTAATGAACTATAAAGCTGGAAAAGAGAAACCGCATCAACTTAGGAAACGAAACTGTTTATATTTTTTGTGCAAATCCTTTGTGTGTGTTGTCTGTCTATACTTTATTAAACTTAAGCTTTAAGAAAACATTTGGCAAGAGGGTCAAACAAAGATGCCTATAAAAAGATCCGTAAAACTGAGCCCCAACATTTTCGCGTGTCGCGTCATTCGCGCCAAAACGAACGAGCAGCAACTGTACTTAGAACGAAACACTCGTCACAGATTCTCCGGGCCAGTCGAAAACGACAGCGGCGACTACTTTCCGAGAATTGTCCAGGGGACAACAATTTCGTCCGCGGACTTTCGCGCAACGTACTATACTAATATCAGCGCACTAGTGTGTGGAAGTGCTATTTTTGACGCGGACGCGAAAGCGAGGATCAGTCAGAAAGAGCTCGGTATATAACGTGTGCCACTGTCGCGCGGCCGCGAAAGAGGTTCGCTTTTCCCGCACTGTATAGGCGGCTTCTATAATTGCAGAGTGCACGGATTTGCGGTGTAAGCTGCTATTAAATGATGTATCGGTAATAAAGTGCTAATCTGAACGAATGTGTGCTGTGCGAACAAATGCATATCAAACATTTTTTTAACGCTAAAAACTCAAGTATATAGAGCAGAAAAAATGATTATTCTTAGTTACTGATAATGGGTGACTGAGTGTTCAAAAAAAGGTTCATAAAATGGGCGGCTTGGTTGAGCACTAAAACCATCGCATTTCCTACTTTTCGTACTATGCTCTGACGTGATTTTAGCAATAAAATTGTCATATTTATGATCAATATTTATCACACAAATGACCTTTGACAAAATGAATATTAAGTATTTTTTAGCTGCAGCATTACAACCAATATTGTGTTTATATAAAACAGTCATTTGTCGTGATAAATAGTAAACGATTTCGTAAAAAAAAAAAAAAAAGGCAGAATAATTCAGAGGAAAAGTTGTGGTTTCCTCCATGATACTTTGGATTGTTTCAAGTTAGGTTCAACACTAATAGTTTTATCCTAATTGTGTTTCTTATCGTATACCAATCAATGTACTAATGGTTTTGTGATATATTTAGAAGCATCAAATCAATTAGGGTTTGGGCGAAAATGACTCAAAGAGAAAAAGCTATAATGTACAACTCACTCGAATTTTCAATATAAATATATTCTGAAAATAAACAATGCTTAATGAGTCGGAAAAGTAGAAGAAATTAACAGTAGAAGAAAACGCGCAATTAAAATGAGTTGCAACTTGATGGATTACTTGTCTGTTAAAATTTTGAGTGAGAGAGAGAAAGAGCCTCGTCGTCCACATCGATTTCCAGTGATAAGATGATTGGTGTCCGCTCGATGGGGGGAACCGATAAGTAACCGTCGGCGTGTGCCGAGTACGTCAACGGCGCGAGTATGTACCTATTTATCCGTCGCGTCGGAGGTGATCAAACGATATACGAATTCGCAGCCTACACACTTACACGCGCGCGGGGAAATATACAAAAACACGACCGAGAGAAAGAGAGAGAAAGAGAGAGAAAGAGAGAGAAAGAGAGGGGGGGGGAGAGGGGGAGAGAGAGAGAGAGAGAGAGAGAGAGAGAGAGAGAGAGAGAGAGAGAGAGAGAGAGAGAGAGAGAGAGAGAGAGAGAGAGAGAGGAAATAATAGTCCAACGAATTGTCCGAGCTAATTCAGTGCGCCGGGCGAGTTTACAGGCCGAGCTGATCGCATCGTCATCATCCCGACTTTCCTTTATTACATCCGTTCAAGCGCGCGGCGTCAGTGTGTGTATAGAGAACGAGAGGGAGAGAGGCTCGCTGCATAATTGCATTTCGCGCGATATTCGACGACCGCCGGCGTCGCTTGGCCTGTTCCGCATAATGGCTTTAGCACGGAAATGATTTTGGAAAAACGAGATTGTGGTTTTTTTTTTTTGTTTTTGTGACTGGATGAGTTCCTATAGGGTCAAGTGCGAAAATATGCAGTGCACGAAATATTGATGAAAGTGGGTTATTTATCTGATGTGGCATGTGTGTTCAAGGCAGAACAAGATTTAATGAAATTTAAAAAGTTTTTCAATATTTTTGGTAATTTTTAAACGCAACAAATGATATTCCAGAAAATGACCTTCATTTTTCAAAAAATAATCGTTTTAAAATTTTTGGTTGTTACGTTGAAATATACGGATAATGAATTAATCCATTATTAATGGATTAATTATTTAAATTATAGCAATGTAAAGTTTTGATGAAAAGTACTTTTTATTTAAGCTTCTCCCACCATTAAGATATAAACGAAAAAAAAAAGTATGTTCCCGATGTTATCAGTATATAATAGAGCAGTTTTTTTGCTAAACTATAGTCATTAAATTATGTTATACATCATATCGCTGCAAGAGCAATTCCAAACTTGTAAATTGGCCAAGGTTTCTTTACCTTGAAATATTTATTATTTATTTCATTTCTATTAGTATTCAATCCTTGTAATGAAAGTAAAAAACTGTAAGAAATGCAAAATCTGCTCGTATTACCGACAAGAACCGAGCGACTTTTTCATTTCATTTATAATTTTGAGAAAATATTTGTTACGTTATAGTTTTGATAAAAAAAATTAGTCGAAATTTAAAATTAAAAAGGCTGCCTCACATAGTCATCAATTACATGGAGGATTTAACATGAATTTAACTAACTAATAGTTTTTATCAAAACATAAATTGGAAGGACAATTTAATTATTTGTTTGATTTTTCTAGTGATTGAACATAGGCTTTAAAGTAAATGCACAATTTTCGTTATTGATTCTGTAAATTGTTATAAATTAACGTTTGTTTAAATTTTTTAACTACCAAGAAAAATTTGTCTGCAATAACTGATACAATAACTGATTAGATTAGCAGGTAACACTCTAGAATTTTTTAAAACTGAATACTGATTTATGTAAAAGTGCCTCCACATTAGCAGCCATTAGACAAGAATTTGCATTTTATTTATATACAATGAAAAAATGGCCTACTTTTTGTTGCAATAATTGACCATAAAATACCTCATATTTTGTATAGCTTGAATAAAAGCAGGTAGTAAAACCTTTTTTTTCTAGTTTTCTTACAGTGAAAAGATGCCTTTGAGCTTGTGTCACATTTATAATCAGTGATTAGATATGAATATAAATAATTTTTACAATTCAAGTTACTATCAAAAAGTTTGTAATATATAGATATTATTGAGCTTATATATGGTTATTAAAATTGTTTATTAGAAATATTACTTGTATAACTTGAATTTTCAGATTAATTTTAGGTATTTAATTAAATAAATCTTTTGTCCTTTTGGTACATCCAATAAGTAAATTTAAGAATGATTGTAGAGGCACAGACAAATGGATAAGTGTGCATGATTCATAAGACTAATAAGCAAAATCGGCTGATAATAGATCTTTATTGCAAAGTAAAACTAACATCAAACTATTAGTGAATCATTTATTCACAATCAAATAAACTAAAAAAATCAAAATAGGATTTGTATCTTCATTTTAATGTTATTTTATATTTGAAAACACTAAACACGTATAAAAACCTGATATAAATTCAAATTAGTATGTATTATAAAATATTATACTATTTTATGAAATTGTCAAATTCAAATGATAACATAAAAAATGCTTCAACAAACTAATTGAAATTTGATGATTGATTGATAAAAGACATTTATTAAAATCTTACCTGAGGAATGTTAGCATCAAGTTGTCGATTGAGAGCATCCCTCTCTTTTTCAAGTTCTTGTAATCTAGATTCAGCTTCTTGGAGACGTTCTTGACTCTCCCTAAGCGAGTCCATAAGTTTGTCCCGCTCGTCGAGCACTGAAACCATGAGATGCTCAAAGTTAGTATCCTCACCAGAGAACTGAGAACTCCGTTGGCTGATACTGTCCTCCACAATGGTCGGCATCACGTCGCACATCATATTCCACATTTTGTTCTGGACTTAACACACTTAAATTAAAGCCTTCTTTCGACTTATTATCAAGTTAACACACAAACTGTTCTTTTATTCATGTAACACCTCATCAAATCACAAACTTTTCTACCAATTTTAACTAAGCATCTGCTATTCAGTGCTTGGATGTAGAATCATTTCTTCGATTTTTGAGACTGCTGTGACAGAAAGCTCTATTGATGATTTGTCCTCACTTTGTATTTTGTGTTTACTAGAGTGCAGAAGTATATCCTCATTCTCACCTCTGAATTTGATGTAACTTCCTATTGAAAACATTTTAAATTATAAATAAATGAAATTAGAGGGGATCACTTTAAAATTTTTTCAAAACTTTTATGATCTTAAACATTGTTATATTATAATATTTTATTTTTTGTTAAATTTATGTTTTGAATGCTTTCAAGGTACCGCAGCATAAAATTAAGCATATAATCAAATTAGTTTGCACATGACTTTAATAATTTTAAATAAGTATGAATAATTTTAATTTTTATGAAGCAAAGAATGTTAGAGCTGTGAATCACTTATGAGTCACATGCTTCTTAGTCTGCCAAATGCAATTGATGAGTTATTATTTTATTAGTAAGATAAGTTTTAATAGTTCAAAATTAAAAAAAAATTCCATAACATCCAATAAATATAAATTTGAAATTTTATTTAGTTTAATAGAATAGAAGACTCTTATTTATTTTCTATAACAATGTAATTCTAAAGATTTTTAAATACAAACAGGGAAAGTATTTTAAATGAAAAATATCTAAGAATGAATGTTTCTATTGCTAAGAAGCAGCATCATACAAGGATGCTCCAATGGAGTCGATTTCACGTTAGCCAAATGACTTTGCGCAGCTAGTGCTGACTACTCAGGTAGGCAAATGGAGCTTCACATATCCATGTTTGATATCGTGCACTCCACTGCCACTCAAACTACTTCAGCCCAATCTCATCGTTGGGTTTCTTTTAGCTTGCGATGTATATGGAGCTCGCAGTCAGCACAGCAAGTGCTATCGACTCCTAGGCACAGTAGTCTCCCTATAGCTGCCTCTCAGACTCTGTCACTCACCGTGCAGGAAGGTGAAGCCGACGGATTACGCAGGTACTCCCCGGCTGCCTCCTCGCGAACGCCTCCCTGAAGAGGTGTCTTATGTGTAGGTGCTGTGTGGCCGGGCAGGCGGCGGGTGCGCCTCCTCAGCTCTGGGCCGGGCGTACGGTAGTGCGGGCCTCGTCGGCCGGGGCCGGCCGCACCGCTCGGCGGCGAGCCCTCGACGTCCGAGGGCCAGGAAGTGCGGCGACGTTACCCTCGCCCTCCATGGCACAGTGTCAGTCAGTCTTGCTCGCTGCGGCGGCTTTCCTCTCTCTCTCTCTCGCTCGCTCTTGCCGCTAGCAGCTCTCCGCTCGACGATCAATCGACGTCGTTCCTTCTCTCTCTCTCGCGCTCGTTCGCCCGCTCCCGTGCCTTGTCGGCCCTCCCTCCCGCGCGCGGTGGCGGTGGCTAGGTATAGGTGTGCGGTCGGTGGCGGTGGCTGTTGTCGCCCCCCTGTGGAAGGGCTCGCACCGGTGCCGTGTCTCTCCGTTACTCTGGCCCTCCTCGGGTCAAGGGGCGCCGCTGCTGCAGGAGCTTTTCAGCTGGCTAGCGGCTTTCGCACCTTATATATATCTATACAACACACGGGGGAAGAATACACACACGGGCGCGGGTCGCCCAGGCGAAGGGGCGGCGGGGCGGGCGGCACACACTCGCGACACACAGATAGGCAACACAGCACGCGCGGCGGCGGCGGCTTTTCGATCGTAGGTGGCGGCGGCGGCGGCGGCACGCGCCGAGTGTGGCTACGAGAGAGGATACCTTCCTCTCTCTCTCTCGCTCCGGCCCCCCGCAGCTGCAGCGCGGCTTTGGTGCCCTCGCCGGCGGCGGACGTACGCGGCGCTCGCTCCTGCGCACGGCTTCGAGGAACGCACGCACGCGAGGTTAGCTCCCTTTTTCGGAGCTGACGACTTCGCGGGGGATGTACAGAAGACGGCGACGGCGGCAGCGGTGACGCGTGCTTATCGCGCACTCGCGGGAGGTTAGCTCCTCTCCCTGGCTCGCGGGGACGGCGGAGCTCTACTGCCTCTGTCTGCGCTGCGCCGCCCAGTCGCGCTGCTAGCGAGAGGAGAGCAGGAGAGAGAGAGGACGACGGAATCGTGGCGCCCCGACGGCCATGTTGCGGCTCGTTGCGGCCGCCCGTTACCAAAGTATACCGTCCGTATACGTGATCGTCCGTGGCCTGTACTGTATGCGTCCACTGCGTCCAATCATTGATTAGATTGCAGGCGAACGGGAGCGTCGCGACGGTGATAAGACCAGTACCGTGACCTGCGGGGTGCGCTCGTGCGCTTTACTTGGCTTGCACGGCGAGAGGGAGTTTTTGAAATGCCGGCTCATGCTGTATCATTCTTTTTCGTTCATGATATTGATATAATACTCTTTTTGATTCGTTAATGTGGTAAGTATTGCACAAGTAGAAATAATTTTAGAACAGTTTTATTCAATGTTGCGATGATGTTTTTACAAGTGTTGATTACGAATTTTAGTGAAGTAAATGAAAGCTGTCTGCACCAATAGTTTATCCTTGCAAAAACATATCCTATATAAGGATCCTTAATAAGGATTGGTACTATAGGTATAGCGCAAGTTAGTAGGGTATAGGGAGTATTAATACAATTTTTTCGTTCAACTTTTTATACAAAAAAGTGAATTATATCTCATTTATAAGTGTTTTGCTTTTGTAAAGCGATACATTTTTAATACCAAAAAATAAAGCGAAGACTTAAGTATGCAAATTAATTTGCAAATACGTTACAATATATAATAAAGTTCTTGACAAGTAGAAAAAAGCTTATATATTAAATCCTTTAGGTATTATATTAAAGTGATGTTTCCTCACTTTTCCCTACCCCTCCCATTTAAATTTAGATAATCTTTGGATATTTTTGGATATTATTTGGTGAATATTTTTTGGATAATTTTTGGATAATTTTTGGATAATTTTTTAATCTTTTGGATAATTTCGGAAGATTGCTGGATAATTTTTGGATAATTTTTGGATAGTTTTCGAACGAACTTACAACGAGGATGAGAATATTATTGCATTTGCAATTACTGCATTCACAAGAAAACATTTTTCCAACTTTTAATTATTTGTTTGTTTATAAATTTACATAAATGACCTATTTAAATCTGGCCTCATTTTCTTCGGGCCACGACGCTGCGTGAACGAAATAAAAGAGTATGAATGGACTCTAGCCAAAGTCGATACGGCATTTTCTACTTCTCTGATGATTTATTTTTCTGTATCAATGTGGCACACTTGGCTGTCGGACTGTGAAATTTTTTGTTGTTTAGAAAGGGAAAATTTAAAGTTGCCAGAACCGATGTTAGGTGGTTCTTATACGCACTTCGAAGAGTTTTATGGGCGACTTATACCTTAGATAATGATTCTATACCTTCAATGAAAATTTTTAAAATATTATCATTATTATACTAAAAGATGAAGAAATGTACCTATTTTTTCTATTGGCGCCTAAGTAATGACACTTTCAATATAAGTGAAAATCAGTATAATATAGTTGTAATTACTATAGGAGAGTATCCAACTGTCAAGTTAAACTTTGATATATGTCAAAGTATATATAGGTTGACTTCACCAGTGAAGGAACGAATAAGGAAATTGTAACTTTTGTTATTTCATTAAGTGGTTTAAAATGGATTAAAAGTAAAACCCTTTTGAAATTTATATTCTAAAATGTTCAAACTTTACGTCAGTGAGCAAATTTTGAATAAACAATCAAAGTAAAAATTTTATTTAATGAAAATCTCCTAAAAACCAGTAAAGGAACACGCTATCTTAGTATCTAAATACGTTTCACCAGTGACGGAATACATTGCCAGTGAAGAAACACTTAATAGCGGCGATTTTATGATTTTATTCTTAACAAGATAATTTCTTTTATGCAGAATCTCTATATAAAATGAAATAAAAATTTTCAAGGATTCGAAAATTATCGTCATGTTAGATAAACAATACATAGAAAGCTTGATATTTTCATATGTATAAAGAAAATGTTTGTTAACTGGTGACTGTTCCAGTACTGGTGTAGTCACCTTATGTTTTGGAATAGCAAAATATAAAACAGCTCCTAGGGTGACTACACCAGTATTGGAACAGTCACTAGTTAACATATATATATCAAGCTTTCTATGTATTGTTTATCTAACATGACGATAATTTTCGAATCCTTGAAAATTTTTATTTCATTTTATATAAAGATTCTGCATAAAAGAAATTATCTTGTTAAGAATAAAATCATAAAATCGCCGCTATGTGTTTATTCACTGGCGATGTATTCCTTCACTGGTGAAACGTATTTAGATACTAAGATTGCGTATTCCTTTACTGGTTTTTAGAAGATATTTACAGATTTTCATTAAATAAAATTTTTACTTTGATTCTTTATTCAAAATTTGCTCACCGACGTAAAGTTTGAACATTTTAGAATATAAATTTCAAAAAGGTTTTACTTTTAATCCATTTTTAAGCCACTTAATTAAATAACAAAAGTTACAATTTCCTTATTCGTTCATTCACTGGTGAAGTCACCCTACAATAGTATTTTCATTTTAACACTCTGAAAAACTTAAGCTATAATAATAACTTAATACATATAAGCTATTGTTCGAACACACACGGATTCTCGTAGGAAAAGCGGACAACTCAAATTAATGTTGGAAAAGCGTGTACACCTCGGATTGAAATTAAAAAAGCAGACACTAGGTATAGCAATAATTCCCCAGTTGAAAAAATTAGGTGATGAATCAGGTAATTAATTCACCTGATTTTTTGACGTGTTTAATCATCTGACTTTGCATATTATTTTTCACCTGATTTTCACTTCAAGTTTCCTAAGAATTTTTAAGTTGTTACAAAATAGAAATTTAACATGAAGATTTACATAAAAATCAGATGAGAAATCAGGTGAAAGATCAGATAGGAAGTCAGGTGATTAATTGTCTGATTTTAAATCTGATTGAAAACACGATTTTTTTCCCCTGAGAAATTTTTACTTTCTGACTACTTAAACGTTTCTTAAGACACTTTTAAGTTACGTAAAAATGATCAGGTGATTAATCAGCAGATTTTTCACCTGATTAATTACCTAATTTTTTTCAGCTGGATCTTTTAATTATACTAAATGGAAAAATAGAGAAAAACTTTTGAAAAATTCCACATATCTAGCGAATATTTAAAAAACTAGTTCGTTTAACAGCGGGTTAAAGTAAATATTTTAACAGCATAAAGTTTACAGTTTTTCGATAAAATATAACTTAAAATAATATTAACATTTTATAAAACAGTCTTTTATCTTTTATTTAAAAATATCAAATCTAAAATGATTATATTTAAGTTTAAAATTATTTGTTGAAGAAATAAAAATATTTTTAAATAAATATGAATTGTATTTTTATTAACTAGTTCTTGGACTGTGCAGATACGGGTGGGAGAAAGCGATACAGTTAATGTGTTATAAAATGATACATAAAATATATTAGAGCCAGTTTTCTTCTCAAAATAAGCAAAAATTTTGATAATGCATTAATAAAATATACCTATTCTCTTTGTTGGAAATTTATGTAGAAAGTACTAAACAGGTATACAATTTTTTAAACGGACGATTAGAGTGATCGATAATAAATTATTTAATCAAATAAGAGCATCACAGAAATGAAGTTTCTGAATAGATCCCTCTTTAATTAAATTTAATAAATGCATAATTGAAACGAGTTTTTCGAAAAGTACATAAATAAAATGCAAAATTGAAAAGAAATTTCGTTTGCCAGCAGATCTCAACTTAAATCAGAATGATTTTATTTTCGGCGCGAGTTTTCTGTTTTTTCAATTTCAACCGAGGTGTCAGCTTTTCCAGCGTCAATTTAAGTTGTCGGCTTTTACAACAACGAGAATCCGAGGTGTACTTTCTTCCTCTAAGTCAACGATTTTAAAATTTGTTTTACTAGCTACTATAAGTTTATTGCCTATTACATCATACAAGATATAATAAGTTAAAAAGCTAAAAAGTTCTCTTGAAGTTTTTTTTTCTTATTCTGTTCCTGTATGAAGTATAAAATCAAAAGAATATATCCAGAGTATACCAATAAATAAAACGTTGGTCGTCTTCTAATTTCTTTTTCGCTTTCTATTTTTATATTAAAAGGCTTGACAATGCAACTATCTCACAGCTACCTGAGCTAAATGAGATTATTGCAACGCTATACTCACCAGTGTTATTCCTGTCATGTTCATCTCTGCAGGTGATTGACACACATTGATAGCAAGCTTTACGTGTATATTTCTTTCCCATCAAGGACCTAATCAATTTTAAATATGTAGAGCAGGATTGTCTACCATGCTCAATAAATGCTTTTCTATATAACTCACATATAAAGTCCCGAGACTGAAAAAAACAAGTGATCCCGCGTGAAAATATGATATGAGATCTCATATTATGAGATTCTAATTGAGATCTTAAAAAGATCTCAAATGAGATCTACATGGGATCTCATATGAGATCTCATATGAGATCCTATTACGAATTTCAGACATTATATCTCACATGAGATCTCATCATATGAGATCTCATCTGCAATTTTCCATTAAATGAAAAAATTTCAGGAATTATATCTCATGTGAGATATCATATGAGATCTCATCTAAAATTTTCTATTAAATAAAAAACTGAAGCCATTAGATCTCATGTGAGATCTCATATGAGATCTCATCTATGATAAAAAGTTTTAAATATTTTTTTATTTCAATTATACAAATACTATTTGCATGTCTTTACATTATTTAATTTAATTTGTCGCTGAATCGACGTATCAAAAACAAGGCATGCCTTGTTTTTGATACGTCGATTCTACGACAAATTAAATAAAATACACTAAAGACATGCAAGTAGTATTTATGGTAATTGTATAATTGAAATAAAAAAATATTTAAAACTTTTCATCATAGATGAGATCTCATATGAGATCTCACATGAGATCTAACGGATTAAGTTTTTTATTTAATAGAAAATTGCAGATGAGATCTCATATGAGATGTCACACGAGATCTAACGGCTTAAGTTTTTTATTTAATAGAAAATTGCAGATAAATCTCATATGAGATCTCATGTGAGATATAATGTCTGAAATTCGTAATAGGATCTCATATGAGATCTCATATGAGATCTCATATGAGATCTCATGTAGATCTCATTTGAGACCTTTTTAAGATCTCATTTACAATCTCATATGAGATCTCATATCATATTTTCACGCGGGATTAATCACCTGAATTTCCACCTGAATACTCACCAGACTTTTTTAACTGATTAATTATCTGACTTTCCATCTGATTTTTCATCTAATTTTTCACACACCAGGAAAAAACTCTTGTAATCGTTACTATAACAGTACCCGACTGTGTAGTGCAATAATGGCACAAACATAAAATATATTAACCGTTGTAAGTCAAAATATAACTCTATATGTAGTTATCTTTGAAGGTCTTTCTGCCCAGTGTTGTGCACAGATGGAAAAAAGATGGAAAAAACAACAATTATTATGTGGATGTACACATCAAAATTGTTGTGTTTTTTCCATCCTTTTTCCATCTGTGCACAACACTGAACAGCAAGACCGTCAGAGGCAACTACATATCATTGCTCCCAAATAAAAAGGAGTCATCTCGACGCCTGGTTAGAGAAGGAGTCAACTCAGGGCCCAGTTAGAGAAGGTGCCATCTCAGCGCCCGGTTAGAAAAGGGGTCATCTCGGCGCCTGGTTAGAGAAGGAGTCAACTCAGGGCCCAGTTAGGGAAGGTACCATCTCAGCGCCCGGTTAGAGAAGGTGCCATTTCAAAAGCGAATCTTTTTCTTCTGATTTAAGTTTTAAACACTGCCAAAGTAGTGTTGCAAACCTAAATCAGAGGTAAAAATATTCGCTCGCGAAATGGCACCTTTTCAACCCGGGCGCTGAGATGGCACCTTCTCTAACCGATCACTGAGTTGACTCCTTCTCTAACCGGGCGCCGAGGTGATCCCTTCTAACCGGATCCCAAAATGACTGCTTCTCCAACCGGGCGCTGAGTTGACTCCTTTTTATTCGGGAGCGACGATATGTAAAATCAAAAGTTGTCGTTCGAGCCATCATCTTATCAAAATATAACTAAACTGACTAAGAAAAATAGATAATGATGACATATTTATAACTATATTTATAAATTAGAACACAAATACCATAAATTTTCTATAAACATTACTAGAAAATCTTGTTCGTTTAAGTATTAGAGACTTACCATATAACAAATCGCATTCATAACTAAAATCTTATTAGTTATCTTTTAAATATTATAGTGTAGGTTTCCGAAAAACACTATAAATTTAACAAGATTTCTATTAATTATCCCGGTTGCAAATATTCTTCTGGATTCCACCTAAATTTTCACCTGAATTTTCACCTGAATTTTACATGAAATTCCACCTAGAGATCACGTGAAATTTAGGTGATATTTAGATAAATTCACTGAAATGTCATGTGAATTCCCTGTGAATTTCGCATATAAAAAGTTTAGAAACGGAAGGTGAATTTCACCTGAGATTCACTCTAAATTCACGCAAGTCTCTACTAAAGTGAGTTCCAACTTTATTTATATTAAAATCATCTGAATAAAGATTTTAATATAAATATAAAGCCAGAAATTCCTTCAGTAGAGACTCACGTGAATTTTGAGTGAATATCAGGTTAAATTCACGTTTCGTTTTTAGACATTTTCTACGCGAAATTCACAAGAAATTCCCATGGCATTTACATGAATTTATCGGAATTTCACCTGAATTTCATGTAATCTGCAGGTGGAATTTTATATGAAATTCAGTAATCCATAAGAATATTTGCAATCGAGATGTCAAATAGTTATTTCTACCGTACATTTTTCTCTCGGTGCATGTTCCTCATCTAATTTTTCACGCGATTAATCACCTGATTTTTATATAAGTCTTCGTGTAAAAAAATTAATTTACGCAAAAATTAGGTGATTATCAGGTGAAAAATCAGGTGAAAAATCAGGTGGAAATTCAGGTAGAAATTCAGGTGGAAATTCAGATGATTAATTACCTAATTTTTTCAGTTGGGGTGTTCGCTCGTAGACAGAATTTACCTACTTTGCCATTACATAACAAAACTTTTGAAAAAGCTTGACTTTCTCTGTTACTGTTATAGCTATTAAAAAGACAATTATCTTGTTATTGAAGACTTGTATTCAACACGTACTATTTGAGTGACAGCAGATGCAACTTCAAATGTAAGTTTTAAGCAACCAATTGTAACTCTAAAAACTCTAAGAACATAGCTATAACGTCGAAGATTACTATTTGAAAATGGCACAGATGTACGTGTTACTTCACATTTTAATACTTTTTTATAGCACTGCGTGACTTAAGGCACGAATAGGCATATCAGCAGATTTATAGGTAAACGTGCTATAAAATATCGTATACGACTCTAGTGCCTTCAGTGGGCCTACTACAATAATGTGCCACTTAAGGCACTAGTATCGTAATATACTATTGTATCTTCTATTGACTACTACTTAGCCAGAATTTTTATTAGAGTCCTAGTGGAAATGGAAAATGTATACAACTTGTTCGGAAAATGTATGCGTCTGTAAACATAATCCTGTAGAGCGCAAAATTCTAAGAAAGAAGTTCCTTTACTATTTTTTCATATGACTAGTATTTTTTTAGTAACTGATGTGTTTAAATTGTTTGTTTTTAATAGGAATTGTACATCTATAGATATCATCTTATAAACATAGGTATACATTTTCTATTAAAAACAAAGAATTTAAACACATCAGTTACTAAAAAAGTACTAGTCATATGAAAAAATGGTAAAGGAACTTTTTTCTTAGAATTTTGCGCTCTACAGGATTATGTTTACAGACGCATACATTTTCCGAACAAGTTGTATAAATGTAAATAAGTGTATATAAATATTGTGATTGGAACACGCATTTACGTTTATTTACATTTATATACGTTTTTTTACATAAATTTATACTTATTTACGAAACTATATTTTATATTTTTACACATTAAACGTCACAATTTTTAAAATATATATGTATTTTTTACATTTATATACATTTATATACACTTCCATAAAACTTTTTAAAAAAGTCTTATATAGCGAAAATTTTTAAAAATGCATATAAATGTATATAAATGTATGAATCTGTAAGTAACCATAAATAAGTGTATTTACAGAAATAAAAATTTTCAGTACAACTATTCAAAATGTAAGAAAAAATATATAAATGTAAATAAGTGTAAATATCTGTAAAAAACGTATATAAATTTATATAAACGTATATAAATGTAAAAAATGTTCCAATTACAACTTTTACATACATTTATTTACATTTATATACAGTTTTTACATTTACTAGTCATCTCTAAGCGTGCTTCGCGCGCTGTGATTTTAGAAAAACTTCGTGTCACTTTTGTTTTTGTAATCTAGCGACCCATTACTCCCATCAACCAAATCACGAATAAATTGATATCATAACAAATCCATCATTTTTTTAAGATAGGATTTTTAAGATAGGATATACATTTTCCATTTCTATCGGGGAGAACCGAGCGAAAAAGATTCTAGAAAATTTTGTTAAATTTTAGCTTTTCCTGTCTACTTTTATAATACTTTTTGTTCGTTTTCGTACCATAATAATTGGAAAGTGGACGTTAATAGAAGAGACATAATTTTATAATGTAATATAGAGCATATTTGAAATGCAATGATGAACACTGAACTTCATTTTTAGATACCAGAAATCGACTCTCAAAGCCCCGTTAAAACCCGTTTCTCGGAGGGTTTCCACTCTCCTTATTAATGAAAACAAATGATAAAATTAACAGTTTTTACTCACAAGCCCGTGAACTCAGTAGTTTTTTGTTTTTTCATTTTTACATAAAAGTGTACGGGCTTGCATATTCGCAACAATACTTATTATATAAGTCTAAAACAAATAATTCGATGTCTAGCGCATTGAAACATTGATTATCTTTCTTCATATTTAAACAAGAAAAAAAAAATATTGTTCCTCACTGCTTATTAAGCGATAAAAGAAACGTAAGGGATATGAAATTTGATACGCCAACATCGATTTCCCACCAGTATTCCACAGCCTCCCTTCGCCCTCAAGCATCGCAGAATCGAAAGAGCGCACCTATACTTACTTATTATATACAGACCCAACCGCGCGGACGCATTTTCGAAAAAAGCGCGGACCGCCTGGGGATCGCCGGGAAAAATATAGTGAGCTTCAGACGCGTGCGCGAGCGCGAATCAATAAAGGCGCGCTATATAGAGGGGGAGTCTGCTGCTACTGCTGCTCTCGGATGCTGCGCGCTGGGATAATAATCATCAGTGCTGGACCAGCAGTGAACATAGACGGCCATGAACGGCAACGCCATAAAGAGCCAAGCACATTCCTGTCCGCCCGAAGCCACCGGTAAGCCTAGTCACATTGTGGGTTTTCAGATTTGAAAGAAGTTTCTTTTTTTTCAGAATCAGGAGTTATAGGTATGTAGTTTCGCGAATCGCGGGGAGATACGATTCGATTTGGTTTCCGTGAGGGAGTACGCGCTATGTCGGGGGTTCAGCATCGTTTTTAGAGCTTTTGGAGTAGCTCCGAGATGGAGGATTCTGTGATTGCGCTCGTCGAACAGATGCTTTCGTGTAGTTGAAGACAGCTCGCGTATTTTTTTTTTTTTTAAGATATAGGGGGTGAGACGCGGTTGTTGTTTGCTGATGATCAGATGTAAACGTGATTTTCGGTTAAAATTATTATGTCGATTAATTAATTGTTCTAACGCATAACACAGTTATATCTCTAGTGTTATATAATGTACGCCATTATTAATATGGAATGTTCCGTTTTTACAAAGTATTATTCAAACTATATGAATTCGTTATATAGGGTAAATACAAATTCGGAAAAACGTTAGTTTGTCGAAAAATATATGTTTCGATAATTATCCGCACTCTCTTAAAAGATATTAGAAATTGAAAGAAAATTTGTTTAGTCAACTATTGAAATGATTATTGTTTTGTTTGAAACACTTGCAGAGTTATTCATTTTATTTGACGTTATTTCACTTAAAACTTAAATATATCAAACTTTTTCGTGTAATCATGTTTATTGTGCCTCTATATATAATCAATAAAACTTTGTAAAACTATTATATGTAAACATAACGTATTATACTTGACGTTCAATACACTGATCTTCGTGTCAGAAGTTAAATAAAAGTTTTATTAAAGTGATGTGTCTGACACAACGTAGAGTTTGCTACTTGTATCGCAAAATTTGTTATTTTATATTTTAATTCTGACTCTATATGTATAGATAGTAAATAAATGGTCATTATTTGTGCAATTAAATGAAAAACTCGATGAGAAAACAATAACAAACGGATGTACATAGAGAAATATATTGATAGTAAATATAACATTATAGTTAACAATCACGTAAAAAAATGTTCAGTATACGTAATGAAAACATTTACTCTAGTTTATTTTACGAAAATTTTTTGTTCACCTCATACCTTCGAATTAACTAAAAAGCCTATATAATATACTCATTATCCATTTTGCACGGCTGTGTGCTTGCTCAGCAATGATAGGCGAGCTGTCAAGTAACGGGGAGACCCTCGACGACATTTCGGAATCGGTAGACGAGCTGCGCCTAAAGCTGGCCAACATGAAGCGTCTGATGGAGGAGCGCAAGGGCACGACCCTCGGCGAGATAAGCGCGCGCAAGCAGCGCAACCAGAACTCCGACCTGATCGACGGCAACTTCCTCTCTTGGATCTTCGGCACGGCACTCGCCGTCATACTCAGCGTCAGCTTCTACGCCTTCTACAATCTTTACAACGCCGTGCTCAAGAAGTTCCCCTCAAAGCACACCGAGCTCTGAACTGACTTCGAATCGTGTGCGTTATGGATGACGATGACTTTGCGCGCGTGCTATACGCTGTTGTGTAGTATATGAGTGGATGTTACACGGTGGTTGATTGGAGGGTGTAGACGAATGTGTAATGGGGTTGAGCAATTTGTTTTGTCAATTTTTTCTGGGATTTTCGTTAGGTCATTAGGTGCGACTCTCGATCTCTCTTGCCTGTCTTGACGTACTGTTTCTTCACTAGATTGAGAAATTTGTGCAGAAATCGCTGGGTGCACAATGCCATGCCGTTATTAAAACGAGATTCATTTATTTATTTTTCACTCTTAACGGATATATACACGCATATTTTGAAAAATTTTTACATTTTCATTTAGAAAGGTAAATAATGTTACTGATCAGGTTGAAGAACATTTATTGATTAAAATTTATACAGTGGATTTGGTGAGATATGGATTTTATAAAGCGAACGCATCTATACTTCTATTTTATCTCTAATCTATAGCGTTTAAATTGTTAACCTTTAGAGGGCCGGAAAACCACTAAAATGGCACACCCCCTTATCGACACTTTGTCTACGTTCAATCAATGATATAAGATACCTTTTGTCCCAATTTTTTAAGGTGAATTTCCCTCTCAAAATCCCGGCCCTCTTAAAGTTAATCCGAATGTCCATTTGCGTTACAAAATGTCGTTTATATGTTATCTGCCCAGAATTTAATGTCGAAAAAATAATCATAACATGGTTTTAAAGCACTCCCTAAAAATTAGAATCATCAAAAATACAAAAATTGTTCCCGATGGCAAGCGCCTTACCAATAGAACCAAGCATCGATTTAAACACTTGAATGCTTCTCAGTTATATAATGATGAAGATGAAAAAACTATGTCATGGTAGCGATTTTCAAATTTATTACCACCATAATATTATACTTTACAAATATTTTCAAACTTGCGCAATTTGTGACGCGATACTTATGTAAATCATAAAACATTACGGAATACTTTAATTTCGCTCTGCGCAAAAATATATAATTCAACAATTTTTGTTGATGATGAACATACTTTTATCGTAAATCGTGAGTTTTTTTTAATAAATTTGTAATGTATATGGGGAACAAAAAATTTAATATTGTAATTTATCGAACGTTACCAGAGCAGTGACTCGTTACGTTGGATTTTTATGATACACATTAACAGTATGAATGTTATATATAAATGATCACAGATATTTAGAACATCTTGAAGTTCCATGATGGAAATATAAGATATTTTATGAATTATATTTTAATATTAAAATAGTAGAAAATAATTTACTACTTTTGCATATGATAATGGTGTAATTTACTTATTTTACGATGAAATTTTTCTACTATAAATCCATCGCATTTCATTGTCAAACTTTTATTTGATAATACATATATTTGTTACACGTCAAAATTAGATCTTAATATGTTTCTATTATTTATTTTCTTTTTTTAATTCATTTTTTGTCATCATTAGATATTTATATTATTATTATTATTATTATTATTATAATTATTATTAATATTATTAAATTAAAGGGAACTATTATTTAACGTTCTGTAATTAATTTAAAACAAGTAATCCGTAACGAGAAAAGTTTGATATACAAATACTTTAATACATGTGAATATTCAAGTGATAGAGAAACTAAAAAAAATAAATCTAATTAATGTGACATTATATTGTTTGTTATTATCAATAAACCTTCTTTTTTAAATTATTACTAATGATTCAAATTATCTTATATTTAATCCGACCGAAAATATATAATAAATCCGTCAATCAAGAAGCGCGAAAGCGCTTCAAAGGCAAGTTTGTATACTTATTTTGATTTTGAAATATTTTTATTTGTATAGCGATTTATTATAAACTTAATAAATATTTAAAAGGATCAAAAATTTCCAGCAACCACTTACATACATTTACTAAAAATATTCATAGAAAAATTTCTTCGTCCCACCGACTTACAATTCATTTATCGTTGAGGAAAATTTGCATGCATTTACTGTATTCCTCCTGTTGCTAAAAACGTAAAATTTTAATTAATGTATTAAAATAGAGTCTGCTAAAAAAAATTAGCAAATTTAATTTATACTTTTGATATTTCGTGTTTAACGTTTTCTCTTCTCTTTGACAGTAACTGGATCTCATTCTCTAAATCTCTAAGCTAAAATAGAAAATTTTTATGACTTATTTCCATGTTAAATACAGCACAAACATTTTGCTTTATTAATAAACAGTAATTTACCTCCGATTCAGTCTTTAACACATCTCTTTTTAAATCGTTTATTAATCTTTTTTGAAGATTTCTTAATGGCGACTTTTTAGTATTTGCTAATGTAGTCTTTTTTAATGATTTTGTCTGTATATTGGATTCCTTTGACTAAAAGAATGAGTATTTCATTCCATTAAATCAGATTACTGTTTATTAATTATTGCAAATATTAAATTGTTCACTATTGTTTTATTTATAAATTTAGTATATAAATTGAACGTACTTCTATTCTTTTGCTTTTTAAATTTTCTTTGAAGTTGCTAATTTTTCCATGAACATTCTGGTGACAAAATTATTCGTAAAAGTTATTTGTTTCCATAGAACTAAAAGATATTTTTATAAAATGTACGAACCTCAACTGTATCATTTGCTAGTATCTGAAAATAATTACGAAATGTAAATTTATAGCGGTATGCAATGTATCAATAAACTTTTAATACATAAATGAGATACTAACCGACTTTTTTAAATCTTGTTTGTGGCTTTTATACTGGAATAAAAAAAAATACGTAATAGTGCTAAATAGTTATTTTATTTAAGAAATATATTAATAAAAATGATTTATAATTAACTATTAATTTACTAGAATTAAAGAACGTTACCATAACCATCAGAAAAGTAGTAATGCAGACGACGACAAAGATAAAAATCCAAAGTATTTTTATCGCACAACACTTCAAAATGAATGGCCATATAGCACTGTAAATTTGAATGGTCATTTTAAAGGCGAGTAAGAAATTTATCATGGGAAAATCTAACCACTAAATTTTGCCCCTATCAAATTTATTGAGCTTTGACGGTGGTAAGTTCACACGTGTCCGCGCTTTATTAAAAAACAAATGAAATCCTAAATATATAGGTATATAAACGGATAGATTAATTTTAATGAAATCTATAATTCTATTTCTAATTTTTACTTTATCTCTTGTGGAATTTATAAAAAAGAAAGCGGAAAAAATTGATTAAGGTTCCAATATTAGAATTTATCCAAGTGTGCTCTTACTTGAAATTTTTAGTTTTGCCGCCATAAGAGCATAGCAGACGACGCGCGCAGCTTGCAAAGTTGCAACACATGTATAACAGCTGACTATAAATAGCGCGAGTTTACGCGTTTACCTGCTCGCACTACTCCACTGCTCGAGTCCTCGAGTTTAAGAGAAAAGTCTGCAGTTATGTGTGCGCTAAGAGCGAACAGGAGAAGTAAACAGCTATCCAACGTGCAGAAATAAACAGAGTTTTCGTTCAAGCCGAGAATCTTTCAAAGCCTGTGACACTTTGACAAGTTTAGCTGCGGCTGGTTTGCAGCTGCTAGGTATAATCACCAGTCAATTTAATGCTTCGCAATTTACGTCCACAATGCTTGCGCAGCTTTTCATCCAAGTCATCGTTGACGTTCTTCGATAAAAAATTACTTAGCGCCGGCCTAACCTACGATTGGAATCACCGCTCTACGCATAATGACATCAGCGAATCCGTACTTCTACCGTCGCAATCGCAAATCGTCATTGCCGGCGCTGGTATTGTGGCCAACTCCGTGGCCTACCACCTCGTGGCCAGCGGGTGGAGCGACGTCCTGGTGCTCGAGCAGGAGCACGTCGGTGCCGGCAGTTCGCACTTCGGCTCCGGTACGCTTGGTCTCTTCAAGCCCATAACTCACCGCAACCTCATATCCTACAGTATCAAGCTCTACCGTCAGCTGGAGGAGATGGGCTACGACATTGGACTGAGGCAGTGCGGTAGTATTTCCCTTGCTCAGACTAAGGACAGGATGATTGCACTGAGGAGGAGGATGGCATACAATGTACCCACTGGCCTATACTGTGAAGTAAGGACAGTTATTATACATAGAATTAAATTTCAAATTAGGGGAAATGGTGTTTGCATTGTGAGCAGGAGAGTTAACAACTTGTTCTAAGGTTTTAGGTATGGAAGAGCTGAAAAGAATGCATCCATACCTGCATGTAGATGATCTTGAAGGAGCAGTCTGGGTGCCTGAAGATGCAGTTGCTAACTCAGTAGCCATCTGTGAAGTACTGGCCCATTTGGCGAAACAAGGAGGTGCTCGTTATGTAGAACAGTGCAGAATAGAGGAGGTTTTTACTGAGAATGGAGCTGTTAAGAAAGTTAAAACTGACAAGGGTTTTGTTGATTGTCAATATTTTGTAAATTGTGCAGGGATGGTAAATATTGTGTTTTTTATTAATTGACTTTTCATTTTATGTGATTTTTCAAGATGATTAACTTTGTATTTAGTGGGCTAGAGACTTGGGACTTAGATGTAACCCACCTGTAAAAATACCCGCTTATCCAGCAGAACACTATTATGCAATTGCAGCTCCCCCATCCTTGGAGACAACATTGAATTTGCCTTGTATTCGTGATTTTGATTCTTATTCTTACATGCGTGAATGGCAAGGTATGTCTAGTTTTAAAAAATCATCTAAAACAATTGTTATTTTGAAAATAGTCAGAAATAACACTTCTTACAGGTGGAATTTTGGCTGGTTGGTTTGAGCCAGAAGCTAAACCTGCATTTGAAGGTGGAAAAATTCCTCTATCTGATTGGAAAAAACATGTGAAAGTTGATACTAATCACTGGAGATCACTTTGGGAAAAAGTTGTACATAGAATGCCAATTCTCAGTGAGGTCAAGGAACCCTTTGTTTATAACTGTCCTGACAATTTTACTCCTGATGGTAGATGGATTTTGGGTGAAAGTTCTGATGTAAAAAATTATTATGTAGCTGTTGGAATGAATGGTAATTCTCTCCAAGGTAAGTTTAAACAAATTTTAAAAATAAAATTCAAATTAATTTGTAATTCGATTTTTGAGGATATGTGCATTCAAATGACTGTGTTACAGGTGCGGGAGGGATAGGCAAGGAAGTTGCTGAATGGCTGATTCATAGTGAATCTACCCAAGAATTGCTACCATTTAACGTGCAACGGTTCATGGATTTACATACCAATAGGCAATATTTGCAACGAAGAGTCCGTGAGGTCGTCGGACGCAATTACGCGATCCTCTACCCTCACCAGTGCGAGTACAAATACGCTCGGCAATTGCGATGTTCGCCATTGTACTCTGTTTTGGAAGAACGAGGCGCTATTTTTGGAATCAAAATGGGTTATGAAAGACCTTTATATTTTGATTCAACTTATAGAAGTACGATATTATTTAACCATATTTTAAAAATTCATCTAGTTATTACTTCTTGTGTTAATTCATTTTTTTTTTTAATTTAGGGGGTCACAAGAAGCCAGTTATGCCACCCGGAAGCTTTTATAAACCGAAATTTTTTGATTTTATGAAAGAAGAATTTCAAGCTTGTCGCGAAGGTGTCGGCATAATTGACATGAGTTCTTTCTCAAAGATAGAAATAAAGGTAATTTCATTGAATAAAAAATGTTTTTAACAAGTCACAATTTTAATAAAAAAAATATTGTTATTCTGTTCAGTCAGTTGGTTTGGAAGTGGTTGATTATTTGCAAAAATTATGCTCAAGTGACGTGAATTTGGCAATCGGTAGCATATCTCACACGGGCATGCAGAACGAAAGGGGCGGATACGAAAATGATTGCATGCTCGTCCGGCAAGCGGAAAACAGTTACTTCATGGTGTCTCCGACGTTGCAACAGACTCGCATTTACCAATGGATGTCGAGGTAAAATCGTACAAAAATATCGTGTGGTTCGTACATTTCCTTGATTGCTTAACAAATAATTTTTATCCAGGCATTTACCATCCGACCGATCAGTGGGGTTGAACGACGTTACGTCAAAGTACACAGTAGTCAACGTGATTGGACCAAAAGCCACCCAGCTGCTCTCAGAACTTTCGAATTCGGATCTAAAGTTGTCACCTTTTACTTACAAGGTAAATAGATACAACAAAACGTATAATTTTTCAATTAACATCCTAAAAAAAATAAAAAATCAAATAGATGTGCAACGTCGGCTACGCATCGGACGTGATGGCGATGGCGTTCACGCACACGGGTGAGCCAGGTTACTGCCTCTACATACCATCCGAGTACGCGCTCCACGTGTACGCCACTCTGATGGACGTCGGCCGTGACTACGGCGTGCACAATGTCGGTGTGCTCACACAGCGATTCATGCGCATTGAGCGATTCATACCCTTCTGGGCCGAGGAGCTCACGCCCTTTGTCACGCCCTACGAGGCGGGCAGCGGTTACAGGGTGAACCTCGACGTAAGTAGTGACTGAAAGGATTCGTGATATGTGTGGTAGAATAAGCCTTTATTTTTTCATCATCATTCTTCAAAAGAAAAGAGAATTACTAATGTATACTATTACGTAAGATATAATGTCGCGTACTTTATTGTTTGTCATAATACGATACATTGCTACAGTATAGGATCGTGTTGGTAAAACTTTAATATGCTTGGAAAAAAATTTGTTAAAATTGAAATGACAAGCTTTTTTTATATTCGGCGTATACTTTTTCCGTTATGGAAGAAAATATTTATAAAATTATTGAATTACAGAAAGAATACTTCATTGGTAAATTTGCTCTACAACGACAAAAAGAACAAGGTGTATCGAAAAGACTGATATTATTTGTTATTAATCATCTGGATATTAACAAAGACGTCTGGGCTTGGGGTGGAGAGCCAATTTATCGCAACGGCGAATTCGTCGGAACTGTCACGTCGACTGGGTATAATTTTTAACTTTTTTTAAATATTAACGATTTTGAAGTTTCAATTTAAATAATTTTGCATTGCATGCTATTACTTGCAGGTATGGATTTAATACAAAAAAATTAATTTGTCTCGGCTTTATCGGACAACCCGGTTACTCACACTCGCAAGACGAAAAAAGAGTTGTAACGAACGAATTTATTATGGATTCGCGGGCGCACTATGAAATTGATATTGCTGGCCATCGATTTCCAATGACGCCACATATTCATCCCCTTTCTTTGCCGAATAATAAAAGCAAAAAGTACATACCAACGCCAGTTTTGTCTTATAAAAGTGACATTTCACACTGAATTGCAATGTCTGAAATTTGGCGACGTCTTTGTTCTTTAAAAGTACATACATGGTGAAAATCTCAAGAGGAAAAAATACGTAGTTTTAAAAGAGTTTGAAATATCTAGTCATCTAATCATCTAGTCAAGATCCAATGAAATCAACTATTATTTAAAAATCATGTACAAACTTTTATCAGTCATATTTATATAATCAAAACTTAATTTTATAAATTTGATATACTTATATAGTAAGTAAAATATATAAAATAATGTACCTTAGTATTAATATTTATAATATAATTAAAACGTTTTATTTAAACAGTTATTAATTTTCGAGCAGTATAATGAATACCTAAATATTGAAGAAAATAATTGTTATTTTGTATTAATAATCTCTAGTTCTTGTATGTTTTATTATTATTTATTTAAGTTAAATATTCAATGAAAATCGCATGTTTTAACACCATTAATTTTCATTCAAATTTCAATAATTCATATAATTCAACTAATACTAATCTTAATAGACTATTTATATCATAAATATCATACATTGATAGAAAGAAATTATATATTTAGTTATAAAATATTTATAAAACAAATAAGTATATTTGAGAAAACCTGTACAAAGAGTAACTGTTAAAATCATTTTGATTTTTACACAGAAAAGTTAAAGTAAGTTTTTTGACACCATTACTACTGTACATGCAGTATTTTGATGAAGATATACATTATAAATTTTTGGAAACCACTAAAAGTATTTAATAAAAATAATTTTTTGGGAGAAGTACTACTTTATTTACTGTAAACGTTACACACGAAGTTTTTTAATAAAGTGTAAAATAAATCAATACTTATATTTGTTTTGTACACCTTAAAATAAAATATGTATATATTTTCGAATGAAATAAATTTAAATTGAAAATAACATGAAAAACTAACAGAATGTAATTACTAGAATCATTTTTCAACTAATATAGTGCAGTCATACTATTACGTTCAATATTGAAAATGTAACTATATAAAGATTGTATTTATTAAAATTTATTCATAGCAAATGCGGTTATACAAAGTTCAGAAAGTTCATAATTAAAAACTTTTCAGCAAGTTGCTCAAAATATTATAACTATATACATTAATGTGACAACAAAGCTTAAAAGCAATCACTTGATTTTCTGTCGCCATAAAACTTCATTTTCAACTATTCCTTAAATTGGTTTGTTTCAATTATTTTATTTAAATCATGTTTAATTTAATTGCCTGTAGCATTAAAGAAACATGACTTGTACTGAGCATTGCAGCAAACAAATTGTACAATTTCTAAAGACGTGTTTTCAACTACGTGCACCACTTGTTAATAATTTAAAAAATACAAAGGACATCTTCTATGTCATAGAATATCACAGATGTCCTACTTTTTTTCATTAGAAATTCAAATAATCAGTGGTTCAACTATGCAACTGTCCAAGCTTCATCAAGTTTTTTAACATGTAAAATCGAAAAAAGCTGCAGTTCGTAAACATCCCATAAATTGAATAGATAATATTTATCTCAAATAATCGTTTGAACATTATCTCTTAAAGATATTAATGTTCGTTAATTTATATTGAGTAAACTTGGTTAACTCTAATAATCTCAACGAACTAATTTTTGAATGAACAAACGATTTCAATAAATTTTTTATGGTTGAGAACATCTTTATCTCTTTTTGCTTTAGCTGACATTTTCTATTCTCACATAATAACTTTACATTTCATTCAGTGTTTTCATTTTTCTTTGATTCTTATTTATAAAATTCATCCAGGAGTCTGACCTTACGCTGCCCACTGCTCTAACTCTTTTAGATCGTCATCCTCTTCTTGTTTTTGTTCTAAAAAAAGCATTAATAATAGTATAAATAATTAACAATAGAATACTATTTTTTTTATATATAAAAGAATTTAATAAATTACTTGTTTTCTTTGCTGGCACATTTGGTAGAGCTGTTGCAGGAACAGCTGGAAGTTCATCTGTACTTTGTATGCCTAATAATTCTTTGTCTAATTCTTCTTGTTCTAATTCCTCTAACTCCTTTTCTAACTCATCTTCATCAATGTCTTGGCCAAATGCAACTGGATTAGAAATGGCATCTGAAATTTCCTTTGCAACATCTTGCTGTTCTGCAATATCATCCATCATATCGTGAACTTGGTCAACATCCCTGAAAATTTAGGTTTACAATTAAATAATTGTCAAAATAATATTATATAAAAAATAAATTTTTTAAAAAATTTAAATTCATACATGTGTTGATGAGCAGCCTTTAGAGCATCCGCAGCATTCTTCATTGTTGTAAGGACAGCAGTATTCGTGTTGGCACTTTCCAGTGCTTCTCTTTGCATCTCAATTGTGGATAGTGTGCCATCGATTTGTTGTAATTGTTTTTCATATCTCTTCTTTCTCTTCAATGCTTGAATTGCAGCTAAAATTATTTATTTATGAATTTATTTATTAAATATATGAGCTAATAGAGGTGTTTGAAATTTCGAACGTTCATAGTGAACGAAAGATTTTTGCCATTTTCAAATTTAGCCGAATTTGGCTACTTAATACATTTAAAATTGGATAATAATTGTATTTCTTCACTTCACACTCTTGCAGTCACCAGTAAACCACACTACGGGGAATTCTAACCAGAATTAGAAACTTTAAGTTAATATTTCGTTCATTATGAACGTTCGGAATTTCAAATACGTGCTAATAGCCCTTTATAGTATAAAATATAAATGTGAACTCATATATTTGAGTAACAATGGTTAGTTATTTGAAATATATAAATCATATATTTCGATCATTTATACAAAATATTTTTCATTAATGAGGTTTTAACAAAGGGCTAGGTATACATAAAGTAACATAAATATTAAAATGTTTGACTAAAAAGCATTGACTTTGAGTCATCGAACTGAAGTTTGCAACCTTGGGGTGCAACAAAATAAAATAAATACCTAATTGATTTCACTTCAAGGTTACACTAATTAATATTAATTTTGTGTGAAGATTTAAAGTTTCTATAGTATAAAATAACTTTACAACAAAGGATTAAATGACATTTCTATTGTTTAATAACTTTAATTAATTGTAAAAAAAAATGATTTCGTTGCATTCCAACGATGTAAACTTCAGACTCACTCAAATTGTATGTTAATCTTTAAAGTGTGCGAATTCGATAAAGTGTATCTAAAATTTGTGTATAGCAACAAGTAATAGCAGAATAGGTTATAAGACTTTTAGGCTATTACTATATTATCAATATTCTTTAACAAAATTTAAAAAATAATTCAAATTAGATTATAAATTAGGATTAGTATACTTATACATTTTTAACACAAACAATCAAATTATAAACAACAAAAAAAAATATTGTTATTTTGAATTGAACTTATAATAAAACTAGTGTTGTTAAAATAATATGAACTAGTATAGGTAGTACACTTGTTTTTAAGAAAATAGCCCTTTAACAAAAATAGTTTGGTTAACAGATAAAATCATCTTATGAAATCTTGTGATGATTCATTCCCTCTATACTTGACAGCTGACCATGATCAAGGTAAGAGGCAAAGAAAGAAAACGGTAATGTAGAGCTTGAGGAGGAAAAAATTAAGAATGGCAACGAAAATTTGTAACCGTCTTATGCAGAGGACGTCTCTCGCCGTGGGAGAAACACAACGATACGATATCAGTTGCGTATAAGCGCGCCTCTTGCGATTACAAAAGCATTATAGGTTCTCTTTCGTAAAAACGTGAAACGTCAGAGCTCGAGTGTATAGAAGTACCTCGCTTGTTTTTGGTGCCATGCTTCCTGGCGACCATTATCTCCTGCTCGATCTTGCTCTCGAGGAAGTCCTGCTTCTTGACGAGCATCTCCTCGGTCTCGCGGAGCTTCTGTATCGCCTCGGCGGTCGTGGGCGCGGGCGCGTCCTTCTTGCCGCCGAAGACCTTCGTGAAGAAGCTCATTATCGCAGCGTCTTTTTCTCTGGTTGTGTCTATCTTACGCGCGCGCACTGTTTACACGCGCCTGGGGCGTCTTCTTCGAAGCACACGCGGCCGCGCACACACTAGGATAACGACAAGGCTGCTATACTACTTACGCACGAGCACTGTATCTAGTCGCGTCGCGGGACTTGGGGGAGGGCGGTGGTACGCGCGTTGACAAGCTCCTTCAGGAGGACGATGACGACGGAGACGACGAGCGGGAGACTGAGTTACGACGACCGCTACCTAGGCGATGCGCCATACTCCGCGAGTGCGGTCACTGTGCGTATGCGTATGTGTGGTTGGGAAATCTGTCGTACCGACGCGGACGTGAGTCAGACTCGTGCGAGAGAAAAATAGGATCGAAAGAAAGAGAATTTTAGGAGAGGAAGGGGCGGTTGGCACGTGGTGCCCTCATCACTAATGTCGTCGTCAACTCGTCAGCTGTGTGCCCCCGGCGGGATCTACTCTACTCAAATTCCGCTGGTAAAAGCGTGGCAGTTAATACCTCTAAGGAAGAAAAAAAGAGTGAGGTGGCAAGTAATAATGTTTATAAGTACGTCTATTATAATCCTTTTATACCGCTCTAACTTCAAAATCATAACTTTAATATGATTATTCGGCTCTCGTGGTATAAAAAAATACGGTTCGATAGTGCGTAAGAAGATTTTTAGCTCATCTGACTTTTCTTACTCGCTTCGCTCGTGCGAAAAACGTCACATCAGCTAAATAATCGCCTTTCGCACCCGTGTCGAAATGTACTATTATACGAGCTTTTTGCAAATCTTAATTTGTACCTATGCAAAATAAAAAAATTTCCGCCGATTCAATGACAGTTAGTTAATTCCTCAAACTTATTAATTTCGAAAATAATTTGTTTCAGGCAAGCCTCCAGGTGGGTATAAGAAACAACATTAACTTTTTATTATAAAGAATTTTTATTCAAATTTAGAAATGCTGTGATTTAAATTTTAAAAAAGAAAAAACTGATTTTTTTAAGATTAATAATGAATCTCTATAATTTATTATAAATAATCATTATTATTTGTTACGTTTCAAAATTTTAAATAAATTCAACTTCTTGAAGCTTTCTCACAGACGAAGCTTATTTTTATTAACCTAATTCGGCCACTTTTCTCGTTCTCTTATGTATATATAATATATACCTCCACTTGTCCGAAAGCATACTTAACCGTAATGTCGGCAACTTTCAAATATGAAAAATAAACTTGCCTACGTAATAAATTATTTTCAATTGTTTGAGAATGATCACTACATTTTTACGTGACCTGGGGCCGGATCGGGCAAGCATGCGTGCTGCTCGGATGTATGCAGTTTGTCTTGTTTCACAAAGTTTAAGGATGCGATACACACACACACACATACACACACACACACACGCACGCACGCACGCACGCACGCACGCACGCACACACACACACACGCGTTCCGTAAAATTAAACGGAACGACTAAATCGGAGTGAACTTGTCATTCGAATAATGGCGCGTGGATTTCCGTTACGTTTTTACAAAGCCCTATTCCCATGGAGTACTTTTTTTTTTAGCGGAATGGTTTTCTAACCTCACTTTTGGTTAAAACTTATCAAAATTTGTAGGAAACATAATTTTATTTTGTTCAGTATTTATTAAATTGTTGTTTTTTAATTTATTCTAATGCAATTTTAGTATTATATCAACAAATTTTGATAAGTTTTAACCGAAAGTGAGGTTAGAAAACCATTCCACTAAAAAAAAAGTACTCCATGGGAATAGGGTGTTGAAATTTTCGTACGGAATGGGCCCGCTCATTATGAATTATTACCATGTACGTACTGTTAAACAACATTGTTTATTGTTGATGAACAATGTTTTTAATAAGAAAAAGAAGATAAATATCAATTAGATTGTGCACAAAGTGAATATTAAAAAATTGTAAATATGTAATGTTATTAACTAATTGCGAGTAACTTTTATGGAATTAATTATTTTATTGTTACTAAGACTATTATTGTTTTTATTTATTAATATGATAATATAGCTAATCAGACCCACATTTACTACGTATTATTTAATCGTGTAGTTAACACATGTTAAATTTCGCATCACCGCCATTACGATTTTACGATTCCGTAAGTTTTTCCGTAACGCATGGGAGCGCACCCTAAGGCTATCCTCCGTCGAACATGTATCCCGTATAGTGACCGTCACGAAATTGGCGCTGAAAATGAGTAAAGAAACCAATTATGAAATAACATAAACAGAAATTAGCTAAATTTATTTATAGTTATGTTGGATTATCTTATAATTACGTAAATATTGTATATAATACATTTTTTACTAATAAAGAAATGGTAATAAAGAAAACATGGTTTTACAAAATTTTTGTACATATCTTTAGGGAAATATTTAAAAATAAAATAAAACATTTTTTAATTAACAAATGACTTTATTAAAAAACTTTAAAGTATACAATGGCATTAAAACTGTCGTTCAGATTTTTCTAACTAGAGGATCTATAACCCACCGGCAGGTTAAAAAAGGATTTAAGTCTCAAGCTGACTTTTTGCTTCCTCCTAGAGGAAGCTTTGTGGTAGTCAATTTTTGAGATGTTGTAAAAACATGTTATAATTGTATTCCGAGGGGTTATCAGCATATATTATAATGCAGACTGTACTGAGGTAGACTGCTTTGCCGGTAAGGTAGAGTTGGGTTACAAACTGTTGGCAAGGTAGACTGCTCTGCCGGTAGAGTTGAGTTATCGACTGCTGGTAAGGCAGAGTTGTGGTATCGACTGTTCGCCAAGTGAGCGGCATTGCCGGTAAGGCAGATTGCTCTCTCGGTAAGGTACAGCTGCGTGATGTAGTCTGCTCTGTTAATATAGTAGAATGTTCTACCGGTAAGGTAGATCGTTCTGTCGGAAAGGAAGAGTTGGGTTATTGCCCTTCCTGATCAAGCAGTCTGCTCTGTTGATGAGGTAGATCGTTCTACCGGTAAGGTAGAGCGTTCTGCAGGCAGGGTAGAGTTGGGTAATTCCCCCCCCCCCCCCCCGATCATGCAGTCTGCTCTGTTGATAAGGTAGATCGTTCTGTCGGTAAGGTAGAGCGTTCTGCCGGCAGGATAGAGTTGGGTAATTGCCCTCCCTGATATAGCAGTCTGCTCTATTGATCGTTCTACCGGTAAGGTTGAGCATTCTTGAGGTATGTTATAGTTGGGTTATTGCCCGCCCTGATAATGCAGTCTGCTCGGCTGATAAGGTAGGATAGAGTTGGGTTACCGACTGTTGGCAAGGTAGAGTGCTCTGCCGGTAGAGTTGAGTTATCGACTGTTGGTAAGGCAGAGTTGGGGTATCGACTGTTCGCCAAGTGAACGGCTTTGACGGTGAGGTAGATTGCTCTCTCGGTAAGGTACATCTGGGTGATGTAGTCTGCTCTGTTAATATGTTAGAACATTCTACCGGTAAGGTAGATCGTTCTGTCGGTACGGAAGAGTTGGGTTATTGCCCTCCCTGATCAAGCAGACTGCACTGTTGATAAGGTAGATCGTTCTACCGGTAAGGTAGAGCGTTCTGCAGGCAGGGTAGAGTTGGGTAATTGCCCTCCCTGATAATGCAGTCTGCTCTATTGATCGTTCTACCGGTTAGGTAGAGCATTCTGCAGGTATGTTATAGTTGGGTTTTTGCGTGCCCTGCTAATGCAGTCTGCTAGGTTGATAAGGTAGAGCGATCTACCGGCAGAGTAGTGTTGGGTTACCGACTGTTGGCAAGGTAGACTGCTCTGCCGGTAGAGTTCGGTTATCGACTCCTGGTAAGGCAGAGTCGGGGTATCAACTGTTCGCCAGGTAACCGGTTTTGCCGGTAAGGTAGACTGCTCTCTCGGTAAGGTACAGCTGGGTGATGCAGTCTGCACGTTTAATATAGTAGAACGTTCTACCGGTAAGGTAGATCGTTCTGTCGGTTGGGAAGAGTTGTGTTATTGCCCTCCCTGATCATGCAGTCTGCTCTGATGATAAGGTAGATCGTTCTACCGGTAAGGTAGAGCGTTCTGTCGGTAGGGTAGAGTTGGGTTTTTGCACTCCCTGCGATACCGACCGCCGCTAAGGTAGCGCCCTACCTTACCGACTGAGCATCAGCTCCTATAATAAGTGGCGCAAAAGTAAGGTTGTCACCTACATTTGTGTATGAAAACGACCCTTTTTCTGCCTAATAAGCGAATGGAAAATCGAGAATTTTGAGCGTCTAGATGAGCATTAGACGCAACAGTACTTTTCCTCGTACTATTCCATTCACTTTACATTTTTCCTCGTAGCTCAAAAATAAGATAAAATCATATCACAAATAAAAATTTAAGAAATACACTTTCTAGCAATTACAGAGGCTATTTATTTTCCATTCTTAGGGGTGGTATCTATGAGGGTGTTTCGCGATATCTACAGCGTTGCCGTCTTTTTCGTAGCATCTGCGCGCTAGATTGGGTGACTACACCAGTATTAGAACAGTTACGAGTGAATGAACATTTTCTTTAAATATATGGAAATATCAAGCTTTCTATGTATTGTTTATCTAACATGATAATCGTTTTCGAATCCTTGAATATTTTGATTTCTTTTTATATAAAGATTTTGCATAAAAGAAATTATCTTGTTAAGAATAAAATCATAAAATCGCCGATATTAAGTGTTTATTCACTGGAATATATTCATTCACAGGTGACACGTATTTAGATACTAAGATTGCCTGTTTTTTTACTTTTAATTCATTTTTAAACCACTTAATTAAATAACAAAAGTTACAATTTCCTTATTCGTTCAGTCACTGGTGAAGTCACCCTACTGTAAGTCCAAAAAATAGTAACTAACGCAACTAGTGCACAAAATAGGTCATTCCCGCACGAGTCGAGATTGATACCCGAGCGCAGCGCCGGCGACAAAAGAGACAGTGCGTAGGTACTATTTTTCCTAACGCGTTGCGCAGAGTTCGATTTTGCATCTCAAAAATAGTTGAGGTGGAGTTTTTTCTTCGCTTCATTCACCCTGAGAAAATGGGATGTGGAGGAGAAAGCTATCGTTTTTATTGTCTTTTACATTGTTAACATAATTTTATTCGCTGTAAAATCGATTCAATGTACTATATTTTTTATGTTTAATATCTTTGTACTATAGAAAAATTTTAGTATTGTCGATAAAATTTACTTTACCTTTAGCTGGTTTCATCTTCTTGAACTTTCTGCAATGCTTACCAATTTATATCGTTATATGCAGTCGACTTTTGAAATTGTGGATGTAATAAAATATATTAGAATAAATCAGTAATCATAAAGTTTTTATTTTATAAATATGGTATTAAATAGCACATTACGTTATTACATTTTTTTGATAGGCATAAGGAAGGTTTAACACATAAAAAGTCTACTTAATGTTAAATTAACATTTGTTTAATAAATCTCTAGTGATTAATCCAATTTATAAATATCTACAGGTATGTACAATAATGTTTAAGGGGATGTGAGTACCGACGTTATTTTTCAAACGAGCATGACTCATTACATTTTTTTGATAGGCATAAGGAAGGTTTAACACATAAAAAGTCTACTTAATGTTAAATTAACATTTGTTTAATAAATCTCTAGTGATTAATCCAATTTATAAATATCTACAGGTATGTACAATAATGTTTAAGGGGATGTGAGTACCGACGTTATTTTTCAAACGAGCATGACTCACGCAAATATCAATAGAATTATCTAGAAAAAAATCTGCATATAGTGTTTGCGTGTACGGAGCGCTTGACAGACGTCTTTTTCCAAAAAAAAATGATGAGAATTTATTTAATTAAATAAAAACCGTACTGTCGGTAAGTAGGAATCTACAATTGACCTACTTTTCAAACGAGCATAACTCACGCAAATATCAATAGAATTATCCAGAAAAAAATCTGCATATAGTGTTTGCGTGTACGGAGCGCTTGACAGCCGTCTTTTTCCAAAAAAATGTTTGAATGTTGATTTAAAAAAATATTGAAATTAGGGTTGCACATCCCCTTAATAAAATGTTTAATCAGTTTCCTTAGTATTAACTAGCTGAATAAGGCATAAGTAACCAGATGTATAGGGAACAGCTATACATTTTTTTTCTATAGAAGAAATTTCAATACACACTAGTGAAGTCGTTGGTTTCGCAATAAAAATAAAATCCTTTGAACTATAATTCATTACTTTACATAATTCTTCATTAGTTACCTGTAATTTTTCTCCCATAATGATATATTTAGAATCATTTGAATTTACTAATTTGATATTTATAAGAGAGGAAATACTTAAAAATGTGCCATCGCAGGTAGAAATGAAACTATTATTTCTTTTTTTTAATCATTTGTAGGAATTTGAGTGATATAGTACATTTTTATAAATAAATCTGTGAAAAGTTTGAGCTACTTCTTTGATTTCATTATTTAAAAGATTTTGTATTAGAACTTTTTGAACTAAGAATAATTTCAATATTTTAGGCTTGCCAAAAATTTTTAAGGAATCGTCATATTGAATGCAATTTTTCACTTTACATTCATTCATCAATATTGAATAAGCTCGTTTAGCTCTTTCACTGGAAGTTTTTTTGTTAAAAATATCACTGCGATTTCTGACATATCTTAAT
Source organism: Torymus aiolomorphi (assembly GCA_036365515.1). Taxonomy (NCBI): domain Eukaryota; kingdom Metazoa; phylum Arthropoda; class Insecta; order Hymenoptera; family Torymidae; genus Torymus; species Torymus aiolomorphi. Next base: position 146,134,128 of record CM070876.1, read on the forward strand.
CTGCAATAGATTTTGGATATTTCCTCCCCTATAAAATGAGTTCCATGAAATAAATTTTTAAATATTCCATTGTAACTCTCAAAAATAAATGTGGACCAAGCCCATAGTGCTCCAAATTGTCTAACAAAATCTTTAATGTGCTTAAGCAAATGCACATTAAATTTCATATAATCTGGTCCATATAATGTTTCAACATCATCTACGAATAATTGTAATGCCTTAGAAGCAGAATCGTACTCTTCAGGAGTGATATTATCTTTTAAAAATATATACATGCTATATACATATAGAAACCAGTGTTTATAATATCTAGGGAGCATCAATTTTTTTAATGATGGTAAACTGTAGTAAATAGTAAGATTTTTCCATTCGCTCGCCTTGTATTTATTCTTTACAATAGAGTGTGGAACTCGAGTGATTTCACATGGCGGGCGAATAGATAATATTTTTTCATCAAACTGAGTTGTCTTATTTCCTAAGTACCATATTTCATGACTATTACTTGAGCAAAACCACGCTGATATAAATAGTTTGCTGACGCCTTCTAAGCACGAGTGCAAGTAATCCAGTGGAAAAGAATTGATAATACTCAAATTATCTAAGAGGCTGGTTACAGATGGCCCTTTCACGCCTTTGACTGGTTTCTTCAAAGCTAATGCCATTCGGACATGTTCCAAATGCATATCATCCGTTCTTGGTAAACTTCTTTCTGAATTTAAATACATCCGACCGTGTCCTGTCCTAATTCTTACTGGAGTACCTTTATCAAGGCAATAGGAACACCCATATTTGCCGTTGAATTGTTTTACATTCTGTATCATAGGTCTTGCGACCGAATCAACAGTACAGACAATGGCGTGAACTTTTATCACGACTTGTTCTGAACTCTCATATGTTGTTGTTTGAAATCCTGTTTTTTCCAATTCAATCATTTCATTGATAAAGGGTTGCAAAAATAAGTTCATAATAGGTTTTGTCTTCCCGTACCATATGCCACAAAGAATAACGTTATCTTTACGAATGCGGTATGGTAGTTCATTTATGGTAACCAAGATTGCCCACATTGATTTTTTTGAGGATTTGAATAAACTGATGCCATCTGAATTGAATGAGACTGTAACATCGTTTGTGCCAATTATATTATTATTTAACAAATTTTTATAGTATTCACTATTAATTATATCGCTGTCCGACCTGTCACGTTTGCGGAAATGTGTATAAATTTTACTATTTACAATTTCGCTTATTTGTTTTTCGAGTGGAAGTATTAAGAAGTATCGCTCTGCTTTAATTTAGATTTTTCATAAGAAATTTCGCAATCTTCACAAATAACTGACGTACCAAGGAATTCCAAGATCTTGAAGCACTCTGGGCAGTAATAATACACTTCATGTTGAGGATATGGGAAAGATTGCAGAAATTTATATTTTGATGGATGTACGTCAGTAGGAAAGTGTGTGTTCGTAAGTAATAAGGAATTTTGTAAAGCAATATCGGGTAAATTATGTCTTAAAACATAACTCATATGTAGAAGCTCGCTTTCTTCTTTAGAAATGTTGCAGCCGTCATACAGAGGAAGATGGCCCTAAAAAGTTATATTTCATAAATAAAAAAATATATATTAAGAAACTGTGATAATTATTGGATTAATGTGAAAGATTAAAAAATTAATTAATTAAAATTAAAAATTTCTCAAGGTTTTTTAAATAGTAAATACTTATTAAACTATATGATCTTTGAATTTCACGATATTTTCGAATTCTATTAATAAATCAATACTTTCAGTTTCTCGAGGAAATTGACTTACTTATGATTCTTACATTAAAATAATTTATCATAAAATGATATACTTGCAAGTAACTGTTAATTCTTAAAATGGCTCTATGAAGACACATATGTCAGTAAAGGAGCAAGGCCGGTTCGGGCTCACTTACCATAGGAGCTGGAACTTGGTCGGTAAGGTAGGGCGCTACCTTTACGGCGGTCGGTATTGCAGGTCGGGTAATAACCCAAATCTACCGTACCGGCAGAAAGCTCTACCTTACCGGCAGAACGCTTTACCTTATCAACAGAGCAGATTGCATTATCTGAGAGGGCAATAACCCAAATCTACCCTACCGGCAGAACGCTTTGTCCAACAATAACCCAACTCTCAACATGTTGGGGTATTTCTATAACTTTTCTGACACAACGTCCAGTTGGAAAGTAAGTTAATTCATGATCGGTTGGACTAGGATCTCTAACCTACCAGCAGGTTAAAAAAGGATTTAAGTCTCAAGCTGACTTTTTGCTTCCTCCTAGAGGAAGTTTTGTGGTAGTAAATTTTTGAGATGTTGCAAAAACATGTTATAATTGTGTTTCCAGGGGTTATCAGCATATATGATAATGCAGGTTGTGGTAAAGTAGAGTGTAGTAGACTTCTCTGCCGGTAAGGTAGTTGGGTTACCGACTGTTGGCAATTTAGACTGCTCTTCCGGTATAGTTGGGTTATCGTCTGCTGGTAAGGCAGAGTTGGTGTATCGACTATTCGCCAGGTGAACCGCTTTGCCGGTAACGTAGACTGCTCTGTCGGTAAGGTACAGCTGGATGATGTAGTCTGCTCTGTTAATATGGTAGAACGTTCTACCGGTAAGGTAGATCGTTCTGTCCGTAGGGAAAAGTTGGGTTATTGCCCTCCCTGATAATGAAGTCTGCTCGGTTGATAAGATAGAGCGTTCGGCCGGCAGGGTAGAGTTGAGTAATTGCTCTCCCTGATAATGCCGTCTGCTCTATTGATCGTTCTACCGATAAGGTAGAGCGTTCTGCAGGTAAGTTATAGTTGGGTTATTGCCCCCTGATAATGCATTCCTATTTCATAAGAATAGTGACACTTTTTCAGAGAATGTGTTATAGGAGTAATACTTTTTTCATAGGAGTGACACTTTTGTCATAGGAGGAGGGACACTTTTTCCATAAATGTGTCATGGGAGTGACATTTTTTCACCAAATGTGGAAAGTTTGGCACTAAAGTAATGCATTATGATAAGTATTGATTCCGGAAGTGAGTATGTTAAAAGGTGCTGGTTGCTTGTTGGTTCGAATACACTAGTAACTCAATATCAAACTAATAGCAATAGTAATATACATTGTCATATAAATGTAAGTATCATTAGTCAGAGTTCGTTTCCTTCATAGTAGAGTTCAGTTGAAGTGTTGATACATAAACACCTGTGATTGTATGCCGCGAATGGATTTGTCTATAAATAACAGCTGTTTCTTTAATATATGTTTAGTTAGAACTGAACTGTGAAAGCATAGACATGTCAGATCCTCAGCGAGAAGTGGATATTCTTCGTACATTCAAAGATGCCATCAAGCAAAAATCTTTGAAGAATACCAGCGACTATTCTCTTGGTAATGTGAGAAATGATGTCTGTTATTTAAAGAGGAATGTGGATCTAGATAGTACTGACAGTGTTCCATATGCCGGTGCTGTTGACGCTGATAAGAAAATTGAGTTTGCAGGTAACATCGTGAACGTATGCGGTGCCACTTTTCATCTGACTGGGGGCTTATTACAGTTGCTGTTTAGAAAAAATCCTGATGGAAATCGCATTAATTCATCTGATTTGAAAAATTATAGAAAGATCATCGTAAATTCGAGTGCTCATAAGAAGCTGTACTGCGCAAATGAGTCGATTTGGAAACTAAAGATTAAAAAATTTTATAATTTTATTTCACCAATGTTGGAACAATCATCAAGAGTGTTTCCAGGATTGAAAGATGCCCTTTCTGAAGCTAGTGATTTAGTGGGAGAGAAATATAAACAGTCGAACGAAAGGAATCTACAAAGGTGGTGTTATTAAAGCCCAATCCTCTAAATCTGACAACTGTCGATCAAGAAAATTCGCAAATTAACTCTCATTTTCTAGGGGAAACTGCCAATGACGGCGATAATTATTATGAAGCTTATCATTCTAATAAAGGTGCATCTGTTTTCTCAACAGATCAAAATTCACCGAGAAAACTTTGGGAAGAAAAACATTACAAATGTAACATAAAAAATAAGGACTTGATTAATTGGAGATGTAAATGGAAAAGAAGACAGTGGTCTAGTGATTTGGAGGAGGAGGAAGAAGTTGTATTGTCAATGCAAGGAAACATTGCAACTCACGCGCCACTCGTTTATTGCTCTAAGCAGAACAAATCATTGGAGAGCGCACCCTTCGACGTTGATTTTGAATTCGAAGCGAAACACAATTTTCATCAGTGTACTGCCTGATTTTGCACAATCACATTGTCCAGTACAATCCTGTTAGGACGTGAAAAAACTCCAGGAATCAATTTTGAGGTCTCTCATTGGGAGAAGTAGCCTGCGGCTCGATCATTCAGGATGGAGTACGTAGTCGATATGCAGGGCATATCATTAAAGCAGCCAGTAAATGACTTCGTTCTCAAGGAGCTCGCCATACTTCCCCTAGACGAGAAATCAGAACCTCTGGTGCTCATGTTTCGTGAACCGTATCCGTGGCGTCGAGTCATGGACAAGTACAGACGTGAGAATACCTGGTTGGAGCATTGCTATCACGGTCTTGCCTGGAAATCTGGAGACGTTCTACACTGACGTGAGAAAAATCATTCGAGATAGTATGTACGATGCGATAAAGGTATTTGTCCAGGGTGCAATCAGGAAAGAGTGGTTGAGACGCTTCAAGGTCAACGCTATCGACGTCATCGAGTACGGCTATCCGGGCTTTGACGAACCTAAGAAGGTGGCAACTGTAAGCACCAATCACAATGGAGCATACAAAGCTGCATGTGCACTTGACAATGTCAAGCTGTTGAAAAATTTTTACTTCAAATACATACATATGGATTATGAGTAAACTAATAAATAATGGAGAGGTAATGTGGTTGTACCTCACAGGTGAGAGCGACTGTTGGGGCTCTACTACTATCTAGTACATATAGTGTATGTAGTAGTATACATAGTATATGCAGTATATATAGTATATGCAGTATATATAGTATATGCAGTATACATAGTATATGTAGTACATATAGTATATGTAGTATACGTTGTATATGCTGCATACATAGTCTATGTAGTACACATAGTATATACAGTATACACAGTATACATAGTATATGTAGTTCACATAGGCAATCTTTGTGTGTCATCTTAAAAGTTAATGTATTACAATTACCGATGGTTATCTAAGGTTATCAGCTCTGTCAGTAAGGTAGAATTATCGTTAAACTAGGGTTGGTATGTAATATAGTGAGTGCAGTCGTCTAAATTTCCAAGAATTTCGTACCTTTATAGGGATGGCGACGCTCGACCAATCAGAGAGCTCCGTGCCATTTTTCCAAGAATTCTATGTAGGTTTAAACTTGCATCAGAGAACCCCGTGCAGGTCTCAACCTGTTGAAAACATTTTTCCAAGAATTCTATGCAGGTTTGAACTTGCGTCATCAAACCCCAATGAGCGGCGGTGGGGATAGTATGCATGCTTTGTCTGTTATCGAGACATCTATATATGGATTGGGAGTAGATGCTTGTGTTCCTGACATCATGGGTCAAAGCTCAAGTTCAAACGCTTATCCTCCTCTTGTTGAACACGAGAAAAAAGAGGATTCGAAATGGAAAAACTATTCTTAAAAGTATTCCACGAATACAAATTCTATGCCTGAGCGTGACAATTATAAAAGATTAAAATAAAAAAATTCGGGTTATCAGCATATATGATAATGTAGGGTGTGGTAAGGTAAAGTTCGGTATACTGCTCTACCGGTAAGGTAATGTTGGGGGTTACCGACGGCTGACAAGGTAGACTGCTCTGCCTGTAAGGTAGAGTTGGATTACCGACGGCTGGCAAGGTAGGCTGTTCTGCCGGTAAGATAGAGTTGGGTTATTGACTGCTGATAAGGCAGCGTTATAGCCCGTTAGCAGGGTGTACGGCTCTGTCGGTAAGGAGGACTGCTCTGACGGTAAGGTAGATCACTCTGTCGGTAGGGTAGATTGATCTGCCGGTAATATAGATCTGGGTGATAATGCAGTCGGCTCTGTTGATAAGGTAGAGAGTTCCACGGGTAAGGTAGAGCTTTCTGCTGGTAGGGTAGATTTGGGTTATTGCCCTCCCTCCAATACCGACCGCCGTATAGGTAGCACTCTACCTTACCGACTGAGCGCCAGCTCTGATGTAAGTGAGCCCGAACCGGCCTAGCTCCTCTACTTAAGTCAATTGAGTATCAAAATACAAACTAAAATTCTCTTATTAAACTTGTGTTATAATATTCATAAAATTCAGTTTCAAAGTGTAAGATAACGAAATAGAGTTTTACATAAAAATAATGTTATTTTACACAAAGAATTGTTCGATGTAAAAGCACACGATTTACGTGGTTAGCCACACACGTGTTCAAAACGGAAAAAATGATGTATACTGTTACATGTGTAGAAAAGTCATGTCTCGAAATCTCACTGGCATATATAGCCTTGGCGGTGTCGAATTCTTTATGGGACGGTTAGGAGGTCGCCATCTAACCATCAACATCGGTACTAGTCGAGAAACACAAACCCGTTTGATCGTGTGTGCATTATACGCAAATCCAAAATACATACACAACTGCATTCAAATTTCAGTATTTTTATATTAAATTAATGTCATTGACGTTCAACTTTGCACGAAAGTACATTAGTTTAATATAACGTGTATTACTTTTACTGTCAGTTATTGTTTCACTGAGAGTTGTGAAATTTAATATATAAGTAATATAATGTAATGCAGCAGGTGCTACTTTTACTGCAAAGTTTTAAAACAATAACATGGATTTTAAGGTTCAAACATTGTAATTTTAATGCAGATGTAAATTTATTTGAGATTGAGATACCCATTGAAGGTCCAAGCAGAATTACAGCCATATATCCTAAAACTCATTTATAGCACGGTATGACCTAAATCCACCCTTAGGTCACGCCTATCTAAGACTTAAGTAGTCGATTATTGTACCGGGCTTATCGCTCTCGCTTACGCTCGGACGCTACCGCACGGTGCACTAATGAACTGCTTAAGGGAGTTCTCTCGATATTAGCCCAGTCAACGAAGGTCTGAAATCGACTTCTCGAGTGCATGGCTGCATTTTGGATATTTTGTAAAACCCACTGTCTAAAAACGATGGTCGAAAATGCAGCTAACAAAAACACCGGGTTAACCCATAATTTGGCAAAAAACTTCCCCCCAAAAAGGTTTTTCCCCTTATATCTCAAGAACGACAACAGATATCGATAAAAGTCCCAAACAAAAGTTGTAAAGCGTAAAATTTTACATAACGATGACCTGTCACTTTTGTTTTTGGTAAAAATTAAGCTTTCCAGAAGCCAGCAAAAGTTGAACGTTCGACGCGGCAGTATGGGCGAGGGGGCGGGGGGCGTGGGGCTTGCCTAGTGTTGCAGCATGACTGACATGAAAAAATATATCCATCGTATGTCCGTCATAAGTTGGTCATATGTCCAATTGAAAATTTGTGACAAAAAGTTTATGACGGAAGGGTTAGGTTAGGTAAGATTAGGAAAGAATCGCTTTCCTGGCAATCCCGCACACGCAGTTCGCTCGACTGAAAGACAACGACAACAAAATTAATAAAATTTTCAAGTTTTGTTTATTATAAATATTTTAAATTTTTTACACTATTTTCCAAGGAAATCTCCGTAATAAGTTTTTAAATAATTTTATATATCTGTCACTTGTCCAAAAATTTTGTGACGGATATTTTGCCACTATATTGTGCAATGGTCATATGTCCGCTATATAGTGGATGGGGTATCCATTTGTTTAAGGACGGACACAGCTTATTCTCTTTTTTTAGCTGTCCGACATTTAAACAACGAAATTTTTTAGTCGGTCACATGTCTGACACATGTCTGTCATATTTACGATCACGTTCTCCAATCTTAAATGTCCGGTCATTTTGCAAAACTCTTGCCGCGCTCGTCGCAGCACGCTCGGAGGTACTAGTTCAACTTTTGCTATCTTCTGGCAAGCTTAGTTTTTATCAGAAACAAAAATTTTTATATAATCAAAATGCGTTTTACTGCTTACAGCGCGACCCTATATTTAAAATACGTTGACTTCGGCATCCCCTTAAGGCACGAATAGGCGTTACAGCGGATTTAGGTGAACGTGCTATAAAATAGTATGTGGATCTAACATGGGCCATGCAACCCTCGTGATGGTGCGGTGAACTCAAACTGGCCCTGCTTTAACGCTGTATAGAAGAGGCTTTTCTGCGCCATGTTGGTTATGGCTAAGGTATCCCTATATATATTGGCCACACCCCCATGTCAGATCTCAATACAATACTGAAGTATATATATTCAAGTGGCCAACTGCACGACGTGAATTATGGGCCCCTTAAGTCACACGTATCGTAATGTACTATATTGCACGCATAGGCATAATGAAAAAAATAATATAATATACATTTTCTCATTTTGACATGTACAATTGTTTGCAAAAATTATTGAAACAAGAGCGGAAGCGTGCGCGTGTGTGTGCGTGTGTGTGTTGTCTATGTAGAGATCTCAGTTCGCACTGAATAGATTTTAACTCTTAAACTACCGTAATCTGACTACACTGAGAGAAAAAAAGTGGTGTCCACCGAAGAACCCGGTACAGGGAACCGAATTACTTCGGTTTGGCATGTTTGTTAGTAGCTATCGACCAAACTTCAGTAGTGACTAACGAGTTATCTATAATGATATTAATAACATATGTACGGATCTTCTGATATTATTTGATTACTGATTTAAATGTTTATGTTATATTTTAATATCTAATGAGCAAAAGTACTTAAAAGTATTTTAGAGATAAAGAAAGATACAAGGTATAACTTTATTTTACTAAGATTTTAAGAGGTTATGTTTACTACAGACGATAGTGTTCGTTTATTCGGCACTTGGCTTTTTCCGGTACTCTTAATTTTTTTTCTCGCTCAGTGCTTGGGCTTCAATACAAATCTCAAAAGTATGATTTTCTTTGTTTGTCTTACAGAGTCTGAAGAAAATGACGGTATAGGTTTCTATACTTTTCAAACACCTTGTACACATATACACAAGTACCTACCACTTAGAAATATACTTATAGTTTAAAGCTTCTGTCAGTTTATGACACACACGCACACACACTCACATACACACACACATACTTGTGTCAAGTTGCTAGTCTCGTATCGGGCGCCTCCCTAGGCGGCGGTTAAGAGAAAGCTCGTCAAATATGAAGGGAACCGGGGAAATCAAATATTCGGGGCAGACCAAAACTAGATAGGAGAAGGCACCCCCAATAATAAACCAATTATGGTGGATGAGCAACAAAAGACTTAACCTCAAGCGGGTATCCTTAACAATGAGGAAAATCCCACCATCGATTCCAATCGGATGAAAGCTCCAGTGGTCGGTGCAGTGGGGGCCGATGTGGCTGAGGCTGGTGCAGAAGGGGTGGATCACTTGACCCATGCTGCATCTCAAAAGAGAAGTAAAAAACAGAAAGTCAGCCAAGCTAGCGTAGAAGTCTTTAACGCTTGGGCAACCGAATGAGGCAAACAGACGACGACGAACAAGAAGAGCAAGAAGACGAATCACCGCAGGTGCGGACTACTTGAGGCCTTCGCGATACTAGTACTAGAGATTGATAGTACCAGATTGAGTCGGGAAGGCTATAGCTGGCGAGTCAGTGATCGGTACACTGGCAGCGATCACCAAGCTCTCGCGTACCAACTGCAGCCGATGAGCGGGGCAGTGGATATGACACGGATTCCAAAGAGAGTGAGATGAGCACCAGCTATTTTCAACAGGAAGACTTATCTCTCTTCCCTGGAAAGAGCATCTGTCGGAGGAACAGCTGAGGTCAGGGCACAAAGCCTCTTGCGGACCATTAGCAAGTGATGACATTGCGATAATACGCAAAGAGCGCCTTGAGGTGGGAGACTGCATCAAAGAGCAATTGCGGACTGTGGCACGAACAGTTAACCGCCAGCTATGAGCAAAAGAGAAAAGAGCTCAAGGTTGCCATCAAGGCAACCAAAAGAAAGTGTTGGCAGGACTTCTGCGAGGAAGTGAATCGTGACCCGTGAGGACGACCGTACAAAATGGTCATGAACAAAATCAAACCCAAATGCGCCAGTGCTCCATCTTTTTCAACCATCCTCGACAAGTGGTCCAACATTTGTTCCCAGAACACCGGGAACGACAAACTGGCACCGGTCCGACAGAGAACAGTGGTGGAGTCGAGCCAACAGAAGTGACCGAAAGAGAAGTGAAGATAGTAGCCAAGAAGATTGCCATAAGAAAGGCTCCAGGACTGAACGCGATGCCTGGTTTAGCGATAAAAACAGCAGCTCTGAATGTTCCTGAGATATTCAAAGACACTTTCAACGTATGCCTATCTGAAGGAATTTTCCCGGATTTATTAGTACTCCTTCCGGAGGGAAATAAACCTCCGGATGAACCATCCTCATATCGAACACAATGTATGCTGAATATTGTCGGGAAATTATTTGAGCGGATCATAACTGCCAGACTGGAGGCAACTATACAGCAGACCAGAGACTTATCTGATAATCAATTGGGCTTTAGAAAGGGTCGATCAACAATCGATGCCATCTACAGGGTTGTGTCACTATCCAAAAACGCAGTTAGTGGTAGCCGGTGCACAAAACGCATGTGTGCTATCATCGGTTTAGATGTAAGGAATGCGTTTCACGGCCAGGTGGGATAAAATCTTGCTGTCCTTGGAAGACATAACGGTACCAACTATATCTTCGAAGGGTCATCTCGAGTTACCTAATGGGCCGAAATCTCTTTTACAACACCGACGATGCCACACATTCTTATAAGATCATAGGAGGTGTACCGCAGGGCTCGGTGTTGCGATCCCTAATCTGAAACGACTTGTACAACGGTATACTTAGGAGACCACTTCCAGATTAGGTGTCGATGATAGCCTATGCAGACCATGTTGCCCTCATCGTCCTAGCAGAAAGCATCAAAGAGGTGTGCAATATCGGAAATACCGCAATTGAGGTAGTAGGGGATTGGTGCCTTGCTGCAGAAAAGACTGAGGTGGTGCTCATTGTCCGAACAAAAAGATCAGGACGCGTAAGACACCATTAAATATCTAAGAGTCCCAATAGATGCGCATCTGTCGTTTAAAGACCACCTTTGGAACGCAGGGCTAAAAGCATTAAAAGTGGCTCGAGCACTCGCGGTTATCATGCTGAACATAGGGGGACCGAAACAGCCGTAGTGGTTCCTCCGTTCCTCGGTGGTATATTCCGTAATTTTATACGGAGCTCCAATATGGTCTGATGCTATAAGTAGTAATCCGTGCTACGGTGCTGGTTACCGAAGGGCCTGCAGGCCAATCGCGCTGAGAGTCGTCTGTACCTACCGTACAGTATCAGACATCACTCTCTCGGTAATCGCTGGATTACCACCCGTAGACCTAATGGCGACCGTAGAGCCGAGATGTACCGCGGAGGCATGATTGCAGAAGAGGAAGACTACCAGGGACAACGTCGAACCCGATTGTCCAGGAAGACCGGTGAAAAGTGGCAGCATCGATAGAATATGGCAGACGACGGTCGGTAAACCCACCGGATCATCCCATGTGTCGTGGAGTGGACCGAAAGGAGACATGGATTCGTCACCTTTCATCTCACCCAGGTGCTCACTGGGCATGGCTGCTATCGCAGCAATCTGAAGAGAATTGGAGTATATCAAAGCGCAGAGTTTGACGAGCACGCGGAGCTTGCTTTGTTCGTATGTCCCAGATTTCGGGAAGAAAGAGACCGTTTCAGGGCCTTATAGGGTTATCTTCCGAGGGCATTGGAAGGTGCTTACTCTCCTCACAGAGAGGATGGGTTGCTGTGATTGGTCTCGCCACCGAGTGGTGGAAGAAGAGAAGAAGAAGTCGCATGACCGAGCGCCTGTCGATGTAGAGGGTCGTAAAGGCATAGGATGCCCATCCGAGAAGTAATGCCTAGCGGCGGTTTCTGCGGGAGGGAGTACTTAGCCGAGGGAAGGTCCTGCTAAGAAGAGCAGCAGGAATGTTTTCAGTGGGTATTGCTAGCAATGCCGAGCTCCACATAACATCTTTGTATACGTAAAGGCATTTTTCCTAACCTACTCTAGAAAACACACACACCCACACACACAGTCACACACTCAGTCACACACACAGTCACACACACAGTCACAAGCACACAAAGTATTGCAGCACAACCTGAACAGTGATTCGGTGGTGGTGGGGGTAAGAAAAGAAGGAAATAAAATAAGAGAGAAGAAGGGGGTATGGGTATATAAGAAGGTGTATCGCGGGTTTCATTTCAGACCCTGAGGAGGAGCCGGATCGGGCTCGAAACATTGGGCAATTTGGTGGTGGGTGGCAGTCAGATCGTCCTTTGCTAACAAAGTTTTTTCCAGGTTTTAATTAAGTTTTTATTTCAGATTCTGCGGGGGTGATTATAACAAGGGCAATCTGACTGCCATAAATATTAATTATTTTAATTTAATTTATAAGACTGTAAGACCGATGGAAAAATTCTTATCAGTTGATATTATTATAAAGTTACTATAAATAAAATGTAGATGTTACCTCAGTTTCCACCTCACTTTCATCTGAATAGTCGTCATCATCGTAGAATTTGTCATCTTCACTATAGGAGCTTGAAACTGTCGTATCGGACTTTTCACAAACAGTATCGTTATCACTACTATCAGATTTCCTATCTAGTACATCATATGATTGTATAGTCTGAACATCATTGCTTAATACATGGGACATATTATCATCATCTGCAAACAGAGATTGTTGCTCCCTAGGAGCAGTGCTTATAATAGGTACAATGTCAAATTCATTGTACACATTCGTGCTTTTGAGTTGGTGACTCCTTGATTGCTCCTCGATAGAATCACATGTACTAAAGGGTATGCGCTCGGTTTTATCGAATTGCACTTTGTTCCAAAATTATAAACAGAATATTAACGTAGTACGAAAGTAAAAAAAACTTCATTTTCGCTAGTAAAATATATTGTATTTTAATATACAAAAAACAATTTTATAATGATATACTTTAGAATATATAAACTTAAATTAAATATTATTTTAGTAAATTCTGTGTAGTGATATTACGATGCCAAATCGTTATAGAAAAGTGCCAACTTGTTATTTCGCTAAGAAAATTGCCAACTCGTTATTTCGCTAAGAAAGGTGCCAACTCGGCGGAGCGCTAAGAAAAGTGCGAACTCGCGGACTTTTTTCCATAAACGGTGCTCTCCTACTTAGGGCGCAACCTTCGACGCCAGGGTTTCGAGGTCCAAGAAGAGCCACACTACCGGACGCAGGAAGGGTTGAGGAAGCCGGATATTGTGGCAACAATGGGCATACTTGGGCTGGTGATCGATGCCCAGATTGTCGGCGAGCAGTCTGACCTAGAGAGAGCCAGGACTGCCAAAATCAGGAAATACGCCGACAATCCTGACATCGAACGGGCCATACAGCGTGAGACCGGAGCAACCAACATCCATCACCTACCGGTCATCCTCTCCTGGAGGGGTATCTGGTGTAAAACATCCGCATCAGATTTTCTGGCACTGGGCACCATCACCCGGAGAGAGCTCGCTGTCATCGCCACCCGTGTGCTCATCGGTGGTATCATCACCCACCGCGACTTCAATCGCTCAACCGCGGTCACGCACAGAAGATGACATCGCCCAAAAAAGAAGACATCCCACCCCCTCGGTGCTGCTTGCCGTTCTCAGGCATAATCTACTTTGTCTAAATATAAGATTGTTGAAAGCGAGCTATGTAAGTGTAAAGAAGGGCCCGGTACAGCTGAACATATTTTCTGGCAATGTATTACATATAAAGTAGAAAGAGAGAATATGCTTAAAGAACTATGAAAAGTCCAGTTGTATGGACCCTTCTCAATAGTCGCTATTTTATCAGAAATGGACCAAAATACTATACCCATAATCGCGAAATTTATTGTTAACATAGATGCTAATATCTAACATGCGAATTTTTATATTAGTAATTATTAAAAAATGATTATATTGTAATGATTAAGTATCAATAATTTTTATTGTAATATTATTAATATTATTGTAATTACTTTAAGACATGCAAATTGTATTTCGCGCCAAACTTAAGGCGTATTTGTATTGAGCTATGGGTGTATAACTCAAGTTGATTGCCAATAAAAAAACTACTATACTACTTCGCACAAAGTCTAGGTTTTTAAACTTGACAAAGTAGTCGTCCTTCCGGTGCAGTGTTGGATTTTTATACGCCACTTATCGACCAATTTTCATAATCCATTCACTGTGAGGAGGAGACTTATGCTTTAATAATTATCAAGAGGATCGGCATATTGAGAGTCTGGGTATATAACCGTAACGCGGAGTTAACCAAAAAACGGAACTAAAAAAAAAACGAGCATAAGCGTCGTAGTTTCTAGGAGTGAGGTGAGGTTATGTGACGTTTTCGACCCTGAAATCAGGGATTAAGCACAAATAACTTTCCACCGGGCATGCTAAAATAGTACATTTCGCAACGGGTTCGGAAGGTGATTATTTAGCTGACGTGACGTTTTTCGCACGAACGAAGCGAGTGCGAAAAGTCACATGAGCTAAAAATCTTCTTACGCACCAGTTTCGGACCGTATTTTATACCACGAGAGCCGAATAATCATATTAAAGTTATGATTTTGAGGTTAGAGTGGTATAAAATTGTATATTGCCCCCGGGAGCAATGAGGGCTATGAACGTCCGCATGTTACTGCCGCCCTCGCTTCGCTCGAGCATCAAATCCCTCACATAGCCTACTTTACTCCCTATAGGTGCATAATCTACTATTTATACTGAAAAATTATGATCAATGCCAAAAAGTATAAGAAACAACAACATTTATTTTGCATAGAAAATTTATATCTAAATTGAAAAAAATATTATAAAATGTTGTAAAAAGATTTGTGTTCATTAACTAATACAGAAACCTCTCGTGAATATAAAACATGTGAGATATATCGAAAAGTATGAAGATTTAAACAAATATTTAAAAAATTCAATTTTATCGACCGAATACATTATATAGTTTTTAAGTATAAATTAAAAAAAATGTTTTGATATGTTTAAAATCAATACATGATTGCCCTTTATAATAAATGCACTCTATCACACTTCAGAGTTTCAAATCGATACTCTCCAAATCGTTTGAGAATGGCATTTAAATGAAATTACGGATTACATGGTTTATAAGGGACTGTCTCCATAAGTGTGCCTGTGCCTAGGCTCACTGACTCTAACTCAATTCTACACCAATCGGAGTATTCAAAGTCAAGCCTCGAGCTTGGAGGCTTAGCTCCGATTGGTTCATTGTTGAGTCAGAGTCAGTGAGCCTAGGCACAGGCACACTTGGGGACTGTCTTCCTAAGTGTGCCTGTGCCTAGGCTCATGGACTTTGACTCAACAATGAACCAATAGAAGCTAAGCCTCCAAGCCCGAGGCTTGACTTTGAATACTCCGATTGGTGTAGAGTTGAGTCAGAGTCAGTGAGCTTAGGCACAGGCACACTTATGGAGACAGTCCCTAAAATATAACTTGATAATTGTTGTATCTTCAATGTAGATCGAATTATTTTATTTTTTTTAGCGATACGAAGAAAATATTGTAAATATAAAATAAAAAAATTTGTTTTATTAACAAAAGTTTATAATTACATTACACCTATATACGTAACAAATTTGTAAAAAAATAATTATTGAAGTTATTTAAACAATTTACATCTTCCCGTAAAACTTTTATAATTTCTTTTCAATACTGTTAATTATATATCAAGTCTTCTAAAAGTGGTTTCATTGCTACTGGATTATCAGCAGGTACCTGTATAAAAATATGAGTATTAGTATATAGATTACCTATCATAGAAATATTTCAAAATGGTTTTATTATTCATACGTCATAACAGTTAAATCAACTGTGTTTATAGAGCAAAGAAATCTTTAAAGATTATGCGTAATGTAATAAAGTGATTTAAAAATTACTGGAAAACAGATTACTATTATGCATGATTCTTAAAATGAAACCATCTAAGAAAAAATAAAGAATAATATAATTTGAAATGACACTTACCATATGTCCAGATCGGTGTATCCAGTAAAATTTAAAATTTGCGAAACCTTTAGAATATCCTTCAATGATGCCGTCAACGACTAGTGGTAATCTGGAAGCTTCCAACCAGCGGTGAGAATATTTCCAGTTCATTTTTTCTACCCAGCTTAGCGTACCTTCAAAAACATGATCGGTTTACGATAAATTTACTTTAACTTTATAAAATCATTTCTATTACATATTATATATTCGTACCTGGTGTATTGATAATAAGATCAAGTTGACCATTAATAACGAATACTTTAATATCGGTTTCATTTAGAAGGCGTTCCACTGAAAAATAAAAGTTATAATTCGTAGTTCTCTTTTAATCACACTTCTGCCCGGAAACAAAAATGCTTCGCAATAAAACAGGTACGTGCAAAATCCTCACCATGATGAACAACGTGTTTCATAGAATCTTCCTCAAGCGCTCCCGGAACTAACCACTCCTGAGTTGCCCAATCGCTCTTTAAGTTCAAAGCGCTCTTCACCTTTCTCATAATTTTTTGGAGCGCCTCTGAGTATATGGAGGAATCTATCGTTGTAAGTTAATAAACATATTCCTCCATTATTTTAGTCATAGCTTAAAATTTTGAAAAATAGATGCTTTGATAAATTTTGAAAAAAAGTTCTTACAAGATGGATCGAGCCTGCGAACAGAATAATGTGTCTCTACTCTTTTAATGATGTTGTAACGATCAACGTGATAAGTGAGGTTTTGACTGAGGAACTCAATTTGATTTACAAGCGCTGCAGCTTTCATCCAATCGCCGGCTTTAGTTGATTTTACATACTCATTGGCCGTATAGTCCATTAGTTTATATCCAGCACTATCTATCATTCCCTTTAAATAATGCTTACTATTTTAGCAAAAACTACAATTAACGATAATGTACTTGATTATTATTATCGATTAAAATTTAGACTACAGCACATTTCAGTTTATTTAATAACTTTTTGGAAACGAAACCATTTGTATTTCGTCTACCCAAGTATGATGAATTTTTATAAATGTTTCTATAAATGTTTGAAGATTAAATAAATCTTAAATATCGAATAATTAATTATTCCACCATCATTGTATCTATTATCTATTATAGTAAAAACACGAAACATAATTTACCTTTAGAAAGGTTGTTATTATAAAAATGATACTTCTTAAGGACCTGCTCTGTTAACAATACTAAAAAAAATACCTGCCCTGGTAGAAAATTAGCCATATTTTATAGCTAACGTGTTAATTAAATGGAAGCATTTTTAGCAAAAATCATAATGCAAAAATAATATAATTCATCTAAAAATTCTATTATTACTTAAAATACATATTTTGTGAAGTACAAATACCATAATTTATTTCGGATTGGTTAGATTGGTACATAATTATGATAGATACATATTAAATACAAATGGGTCTGAAGTTTGCAACGTTTGAGTGCAACGAAATAAAAAACATAATCCACTTTATTTTAAGTTTATACTAATTAATATTAATTTTTCGTGTATATTTAGAGTTTTATAGTATAAAATAACTTTATAACAAAGGTTTAAATAAAATTTCCATTGTTGAATAATTTAATCAAACGTAAAAATAGTATATTACTAACGCGGGCGGAAGAGGATTATTTACCTCATGCGACGTTTTTCGGCCGAGCGAAGCGAGGTCGAAAAGTCGCATGAGGTAAAAATTCTCTTACGTCCACGTTTCAGTAACGTATTTTTCCGTCCGAGGCCGCAAAATGACATTTAAGATGGCATTTTGAGGTTAAAGGGCGGAAATATTACATTACTAACGCGGGCGGAAGAGGATTATTTACCTCATGCGACGTTTTTCGGCCGAGCGAAGCGAGGTCGAAAAGTCGCATGAGGTAAAAATTCTCTTACGTCCACGTTTCAGTAACGTATTTTTCCGTCCGAGGCCGCAAAATGACATTTAAGATGGCATTTTGAGGTTAAAGGGCGGAAAATTAGTTTTCCGCCCGCGTTAGTAATGTACTATTTCTTACTCGCCCACACGAAAGTACGTACTTCCGGCCCGCATCTCCGGGCCGAAAGAGAAACGTTCGCATCCTATTTTAGACCAACCGCGCGCTCTGATTGGCTGCCGAAATTTCCTGACCCGCGGCGCTTGAGCGCCCGCGCGCATGTCCGACGAAAGATGTTTGTGTGGTGTGAAGGTTAGACACGTACGAAATAAACAGAGGAAAGTGCACGGGTGACGAGAAAAAAGAGTTAGTTGAAATAAAAAGTGGTGTTGTTTGATCGTGGTCATTGTTTTTTCCTCTTTTTTCCTATACACGTACTTTCGAGTCGTGTAGAAACAATTAAGTAAACGTACGGACGGGAGTGTCCGAGGAAAATATGTTTGTGTGGTGTGAAGGTTAGACACATACGAAATAGACAGAGGAAAGTGCACGTGTGACGAGAAAAAAGAGTTAGTTGAAATAAAAAGTGGTGTTGTCTTTTTTTAATGAATGTGTTTCTGATGCCCGCCCCGACCAGCAAAACCTCGGCTTCGCCTCGGTCTTGCAAATGTCGGGCGGGCATCAAACCATCTGTGTAACAGCGAAAGTAGCAGACGGCCAAAAAACCAGCTCTCCACGCCGGGCCGAAAGAAAAAACAGTCGGTAATATCGACCGAGCTACCCAAAGCGGCCGACAGAGGCAGTACTATCGAGCGGGCCGAAAGAAAAACTAACACTCAAACACAGCTAGCAGACGACAACGCAATTTTATCAATTATTTAACAATTACAGAACGTACTTTCGGCCGGGGAGTAAGAAAAATAGTATACAATGTACTATTGTTGTATTCCAACGATGCAATCTTCAGACCCATAAATACAAGCAATGATCGTTTTTAGTCATAAAGTTAACTGAAAAATAGCTAGCTTCCGGTTAACATTTCTACCAGGGTGTTGTTCAAAATATTAGAATTCTTTATTTATTTATTTAATCTGAAGTCTTGAAGTCGAAGCATTATTTATCTAATTATATTAGATACAATATAAACAGAACTCACGTCAAGAATACAATCTTGACATAAATTATTGTAACTAAGTGGCATTTGCAATAGAATATGTTTATCAATAATATTTGAAGCTTTGGTACAGATTTCAACAGTAAGATAGAAATTCATAAAATAATGCGAAATATCAATACTTACAAAGTAGAATAAATATGGAGCTCTGGATTTAACCATAGCGTCGGAATCAATAAGCGAATCTATAAGGCCAACACCTTTAAAATTACTCTTAATACTTCCTTTATGTTGTTCCTTATCATAAAAATAACACAAATAAAAACAAGCTAATATATCAAAAAACATTTTTGTATACCATTGAGATTTCATTTCTTACCTTATACCATATGTTAGCAAATTCAACGGTCATTTTTCCACCATAAGATTCGGCAAGTATGTAAGTCGGCGTTTTCCTGAATCTTGGGAACTTTTTAAAAAATTCTTTAATGCACACCATGAGATCCTTTGCTATTTGCTCATTTGTTCTAGATAATTGATCATTAGACTCGACGTAGCTGAATCCGGTGCCCACGGGATTGTCGATAAAGACGACATTGTAATCTTTGACCTATAAAAATAATATCCCTCACCAGTCATTTAATTAAAATGCAAACGCTCATATGATTATTTTTTATTAAAAATTTCTGATATATTGATTGAAAGTCGTATGCAAATCCCCATAATATACAAAAATTAATACTTAATATCCGTGTGCACTTTTAGAATGTATATGCATGCTCTAAATTTGATTAAAACAGATGCAATAATAAAAATAAAAAAATATTAAAATATTAAAGTCCTTGATGATACACCGTGCAACTAAAAAAAATTTCAATATATAAGTACCCATGTGTGGTTCCTCGGGTTCAAATTTGCGTCCAAAGGTCCGAGTTCCTCAAAATTGCCATACGCTGTCCCGGAAACTCCAGGTCCACCTTGCAGCCATATTATTAAAGGCTTTTCCTCATATTTGGTATTGACATCGGCTGTCGTATAATATAGCCACCAGAACATGTGAGCTTTTGGCCGAACAGTTACGTAACCCCATTCCTGTTCACCTGGACCAAATCCGAGTCTCGCTGCGAAAAACAGCATATTTTTTGAAAAATATATGGCTATAAGATACCGATGAATAATGTGATTATTCATTTCATCTGAGTGAATAATATCTATATATACAGACAAAGACATGAGTGCGAGAATTCATGCAGCAAACAATGATGAGCCCGTGAAAGGGTATAACGATGATCCTCCTCACAAACTTTATTTTTATAATTATTTTTTCTAAACTAACACTGTGAGTTAAGAATACGGGAATCGTACACTTTGCCGTACGCCAAATAGGCATCGAAAATCGATTTGCGCACTTGTTGCGTATAATGTACTATTATCTTTTCGATTTTGAACAAGCACGATTTATTAACATCACGTAAAACACCACAAAAAGACTAGAAAAGTAATAGAAAAGAGTTACGAAGAATAAACAAAAATTAATACGAAAAATCACAATGTAAAAAAAAAAAGGAAAGGAAATTTGAAATCAATAATGAAAGATTTAGGAGTAAGAAGAGAGATAAAAAAAATAATCTTGTATAAATTATATTGTTATAAAAAATAGAGATTCGGTAACTTATTAATTTCACATTTTAGATGTTCTTTTACTTGGATATTATACCTATATTATGTTATCATATAAATAACAAAAATAAAGAAATTTATTAATTTATTCTCAAATTATTCAATCACGTAAATAAAAAAAGTAAGAAAATGTCGATAAGTAGGAATCTGCATTTTTGTCATTTTGATCCAATTTTTCAACGAGTATGTCTCATGACAGTACTAATAGAGTCGCTCGAAAAAAATGTTTGAGTATAGTATTTATATATACGGAGGGCGTGAAAATTGTGTTTTTCCAGATCAATGTTTGAAAAGTTAATTTATTAAATAATGAAATTGGGTTGATTTTGAACTCCACATGGCCTTAAATAATTTTTGTATTCCTTATGATGTATAAAAATGAAAAATTACATAAAATGAAGTGACACTTTAATGATTCGATTTATATAATAAAAAATGTTAAAAGTTCGATTTTAGATTTAACTTAAACCATTTTAATTGACAACTTACCAAATGATGGATTTATAAAAGCGAATAAAATAAAAATTGTAAAAGTTTTAAAAGTGATCATGATTCGCTTTATCCTTCCTACGTCTTGTCGATAACAATTATAAAGACATACAAGAGCTTCTACGAGTATTTCTAATATATATATGTGTGTGTATATATATATAAAACGTACTTATCAGATAAATCGCTTAATGTAGCACAAAAAATTTAAATCAATTGTTCTAGATAAGAAAAAATATTTTATACGGACTCTCTTGATCACTGATAAAAAATATTTTATTATATGAGCAAATACAAAATTGTTTGTAACGTAATTATATTTCTTTGTATATTTAGACAAATTTCTCTGTACCTTTTATATATAATCTTTAATATTAGGATTGTTCAATGTAATTCTCTTTTATTGTAAATTGTACTGATAAGTCGTATTATCGTTCTCTCAAATAAATCGAAGTTTTACTACAAGAACGGTTATAACATAGTATTCTTAACTTTTGGCTACGGAGAATTTAAGAATTTTTAACACATATTTTTTTATTATTTTTCTGATTCAATCAATAACAAAAATCCGTCTTCGTGTGGATTTCATGGTATAATCTAAATATTTTAAGTGTATTAATTTTTAATTATATCCATTATTGAATTCAATCATATTTATAACTAAGACAATTAACACACCATCGAATAGTTACTTTTATAATTAATTGACACTAACAATTAAGATAAAATAATAAATATATTTAAGATGAAGTAGAACTTCAGGAAGTATTCTCTGATCTGTTGGTATAAGTAGCAGATGCCTCGATCCTCTCAATATCCTCTATTCTTTTACGAGCTATAGCTTGTATACGGTTATAGAACTCAGATTTTGGCGGTACCAAGCGGTTGAAATCTCGGCTATCAAATCGAAGTACTTCGCATACTTCTAAAGCGATTGCTGTCATTATTCGTTTGTGATTATATTGAACCAGCGCGATTTCGCCAAAAAAGTCGCCATCATATGCATGGCATATCTACAAAACGTAAAATCAATAAAACATTTTCAAATGTTCCCTTCTGGAACTGTTTAATTAAAAGACAATTATGTTATTTATTTATTAACAAGAAAAAATAATTATGTTCTGGAATAATTGATTGTTTTACTTGAAATTTGTTTTCAAGTTTATCTTATTTTACATTTTATCAGACTTTGCATTTTTACCAAGATGACTATTTAGTAATTCATGGGAGAAGGGGAGGACGGTCTTCAATTACCTATAGCTAATCTATTTAGTTTGTGTATATTGTATTGTAGATTATGTTAGATTTTGAAATCCGAAATCACAAAGATCATATTTTCAAATCTCACAATTTGCCTACTGACCGAAATATCGAATTCCACTAATAGAATTTTAATAAAGCTATAACTATATAGTTTCCAATGATCGCTTTTAAAATACGCTATTATGAAAATCCTATCAGTGGAATATACCGTTATAATTAAAATCCTATTAGTGGAATTCAATATGTTGGTCAGTAGGTAAATTGTTACATTCGAAAATATTGTGATCTTGATGATTAAGGTTTTCAAAATTCAGCATAATCTATAATACCACCGCAGTCGGTTTAATTTTATATAAGTCTTCTAAACATCATCCCCCTTCTCGTTCTTTCCGCTATTGAGTATTATTATTTATTATTAGAACTACAAAGTCGCAGACTTTTTCTATTTGGAAAATAAAAGTACATACTTCTTTTCCTGAGTAGCTAACCATCGCGACCGTACCAGTTACAATAAAATACATACAGGTTCCTTCCATATCACATTTGTAAATAATATCATCTTGGAGGAAAATAACTTGTTTTAACACTCCTGAAATTCATTGATATGACTTAATAAAAGTTAATAGTATAAAATTACTTAATAGATGCTTATGAAAATTATAAAAAGTTTAAGACGTTAAATGTTTTTTTTTTATTATAAAAATGGATTGCAATTATTAAGAAATATTATGAAAATCCATGAAAATCTCTAAAAAAAATTATGGAAACTTATGAAATACATAGTTTAAAATTTCTTATATTGTATCAAATATTCT
Organism: Torymus aiolomorphi; assembly: GCA_036365515.1. NCBI lineage: Eukaryota > Metazoa > Arthropoda > Insecta > Hymenoptera > Torymidae > Torymus > Torymus aiolomorphi. The sequence continues at coordinate 146,157,540 of CM070876.1, forward strand.
TTTTCTGCGGGTTATTATAATTATTAGTTTTGTAGGCAGATTTTTATTTGGCATAGTTTTGTTCAGGTAAGACTAAGTAAAATAATATTTATAGATGTATTAACCACATACCGATGATGGTATTGAATAAACTACGGGGTATGTTATTAAATAACGGGGTAGATTCTAATAATATTCTACTACTATGTTGAGTGATTTCACGTTTTAGATGTTCTGTAAAATATATACAACATTTAGTATAAATAATAGTATAAATAATTTATAAATAGTATAATAGTATTTATAAATAGTATAATAGTATTTATAAATAGTATAATAGTATAAATAATAGTTATTATTAATTATTAATCATTCGAAAAGCAATAAATTATGATCTGTGTACTAGATAGGGTCGACGTAATAGCTTTTTCTTTGAATAAGCTTCCTTGAAACCTATGTTCGTAAAAATGCAGCAATCTATCTTTTAGCTTTTCTGGTATCTTCTTTTTATTTATGTAATCCTTTACCCCGTGCATTATAGTTTGATATTTAAGTTCTGGTTCAGCAGATGAACTCACTAACTGTAATACCACCACTGTGTAGGAAAAAATAACGGAATATAACAGAGATGACTGATTTAGCAATGTATCATTGCATACGTACCTATTACGTAAAGAAAATAAGCCATACCAAACATCAAAAGAACACACCGTGTAACTTTGTCCGGAAAATCAGTAAATCTAAATTCCATAAAACTGTAACTGCACAGATTTCCGCCGCCCATATGCAAACTCGTCATATAAATAAACCATTCTGGTTTTTTGTATAACTTTGTATTAAATAAGTATCCTGTTGCTTTCTAAAAAGTTTTAAAAATAATAGAACTATTACAATGTAAGGTTTTAAGGAAGTATGCTGTACATTTACCAAACTTTGCTTTTTTGTACAATGTGAAACTACACTGCAATGTATTTTAACTAGGAAATCATACTATGAGATAGTTATTCTACTTTCTCTACTATCATATGCTTAAGAATCTAAAAATATGAGGAAAGCCATAATAGTGCTTCCTAAAATTCCCAAAAAATCTAAGATCCGAATTCTATTATTAATTTTTTTTTTCGAAACTGTTGTAAAAATATCTCTTTCAAATTCAAATCATTAAGTCTATAATATATTCTTGGATTAAATTTTAAAAGTTGTAAATAGAGTGGGACAAACAAGATTCAATTTACTTTTCGAAAATTGATGAGTATTAACTTTTTTTAATTTCATGCGATAAGGTAACTCCAGGTAATTCGGCCACTATGTAGTACATCCCCGAAAAAATGGCCTTCCAAAAAATTTTTTGCATGAGAGTTTGCTTTAACATAATAAAATACAAATGATAATAGTATTTAGGAGTAGTAGAAAAATTGAGAAATCAAAAGAAAACAATTTTTGAAGAAAATAATGCGCATTAGCGTAAATATCGTTCACTTAAGAAAATGTTATATTTTTTTTTTAATTTTTTATTTTGTATCCGATTTTTAGTCATGATATCTTTTTGTTCCTTAAACGTTTACCTATAAATTTGAAGATCAGAATTATCGAAGAATTAATTGTATGCTATCCGTTGTATGCGAGCTTAGAGTGGATTGTTTATAATTTATCAAAACTTATAAACAATCAGCTATTAACATTGCACACAATTCTTCAAGAATTTTGATCGTCAAATTTATAGGTAAATGTTTAAGGTACAAAATGATACCTTAAAAATAAAAATCTGATACAAAATAACGAATTTTTAAGAAAATATATGACATTTTCTTAAGGGAATGCCATACTCGTACCATTACCGATCGAGCAATTCACACAGTTTTAAGCTGATTAAAAATAAAATACGTCGAATCACAAAAAATCAAGAGAACACTCTTCTGTGTTTTTTAACGTTCTATCATCCAGTCAAAGTTTGGAGTCGAAATATCAAGTCGTTTTTGCAAAAACTTTGAACAAAACGAAATTTAATTTCGTTCAAAGTTTTTGAAAAAACGGCTTGATATTCCGACTCCAAACTTTGACTGGGTGTTAAAACGTTAAAAAACACAGAAGAGTGTTCTCTTGATTTTGTATGATTCGACGTATTTTTTTTTTAATCTGATTGAAACTATGTGAATTGCTCGGTCGGTAATGATGGGACTATGGAATCCCGTTAAGGAAACGGTATTTACGCTTATGCGTAAATTTTTGTTTTGATTTCTAAATCTTTCTACTTTTGAATACTATAATTATTTATTTTATAATGTTGAAACGGACTTTCATAAAAAGAAACTTTTTGAAAATTTGTTGCATGTCTCTACAAGCTTCTTTATATAGAAAAGACTAATAAAATAGACATCAAAAAATAGTATACCCTCTGCAAAGAAAAAAATTAAGGACGCCCTAGAAGTTATATTGACTTCACACAAAACCAAAATGTAAAAAGAGTGTTTTGACTATGCTGCGTCATATGTATTAATTCGGCTAGTTTAATCCAAAAAATCGACAAAATGTATAAACATCCCTTACAATACTATCTACCTTCTACTAGAAAAAAATTCCGGACACTTCAAAAATAAAATTAGCCTCATAAAGTGGGACCGAGAAAATGTGCGTGCGCGCGCGCGCGTGTGTGTGTGTGTGTTTTGTCATTATATAAAAAGAAAAAAAATTTTTTTATATCACAAAGATATGTTTTGCATTTTCTATTAACTAAATTCAGCTAGTTTGTCGCGTTTTTTTTCTTTTTTTTTTCTTTTTTTTTTAACTTCTGCAAAGTAGATATTCATACGTCTATTGGAGTTCTCATAATGTATGCGTAGAAAAAGGGAAATGCGTATGTAAGGCAAGCAGCCCAATGAAATATTAAAGTTGTCAGCACAAAGATCCACATCCCATGTTCACGAACTCGCGATGCTCCACAAATCTACAAAGTCAGTTAACTTATTATTAGGATCTGAAAAAAGTTGAATAGACGAAAGAATAAGAAAATATAAAGACCAAGATTATTTGGTTGATTTAAATTGTTACTTTAACCCATTAATGCGCAAAACGCTAAATTTGGACATGAAACTTCGAGCCCACTGTGCTGTTAGAAAAAAAATTCCTTTTTTTTCAAAATCCTATATAAGGGGTTTTCGGGGATGCTCTTTCAGAATCTGGGACTTATTTTGTAAAAAAAAATCAAAATCATTATTTTTTTTGCATTAAAAAAAAAAGTCACGAATTTTTAACGTTTTTTTTTAAACCAATTTTTACTAACTTTGCTGCATTCAAATAAGCAAATTATTGCCAGAAATTGCGTCCTCGATGTCTGAGGTTTTCAAAACCCTGGTTGAGAACTTTTTTCCCCCTTAGTTTTTCCAAAATGGCGGTTTTTGTGAAACAGCATGACCTTAAACTTCATTATTTTTTTTCTTGACAGCTTTGAATCTTACGAAAAAAATTTATAGAACAAAAAATGTTTAGAATCATCCAAAAAACATGTGTGAATTTTTTCAAAAATTTTTTAGCCATTTTAGAATTTTTCAAAAATAAGCCATTTTAAAAAATTTGAAATTCACTCAAAAACTTCGGGAAAAATTTATAAATATTCTTTAGATGATTCCGAGCACTTTTTGTTCTATAACTTTCTTTCGTAAAGCTGATGCTTTTCAATAAAAAAATTATCAAAGTATTTATTACGTAATGGATAAAAAGTTACAATGGTTTGAAGACAGGGCATAATCGTCATTTCATTACTGCAAATTATACAACGTTGTATGCTTCATATAAAAATACCCAAAATAGAAAACAACATTCTAAAAAGAAAAAAAATTAAAAAATAAATGAAAAGCATTAGCTTTACGAAAAAAAGTGCTCACAATCATCTAAAGAATATTTATAAATTTTTCCAGAAGTTTTTGAGTGAATTTCAAATTTTTCAAAATGGCCTATTTTTGAAAAATTCTAAAATGGTTCAAAAATTTTTGAAAAAATTCACACATGTTTTTTGGATGATTCTAAACATTTTTTGTTCTATAACTTTTTTTCGTAAGGTTCAAAGCTGTCAAGAAAAAAAATCATGAAGTTTAAGGTCATGCCGTTTCACAAAAACCGCCATTTTGGAAAAACTAAGGGGGAAAAAAAAGTTCTCAACCAGGGTTTTGAAAACTTCAGACATCGAGGACGCGATTTCTGGCAATAATTTGCTTATTTGAATGCAACAACGTTAGTAAAAATTGATTTAAAAAAAAAAAACGTTAAAAATTCGTGACTTTTTTTTTAAAATGCAAAAAAAAATAATGATTTTGATTTTTTTTTACAAAATAAGTGCCAGATTCTGAAAGAGCATCCCCGAAAATCCCTTATATAGGATTTTGAACAAAAATGGATTTGTTTTTCTAACAGCACAGTGGGCTCGAAGTTTCATGTCCAAATTTAGCGTTTTGCGCATTAATGGGTTAAAAAAAACTTGAATGTACCATAAGTATTTCTTTGATGTAATGACGCAATGTCTGCATTCGAAACAGTTTTAAAAGTGGAAGAAGTTCTAAAAAGAGAAGGTAAAGTTTACCACTGCCATCAGGAATCGACAAATAATCACCGTGAAACCACATATACGGAATCGAAGACACTAAGTCTATAATAAAGAATTTTCCTATATAATGTCTGAAATAGAAAAGAGTTATTATTGTACATTATATTGTTAAATTTTTACTAAACTATAAAGTTATTACAAAGTTTTAATTTCTTTATTTTTGACTAATAAATCGTTATCGTGCATTATCAATTTTTCAATTAAATATTTTCAAGTTCATGTTTTATTGGTCAATTGGTTTACAATTTTTTGGAATAGGATTTTATACGGATGGAGAAAGAATTCGATGTAGATTTATTACAAAAATAAATATGGAATTTTTTTTCGTTTTCAGATTTCAAAAGCTTGTTCATTTTACTTTAATTTGTTTTCAAAAATTTTAATATCATATTGCAGTTATTCGTAAATTGTAAAAACATGTTGATATCTAAAAGTTTAGAGATTGTAACTAACTTTAAAATTAACAATGGATCGAGGAATATTTCATGACCATCTGGAGAAATGAACCCAGTGATGAGATTAAGAAGAATGTCGATCAGACATATCACGTAGCCTGGTGACAATATAATTAAATTTTCAATTACGATGTCTAATCCTGTTTTCGGCAGTCGATTGAAAGCCATTGTATAGGGAATGGCTACGAACAGGTAGAGATAAACTAAAGCCATGATGATATCCCAAGCAAACCTATAAGTCATTTTAAAATCATCATATAATGTACCTTATTGACTCATTTATTATTGCAAGGTGAACAGTTTTGACTCTTTTTGAGCCTGTAATCATTTCATTGACTAATATTATATTTACTAAATAAAAAAAAGGTGAAATAATAATTTCTGCAACGAACAGTAATAAGTATATAATAATGCGTCGAATGCACCTGAAGCTACTGCATGGATGGATGATCCACCAATTCGGCGAAATGCCGTGTCTGCGCTTCTCGAAGGCGATCGCGGCCTTGCTGCGCAAATAGAGTCCCGCGAAGGGGTGCCAAGCTGAGACGAGGAGGAACTTTTGCAGGCGGCGCCTGGCGCGTGCCAGGAGAGGCGCGTTCGGCGGTAGCCTGGGCAAGTGACTCTCCGAACCACGGAACAGGTCGCATGCGTGCTGCTGCTCCGATGATTTATGCTGCTTTCTGCCCTGTCGCCGTTCTTGTTTACTTCGCCAGCTCTGACCAAATCGTTTCAGTCTCATGCCGTGGTTCCTGTTTTCACGGGACTACCCTAGCAAAAATTTTAAAATGTAAATAAATGCAGGTAAATGTAAAAAAATGTAAAAAAATGTAAAAAATGTGTCGAAAAGTGTAAAAAAGTGTAGACTAATGCTGGATTTTGTTTTATCTTCCAATAAGGGTATCGGCCTCAGACCACATCCCCAGAATCTTTTCTATCTTCTTAGATACTTCTATACTATCTTCTGTATATCAAGGAGCGCGGGAGTGCTCCGAAGGCAAGTATAGAAGAAGCTTGAAGGAGCAACGTCCCGCACTACTTATACATTGAAATGGGTGCGCCAGAATTTCACTAATTTTTTACTCCTTGGAATTATGTTTTTATCTAATATATAATATATCAATGGATAGCTGCTTTAATGTATTACATGCATAAAACATTTCACTTAAAAATATGCCGCCGTTTTCAAGTTATATTAGGGTAATCTATACTGCTTGATGATTTTGTAAGTACATAAAAGACGACTATAAGTCTTCTTAAAAATACATACTAGACAAAAATCTCTAAAAAACTTAAACAAACGTACACTGAGAAAAATTTTTTGGAATAATTATGAGACGATTGGTTAAAATTACTATACTGTACGCGCAATCTGACCACAGACTGGTAAAAGTGACCTATTTATTAGATTTCTAATAATTTTTACAGTTTGACTAAGAAAAACTACATGAAAAGTATTGTAAAATTTAACATAAAAAAGTTAGAAAAATTATTAGACAGTATAGTAAAAATCACAAGTCATAAATTTTACCAGGCAACTGGCAAATATTCTTAGACTTTATAAGAATTTTTCCTATAGAGCTGACAGAATTTACAAGACAGTATAGTAATTTTTACGATATATACAGTATATGTGCAGTGCTGCGCATGCGCGCTATAAACAAAACACGAGGGCATGCGCGCTTAACTCGTCATAACCTGCAATGATGTAGCCCTAACAACTAATTTAAAACGATATAATTTCAGTATAAATAACTTTAATTAACACTCATATAATTAATTAATTAATTCAAATAATTCTCTATGTATTCATTACAAAATTATTTTAAAAATACGTGAAGAACGAATTCACTTTAAGAGTGTCAGTATAATGTAACATATGTAGATGATTCGGATTATAAACACGCAAATGTACGCAGTGGCGCAGACGGTAAGAAGTTCGCCTTCCAACTAGGAGACCCAGGTTCGATTCCCCGCCCCGGAGGTTTTTTTCATGATAATATTTATTTATAATTTATTTCTTGTGTGTGTGTGATATGTATTCATATGCGTTCTCTTGTGGAAAAGTATTATAACAATTGGCTAAAAATAATTTTTTTCTGTATTTTTTGGACATTTACAAAAATTACTATACTGGCTAATAAAAATTACTAGATGGACAGTCTGTGGTCGGATTCTAAAACTAATATAGTAAAATTTCTCTAAGTTCTTTGTAAATATTCCACAATTCTTCTCTCAGTGTATCATCCATAGTCCCGTGCACGAGGATATAGATAATATTTTATTTCAATAAAATTATAGCCACTTAATATAAAAGGAAAAAATCAAAACAGAAAATTCCTTAAAAACGTATATAATCAGAAACCAAATTTTTGGGCAAATCTCATTCTCTTAATAATCCCTTGTGTAAATTCCAGAGGAGCCAAACAATAGAATTCCTTGAAAGGTCAAACGTTCCAGAAGATTTGGTTTTGTTTTGAATGGCTAGTAAAATTCGTCCGAGTAACGACGAAATTCCTTGATAATGATAAATGTTCCAAAAGACGATATAATACGATGAGAGATATTTAGGATGATAACTTCACAACGACCAAAATATATTTCTTGAGATTCAGACCAGGTTTCTTCAACATATTAATATCAGTTGACCTCAGTAATCTTTATATCCGGCACAAATAAATTCCACTTTCAAAAAATATAAAATAGACTATAACTTCATTCTTGAAATAGTAGGGCCACTTAGACCGCAACTAGTCTCTAGAAATTCACCAAATCTTGAGACACCACATGGAAATTTTTAATCTATTAATATCTTTGCCATCCGTCACTAAAAACCCTATATATGTATATCTACGTGATTTTATTAATTAGCTGCACAATGTCCAAAATATATATTTCTTGGGGAAATAGACACTCAAGTCTTGAATATGCACTTTTCTCCGCACCCAATCAGTACCGGACATATCCTTACATATCCGACACTAATAGAATACACGACTGACGACACTTAATATATCAATTCTAAATATACATAATAAAAATATAGTCTCAAACTTTGATAATTTACTGAACTTTTTTAACGAAAAAACCCTCTAGGGTAAAAAGCTTAGGATGTCAGATGAGGGATAGCAAGATGGAAAAACCAGTAGAGAGAAAGCACGTCCGTCCGCTTACGAGTCCGCGAACGAATAGTCCAGTCAAATTGGCTCGAAAAAGGGTGATTTTCGAACAAAATTAATATTAGAATGCGACAACATTTTTCTTGTTCAGTGGACCAATACAGAGCTACTGTAAAAAAAGAAACTCGCAACTCCTGGCGGAATTGTTTATATCATTGTTTAAAGGGTCAAAATATGGTTTTTTGCATTTTGCGAAAAAGCTAATGCTCGGATGAAGTTCAATGTATGGAAGAAGTTGTAGGAATTAAAAAGACCTACAAAACGAGCTCTGTGAAAAATATAAAGATGTGGAGTGTGTAGCGGAGGTATAGGTAAAGATAGCGAGGCGACGTTATAATTTGAGACGAGCGCGTGAGAGATGCGTGGCGCTGCTACTGGATGAACAGTGCCTATATTATGTGTATTCTATGGGGCGCCGCGCCGATGAGGGCGCTAGTGTGTTCGGTCCCATGGAAGAGAGAGAATTCGCCGGCCTGACCGGCAGTTGGTAGCGTGAAGTCACACAAGTACGATCCAATAAAGAGTATTTTTAATGAGATCGAGTATTATCTTTGATTTATATCCTTCCACCAGTTCCTATTTAAAACAAGCTCTTATTTATTAAGATTCGTCAATTATTTACGTCGCAAATTGAATAAACATAAAATTTAACATTTCTTTTCATTTTTAGTAATTTTGAGTAATTTTGAGTAATTATGTAAGGTGAAAGGTATGTAAATAATTTTAATTAAGCGAATTTTAGTTATACTCTTTATTAATAATTAACTCTTTATTAATAATTCAAACATTAATGAAAGAAATGTTAAATAATAAATAACTTCAATTATTACATTGAAAAAATTTAGAAGAATATCAATTTTTGGTTCTTTTTGCAAAATTAATAGTTAAATAAACAATTACAGATTAAAAAACAATTTTATTAAAAAACGATTACGATAGGTCGTCATAATTTTTAGTGCTACCCCAAATTAAAAAAAGAATCATTCAAATCCATTAATTAGTTGCTGAGAAAAGCTAAATTTTTCAGCGTATGTCATTTTGAAGTCTCTAATTCAGATTTTAGGCAGCGCGCGGTCGAGCGATTAGCGTCAATTACCTGCTCTTTTTGTGAAGCCATTTTTCATAGCTTTTAACTAAAAAACGCGATATACTTCTTATGGAGCAATTAAAGTACAACTCTTTAAGAAGAGAATAAGCTTCACCTCATGTCGATGCGACCTCCCATTCCTGTAATAATTAATTTTTTTAAAAAAAGTGTTTTTTGTTGCAAAATGGATTTTAGCAATAAATAATTAAATTATCGCAAATGTCAAAACGGTATTTTTTTTGTCTTGAAAAGAACTATCCAAATATGCAAAGTTTTAATCAATAACTATAATAGAACATTTTTTATTGCAAAAAATCGAAAAACTTAAATTTAATTGTTTTATTCAATTTGCGACGTAAATAATTGACGAATCTTAATAAATAAGAGCTCGTTTTGTAGGTATTTTTAATTCCTATAACTTCTTCCATACATTGAACTTCATCCGAGCATTAGCTTTTTCGCAAAATACAAAAAACCATATTTTGACCCTTTAAACAATGATATAAACAATTCCGCCAGGAGTTGCGAGTTTCTTTTTTTACAGTAGTTCTGTATTGGTCCACTGAACAAGAAAAATATTGTCGCATCCTAATATTAATTTTGTTTTGAAAAAAGTCTAATTTGACTGGACTAGAAGTCGAATGCTGGATTTCGGGCGTTTTTTACATTTTTTAACCCTTTTCTAGACTTTCTTTACCCTTTTTACATTTTTTTACACTATCTTATAGTTTTTTAATATTTTGTTATACTTTCTTTGATACTCATAATTCAAAAATTTTTTTACAGTGTTTTAGACTTCTTTACATTTATTAACATTTTATTACAGTCTTTTTACACTTATTAACATTTGATTACGGTATTTTTACATTTCTTTACATTTATTAACACTTTATTATAACTTTTTTACACCTTCTTACATTTTTTTTACAGTTTTTTAACACATTCTTGCAGTTTTTGTTATACTTTCTTACAGTTGCTTATATTTTTTTTACATTTTAATATGTTTTTCTACACTTTTTTTAACGCACTTTCCCTGTCGTAAATTTTAAATGTTAATAACAGTTAATAATTGTTAAAAATTATTTATAACTATTTGGAACTGTTTAAAACTGTTTATAAGTGTTACAAAATATATGATTTTGGACCCATTTTTTCTAATTATAATACTTTGTAACAGTTTCAAACAGTTTTTAATAGTTTTAAACACTTTCAAACAGTTTCAAATAATTTTAAATTTGATATGTTTCAGGAAAAAATAATAATTAATAAATTATTATGATTATTATAATTAATAATTAATAATTATTTAATAAACTCATTATTATAATCATGAGAATCAAGGAGCGCGGGAGCACTCCTAAGGCAAGTAACAGTCAAACAATGCAGAAGAAGCCTACGGAGTGTTTAATTATACTAATAATTAAAATTATTACTATGTCAATAATAATAATTAATAAATATTTAAAAGTTATTGAGTAATTTAATAACTCTTACAAACTGTTAAAAACTGTTGAAAAATGTTACAAACAGTTACAAACGATTAATAACGTCCAAAATCCTACATTTTGTAACATTTTTAAACAGTTTATAACTCTTTCTAACAGTTTTTAACATTTTTGAACAAAAATATTTCCACTAGGGTTTGTACACTTTTTTTACATTTTTTTATATTTATGGATTATTATGGTTTTTTGTATTATTTTACACCTTATAAAATCTACAAAAGTATAGGAAAATGTAAAGAAAGTGTAAATAAGTGTAAAAAAATGTAAAATATGTCCGAAATCCAGCATTAAACTACATTTTATTACACTTTTTTACACTTCTTTATACACTTTTCTACACTTTTCTACACTTACTATAAACAATTTGTTAAACTTACGATTTTTGCTAGGTAAGTATATATCGATGCTCCCTACGAAAACTAGCACCTTTTTTGGCCTCCTCACGAAGACTAGCACCCTACTGAAAAATCTCAGGTGAGATCTCAGGTGAGATCTCATGTCAAAATCTTACCTGAGATTCTGCTCCAGATGTTGCGGAAAACTTACCTAAATTAAAAAGCAGCTTTATCAGTACTGGAACTTGCCTATTAGGATTACCCCCAAGATGAACTCTAAAATACACGTTTAGTAGTACTTTACACAATTCTTCAATTTTTACAAATTCGGTACATGAGTTCTCAGGTGATTTCTCAGATGAGATCTCAGGTGAGATCTCAGATAAAATCTCATGTACCAATTTCTAAAAATTGAAAAATTGTGTAAAATGCTTCTAAACGTGTATATTTGAGTTCATATGGTGGGGGGGGGGGGGGGGGTAAAACATCCTAATAGGCAATTTACAATACTGATAAAGCTGCTTTTTAATTTAGATAAGTTTTCCGCAGCATCTGTAGCAGAATCTCAGGTGAGATTTTGACATGAGATCTCACCTGAGAAATCACCTGAGATCTCACCTGAGATTTTTTAGTAGGGCACATTTCAGAAAACTGCAACGAAAACTAGCATAACTCACGAATGGCTGCGAATACTAGTACAATTGGCGAAGTTGCCGCGAAAACTAGCATCGCATTCACGAGTTTGCGCCGAATAATAGTACAATTCGTAAGATTGCGAGGAAAAGTAGCACGATTCGCGAGTTTGCGATGAAAAGTAAGACGATTCGCAAGCTTGCCGCGAAAACTAGCACTTCGCGTCACCGTGTTAATTTACATAAGAGGCAGTGGAATGTGCTAGTCTTCGCCTCAATCAAGCGGATCGGGCTAGTCTTCAACGCAAATCAATGGGGCGTGCTAGCCTTCGCGGCCAACGCTGAAATGGACTAGTCTTCGTGGCAATCTGAATCGTGCTAGTTTTCGTAGGGAGCGTCGATATATACACAATGTCGTTATTTTAATCGTTTACTTTGACATTTACGCAATATAAAAGAGGGTAAGCTCCAAGTAACTTTATTTGCCTATATACTTGTAAATAATGAAGCAAATTGTGCAGAGTAAATCTGTCAAAATATATATAAACTTATATATTTGCAATAGTGTTGCAAGGTTATATATTTAAATTTTTTCAAAATTTTGTACTATGAAATAATTAGTAAAAATTAAACATTAAAAAAAGTAACAGAAGCTATACACACATAAATCTCGGTATATAATTTGGTATATAATTATAGCATATAATTGAAAATGTAGGCTCCAGCTATTTAACAACCCCTTTTTACATTCCTTTATTTTTCAATATCGCATGATTTTTGTCGTTTTTGATACAAAAACGGAAAATTTCCATACATTTGTAAAATGTATATGACATTTATGAAAAGGTATTATCTGCATATACATATAGGTGAATAATATTTTATATAAGCTTGGATGGACATTTGCTAAAAGACGGTACCTTAATATAAAATACCTATGATTCCTCGTAAAAATTGATTCCGCCTTCGTAAAATCTTTCAAAAACTGAGTTTCCACCCTGGACATTTGCTAGTTTCATTCAAACATTTCGGCCAAAAAGCGCAGATGCAGGCCGCACACGTGAAGCGACGACGCGACGTTGCCATTTATGCGATTGTATTCGTCGGTCGCTTGTCACATGGAGTTATACAGCCTTCACGTTTACCTGCCTCTTGCATTGTTGGTTTTGTCTTTTATTATAAAATAGAAAAAATACAAATTGGATCGATTATTTGTATTTGAAGTTGTTTAGGTAAGTTGAAGTAATATTTTTTATAATTAACTATTTTTTTAGCAGTATTATGTTACATACTTTAGTTGTGATAACTTTTTCTTAAATAAGATAACCTCAAAAATACAAAAATTATTTTTTAAATATTTTTTACGGCGTTACTATTTGTCTACCGCGACAAAAATACTCATCGTTTCAGTAACGAGAATTTTGATATAACAGGCAAAAAAATAGTTTCTACACAAGAAAGAATATTATTTCTTTAGTCAATTATCAAAAATTGTCAAAATTTCCAATTGTTCTTTCATATGTATATCGTACATTTTGAGGTTTGGAAATCTGTGGTACAAATAATGTTTTTAACACATTCATCGTAAAGTTCGTACTTTACTATCGTGTACTTCTCACAAGAAAATAGTTTCCACACAAGAAGGAATATTATTTCTTTAGTCAATTACCAATACCTAATTGTCAAAATTTATGTAATTTTTTAAATTTTCAAGTATCCTTTCATCTATTAATACATGTTGTACATTTTTTGAGGTTAGGAAATCTGTCGTACATATAACAACGGCCTATTTTTTATACTTTTACTGTAAATAATTCAAAGGGTTTGATTATACATACTTACTAAAATTATTTTTTCAGTTTATTGTTTCAAAATGGAAGAAATGCTGAAAGACAAGCGCTTTGCGCACATAGCAAAAGATCCAAAATTTAGAAGAATTCCTAAAAGTGAACGCAAAGTCAAAATTGACAAGCGGTTTCAGGCTATGTTCACAGATAAAAAGTTTACTGTAAAATACACAGTTGACAAAAGAGGAAGGCCTGTTAGTCAAACTTCTACAGAGAATTTAAAAAAATATTATGACATTTCTAGCAGTGAAGAAGACTCATCTAACGAAGAATCAAATTCGACTGTTCAAGATGATAAGACAAAAAAGAGCGATTTCGAAAAGAAATCTAAACAACTGAAAACAAAAAAGGACATCATCAAAGATAGTGAGAATCAAAAGAATAAAAAAAATGAAGTAGAAGAAAGTGAGGGTAGTGAAACAGATGAAAATGATGTAAAAAATTTTTCTAGTAATGGCAGCTTACTCCTTATAAAAAAACATGATGAAAGTGCCTCAGATACAGAAAATGAAAAAGAATCAGGGAATGAGGAATCAGATAGTAAAAATGAACTTAAAGAAAATGAAAGGCAATTGAATATTAGGAAAGGAAATGAAAAAAAATTAGATAATAATGTAAAGAAAAAGTTAAGAGATTTGAGTATAGATTATGCCAGAGGTGAAGGTGTTTTACTGTCTGACAGTTCATCAGAAGAAGAAAGCTCAGAATATGAGGATGAAGATGATATTGAACATAATTGGGGAGAATTAGATAAAGAAGCTGAAACCACTAATGAAATCACTCATCGTTTAGCTTTATGTAACATGGACTGGGATAGAATAAAAGCAACAGATCTTATGGTACTTTTCAACTCTTTTTTACCTACTGGAGGTTTAATAAACAGTATAACTATTTATCCATCTGAATTTGGATTACAACGTATGAAAGAAGAAGAAGTCAAAGGACCTATTGAGTTAGTAGAATCAAAACAAGAGGATTATGATGACGATGAAGATGTAGCTTCTACAAGTGAAAATGAAGAAGGTTCAAGTTATCATATGGAAAAATTAAGACAGTATCAATTAAACCGCTTAAAATATTATTATGCAGTTATTGTTTTTGATTCTGCTAACACTGCTAATAAAGTTTACACTGAGTGTGATGGTCTTGAGTATGAATCATCATCTACTAAACTTGATTTAAGATTTATTCCTGATGATATGACTTTTGATCATGAGTCTAAAGAAGTTTGTGATAAATTACCAGATTTAACGAAATATACTCCAAGACAATTCACTACTAGTGCATTACAGCAGGTTAAAGTAGATTTAACTTGGGATGAAACTGATCCAGATAGAATAGAAATTACACAAAAATTGAATTCTGGAAAACTTGATGAAATAGATAAAAATGATATTCAAGCATACTTAGCTAGTGGAACAAGTGAGGATGAATCAGAAGATGAAGTTAAAAAGCAATTGGAAGGCATTGACGAATCTGATTCGAATGTTAATCCAATAGATAAATACAAATTTTTATTAAAGTCTATTGAGCAAGCAGAAGAAGAAAAGAAGAATAAAGAAATTGAATTAGAATTTACATGGGGTTTAGGAGTCAAAGAAAAGAGTGAAAAGTTAATCAAGGAAAAAATGAAAGAAAAAGAAAATTTGACACCATTTGAACAATATCTTGATAAACGGAAATCAAAGAAAATAGCTAAAAGAGGACAGAAGAAAAATCAATCAAACGATGATGGAAATAAATCTGACAGTGAAGACTCTGTACCTTCTGATATAGATATGAATGACCCATATTTTGCAGAGGAATTACAAAATACACAACCAAAGACAAAGAAAAGAAAGAACACCTCCAAGAATAGTGATTTGGATTCAGTTGATGAAGAAGAGGAAAAAAGACAAGCTGAGCTAGAACTTTTATTAATGGATGAAAATGATGAAAGTAACAAGCATCACTTTAATATGAAAAGAATTGAAGAAGCAGAATCTTTAACAAAATCAAAAAAGAAACGACTGAGCAAAAAGAAGAAAGAATTAAAAGAAGAAGCAAGCAAAGATGACTTCAAAGTTGATGTTAATGATACAAGGTTTGGTGCACTATATACATCTCATCACTATAATATTGATCCAGCTGATTCTCATTATCGCAAGACTAAAGGTACTGAAGCATTTATAAATGAAAAACTCAAAAGAAGAACTAAGAATGATACTATTCCTGTAAGTATTCATTATATTTATAATATGCATACCAACTCATTTAATCTTATTATTAAATTAAAAATATATATTTTCCAGGCTACTATTCAGGAAAATTTGAATGAAGAAAAAAATAAGACAGATTCTAAAATAAATGCTGAACTTTCCAGCTTAGTGAAAACAATAAAAAGGAATGCACAGAATTTTAAGAAAAAATAATAATAAATATATTATTAAAATATATTATTGTTGTTAATATAATTTTAAAATTATTATTGTAAAAATATTTTGTATAAAATTTATATATATATATTTATATATGCAAGTTATAATTTTAATTTGTAATTACATAATTTTTTATCTAATATTTTTTGTAAGTGTTCAGAGCTCTCTATATAGTAATTCCGAGTAAAAGTATAAAAAGGTAGGTGTTAGATAACTTTAAGTTATCTTCTGTGATATTTGGTTATCTTAAGGTTATAGTTAAAGTAGGTATCAAATTGGAGTCCATTTCAAAGGTATAAATTTACGAGAACTTCTTTTATTTAAGTTTAATCAGTTAATTTTAGATTTGACGAAGTGATATGCCCTAATCACATAACCGCGTACGATCGCGTACGTCTGCGTACAACCGCGTCCGACGTTAAGGAAGAATCTAGTGATTTTCGCTGTTGCCAACAGCGGCAATGTCAGTGCAATAACTAGTACTTTCGAGGAACAGACCTACATATACGAAAGTCGGCTACTACACCAACGACAACAGCATAAACAAGCAAGCGTTACTCCGATCTACTGCACTTCGTGTGAGTAGGTCTGTTCCTCGGAAGTACTAGTTATTGCACTGACATTGCCGCTGTTGGCAACAGCGAAAATCACTAGATTCTTCCTTAACGTCGGACGCGGTTGTACGTAGACGTACGCGATCGTACGCGGTTATGTGATTAGGGCAATAGCGTGAGCAATTCTGCCCTATGTAAATGTATGAATAAGTGAATAAACTCGTACGAATCCGTAAATAAATACACGAAACTGTAAGATTCATTAAAATTAACAGAAATATGCGTTTTCGTACGTTTTCTTACATTTTCTTATGCCCTAGACACATAAGCGCGTTTGCTCGCGTTTGGCTGCGGTCAGCTGCGGTCGGACGCGATAAGAGCGCACGCGCTCGCTTCTCGCATTGGCTGGAAGCGGAATCAGCGGACGCGCACGTCTACGACGACCAATGAGAGAAGCGAGCGCGTGCGCTCTTACCGCGGCCGACCGCGGCCACCCGCAGCCAAACGCGAGCAAACGCGCTTATGTGTCTAGGGCCTTACGTTTTCATACAATTCGCAGTCATTCAGAGTGCGCGCGCGCGCGTAGGAAGCTTGGCAACATCGCCAGTAGCTTAGGCCCCCGCTACATAAGAGCGTTTGCACGCGGGTGCACACAATCAGCAACAAATTCTACAAGTAACCGTTGCGTTGCGGAGCGTCGCGTAGCGTTTATGTACACTCTCCCTAAGATAACTAGTAATTGTCGATGCAGCCAACGTGAAAAATTTAGTGCCTCCAAAGAAAGCAGAGAACGAACAGCTTTTTTTGGAGGGACTAAATTTTTCACGTTGGCTGCATCGAAAATTACTAGATATTCCCTAGTTGCATACGCGTGCGCCCGCGTGCGATGTAGCGGAGGCCTATATACGAAGCGCTGCCCATACGCATTATTCGCTGCGCTGGGCGAATGGCGATATGATACACACATACTCATCATCACGTACATCTAGTCGAACGGTTTCAGGGAAAGGTTTGGCGTCAGTTTTTATTATTTGTTAAATCTCTTTATGAACGACGTCTCACAAGGAACACTGAACTGCGCTCGCCGCCTTAGAGAGAAATCTTGGAAACAGACAACCCTTGAACTGATTTGCGAACGTTTAATTTTACGAGCGAGTGGCATTTTTGAGTTTAATGTGTAGAAACAAAAAAATGTTGGTTATGTATCGGCTCAGATACTACTTATCTTATGTGTAAACGTATGAAATGCAGCTATAAACTTGTGATTGTAATCGCTGACAATGATACATCTTGAAAGTGAACTCCCAACGAATTACTTGATTTCTTTATTGATCATGGCATTGCATTTTAATTTTAGACACAATGTCAGAAGGCCGTAATATGGATCTTTCAATCTCCACAGGGTAAAAGAAAGAATATGATCAGAACATTCACAAAATAAAAGAGGATTCTGCTGATAAATCAAGTAAAAACAAATCTATTGATGCTCGCAAGGAGACTCCAAGTACAATGGACATCGACGAAATTGTAGATATGCAATCGGATTCAGCTATGGAGTCAACTCTAGAGAGTGAGATTGATGCTCTCTCAAAGATTATTACTGATACAAAAGATGGGTCTCAAAAATTAGATGATAATGATGATGATTTTAAGTTAGATGGTGATGATTTAGCGTTTACTGCCAGTTTACAATGTGACTCTATGGAAAGTGATAATTGTGAATTATTATCAAATAATACTTTAGATATTAAAAATATTTTAGATAATCCTGAAGAAATAGAAAATTTTATGTCCACATCAACAAATGATAATAGCTTACAAGATTTATTAAAAGGTATGGTTTAATAATTATAATTGTTCTTGATACAAAATTTTTATATTTTAAAATGATTTAAATTATTTTTTATTGTAGAAACTGCTAAAACAGATGATCAAGAAAATGATAGTACTTCCCAAGAATCCAAAGATGACACAAAAATTCTTGAAGGCAAATCAGCTAATAATGATAATAATTTATCATTGATAAGTGAAGTCTATAATTCCCAAGAATCTCAAAGTTCTATAGAAGATGAATTAACACCCACATCAAATATTTTAGAAGAAGTTAAAGATATTAAAAATGAACAAAATAATACAATGGATACTGAGTTTGCTTCTACAAGTTTTGAAGATAAACAAGTATTACCTAGTTCATCAAATGAAATGTGTGAAAATGATAAAGACATTACAAATTTTTTAAAAGAAGAAACTAATAATGAAACAAATTCAGAGTTTTTAGAAAAAACTTTACTTCAAGAACATGAAAATAAAAGTATCAATGAATGTGAGTCAATTCAAAATGATTGTAAAGAAAAAGAAGAATTTTCTACCCAAAACTATCCTTTAGAAGGCAATGAAGAGGAAGATGGTTCAAGTAGAGTTAGTCCAATGAAAGAAAATATAGAAATAAAATCTGTGATAGAAACAGAAGATTTAAATGACAAAAAAGGAAATAACATTGAATTGTCAAAAATTTTAATAGAGAAAGCTGATGCCTCCTTGGAAAAGATCACTGAACAAAAAATCGAAAATGCTGATATATTTACAAATGTTGATGAAAATACTACAGCTTCTGAGGTATCTGAAAATGTTGAAAAAAGTATAGGAAATTCTGAAATAGAAGGTAGTGTATCCGAAAATATTGATGAAAATATTGATCAAAATATCGTTGAAAATATTCATGAAAATATCGTTGAAAATATCGTTGAAAATATTGATGAAAATATCAATGAAAATATCAATGAAAATATGGATGAAAATATCGATGAAAATATCTGTGCCAATATTGATGAAAATATTGATGACGATATTGATGAAAATATCGATGACAATATCGATGAAAATATATGTGACAAAATTGATGAAAATATCTGTGACAATATTGATGAAAATATCGATGATAATATTGATGAAAATGTCGATGACAATATTGAACGAAATATCGATGACAATATTGATGAAAATGTTGATGAAAATATTGCATCTGAGTTACCTGAAAATATTGAACAAAATATAGAAGATTTGGAAATAATAGAAGAAAATGTATCTGAAAATATTGATGAAAATACTGCAGCTTTTGAGATGCCAGAAAATGTTGAACAAAACATAGAAGATTATAAAATAGTAGAAGATAATGCAAATTTTGAAAAACCAATTGAAGAGGAAGTAATAAGTAAAAAGGATATTACTGATAATGTTACAGAACCTGATAATGAATCAGTAGTTATAACCAATGTTGAAACAAACACTGTACAGGAGGAAATTTGTGAAGAAAATAATAAGCTTAAGGATACAGATAATGTTGCCACAGCCAGTGCAGATACAGAAGATGTAGAAATGAATGAAGTTAATGAAGTACAAAATTTAGAAACAAGCATTGACAACAAAAAAGAAAAAACAAGAATTGAAATTAGACAAAATTCAAATACTAATAATGAAATAGCAAATCTTAAGCAACAGAAAGAAAATACTAAATGTTCACAAAATGTTGAAATTGATGACAATATTAAAATCACACATAATGATAAAAATAATACAAATTTTGAAGATACAAAAAGTACAGATTTAGATGCAGGATCGAATGGAAAAAGTGAAGTATTACAAAGCATAGAATCAAGTTCAAATGATATTGTAATAGAAAAAGAAGTTATTGATGTTGCTGGACCCATCGAACATATTGAATCTTCAGAATGTTTAGAAGAAACTGACCACAGCATGACATCATCAAAGAATATTCATGAAAATTTGAAAAATTCAGATGTAGATACAAATAACGAAGCTTTGCAAGAAACTGATACTGTTTCTGATGTATCGATTTCACAAGATAAAAAAATAAGGGAAGTTGAAAATTCTCAAGTCTTACAAAATACAGATACAGTATCCATAGATAATAAAGATACTGGTGATAATGAATCTAATGACAAAAAAATTAACATTTCAGTAACAGAATCTACTCTTGTAAATGCAACTTTAAATAAAAATGAAATTCAAAGCGAAAAATCTTTGGAACAGCATCTAACTATTGAAAGTAATGTAAAGAAAGAACAGGATCTTATTACTGTAGGAAGCAAAAAAGAAGATGAACTTGGCATTCATTCAATCAAAAGTTCAGTTTTACAGGATGATAACACTACACATGACAGTACAAATATTGATAAAAGTTCATCAGAGCCTAAAAATATAAGTAATGAAATCAAGAAGCCAATTGATGAGAATCTAAGTGAACAAAATGTAACATTAGTAGATAGGGAATCAATCAATGAAGATTTAACTCTAGCAAGAGTTGAAACACCCGAAGATTTGAATATAACATTGGAATTAGAAGAGTCAGAAATATCAGAAAATCGTAATACTGTAGTTTGTAAGGAACTACAAGATAATAATGAATCTAAACTTGAAAAGGAAATTATCAATGTAAATTTACAAGAACCATCAGAGGAAAAAGAAAAACACCATTTAGATTCAGAAGAAATAGAAGATCAAATAGATATTAATTTATCTTTAGATCCTGATGATTACACTTCACAAGACCAAGATTTGCCTGACGATCAAATGATATTAAGTGATCCTCTCGATCCTCTAGGTGATCTTGTTGATAATATAGTTGACACTGAAAATGTTGATGCTATTGAAGCACCAGAAACATTAGAAACTATAGAAAGTAATTTGAGTGAAATATTAGATGCAAATAAAAAAAATGATCAATTTATTAACAACGATCAGAAGTTAGACTCACAAGAAATTGTAACAAGCATTATAAATGAAGTAGAAAAAGAACTGAGTTCAGATTTTAATGAATTTTTGGAAACTGAAGAAAATATTGATCATGTTAAAGATTTTACTATAGCAGAACCTGTAGATTCACCTTCAAGTGATATTCAAGGATTCAATGAAAAACTAGAAGATCCATTATCAGAATTTTCAGAACTTGAGGCTTTACCATCTAAATCAATATTACCTAATGAAGAAAGTACAGGGAACAAGGAAAGCAGTGGTATTGAAAAAGAAGAGGATATATCCTTAGTTTTTGAAGAATCTAGTCAATCTACAAAAGGAACAGAGGATAATGATAAATTTGTCAATGATCTAAGTGATCCATTTGGTGAAACAAATGATACATTAGAAAATATCACAGAGCGCAATCAATCAGAATCTGTAAATGAAAAAAATAAAGAAAATATAGAGAAAGAGGAAGCAGACAGTATCATTACAAGTTCAGAAATATTATTAGGATTAGTGGGCAGTCAGCAATTAGACGAAATACAAACCTCAGAGATGAGTTCAAAAGCTATAATTAATGATACAGATAAAGAAGAAATATTGCATGAAGCATCAAATGAAATTTCTGAATTAGAGTCTGCTGTGAAGTTCCTCCAAGAATCTGAAGAACAAGATATTCAAGCTTCAAACATGAACAAAGAAGAGACTATTAGTGAAGAAAATTCAAGTATATTTGTTGCAGTTGAAGACAGTATTTGTGACAATGCCGCAGAACTTGTATCCGATTTACCAGAGGTAGATATGGATCCCATAGCAATATCAGAAGCTGAAATTATTTCTGAAGCTGCAAAATTAGAAAGTGAGCGAAAGGAAAAGATGGAATTGGAACAACAATTTGAGAATTCAAACAAAGATACAAATAACACAGATAAATTGGATACAGCAGATATACATGCCTTATCAACTGTAGATAATTTATTGACTGTTGAATCAAATGAAAAAGCATTAAGTATTATAACAAATACTGCAAGGGAAGACTTAGATGAGGTAAAAATCTATTGTTTTCTATTAATTAAATATTAACAGAATTTCAAAATGATTAAAAAAAAAATATGTCATAGTTTTATAACAAATATGTACATAGTTTTTATTATTTTTTTTTTGTTTTTAACAAATTTAACATATAAACTACACACACACACACACACACACGCACGCACGCACGCACGCACGCACGCACGCACGCACACACACACACACACACGATGAAATTTATATTTTTCAATGTAAGTATTCTATCAAATGAGCAAAAACTTTCATAGCTATTGAAAAGTCATAGTAAAAGATCAATCACAGTTTGCAAAATTAATACATATATAATATATTCAATTTTGTTTATGTCAAATTATAAAACCAAATACTGTAATAAATTATGTAATTACTAAAATTTCGACCGAATATTTTTTTATTTTTTATAATTCATCAATAGTTACAATTTATTAAACTTTTAGATTCCAGCAATGATATCAGACGTAATAGAGGAGACGAAGTCAATTTCGGAAACATTGTCTCAAGTCTCGATGGTAGACGAACGCCACAAAGAGCCTCCAAAGATCGAAATACCAGAGGTGGCGGCCCCGAAAATTAGTGATCTACCCAGTACTCCCAGAGCCAGTCTACTTATTCAAAAGGATGCTAAATTGAGACTTGAGTCCCCTGAAAGAGCAGGAAGTACCGAGCCGCGAATAACCGATACGCCAAAGAAGGATATGGAGAAGCAGCAGTATTCCGAGTGCGAAAACGTCGGCTCACCGCGTATTATTCTGAAGATCGCCAAGTCTGCCATAGCCGACTGCTCGGAGCCTCGTTCGCCCAAGAGTCCAAAGATTCGCTCCGCAGCGAACTCACCGAATCCAGAGGACAGTCCCGGCCACAAGCTTGGGAAGATTAAGCTGAAACTGTCCAAGGGCGGTCACCCTTCGATCATCCCAAATAACGACAATTTTGATGAGACAGCCCAGTGGCACACCGACAGCACCTCATCGTTGTCCCCTTTGGGTATGAAGATCAAGCTGACCAAGTCGAGCGACGCGTCGTCGATGGATTACAAACACGAGGAGCACGAAGAAACCAAGGAGAAGGTGTCGCATAAGAGTGACGAGGGTCGAAAAGCCGAAACTTCAATTGGTATGAAGATAAAATTGTCCAAGAGCGGCGACGCGTCCATTGTACAACAGGATAGCAAGGAAACAAGTCAGGTAACAATGCATGCGCAGTAGTACTTACTTTTTAACATTTATTTAATCTCTCTGATTGATATTCACTTAAGAAAATTTATTCATATTTTATAGGAAATTATAGTGACGAAAAAACAGGATTCGCCGTCTATTGGTATGAAAATCAAACTTTCCAAATCTGGAGATGCCTCGATAATCCAGCAAGATAGTAAAGCTCTTTCCACTGAGGATAGTAGAGAAAATATAGGTAAGTCTAAAGAAAAACTAATCGACGATACGCAAGATGTTCCAAGACGAACAGATTCGCCGCTTGGTATGAAAATTAAGTTATCCAAGTCGGGAGATACGGCCACAGTTATATCTAATGATCCACTAGATATAGAAATTGAAGAACCGTCAAAACGGACGGACTCTCCTATTGGAGTAAAGATCAAGCTTGCTAAAACAAAAGGTGGAACTGCTTCCATTATATCAAATGAAATTTCAGAAGAAGTAAAAGAGAAAGTCGATATTGTGGAAAGCTCTAAGAAAGTAAAATCGTCTAAAAGAAGAGAAATCTCAGAAGACACCAACGAAATTGTTGGAAGCGATATTGTTCCTTCGGATAGCGTTGATGAAACATCGAAAGGAAGTATTGGCATGAAAATCAAGTTTTCTAAGGGTGGTGACGCTTCAGTAATATCATCAATAAAGGAAGATGAAACATCCAAAAAGAGTACCGAACAGCCCCTTGGCATGAAAATAAAACTTTCAAAGACTGGAGATCCTTCAATTATTCATTCTGAAGTATCTAAAGAAGCTGAGGATATAATACCTTCTAGAACGAAACATTCTAAAAATAAAGATTATGGGTAAGTCATTAAAATTGTATTCTTATGTTATAAGTAAGGAAACATTTGTTATTTGTACATTTTAATTAAAAAGTTGACTACTAAGGTACTTCATTCTATACTAATAAAGTTTTCTACCACTTCAGCAGTACTAGTCAACAAAAATCAAAAGATGATTCACATTTGGAAATGAAAATTAAACTTTCGAAAACTGGTCATCCAACCATAATAAACACGAGTGAATTGCAAGAAACAACTCTTAAGACTTTCAAGAAAAGTCATTCAGATGTCACAATTGAACCTATTAAGCATCAAACGGTTGAAAACACTATGATCGATTTGCATAACAAGCGTAAAGAAATCACAATTGCACCAATCGAATTGAAAAAGGCA
This sequence comes from Torymus aiolomorphi, assembly GCA_036365515.1. NCBI lineage: Eukaryota > Metazoa > Arthropoda > Insecta > Hymenoptera > Torymidae > Torymus > Torymus aiolomorphi. Next base: position 146,182,342 of record CM070876.1, read on the forward strand.
AAAATGGATTCTAATCTCAAACAAATGCTGCCGGACATAACTATTCAACCTATCATACCTGCAGCAAAGAAGGAACAGCAGCTGCAACAACAACAACAGAAATTACTATTGGAATCTAATAATGCCAACATAAGTCAACAGCAAATGAATGTTATTAATCAAGAAATCAGTATTACGCAGGTAATGTGTAACGTTATTAAGTAACAGTAACAAATTTTAAAAAATAACCTTTTTGAGATTGTTTGAAATAATAGATATATATTTAATGATCATTGTCTGCAATATATTAAATTAACTGCAAAAGTATCGATTGCTTCAAAAGTATTGCTTTCATTTATATGCTGCTATATTTGCTTTAAAATATACTTAATTACCCAATTTCTAATAACACTAACACACATTCATTCACAACGCAAAACATTCATGCTTGAAATCATTACAGATGCTAAATCGTACAATTAACGACGAATGCAAACTTCCCCAGATTTGTTCACTAGCAACGGGCGACACGCTGATGGGTGAACGTTTGAAAAGCGCACTGAATATGCCGGGCGAGACCTCAGCCTCATCACCCCTTAACTCGGACTGCGAAATTATTGAGCCTATTCAGCCCGAGCTCATCATCGTCAATGAGAACTCGAACTCAAGTCAGGACGTGATGATCATTGACGAAGTGCCGTCGGTCAAATCGTCAGTCAGAGCACCGAAGAAGCGCGGTCGGCCTCGGCGCAATGCTAATATCGCTGTCCCCATGTCATCGACTCCTGCAGTGGCAACTGGTATCGCCTGCTTCCAACAGCTGGACCTGCAGAGAGATCCGCTGAGCCTTGACCATACACCGATGCTGCTGTCTATGCAGCTGTCGAGCATGCCGCTGACTGCGCAGTCGATGCAGTCAGCCCTTCAGCAGCACCAGTCGCAAGTCCTGTCCGCGGCCGGAACGTCCGCGATGGCTGGCACAGAAGGTAGCGAGCGGCCCCGCAGGACGTGCAGGAGTCAAAAAAGCTATGCGCCACCCAAGAGAGGCAGAGGACGAGGTGCGTTTCGACAAAGCATGTCACAGTTTTTCAGGAAATTATTCATTTGAGATTTTTCATTACTAAAATCACATTACTTGATATACCTCAGTATTAGAAATTAGATGTAGATATGAAAAAATCAGTTTTCACAGAGGATTTTAATGACAAACAAACGTCATTGTTACAGGTCGCGGAAAAAGAAAAAACGAAGCAGTAGATATACCAATGAAGAAGCACCGTATCGACCAAGATCTCACGGCAATCGAAACTGCGACGACAGCTGTGATTGCGCTGGAGAAACTACCTATCGAAGCAGCCACTGGTATTGCCACTCCATCAGAACTCTTTAAAGCCTTAAATCAACCAACGCTTGATCGAGTTCCCAGTCAAATTAGCGAAATTGAAATACTGGAGGAGCAGGAAACTATCCAGTCTTTGCCCGAGCGCGACGATATCGAAATGACAGTTCAGGTAAAAAAAATTATAATATAATTTAAATATAATACAAAACCCTATGTACTCATAAAAGTTTAAAATTTATTTTCTAACATACATATTTTCTCTAATATTCGAGAAGAGGCACATTATTCTTTGAAGTGAACAGATTGTGCGCGTGCTTCAATAATTTTGAAAATACGAAAATTGATTGACAAATGGAAAAAATCAAATACAGAAATCTCTACTTGAGTAAGGCCTCCCCTTAATTAAAAGAAGAATCGTATATTTTCAATTACATCAGAAATATTTTTTTCCTAAGAATAAACTAATTTTTAATTATTACTATGTACAGGAGGAAGTTCCAAAGAAAACACAACCAGAGGTACAAGAGAGTATAGAAGACGATGACATTGAATACGATGAGGTTACTACGACAGTTCCCGACCCTTCCATAGCTGCTGAAATTACCACTACGGCAGTTGATCCTGACAAAGATGTGCTGGATGTATCTCATATCGTCGACGATAAAGCAGATACGACAGAAGTCGATCAGGACAAATCGGAAGTCATTCCGATTCTAAAAGTGACAGATGAAGAAAAGCATCCCGAAACTGTGATCGAGCAATCCGAAGCAATGGAAACCAACAAAGATTCGTTAATCATTCAAGAGCATCAAAACTGGTTAGCTCCATCTATCAAGAAAGTGTCAGGCGATTCCGTGCCGAGAAACGAGTCGATTTCAACATTAACAGTAATTGACGAAGAAACGCGCATGAGCGCTGAATCAGGCTCGAGATCGCAGACACCAGCAAGAAATATTACCATACCAGGTAAAATCTTTTAATGTAATAATTGCCTTTTATATGGTACCTGTGTATCTGTTTATCATATGGTACCTCGAAAAACTCTTCAATGCCGTTTAAAAACATAGATATATAGATATATAGATATATACCCAAGAAATGTGCTACCTACATTTGTATTTACATACAAAATTACGGTAACTCATTCTTTTTAAGTTAATTCTTAGAAAAAGTACAATATACTAGTCTTAATTTATATGAATTACATCGATTTTACAATTCTTCAAAATAAAGTTGACATTTATTAAATAACAGTAATATTTTTCAATGTGTAAACAGCAAGTATCTCAATATTCAGGAAATCCAAGCAATACTAATACCAACAACTTAAAATCTAAAACTAAACAAAGCCACTAAAATTATATATTCGATCTGGGTATTTCTAAAATGATAAAATTAGAAATGACTATTTTTCATGACTTAATTTAATAATTACTGTTCAACTTAATTTAAATAAAACTTGTAGAAAACTAACTCAAGTAATGCAAGAAAAAAATCCGAATATTGAAAGCGTGCGCGCTTTGCACATAAAAATACGCATATTGGTAGAACTCCAACGATAGCGCCTAAAAATAGAACTTTTTCTTCCAATGTCTCCCAAATGATGCCCGGTACATATCCGTATGTAAATAGCTCGTAGCTTGTGCTTTAAAGGCTTACGCAGAAGCCATCGTGAGATCGCAAGGATCCCATCTGTTCGCGCGCTAGACTGGAGAATAACTGACAAAAACGATACGCGGCGGAGAAGAGGAATTAAAGCTGGCGCTCGTCTAATCAGCGATTGGTTTGCAGGTACAGTCGAGCCAATCTTAAACGAGGAGTCACAGGGCAGTGTCCTTAGCACGGCCACGACTGAATCGGAGAAGGTGAAGGTGAAAAATCGTCGGATGGAGATTAGCTTCGATCCGGATGAGGGTCCCTTCACTGTCGACAAGATCGCGGAGTACGAGTGGCCTCTGAAGGAGGACCGGCCGACTGGCCGCGGCGAGACCTCCATGATACAAGAGCAGATCTCCCAATACCTCGGCGTTAAAAGTTTCAAGCGCAAGTATCCCGATCTCAAGCGACGGATGGTCGACATGGAGGAGCGGAACTTCCTCAGGGAAAATGGCCTCGTCAGCGAGTCTATGTGTGACATGGGTCAGTATCTGTTTCTAGTTTAATTATTAAAACCGTACGAAAAAAAAAAAAAAACAAATGATACATTACGGTAGTTGTAATAAGAAAAAAGCAAATCTATAAAAATCTAGTACCTTTTTTTTTTAAATGTATTTGTAATTATAAGAAGAACTGGTTTATTATAGAAAAAAAATATATTTATACCATTGATCTCATTATATCATAAATTAATAATATAAATAAATGCGAACTCCTGAACAACAATGCATTGATTCCAAAAGAATCTGTCACAATTAGTAGAAAAACAACTTCACCATTTACATATCTTCTCGTCCGTTCGCAGGTCTGACAGCCGTGTCCAGTTCCGAGGTGTTGGACATCATGTGCAGCGACTTTCCGGAACAGTACGAAGAATATCGCAAGCATATGCGCGAGAAGGCGGCGAAGGAGCATTCAAAGAAGCAGAAAGAACTATCGGCTGCAGCAAACGCCGAGCGCAACAGGATCGACCTGGCGGAGATGGCCATGCAGTCAGCCATCTCCTGGAACGCAGGTCTGAACAAGGCGCGCCATGATATGCGCAAATGCAGTCTTGATCTGCAAACCTTCACCGTGCACATGCCCAAGAAGCCAACGAAACTTGATCCATCGCGGCGCTGCAACACCTATCCGGTCGCACTTATTCCCGGTCAATACACAGAATACTACAGGGAGTATACACCTGCAGAGCTCAGGTGAGTTCTGTTGTAGTTAGTTAAAAATCTTTTTAAATTTCAATAAGTATTTGATATATAAATGCAAAATAAAAAACACTAAGTTTCTCAGATTTTTATTATGCATTAGCAAATTCAACTAATAATAAAATTATAATATCTTTATTTAAATAACTAAAATAATTTGTTAAAGGTATTATCCACTTAATACGGTATTGTACGGCCCAATGCGACCAAACGAGAGGAAACTTGATAGCCAATCGGAGGGTTCACAGAGTGATAGCGACAGCGATTCATCGTCAGATGATTCAAGGTAAGTTTGGTGGTTGCAATATCTATTTTGAATAGATGGGATAACTCGTCAGACGGGGGGAACATTTGAGGTCGAATCATTGGCAAATACTATGAAAGTTCTGCAGAAAATTTTTTCGTTTCTTTATGTAGCTCGTCATCAAGTGAAGGCACCCAGGACACTGAAGGCTCTCAATCGACAATGGATGAAGTCGATATGGAGCTCGCTGTTCAGTCAGATATCAAATGCAAGATGTGCTTAAATAATCTCAACAAAAATAACCGTCCTGAAGTGCTTATACAATGTGGAACTTGTAATGGAAATGGTAAGTCGTTGATTTTATGTCGAAACGTTTAATTAAAAAGAGTTGAAATGTGTAAAGACATTGTATCAATTTTAAAATATTTGAATTCATTTTAAAACGTATTCAACAAATGAGGTACCATTTGGTAATACAATTTACTGTATTTTTTACTGAAAGTACCTCACTATTTTTCTAAGTTATCTGTATTATAAAAAATGTTATTAAATTAAATGTATTGTCTTTTCCAGTTCATCCTTCGTGTATAGATTTAACGTTAGATATGGTACCACACATACGAGCGTATGCATGGCAATGTACGGATTGCAAAACTTGCGCTCAGTGTCATGATCCTGCTGATGAGGATAAAATGCTCTTCTGTGATATGTGTGACAGAGGGTAAGCTTACAACATTTTCAAAAAAACATATACATTAACAGAATAATTTAAATATATATTTTTTATGAAAAACATGAGCAATTGAACTAAAAGTAGTTCTGAAACTAAAAATTTCATAATTTCTACTAAGTACACTGTAAACCTAAAAGAGTAAAAATTGATAAAAGTTTATGTTTATTACTGTTTCCTCTACCACGTTCAATAAAAAATTAAGTAAGGTTGCAAAAGGGAATCAATTTAAAATATTCTAAAACATAACATTATTTAGGTTTAATTAAATAATGATATAATTATACATTTAAGAAACAAATTACAGAAATTGATTTTTTAGATATCACATTTATTGCGTTGGACTGAGAAGAGTACCGCAGGGAAGATGGCATTGTCAAGAATGCGCAGTATGTGCAAACTGTGGATCCAAGGAACCAGGTGGCGCCAATTCGGATAGGAACAGTGTCGCGCAATGGCAACACGAGTACAAAAAAGGGGACAAGAACACCAGGGTATACGTTTCAACGTTTTGTGTACCTTGTTCGAAGTAAGTTATATTTCAAAATTACGATTTTTAAGCACTTTATTTTCTAATAGAAACTTTAAAAATAATTAATTGGAGGGAATTTGGTATAATTTTATACACTTAAATGTTTTAAATAACCTTTTCTGTATTATTTATTCCAAAAATACAATCAGAATATTTTTCAAATCACAATAAAAAGGAAAAGAACCAAAATTAGTTTAAAATATTGAATTGTATACAATAAAATATCAATTGACGATAGTTGTCTAAAACATTTAAATACGTAATTGGCTCATAATCAATCAACTGCCTCATATCTGCTTCTTAATATTTTCACAACGCTTTCTAGCCTTTCTAGCAAAGTAATCTTATATCAATCATATTTTTTCTCATGTGGTTTTCAATCTAAATGGCAAATCAAACCTTTCATACATTTACTTTCATTTATATCTCGTACTGTAATGTTTTTAATGTAAAAATCATTCAACAATATAACCATATTGATTCAACCTTCAAAAATAAATATTATTATTTAATATTATTATTAAATTAATATTTAAAAATAAAACTGTTGGCTGTTATTTGGAAAAAAATTTAGTATTACTGGAACAATATGGTGTGCCTTATACCACTAACCCCTTAAACTCATTTTCACCTTAACAAGGTTGTGGCGAAAAGGTCGTTATTGTCCGCACTGCAGTCGCTGTCATAATGTCCCACGACTCGACCTGGAACCGAACCTAGTACATTGCGCAGCATGTGATAAATACCTGCACCTGGGTAAAACATTTTTTTCATTCACGACTCTTTCAATCGAGCTTCTTCTTTAGCTTAAAATGCTACATATTCTTTCTTTATTCTTTCTTGTTCGAAAAGTTTGCTATCTATCAATGCTAGTCAGAAATAAGATAATTTTACTTCTAAAAAAATTGAATCAATGCAAATAAAAAGTTGTTATTGCAAAACCTGTTTCACATGAATTTGCTTTTAAAATTTGTTACTGTATGAAATTAAAAATAATTGATGCCTATGTCTAATTACAGAATATCCAGTTTTTAAATTTTAATAAAAATCCACCAACTCTTAAGGAAGTTCTCACACATAAGAAATTACTGATGCTTCGAAAAATTTAAGTTATGATAAACAACTTTATAGTTTTATTTATAGAAAATGTTGATAAGAAATTGGTATCTTACGGACAATTAAAATTAATTACTAAAGCGGAAAATATAGCTAGAGAATATGAGCTGTCATTTCTCTTTTTCAAATTAAAAATATATTAAATAATAGTACATTGCGATACTAGTGCGTAATTAGTATATTACGATACGTGTGACTAAAGTGGCTCTTTTTTGCACGGCGTGAGGTTAGTGCCCGAGCGCAGCGAGGGCGCTAAACGCCGTGCAATAAAGAGCCACTAAAGTCACGAGTATCATACAGAGTTTTATAAAACTGCCTGCCCTAAGCCCGCTGTCACGCCTATCCGTACCCAAAGTATTCCTTTTTTGCACCGTGAGGTTAGCGCACGAGCGTAGCGAGTGTGATAAATACGGTGCAAAAAAGGACTACTTCAGTCACGGATAGGCGTGACTAAAGTGCGGGCTTATGTCACACCGTGCTATAAAAGTGATTTTATCCTCGTGTGGACGTTTGCGCTCGAGCGAAGCCAGGGTGAAAAGATCATGAGGTAAAATCACCTTCTCGCTCGTGTATCGAACAATATTTTTTGACGTGTACAAAGCTTGATTTAGCACATTCTGTTTTATTCAAGTGTTTGCGAAATCGAGCTTTGCTCACGGAATGTCGAAAAAGGTAATTTTTTAGTTTTATTATAATTTTTTTTAAATGAGACTTTAAAATGTCACTAACTTGAATTTTTCGAAGTGTTACTTTGAACAAAGTTTGAGATGCTGCAAAAATTTTGTTCAAAGTTTACGCAAAAACAAATTGATACTTTGACTTGAAATTTGTATAGAGTGGTAGAATATTGTAAAACTTTGTACAATGCACTTTTGAATTTATATAATTGGAAGTATTTCTTTTTATATAGCCTAACTATGAAATTTAATAAGTCGGTAACAGTTTTTAAATTTGAATAAATTTGTGTAGTACTTCTGTACTCTGTTTTACCGACAGAACACGGTAAATTCTATATATTAAAAATAAATATATCGAATTACATTTTATAAGGAGATAGTTGCCCTGCGCAATGTAATAACCATTGTAATAAAAATGAAAGAAGTTAATAATAATTCATGATCCATATATGGATTATGTCGCCCTGAAAGTGTTTATCAATAATTTTTAAAATAAATTTAATTTAGATAATAGTAGTACTCTTGTACTTTGTTTTACCGACAGAACACAGTAAATTCTATATTATAAAAATAAATATATCGAATTATGTCTTATAAGGAGATAGTTGCCCTGCGCAATGTAAATAATCTACCATCCTACGCAGTATTGAGCCTAAATATTAACGGCACTCTAAACAAATTTTCGAACGATATTTCGGTTATTTTTGTTCGAAAAATTTTGAAAGGTGCTGTTGATATTTGGGCTCAAAACTGCGTAGGATGGTAGATTATTTACATTGCGCAAGGCAACTATCTCCTTATAAGACATAATTCGATATATTTATTTTTATAATATAGAATTTACTGTGTTCTGTCGGTAAAACAGAGTACAAGAGTAATACTTTTATCTAAATTAAATTTATTTTAAAAATTATTGATAAACACTTTCAGGGCGACATAATCCATATATGGATCATGAATTATTATTAACTTCTTTCATTTTTATGCTTTTTAAAAAATGCTCTCGAAATAGTATATTACATACCTAGGCCAGTAAAATAAGAAATGTCTCAGATCACATGTAATTGTCGGTCGAGGCGAAGCCGAGGTTGACAAACATGTGATCTGAGGCTTTCTTTTTTATTGGCCAAGGTGTGTATACTATTTTTCTGCTCGACGGTGCCGGAAAGCCGCAACTTCGTTTCGCGCAGCGGCCGGGAAGTTGGCGCTTTCCGGCCGGAGGGCAGACAAAAATATTCTTTCGGTCGACTGTTGTATTTCTTAAAATCTTAAAAAATATAAGTAACATTCAAAATTTTATTTTTTATTCAAATTTTAATTTAAAGTTTAAAATATTTTAAACACTGTCTTATGCCTTAGCTACCTTAAAAGTGTTAGAGGAGTAATATAATTCTTTTACTTTTATAATAGTTGTAATATAGTTTTATATTAAATTTCATAAAATTAATAATTTCTAACGATAGTTTTACTGGTTATTTTTTGCATGATTTAATAATAAAAAACAAATCACAAATAATAATTGTTATGTAAGTATTTAGGAATGAAAGTAAAAAATACTTTTATAGGTCTTTAATATTACATTGATAATCTTTTGGATAAAAAAAAAATAATGCGTTGTTATATGTTTTACAGGTTGCGTGGAAACCAAGGGAGTGATAATTGATAAGAAACATTACTTGTGTGACTTTTGCTCTCCAAACCGTCAACAATTAGTGAAACCGTTAATTTCCAAAACATTTAAAACGTAGTCACACTACTAATTGTAAAATAAACGGAGTTCAACTCTACGAAAGCAGTGTCTACTTTGAACGAATAAGGTGCGACACAGCGGTGGTAGCGCGAGTGTGATAACGTAAGAGGATCAAAGCATCTTTCAGCATTTTTTAACTAACCGTAAATTACGTGGATGTACCTGTTGTATGTTGTACGCCAGCGAACATTGTGTTGAAATCATTGTTAGACTACATTCGCGTATACTCATAATGTGTATTATAAAAAGATTTTAAACTTAAGAGAAAAAAATGTAAGCATAAGTTTATGTTAAAAGCTTAGCAGTATGCAATCTTTCCATCTTTTTCATTTTTTATTGAATGGACAAACAACTGTAAATTTTAGGCGTTTTTTATTGAGGAACTTTGAGACGTTTCAATAAATACAAGTAACAATGAAAAACATGTAACGCTTCTATTCACTTTCATTTTTCCACTTTTGACAAGTCCTTACACATATTCTGTTTCAATTCGTCGAGCAAAAGTAATTTGGATTAATATGCAACAAAATATAAACCAAAGAGATATTTCTTATTTTAAAAAATATATACCATTTTCTTTATTTCTTCCTCCTTCGATAAATTTTGTAATTTAGTATTTTCTTTCTGTAGGTCTAGATAGACATGTTTTTGTATTTATAATCTATACATATTTATATTACTTTTAGTAATCGCATCACACAAACATAGTCATCTGCATCTCAAAATCGCATATCTCCTTGTATAATCATTCTTTAATCCCGTTATTATTTATACAATCTAGTCATACCTTTCATTGAACGTTTAATTATTACTCGATCTCCAACAAGAACGAATTTATCTTTGAGGTATTTAAGCGATCTTACTCAATGTTATTACACGTATAAGAGCATTTTACATTATTTTGCATTATGTACATGATAAAGATGAATAACAAACTTTTCCAAAAATTTGTTCATTTTCCTGTTACACGTAGCTTTCTCTCTCTCTCATTCTCTCATTCTCTCACTCTCGTCTTCTTTTTGTAACAATTTGAAGATTCACTAAAACATACAAGAACAAACACAGGTCACAATGCACCAAATTTAGATGATTTTTTGTTTTTTAAATAACGTAGTTGCGCTTGCAATTTTTATCAACAAGGTCACTTTCATTGTACAACCGTGGTGTTATACCTTGAAATTTCCTTCTCTTTCTTGAGTGAAACACAAATAAGTCGTTATAACAGTACGAGGTTAATTTTACTTTTATAATTCGTTGCTCGCGAGCATTGAAAGTATGCGAGATTTTTATGTATTTCTTCTTTTCATACAAATTATACAGTAAACACGTATAAATATCTCACATTCCGCGCAAGTTGTAGCATTCAAAACCGATAAAAAAAAGTATCGAGCGGAAACGAGTGACGTGTTAAGTAAAAGATTCTGTGTATATGTGTGTATGCGCATTTGCGTACAAATTTATACATAAACAGATCGCATCATTCAGAGCACTTACCACTAACGGGACGGCCTGTTTGGGATTGCACTTGACCCGTTGACTAGGCGAAATGTAAAAGATATCTACATGCATCATCCATAAATACCGATTTGAATGTCACCGAACCGTACAGGTAGTCTAGGTACTTTGTATCAAAAATCATTATTTAAGCGAAAAAAGTTAAGGATTCAACCATTTACATATTCGTTTTTAAATAAACGATCCACCTTTCATTGCTATAATAAAACATGTATTCAAAAGGATTAAAAATGTTATTTTTCTACAATTATTTAGATTTGTGAAATAAAATCGAAGGTATAAATAATTTTATTGCTAATTTTAATAATTAAAACAATGTATTTATTTATAACAATATTCAAAATTTTAAATTTTTATATAATGGATGATTTCATTATTTTTACACATATACTTTAGAAACCTTTTTCTGAGAAAGTTACCATTTTTATTACTAATAATTTTTCTATAATTATCTTTATATGCGTTTAATGATTAAAAAAAATATTAAAAAACCTCTTTGATAATGTTAAAAATTAAAGTTATAAAAAATTACATAAAATATTCTTGTATTGTCATGCGCAGCACATATCCTAGATTCGGAAAAAAGAAATGTTTAAAATGCTGTATTGTTTAGGGTGAAAAAAAGTAACGGATCCCAAAAACTAATAGTTTGAATGATTTAAAATACTGAAAAAGTTGTGTATTTTGAAAATTTTCATCTATTTATCATGTGACAGTATTGTTTGGTAAAGGAAAATAATTTTGCAAAAATTCCATCTTGGAATAAGAAGACTAGCTTATCTGCTAAGGCTTAAATTTGCAAAGGTTATTATAATCTCGGAGATAAAAATGATTTCTTACATATTTTATTTACCCCCATAGTCATCTTTTTTCTTCGACTCTTCACATTTACCGTCAGTGCTTTCATCATATCCATTTTCGACTTCCTGTACCGTTCGGCAAGTACGCAATTTCTTATTAATTTTCCCTCTCGATAATTGACAGTATGAAAAATATGGCCCGCTTGTTGTTCGCTTACTCTACTCCTGCCTGATGCCGCAGACCGACAGAAAGGTACTGAAGTTGTGCAGGTGCCGCGTAGGTATGATAGTCGTGACGACGTTACGGCTAGTGAAATGGTCGAGGGCCTGTTGTATGAAACTTGGCCCGGGCAGACTGCCGATTTTGTAGAAGATTCGCAAGTTGCACGAGGGATTTTCAACTTGCGAGCCCTTGGTCAGTTTGCATAGTAGGTATTCGAAGGCCTCGACAAGTTCGGGCAGCGTAAGATCCGCGGACGAAACATTTGTCTCCGTTGTCAAGTTGCCCGTCGAATTGGAAGAACCTGAAAAAATTAAGTACCATAACTAATTCTATATAATTATATCATTTTTAAAATAATTTTCCAAGTAAATTTACCTGTCGATAAGTAACAAACAATGGCGGAAACGTTATTCTCATAATTCCACCTCCGTCTGATCGCGACCTTGAAATTACCGACACATTTGCCGGTCTCCTCGTCTACACATACCAAGAACAAATAAAGCAAAAGTTAGAAAGATCAATAAGAGAAGAAGAGATAGAGAAAGAGAGTGAAAAAGATTAATGACACGTTCGAAAATAAAGTCAGCGCAGTGATCGTAGTGTGGGCGCGATCTAAGTTTGTAATATGTGTAGGCTAACAATAGTCGCGTAAGCCAGTACGAAACTCACACTCGAATCTATTGTTGTCGCGGTGCGCCCAAACACACCACTCAACCTGGGCGCCGCGTGGTAGGTTGGATACAACGACATAGTCGACGATCGCATTGTTCGTTCGTTTCTCCCACTCCTTGCGCGCCGCCGGTATGAAGCTCGGGTGTGTGAGAAAACAGATGCCCTGGACTATGTGCCTCAGCTCCGTATTCGAGTCCATTGCCTTGACGATGCGGTTGATGTGCCTCAGTGTCAGCCGGCACTGACGCTTGATGTTCGAGTCGAGGATGGTCATATTGCCTGGCACCAGCGGTATTTGCCCGGCTACCGAAATAATGTCTCCCACCTGTTGCGAAAAAATACACGTGAATGAGAATTAAAACCTCTTATATGAAAACAATCCTCATTCCCATAGTAGAAATATTATCATCATACACAGATGATAATTTTATTATATTTCACTGTACCGATAATTCAACTTCTTTACATAAAATACATTTACTTTATATATTCTACATTGCTTTAATTTAAAATGTAGCTTAATTCTTTTTTTAGAAAAGTTTTTTTAAGAGTATAATTCATCAGATATATGTAGATGTACTCTTTTATCAATCGATTCATCAACAAATTTCACGTAAACAGATTATTTACTCACCCGGACCGCTTGCGAGTATGGTCCAATATTGGCTGGCGCCCAATGGCTTATGCTTTGAACATGCATAGTGTGTCTTTTATGTACTTTTTCATCGGTTCTTTCGTTTTCTTCAACTTTTCTGTATGCTAATGCATCTAAAACAACGTGAAAACTAATTGGTATTTCTGTACATACTCTAACAGGAGGATTGACTTTTGCAAGTTTTGACACATAAACTTCATTTATATCTGCATAACTAGATAAATCTTTTAAAAACATCGTTACTGCAACAAGATCTGATACTTCTAAATTTTCTCGTTTGACTAGATCTATATTTAACAAAAAATATTTATATTATTGTCTTCTTAAAGGGTATAAAATTAATAATCTATGAACTGTATATTTTACCAATTAAAATATCTAATGCTTCTGCCATTGCAAGTTTGGGTTCTGGATTTTTACCAACAATACTACCAAACCAGTACCAGCCAGTTTGGTTTTTATTAACACATGGAACATCAGGATACACTTCCTCTTCATACATTATTTCCATAGGACTTGGTGGATTAAGTTGACCTATAACATCATGATTAATAGTTTTCATTACATTGATTCCAAAGGTTGAATCGTAAACAAATTTTAAATTGACTATTGAGAAATGATAAGATAAAAATATCTTCTGTAAATATTTGATTTTGGTAAACACACCTATTTAATAGTCATTAACACCTGTTAGAAATTTCAATTTTTAATTTCGCCAACGAGAATTTTTTAATTTTTCCACATAAGAAATTTTTAAATGAAAAAATGTTTTGTTGATGTATCATACCAGCGTTTGTCGTTTGTAAGTCTTTATTATCTTTCTCCTGTTCATCATTTTCATCATCAGACAAATTACAACCATCTTGTAAATCTGGTCCAACTATTTCCGAAATATAGTCAAGTGGATTTTTCACTGCAATATTCTTCAGTCTTTCTTGAAGTGTCAGGTTCTCTATACCACTCTGAAATTATTATTTCTCATTATATCAAAACATACGTCAACATTATGAATGGTAATAATCAATATCTAACATTCTTATTCTGAAGGTGTATCTTTTTGAAATTCAGGTACCCAACAGGTGCAATTTCATCATTTGAATGCACCACACTTTCATATTCATCTCTACAAAAGTATAATTTTATTAGTCTTAAAAATTATACATTACATTACTAATATACTAAAAACTTACATCACAATACTTTTAATGTATAATGGACAATCTAGCGTGAACGTTTCATATTCGCCACCTTCCCCACAAACATTTAAACCATATTTTTCTTTCTAAAACAAAATAAATCAAGTTTATTTTACTAAATATTTTGTGAAGTTTTTATTAAAACTTCTGTCATTGATATATTTGACAATGACTTTAAATGTAGTCCTTAAAAAAACTCGTTTGACTTCAACACTTCAAAATAACTCGTTACTTTAAGTTTGTATTAATGTCTAAAATATTGGAGCAGTTCCAAAATTGATGTAAGACAACAAGCTTAACTTTCAAAGTTTTCATCAGTCATTAAGACATTTACTTACCATTTTGGCGAGATGTGGCTGCATCTCAGAGATAGATTTACCCAAATGTCTAGGTTCCAAGCCCAATGATGCCACTTTTATAAGTACTGCATTTACAGAGCATTCTATCATTTCTTTTAACAGTTGCTCTTGATCTCGCCTCCATAAGTATGACAGGGAAACCAATCCTAACCGACTACATCTAAAATCAATATTGAATGAAATAGAATTTTAGGTATCTTTTATAAAATATTTAATATAAATCAAATGTAATTAATTGTATCATTACACATTTTCAACTCGTATTCGTTGATAATCACTTAAAATAGCACCAGAGGCAACAGCTTCAATATCTTCTCGATCCTAAAATATTGTTAGAAATATTTTGCATGAGTATTTAATGATGTACAAAATTTATTAATTTTTTTAAGTACCTTCACTTTTTTTAAAAGTCTATATAAATCTTCTACTTCATCATCATCAGTAGGCAAGTAATGTTTTTCCTGCATTTTTGATTTTCCAAATGTTGGTTCACGATATAAAGGTAACCCCATAGCTTCTCCAATATATTCTACTCCTTGGTGACCAACAGTTTGAAACATATATGAATCTAACTCATCTAAAAAAGTAATTGTAATTTTGAAGTGAAATACAATTTGAAATGCTATAACACAGAAAGAAGAAAGCTTTAGCTTTTTCAAATACTAAGGTGTACAAAAAAAAAAATGTAGTAAATCAAGTACAATGAATTTAGAAAATTTAATAAGTAATTTTATCTTATTTTTATATCTAATATTTTTTCTTACCTTTTCCAACAGGATACAGATTAGCGAGAGCCATAAGTTCGTGTCCACCTGCTATACACTGCATCATGTTAAAACAAGAATCCTTGCCACCACTAATCAGTGCCACTACCTTCATTGTGACAAATTATTGTTCTACTGTGTTCCTAAAGTATGTTTCTAATTAAAGTGTTGCAAATCCAGGTGTTGATCTTCTCTTTATACAGTCATCTATTATATAAGAGGAATTAATTTATAGAGAATGCATAAAATTGAAGTATATTATTAATATTTTTATTTTTCAAATCAAAGTATATCTAATAAAAAACAACTCATTCAGACTCTAAATACACAACCAGAATATTGCAAAGAAGACAATACCTATCACCAGACTACGTTGTCAAAAAAATAAGTTCTGAAATAAGTCATAAATTTTTTATGGTAGTTATATAAGCTTCAGGAGACAAAATAAATAATGGTTTCTCAGAGAATGTAAACATGTAATTGAGAAAAGTTTCAATAACAAAGATAATTAAGTGATTAACTTATATATAGTGATAATCATCATCACTTGCACTAGTAATGAATAACATGAGACTTGAAAAAATGTGACAAACGATTTAATTTCATGTAATTTTCCAAAAAAGCAAAAGTGACTGATAATCTGGATAAGATGGAGCCAGTTGAGCACTTTGATTGAGCTGTTAAGAAAACAGCTCAGCTAAAAGTAAACAATGGAAAGCCACAGAATAGTCATGTGCATGACTGAATATTTGTGCGCAAAGTATAAATCTTATGAACAATTTGTAAGGAAAAAAAAGAAAAGTAACTTACACACTTGTCATAAATGTTTATACTCCAGCAAAAACTGATGAAGCTTGAAGAGTAAAAAGCAGGACGAGTCAGTATCTGAAAAAGTATAATGCACGCAGAAGAGATCATGTAAAAACAGATTTCTCTTCTCTCTGACTCCCCACTTGATAAGATATCATTGGCAAGACTTGTCACAAATAAAATGAATGAAACCGAGGAAAAAACACTCGCATCCCAGAGATATGGAGCTCGCGCGCGCGCGCGCGAGAGTACATATGCACGCACGGAGGGGCAAAATAAGAGAAGCAGAATGAATAGAGGACGACAGAAACGGCGAGGATGGAAGGGGGGCCGAGTATCCGCACGCATGGGATAAAAAAGAGGGCTAATTTATTGGTTATTCCAAAGAAGAGAGGAAAAGAAGCCATCACAATTTCGACCTCGTCATCAGCATTACCAGCAGCAGCATCGTTCGCAAAGCACACGGCCGAGCAGAAGCTCCGCAACCCGGAGCAAGCCGAAGGGCCGCGAACGTGCCAATATATAGCTCTCTCTCTCTCTCTCTCTCTTTCTCTCTCGCACTCCCGCTCTCGTAACAGACAAGTCAGAGTAGACGAAGGTGCGGGCGCATATATATTTACATTGGATACCCGGTGCGCAGCGAGATGTGTCGACGGCGAGACGGTCGGCGGCCCCTGGCGCTCAGCTGATAGCAAACGTCCACTGGCGACGGCGAGGTCGACGACGACGACGGCCACGACGACGACGACCGCGATCGCGCTGCTGCTCTCTCTCTCGCAAGTCGCAGAGAGATTTCGGCCCGGACGGTGGCGCCCTCCTGCCTCAGTTGCACTTGTGCGCTGTGATCACGCTCTCCGCTCAGCGCACACGCAGACACACTATCTTACTCTATCCCTTCTCGCCCCCCCCACACACACTGCCGTTCGTCTCTTTATGCGTCCATGTACTCCATGTACACATGTCGTTTGTGAGTGAGAAAACAGAAAAGCTACACCTATAGAGGGCTAGAGGGCTATAGAGCTAGAAGTGACTGGAGAACGCATAAAACGGTGTGTGACTACGTGTGTTCGTCATACGTCGACAGAAAAGGCACGGAATTCGGTATTCAACTTTCTAACCTTACTTGCTCTCCTGATGAGCTTAGAGGGCTGGGTGCCCATTATATCTCGTTGTTACTATACACTTCTTCTTGACAATCATTTTTACTTAGATCTATCAAACGCTTCTCGCAAAAGTTTGTTCCGAAATAATATTTCGTATAGATTTAGGCTAGAGTAATATATTTATTATTGATTAGTTGTTCCGCTCGATTTTTACAGATCGACGTATAATTTAAGATCCAAAAACCCCCAGCGGAATTGATGTAAACTAGTCGAATTGTAGGGGGAACCCGCAAAACCCTCGCGTGCAGATATACTTATATCAAATCTATCTTTTTAGTAAACATCAAGTGGACAAAGATGTAAAAAGACACCTTATACGTGATATACGCTGAGTCTTTGGTAAAATAATTTTAAAAATATTGCCCCTATCTGAATATTAGGAGCATTTTAAGAATATTTGAAGTTTATTTCAAATGCTGTACCGAGATCGCACGAGTATTTTACATCACTGGTGATTTTTAGCACCCACCACTCAATACGCTCCCGCATATGGCAAGCTGCCTTCTATCTCAAATCTTGCAGACACGCTTTACCTTCCCTATGAAATCTTACAAAATAAAGGCCAGAAGCCATAAAGTATTGGGAAAAATAAAAAAGCACTTTTGAATCATCATGACTTGTGCGCGCATATTACTATACGCGAGTATCATACACATACAATACGTGTCGTGTACAATGTGTACATACTGTACATACACACCACACTCGCTCGCGCATGTGTGTAAGTGTGAGGAGCTAAAAGCTCGAGCGAAGCGAATTTCGAAAAGCCTAGAGCCGTAAAATTTTTCGTTTTTTCCCTCGAGATTGACGTTTTGGCTCTCGGTAGAAAATTCGGAAGCCGTCAACGGAAGAAAATCATGCGGTAGCCGGGCCAGGAGGACGCGCGGCTTCGAGAGACTTTCAGCTCTCAGCATCGCGCGACCGTAGCCTGACGTCACGAGCGCGCCGAGTCTGCACTGCTTTTTTCACGTAGCGGCCGAGGCGGAAACTATATACTTATATGTTCTATATGTGGGTCCGAGAGACACGAGTGTTGTACTATTGTCTGACCAAGAGGGTAAAGCTCGCTCTCTTCCTCTCTCTACCAGGGTTATTTCTGGGTAGCTTTCGAGCATATATTGGAGATAATGAAATTCCGCAGACGTAGCGCAGTATGAGGAGAGATTAGATTTTTCAGGAAACCCTTGTGAACCCATCTTTCATTTCGTGTCCCCGTAGCAATTTTTGAAAGTAGCATAATTTATGAGCAACAGCCATTTGCCCCACGGGCACGACTCGAGCTCTCGTTGTAGTCTTTCGGCACGTGTCTGTAGCTTCGCAAATTGAAGTGGGGGACCTCCAGCCAAGCCGACTCTTTCGACGGCTGCTCTCGCTACAAGGCGAGCAACTTTTGCACTGATCGATGCCTGTCCTCGCTCTTTAATACACCATTAAGATATGCTTCGAGCTAAATCACCGCGGGACTTACAGCAGATCTTGAAAATACAACCCCCACGATCACGAGAATGTAATGAGCTTCGTCGTTAATTACTCGATCGATAATTAAACTTGCAGCTTCTGTAACGAAAATTGCGCTCGCGAACGAATGTTTCAGCTTCTTTCTTGGCTGTGTAAAGGGATGGTCGCGAAATTTTCGAAAGGTGAGAGCGCGTGCTTTGAAATTCGTGTGATCCTCCCGTACACGTAGTTTTATATTTTCTTTCTCATCCAGATGATTTTTCTTTCCTCAGGGATAAGTAAAAGAGAGAGAGAATTTACGATTGCTCTCATCGAAATGTAGAGCATGAGAGATTCGTGAAATTTCGCTCTCGACCAATGGGGAGTTGGTCCTCACTCCGACGAACGACGCCATGGTGACCGTCACTGGACGGCATGTCATACCCGTCAGCGGTCAGCGTACGGCCCACGCTTTATAGCTTGGATTTTTGTTTGGGTATTTGGCAAGTATAAGTATATACATAAATAAGTATCTCGACAAGATTGCTAAAATGAAGTTTTAGCATTAATGTTGGTGACTCGTTGTTGAACCTGCATGAGCTACACTGCTATATCACACATATTAATATTAAATGTTATATTAATAAAGCCAAAGCGAGGCAATAAGTTTGAGAAATAAATAATTTTGGTAGTTGATCGATACCTATATACATCTATCTGTATACATATAGAAATATTTGTTCAATATATATGTATATATGAGTATCACAGTAATTGACAATAACTCTATATTCAACATATAATGTTTATTTAATAAAATAAAAATAATTTGTTTCAAAATAATTGCTTGGCCTTATCGACGCAAATTTCGACAATTTATAAATCATATTTGTAATTTCTATACTATTCTTGCCATTACGGGATGGTAAAACGTCATAAATAAACATTTTAAAGTACAAAATGCACTTATGCATCTGAGAAGAGAGCAACAACAGCAACCTATGAAGGAGGAGCAAGAACCAGCGTGAGCGTGGCGTCGTCAGATGACGCGTCCCACAGGCGTCCCGAATAACACAGTCTTGTCGGTCGGTACATCAGGTACATGCAAGTACGCACGGTGTGGGTAGCGGAGCGTAAAGAGAGCGTTAAAAGCGACAGCAGCGGCGGCTGGGACAGGCAGGCAGGCAAGCGCCCCCTCCCTCCTCCTCGCACTCTCCTCGTCATTCTCTCGCGTACACCGCTGTGGAGCACACGCGCGTATCCCGCTGCTGGGCCGTAGAGGGGAAAAGTACGGTCACGCGAAGCATCAAGCCGCGGCGGCAGCAGCAGCAGTATAGTAGCAGCAGTGGTATAGCAGCAGCAATAGGAGCAGTAGAAGTAATCATCTCGTCCTCGAAGCGTGGAGCGGAGGGACGCTTCGGAGTCGGTGTGCAGTGTACTTACACAGCGCATGGCTGTTGCGGCGCTTCTTGGGAGATTTACGGGAGCGATTAGGAGGGTGTCACTGTTATAGAGATATATCCTTTCCACCCCCCCACCCCCCCGAGGACGAAGGAGTAGTAGGGGTAAGGATAGAGACACTAGCGCGAACGGCGTTAAGCCATCATCGAGAGTAAGGACGACGTGCGCGGAGGAAGCCGAAGGAAAATGGTGCTTGCAGAGAGGAACTCGGATAGCGTGAGGAACGGTCGGCGGTCTCAGGGCCCCAGCCCCAACGGACAGTCCGAGTCCTCCAGCGACGAGGACGGAGGTGAGGCTTCTCTCTCGCTTTCTCTCTCTCTCTTCTATATATACATATCCCTCTCGTTATTTGCGATTTTTTCTTTGCTCTTTTTCTTAAAGGGGGTAGTGCGTCTCTGTAGGGTTTTTCGGAGGAGCTTGCGTCGCTCGCTGGTGGATGCTGCTGGCACCCCCGCTGGGGTCGTACCTACTACCTCTCAGGGTGCGAGTGGGTTCCACCTATCGATCGCAAAAAAACTTGCTCCTTCGCGAGCTTAATCCTTGTTCCGTACTTTTCGTGGAGCAGTTGGTAAAAAACGGTGCGCCCCACTTCTTGGCCCCGTTTTTCACGATTTTTTTTTTATGGCCGCGAGCTCCAGAGACGACGCTCCCGCCGCGAGCTTTTTCGCGTGGGAACAGCGAGTTGTCTTCTTTGCATGCCTACTTCGAATATTCCACGCCACTTCAATTTCTATACTGGCGTTTCGTAAAATCCAACGTTCTTTTCACTAAAAAATCCTTTTCTCATCTTTTGCAGTTCCCGCGGAGAAGATTCGCGTCGGCAGGGATTATCAGGTTATCGTTCCTGAGCTGGTTCCTGTGAATGGTTAGTGGCATTTTGTATTCTTAACTGACATATGTGTATTTTCAGAGTTCTAATGAGTTGTTTTACTTCTAGAGCGTAAAATAGATATGTGTCCGGAAAAGGCTTTACTTGTGTGGTCTCCAACGAACGACATACCAGATCAAAAATGTAATTATATAAAATTATTCTTATTATTTTTAATATTATTTCTTTTAATTTAGCAAAATATTAATTTGAACAATTTTCAGTGGACGAATATATTATTTTGGCAAAAGAGAAATATGGTTACAATGGAGAACAAGCACTGGGTATGCTATTCTGGCATAAACACAATTTGGATAGAGCAGTCCTTGATCTAGCAAATTTCACACCTTTTCCTGATGAATGGACAGTCGAAGATAAAGTTCTATTTGAACAGGCTTTTCAATTTCATGGAAAAAGTTTTCACAGGATTCGTCAAATGGTAGTATTATTACTGTGGAACCAAAGTAATGAAACTTTGAACACAAAAATTAATATTTTGTGATGCATTAGCTTCCAGATAAATCAATCGCTAGCCTTGTCAAATACTACTACAGTTGGAAGAAAACTCGTACTAAAACTTCACTTATGGACAGACAAGCAAGAAGGCTCACTAGTGGTGGCAAAGAAGGTGAAAATGGAAGCGAAAACGGAAGTGACCAAGGATCTAACTCGGATAGTGAAACTGAAGAAAAAGTAAGTGAACCTAATATTTTCCTAAGTGTATACAACTTTATTTTGCATGTTAGCTGCATGTGTAATTAAAATTTTTTGTTTCTTTTTTTTTTTTTTTTAATACTGTCTATTTAAATTAATTCATCCTGCGCATTCACTTTGATTCATTTCACCTATGATTATTTATTTATTTTATTTTATTTATTTATTTCTTTTTCAATAATAGCATCTCAAGTTACTGCATTGCATAGTACTGCAACCAGTGAAATGTAAGATTGGGTAAAAAAAATATTATTATATATAGAAATTTTATATATATATATATAGTAATAATTATTATAGAATCGTTTTCTTACATTTTACTTAGATTTTTTAAAGGAAGACTTGTAAACTGACCCAATATGAAATATGAACAAAATTTTAATAATTGTGGGTGAATTTGATTATTTCCTTTAAAAAATCTTAACACATATGCCTGATCAAATGACTAAGATCAGCAACACTTCACTGTATACAGCTTTCACAACGAAAAAAGGAATCACTCTAAAAAATGTATCCACACGGCAACATATTTTAAAAATAAGATTAATCTGTCAACACAAATTAAATTAGGAGTTATCATGCAAATTACCATAAATTCATGGTATCATATAGAATGTTCAAGTTGGATAGACTTAAGTATAAGTTTCATCTCTAAAAAATTTTCATTTCTTCATACTATCACTGTGAATACTTACAATTATTTTTGGGAAGATTTACAGTAAAACCATTGATCTATGTAGAAAAGGTAATGTTAGCTATATTCCTTAACAATGGAAAATTGAAAAGAAATGAAAAAATCATAGTAATTTATTAACTAAAAAGAATTTCTAAATGAATTAGTTGAAGTCTAAAAGCTTATTATATCAAATACTAAACAAAAATTTTTTGACCACAGTGACTATAAAAAATTTGTTAAAATTATATTACAACTAATTCTAATGATTGTTCTAGAGTTGATAGGTTGTTAGAAAACTAATGCAACCTGGTCCTAGTGAAACTTAGAAGTTCTTTAAATTAGCAGTTAGAATGATTTTTATTATACATCTTCCCCTATATGCATTGATGTTAGATGTCAATAAATCATTTGTTTCTTCAAGACTCAGTGTCTAACAAAAATATAAAATTTTGTCGTTTATAAAAAACGTTTGAACGTGGAACGTTCCAGAAATGGACGATCCACCGCGGAATACGTCGTGGAAAGAACCAGACGATGCCAGGGAGCCAAGGCACTGACGCCAAGGCCTCATCCGACTCGGAAAACGTTCCTCAGGTTCAGGTACTCAACCTAAACCTTAAAGAAGTTCTCACTTTTGCATAGTCTTTTTTTTAGTACTGCTTATCCATGCTGTTTATACATACATATTATACATATATACATATATTTGCCATGTTACTTTTCCCTTTGCACTGAGCAAGTATACTGTCTATAAAAAAAAAATGTAGATATCTGCGTTAAGAGCTTTTGTATTTTATTCGAAATCCTTCTTCATCACGAACTGTTTATTTTTTAAGCCCATCAGAAAAGTATAAACTTGTATTACATTGCTTGCAGTGCACCCTTTTCTTCTTTCGTTACCAAATGCTTGAAAATCTTTAAATCAAGTGCTCGAATCACTAAGCAACACTCATCAGTTATCCCTTTTTTATAGAACATTCATTTTATATTTATCCTGGGTGTATATGAATTTTCCACTATATTTTTATAATATGCAGGTCTGATGTTTTTGTGATTTTTGTACAAAAAGAAATCAAGTTAATTATTTTTGGCAAATTGGTAAATTATGGAACATAACTTATGGCTTGGCAATATAGACTTTTTAATAGTAAAAGTATTCAATACAAATTCAAAATTTTTATACTTAACAAATATGTTTATGACGTTTTGCTCTACAAAATCGCAAAAACCACTTAAATTTATATAAGTACATACATTATCTGTAATAAGAAAAATAACTAAAATAATTAATGTTAATTTTATTTTTCAGCAAAAATTTTTCAATTAAAGATTTAACTTTTAGTGAAAAAAAAAAAAAAAAAAAATTCATACAATATTTAAATAAAAATTAAATATAAAACTAATTTAACTACTTTAATTTTAAATTCAAATATTTAAAATCTAAATTATTGCAAAAAAATAAGCCAAAAAAGTTTATTTTTATTTATGATAAAAATAAGATATAATGTAAATTTTGTATCTTCAGTCTTAGAAATCATAACATTGGAAATTCATTTATATGTGACATCTTGTAGATACACGCATTGCATCACAATAATTAATGTTCAACTATTAGTGAACATAACTTACCGTGGGTGTTCTTCGACAATTTTCGCACTTTTTAATATTAATATAAAAATCAACAGCATCAATATTATCGGATTGGTTTTGGTAGTCATAAGAAAACGAAACGTACTGAACCAAACACGAAAACGTGAAGCAAAATGATGTTTATGTATAAAAAGAGAAATGAAGGCATGGGCGGGATGAGCTATTTAAAAAAGGGTATTATGTGTTGTAGGGCTCGTGTAGCAACTGCGGCGTTGCTTGTCATAGCGTTCGTGCTACGCCCAAGGGACACGCGTGTCATAGCTGCTATCTGCATTGGAGGTCAGTGGATCTAATGTCTTCCGAACAAATGAATCATTTCTAAGTAGTCAGGAAAAGAAAAAGAAACAAAAAATTTACGTTTCTCGGAAGCTCGAGTCACGAAAATCCCCCATTTGTCCTCCTACATGCATGCCCGCGAAAAGGTGTCGAAGACAAAGGTGTACCAAAGGTGGATTTTAACTTTCCTGATGTGTCTGTGTTGTCAGTGTCAAAAGTAGACTTATTTGATTGAGAAACTTTATGTTTTTAAACGTTATAGGGATAAAAGAAATTTATATATTATGTGTATAGTGCTAACTAATTTCAAAAGAAATTAATGTCCAATTTCGATTACAGATATTTATAATTCAATACAATTTTTAACAACTGCTTTTTGACGCTTTCCGTCTTTCTATTAAAAAGGCAAATATGAATTTTTGTGGCTCAAGCCTACTATCTTAGTAAGGGCACTATTGATTCGGTAAATACTGGTACATTGAAAAAATTGAATAAATTCTAAAGTTAAAAATAATACTCAAAAATGGATAGATGCATATCTTCGAGTTTTAATGGAATTTTTTCATTGTATATCTAAAATGAAAGAGCGTTTTCGGAGAAAGAAATAAAACAAATTTATTAACATTCTCTACTTCTTGTATCATAGTCAAATATCATGCTCTCTAAAGACGTTCTTCGCTCGAATAATTTGAAAAAATATACAACGCTCTCTCAACTCGCTTCGCTGCAAACTCATTGAAAGTAAAATTTTACGAGTCCTTTTGGCGAATTCGATTGAAAGAAAGAGTTGAGAGGGCGAGAGAAATAAAAAACGAAAAAACAAACAATCCGCTACATTAAAAAAACGTACGTGCTGCAGGCGTACTGGTCTCGCGAGGCCTTTGAGCTCTATGCCTGGGAGATCCAACAAGCGCAAGCCGCCGCGCGGGCTCGTAGTCAACCACGACGATCTCGCGGCACTAGCAGGTCAGACGAGCCAAGCCCACAACACCCTACAAGCTATAGATACAGAAATCGTTAGCCTCAAGCGACAAGTACGTTATACCACGAACAATCACAATTAAATAAAAAAAAAAAAAAAAAGAAAGAGAGTTTCCGCGGTGCGATGCGTCCGCGTGACCCTGACACCTGACGCGGGCGCATCGCGCGACCGAGAGAGTATCTATTGCTACCGTCGCGTAGCTCTAGGCACCGATCGTGTGGATACATTTTTCTTTGCCATCAGCTTGGCGCTCTTGTAAGATGCACTATTATTCATTTATTATTATTTTTTTTAATCTTTTTTTTATTATTTTCACACCTCTCTGCGTTTACATCTTTTGTTACTTACGCTTTCGGCCGGTTGTTTTCCTTGTATACTTAACAAATGACCTTTCGTTTTCTTTAATTATCACGCAGTTAATATATATATATATATATGTAAGTGTAACAATGTATGCGAGCTTTGCAGGAGCTTTTGTCAACATTTTTTGGTTTAAAGCAAATTTTGCCTATAGTTAATTTAGTTTGATGTGCTTCACTCTTATACGTATCTCTATATACTTAATTTCATTTGAAAATTACACCGAGCGTTTGCAATAATCGTCACGCTTGTATATCCTTTCACTAGATCGAGTGCATAAAGTGTATGTATATTAACGTTAAACGGGTGTGTCGCAGATACAGTCGAACAAGCAGCAGGTGAGCGCGTTGAAGCGCAAGACGACGGACGGCATTGACGAGCTCCGGCCCGCGGAGAAGTCGACCCGGATAAACTCCCGCTGGACGAACGACGAGCTCCTCCTCGCCGTCCAGGGTGTGCGCAAGTATGGCAAAGACTTCTCGGCGATTGCCGACGTCATCGGCACCAAGACCGAGGCTCATCTGCGCTCCTTCTTCGTTAACCACCGGCGAAGATACAACCTCGACGCTGTGCTCAAGGAGTACGAAGCCGAAAACGGACCCATTCTCATCGAAGATGATAAGGACGAAAAGGTATAGTATATACAACATTTGAAAAATTTGATATTGGAAGGGACTATAACAGTAGGTAGTGTACATAGCGTGATAAGCTAAAGTCACTTTGCAGATTAAATTAAGGTACAAAAAGGATCATAATGATTTTGTAGTATTTTTTTTATTTTTACTTTTATATTTTAAGATATTTAATTACGTCTAAATAACTTGTTTCAGATGGAAATTGACACACCAGCAAATTCAGACTCAGCCGAGACCTCACAAAAAACAAAAATAACGTCAGGTGTGAATCAATCATCGAAATAACATACAAGTTCCGTTCTTAATGCTGTAAAACGCGTTAAGCAAACTTAGAAACACAATTATTGCATCAAGCTATTTCATAAGAGTCTACCGCGAGAAGGAAACGGTGTGTTTTCTCATGAAATCTACGATTAAGATATCCTTTCCGTAAGCTATAACGTAGCACAAAGTCAAAATCGCAAGCTTCCACTTTTTTATTTATCAATTGTACTTTCGTTTCCAACATTCGATGATCGTCGCTTAGGCTCGAAAAGAATGGTCTTGAATGTTTAGCATTTTTGTCACGGTTACATACACGAATGATGCGTTGAAAGAAACACGTCGAGATTTGCAGGTGTTTTAAAATATAAGATTTTTCCATGCATGTGTGTGTCGGTAGAAAAATTATTTCTTACCGCCTAATTGTAAATATGGATGATGTTTATTTAAGTTCAGATTAGGATAGTTGCAGAAAATTTTTAAAATTCGTTAATTTAATCGAATAAGACTTACATTTTTCACAAGTTCTAGTTTAAATTATAAAGGAGTTATACGTTTTCTCGACAAGTTCAGTTATTGAAAAACGTAATATTAATGAGAAAATAACTCCTCATTGTTTGCGTCATACGTGAATTTGTACGTCGGCAATATACATATATGTACATACATACGCGCTAAGATTGTTATGTATGTGTAATGTGTACGACTTCATTGATGCTAAAATTCACAATAGGTATATCGAATAATAATGTAAGCGATTGATGCCATTTATCTGATTGATGAGGCATATTCATTCGCAAATACTATGTATATTATCGCAGAATTAACGTAGGCAAAATCAAGTCACAGAGATTCAACGACAATTGAAAAATGTAACTAAAAGTAAGTTCTCATAACTATAACTATGATAATTTCCAAAAGTTACTTACCTCCAAATTCCAGACACTAAGTTATTAATTATTCAATCATTGTATGGTACTTTCGTTATTTTCAATTTGTACATTTAAATTACAAATATTTTTTACATTAATACTTCTGCAATATCTTGTCTTTAAATTTCTTATAAATACATTATATGTAAGATTAAAGATTTTATCCACAACTAGTAAGGAAATCTTTCTAGGCTGTTAAAAGGAAACTTTTAAAGCATGTAAACTATGTTCATATGTGGATAAATGGATTATTATTAGTATCACTAATAAATATTAGTATTTTAATATTAAAGTTTTACATTCTTCAAACTTTATATTGATATTTAAAGAAGTGATTTGTGCCGTAAATTGCAACAATGTAGTATTTTACATGTTCTTAAAGTTCCAGCATTTGAGAATTATTCAGCCTGAAGAGATATCTTGTACGTATTCTCTATAAAGTACTAGTTCAATACTAGAGTTGTCAATCAATAGAAGGCAAAAAAGAATTAATCGAAATTATGTTTCGTTAATATACTTCTATATAATAAATAATGAATCCATAAAATGTTTGTGTCATAAAAAACAGAAGCGAAAATAATTTATTAATATAGTATAAAACATCCATTACAAACAATATTTTTGTTTAGAAAACATTGAAAAAGTTATTTAAAGTACGAAATGTTTTTACGTCTAACGCTACAAAACAATTTTTTTTTTACAAACTACAGATAAATTAACGGTATCCTAGCTCTGGGCATGTCTATATTTTGAAAATATGACATTGTGTTACCTACTGCCTCGCTTTGTACATCTTTCTTTTTTTAATACATATAAACCCAAATCATTTTTATTTGACGACTGCATACGTAGTGTACAATGTAAACACCAATCAAATACAAATTTTTAATTTTATACCAAGATGTAAAATACTTTTGAACTGATACAGATTAAATCTTTATTAGGTGCAAAGTTGAAATAAAAGATATTGGCTAGTTTTAATATTGTCGTTGTAAAAAGTACTAACGCGAAAACTCTAAAAAAACATCACTTCTATCTCATTTATACAAGCAAGTAGTAAATTATAATACTTATAATTGTAAGGTTAATTTATTTTATAAGAATACATGCATACAAATTTTTCAAATATAATTTTATGACAGCTAATAAACACAAAGGCTGTATAATACAATGTAAATAATGATTTCAAATAATAAGATTTGAACGAGCACGTAAGCATTGTCGAATTAGATACGGCTTTCTTAATATGAATTAAAATAAATCATATGGTAGTTAATTGCCAAAATTTTTGACTGTGCTTCAACGGCGTATATTGATTTCACCGATTAAGTATTTGTGTACAATTTTAATGATACTCGCAGAAATGAAGAAAACGTGAAATATTTTCCAGAGCATTCTTTGGTAAAATATTTAATACAATGTTTTCACGAGTGTGGACTGTTAATTAAAAATCTAGTTTTAAAAAATCATTCAATAGCTATATATTTTTTAACAAGTTGATTGTAATAAAACTAATGATTACATGAGTAGCTCTTGATTTGCTACTGTTTTTCATTATTGACGGAACTTAGTTGATTGTATAAATCATATGATTGTATAGCATTTATTTATGATAATATAATAATAAATTTAAATACAATATAAGTTATTGACTTTCCTTTTTGTTGAGATAAACCTCATTGACTACTTTCAATTTTTTAGATAAGTATTCGTGATATTTAATATCTAGAATATCTTGAAGATTATTCAAATCAATATTCATTTTTTGTATTAAATCGTATTTAGTATTAAATATGCGAGTACTTATGTTTTCATAAAACTCTTTACCTTTTAAAAGACCGTTTCGTGAAATTTTTTGTTGTATACAAAATACGATAAAAGTTATGAGTTTTGATTCTTCTTTATGAGGCTCTATGGTATTATCATCGAAAGGATTTTCTATATCGAAATTATTACATTGTAATTTAATTGTAGAAAAATACTTTTCAAAAAATTCAATTACTTCTTGATCATCAAGTTCTCCTAATAACGTCTGTTCCGACACTAAATTGAGCAATAAAGTACTATAGATGATTTCATCCATTACTTTTTCCTTTGACAAATTGCATCCTAATATTACATTGTCTAAAACACTATTTCGAATCATTTCTCTTATGCAATATACTTCATCTTTAAGCAACACTAGTGAGGCTAATAATGGTGTCACTCTGCATTTAGTATTTAAATGATCAAAATTGTATAAAAGAATTTCAAGACCTTTCGCTATTAGCTGCCTAAGAATTTCCGAATAATCAAAATAGTTTGAGAGTGTAATTTTTTCTTTTGAAATGCACGAGATCAAGTCTTCAAAAAGATCATACGTTCCAGAACCTCGTAACGAAAGAACATGTATGAATGTTAGTAATTCCGACAAATGAATAGTACGAGTGAAAGATCCTTCTAATTTGGACGCAAAAGTTTTTAATTTCGATATATCTGCATATTGTAGTTCAATCATTTTACCCCGGAATATGTTTCTTATTGATTTATTTGCGTAAATATTTATTTCTTCTAACAATATATGATGGATCTTTTCAAAATTATTTATAGCAAAGTCAATACTTGTCATCAGTAAAGTACGATTATGATGTGGTGCATATTTCAAAAAATTAATACCAAAATCTATACATTTCGCTTCTAACACAGATCGAACCATTGAATAACTTTCATTATCTGAAATAAAATTTACGAAAAGATTCATTAGTTCATCTACAAATTCAAAAAACCCAGGTTTTGTATTTTCGAACATTTTATCAAAATTATTTTTCTTTTTTGATTCGACAGTGTAGTTTTCTTCAATTACTATTTTAAATTTACGAGATAATCTCAACAATTGCGCTTCAACTGCGTAGCATAGTTGCTTGCGCGCAATCAATATTGATCTTCGGCTCCAAAAATTCCAGAGTGTTTCAATTTTGGAGCGTATTTCTAAATTTTTTCTTACTTCACTCAGTGATTTCATTTTTGAATGCTTAACTGAAGTACTCCGAGTTTCATCGTCTTGCTTTTCATACAAATACTCCAACGTACAAAGAGATCCGTTGAGATGGTTAAAATAGTTTGTTGAGGCTATTTGAGTCTTTAAGTGACATATCTCTTGTTCAATCGTCGATAAACCAACAGTGGCAACAAATGATTTTGCGGCCAAGTGACGAACGTGTGCCGTTGGACTACTCAAGAATACATTAAGGTAGCTCCTAATTTGTCTTACGTAAGTTATTGATGTTCCATCAATCAATTCACAGCCACTAAAAAACATCTTTGAGAGAAGAGACAGAATATGAATGATATTTGTACTGTTTTGCCATTTCTTGCTTTCACTTTCAACTGGCTGACAAAAAGCTAACAAACTCAAAAGAACGTGAGCTGCTAACTGTGGGAAATGAGTAGCGAAATAGTTAACAGAATATCCATATCCAAAGTCTAGAGATTTTGCTCCAGTGTTTTGGCCAACTAATCTAGATACTATAGCTCCAAATAGTTGAAGATTTGCATTGCTGTTAAATATAAAAATATTACGAATCAATTCGAATGATAAAATTAGGTCACAACTTTAGTGCAATTTTTAAAAATTAATTTTTAATTAGAAGTATTAATTTTTAATACTTCTAAAATTTCGAAGGCTCATAGATTTGAAAAATCAAAGATAATATTATATAATTCCAAGACTTATTTATCATTTACCGTATAGCAAACACTTTTGATGGCATGTACTCGAAACATGTCAATCCTATCTGCTCCAAGTAAGGACTTAATTGAGGCTGAAGTTGCTTATCTGCTACCAAAGTCTTTAGAAAATGCAAATACATAGCGCAAGGATCGTCATAATTGCTCGCTTCACATTGCTCGACCTCCACTGAGAAAGATTTACTTAAATAGTGTATCAAAGAACCGACAGCGAAATGTAATAGCGGTCTATCGGTTCTGACATCATTGGCTATGATTTTATGGAACATTATTGTTAATCCGGCCCCTCTTCGTGTCACGTTTATATTCGTGGAAAAGTCGTTATTCAGTAACTTTTTTAAATACCCTTCGAGTAATGCAACATTTCTATTTTTTTTACATAAGTATCTGTAATAGAAAACCATACATGTTCAGATATAGTTTAATACTTAAAGTATAAAATATTCTCGAGTTAATTTTACTTTATTATCCATTAAATTATTGATACACTACCTACTTAAATTACCGATAGAAACACCTGCTGATTCAATTACGCCTTTGTGGCGGCATTTCAACGATATTGTCACAATAAGTTCAGCCGCTCTATGGATTATAATATCTGTAGCACGTTCACATTTTACAATTTCGACGGCCAACTCGCAAAGTACCTAAAAAACAAAACATAAATGTCACATTTCCTAACATGTAGATGCGAAATGTAAGTGGATTAATGACTTACTTTCAAGGATCGCCAAATGCAAGTAATTACTAATTGTTGAGCAGGGGATAAAACAAGCTCGTCAAATTCGTAGTTGACCTCGCTATTTTTAATTGCTTCGTCGATTGCCAAACCCATTTCTTCGAATGACGATGAGTATTCTATTAAATGAAAAAAGTTAATAAACGGAACAATTATATAAATTTAATGTAAAATTTGTAATAACCTAAATTAGACGATTTCGATGAAAAAGCATTTAAGAAGAAGTTAACGGCATTCTCGGCCATATTCGTCAAGTCCTCCAAAAATGCATGCGAAACGTGACGGGACTCCGAGCCGTCGCTGAATCCGATCATCAGCAACGCTGAGACGACTCCGTAAAACGGTGTATTCTGCGTCGCAGCCTTTAAAATGTCCTGTTTCGTCAAGACCAACTGCTGCTTCGCCTCTTCGAATAAGAACTTTAAGTAGCAGTCAAAGTATTCAGCAGTAATAAACATTTTGGAATTCGCCTCCAAGTTTTCTTTATTGATCTCTTTGAGGGGAAACCATTTCGTCAGAATTCGGAATAGATAAGCACCGCTGTCGATTTCGAAAAATTTGCAGGAATTACACTTGTCCAGCGCCGTTGTAAAAAGAGTCTGGAAGAAAATTATCATTTGAATCAAGCTTCGCCTCGGCCAACAATTACATGTGATCTGAGACATTTCTTATTTTACTGGCCTAGGTATGTAATATATTAATTACAGAGAAACATAAAAATTTTCTGTAATAGAAAATACTTTCGAGCGTGAACTTACAATTTTCTCGTCGTCCGTGAGGATGCTGGGATCGAAAAAGTCAAGGATGATCGAGGTCGCGATCTCTTTGGTATCGACCGCAGGATCGAGCACCAGCTTAAACAAGAACACAAGGCTTCTCTTGTCGGTGAAGTTCCACTTGCCGCTCTCCCTCATCTGCTTCTGCAGGAGCGGGCCGTACCTCATGGCCTCTTTGAAGTTCGGATCCTTGGACAGGATGGTGTCGGTGCAGTTGTTGCTCTGCAGGAACTGCAGCCCGATCTTGTAGAGGTTCAGCCCGAAGAGCTTGCGCTGGTAGCAGGCGCCGATCTCGAAGCAGTCCTGCTGAAACTCGTGCAGCCACTCGAGGAAGACCGCGACTTCGCTCGACTCGCCGCGCACCGACGCGCGCTTCAGCAGATTGCTCAAGAAGATCTTGAAGTAGTTGAAGACGCCCTCGCGCAAGTACGTCGTGTCCGTCGTCGCGTTGAAGAAGAGGAAGTGCTTGACCGCGTCGATAGAGCTGAGCAGTTGGGCGTCGCTGCTGCTGGGGTTGCCAACCTCGTAGCAATGCGAGGCGAAGATGTTCAGTCGGACGCACTCGTCCTCGTGGTCCAGGAGGACGCGGACGTCCGCATACCGAGGCACGAGGCTCGCGCCGTACTTCTTGCCGATGCGAAGGAGGTGCGACTGGTACAGGATGCTCTGCTCGTCGCAGCATTCCATGAGGTACGGCAGGAGATCCCGATGAGTCTTTATCATTGGCTCGATCCAGCACCTGCATAGCGTTTGCAAAGTACTCGTTTGCTTTCTGGAACAGTTATTTTGCTTGTTTTATTTCTTCCGGCTGCTGAAATTTTGATAATTAAAGCGCACAGCATACTCGTAAATTAAAAATTAAATTCATCGTCTCATTTCGGAATAAAAATAATTTTTACTTCGTTATGTTTACATTGCCCGTGAATACGAGTCTTTTTTATTTTGAAATGAAACGTTGTATGTTGTAGCCTTGCACCCAAAAACGTATAAGAACGTGAAAACGTAAAAATGATATATCTTACTCTGCTTCCCATGTTATGACGTAATTCCTCAAATGTTCCCCAAATGTTTCTTTCCATAGTTCTTTAGAGAGCTTATTGCAAATGATTCTATATACTTTAGTACTAGCGCTGCATAAATGATTAATAGTCAAACTGTTGAAGAGATTCGAAATAAACTTTGAATCAGTGATCAAATCGATATTATCCAATGCATCACAAATTTCTGACAGTATCACGTATTTGGTGACATGACACCACGATATGCGTTCCACGCAGCTGTAAAATAAGTAAGGTAAAAAATCATCGTACTTTTCTTTCATAACTTTCAGATAAACACCGAAGAGTCCGACGACGTTGGCTTTGCAAATCGCGTTATCCCAATTGGAAAATATAACTGCCTCCAATGTCTCTTCAAATTTCAAGGAATTTTCCTTCCAAAATCCTATTTTCGATGTTCTTTGCATCCATGTTTGTAGGATTTTAAAAGCGAAATAAGTATAACATGAGTATCCGGTACACAGTGGACAAACAAATTCAAAAATTGATTTATAAATTTCATGAGAGCAATTCACATGGTCACCTAATTGCAAAAATCCACTACTAATAATCAGTTTAAATACATATAAATCGTATACACAGTGAACTTTATTGTATTCAACTATTTGATTTGCACTCAAATGAATGTAACTTTTAACTTTAGTTTCAAATTCATCAGAAACACATAAGGCTCTTTGAAGAGATAAATAAGCGTGAGATGCTAATAAAACACTTTCATTTCCGACTTCTTTATTGTTACATAATAGACGTAAAAGATCAGTTAAAATTGGTTCCCATGTTTCTACATCATCTGTATTCACTTCATTATTTTTAGAAGACGATATACTTATTAATTTCTGAAAATTTAATATTATATGTTAAAAATTACAAATATTTATAAAAATTGGTTAAAATATTAAGATAAAAATAAATTTCAAAAATTACAATATACTTTTTACAATGACAACTCTTGTGTGGTAGGTTCCAGGAACTATACCACCATATCTTCGTATTATATATATTTTGAGCCCCCCTAAGATTTTAGAGATATCTTAAAATCAAAGTGAAAAAATTTATTTATCAATTTTGTCTACAAAATAATGTAGCACTGCTCGTTCCCTCCAAGATTCATTTTGGTTCATCGTCCTACGATCTTTTTCTCCAAAATCTTACTGTATAAGTTTTGAAATCTTGCATATAGCTCTTCCCTATACTGAAAGCGCTCATGTGGGACCCATGTGAAAAATTGCTGAGGGATCCTATTTAGACCTACGTGATTTCCATGTGGGTCCCAGATGGGTCCCACATGACTAATTTAATAACAATTGTTAAATAAACCACATTTTTTATTTATTATTTTGTAACCAGTGTACCGATGTACCGGTACTTTGGAGGGGTAGCGGAACTGCACCTCGGAGGTGACCGCGGCAAACCTATCCAACTACGGCGATCGTTTAGGTGATTTTTCACTCTTAACAAAGTGTTGAACAGATGGCTTAAGAATGTTTTCGGTGTTTTAAGCCTACGGAATGTGACAAATATCTAAAACATTCGGACATCAGGTGGTGATAAAGGGAATGCATCAACAGTTTCTCGCCGCCATGTCTACGACACACAGTGAACTGACTAATGGGTTTGCTCTGAAGATTCGCACAATAGGTATACAAAAATAAAGGTATGGATTTTGAAAGTGAGTATGGAAAAAAGGTACAGATCACTTGCTGGGTGCCAAATAGACTGCAGATGGATAAACCCTGTCGTAAATTTTAAATGTTAATAACAGTTAATAACTGTTAAAAATTATTTATAACTATTTAGAACTGTTTAAAACTGTTTATAAGTGTTACAAAATGTATGATTTTGGACACATTTTTTCTAATTATAATACTTTGTAACAGTTTCAAACAGTTTTTAATAGTTTTAAACACTTTCAATAACAGTTTCAAATAATTTTAAATTTGATATATTTCCGGAAATATTAATAATTAATAAATTATTATTATTATTATTATTATTATTATTAATTAATAATTATTTAATAACCTCATTATTATAATCATGAGAATCAAGGAGCGCCGGAGCACTCCTAAGGCAAGTAACAGTCAAACAATGCAGAAGAAGCCTAAGGAGTGTTTAATTATACTAGTAATTAATTATTACTATTTTAATAATAATAATTAATAAATATTTAAAAATTATTAAATAATTTAATAACTCTTACAAACTGTTAAAAACTGTTGAAAAATGTTACAAACAGTTACAAACGATTAATAACGTCCAAAATCCTACATTTTGTAACATTTTTAAACAGTTTATAACTCTTTCTAACAGTTTTTAACATTTTTGAACAAAAATATTTCCGCTAGGGAACCCCTAATATGTACATTTATTATTTTGTAATATAATTATTACAGTATTGTAAGTTTTAGTTCGAATGAGTTCATTTTAATTATGTGAAATACTAGCTATCAATATATTATAAATGCATGAAAACGAGGGTATAAATAGATTATTTCATCGAGACTTTCATTACGAATTTTATTCAACAACTTATAAATAAATTAAAAGTTGATTCCTGCGAGACCCCACAAAGCTCCCACGTGGTTCCCATGTGGGTCCCAAATGGTTCCCATGTGGGTCCCAAATGGTCTAAGGAGTATAGTACTCATGTACTCTGCTTTACCGACAGAACACGGTAAATTCTACATTATCAAGATAAATATATCGAAATTCGTCTTATAAGGAGATAGTTGCCCTGCGAAATGTAATAATCTACCATCCTACGCAGTTTTGAGCCCAAATACTAACGGCAGCCTACAAAATTTTTCGAACGAAATTTCGGTTATTTTTGTTCGAAAAATTTGTTAGGGTGCCGCTGATTTTTGTGGTCAAAACTGCGCAGGATGGTAGATTATTACATTGCGTAGGGCAACTATCTCCTTATAAGACGTAATTCGATATATTTATTTTGATAGTATAGAATTTACCGTGTTCTGTCGGTAAAACAGAGATACAGGAGTACAACACTCCCTTAAGGGGGTGTGGTACTCATGCACTCTGTTTTACCGGCAGAACTCGGTAAATTCTATATTATTAAAATAAATATATCGAATTACGTTTTACAAAGAGATAGTTGCCCTGTGCAATGTAATAATCTATCAGCTTGCGCAGTTTTGAGCCCAAATATCAACGGCACTCTAAAAAATTTTGCGAACGAAATTTCGGTTATTTTTGTTCGCAAATTTTTTTAGGATGCCGTTGATATTTGAGCTCAAAACTGCGTAGGCTGGTAGATTATTACATTGCGCAGGGCAACTATCTCTTTATAAGACGTAATTCGATATATTTATTTTAATAATATAGAATTTACCGTGTTCTGCCGGTAAAACAGAGTACATGAGTACCACACCCTCTTAAAATCAAACTCGTTATTTCTTTAGATCAAAATTTACACATTTAGATCTCGGAGAAAATATCGGAGATGAATGAACCAAAGTGAATCTTGAAAGAAACAAATGTGCTACATTATTTTATAGACAAAATTGATAAATAAATTTTTTCACTTTGTTTTTTAAATAATCGAGACGTGACGGACCATTTCTGACCCTGCAGCAACCATGTTTAGGAGGCTAAAATACATGAAGATTAGATAGTCTAGTCACTTTAACAAACCACTTTTTTCTTTTTCTGAGTCTGTGTAATAAATATTTTTAAATATAAAATGCATATAAAAAATTTATGAGTATAAATTATTAGGCTTACAAATTCTATTTATTATTGAGAATTTTGTTATCAAAAAGTTTTTCTATAATGTAAACTAGAATCTAAGATTTAATTAATTCTTAAGATGGTGGGTCAAAAAATAATGTTTATTTACTAAAATTAAATGTATTAAAAGTTTATGCCCAAATTTATTTAAATACAAATCATAGCTGCAAAAATTAAATCAAGTGCATTAAAAGTTTACTATGTACTAACTCTAAGTGATTCCAAGTTCATTGTACTATGTTGGATAACATTTTTCTGTATTTTTTCTTTCTTTCCTACACAATTATTTGATTCTTTAGCTTTTGTAGGCAGGTGAACTGGTTCCATTTCGTTGTATTTTATAAAAAACCACCTGTTAAAAAGAGTCTTCATGTATTTATTCAAACAAAAACTTATGAAAGTGTATAGTAATAAATATATTGATTATGCATTACCTTTATAAAAATTTAAAAATATTGATTAGTCTTGATTGGCATCACAATAACAGATATATTATAAAAATATTTATATCATTTATAATTCATAGTATTAGGCTTCGAAGATGGAAATGTATGAAAAGACCGTCTGCGAGGTATTAAATCAGAGTTAGTTGAAGGTGTTTGACTTTCATCTTTGTCAAAAATTCTGTAAATTACAAAAATTATTTATCAAAAATTTAATCATATGAAGCTGATACTTTACTGTTCCATTACTTTTAATTTATGTTAATAGGATGATACAAAAAACTAAGAAAATGTTTTTCTTTTTTTCAAAAACTTCTAAAATTATAGATTAAAGTTATGAATTTAAGTGCTGTTCATTAGTTTTTTAAGTAATGATGAAAACTAATTCCTTACCTTTCCTAACATTGAAAGCTTATAAAATTCAGAATTTGTTATTATGATAGGAAATGAAAAAAATATGCTGCAGTTTTATTTTAAAAGCTTTTTATTAGAATGACTAAATTAGATCAATGCTTATTAATATAAGCATTATTAACATTATTAACAAAAAACTTATATTAGTAAATTATCATTGAGCTTCCTTCTTTGGAAATTCTGGAACATACCCCTCGTTTTCTAATCGATTCTTAAAAACCAAATATTCTTTTTTTTTGTCAAAGTGTTTCACCTATAAAATCATGTGTTAATCGTGATGTATTGTATGAATTGTTAATAAGTACCATGTAAAACAATTTGAATAGAATCATACCCATTGGGCAGGACAAAACTTTTCGTATTGCTTTCTAAAGTCCTTACAAGAATCTTCTGACTTTTTCTCATCAAGACATTTCCAATATGTATCCCGATTATCCCAGCATGCCTGCCGATGTTCCTTGTTTGGAAAAGACATTCTGAAACATAAAAAATATAATAATAATATTATATCTAAACAAAGTTATAATACAATAATATTATATTATTAATAAATTACAATTAATATTTGAAATGAATGTTAAATATTAGACTTCTTAATCATCAAGTAGATTAAAGTTATTCAATATTTACAAAATTGGAACTTTATAATGATATTTTTTTTCTTTTAAGTAATGCAAGATACTTACCCAGTCAATGAATTATTTTGAACACTAGTTGAGATATTATTAAATAACAATCACATATTTTGCACTCTTATATAAAAAATATTGAATGGATTAATCTATCCACACAGCACAAGTTGTAGAGAAAGTAGTGTATTAATAAACTTAGTTTATCTAGGTAAGAAATGGATAAGAAATACTTTAAAAACCATTTAGTTTAGACTCCAGAAAATGAATATGATATGTAACCAATGAGCTTGACATTCATACAAATTTTGACCAATCAAAATATGCATGGACACTTGCACAACCTTGATTTAAAAATAGTCAAAGGCATGGTAAGAGAGCCAAAATCTTTTTATTTTAAAATGACTGCAAAAACAAAATTGGTTGCAGTAACTGTTTATAGAATACTAGTAAAAAAAATTTTATTTTTAAATATGATTTATACTTTGTACACCTTCAAGCTTAATTTTTTAATAAACATGAATAATAGATATACCGATGTATTTAAAAATTTTTCAAGTTGAATTTCTTATAATTAAAAAAAATTTATATTGTTGGTATCTTTATTTACGATTGAATACTATGGAATTTTTGTAATACAAATCTTATATTTATGCTTATTATGTTTTTATAAATATGCTTCTTGTTTAGTAATATGAACCAGTTTAAAGCAGTAGATTTAAAAACTCATCTTTTTACAAATTGTCTATAAAGTTTCTTTAAAACTCAATTCAAATGGATGAAGTAATAAAAATAAATTTAGATATTACATAACAACGAAAAAAACAAGAATTTCTTTTAATTGGTGAACTTATAATTTATGTTTGAACTTATAAAATAGATTAAAAATAAAATCTTTAATGATTAGTGTTTCTAGCTTATTCATAAATCATTTATATTGCTACTATTGAAAAAGTTAATTTTGTTAAAATTTAGTTTCAAATTTTTTATATTTGTTTTGGTTAGTTTTATAGCTTATTTATTAGAAATACTTCATACCAATGATATTAATGAAAAATATTTAGAATAAAAAGATCAGAATATCAAAGAAGTTACATTTTGACATGATATTTTATGATAATGAAGTTTGATGTCTTTCAAATTATTAATCCACTTTATACCTCAAATTACTATAGTTTTGTTTGCAGTACTTGCAAAAGAACACAAGCGCAGACAATGTAATATTACAACAAAATAAAAAATTGCATGCATTTTTAATAATAAAATAACAATTACATGGGAATCATTTATAAAACTCACCTGTTGATTAAAAATTGAGGTATAACTACTGTAAACTGGAGTATGTTCAAAGTTGTTTATTCTAGTTATTGTTTCATCAAACTTCATTCAACAGTGGCTTACGATATAAACTGTCGTATATTTAAAATAATGCTGAAAACTATTGAATTAAGTTGTACTTAACAGGTCAAATACTTAAACCATTGCAAAAGAAAGTGCAAATTTTTTTTGCAAATTACACCGCAATGTGTCTCAGTCCTCTAGGTTAGGAATGCCACCCGCAAAACAAATCACGTGACATCACTGAAATTTTCTCATAATTAAATTTAAATAAAAATGTTGGTATTATCTAACTAAGAACAGCGGGTAAGAGTAATTTTTTCATAATGAAGGCATTTTCCAACAGGAATATTAAAACAATAATTTTAGGCTTAATTTTCGAGAAAAGAAAATAATCATTGAAAAAAATAATAACTAGAATAACTATATAAGCTAACATGATCAAAATAAACTACAGTAATTTATTATATATTTTGTTCATAAAAAATTATTTTGTTGTTTTTATCCTAGGGACGTTTTTCTAAGAGCAAAAATGAAAATTTCACCAAGAAGTCGAAAAATCGAAAGAGGCGCGCACGAGGGAGCGAACTTCGGGGCGGTGAAAAGACACTATTATGGGGGAGTCAGAAAATCCAATATGGTGTCCGTCATTCAACGGTTTACGTCGGATGTCCGTGTTTCCGGATGAAT
The DNA here is from genome assembly GCA_036365515.1 of Torymus aiolomorphi. Classification (NCBI taxonomy): domain Eukaryota; kingdom Metazoa; phylum Arthropoda; class Insecta; order Hymenoptera; family Torymidae; genus Torymus; species Torymus aiolomorphi. Next base: position 146,223,539 of record CM070876.1, read on the forward strand.
ATCACAGCGAGACTTTCAGCGGAAAATCATAATTAATTATGAAAATACGGTTAAAGCCCAGGCGCTGGCCTTGAGGACTTTAATGCCCCACCAGCCTAGATTGGTTGCTTTGTTTTTCGCTAGTTTAACTCTTGGCACATTGGTCATTTTTCTTTAACATTCTGTTTTTCACTAAATATTCAAGCTGCTCAGTAATCAAGAACACCAGGTGATACGCAGGAGACAAAGTTTTCGACACCTTGAGGATTTCCTCTCAAAAATAAGGTGATCGAAGAACAAGACATGGAGGACACTAAAGTAAGTGAGAATGTGGAGTCACTCAATTCGGAGCCTATCATCAGTAAGGTCAAAGTCAAGCAGGACAGCCCTGATACAGACATGGTTGCAAAAGATATTAAGTCTCGATTGAGTCTATTGACTACTGACAATTGCGATAAGAGACAAACTAATGGTGTTCATCAAATGAACGGTACTTGTGATTCGCCACAAAAGAGCCCTGATTCAATATGCAATGAAATTGAATCTAAAAATGTTGAAACTAGTCATACTAATAAATCAGGTAAGCACTGAATCAACAAGTTTGTTTTCAAACACTATGCAATATTGATTCTCACTATTTATTAAAAACTTTTATGCTTGTAGATAAGGAAGAACAAGCTTCACATAACATTACAGATTGTGATATTGAAATTGTTAGCTATACAAGTGAATTACAGATGCCAGACATTATGAAATTAATCCAAAAAGACTTGAGTGAACCATATTCTATATACACTTACAGATATTTTATTCATAATTGGCCAAAGTTATGTTTTCTGGTAAGAATAAGTTTGTTGTCAGATTTATTAAAATAGCGATTCTTTTTTTTTAATTCTCATTGTTTTACATTTTTTGGATATCAATTAAGATGATTTAAAATTTGATGATTTAGATTATTTGTGTAAACAATTTTAACTTGTTCTTTTTATCACTAATAGTTATTTCACATAATTTATATATTTTATTGATTCAAAATGTGTATGAGGTCTTTTTTTATTGTAAGAATCCCTGTTGTATGCTTTATAATGCTTTAAGAATTAATTTGTTTTATAATTATGTATCTTTTAAATTGTATTTGTTAAATATTATTAATCATATTTTAAGATTTATTTGTGTTAAATTTAGCTTACATTTCGGTTTTAATTAAAAATAATGTTTCAAAAATTACAAATATATTCTGCAAACTTTTTTTGCTTTATGCTTTATTTCACTATTAATTTTCTTATTAAATATTACAAAAATAATAATCAAATTTTTTGTGTAGGCCATGCATGGAAAGGATTGCATAGGTGCTATTGTTTGCAAATTGGATCTTCACAGAAAAGTGACGAAACGTGGTTATATAGCCATGCTTGCTGTGGACGTGAAGTACAGAAAACGTAAAATTGGTTCAAATCTCGTCAGACGTGCAATTCAGGCGATGATTGAAGATGATGCAGATGAAGTCGTGTTAGAGACTGAGATCACCAATCACCCAGCTCTACGACTTTATGAAAACTTAGGCTTTGTACGCGATAAACGATTGTTCCGGTACTACTTAAATGGCGTCGATGCTTTGCGACTCAAGCTTTGGCTTAGATGAAAATTGTCAGTGTGCTCGTGCCAGTAAGGACTACAAGAACAATTTTGTTGATATTTAAAAAATGAATGAAGTATACACCATCTCTATTGGACTTGATCCGACTGAGATAATTTTTTTCATTGTCAGAAAGTTATCTCTTCTGTTGCGATATGATTGAAAAGACAAGAGACTATTGCTTTGTCTTTGTTTTATTTTTTTGTCCTGTAAAAATATATAGAAACAATATTCTACTAATGACTGTTTCAATTCTGCCATGATCTCCAACAATAATAACTGCTTTTAATCAAATTTCATTAAAATGGTAAGAATGATCCTGTAAAATGTCTTACATATTAATTTGAATTTACTAATGATTTATAAAGTAAAATCTCAAACAGTATGAGGAAAAGAACATTTGTCTACTTGAGCTAAGCTTAAGAAACCTAATCATGATACCGAGTATAAACCACTAGACGATCGCGTACTTTTCCTTAAATATTGTAAACATGTTCAATTTGATATTGAAAATTAAGGCTGGCCCCGACATGGCAGTCATGTTTTAGTGCAGTGTTTTGATGTGATGAAATTTAGGAAAAAGTACTGTGAAGCAGTTGAAAAATGAAGCAGCTCATAAAATGATCGTTAAATTATTATACAAATTTCAAATAGACATGTAAAGTGATATAAAAATTGTCCAATATTTATATATTATATTTAAAAGAAATAAAAATGAAAGAACGTAATGTTATGGTTTATGGAATTACAAGATTCCTATATTGCACTTGCTGCGAAAAAAGAAGCCAAGATTTGGATGCACCTTCATTGTCTATCTGACATACACTTTGTATAAAAAGATACACAAGACTCAGATCATAATGTAATTATTAATAAAAAAATGTAAGAAATGTTAATACATAAAAAAATAAATGTTTTTACACAAACGCTTAATTTTTTATCAGTTAACTTTATCTTTTAGTATATTCTGCAAAATTTGTTTGTTATTAATAAAAGTTTAAAAAAATATATTTTTTGACTATTTACTTTTCTATTTTGTATGTATATGATATGTGAAAAATTATAATATATAAAAAGTAGTTGCTATTTTCATTTATTATTTTTGTTATTTATGCAAATATCATTTTAAAAATCTTATTTATGGTTAGATAATAAATTAATAGTAAACTAACGCATAGAATTTGTATCATATGTAATAAAATATAATATAAATATATGCACAGTAGTATCTCATATATTAGCAAAACTTGATCGGTCAAACAGAATCACGAAAAAATTAGCAACTCAGTATATACACTATACCCGCGCAGTTATCGAACGCGCGCTTGCGCACTGTCGGCGTCTTTCCCCAGCAGCACAAGTAGTGCGTATAGGATTACAAACTGGCATGTCCACTTTCGCCCTTTCAATTACAATCCACGTAAGATTTTTAACAAACTACTATAGACAATGGTGATAGCTGTCATTCAGTGTGGTTTATGATATAAGCAGCAATTTTCATTGGCATTCGCATTGTGGGGTTCGGCAAGGGTTTTCGCATTGTGCGTAGTTTTTTTCCTACGATGCTTTCACCCCCTGTCGCGTCAAGTAGTTTACACGAAGGACGTGCAATCTGAGTACTTTATCAATAAACAAAGCAGCCAACTGAAATATTTTATTTCATTTCTCAACTGAAATAATAAAGGTAAACGAGTATAATTTGCGTCTTATTTTTTAGTTTACTTTTCGAATAAAATTAAAGCTTTCTCCAATAAGTCAAAAAAAAAAAAAAAAGAAACAAGAATATTTTGTACCTATGAAGTGATAAAATTGATTTGTTTTGACTGCTTCTGTCTATTTTTAATACGATTTTTTTTCCAAATACAATAGTTTTGCATAAATACATACTCTAAAGTATATAAAACAGTTAATACAAAATTAGATAATAAATTGTACATTACATACTTATTTACATATTCAAGGTTTAAGCTAAAAATGTCAGAGGACGAAGACACAACTATTCTCCTCAACAGTGCTAATCGCACTTCTGAACCTCCAGCAATAAAGCCACCACTTAAGGAGTATGAGTATATTCCTCCTAAAAAACTGAGAAAACCGATACCTAGACATACAGAAAATCTAACACCATTGACAACAGAAAATCAAAGTGTTCTGGTATCTTTCGTTGCTGCTGTTGCAGGAATTTCATTTGGATATGATATGGGTTTAGGCAGACAAATTGCTCCCTTAGTAAAAAATGAATTTGGACTTAGCTGTAGTGAAGAAAATATGATTGTTAATGTATGGTTTGTTGGATGTCTACTGGGTGCAGTATTTGGAGGTAAATTTATATTTTTATTTTTATAGAGATATATTTCTAATCTTTTATTTTAATACTAATTTTATTATTTTACTATAACATACTGAACTAAAAGATATTAATATGATTTATGAATTTCAGGTCTTCTAATTGATACATGTGGTCGTCGATGGACCATGATTTTTTCACTAATATTTTTAACATTTGGTAGCATGTTGTCAGCTTTAGCAAACCATTACATCCTATTTTTGGTAGCAAGGATCATTTGTGGATATTCTGGAACTATATCTGCAATGGCTCATTGTATTTACATGGCTGAAGTTTCAAATTCTAATAAACGAGGATGCAACATTACTTTGCACCAATTTGGTGCAGCTACAGGACTACTTCTCGCTGTTATAGCAGCAGCCAACAAAAATATAGAGTTACCATGTCAATGGCGTTTTGTGGTTGGTGCTACAGCTGTACCTGCTTTAATTACATGTATTACTACAATCATATGTCTTCAAAGATCTCCATCCTTTTTATTACTCAAAAGAGTAGCTAATGTTCCTCGAGTGCCAGTCAAAAATTCTTGGTGTTATGTTTTTGAAACCCTTATAGTAATGATGATAATGCTTGCTCTCAGGCAAGGCACTGGAAGATTACAGGTTTTGTACTATGCTCCACGATTATTTGCTCTTTTGGGAATATGCTCTAGTAAGTAGTAAAGTAAAAAAAAAATGTAAAACAAAATTCATTTCATACATTGGATTCATTTAATAAAAATATTAATACAGTTGATCTTATATTTAATATTTTCATTTTAGATATTGCAAAAGCTACATCCATGATTGCACTTGGAGTAGTTCGAGTTTTTAGTACAATATTATGTCTGATTGTCGTCGAAAGATGTGGACGTCGAACGGCCCTAATAACTTCAGCAACTATTTGCATGACGTCAGTCTCTCTCTTATCTTTATTGGCAACATTAGACAGAGGTGATGAATTGTTAAATTTCCCGAATGAGCCGTGCAGTTTAATCACAACGAATAATGTAGGAAGCGAATTTTTCAATAAAATGAAGTCTATTTCGCCTACTGGTTCCCCACCACCTTTCCCACTATTACCTACTCCATTGGCTATAACTGCACCAAATACTGAAACCTGGACACAAGTTAAAGCATCATGTGAGGTAGTAAAACAATTTAATTGAAATTTTTTAACTTCATAGTCAAGTTACTTTACAAATACAGAAATCGATTATTGATAATATACTTTTTATATGCTTTTACAGACTCAAAATATAATTACTAGTGATGGACTCACAGGAGGATTAAAAATTTTAGCTGTCATAACATTGCTAGTATTTGAATCAGCTTATGCTTTGGGTCTAGGACCTGTTCCTTTGCTAACTCTTAGTGAAGTTTTTCCAGCAGCTATCAGAGGAAAATGTGTTGGTTTTTCTGTAATTATTTTATGGCTTGTCCATATGTTATTGTCTGAATCCATTGGAAAAATGACAAGTAAGTTTCACGAATTATTGTGTTTTTTTTTTATATTCAGTATATTTATCAGATGTAAAGTGAATTCATACATCTTTCAAAAATCATATGTTAAAATTTAGAAAAGTAATACTAAACTTTAATATTTATAAATGTTAAAATTAACGAATTTTACTTATGGGAATGGCATATATTCAATATAATTAATTTTGTTTATCTAAACATTATTGGAAATAGACTTAGACATATTAATATAAAAAGTATCCAAAAAACAGTTTTAAAATGTATTATGATTTTCAGGAACAATGACATTGGCTGGTACATATCTGTTTTACAGTTTTATGTGCCTTATTGCTATATTGTATGTATTCTTAATCTATCCTGAGACAAAAGGAAAATCTTTAAATAGAATAGCACAAGAACTGCGCAAAATTCCTTTAGCAACGAGAATTTGTAACAATATGCGAAGCTTACCTGCAATTTGTCATATAGAATGGATCATCAAGTTTGGAGAAAAGGCAAATCAAAGTACACCAATATGAAAGATAAGCATAGTAGAACCTTTCCCAACAGAGGCCTTCGATGACGAAAATCGATGTGCATTGATGAATGCTATTCAAGCAATCACCTCTAAAGTAATTGGTATTTTCTACTTTTTTTGAAACTTCTTTTTGATTGCTAAATTATTCTAAGTAATCAATTTCTTACGTGCCATGAAATATTTTTAAAATTTTATTCAATAATGTATCAATTTGTAAATTAAGTCTTCTCAATTCGTCCAGGAAAAATATTTCAATTTAAAAAATTATTATGCATTCATATGCATACACTATGTTAATTTTTAAGTAAGATCTTCCTGGATGTAAAATGATTTAGTTTTAATATAGTGCAAAAGTACTAAAAATGAAAATTTATTATAAGACATTAAGTACAACAAAAAATAATGAAAAAATGAAAAATTTTCATAAATTTGGACAATCTAAGAAAGTACTGAATGGAAATATATCTTCCATTTTACTTACACTGTCCATTTTAAGAATTATACAATAAAACACCGTTGGTTACTTAATTAATCTTTTTGAAAATGTAGAGTTTAATGTTTCTAAAAAAATGGTTTTCAATGAAATTCAAAATATTGAAAATTTATATGCATTGAACTGAAAATACTTACATAAATCTTAAATCACTGTGACTTATTATTATAAGTCAACTTTAAGATAACAATAATTCTAGTAGATCCTAAAGGAGGAAATAAAATTCACACAGATAAGATTTCTCACTTTATGTAAAAAAATTTCATTTTTGAGAAATAAATAATTCCGGATCTCAGTAGATAAATAAGATTTGAAATTATGTAAATAGACGTTTCAAAAGTTACTTTTTTGTGACTTCATCAATTTTCTACAATTTTTTTTTAGAAAGTATTCGGTTCATGCATTGCCTAGTCATTATTTTTACTTACAAAAACGAATAATCATAAAAAATATTGTTAGTATTACTATGTAAGATAAAAAAAGTCTTGAATTTTGCGTATGAAAAGATTGACTTAATGAATTTTTACACTGCCTAACTTAATATACCTATTATATTAATTTTTTAAAACCCATTATCAACTTGCTTTTGTAAGAATATTTTACAATAGTTTAGATTATTACTGTATAATAAACATTTTCACTTAAGTTTTATATTTAATTTTTGAAGTTTTCAATATTTGTAATATGTTTACAAAGGACTAAACTAAATCTAAGAGAATATTTGTAAGCTAAAATCAATAGTTTTAACATTAGTTAGGTAATGGAATATACATAATAGTATATCATCTTGAATGTAATTAGAAAAATTATATAAAATATGGTATTGTAATAAAATTTATTGCAAACGTTATAATCTTAAAATTACGACTATGTAATTGATTTATATGTAGTAAAAATGTTACATATAGTAAACGAAATATTTTACATTATTTTAGTATTGTTCAAAAATCGTATTAATTTACTTTTATGTATCATTAAAAATGATTTAAATAAAAGTATACCATTTATATAAACTATGCCTGTTTGAAATAAATGTCCCTTTCATCGTAATACATTTCTAAACATGATCTTCAGAGCATTCATTTACACCAAAAGTATATCCAAAAATTTTTTTTGACCGACTTCAACTATCTTGTGTAACATTTTTGTGTTAAAAAATGTAAACGGCGAATTTGAATTTACCAACATAAAAATTTTATGAAAGATATTATTGGAATTGTTCCAAAAAGTGAGTATAATTTTGGTGTAGACTCCCTGAAGATCTTGTTTTACTAAATAAATGTTTAGAAATTAATGAAATAAATAAAAACCAAGCGTCAACAGAAGTTTTAAAAAATAGAGTGTGTGTCTCTGTATCTATAAGTAGTAATATATTTCATAATAATTTCAATTTAAAATATTAATAAAAGTATCTTTTAAACAATGAAAATGTTAAAATATTTTTAACGATCCTCATAATGAATTAATAGATACAATAAAACTATTTTGAATTACTTTCCGAAAATTGTATTTCTTAAAAAATTTACATTGATTTTTTCTATAAATCTGACGTTTCTAAGTTCACAGAAACATTATAAACGAGCGAATCCGTTTTGTATTTATGACTAAAAATATCAACAGTCATCTAATAAATAAGTTTTAATGATTTAAAACCAAGTAGAATTTTTTCTTAATTCTTTTATAAATTACAATTCGTTATTTACAAAAATCGGGAAACAAGCGTTTAAATTTGATTAGTTAATTAAAAGTTCTGTTATTGTTATAAACGACATCTTTTAAGTTGAATTTCTATTATAGCAATGTGGTTTTTATGTAAAATTCACTTTTAAGCTTATTTATTGGATGACCTCTTACATACATTGATAATTTATTGATGAATTTGAATTATAAAGATTTTAAGGAGGGGATGCAATAAAAGAATATAATGGATATTTACAAAATATTAACTATATAACTGAAATGTTTAACAAACTGGCCATGAGATCAATAACGTAAAAGAAATCGAAGAAAAATTACAATGCATCGTGTATGGTTAATGATTACAAATACAAAAATGCGTTTGGTAAGATGAAATTTTCTTATCATATAACAAATTGAAGTGGCTGAATATAATTTTATCATTATCATTAAATTATGAATACGTTTATAAAAATTATCTACAAATAATCAAACATACATTCTCTTATACATTATTTTATGTCCATGTACAATCAGCACACTCATAAGCTTTAAATTTATCTTTTGTTCAACATTAATAATATTATAAAAATCTTTCATATGGAATTTATAACTACTAGGTAAATTATAAGTAAAAAGATCACTTTCTGACTTATGTAGTCTTCTATGAAACAGTATATAAAATAATCACAACCAAAATTAATGGAAGCCCTGGTAATCCTCAGTGAAAGTGTCCATAATAAAAGGAAAAAAATTAATTTTTAGTTTTTAATAAACAATTGTAGTGAAAATGTTTTATAACAATTAAAGTTCTTTGAATGTTTAAAGATGTACAAAATATCTAATACCATAAATTACTATTAACATAATATGCTGCTCAAACATAATTTAAAGTTTATTAATGAAAAGAATATGTAACGCAATCAAATACAAAATAGTACTTATTTTGCTATTAAAAAATATGTACGTATTATTTATGATTTCGATCATGATTTATTATATGTGATGAAACATTTATTAAAAGGAAAGCTTTGCAATATATATTTTTATTCAACAGAAAATAACTTAAAAATGCATATTTTTTCTTTATGCTACTGACTACATCTATGAAAACGAGTAATTATATTACCATTAACTTTTTAAGTCTTGCAAGTCTTTTATACCTTACATACTTTAAATGTAATGTAATACATTGTTTTTACTATTGGGAACAAAGAGTTCTAACATGATTATATAACATTATAAAGATAAAATTAAAGATCAAAAATATCTTTATAGGTATCACGATAATTCAAGAAAAGTCTTTTTTTATTAGTTTAATTATTAAATGAGTACTTTGGGTGCAATGAAATTTTCTCAATAACTTACACAGGAATGGGAACCTCAAGTTTCAAGTTGATTACGAACCAACTGAATTATAGTGAGATAGGCACATGAAAATTCTAAATTTTCAAAAATTGGTTCGAGTCAATAAACATTTCGAATCCAAAGTCGGAGATTTATATATGACTAAGGGTGGATTCACATGCGGCGGAATGATCCGCGCGGAACTTATTTAAACCCGTGAGTGCGAGAGAGACATTCGCGGAAGAAGCTTCCGTCAACCTCTTTCTCGCTCTCACGGGTTTAGACACGTTCCGCGCGGATCAATCCGCCGCATGTGAATCCACCCTGAGCTATAGCTCTATTATTAAAAATACTCCTATTACAATAAAATGTAAAACTTTCTATAATATCAAGAGATCGTTGATAATAATACAAACATTTCTATTACTAAAAAAAAAACATGTTTAGAGCAAGGAGATATTAATGGTACAAAATGCCATTGTGCATTAAAGTATGATGGTTCAGTGTGCCTTAGGTAAACTTTTTGCATTAGGACTAAACGTTCTTTTTTTGCCCCATCCTTGAAATCGTGGTGGAGATAGAACTTGTTTCAAAAATGCACTTCTTTTTTCTTTTGGGCTGTCTGAGTTTTTACCTGTTTCATCAAATGTTGTTGACGATTTTGTAGTTAAATTGTCTTTATCATATTTTATAGATGAATCAAAGGCGTCGGGATCATTAAAAATGACTGAGATTCGTTTATTCAAAGAATTTAGTTGCGGTCTGTTTGATATTTTGTTTTGCGATGCAGGTGATACTACGTACACGATTTTGTCACTAGATTTGGGCTCAAATCGTTCTCGAAGAAGCGAAAATTTTCGCCTAGGACGGTTTATTGTTCTTCGTTTAATATCACTGCATAATGTGACCGTGTTTAAACTTGTTTTGTCTTTTATTGATGAAGAGTCAGACTTCTCCGAGGAAGTTTCCAAAGAGTCATTGATAATTTCATTTGTCAAAAGAAAAGCAACTTTCTTGCGGCTGCAATCTTCAACTTTTTCATTAGACCTATTCTCATTGTTTTTACCAATAATTGGAGTGGGTTGTAACAATAAGTCTTTGTCGGCTTCAGGAATATCGAGATCCTTATGATCTTCTTCACTGCATTTCTGGAAAATAAAGTAACATTTATATATTAAAAAAATATTGAAAAAGGATAATGTGGAGAAATAGGTTCACTCTTGCAAAGAATTGACCTTACCTGAGCTCCTAGTACGTTCATATCGACATAAACGTTATTTTCTTCTAGTAAATCATCACTTTCGCATGTTTGAGTCTCTGTTTTCGGTCCCAAAATTGGCGAATCGGAAAGAATAGCGTTTATCAGAGGGGTCTTGCCACTTGAATCGTTTAAGCAGTAATTAGTCATTTCTCTAATAATACTCAATTTATCTCTGTTTCCATCTGGTACTATTGGACCACCCCAAGAATCGCCATAGCTCAATGTCACATTATTGTAATCATTGGTGAAGAGAACTTTGGTGAGGTGGGACCGATTCATAAATATTTTCTGCTCTATATCTTCCCAATTCGATTCGGTACGGTGATAAACGTGTCGAGGCGAATTTTCGGCGGTGCATTTGCGTATTTCGTCGATAGTTGCCACAAGCGAGCTTACCGAGTACGTATTCTGGTTTCTGAGACTCATTTGAAGATCTGGAAAACTGCAATGATCTTCACGTTCTTCTACTATTGTATCCAACGCCAGCATACCACCCTTTTCGTCGATTACAATGGGTTTCGCTGAAAATAAGCTGGCCTGGTCCTAAAGAAAATACGAAGAGTCAAACACGATAAAAAATAATTTTTTATTTAAGATTATACATCAGAATAAGTTTAAAATAAGTCATCATAACTTTTTAAATAAAAAAATTATGTGAGTATTATAGTAGATGTAGTGCACGTGTGTGCATGTGTTTGTGTATAAAATACTGACAAAAATGAACGATTTTATTCTATTATACCTGCGGATCATCTACAGATTCGGAAGTCGTGATCGCAGAAATTTCTTCAACGGGAGCTCTGTTACTTATCGACTCCCAGTCTACCAAATCGTAGATCAAAGTGTCCAGGTAATCATCCTGTCTAGACCTTTTCACTAGTTTTCTCAAACTCGCATAAGTAGCATCGGAAAAATCCGAGCTCACTGTTGTTCCTGTAGCCGTGCTTGTAAGCGTGTCTCTCCGCCTATCTCTGACAACGCTGTCGTCATGTATATAAGTCTCGATGTCCGTATAACCTTTCCAACTGCGAATACACCACGGTGGTCGCGCAACTCCCAGCGGGCAGAGATTCTCGTAATCGTGAATTGAGGTGACTTGACTCATCGTTTCTTCCTCCTGCTTTTGCTCATCTTCAGGCTTCTCCGATGACTTTAGAACACAAATTTAAAGCAACGATAGATTTTTTTTTAAATTAAAGGCTTACTTATTAGCGATAGGAAGTACGAAGACTTCTTTCTTTTACCTGATTTGCAATAGTCGTCTCTCCAGTTTCAGAAATCACTGGTGTATGTAGTCTTCCACGTACTAAAATATTTTCCAAAATTGTTGAATCGCCATGTCCACTAGCTATTAAGCTTTTGATTGGAAGCGCATTAATAATAGTACTATTTAGACTCTTATCTTCAATATTTAAAGAAACTTCGGAGTTCGATTTAAGTTTATCAAGAGTAGAAAAACTTTTCTCCACATAATTATCTTCGTCTGTAACGAGCTCGAGACCCAGCTGCGTTAAAGAACAGATACCGCGTCGTTTTTGGGAGCATAAAGGATCTAAATCGACATTACACTAGAAAACGTGAAAATTGTTAATCAATATGCAGGCTTTGTAAGTAGAAATTTTATTAAGGTAGCGGACATCAAACGAACCAATAGTTGTAAAAAATTTATTATTGCTTTATTGCCAACGTTTCAGGAGCGTTTGTATACTCCCCTCTTCAGGGCATAGTAAACAATATAATTGATATTGTTTACTATGCCCTGAAGAGGGGAGTATACAAACGCTCCCGAAACGTTGACAATACAGCAATAATAAATTTTTTACAATTATTGGTTCGTTTGATGTCCGCTACCTTAATAAAATACATACACCACGAACGTACACTCAACTATATTTGTAAGTAGAAAGCTTAAAATCAAATGATACAAATTCGTATTAAAAAAAATTTTAAAGAAAAATTTGGTATTATCATAAATTAATTCACTATTAATTATAAATAATAAATTAATAATCACAATTAATTGTATAAATTAATTCATAAAGAAGATTAAAAGCTAATTTTATTATTAAATCGAATTACTTTTCTAAATTTTTGTATTGGTGTATACATACATTTTCACTCAGTTTCAAATCCAACTCGACGTCCGAACAGATACCTCGACGTTTCTGTCGGTGCAAGGAGTCTGTGCTGGAATTTTTAATATGATCCGGTGCTTCTACGGATACATTTACACTTCCTGCGTCTTCAAATCTCTTTTCTGTTGCAGCGTGATTCTGCATTTTTTCGATTGACACATCGATGTTCGTAACTTTGCTATCTTCCACAACCACCTGTACGGTAACGTTGGTTTCATCACTTTTTACAAAACTGGTATTGACGATCCCTTTCTCCATTGATTCAGAGTTTTGTACAATATTTGTTAAAAGAGATTTTTTATCCGCGGTGACGTCCGGCATCATGATTTCTGCAGAATGGTTCGCTTTCGCATCTTTATGTTTACTTGGAGATTTGCTGTGAATGAATACGATATTTAATAATGACAAAAGTTGTACAATATTTATGTTAATATTTTATTAATACTTTATGATAAAAAGCTCATATTATACGCCTCGTAAATATAACTACATCTTTTGGCAGCAACAGGCAATATTTCTTGTGTAACCATACATTCTTTTATTTCTATTTTTTTAAACCTTATGCGCATGTTTATATATGAGAGCGTCCAGCAGAAACGGGCCACCGAGCGCGCGCGGTGCCTTTTTTCGCGTAAAAGGCTCTGTTTAACTCGCTCATAATCGTATGCTGCGTCTTTGAAAAAAAAACCAAGGACCTATATCGATAGATTTTTTTCTGCTCTTTCCAATTGCGCCATTGTTTTTATTGCGAAACGCTTTCTTCTGGACGAAAACTCGAGTTGAATATTGAAAGCCATTTTTCTCAAAGTATATCATGTTTTTTTTTTCAAAATAAACACCATTGGAAAGTACAACTCTTAAGCTTCAAAACCCTATCTTGGAGAAGTTGGAGAAATAAAGGGTTTAAAAGTAACAACATGAAAAAGACAGCGCCGAGGGTCCGCGCGAGCCCCTCGCGCCCGTGCGTACGGCACGTTTAAGTGCACGCTCTATTCAATTCGCTAATAATCGTGTACCAAGTCTCTGAAAAAAGAACTAAGGACATATATCGATAGGTTTTTTCCTGCTCTTTCCAATGGTGCTATTATTTTTATTCCGAAATGCTTCCTTCTAGTTGAAAATTCCATTTGAATGTTTAAACTCTATTTTTTCAATAAAATATCAGTCTTTTCTTCAAAATGAATTATATTCTTGAAAAGTACAAGTCTTAAACTATAAAATATTATATTTTTAAGTTGAAACATGAAAAGTTCAAAAATAGTAAGATCAAAAAGACAGCGGCTGCCCGAACTTTTTACGCTATGCTCAAGGGCGGATTAATACACGCGATGTGCTATTTCGCCCTTTCTTTTTTGTAAATATAAAATGTTTTGTAACTTACAATGCCAATGCGTGGACATAATTTTGGGGATCTAGTTGTAACAGTTAGTATAATATTACAATGAACTTTGTTCATTTATATAACAAAATTTGAAAAACATAATATATTAAACATAAAAATATCCATGAACGCACTGAAAGCAGTGAAACAGAAATTTAAAATAACCTTATAGATTATTTAATCTGACATAACAATATTACCTTTTCCTTTAAATTCTAATTTTTTTACATTTTTTTGATTTTATAAGAATTGTCCTTTTTGCGACATCCGCTTCTTTCTTTGTTTGAGTTTTAAGTACTTTTTCTTTTTTGATCGGTGGATATAATTGAGAATCTTCTGACGCTGAAAATCTTTTAAGTTCTAACTTTTTGGCATCATTTAATAATTTAATACAATGAAACAATTGAGTTCCAGGTATTGTCTTAGCTGAGGCTAGCCCGTTTTGTAGCTTTTCTGTAGCCTTTAAGTAATCGTCTTTTGATGAAAAAAAGCACTCAATATTTTTGAAATACTCAGTTGCCCATTTGTATAAATCTTGGGGCGTCAATATATAATTGTCGGATACTTTCCGTAAACTTTCTCGTCTGGCATTGCCTTTTACGGAAGCACCTATTCCATCACATGCATTTTTTCCTTGGGCTGTTGCATGAAGATGCCACTCAGCATCAACAGCAAAATCATCATAATGATGAAGAAGATTTTGGAAATTGCGTTTATTTTTAAAATGTTGCGCAGCTCCATCAGTAAAATAAATAACTTTTCTAAGTAAATCGAAAGACTTTTTAAGGAAATTAATTATAATTTCTTGTATTAGATAAACTGCAACAACGTCATGAATTAAACTATCTGAGAAAACTACCATGCTTTTGTGTTCAATTTTAGATTCCGATCCTTTATAGTAAATGACTATTGTAGCTAAACTACATTGATTATTATTATAATGAAATCATTGTGTGCATCTTGTGCTATAAAAGCATAGTTTTCTGAAAAATCTAGAGAAATTAAAAACTCTCCTTCAGATAAGGATTCTCTCAAGAATTGAAAATAAGAAGACTGTTGTTTAGAAATAAATGAATGAGTCTTAAGTTTATACAAAAGAGGAAAAAAAATATCGATAAATGAAGACTTAGAAACGTTTTCAGTTTGCAATGTTGATCTATCGGTAGTTTTCCACATTTGAAACTTTATTTCATTAATCTCAGAGGTTTCGAATAATAATTCTAGATCATTTTTTAGAGGTTCGACACCAGGACAATTTTCGCACATATTTAAATAGCATTTCGCTGTTGGACTTTTACAAACTATTTCGGCTATGCAATCTTTATAAGTGTTCATTCTATCAAAAGAAACTCCTGAGTTTCTTAAACCAACTAACAGAAGTTTAACATTTTGATGATAAACACAAACACACACTGAATGTGTCCCACTGCTACCAGCTAAAACACAATATTTAGGACGACATTCGGCAAATTTACTGAATCCTATTTTCGATCCAGGATACTGTTGCTTATATTTTAAATATAGTTCTCGAAGATTGTATAAAACAAGCCGTTTCTGGATGTAACTTTTTGTGCCATCATCATTTTTTATACATTTGTTATCTTTATAGCCTGGCATAATTCTACTATTCTCATCACTTTCATAGAAGAGCTTTGCTTGATCTAAAGTATCACTTGATATTTTTTTATTTCCTCTGTTGTCATTTAATTGGGCTGGGTTATCAAATAATTTACATTTCGATGAAGGTCGACGAGACAAGTTCGAAAATCTAGCTACTTTGCGAGTGCTCCAGTTTTTAGGAAGTAATTTCAAAAGTAATATCTTTTCCATTTTTGTCAAATTTTGGTCATTTAACAATTTTTTCAAATTAAAAATAATTTCTTTAGAATTCTCTATTGAAATCTCACTCTCTTCTTCAATCTGAGCATTAGATTTTATTCGACAAGAATCGCATATTTTGTCTATCAGTTAAATGCGGATAACAAGCTCTAAGTTTATCGGAAACAAACCTAAGTTTCGATGAATGCTTTATTTCATCAAATGGATTACAGCAATGATTTAAAATGTTAGACATTTTATTAAGCTTTTTTTTATTAAGGCAATAAGACAAAGGGGCAAAGTAATAAGGCATGTGCATAAAGCACCTGGCTAGTGGGCGACGCAGGCCTCTATTTAAGCCCGCGGGGTGATGTTTTTCATTGAAGGTAGCGCGCTTGGTGCTTGCCATCTAGCGGGCACTTCGGGTACTAATCCCGAACAGAAGCATTTCGGAATAAAAATAATAGCACCATTAGAAAGATCAGGAAAAAATCTATCGATATATGTCCTTAGTTCTTTTTTCAGAGACTTGGTACACGATTATTAGCGAATTGAATAGAGCGTGCACTTAAACGTGCCGTACGCACGGGCGCGAGGGGCTCGCGCGGACCCTCGGCGCTGTCTTTTTCATGTTGTTACTTTTAAACCCTTTATTTCTCCAACTTCTCCAAGATAGGGTTTTGAAGCTTAAGAGTTGTACTTTCCAATGGTGTAGTTTATTTTGAAAAAAAAAAAAACATGATATACTTTGAGAAAAATGGCTTTCAATATTCAACTCGAGTTTTCGTCCGGAAGAAAGCGTTTCGCAATAAAAACAATGGCACCATTGGAAAGAGCAGGAAAAAATCTATCGATATAGGTCCTTGGTTTTTTTTTCAAAGACGCAGCATACGATTATGAGCGAGTTAAACAGAGCGCCTTTTACGCGAAAAAAGGCACCGCGCGCGCTCGGTGGCCCGTTTCTGCTGGACGCTCCCATATATATAATTGAATGAGCTACTATATAAAGGGGTCATTTATTCAGTATTTGTACCAAGTACTATCTAAAAATTGTTGTTACTTCAGTGGGCATTAAAATACGAAATCAATTACGTGAGACTTTTGGTAGGCGACACTTTGATTGATAGTTCGGGATCACAGTGGATGCGCTTGCAGAGCTTGATCGTCTTGACGTTCTGGAACATGCAGAAGTGTATGAGCATGCTGACGGCGCCGACGAGGGAGCCGCCGAGTATCATGACGGTCGAGATGATGATGATGTTCGTCTGGAAGAGGTCCTTGAACGAGACCAGGTAGACGGCGTAGAATATCGCATTCTCCACGAGCATCACCGAGTAGAAGGCGCACACATGGTAGCGCACCTGATTGTCGCTCAGCCGCAGAAAGTCAAAGAAGTACACCGCGCCGATCAGGCACTTGTATGCCATCTCCTCCACCGTCGTCGAGCAGAAGTTCGTCGGCTGCTGGACGATCCATACCGTCATTCCCAACGCGTGGATTGCTGATATAATATGATAAATATTTGTAGCGCGATTTTAAATGTAACAAGCCAACACCAACGCATCATTAGACCGATGTGCTCTGTATAACTATTATTTCTAATGGAACTGAATCATCATTACGAATTGTTAATATTAAATTATTTTTGTTATATTGTTTGGTCAAATCTGATTGGACGAGTAACGATGTATGTAAAAAAATTGAATTTGCAAGTGTAGATATTATCGATTTGAAAACGTATCGAATAAATACGGGAATCTTTTCTGTTTTTCATCCTACTTTAATGTATAAGAGCTTACTCGATTCCTTAAACAATTTCATATGGGATCTGTTACCGAGAGGAAATTTCAAAAATATTTCACGCGAGCGGCGTGAAGGACTATAATTTATACAAATTAGTCTGCAAGGTTATAAACTATTGTAAATAGTTTTGGAGTCATCGAATTTTACCGAAATTTTTCCTCTACGATTCCATATGAAATTGTTGAAGGGATCAAATAAGCCCTTATTCATTAAAATCGGGGGAAAAACAGAAAAGATTCCCGTATTTACTCGATACTTTTTCAAACCGATAATATCTACATTGCAAATACAATTTACGCTCGAAATTTTTTTTTTTTAGAACGCCTAAACTATCCTTTATTTAGATATTTCGTTAGTCGACTCCAATCAGATTTGACCAAACCATAACAAAAATTATTTCACAACACCTGTTCGGGGTGAGGAACTATAACTACCGTAATTAAGCCACTCTACAATAATGACTCAACGAAACGACACGCTTGCTATGAAACAGAACTGCGAGATTGAAAGAAAAACAAAGTACCAAATATAAGAAGGATCCAGGCCTTGAAGCAGATGGCGGCGAGCACGAGGGCGGCGATCCTGGATATGAGCATGCCGCCCCGCCAGAATCCCTGTATCATCATGCATGACCAGGTGAAGGGAGCCCTGTCCTGACTCGAGCGGTTCGTCAGCAAGGCGTACGCCGTCAGGGCCCAGGTCAGCGAGCATAGCGACGCTATCACCGAGGCGGCTGTAACCATTTCACCGTTAATCGGCAATTCTCAAACACGCCGTAATATTATGTTTCTGCGGACGAAACGATGCATACATTTATGGCTGGTGTGCGAGAATATGTGCTTTCTAACATGCGCAGCGTACTTATGTAAACGTGTCATTAATATCACACTGATCAACATTTCACAGGATGTGAAAATCGGTTAATGTTTTTAAGATACTTTCTTCGTAACGTTCAACGTCACATTTTACTCGTAACGAAGCTATCTCCGCATCTCTTTCGTTATTGTGAGATTTTCTATTTAAGTTAATAATATCTTGCACTGTATCTATAACTTTCAATTTTCTAAGTACAAAAGTATTTACTTTCTCAGGAAAAGAGCTCATTTTATTTTATAGCACCAAAAATACTATTCGCACTTTTAACTTTGCGCCACGTTTGCGTGACCAGCATTTTAATTGTTTCAAGCATGATTTTGCATATTTTTCCTTGAATAGATTTGAAAAATAAAAAAATACCGGTTTCATTGTTCAAGTAAAAAATGTCAATGTCATAAAAATATAAACATAATTTTCACTTACATATTTATTATTTAAACAAATTATAATAAACGATATTAATTGGGTAAGCGTTATGTGTAGTTTTTTCAAAAACAAATGCAGAAAAAAAATTGCGCAATTGCTATTCCTCTCTTATACCGACAGCGGAGACCCGCCGTGCATGGAAATTTACATACCTACCTAACAGTAAATTTTACGGACTTGTGTGCGTGACCTCTGTTGTGAATGAAATCTTTTACGAATTTAGTATAATAAACAAAATGTTTCAACGAACTTTCTTACTTTATCTCTGTGATTGAAAGAAACCATGTGTTTTAATGATCTACTCAATCTTTGTTAATTCATTTCTAATTACAATTGCTTAGAAACGAAGACGATAATAAACATGCAAACCAAACTAATCGTTGGTGTTGCAGACATGAATGTGTAATTTCGTTTTTAGAAATATATCCTCGATGACAGTTGGAGTATTCAAATAAAACGCTAAGTTCTAGTTTTATGATTATGGCACATAGGAAAATGTTTTATCGAAACGAAAGAAAATTTTTCTTGAAAAATAAAAAATAAAAATTAATTATTCAGTTAACGAATGGAATGTTTGAAACATTTTAATGATACTAAACGATTGAAGTAAAAGTGCGAGTCCAAAAGATACATCAAGCTATGAGCGTTACTTCAGCGTTTCGTTATTATACCCTTTCGGCTATCGTTCACGTATCTACACACACGCGCGGGACGCGCGCCAGTCATACTGCAGCCTTCGCGGCGGCAACACTTCATTATCCTGCTCACCGCCGCGGTAAATCGGACGCTTCGAAAGTTGTGTCTTAAAATGTAGTGGATTAAGAATGGTGTGCTCAAAATGAAATGTTAAAGATGTCACGTGCACGCGAACAAATGTGAATTATATAAATTATTTTGTGACGTGGCTTTTGTGAATGTTAATGCTGCGCATGCGATATTTATATTGTCGTGGATTAAAATGCAGGCAAGTACCTAACACAATGCGATGTTTATTATTAAAATTAGGATCTGCAATCGCGCATTCATAATTGCTATTTTCGTCGTATATATACGTAACAAGTAGGATTGAAAAAGTCGCTCAAGTTCCATTCACTTCAGAGAGATTGTAACATGAGTTAGATAACTGTTTATCAATGATCCAAACGTTTCCTGTGAAATACAGATCAAAACAGTGTAGTCCAAACTCATTATCTCTGTTTATTCTATATTTGTTATATTTTAATTAAATAAATATCTTTTCAGAATCACTTCAAGGCCTTACTTCTCATTTTTTGTTTTGGAACCATTTGTCTATTTTTTATCAGTGGATCTACAAAGAAATACAAAAATGTTCCTCAGCCAGCTAAGCTAACAGCTCAATTGACTAAAGAAAAAGAAGAAAATGAAATTAAGGAGTCTGCATCAGCAGAAAAGTATGAATTACCCCAAGAATTGCGAAATAAAATAGATGATGAATTCCAGAATAGGAGAAGTAGAGTTGAATATTTATGTACAGAATTGGAAAATAGTCTTAATTCAACTTTGCAAAAAGTTGTTTCAAAATTAATTATTGATACGTAAGTATTTGCCACTATATAAGACATTAAAATATTATATAAGAATAAAAAATTTAATTTTTATTATTAAAATAAGTAGAAAGCACAGTTTAACGTGGTGTCCAGTGTACAAGTCAGCAAGTTCTATGTGGATGAAGAATTTTGCTGTGCTCAGTGGATTTTCAACAACGCGAAGCTTAGAAGTACATAAGAATCCTTTAGATTACAGTTCTATTGTGCGACAAAAATTTCAACACAGTGGTAGTGTTGACGAAAAGTTGGAAGTGAGTTTATAATTATAAAATTTCAAAAGTTATTTATTTATTTTATTTATTTATTTTTAAACGATTAAGTTGTTTATTTATAAAACTCATTATAACATCTCAGTAGTCTTGTTTATTTTACTACACTATATTTTTAAAAATGACTGCTTTAATGATAAATTAATGTTTTCAGCAAATAAGTACTACTACAAAATTTATGATAGTGAGGCATCCTTTTGAACGATTGCTCTCAGCATACAGGGATAAATTGGAACACATGCAAGGCAGAGAATATTATTACAGACGTTATGGTAATTACATCACACACAGATATCGTGCCAAGCAATCAAATCTTACCAGTCTTGAACCATCATTTACTGAGTTTTTACAGTTTATAGCCAAAGAGAAACGATTTGATGAGCATTGGATTCCCTTCTTTGACTCTTGTCAACCATGTTCTATCAATTATGATTACATATTTAAATTTGAATCTCTTGCTAATGAAACAAATTTTTTCATAGCAGAAAATAATTTGCAGTATTATTTGAATTATTCAAAAAGGGATAGAGGAAATACAAGTTCTCAAGGAATAACAAATGATTTGGTTGCAGAAAAATATTTTGCTGATGTACCAGCTCAATTGCTTTTGAATATATTTAAAATTTATGAACTTGATTTTCTCTTTTACGCTTATAAGCCTGACAAATACTATTACATGACAAAGGATGCGTATAGAGATACACATTTTTATGGTGAATAAAGAGAAAAGAAAAATGATACTTACTGGTCCAAAATGATACATGTTGCAACATTGCCATGATATAAAGTTGCAAAATTATTTGAGGAATAGATACTAATAGTGATGTAAACAAATTTAATGCAAATGCATCACTTTCTATTCTAAAAATCCAATTTCTCTGTTCAGGACTAACTTGAGACTTCATAGTTTTTAATGCAGAGTTCAACAAAAAGCAAAACCTGCAAAAATACAATCAAATTAGATGTCTGTGATTTGGAATACGTATAAGATTTTAAAGAATATTGCACCAAAAGTGATTGTTTTACCTGTGCATTACAGCTAGTTGAAAGATGTGCGAGATCCATTGATGCCGTCTTAGCTTACTATTCGTTTGGTACCACTTTAAACTTAATATTTGTACAAAACAGGATGGCACCAATGCCAAGCCAACTGTATAGTATGCCCATGACTTATATGTCTTAAGCCAATGTTCAATCACTACAAATAAGTCTGCAAAAATATTTAAACATTTATGAAAATTATAAATTACACTTACTAAACATGGAAATGAAATTGTTTAAAATATATACATATTTTTAATTTTTTCATGAAATGAAGTACAAAATTTAGTATTTTTATATTTTAGATTTAATGTACTTTTTATATGTGTAAAATATACAATAATTTTATAATCAAAATAATTGTCATTACTTTAAGAATTCCAAAAAAATCCTAAACATAAATTTTGAGAATACTGTAGTCTAAAAAAATTTTTAAAGCCACTAGAGAAAAGTAAAACTGTAATTAGAAACTGAAAAACCTAAGATCCTTCATTAAAATGTGTAATAATTAATAATAATATTTACTCAATAACAAATGGGCTTAACAGGTAAATATATTACAAATAATAATAATGATTGAAATGAAAATACAATTGTCAAATATAAACAAGTATTATGAAAAAATAACTATATTTATTGCAAAATTCAAAACAAATAGTATCTAACAAATCCACAAATGTACATATATTGACAGAATAGAAAATTAACATTTCAGCAGTCTTCCCGTAAAAAAAATTCAGACTAGCGTTAGTGCGGGGGTGCGGGGTCCCAGGACGCGGTCGAGATCAGCTTATATATACATATATATTGTAAGTGTGCGTGTGGGCTAACCTGTGACGACGGTGGCGACGAAGATAGCGATGGTGAGGGCGTAGAAGACGACGTCGAGGCTGCCCCGGTGCTTGGCGGTGGCGTTCCCCTCGTGCCCGGCGCCGATCTTCCCGGGCTCCACCGCGCTCCTCGACCTCGACCTCGGCTCCGACGCCGCCATCTTCTCCGACGGACGCCGACGCGAATCGGTTTATCATTTAAAGTATATTCTACGAAACAAAAAGGAGCGAGACACACGCGCGCAGGAGGGAAAGAGCGAGCCGCACCAGCAGCAGGCAGGCAGCAGCCGCAGAGCGCGCGCGGAGAGGAGAGAGCGAGAGAGCGCGAGAAAAAAGACGAGCGCGAAGGACTCGAGCCGACTCACTCACTCTCTCTTAGCTCTTTCTCTCTCACTCTCTTTCCTGCGGACCGTAAAACGAAAAAAAACCGGCGCCCGCGCGCGCGGTTGCTTTCGGCGCGGGTTTTGCTGGACGTCGAGGCGGACTCCTAGTGCGCCTCACTCAGGCCGCGCTCGTCATTTGTTTATATTGCAATTTTTTAAATGCAACCGGCCGTCTGATTGGTCACAGCTGACTTCCCGCGTGCTGTACTGCTGTTGCTCGATGTTGCGTCTCCCGTGCGGCGACGATAACCACCTGCTTTTTTGTTTTCGTTTGCGCGCGCCGCCCCCCACGCGGTTCGGCCGTTGGTACTATATATGCTGCTGCGTTCAAGGCATAAACTTAACCTGTGTATGTAGTACATAAACCTACTGCAGTAAATTCGAATTTTATAGAACGTACTTTTGCCGACTTTTGGCAACTTCAGAGAGGATAATGAAAAAGAGGAAAACTCATGATTATGATTTTTAAGTGTTTTTTATATTAAAAATAACAACTATATAAAATTACATAAATACACGATTATTTTGCTTTTATGAAAGGCTTTAAAATTTCATTTTTTTTTAGTACTTCACTTATACTTGGAGATAATTTATTCAATAACGATATACAATCATCAACTTCCTTAATAAATTCTTTAGTAGCATTCATATTTGAATCAAGTTTATAACGAAGAATCAACACTGAACTATACATTGTAATGTAAAATTTTTCATCCTTTGGTTGATAAAAATTAAGAAAACGTTTTATAACAGCAATTGATGCTTCTGAAGTTTTTAGGTCACTTTCATCTTCACAATATTCACTTAATACTCTAGACAGTCTCACAGACCACTTTCCTAATCCACTTTGATTTAAAATTATCCTCAAACTTGTAATATAAGCATAACGACGATTCTGATCATTCTCTAACTCCATATTATCTAGTAGTATCCTTAAAACATCATCCTGTTTTGTCCATCCAAACCTATTTCTGTGTGCTTCTTTACTCTGTTCGATAATTTGCAATACATTGGAGATACAACTATAGAGGAAAATAATCATGTTAGGTTGTACCTTACGAGTTTCATTCATTAACGCATCAAAAATAACTTGATGGTAACCACATTCCTCTAAAACTCTGCTATTAAGAGAAAGTTCAGTCATTTTATTGATGCAATAGAGACCTATTAATTTATTTTCTTCAACATAATCATCAAATATAATTAGAGCTGTTGGTAATATATCTGATAAAAATTTGGACAGTGTACGTACTTGAATTGATTCTAACAGCCATTTATAACAAACAACAGCAGCTGGAAATGATTTCCATGTATTTTTTAACAATTTAGGTCTTAAAAACTTTATAATTTGCATCAGTACTTCCTCGTTATTGATTACATCTTCTATGTTTTCATGTTCATATATCTGACAAATCTTGGGGACCAACCGCCTTGTTGTATTTACAGATTTCTCTGTATTCCATGGGTTTTGACAACATTGCTCACCAATAACTATTATAATCTTAAATAAATTTTCAGAATGACTAATTTTTGCTTCTATTAGACAATCCAAGTATTTGTCAATATTTTGTAAATAGCTTTCCAACTTTTCTGTGTACCCTCTGAAGTCCTTTTCTTCGCATGGCCTTACCGTATCATTTGAAAAACGTGGTACCAAAGTTTCTACAATTATTTTATCTAATTTTTGTAATAAATCTTTGCTTTCTCTATTGTTAATCATACTGCATTACTAAACCGAACAGTTCTCACTTCTCATGTAAATATTATTAAATTTCTAATATTTTCAGTTGGTAATAATAACCTTATTATAAAGTTGGTAACATATTTAAATGATGAAATACTATTATTTACGAAAAATATCATTGCAAACGATAGAATTTTTAAAATAACACAACTTTTATCAAAAATACTTCATAGTATGATTATGATATACCATGTACAGGAAAATACTTTATTATAATTTCTGATGGGCGAGCAAAAACTGCGCACGTACACAATCGACTGTGAGTTTTAATATAACACAAGAATAATACTAGATAAATCTTTAAAATAAAATTGTTATTGACAGTCAATAATTAACCTATATGAATATTTTATTTTCTTAATTCAAAAGATTAATTAAATTTTTTTTTGAGAGATTCATCTAAGAATAAGTTTACAATTTAAAAATCGCGGCGACAAATGAACTCCGTGCGCGCGCAAGTATAAATGCGTCCCGAAAGTCATCAATTGGCAGGCTGTTGTTTATCTGTCAGAATTCAGAACGCAAGTCTACTTATTCTTAGGAAATTTAAATTGACGTTTCACACGACATTTGTGCAATTTTCATTGGACTATCAAAATATAAAGATACCGAGATTAGCATTTACTTGAAGTGATTATACCTCGCAAACTATTTAGTGTCAGCCTACAGGTGAATATTTCTTGTTAGAATACTGCAAAAAACGTATATCCGATGAATGAAACTAAAAGTGATAGCTGAATTCTATAACTTATTTCTCTTACTTTATCATACATCATATTACAATAAATATAATAGAGAAACAGTGCCAAAAGTACTTCCATGTAGTTTTTTACTATTTTTCGGTTATTCGTGTCGTTAAGGTTATATTGCCGGCACAGTATAATATTTGGAGGGAAACGTGTCTTGACAAGTTTGAGCGCGAACGCCGGGAACCAAACAAAGCATATGCTTTGCAGGCAGATGTTTGACATTTGATAAACAGGTGAGGACTTGAAGCAAACTACCAAAACTGCATTACTCTTTTTCGATCCTTTTTTTAACCTTTCGTAATGTTTCTCTTATTATTTTTATATATACATAAGAAAATAGTAATATTAAAAAATTGTTTTTATTTAGATAATTTACAGTGATAAAAAATGTTGAAAAAACAACGTCTTTCGACTAGAGAAAAGTCGGAAGAGATAAAGATTCCCGCGTTGTGGAAACAACGACGTGGTATAAAAAGTAATCGTGCAACAACGCAAAAAACACAATGTCAAAGGCCGCTATCAACGGCAACCAGAGGAAAATCTTTTCTTGTTCGGTCCTCTGACAAACGAGGAAAAATCTATAGATTTTCGGAAAGGATCGATGCTTCGTCGACCGAATCAACAAATTTGTCGGAAAGAGGGAAAAAGGACAACTTAGTTGCGTTGAGAAAAGAAATTGATGAATGGAAACGTCAAGAATTGCTTAGAAGCAGGGTAAATGAAGTATTGGCAAAAGCTGGTGATGAAATTAATGAAAAAGGTAAATAAGAATATTGTTTCATTAATATTTGAGTAATTTGGCAAGCGTATACAATTCACAATATATTATTTCATGCATACTCAAGGGGGTGTGGAATACCGACCTTTATTATGCGAGCTACCGTACCGGCCGGACAGCAGTAATTCGTTATAACTCGATTGTTACTACGATTAACGAGTTATCCAAATTCGCTTGCCCTCCGTAAAGTAATTATCTATCATTCTGCAAAGTTTTAAGTAAAAATTTCAAGGACACCTTCAAAAATTTCTGGAACGAAATTTTGTTATTTTTTGTTCCAAAAATTGTTAAAGGTGTCATTGAAATTTTTACTCAAAACTTTGCAGAATGATAGATAATTACATTATGGAGGGCAAGCGAATTTGGATAAGTTGTTAATTAACAATCGAGTTATAACGAATTACTGCTATCCGGCCGGTACGGTAGGTCGCATAATAAAGGTCGGTATTCCACACCCCCTTAATATGAATGGTATTGTAATAAGATTTAATTATAAACTAGAATATATAAATTCTGTTTGTTTTATTCTAATTTATTATGTATTATATACAATCAAATACACAACAATATAAACAAATATTAAAAGAATTGTAAAAATATTCATTAGTAAGCTTTATCTAAATTATAACATTATTATATTTTTTTATTTACGATTGTTGTAAATAGTATGATAAAATAATGAAGATATATTAATTAAGATAATAATCATTTTAAGTAAAAACAATCGCAGTAATTAACAAAAAATATGATTATCGCTTTGAAGTTTAAATACACTTTTAAAATGATGTTTTATCATTAGGATTTCAATATCATTTTATTGAAAATTTATTATTTATAAATATATTTAAAAAAAACCGAAGAACAACAATGTAAATTTTAACAATTATTGTGCTTTTTACCGTTGGATCTTCCGTAAGGTATGTTCAGGCATCAGCCGAAATAGCTCAGTTGGGAGAGCGTTAGACTGAAGATCTAAATGTCCCCGGTTCAATCCCGGGTTTCGGCAATTGTATTTTTTTTTTTCTTACATTTATTAAATTCTTATTAATTTTTATTCAAAACTATGTAAATGTTAATTTTTTTTATCATTTTTTTGTATTTTTAAAAATCACAGAAAATAGAAATACGTCCGACGATTCGCCGAATGTTTGTGCAGCAGGAATCCTAAAAGAACGTGTAGTACAAACGCCGGAAACGTGAGTACCTAAATATGATATACTTATAAATATTTAAAAAATATTTATTACTAATATTAAAACTGTGTACCGCTACAGATACTTAAAGTAAAAAAATTTCATTGATTAAAAAGAATATTCGCAATTATGTAAATATCGTTTCCTACTTTACCGACCACACTTAATAATTTCTTGGAAAAACAAATTTTTATGAATACCATTCAGACGGTATATTCATAGAAAATTTGTTGTTATAACGCCGATTAAAATAGTTGCCGTGTTTATATTTTTGGGGACGGTGGGGCACGATGGACCCTTTGACATTAGGTAATCACATTTAATTATGGGATAAGTATGAGCACTTATGCATGAGACAATTGTCTAAAAGAACTTTTGAAAAACATAAAATTCATTTGTAAATGTTGATATTTTTCATATTATTTAAACCAGAAAGTAAAATGATACCGAGTTAAAAAACCCATGATACCCTACTATAGTGAGGCGGGTTGGGTTTAAACGCGGGGTATGATAGGTTGAGGATGGGGCGTGATGAGTTGAGGATAATGCGTAGGGGAGAGGAGGGCATGTGTGGCACCGTAACTTTAGGGCAGATTTACATTAATATCTAAGTATATCAAGAAGTTCAAAAGAAGAAATAATTAGATAAACATATTTAGAAATAGAATTGATAGTTAAAAAACACTGTTTTTTAATATATTCTGAATAATATATCGAAAAGTAAAACTCGTTAAAATGCTCTACGTGTCCCACTATGGGGCATGCGTAGCAGGCGGGTGGGGCATTCGTGGCGCACTCAACATGACTGTCAGAAAGTGACGGATTTATTTTTTACAAAAAAGTTAAAATTGATAAGCTTTTTTTTAAAAACGCTATAAAACGTAAATAGAAAATAGAAAAAAATTTGTTTCATTGTTATAATTTATTTTTTATCAGGTACATACATGATATATTCAAATAATACAGTTTTTTTAAATTTCTCTATGTAACTAGTTAAATTAAATTAAACGAAATTTGTTTTTCTCTCTATAACAAAAAATAAATAATACTTTTTTTTACTGATCAGTCTGTAGTTACACAGATCACAATATTTTCACCTTACATTATATGTAATAACTTTGAAAACTCATAAAATTATTCAACATTTTCATAATAAATTATAAAATAATATTTAACATATTTAATAAATAACATTATTATTTTCTAATGCTACGTTCAAAGGTGATTGAATACACTGAAGTGGTATAAAATTAGAAGCAGACGAGTGCATATTTTCTCTATAAGGATAAATACATTGAGCTGTGGCATCGTCTAATTGCCATATTATATTATAATTTTGTCTTCTTTTTGTACACCCGTATCATCACTTTATTTAACCCTTGTTATAAATTACTTAAGAGCTAATAAACTTATCTCTTAACAATTAAGCCACATTACTCACGTGACTAAGTAAAAGCTTAGAATTTCATCAGCTGTTTGCTTCGTAAACCAGCCGCTAGTGGCGACGTGTGCCACGCGTGCCCCACTCCTGTGCCACGCATGCCCCACATCAGTACTTTATTAAATGTTAATAAATACTTTTGAAAATAATATTTCGAGTAAAAATCCAAACGGAAGTTGAAAGTTCGTGTTGAGAACTATCGAATACGTTCATTTTGAATAAAAAATTATACATTTTTTTATCCCTGCCAAGCGAATATAAAATGAAAAAAAGGTGGCTTTCGAAGTAAGAATTTCAGATATTTATCATTTTTTTCATAATAATTTTTTTTATATTATTTTTACAGAAAAAAGAAATAGAAATATTCTTTATTTACACATAAAAGAATTTGCATTTAAATATTTATTTATATTATAAATATTCGAGTGCCAAACCAACCCGTTGTGCTACGCATGCCCCGCTCTCCCCTAATAGATGCAAAGGTATAATTTCGGGTTTCATTTGATTAGTGATATATAAAATATAAATTAAAATAATAATCACACCTCTTTTGCATTTTATTCAATTGAACATTAACATTTTCACTTTTTCATCAGTCTCTTTTTATTTTATTTGTACACTGTTAGAAAACATCCATATATATGGGTAACTTCATGTCAACTGTTTATCTCAAAATTTTAAAATCGCTCAAAATTTGATATGAAATTACCCATATACTTATATTTACATTTTGCGTTTCCAAAGATACACATTGCGTGCGTGCGTGCGTGCGTGCGTGCGTGCGTGCGTGCGTGCGTGCATGTGTGTGTGTGTGTGGAAGTTTTCTGGCAGTGTATGTACTAAGTGATAAAATTAGAATAATTATATTTAATGCACTAAAAACGAGTTCTACAGTTTAAAACATAACGCATTTTTTCTCAAAACGAAATTCACGCAATGTAACTCTTCAACTTTAATAACATAGTTTAAGGTTAAGCCGTCGCCGATAGTCTGTTATTGTAGCCCACCTTTCGAAACCTTTCGTGCCCCGCCTAGCAGATTTTTTTTTTTAATCGATGATTTTAAATAAATGAAAGTTTGTATTAAAAATAATCTAACTATAATTTTAAAGTAGAAGAACTATACTTTCAAATAATACCAACAAGAATGACGTAAGGAAAATTATTTTGTAAGTTTTCCGTATTTTAAGCACCTTTAGAAATCGTATTCTTATACCTCGAAATTTCTTCAGGATATTTACAATTACATAATTTATCCAAAATAATTCTTGTTCTCTGCGAAAAATTATTTGTTTTGTTTGAAATGATACAAAAATTTACAATTAAAAGCATTTTATTTATTTATGAAACGAGTACTTATTCCATCCGCCTATCCCGTTGTGCCCCACTCTCCCCTAATATTTTTGTATCTTCATATCACGTAAAATATAAGAACGTAATGTACTAATGAAATGTCGGAGCCATTGCAGATTCGTCGATAGAATTTGTCATTATTTTTATTCTATTTACAATTTTTCAAAATTATCGTTATCACCTTTTAGCAAGTCTGGTTAAAGATCACCGAATGACAAATATTATTAAGTAAAAGTAATAACTTCAAAATTTGTTTACTTGCTGGTATGACAAACACTAAATTTTATTTAAGTTTTATTATACTTGTCACAAACATGTGCAAATGAGCAGATTCGTAAAAGTTTAACAAATTCGTATAAGCTAGGAACTAACTTTTTTTACGCACTTTTCGAACTTGATTTTTTACTTCTATAAATCATTTAATATACGAGAAAAATGTTCTGCCATTGAAAAATACTTTGTGAGAGATTTTTTTTACATTAACATTATTACTAAAAATGTTAAAGTTTAAACAAGCACTGGAAGACTCGAATGTAAATTTTCAAAAATGGAAAATAAAGATTTCTGGTTATTTTCTCGAATAGAATTTTCCGAATACGGAAGTTCAGAATACCGATTTTGTCGAAAATCATAAATCCCGAATCCCTTTTCCCGAATACAATTTTCACGAATGCCATCCCGAATTATTTTTTGTAGTAATGAGTAATCAAATCAACAATTTATTCTACAATATTTTTTTATGATATCAACAGGAATTATTTCAGTAATACGAAATTACAACATAATATTGTGAGCCATGGTACGTAGATATTCGTCAACAGTACCGTTGTCATTGTACAAAGCATATTGTTTGACGATGTTCTGAATTTTCTGCTGGTCACTTAGCTATTTCTTTTATCTCTCTATCATTAGGGTCATTGTATGCCTCTTGCAAACCCTCTCTTTGAATTTTGCGATTGACCCAAATAAAAAAAAAACAGTATGTAATAGGCGCGTCCGGATATACGTCTTCGCAAGCGTTTAGAATAGATTTTTCGAAGTTGGTAACTGCAGCATATTGAATTCCTTCATTTGGTCACATAAGTTTATAAACAAATGGAAGTGCGACCTCACAGTGCGAGTGTGTAACAAGTCCCAAGATAGTAAAGACTTGTGTGAATATTGTAGAACAAACCTGCAATAAACGAAACGGAATAATTGCAACAATAATTGCAACAAAATAATTATTGGGTTTGCATATTATTAATTAATAAAAAAAATGTAACTTAAAGATTCCATCCAAAAACCATGTTGATGAGCGAGCCAGGAATTTCAAATTTCGATGAGTAACAAACACAAGAACTTGTGAATTTTCCGAATCTTTGGAGAGTTTGTCATCATTTTCAAAAATAAAAAATTTTTGTCGAGCAAGAGTTTGCTGAAAACGTTCAGCTACATCCTCAAAGCAACTCAATGATTGGGTGGCAAATTAGCGCGACGCTTGCGCCTCATCGGTTTCGCCTACTATTGTATCTCAGGCAGCTGACTTAATACTCCTTCAGACACAGAGGCTAACTCCGTTTGCATGATTTGAGTGGGAGGTTGGCCCGATTACGATTAAAAATTACGATTTGAAAAGAGGGCTAAAACAGTTTTAACAGTTTTAACTTCAAATATCTCTGAAATTTATAAACTAATTCTTTTACCCTAACAATTCATGTAATAAATAATATACAAACTCTACACCTCCATCAAATCTAGATCTCCATCAAATTTCGAAGTAATTAAATTTTACTCTAGTTATTGTGCGACATAGAAAGTCATTTCCAGAAATACCAAAATTTTAAATAACTCAAAAACTAACCATATAATCTGGATGAAAAATCTTGAAAAAAAAGAAAAATTTTAAGCGCTGTCTGAAAACGATTGGATAAAAATTGAAAAAGTTACAGCGTTACACACACAAACACACACACACACACGCGCGCGCGCGCACACACACACACACACACACATCCATAGACATTTTCTAAAATCATGTGATTCGAACTTCTATCACCTCTATTCGTATTTCTAGAACGATTTAAAGAAACTTAAAATTTTACTATTACAAAGCTTCCTCTAAGAGGAAGCAATAATACTTTTTTGTACGAAAAAATGCTATTCTTGAATAGTTATAACATCTAGTAATCTATCTAAATCAATGTGTCCTTATGTTTCAACGTCAAACGTATTACTTTCGTGCTTGTAAACATTGCTCGTTTCGCGTTACGTCGTTAATTCGTTCAAGGTGAGCTAACCGTATTTTGCATAAATGTGGCATGCGTTTTCCTTCTTATTTTCCTTCCCTTCCAGATTCTTTTTTTTTATCTCCTCGGCTGTTACGTATAAGTAGCTAACCGTTTAAGAATTGCGCTCCCATTGGTGTAATTGTTTATGGCACGCACGCACCTCTATTTTTGTTCACACTTGCCGTCTTTTCTCCTTACTCAGAGTGAAGTGACCCATATAGTCCATGCATTGTTAACCTTAGCGTATATGCGCAAAACGGGGGCTTATGCACACCTGACGCGCATTTTATTATAAGTATATAATAAAAAATATTTATAAAACAACATTGAAGACATTATTTTATAAACTAGATCATGTTATTATTTTTAATAAAATATTAAATATTAAGAACTAAGCACAACATCAACCAGAAACATTTGCATTAGAAAGTTTGATGGTACGGGAGATGCTTAGAAGCTTTTAATAATTTTTGAATTTTTTATAATATTCTGTATAAAAGTCGACAACCTATTTTTTATTGTAAAAATATAAAGGTTCCAAGTCATAATTTACTAGAAAATGACACATATTTCTTTGTTGCTGATGTAGGAATAAAATATTGAACTTTTTCCGTAGAGAAATAAATTTTGATTAATAACGTTTTTTAACGTTACACTGTAAAAAAAATAGTTATTAAATTTAAGAACAATGTATCGGAAGCAAATTTCATAACCATTTTGAAACGAAATTAATAAAAGTGTTGAAATTTAATATACATTGTTTGAAATGGAATCAATGCAATATACACGATTTTTAATTAAAATTTCTTGAATTTCAATATTTTTTTATTAAAATTCATAGAAGCATGTTACAACATTTTATTGAAAAGTAAATAACATTGGTGTGAATTTTAAGCAATAAATCTATGAAAATTAAAAAATAATCTATGAAAATTAAAAAAATAATCTATGAAAATTAAAAAGTTCACCTATATGATAATTGATAAATATGTTATTAAATTTAATATAAATTTCTCAAATTTAAAAATTTTTTTAAGATTCTTCAAATTAATTTACCTCCTATTAAATTATAATACACGTAACAACATTTTTTTGTAGATCTATTTTTTTACAGTTGAAAATTAAATACAATTATCTGAAATTTAATAATTTGTATATAAAATTTAATGCAGAATATTTAATGAGTAATAATTAATATTTATTTATTACAAAAAATTATTTTTTAAAATTTTAATTGAAATATTTAAATTCAAAACATTATACAAAAGTTAATTAATGCAAAGGGTTAGTGTTAGTTCTAATCATTATTTTGATGCAAATTTATTATATATTTTTACTTACCACTTATTTGTGTTGTATGAAGAATGTTATAATTTATGCATATAACTTTTTTAATTATTATAAATTTTCGCTTATTCATTATAGAACTTTGTTTATAAATTAATCGCATTTTTATTATCGCAGAAAAAAACTTCACATAAAAATTTTCGACCTGACCGAGAATCGAACCCATGGACCTTGGGTTACTACGCACGCACGCTATCCATTACGCTATCGCTCGCTTATAACAGTTAGGACATTTTCATCTACATAAGGAAATTTAATGTCTTGTTAATGATATTTAATAAACGTATACGTTAATTTATTTCTAATAGATTAGTATATTAAAATTAATGTACGTATTTATTAAATTTTATAAATTTTAGTATTAAATTTCAAAATACTGTATACTAATTCACATTCAATAACAAGATTATTAATTTTAAGATACAATTGTATCTTAAATTTTCTTAAATTTAAGAACTTTTTTAACCTTAACGCATTAAAAATGAAAAATGTTTTTGAAATTTCATAAGATTATTTTTTAATCTCCTAAACCTATTTATAATTAAAATTTAAACAATTTATTTTAATTTTAATAAGATTGCCGTGAAATATCACAAACGCGAATGCTAGTTATTACAAATGAAATTATAAAATTATTTAAAATATTCTTGAAATTTAATGTCTTGTTTATGATATTTAATAAACGTATACGTTAATTTACTTCTAATAGATTAGTATATTAAAATTAATGTACGTATTTATTAAATTTCATAAAATTTAGAATTAAATTTCAAAATACTGTATATTAATTCACATTCAATAACAAGATTATTAATTTTAAGATACAATTGTATCTTAAATTTTCTTAAATTTAAGAACTTTTTTAACAGTGTATACTTATTCTCATCTCTGCTATAATGGCCACCTTATAGCCTGAAAAATGCGGGACAAACGTGGCGTTTGATTCCCTCTTTTATTTTATTTCCGCATATGCAAAATAAAAAATAACTTCAAGTCTATAAAGTGGCCACAGTGGAGCTGGAAATATAGTACTCTAAAAGTAACACAGGAGTAAAGTCAATCATTCCATTGGGTGATACTGCCCGCGGGAACAATCTGTAACTTGACTCCCTTGTTACATAATAAACTATTTTGACAGTACCATGCATAATAATAATATTTGTAAATGTCTGGTTAAAAATAAGTAAAGGAAATGTATAGTTGCCTTCGACGATCATACAAGCAGTTGAGACGACATTTCCAGCTGTCCACTTTGTCCGAATATTACTCAAATGATCGCCTAACTTAGATATAACTAATACGAAAACATCGTCTGATAGCCTACAAAAGTTGTCAGATCTTATGCAAGACTAGTTTGTATTTGTGCCTCTCCCAAGAATACCACATCATTATAATTTGCTAAATTACTGATTTAAATAATTTACTACCTTATAGCCTACAAGTTATTTGAAATGATTAAATACGGCCCTTTGAATGACCACAGTCATCTTATTCTGATATTGTACAAGTTAGAAATTCTTAAAAATGGGTTTTAAGATTCAAAATCCAACCATCAGTTTCTTATCAAACCTATATGAAGTCTTAATGATTAAATGACTCTAGTGATAGCCATAGATTAATTTAGATAATAAGACTGGGTGGTGATACTATCAACTTATTTATTCACTAAAATAAATAACGACATTTCGGCCCGTACAGAACGACGTACGTTACAAGGCCCTCATCAGGTTCCAATTTCTAAAAGTTAAGATACAAGTAAATTCAAACAAATGTTAAACAAAAATCACGTATTGTTACAAACTTACAGTTATTTCTACAAAAACAACTTTCGGCAACACGCTAGATGGTAGAGCGGTGAATACAAGCTTCACTGTCGCGTTATATTCTTATATATGTTTGGTTACATATATATGTGTATGTGAATGAACACAATACTTGTATCTGTCTCGCCTTACGTAGAAAATTAACGAACTACTATGCTTTTTAAACTTAATAGTCAAAATACTAAATATTATTATTAAGGAAATTTTTATAAAAAAATTTTAAATTGTTTGTGTCTAACATTCTATTAATATTATTCGTATTAGCATGAATATGTAGCATTTCAGAGAACAATCGCTTGAATTTATTATTTTCTGTGTCTAGTATTTTTACCTTATCAAAGTTAAATGAGTGTGTTGTTTCATTAATATGTTCTACTAAAGCTGATTTCTCTCTAAAATGTTTACAGTCGCTTTCATGTTCCTTTACTCTAGTTTTGAGATGCCTGGAAGATTGGCCTATGTAACAAGCTTTGCAGTTATTACAGTTTATTTTATAAACAATGTTACATTTGTCTATGTGACACATTCGATCTTTTCCCAATTGAATAAATCTCGAGAATTTGTCAATGCATTTGAAAATTACATTAATATTATTTTTGTGAAAAATTCTCTTAATAAAATACTAATTATTTTCTTAAACAAAATCAAAAGGAACCCGCACACAATGTATGGGAAAAAATCATTCGGTCAAATTTTGGGGGGTTTTGCCCATGAGAACTTTTGTTCAGGACCTCAAGATCTATCTTTTCCCCAAGTTTGATCCAATTTGACCGAATGATTATTTTCCATACATTGTGTGCGGGGTCCTTTACTAGTGACAAAAGTAGATAAGGGAAACGCCACAGTCATTCTAGATAAAAATACATATATTGACAGATGGGCATACTTTCGGCGGGGGATGAAGAAAAATAGTATACGACACTTGGCCAGAATGTTGGATTTCCTGGCCTTGTGTCGTAATATACTATTTCATCTCAAAGAAAGGATAGATTCATTTGTTATACCTCCAGGATACACACTAATTAGTTTAGATGTGGTTAGTTTATTCACTAATACAAGCAAGGAAATTATTATAAAATCAATAGAAGATAATTGGAAATATTTACGCAATAAAATAAATCTTTCTTGTAAAGAGTTTTGTGAAGGTATTAACATAGTCCTTGACTCTACTTTTTTCCAATTTAATGACAAATTTTATAAACAAACATTCGGATCTGCAATGGGAAGTCCTGTAAGTCCTGTCTTGTGTGACTTGGAGGAACATTGTCTTAATAAACTAAGTTTTGATGTACCTTTATACTTACGCTATGTAGATGACATTCTAATATGTATTCCCATTTGTTTAATCGATGAAACTTTGAAAGTGTTTAATAACTTTGACAGTAACCTACAATTTACAGTGGAAACCACAAATAATAATGAAATTAGTTTTCTTGATTTGAAGCTCGTAATTCAAGATAATAATTCAATAATTACTAACTGGTGTAGGAAACCTACTCATTCTGGTCGTTACTTAAATTTTAATTCACAGCACCCTTTATCTCAAAAAATCGCAATAGTCTATATATTAGTAGATTACAGTATCAAATTGTCCGACGTTAAATTCCACAGTGAAAATCTTGAAATATCAAAAAAATTCTTACTAACTAATAATTACCCACATAATTTTATTAATAAATATATAAAAAAAAGATTACAAAAAATATACAATTACGCAGCTTCAAATCAAGTGATTTTCAGTAATAAAAAATTGATAGTTTTACCTTATTTTTAAAAATTTGACTCTATTATTAAGAGAATTTTTCACAAAAATAATATTAATGTAATTTTCAAATGCATTGACAAATTCTCGAGATTTATTCAATTGGGAAAAGATCGAATGTGTCACATAGACAAATGTAACATTGTTTATAAAATAAACTGTAATAACTGCAAAGCTTGTTACATAGGCCAATCTTCCAGGCATCTCAAAACTAGAGTAAAGGAACATGAAAGCGACTGTAAACATTTTAGAGAGAAATCAGCTTTAGTAGAACATATTAATGAAACAACACACTCATTTAACTTTGATAAGGTAAACATACTAGACACAGAAAATAATAAATTCAAGCGATTATTCTCTGAAATGCTACATATTCATGCTAATACGAATAATATTAATAGAATGTTAGACACAAACAATTTAAAATTTTTTTATAAAAATTTCCTTAATAATAATATTTAGTATTTTGACTATTAAGTTTAAAAAGCATAGTAGTTCGTTAATTTTCTACGTAAGGCGAGACAGATACAAGTATTGTGTTCATTCACATACACATATATGAGGCGTTTCACGTCAGCTCTCTAGGCGCGGCGTGCGAGTGCGAAATCATGCTGTTTTCAGCTTGTGTTTGAAGGGCTAAGATGTATCTAAAAAAAATAATCCCCAAGTGATTTCGATGTATTTTTTCCTCAGCTTTCCGATGGTGCTATTAGTTTCTCAAAATTTTTCAATTCTAAGTATTTCTTGAATAATATCTCGAAAAAATCAAAAAACCCCTATGTAGAAAAAGGCTATATCCATGTAAAATTTCCTCCTCTTTCGATCTAGCAGGTCAAAAAAAATATTAAAAATATAGTTTTTGAGATATAACACGTTTTATGTTTTTTTGAGGTTAGAATTGAAAAATTTTGAGAAACTAATAGCACCATCGGAAAGCTGATGAAAAAATACATCGAAATCACTTAGGAATTATTTTTTTTAGATACATCTTAGCCCTTCAAACACATGCTGAAAACAGCATGATTTCGCGCTCGCGCGCCGCGCCTGGAGAGCTGACGTGAAACGCCTCATATATGTAACCAAACATATATAAGAATATAACGCGACAGTGAAGCTTGTATTCACCGCTCTACCATCTAGCGTGTTGCCGAAAGTTGTTTTTGTAGAAATAACTGTAAGTTTGTAATAATACGTGATTTTTGTTTAATATTTGTTTGAATTTACTTGTATCTTAACTTTTAGAAATTGGAACCTGATGAGGGCCTTGTAACGTACGTCGTTCTGTACGGGCCGAAACGTCGTTATTTATTTTAGTGAATAAATAAGTTGATAGTATCACCACCCGAGTCTTATTATCCAAACTATATGAAGTCTATACCTGGAATTTGTCATGCCGTAATCAGTGTCACTTGTGTAGCTTAAGGTAATTATATCCCAAGATACAGTCCTTGTAGGAAACAAATTTTATTTTACTTATATATGATCTGATAATGTGAGGGATTGTAGATGTTAACGAAGTAGAAAAAAAGTAATAGGAACAAATTTTTAAACCGAAAATTATATAATTGCAAATGCAGATATTGTTCATTAAACAAATAATCGTACTTACACTGATTCGAGTTTTTTTAATTCTAATTTAATTTTAATATTCAGAGACTTATTTTGTTCCTTGAATAAATATTTAAAGATCCACCGTTGACAAATTAAAATTAAAAGTGCAATCCGAATGTTGTAAGTTTTAAAAATCAGAAATCAAAGCAAAATTGACGAAGTTACATTATTTTATTAAAATCCTTAAACTATTATGCACTATGCTTTTTTACATCATAATAAAAAATAATGAAATTTTGTCAAATTTGCTTCGATTCCTGATTTTTAAATCTTGTGATATTCGGTTTTCATTTCCGTACACGGAGAGAAATTTTAGAGTAAAAATTACCAAGGTGCCTTGGTAGCGCATGGATGGACTGT
Organism: Torymus aiolomorphi; assembly: GCA_036365515.1. Taxonomy (NCBI): domain Eukaryota; kingdom Metazoa; phylum Arthropoda; class Insecta; order Hymenoptera; family Torymidae; genus Torymus; species Torymus aiolomorphi. The sequence goes on from CM070876.1 coordinate 146,263,216, forward strand.
CAAAAGCCGTGATATTCCCAGGTTTCTAATACAATTTATAAGTTTCCCAGGAAAAACTACCATAACCACTTAAACAAAATACCAAATTATCGGAATAAAAATTACCAGACACACTGGTAAAAATTGAGATCTAGTCATTTTTACAAGGTAACCTAAGAATTTTTACTAAGAAAACTGATAAATTTTACCAAATAACCTGGTATTTGTGTACTCGCGCATGCGCACTGCGCATTATTGTGTTTCAGAAGATTGATACTAGAGGCGTGCGCGACGTTAAAATGAAAACAATACACATATTTTCAGTAAGTAATAACGGCGATTCAAATGACTGTTGGTAACAGCTTCCATGGCGCAGTCGGTAGAACGTCGGATTCTCAACCCAAAGATCGTCGGATCGAATCCCGCTTCCGTAAAAATTTTTTTTCAGTTTAATGTTTTTTCATCCTTGTTTCTGTTCCTATTTCTATATTAAAATACTATATATCCATCAATATGGATAAAAAAAGTTAATTTTTTTAATTTAAATTAACTAAAAAAAAATTTTACCAAGGCACTTTGGTAAAAAGTTTGAAATTGTCAGTCTGTCCATCCATTACCATAGAAACTGGTAATTTTGTCTGGAATATTTGTAATTTTCACTACAAAATTTCTCTCCGTGTACAGATATAGCGGACGGAAAAATTGTTAACTACTTATTCCATATAATTATTTATCGCAGTTCTAACGTTAAAAACTAACTTTTGGCAGGGATGATATAGATGTGTCTCATGTGCCTTGTCTTTGGTCTCATGTCTCTAATTTCTAATCTATGGTCATTTCTTCTGTATAATTTTCTATTGCCATAAACTATAAATGTATAAGAATTCGGACAACGATGTTTTTCGCGCTTGAGACATGAGACAAGAGACAAGGCACATGAGACGCTATGTGGACACTCGCTTAACGATGTATTTGCCGTAAGGTCTCATTCAAAAATTTAAGACAAATATTTTGGTTGTATTATTCATCAAAAAGAGTAATAGTCTACAGTACTAACAGTAAACAATAATGTAAAATGTTTTTTAAAACTTTGAAGAAGATTTTACATCGAATTTAGAACATTTTAATGCTCATTTTTTCAGTTTTTGGTATGACTGTCCATCTAACTTTACAGTTTTTATGTTATATTTCAGAAAATATTCTCATAGTGGGCATTAAAAAAATGGAATTTGTTTATCTAACATACATTAACGATTACGCGAACTTTGAAAGCCAGGAATCTATGGCATCTGTTTTTTTTTTTTTTTTTTTTTTTTTTTTTTTTTTTTTTTTTTTTTTTTTTTCCAGACTAATGTTAAATTCAAATAGCAATAATTCCGTAATCATTCTCGTTAAGCGCCTGAAATTTTGCACAGCGCTTTATATTTATCATATTTAATGGCTATCAAATTTTGAATAACTTGTTGCTATTTTCGTCTTGTAGCCAGTACGCCTTTAAGTGTTTCCAGAGACCGGTAGCTTTGTGGGTGAGAGGTAGAGAGTACGTTTCAATAGTGTTAATTATTGATATTAAAAACTTTTTAATTTTGTTTAAATCTATTAATCGATTTTTTGACCGTGCGTAAAGTACTACTTTTACATACGCTTAGGTTTGCAAGAGTGCGCTAAAATAGCACTTTATGCACGGAGTGTCAAAAAATAATGTTCGATACAGGTGGTAAAAATGATTCTGACGCTCGGGCGACAAACTCACACTCGTGCAAGAATCATTTTATCGCACTAGTATTGAGAAGTACTATTAATGGATTTATGTGCTCTAATATACGTGAATTACAAGTTTTATACACGGTGAGTTAAAATACGTATATCAGAAAATTTTCGCTCTACACGGAGAAAAAATTCCTGCTATTTTTGCGGCATATGCTGCTATTTTAGCAGAACTTTTGATGCACGGCAGATCCTGCCATTTTCGCTTTAGACTACAGCAGTTTTAGCAGTATGGTGCACAGCAATACACTATGCCAGCGGCTTAGTAGAAATCTACTACCAAAACTGTGGCAACTGTTCAAAACGAATACAATAAAACTTATTAATACAATAAAATAATTAATACAATAAAACTATATGTTTTCAACGTATTTATTATGGTATAATACCTTAAACTCTCAGGCACACAAAAGTATGTTTTTATAGGTTAGGAATTAAATGTTTACTCTTCGTCGCTATAGGCTCTAATGGCAGGAAACTCCAGCCAAAACTGCAGTAACTTACAGCTAATGTACGTTCTCTAATGTTGCCTCCAAATTCGCGGTACAGAGTTCAGCAGTAGCAACAGGACTTTTTTTCCGTGTATAAAGAATTGTATATTAAATTTTTTTAATTGAAAATTATCATAAGGAACATATAAATTAAGTTCGAGAGAGCTAAGTCCCAATGAATTAGTAGCGATTTTTAATTATATAATTTGTGTTTCGCAATTTCTCATGAAAAGACCAACATAAACTAAAATAAAAAATAATTTTGATGATTAGAAAATTGAAAAATGACGAAATGAAGTTTTCAACGTTGGAGTGCAACGAAATAAATAATTCATTTTACTTCAAGTTTATACTAGTTAATATTAATTTTACGTATAGATTTGGTGTTTTGTAATATAAAATAACTTTATAACAAAGATTTAGATAGAATTTCCATTATTTAATAACTTTAATCAATCGTAAAAAATTATTTCGAGCTGAGCCCATGACACACTCCAATGATGCGAACTTCAGACCCATATATCAGAATTAAGTACTTAATTTAATATGGACAAAACCTTCATATTAACATTATTTTAGCCCAATCATTATTTTTTTCCAGATGGTCATCAGCCGAAATAGCTCAGTTGGGAGAGCGTTAGACTGAAGATCTAAATGTCCCCGGTTCAATCCCGGGTTTCGGCAATTCAATTTTTTTTTTCTTGTCAGATACGGATAAATAAATTTTTGTCGACATGAAAATGACATACTTATTCTAAATCTCATAACACCAAAAGCATAATCATTATTATTATTTATTATATCTTCTAACATCAGTTTAACTTATTTTCAGTTTTTTTTTCATTGAATTGTTAGTAAACTGTACAAAATTTGTATTGCGTAAAGACATCGATAAGCATCATATGTCATTTTCAGTGGATATTAAAAAAATTTACAACTGAGCTCCAATTTTTCTCATTATCATTTAATCATAGTTTTCGCCTTTGGATATTAAAAAAAAATTGTACTTATTTTCTTCATAGTAGTCACAATCTAAAGTCGAGAGTTTTCGAGAAAAAAAAATGCTTGAAGAATATTCTATCATATTCAAGATCTATTTTTAGGTTCGAGCTGCATGATAAGTATTTATGGAATATTTACAATGATTAAATTAAATAGGTTAAAAATCTATATTTTTTAAAAACACGTGTTCTAATGTGACTTAAAGTTTTTGATTTATATCTATAAAACAATGATTTTCTGTTATTTATCAGTAAAGCAGGATACGTGTTATAAGTTATTTATCAATAAATAAATTATAATTAAAAATCAACTATGTTTGAATTTAGAAATGTTTTTGTAAAAAAAAAAATTATTAGCTATTGCTAATGTTATTAAATAATTTATTTTAAGATTTATTTTAGTAAGAATTTTTGTAATATTTTTAGAGTCAATTGTTTTGCACATCAAAATAAAAATTTAACAAATAATGAAGATAATCAATTTACTTTTAGTACTTTATAGAAAAACGTTTGTTATCTTTTAGTAGCAAAAAATTTCACTTGCCGAAACCCGGGATTGAACCGGGGACATTTAGATCTTCAGTCTAACGCTCTCCCAACTGAGCTATTTCGGCTTGTAAGGGTTAGTGAAAAGTTAAGTATCATGTTGTACATACTAACTAAATGATTTTATAATGATGTTAGAATGATTGTAACTTCAATTTATGATTAAACAATAGAAATAAATTGGTTCAAGTTATTTTAAATCAGTACATGTTTTCAAAAGTTATTCAAACTAAATAAAAACTGAAGCTTAATCACCACTGTAGAAAAATACAGAAGATCACACATACTCCTCCATTCCACTTTGTTTTTTATTTACATAATAAGAAATAATTAGATCCATTTGTATTAAAGTTTGCAAAAAGAATTTTATTTTTTATAAAGCCAAATTACGCTATCGTTAGCATTTCCTATTTCAGTTCTTTGACTGCTGTCAAAAGAATTCTGCATTTTTTGTCAGAATTTCCTTTTCACAAGTCGTCATGGTTAGTTAATATAATGAGTCTTGTCGGCTTTACATTGAAATTAACTAGAGTACGGAAGTTCTAAGTACAAAATTACCCTAATTGTACCTGTTCAAAGTAGCCCATATTTGTATTAACAAGCGCCTTACCAAACCAAAATTTTGTTTTTAAATTCTTTAGCTTGTCTCAGATGTTCTTTTGACAACTTTTCATTCTGAGAAGTGGGCTACTGTAATTGGCTTTAAGTGAATCATTTCAAATGATTGTCAGTGATTGAACTGAAAGTCCTGTTAATATAAAAAATGAATAAATTTTAAACAAAAAATTTTAAACAAAGAAATTCATTATAAATCATTTAATGTTTGACTAAAAATATTATTTATGTCTACCTTGTTAATTTTATTTTTTATAAAATTAACAAGGTAGACATAAATAATATTGTTTAGGAGCTTCGTGAGCTCCTACTCGTAACATTAAATAATAAAATAATTGTGCAGATTTAAATAATTATTATCGTATTTTTATATAAAGAGTTGACCATGCAGGTAATTTAGCATATTTTGTAACGATATCAGGCAGATGTTTATTGAGCGCCTTGAAGTTCGTCGAATTTTTTTTTTATGTATAATTGCCCGTCGTAATATGATAAAATAAAGCACACGGCAGGTATAATTAAAAGACGGACTGTTATCTCGTGGTCTTATCTGGTTTTTAATTGCGCTTTCGACACTCGGCCCCACAGCCGACTCGATACCGGCATGCATCACGCACGCGGTCTCGATCCCTCTCCGATAGACGTCGCACTGTACCGGCGGTATAGGCGCCAAATTGTATCCAAACAAATGTCGGACACATGTCGCGCCGCCTGTGCACACGCAGCAGCCATACAGCTGACGTAATTTGCGTGTGCAGCTCCCGCTCGGTGCGTATGTACACGTAATGCCTTCGATTTCTCTCTTTCGACTTTCGCGTGCATACAGCACGTCTGAAGTTACATGGAGCGTTTTGAAGTATGGCATTAATAAGTCAAACGGTTTTGTACGCAAACAAATAATATGATAAAATATTTTGGAATAAGAATTTTCGTGAACTCAACTTTGAAAAACTTATATTTTAAAGGGACATTAGACTGGATTACAGTTTCGTACCATGAATAATCCGTTATTTAATAAGATTCTTAATATTTAACTATGAATTCAATTTTCCTATGCTCATAATAAATTGAAGGATGTTGGATGTATAAATGAAAGAAAAAAATCATTTATTAATAAAAAGAAAACGACAAAAAGACGAGAAAGAGTATCGGAGTCGGTATGAAAATAATTACTTACCGACACTCATATTTTCGGAATTTTTAATATTCAACTTTGAATAATTAATTTACTTTACTGTTAATCAGTATACGATTTTAACCAGCACTCTAAAATCGAATTAGTAAAAAAACCACTAGTAGTGAATATTCACTAATTCAACGGTGGAACAATTTTTACTAATGTTTAGTGGTTTTTTCACTAACTCAACTTTAGAGAGCAGGCATTTATGGTACTTTAAAAAAAAAAAATTATAATATCGAAAATTTTGACATGGTTATAATGTCTGTGATCGCCTTACAAATGACTACTGGACAATTAATTTAAATTGTATTCGCAGACATTTTTAATGATAAAGGTAATATATTTCAGTGCATAAAAATGTTCTTAAAAATTGAGCAGAAAATCCATTTGCCGATCGCATCTTTCTACGAACGCCAACGTTTTTTCTCCTGTTCATCCGCTTCTCTTGCAGCTCGGCTCCCTTCGTCTTCCTTTCTCTCTCATCCTGCATCACCTCAACCCTTTCTCGCGCGCCGTTCGGCCGGTTATACTACACGCGCGCGTCAGAGAAAAATCGGCATTCTACGCGAAGCTTGCGGCTGACTCGTTCACGCGCACGCGTGTAAAAAGACCGCAAACCGGTTTGCCCAGTCGTAAATGGCACACGGCTCGACTCGCAAGACCTCTCCCCGCGAGAGTGTGTGAGAGAGAGAGAGAGAGAGAGAGAGAGAGAGAGAGAGAGAGAGAGAGAGAGAGAGAGAGAGAGAGAGAGAGAGAAGAAAACGGACCCCCGCGCGCGAGCATGCGGACAAAGACAACAACGATTCGTTCGGTCCTGATGCACTGAGAACCGTTTATACTTGAGAAAAAAAGATGGCTGGAATAGTTTGTAATAATTGCTTTTAAAGGTAAATATGTATACTCGGGGAGAATTTATAAACGATACTTTATAGACATTTTTATAAGAAAGAAATGCTCATGCAGTAATGTTTTTATAAAAGTGTCACCATTTTCTACAATCTCAATATTTTAGATATAATTATAATGCCGAAATGATAAATACTTAATTTTTCCTTAATGACATGCAGTAATCTTTATAGATATATAAATAAACTTTACGCAACAAATATTCAAGTATAAAATATTAAAAGCGCAAAATCGAAGCATCAAAAACGTAATTCTTTCTTGTAATCAGCTGATTGCAACGTTGCTGCTCCGGTTCTGAGCTTCTCGCTGCGCAGAACGAGTCGAGCAAACCTCTCTTCCTCTCTTCGCCTGTCTGGGCGTAAAAGAAGGCTCGCACGATCGCTTCGAGTAAACGTACACATATGTCTCTTACAAATTGACGGCGATGAAGCTGCATGCACTGGAACATATGGTCGTATACCTTACCAAGCCAGCTGATTTTAACTGCATGTTCCAAAGTTTTATAGATATTGCAGAGTACAGTTTTTCTTTATGGTGACGTAGAATGCAATGTCGTTCGGGATGATTCATTAAAGTGAAATATCTCCAAACTTTTCTTGTAAATTTCTTGACATTCGGAACGATGATAATTTATTTGAAAAATATAACTTTCATCCGTTCTTAGGAGCCATTTTTCTGCGCTATGTTGGGCTGCATTTTAATTAGTATACTTACGACATAGGGGTAGTTGTCCCGATTAATGTGGGTTTAAGAAAGCTTCCCGGTTTGTCGCGATTTGCTGAATTCATTTAGCCATGCACGAATGTGCAATCAATATATGGTGATAGTTTAACTTTTAATCTAAATACAGAAATTTTTTTCTCCTCAAAATATGAACCCTGTCTAAAGTTATGTTATTAAAAGTAAAAAAAATCATTATTGCCTACATTTGTGTGCCCTAGCAGACGGCGATGAACGCAATTGTGTTCCCCTGATTAATGTGCTTGTATACGTCTGTATCCCCCCCGATTAGTGTGCTTTATCATTACACGGAGAGAAAAATTTCAGTAAAAATTACAAAAAGTTCCGCAATTTTTACTGAACTTTTCGGTACTGTAGTAACAGACTGCCAAAATGAGCGGATTTACTTGACTTTCTATACTTTTTATAGAATTTTCAGTAAAAATTACCGAACTGTTCAGTAACTTTTAAGAGAAGGTTTGGAAGTTTTCGTTGGCATAACGCGCGGTGGCGCTGTTGACTGTTGTGCGCATGCGCGTTCTTGAATTTCAGCGAGAATTACCGTGCACAACCGGTAGATGGCGAATATTGAAACTCGCAAGTGACCACGACTTTCCTCAGTTAGTATATAAGTCCGCTGAGTTTCTAAAGTTCATATGTAAGCGTTTGCGTATTGCGAAATGTAAGGCATTACTTAGGTTATGTGTAGTATAGTAGTTAGATATGTTTAGGACTTTAGATATAAAAATTTCCTATGTAAAAGCGGCGTGCATATTTACATCTTATCTTACACCACAAGGAAAGCAACACTGGATTCCCAACTATTAAAATGGCGATAAGTGCGATTAATATAAATTATTCCCATAAATAGATACATTTTTTTTAATTACCATATTCGCCATATTCTATAAAATTTATAACTCAAAAAAGAGTAAAAATTACGGAACGGTTCAGTAAAAAGTAAGTGCTTAGAAAAATTACCGAACTGTTCTGTAAAATTTACAAAAATGTCAGTCTGTTACCATAGTACCGTGAAGTTCGGTAAAAATTATCGAACTTTTTGTAATTTTTACTGAAAATTTTCTCTCCGTGTATAAGAAATATCATTTTCAATATAACTAAACCTATAAATATAAAAATTATGATAATACATTAGCGTTTCACGTATTTATTACCAAAATATTAATTTACCGATGCTGCGATTTGAAAGTTGATCGATATATATATTGCATCGGCTTCTCCTTGTGCAATTTTCTTCTTTTTGACGTTAATTTTGCATTCATTTCGAAAATCTATTACCAGTAAAAGTATAATTTAATAAAAAAATAAGTTTACAACACACTTTTCTATAACGTGGTGAAAGGTTTCTGGACACAAAAACGTAGCTTGCACAACTACATACGAGCGATATATAACCTAGCAAAGATTATGTTTACGCTCTATCGGCACACACAAATATGCACAAACGCTGATTTTGTGCTGTATTAGTGGATAAAGTCATTTAAAATATGAAAAGTATCTTTAAATCTTTTTATAAATGTTTATTGTGTAAGTTAAAGTTGCTTTATAATCTAATAAGCATTTTTTTTATACTTTAAATTGCTATTATACATTATTTTTTTCTTACAATAAAGATTGTTGTTTTTTATCACTTTCGAGTAAGAAAAAGTAATGAATCTTTCCAAATTACATGTTGTAGTTTTTAAAGCATTATTGCAGTCTTATTACTGACTAAAAAAGTTTGGCACTCAAATCTTATAAAAGCTACATAGTGCAATATTTTGAAAAAAATTATTTCAATGCTATTTTCGTATCTGCTTATTTGTATATCGCGTTTAAATAACAGAGCACACAAATAGGGACGGGCACACAAATCGGGACAAGTACCCTATACTTATTATATTGAGATTAAAATTCAATTGATAAATTCGACGGGTATTGATACACCTATTTTAGATAATTCTAAATTTTGATCGCTAGGTAGAGTAGTTCGTTGATGATTCAGAGCAGAAATCGGTCAAGGGTGTGCGCGGCAATCGATAGGAATTAGCCAAGATTTTTATGGTTTCATTTTGATTTAGAACGACATATAGCCATGCCTGTTTGTGAGAGTCTCGTCGCGGAGAGGTCTGAATAGCCAAATTTGAAGAAGAAGACGGTTGAGCCACGCGAACTGGGGCACACACAGCGGACTCACATGCGCGCGACCGCAACATGTCGCTGTGTAGGTATCTCTCTCTCTATATAGAGCTTATTCGCAAGTTGCCCGTTATCTTAGCACCTTCTTTTCCTTTTGTTCACTTCATATAGTTTGTTACAGACAAGATTCCTTTTAAGTTATTTTGTATTGTTCGGTTCAAGATAAGGGGAGAGAAATTAACTTTCTTTTGTGGAAGGAGAGAATAAATTTATCCTGACAAACAGATTATCTTTAAAAAATAAAAAAAAATGATTTATTGCCTTTCAGTAAATAAAATTCATACAGTGATACAGAAAATTACTCTTCGTATTCCAATCATGTGCGTCATTAAAATCAAGTCCCACAGTCGTGGAAGCGTGAAGCATAGGTAGTCCTTGTTTACTAGAATGAAGAGGAATAAAGATTATATTATTGAAAATGAAAACAGAGAAAAAGAACATTTTTATACTTTTGAGATCAAGTAATATACACTGGTCAGCTATTTTTGTTATTGTATTATACAATGATGTTCACCTAGCCTAGGAGGTGCGCTCCATAAGTTTTTGTGTCTAGGTGTCGGAATGCATCGAATGCATGGTCTAGGTGTTCGAAGTGGCCGATGATGGAGTCTAGGTAGTGCACTCCGTAGGTTTTTGCATCTAGGTGTTGGAATGGCCACCCCGAACAGCCAGATCACGCATTCGATGCGTTCCGACACCTAGATGCAAAAACCTACGGAGCGCACCACCTAGACACCATTATGAGCCACCTTGAACACCTAGGCCACGCATTTGATTCATTCCGACCCCTAGACACAAAGCTTATGGAGCGCACCATCTATAGGTTTCATTATTGGCCACCCCGAACACGTGGACCCTGATGTATGCGTTTCCACGTCTAGACTAATTCTAAAGAAAAATCAATACTTTTAAAGCTTAACCAATTGTTAGCTATAAAAGTTAATTTATAGCTAACGAATATCGCTTGTCAACGGTTAAGCACAAATTCACGATATTTTAGTTATTTTATAGTTAACAGAGTAGCTTATTTACAGCTAAGAAATATACTTAGCTAATTTATAGCTACTTAGGCAGAAATTATGGTTAATTTTCTACCAGGGTATATGTATAGGTTGCTCAAAAATTTAAGAACGCATTTCTCAAATTTCGAAGTAAACTAGAATTTCATATAATAACTGTATTGCACTAGAAAATGCTCGAAAAATATGTTATTTAATAGATCAAATTTTATCAGAAATTGTTGAATCTGCCTTCCTTGTGTAATTCTAATAATTGTGGTCAAGTATTTTTAAGACATTTAAATCACTGATGCTTCATCGTCGGGGAACTCTTGAACTTGTACATGGTAAGTGGCTTAATTAAGCTAACTTTGGCGAACAATATGAATGTGATTTAGAGTAAACTTGAGCATCTTAATTAAGTGAATTCTGTTTACTGCACGATAATATTTATACAAATATTACAAGTAATAGACATTTGCATATATGGTTGTTTAACTAATAATGCAATTATGCAAACCATGTAATGCATCAATTGAACTTTAATAAATATGCAAAGATACGTTTCGTCCAAGTCAACTTTCAAAACTATAGTAATACGCATTCTGTTTGGTCGGTAAAGCAGCGTTTTCTCGCTCCCTCGATAACATTCAGCTGCTGTAATCCACAGACACCTCCTCAGGGAATTTCTCAAGGCAAATACTGCGGCAAATCACGCGTAAACGGCAAAGTAATAGCGAAATCATCCCGAACGAATCGGCAAGGAGGTTTACACGCGTAATCACGTGCTCGTGCGGCGAGCGGGGCGATTGAGAGGGAGAGCTCTCGCCACGGCATGAATTAGCGGTGTCTCCTGCCTCTCTTTCTATTTCTCTGTCGGTGCTAGTGCGGCAACACCGCGGGCGTCTGCTAGGTTCAAGGGTACGAGAGCGGCGCGATCGAGAGAACGGAGCTCTCTTGGGTCCCACGAACGCCGAGCGCCGCGCGTTCAATGTATATATATATAGCTTTCTCTCTCTCTCTGTCTCGCTTTCTCTCTGTGCACGCGTATATATACGTGTAGATGGGAGGGGAGGGAGTCACTTTTGATTTATGCCATGCATATGTATTTTCGCGAGGACTGTGAAATTTCTCAAACGAGAAGGAGATTTGCGCCAAGAGGAACCGACGTAGCCACTACGTAGGTCGTGACGTAAAACCGAAATAATCATGCTGTCTCGTATAGTCGCGCGCGTTTCTGCTACATCCTCTTATATACTCAAACAGTAGATTTCAATGGTAGCATATTGGTTTTCGCATCATTTAGCTATGCATTTTTCTTTAATTACTGCTAATATTGCTATTGGATAATAGAAAGATTAATTATACAAGCTCCCGTCTGTAATATTTATTTTAAATTAGGTTTCAACAATAATAGCTTAAACAATTATCTTCAATATGATAAGATGATTATTTAAATAATATTCAGTTTTTAAATGAAGTATTAAAACGTAAAGAAGACATTTAAACGTATTATGAAATTCTTTTTTAATCTAAAAGTGATTGGCATTTAATTTCTCATCTAGACTTGTGAGATTAATTAAAAAAATTTAATTTGTGTGTCATGAGGCACTTAATAATCATTTATTTCGCCCAGAAGTTTTATCTTTGAATGAAGAACGTGAAAAGATTTCAAACAAGCAGTTCCATTCACAAAGGATTAACTTACGATTTATTCTCGAATCGTAGAAATTATTCACAACTGTTGATTTTATCTATAATTTATTACATATTGTAAATGCTGTAGCATATGATGTTACTGTAAGAATTGATTGGCTAGAGGTTTAGTAATTTTTAAAATGTTCAAAGATACATTGAATTCTTTCATAAAATTAACCTCTGGATCGCCATAATAAAATAATGTTATCAACCGATTGCAATTTTTCCAATTAAAATAGAATTAAAATTAGATCCAACCACCTAATTTTGATCTTTTAAAAATGAAACTTAAGAATGTTATTTATTTGAAATAGCTGTACATAGCTATAATTAATATCATTTATACTGATTTTTTATTTATATTAATTTCAATATAGTTTTGTTAAAAGCCGTGCGTTCAATTTCTTTGGTTCAAAACTTGACTACTTTTCACACAGTTTATTCGCAATTTCAACAACAGTTCGAAATCCTGGACCTAGCCTAACACTCACACGCTTCATTATCATCGCCATCCTAAGCATGTCCAACAGCTAAAAAGCGAAAACTCGCGAACCGGCCGTTGTAATCCCGCGTTTGCATAATTTCACGTTCCCTCGACGAGCGGCGGTCTGCGGCGTCCACTTACCTGACGAAAAAAAAGAGAAAAAAATTGCCCGCGCGAGAGAAAGAGTCGGGACGTATAGGTGCGGGTGCGAACAAAGGCTGGCGCGGGAGAAAGAAAGAGACGAGTTATGCGCGGTAAGGAAAGAGCGAGGGATTTACGAGCGCATGCTGGACCTGGAGAACAGTCACGAACGCGATCGAGGGGGCGCTAACAGCAGTCCTGAGTCAACTTCACATTGCCTTCGCAGATGGTTAACAGCTTATGGATTGGGTAGTGTAACAGCGATTGTCGTTGGATGTATATAAAGGAAAAGAAACGGTCTTATTGCCTATTAATGTTTCTTATCCAACGATACAAAATAAAAATATTTTGGCGGTTTATGCATAATCTTGAAAAATGATAAGATTTTATTTGAGATATTGATGCACAAATAAATTTGACGTGTAATCGTTTCAGCGAGACATTTCAATAAGATTAAGGTGGTTTAAGGACGTTCTCCGGGTCGAAACAGCAATTTTAGTTTTTATATTTTTATATAATCTTTTATTAATTCGATGATCCAAGAGTAAGTATATGTAACAAATATATACTTGAAAGAACATAAGACAAATTTTTTCAGACAAATTCAGGCAATAGTCACTATGCTATTGTTACAATTAATGACAAAAACTTCAATAAGTTCTTTAAATTTTTTTATTTTTTATCCGATCTTAACAAAATAAAGCTTATTTTGTTCGTTAAGAAATCTCAGGGGGAGTATCGATGGGAAAATTAATGATGTCAAGTTTTTATCAAAACTTTCTTAAGCAAATTGATATTGCGCCGTACTGGTAACTCGTATCATAAATTTTCCCATCGATACTCCCTCTGAAATTTCTGAACGAACGAAATAAGCTTTATTTCGTTAAGATCGGATAAAAAATAAAAAAATTTAAAGAACTTATTGAATTTTTTGTCTTTAATTGTAACAATAGTATAATGACTATTGCCTGAATTTGTCTGAAAAAAAAAAAATTGTCTTATGTTCTTGCAAGTATATATTTGTTACATGTACTTACTCTTGGACTATCAAATTAATAAAACATTATTTGAAAATATAAAAACTAAAGTTGCTGTTTCGACCCGGAGAACGTACTTAATTCAGCGGTCTAGTAGACCTAAAAATATGAAAAATTTTTCGAATGATTTGTTTACATATCTCGATCTAAAACTGATATAATAGGAAAAGGGGTTCTCAACATGACAACAAAATTTTTGTTAGCAAATTTCTAACTTTGCAAAAGTGCCGACTAAAAAGAAATTCACCAAGAAATACTAATCTTTTTTGTTTTTTATTCAATTTTAATTTGGAAGGCCTCATTTTATTCCTTGTTCAATTTTAGGGGGACGTACCGATATAAAAATTAGAAAATTTTCAAAACCTATAAACAAGAATTGTTGTTATATAGAATCACTTCGCTTGCAATTAGAACTTTTTATCCCATAGGTAAACATCGTTCCAACTTATATTTGTTTTTATTTATTTTATTATTTTTTATTTTTTCATTGCGGGCGTAGTATACTTTTATACTTTACCAGCCATTACCAAAGGCTTTTGAATAAGCTATGGATAACGCGAAAAATTGTACCATACTTTTCGTTTAAGTATATTTTCTGTACAAAACAAATGACCTGTCCTGTCGAACATGACGCATCATTAAACATCATCGAAACAATGGCTCACACCATTACTTAACCATCGACCTTGACTTGAAACACACGCGTTAACTACATCACCGGTAGAACGAATACTCATTCACGTGTAGAGTATACCAGCAAAGGCATCGCCACATTATACGACGCACCGCACGTCATCCCTCGGAAAGCATCAGCTCGCACGAGGCGTGAGTCGTTGAAAAAAACGTGATAACGCGTCACGCGCGTCTGGGAATGCTTGCGTATAACGTAGGTCGTCGTCGTCGTTGCTGCGAGCACTTCGCCTTGGACGCCAAATCCGACCCTTTCACTCTCGCTCCTCAACGACGACTTGACCCACTATACGTGTGTACGGGGTTACGTGCGCGCTCATTTCTTTTCTCGCCTCTTTGTTTATAAGTACCTAGGTAGCATGCGATTATGGAGCGGTCATCTGTTTATGGTAAAAAATTTGTAATTCAGTGATGGCGTTGTTGTTGTCGTCCGGGAATATCAACTGATGGGGTTTGCGAGCTGCAGCCGAATAACGTTATTTATCATTTCCCTGGCAGAAATGTTAACTTTAAAACAGCTGTATGTAATAAATTTTTTATGGAAGTTTTGATTGGTTGTTGATAGATATTTACAGGAATATTAAATATAACCAGCACGCTGCTAGTAAATTGTATATGCAACAGCCATATAAAGTGAAAATATACCAGAAGTAAAATTATTTTTTCACATAAAAGCAATAGTTTATTTTTTTTTGGATTATTATAATGTCATATTTAAGTTTGTTATCTTTACGAAAGTATTGTTTAAAAATAAAAATAAAAGAAAGAAAAAGAACAGTTAATTTTATGTGCAATAAGGCACAAGAACAACCATTGTAACAACTGTAAAAAAAAAAAAACAAAAGAATCCTTCTTTGAAATAGTATTGACTTAACTGTGCAAAACGATTGTCCTTTTTTTTATATTTCTCCTGCAGTATTGAAATCGTACTGGAATTTTAATTTTCATATGATAATGTGAAAGTTTTGAATTCAATTAAGAAACTTGAGAAAATTCCGATACCGTTTTGCGGGCAAACCTTATAATCATATCAGTGAACTTCCTTGTTTATTTCGAGAAAGTTATATATGTACATTTAGTTAGAGATAACATCAACTATTCAATCGACACAACGAAGATGCAGCCATGATATAAAAATCCACGCTCGCGTAACTAATGGGAGAACAAAGCGGCAGTATAACTATTATACGAAGCACACATACACCGTCTCACCCTCTTATCGAGCAACGCGCAGCCGTCGACCTATCGCGAAACCGCGCGCGCTCTCCCCTCGCAGCGATCTCTTTGATCGACGTAAAATAAAAATGCGATCGCGACTCACCCCTATACATGTATGCACGCGCGTACCTACCTACGTGCGCACGTACCTTTGTCGCGTGTACGCGCGGGCATTCACGGGATAACATCTGTCCCGCGGACAATGGCTCGCGCGCTTACATAGATCCCCGAAAGCATGCGCGCCTCGTAATACCTCTCTCTCTCTTGCTCGGGAATTTTAAGGACGGCCAAACATCTGTCCTTATACCATACGCTTTTTTTTGTCCTCGCTCGCGCCACGTGGAGGTGCTATAGCGGGCACGTGCACGTGTCGCGGCCGGTCGACTTCTCCGGTTTAAGATGAGAAGACGTGCATATAATGACGGATTACATGCTTGATACGTTTTTGGGATTAATTGCCTGCGCGACAGTATTTTTATTTTTAACCCAGTTTTTTTTTCAGCGCTGCCGGCTGTGGTAAGGTGTTTCGGGGCAATTATAGTGGAAGGTGTGGAGTGAACTGGTGCACTTTTTTAATTGCGTTTATGTAAAATAATTAATTATTTTGTTTTATTTGCATTTACGAATACCAAATGTAGGTAAAGACAGCTGCTTTCAGAAAGTTCTGAAATCTAAGTGTATTGTCAATGCTTAACAAAATTTCTGTTCTAAATATTTACAGTTAATCGTATTCCTATATAAATCATGAATAAATTCCGTCGAAATAAAAGAAACCAAATCGAATGGTAATTCAATTCCTGTATATTTAAGATTGAATCGTTAGCGCAAAAATAGAATAGGAATTTAAAAAGTTTCGGCATTGTGTTGATGCAAACGAGGATACAACTTGGGTTAATTGCAAGCGATTAAACGAATCATTAAACTTGGTGTGAGTCATTGTGCAGAAACTTCGTACATAGTTAAAAAAAATTGCCTAAAGTCTTTTAGCTCATTTTTCATCATATCTTATGGTCATACTACAATAAATTATTTTAAACAAACTTTTTAAAACTTTATATATAGTTATTTTTCATTCGAAATTGCTTTACTATATTGAAGCAAAGGGAGAGAATAAAATGAATTCGCAACAAAAAAACCATACCGAAAATCATATTCAAATTGTTCTCTTCTCGACAGCAAGCACGAAACAATGCCTACCAATAAGCAGCATTCTCCAATAGCACGTACCCCCTCAAAAAAGAACCAAAGAACTTAATCTTCCAGCTGACCTCGTGCTCGAATCACGGACGTAAGTACAACGCATCGGTTCGACCCTCGCCGCGAACGCAAACGAAAGCACAATAACGTCCCTGCGGAGAAATTAGAGAGGAAAAGTGAGAAAAAAGAATGGCCAAGGGGAGAGAGAGAGAGAGAAGGGGGGAGTCGTGCAAGAAAGGCAAAACAAAAGGTGCAAGGGGATGCTGTGTGTGGCAAAGGAAAGAAAGGGGGACTAAGTATTTCGCAACCCTCCCGGAAGAAGAAAGGACGAAGGAGTCGGGAAGGAGCCCCAGGAAGTGACTATTGACATCTGCCTTCTCGCGGGCCCCGCACGCGCTTATTATTTTGCTTTTTCGCGAGAGGGAGGAGGCGAGTTTTATACGCGCGCGTCCACGTGGACCGGAAGCTCTCTTATTTTTGGATTTCAGCGCGTGCACGCCAGAGGACGGAAATATTGCCTCGCCGTGGCAGATGGATTTGTATTTCGCGATATATAGCGTGGCGGTAATGTCAAAGGGGCTGAGCGCTTATTTTTGGGGTTATTCTTTGCCTGCTCGAATTATGATATTCTGTAATTATTTCGAATGATATGTATTTTCGACGACGGCGCTAGATTTAATGGATGGGTGTTTGATTTTGATGATTTGGAGAATAATTGTAGATGAATATGTACTGGTTCGTAAAAGTCATTCCTGTCGCCATTACAAAAGTACTTGATCCTAAGCTTATCATTTTGTGTATCGAGTGTAAGTGATGATGTTGATAAAAAATGAGGTAATCATGAGATTTAAAATTTTTAAATATTTTTTTTGTCAATTTCAACTTCAATATTATCTAATATTTAAATTATTATTATTATATATTTTAAATAAAATAGAATAAAATAGTGCGATTGTAATAAAAAGTTGTAATAATAATTTCTACTAAAATTTTTTTTTTAGCCAAACCCTGGTAGAAATGTTAACCAGCAACCAGCTATTTTTCAGTCAACTTTATGGCTAAAAAACGAACGTTGCTTGTATTTCATAATTATGTACCAATCCGAAATAAATTATGGCACTTACATAAAATATATGTATTTTAAGTAATAGTAGAACTTTTAGATGAATTATATTATTTTTGCATTATGATTTTTGCTAAAAATGCTTCCATTTAATTAACACGTTAGCTGTAAAATATGGTTAATTTTCTACCAGGGAATGTGTTAAAATTAAATACAATAATAACGGAAGATGGTGTCATAATTTTTTCTTGTTGAAAATTTCTTATATAAAACATATTTCTTCGAAATTTTATATGTTAAACTATTGTCTATGGTTGGAAAATCTGCTTTATCTGTATTATAATATCACGACAAAGGCTCTATTGTAAACAGCAAGGAAGATAAGAAGGTCTGCAATATTTACGTAATTATTCCCGCGCTCGTGGCAGGACGTGCTCATCTATCCATTCGGTATTATCACGAGGCGCGTCTTTGTTGGGTTATCAATGAAGGACTACCCATTATCTCTGAAAGACGCCGCAAGTCTTATGTAACGATTAAAAACACCATAAAGGCTACATTTTCGAATTTCATAATAGCCATCATATTCGTTCAGACGATCGTTTATTTTCTAAAATGCCTAGGTATACGCGTTTCTGAAGTTGACATAGCTTTTAACAAGTTATTAAACCGGATTCTTCAACTTGGTTATGCAACTGCATGGAGTCGAGTTAAGATTCAATAAACTTATTGAAGAACTGTGATTATATTTTGAGAGTATTGTTTCAGTATAGCATTTAGTATTAATTTATTATTTAAAAAAAAAAGGTGCTGTTTTATTTCATTAATCGCATCACTAGAAATTAATAATTGGAACCTGAGAATTCTATTTATTTTGCAGTTTTATACACTAATAATTTGTAGACTATAATATTCATATATTACTAAATAAAATTATACAAAAGTCAGAAAAAATTTTATTATTTATTAATCTTTGATGCATTTAACATGCTTGCAAAGTATATTGATGGAAAACAATTTAATTTTAATTAAAATTGAGAGTCAACAAATTTAATAAAAAGTTTTCCTTTATATTCTCAAATTACCTGTCTCTGGATAACTGTTTAAATTTATGGAAGGGCGTTGACAACAGTTAGATATTTGTTATGATAGGAATGTACATGTCATCCGCCGTAACGTAATGTAAATGCCGGTAAATCAGGAATCTATATCGCTAAATTTCTGCTTACCATGATTTCATTATATACAACCTAGACTTTTCGTGATTTACAATCCCTTAAGTATTATAGATTCTAATAATAAAACAATCTTATTATTAAGTACAAAAGCCGAAAAATATTATTTAAGACGAACATACATAAAGTTTGCCAAAAATTTTTCGTAAATACTTTATTTTTCTCGAAGTGCTCATATTTACTTGTGAACTTGTCCTCGTGTTTTTACTTTTGACACCTCGTATAGCAGCCAGCCCCTGCACCGTCGCATTTTATTAGCATTCCGGTAAAATATCTGTTATTTAAATCTTCCGCGTGTCGAGTCGTTCCGAACCTTCAACAACACTTTCGAGCCAGCACAGAAAAAAAACGCCTCGCGACCTCCGCAGGTCACATAGTTTCTCTCCCCTTCGCTTCTAAAAACCGTCAAAACATTAATCACGCTCACTCACCGTCGACGTTTACGAGCAAAAAATTGACGCTCACTTATGTATAGTATATACACACATTATACATGGGTGTGTATGCTGTGTGTGTGTGTACAATGGGGATTCCCCAGCGGCGCTAGCAGTCCCGCGGATCGCTCGCCCGTGCGCTAGTCGCCGGAAAAACGTGAGCCTCTTTAGCTCAGTGGTAGAGCACTGGTCTCGTAAACCAGGGGTCGTGAGTTCAAACCTCACAGGAGGCATTATAACTCTTTTTTTTCTTTTTGCATCCTCGCCACACTCGCGTGCGAGTCTTGCTACAGCTCGCTTGAATGTGCGGCGCGCGGGAAAAAGATCGATGAATCGCGTCCACGTCGATGCAGTGCGGCATGCACGAGCGAGAGCGAATATAATGCTAATTCGTGACTCGGCACACGTCGTCGAGATAATTATTTCGGCTGAGTTTTTTGCGCGGGGCGCTCGCTCGCGCCAATTCGTTTTGCATGGACTGCTACTGGTAAGTATGCGGCGCGTTCGTCATTGTTCGTGATTAATGATGCATCGTCAAGAGAAGGAATGCAATTTTCGTTGGTTTTATTAGGTAATAGTAATAGCTTTTCTTCAATGGGACATTTGCACGTGCTGTAGGTTGTTTAAATTTTGTGTTAATGTTGTAATAATGGTGACTGTTGTTATTTATTGCAAAAAAAAAAAATTATCTACTTAATGACCAAATTATACACTTTAAATCGTTGAGTATGATTACGTTACTCTTCTATTACTTACGGTGATGCGATACCCACGCTATTACTCAAAATTCGGTTCCCGTTTTTCTGATTCAATTTTTAATTTTAAGAAAAAAACTCTTTGATACCTTATAGTTCTTTATTAAACTTAAAACGTGTCAAAGAGTTTTTTTCAAAAAGTTTAAAATTGAAGGAGAAAAACGGGAACCCAGAATTTTTTGACTAAATAATAATAATTTTTAAATAGTAGATTATAGTCTTTGTTCCTGGTTTATCAAAACTGGTATATATGTATTTGCTGATAATTTGATCTTTAAGTATAATTTTAAAAATATTTTAAATTTGATTAAAATTACATTTATAATAAATGGTATTAAAAATTAAATTTTGGTTCAAAAATAAAAAGTACCGCGTGAGAAATATTTTAGAAATGGAAGCTTTTTCAAATATGTTTATTAAATTCCATGTAGGATAGCTTTACGAGTGTGATGCGTATTTTCAAAATATAAATTTTGTGGATAGGTCCTAACAAAACAGTTAGGTTATATACATGTTACAATATTTTAAGCACACAATGAAATTTTTTCAAGTTGCTGCCTACATGTATTTATTCGATTTTATTCTATCTTAAGAGTTTCATCGTCAACTGTTATCGACCGAGCAAATTACACAGTTTTTAATTAATTTAAAAAAATATATTTACATCCATGCAAATCCAAGACACCACTACCCTTCCGTAATAAGTCACTCTACCATCCTACAAAGTTTCAAATCGATTTATTCAGATTGTCTTTTTTTATACTTGTACTACTGTATATTGTTCTATTATTTCTTTCACTTTTAACATGTTTGAGATTCCCCACTTGGAAAAATATTTTTGTGAATCAACCTTATGAGCGGTTACCCAACGACACATCCGCGCCGGCGAAGGAGAAAAGTTCAGTCCCGCAATACAGAATTCCAAACATCGGCGAATCTAAAAATTCCAGCTGGCATCAGCGATCGAGGGGGGCGCGAGCAAGCTCTCGGGGAATTTTCTTGAAGCTTCTCTCCTCGTGCAGATAGAGAAGTAGGGGGCAACCGAGCTGCGTAAATACTCTCTCTCCTCCTCCTCGTCCATCCCGTGCGCTGCTCTCCCATAAATAATTCCCTCGCGTTCTCAAGGTCTAATGCTCGCATTTATAGAACCGCGGACCTCGCGCCGCGTGTACACAAGGTGTCGCGCCACAGGAAGACGCGCGTTTATATTATACTATAGCAACGGTTCCCACGTGGAATGTCTAAGAAGCGGCAGAGCGCGCGCGAACTCGCCATTGTCTTACGTCGGCCTTTTAAAAGCTTTTATCTCGATGGCTCCGCGCGATTTTTCACTTTCGCAGTTTGATCACGAGGCGCCCGAGAGTGCGTCCGTTCGCGTCTGCCGTTCAAATTGGACGCGGACCGTTTTAAATGTTCGGCACGCGCAATTCTCAAACTGGAGAACTTGTTTGTTTTTGTCTAGGGGGATAGATGCGAAGACCTTTTTTTTTTATAACGATCGTATAAAAATTTAATTTAAAAAATCCATAGTATAAACGGAGAAAAATTTATTAGTAAACTTTACTTTTTTTATAAGAAAATTTAGTATTTTCACAGTAGTGCTGGGACACACTCATCATGTGGGATTTGTACTTTTTTAAATAGTAATTTTCATGGTTTTTGCGGCAAATTTTACTTTTGAAATAATAATTTTTTTTTGCCTAGCGGGCCGAAAGTGCCACTTTCGCCAGGAAAAAAAATCGTATACGCACCACGGGAGTACTTTTGCTCCCTAGGGGCGTAATATACTATTATTATTTTTGTAGCTAATTGACTGGCTCTATGATATTTCGTTTCAGTAGTGATAAAAATCACTATTTATAAAAGTAAAATTTGCTACAAAAATTATAAAAATTATTATTTATTAAAAGTAAAATTTGCTATAAGAAACTCTTAAAAATTACTATTTAAAAAGTAAAAATCCCATATGTTTATAATGTGTTCCAACGCTACTATCAAAAGAATAAATTTTCTTATAAAAAAGGTAAAGTTTACAAATAAATTTTTCTCCGTGTATTATACACTGACAGAAAAACCCGGGGAAAAATTCCTATGTTGCTCTTGGAAGTTGCCCACAACTGCTTAAAATCGAAATATTTACTATCTTTTATATGAAAAAGTCCAATGTCACAAGTAAAACTTCCTATGCCAGCATAGCAAAAATTAACACGTGACTAATGGAACTTTTGTACATTTTCCCAGGCTAGCATGGTAAAAATTGAGAGAGTTTTAGAGTAAGAATTCACACGTTCAATCGTAAACACCCCGCGAGTGCACGAAAAGTTGACTTCTTCAATGTCAAAATAGGAAAGATTCAGACAGATACATGTCAACAAACTCAATCCACCTTGGCAACATCGAGACAAAACACAAACGCTAAACGCAACAACTGAATGTGCGTTCTAATCCAACATACTTGTTTTTATTTTTTTTTTTATTTTTTATGATAAGACAATTTTTAAAATCATTGTTTATTTGTAATATTTTTAAGGAAGGTTGTGAAAAACCATTATTTCGAAAATACAAATTCATTAATAAATAAATGAGCTTGTTTAATTTAAGGTATTGGTAATCGTTATAAAATGTTAAACAATATTCTTAATATATAACATTTGTAATAAATTACGTTAAAATAGAGAATAATATTATTCGAGTTAAAGAATAATTTGTTATAAAATTAGCGCGCATAACTTACGTTTGGGGATATACAAGTTCCAAAATTTTGTAGGACATATGTCTTTTAGGTAAGTGGTTAGCGCTCCCGACTACCGTGCCAAGGGTTCCAGGTTCGAGTCTCGATGCCGTCAAAAATTTTTAATTTATTTAATAAATTTTCTTTAATCATGTTTAATTCAAAAATAACTTCTGTATTGTCTAAATATAATAATTATGTGTCTGATACTCGCTCCCCCACTCCTAAAAAAAAAAAGATGTAATAATTTTTTTCGCTCTTTAAAATCAGTTATAAAAAAATTCCCATGTTAGACTTGGAATTTTTCCTACGTGTATTGCAATTTCTGCTAAAAATCCGACATATGGTCGAGTTACGATTCCAACATGGTAATTTTTACATGACAACATAAGAATTTTTACCAGATTTTTTCTGTCAGTGTATAACTTCGAAGCAACTATGAAATAAAGCTTAAAAAAAGTCACTTGTAATATGATATTTCGCACATTTTAGATATGTTAATTGACTTCTAAATTTTCTTAGAAAAATAAAATATTATCATATAACATTGATACGATCGAACGCGATTGTAAATATATATATATCTCCGTATAGCGTGCTCACGCTACACTCATCTTCGCGTGACGCGCACGCGCACCTTCATCCACAAGTATAACTGGTCCCCCGGCATCTCTCAGGCGCACGCACGCGCACATGATAAGAATAAAAAGGGGCAGCGGGATTTTTGCACCCGATCCAGGCCACACACGCACACGTGCGTGCGCGCGCTCGCCGATCCTAGCCTTATTCGGATAAACCTGTCGCTATACCATCCTCGTCTCCGTCATCCTTTATAAACTCGTCTCGAGCGCGCGTGTATAAATCAAGGATCGCTCGAGGCGCGTACGCGTCTATATTCCTGCCACACTTTTTCTCCGGTTTGAGCGAGAGAGAGAGAGAGAGAGAGAGAGAGAGAAAACTAACGATTTCCGCCGTGACATTTCTGGGCCGATTAGCGTTTCATTAAAGCGATTACGCGGGATACCATAGGCGCCTGCCTTCTCTCGACGAGGTCTATATACTTACGCGCTGCTGCTTTCTTGTGGCCCGCATACGATGAATACGGATGAAGAAATCGGCAAAGTTTTGCCTGGACAGGCCGAGTTTTATTCGGACGGGAGCGTGGGATTGTTGCTCATTTGAGTTATCTAATCAGTATTGGCAAGATTTTCCATTTCAGCTTGTATGCCGAAAAAGTCTTATGTCTCTAACGAGTTTCGTTGGAAGTTCTTGTGAACTGAGCCAACTTGATACAAAATTGTTTTATTTTTATTTTTAATGTGTTATTCCCTGATAGAAATTAGTCCATTAAAAATGGCTAGTTATTAAACACAAACGTAATACTTTTTTCCATTAACTTCTCCCATTTTATGGAATGGCCCTAACTTCAGAATCTTCACATTAAAATTTCATAACAATTTAATCGTATATTGTAAAACTTATACTCTTAAGAGATAGTTTACCGGGATATAAACAAAATTAAGTAGTCTTTGTCCTATTTACAGTTTTATTCTATAAAATATAAATCAAAATCGTTATTTTGCCACGTGACTCTATCTTTCTCACTCATCGCCATATCTATCGCTTGTTATTAGATTCTTAATAGCTTCATCGGGTAGCTATTTTAACTAGCATTAAAATGCCAAATTAATAGATAGATACAAAATTTTGACCACTTTTGTGGCCAATAAATGTGAAAAATAGGTTGAAGAAAGCGTTACACTTATGGTAGAAAATTGGAGTCCATTTTTTGCCATCTTGGTTCAAACTAGCCATTTACTACTCAAAAAATTGTCAAATTTCTACCAGGGTTAATGTTTAAAAGTTATTGTTTTTTGTATTATGTGATAATCTATAATAAAATTATCGCCTATAATATCTAAGTAATTGTTTACTGTAAATATTTTCCTTGGTTTATTTCATATTTTATTTTTCACGAAAAATTTAATTTATGTAGTCCATAAAGTGGCAGTTGTTTTTAATACATGATTGATCAATGAAAAAGTGGTGAAACGTAAATATTAGATTTATTTAAAAAATTGATTATAATTGATTTATATTTAGCATAGCATTATTATGCTAAGTTCATTTATCTTTTACAACAGATTTTAAAATCAATGTAATGTAGATCATGTCAACATCTGGCAAAAAATATATAGATTTTTATACGTTCTACTTTACGTTCGAGAAAAACATTATCATATTTCAACTTACGTAGCTATAAAAGTTACTATTAGTACTCTGATAATTAAGAGATACCTATATTACCTTCGTAATGCTGATGAAAAATTCCATGTTGATAATAAACGTAAATGGTGCACGTAGTTTTAATTAAAAAGTGCAGTTGTAATGATCTCTAGTTACTTGATTATTAATCTTTATACGTTTTACGATGAAATTTCTATTAATTTTTTAAAGGAAAAATTTTAAATTATTTCTTATTACGTACATTATCCCCTTTTTGTGTATAAAAATATGCATTATTTATTTATAATATAGTTCGTTGGAACCATTTGAATTTTATTAATAATTTTTTCTGATAAATTTTCTTTAGAAATGCTAATAAATCTTTTGCAGATATTTCAATTTTTTCCAATTTTATTTTCTTCGTGCGACTTCGCACTCTTTCTCCACCCCCACGCCAACTCCCTCTTCTACTGTAGCTTCGCATGCACAAACCGCATCGCATTATAATCGAACCTCAGAAAACAACGCCTGCCTGGCAATTAAAAAAAGAACGATTGGCGCGGAAAAGCGTCCAGCAGCCAGCTCTCTCCCTCCCTCACATATTCTTGGCGCGTGCGGGCCACCGTTTGGTATTCGGTGGACGCGCGTGGACCCCGGGAATGCATAACACGTATAGGTATAAGGGGGGAGGCTGACTACTCCTCCTCGGTATTCAGCAGTCGCCAGTCGTACAGTTTCCGTAAAATATCTGTAAAGTGCGGGGAAACCGGAGATTCCCCCTTTTCTTTTTCGCCCGGGTTGCTCGCGCTTTCGCCTCCCCTACCCCCTAGCGCGTCCTTCGCTGATGGGGAAAACGCGCGCTGCTTGTTGAAAAATGCCGCGTGGACCTGCCAGCTACACCTAACTCGCGCGAGTGCGCGCCAGAGAGAGAGAGAGAGAGAGAGAGAGAGAGAGAGAGAGAGAGAGAGAGAGAGAGAGACTGCTATACAGAAGTCGGCAAAGTTTCGTGCGCTAGCGTGGATGGTGTAGCATAGACAATTTTTCGCTCGTGTCTGATGATGCTAGCTTTCGGAAATTTGAAGGAAAGTAGTTGAGTTATTTTTGTTCTAAGAAAGCATCGTATAAGTGGGCAGTATCGAGTAAAATAAAAAAATTGTTGGATTTGAAAGCTAAAGTCACAACGAAACAGTAATATACAAATGTTGAAGTAAAGGATGGAGAATGCATTTTTATAAGAATATTGTTTATGATAATTTACGATTATTTGTTCTGATTACATATTACTTGCAGTGTCAACTGAAACCGTTATAAGAATGAAGTAAGATTTCTTATCTCGTAAAAGCATCGTCATCATTTTTTATCAATAAATATAAACAAATTTTGTTCGTTTATGTAGATGTTTATTTTCACCGTTACTTCTCTTTAAAAATCTATTATTATATTAAAAGTCCGTCTGTCCACCCATCCGTCCAAATTCTGATCATCAACCAGCCTATATGCATGGTCGCTCACATACAGTTTATCCAATATGCATTTTCTGCATCCAGTGTATCGGTACCACTGGTGCATCGGTGTATCTTATGCAAATAATATATCTTCGTAGTTTCAACATATACATGAAAATGTAAAACTAACCGAGCGATTACAGTTGCTGGTTCGATTTACATTAAAACCGAATGTAAATTTTTTATTTTAAAAAAAATGTTAACTACCTACTTACCTCATGGGCAAAATACAACCGAATCATCCGGACGGTTAAAATGTGAAAAACCGTATCCTTTCGTGAAATTAAATTTTTTTCTCCGGTCCGAGAATGCGGGCAGGCGGGCATACTTTTCTCGAATTACGAAACACCGCTAATTCGGCAAAAATATTCGAAAAAGAGGAGATGGAGAGAGCGCGCAAAAGACAAGGAAGAAAATAAAGCGCGCATCATGAGACAACGCATGGGATGAAGGAGAGTATAGGTATATAGGTATATTCTCGCGACGCTTTCGACGCACGCGCGATCGCGTCGTGAATTTTAAACCCCGCAGGCATAGCACGCAAGAGAGCGCGGGAAGCTTCGAAAACCGGTTTCAGGATTTTTCTCTCCCTACGCGACTCCCTCCCCCTCAGCCGCGTATATGTACTTTTTATCTTGCGACTCATTCCTTTTGCGCTGCACTCGCGTGGGATGTGCTTGCGGTTATCACGTGTGCGCGGTTTCCAATTTTCCGCAACAGCGAAGCGAGAGTTTCGCCTTATTAAGGAGATGAGACACGTATTGGAAGGTCATTCATGGAAAAAGTTTCAACTGCTTGCTAATTAGGAATAGTTTTATAAAAAACAAATTTAGGTGCTAAGTTTGAATATGCAGGATATGACCGTGTATTATAATAAGTTATTTTTAAAAATATTCTGGTTAAAATATTATAAAAGGTTCTGTTTTCACACGAATATTTAAAGAGAAATTACGTGAAAAAGAAAACACAAATATTTGGTTACTTTGTAGTAATATCGTGATTGTTAAATACATACGTAATTTTCATTTGCGAACAACTGAAACTAAATTATTATATATTTCTTGGTAAATAATAATATCCTTTGACGTAAGCAATATTCTTGTTATCAATAGAATAAATGTTAAATACGTACGTAATCTTCACATTATCTGTCATATAAACTAGTTCTAATCGATTACTTTGATAAACAATTATTTTTATTAAACAAATAAAACATTTTAATCTGTATTGTTCTATAAATTAATACAAAACATTTGTAGCTGGATATAAATATCTCGTGTAACTTGCACATTCTATGACGTTCATTATTATGCCTGGAATAACCAACGGCCAACCCTTCTTTTTTGTATTAGATATCATGGTAGATGAGATCAAAGAAAATGTTGTCACGCTTGCGAAGTGATGTAATACGTAAAGGCGATATATTGTTAAATTATATATACTCGGTAACAAACGTCATCATTAATGCATCGGTTGTTCACCAAAGATGTAAAAAAGTTAATGAAAGATGGTTTAGAGTTTTAACTGATTATTAAAAAGAATGCTCCCAAATTGAGATAAGTTGAAAAATTAAAATAATCGAGTGGAATTTTTTGTTTTGGTGATGAATTCTTTGCTTATTAGTACAATCTTTGATAAATTATCTGCAGAGATAAAGATTTGCGGAAAGGTTTTATTCATTTTTTAAAATTAATTTTATTTTAATTCAATTTAATTTATTTTTTATTTTTATTGAAAATAATTCCAAAATTATCAATTGTGAATTCACTCTAAATTCATTATTAATCTAAAACGAAAATGTAAATAATTATTTATTAATTTTAATTATTTATACTTTGGTTAAATAAATAAACAAATAACTTAATTAATTTCCCTGGTGGAAATCCAAAACATTTTATATCTAATGACTGACTATTTTAGAAACTAACTATAAAATGGGAATTTCTCTTGTCCAGTTTCTAGCTCTCGGTGAAACGCTTTTTCCCCTATTATATGGCCATTTAATAGATTGAAAAATAGAATGAGTTTTTCGAAGACAAGTATAAGCTTGTTTTTGAGTATTTTAAAGGTATTAAAACGGATCAGTTTCTTTAGTCTGGAAATGACTATAGTAGAAGGCTTGCTGTTATGACAAGGAGTGAGAGAGACAAAATCAGATGGAGAAATAAAAGTTTTGCTTTTATTCATAGAAGGAGTATAACAAATTATTTTTTAGTTAATGTTATTTATTGCTCTTTCATATACGATAGAATTAGTAAGTAAATAAAATACGAATATTTTGTTGTGATGTCAATCTAACAAATAGGCAAATAATGGCTGAAAAATCGTTTCATCATGGCCATTAATTAGCCCGTTTTACAAGCTATTTTCTAACTTCTTGGCCATTTCATATAGATGAATTTCTACCAGAGTTAATGTAATATTGAAAAGCGTCAATTTTAATAAAGCTCTGCATTTCAATCGATGCATGGGTTTCATCCTTGATGATCAATTTAAATTTTCCTCATGAAGCAAGTATAGCACTCCGATGTAGCTTTCACGTACCCATCAAATAAACACTAAAGGAACTGGAAAGCAAAATAAACACGAAACATCTGCCAGCTAAATATTTCTTTTCGTCAATATAATGAATTCGCGAATAACTCACACAGCGGTCGCGAAGTCAGCCGTGTTATAGTCAATCAGAATGAAATCGAATCATGCTTGGTTCTAGCCCTGAGCGATCTGTCGCATCCGCGGCTGCATTCAGGCCGCGTAACGCGCGTGACATGTAACGCTCGCGACTCCTTCGCCCTCTCCGTCACACCACAAAGTCGCGAGGACGACGACGACACGCCATACGAAATTCTACGCGCACTTTCGCGTCTGGTATTCCGAAGCGCGCGCGCCACCCCCTCCGGCCCGCTATATATAGCGCCGGGAATGTATACGCCCGCCCGCTCGGCTCTTGTATATACGTGACGAGCATTTTCGCGCGCCCTCCTTTTTCCCCCCCTTACGGCCCCCGCGTGCGCGCGCGGACTCCGCGCCGTCTCGGCTACTGTACCTAGTCGCATTTAGCACGCGCGGGGGGGCTTTTTAAGAATGAGACGCGACGCGCGCGAATCGCCCAATTACAAAGGCAAATGCCCGAGGCGCCCTGAATTTCGTATGGGGAGTTGGTATACACGTGAGCCTGCAGCACTCGATTTTCCGAAACGACGCGGTCGTTGTGCAGCCGCGCCCGCGCGCATGATTGGACTCGGTTCGTGAACTGAGTGCGCGCGCGGCGACGCTCGCTGCATGAAGACAATGCTGAATTTCATTCGTTGTCTGCGTGCGGACGTTTTAGTGTTCTGCGATAGGAAGGAAAATATTCAGTCTACGTAGCGATTTTTCTTTTCTTTTGGTGTTCTAAAATTTAAGCAGTTTAAGGTTCGCTTGCTAAATACAAGATCAAGTCAGACCGTTGCGGTTTGCATCCAAAGATACAAAGATCATAAAAATACATGTTATGTTTAGGTTTCACAATTTTCGTCGAATTTATTATTTTTATATATATACACACACGCATATACACACTCATGAGTATAAGTAGGGGAGACGTTTGGAAAAAGTTTTGTTTAACCAAAGTTTGGGAAAACTTATGTAATATAGTATAATGCCAAACTTACCGATTTTTGATAGAATATTTTAAAAGGTTTGGCAAAACTTTCGCACATATATTCAATTCATTTTTTAAGTTCTAGCGACTACCGATAGGCGGCGGGTGATAATACTTGAGTAAAAATATCGCGAAACGCAAAGCTTTCTTTTTTAATAAATTTTTTTTTTTTACTTTCCGAAGTTTAGCCAATGTTTGCGAAAACTTATCTTGAACTCTCACTTAAATTTGAGATAGCAAAAATAAGTCCATATAACATATGCCGTATATACATTTCTTTAACTTCATCACATAAAAAATTATTGATGAAAATTTTGTTAAAGGTTTGTTAAAATTTTTATACCACTATAACCTCATAATCACAACTTTGGTATGATTTTTCGGCGCTCGTGCTATAAAATACGGTTTGAGAATAGTACATAAGTAGATTATTAACCTCATGTGACATTTTTCGCTCGAGCGAAACGTGTCGAAAAGTACTATTAAAACGTTTATCACGAATTAGAAAGTTTGGCATTGTCTCATTTCCCAAATGTCTCCTAAATGTAATTTAAACCTTATCAAACATTCTATTATGTATATATAACGTATTACATTGCAACAATAATGCAACAACAAGAACTTACTCGATATCATATTCAATTTTGATTATAAAATAATTCACATCCATGATACACAATTCTTAATTACTAACCGAGTGTTTACTGAAAGAATACAAGTACACCAAAAGGGCAATGAAGCGCCTATACTTTCTATATAAAACTGTTTGATAACGGAATTTCCGGGAAAAGCGCATCGATAAGCTTCTTTTATCTGTTTTACCTCGGTGATCTATCTTGAGGGATCTCTGTTCTTCATCAGGCCGCGCAAACGTTATACTTGCTAAACGTTTTATCTTGGATGCTTTCTGTATACATGTTAGTATATATGTATAAAATATGCGCGTACGCGCGTGCCTATCGTGAACTTTTCCACATCCAGGTTTCTTTGGTCTCGCAGAGAGTGTTATCAATAATTTATTTTCACTTGTATTTCATATATGTATCTAAGTAATCGTAATCGATTACCATAGCTTATGTAAATGAAAGTAGGGCAAGACTGACGTTGAGCTTTTATTACCTTGTATGGAGTTCTTTCAGTGGGGCACAAAACTTATTTAATATATTTTTTATCGTCGTGTAAGGTAACGTTTATTAGAAACATATAAAAATTGGACGATAGGGAGGGTCAACCCTTCAAAAATAAACAAAAAAACACAACACTTCACATTCTATATTCCAACGTTTCGCTGATCCTTGTTGTCAGCCTCATCAGGGAAATTTAGCCGAATTTTAGTCATCTGTGAGTGAGACAATGTGGTTTTCTACTTTTGACAATGTAGTTGTTACTACTAAATAATTTGATAATTATCTGGTTGACATGTTGTTAATGAGGCTGACAACAAGGATCAGCGAAACGTTGGAATATAGAATGTGAAGTGTTGTGTTTTTTTTTGTTTTTTTTTTGAAGGGTTGACCCTCCCTATCGTCCAATTTTTATATGTTTCAAATAATGGAGGGTGGTCATAATACGTATATTAACGTTTATTAAGATAAAAAAAACATTTAGTCAAGACCAATTTAAAACCGAGAACTAAATTTAACTTTTCGTATCGACGGGTTGGCAATTTTCACGGTAATTTTCTCTTGCATTCCTGCAGTTTTTTCCGAACGAACAAAGGCGGTGCGTGAGTGCATCGGGGTGAGATAACGAGCAAGGAAAAATGCAAAGAGGCTCGTGCGTGCGCACACGCAAATACACCCGGTGGAAGGTGCTTATCGGTGTTATCGTCACGTGCCGGTGTGGATAAAAATTCGCAGCGCGTCCGCGATTGACGCGCCTTATCGGGCCAGCAGCTGCGATAACTCGCGTAATGATATTTTTGGCTAGGCTGATATTATACACACGGTTGCGAAGTCGTGTATAGCGGGAAAGTTGAATTGGTACGAAAAGCTTGTGAGGCTGGTTTTAATTTGAACAGCTCCATGAACGTCGTTCGGTTTATATATCTATTACAAGATTTATGCAGAACGTAAAATGCCGAATAAATTTGTTTACAGAAATTCAATTGATTGCATTATCTATGTAATTCATTAGAGAGTTTTCTATATTTATCTTTGGATCTATGATTCATGAAAAAGGAGTATATTTCTTCTTTCGATAAACAAAAAAACTGAATGAATTTTAACTCACTAGAAATTATAGCAAAAAATGGATTGCATCGTATCTTCTATTTAAAATCGTTTGCTTTTTTGCGTGATTCATGAACTGGGAAAACCAACGAATATATTAAAAGAACATTATTGAAATTTACAAGCAGCGAGTTAGTGAAGTGTAGTGGTGCCATTCATTCTTTACTTTTAAGGTGGTTCGAGGGCCAAAATTTGACATTACATATAAACATTTTTTTAACTAAATTTAATTATTGTTAAACAAGAAATCGTCATTAAAAAAAAATTAACAAAACACTGGAATCTTCTTTATTTTAATCTGACTTCAATTTTGAAGGGCTCAGATTGTTCCATTTGCAATTTTAGGGGAAGGTACCCATATGAAAATTCAAAAATAATCAATACCTGCAAAGATACATCATATTGTTTATGAGAATTTATACGTTTTCGATGAATAATTGGACTTACCTTTGCAAGGTTGGTTTGAACAATCTGAAGTAACTTTGCAGGTATTGATAATTTTTTAATTTTTATATCGCTATCTTCCCTTAAAACGATTACAGTTTTCTTTTTTTTTTTTTTTTTTTTTGTAGCGATATCTTGTTAAACAATAATTAAATTTGATTTTAAAAAATGTTTTTCTTTACTTGAAGTACACTTTTTTCCAATTACATCATCACTCATATTATAATATTCGAAAAAGTATAGTTGAAAAAATATTTATATGTAACGAAAATTCTGGTGTTCGAACCACCTTAAATAAAGGTGATGAATCATATGGGCTGATTTTTGCTATTATTTACTGAGAGTGTCGGACATGCGGATCACAAATTCGGTTGAAACTTTGAAGTATGTTTCTGAATGTGAAAATAGAAAGAAAGCTGCAATATTAGACCCTAACCCACCAAAAAACTCGAGATCTGGACATTTTTCGTATTATTTTCAGAAAATTTTAAAAAGTCTGTATTCACAGGATAATTATGCAATTTAAGAATATCTTAATTTCAAATATAAAAAATAAAACAAGAAATTGAGCTTTCACTAGCTTTTTTTCAGAATCAAACAGATTTAGCAAACTCCGAAATTCAACGGTTTATCAATGCATTTTCGTCGTTCAACCTTGAACTATCATAACTTTGAAAGAAATTAATATTCTTTTTTTAAAGCAAATGGAAGACCGTTTCCCTAGTTTTATTTTCCATGTTTGAACATGTATTAAAATGTTCAGATCTCGAATTCTTCGATGCGTTAGGATCTAATATTACAGCTGTCTTTAAATATTTTCACATTCAAAAACATACTCCAAAGTTTCAGCCATATCAGTGATCAGAATGACCGAAACTCTCCTAGTTAGTGAAATTTTTTCTACTTTGTCGTAACGTTACCAAAATTCATGGTATTTCAATTTATTTTAACGTAAGAAATTTTAGAGCACACAATAAGAGTTGCTTGTCGTTCTAATGAAAAATGCTATTTGAATAATTTTAAAAAGTTCAATTACAACATACTCTTATATTATTAGCTATATAGTATACAGAGAAAATATGTGTATTTGCAGCTAGCATCGCATCAAAACTGTTAAAATATTCTATTCTTCAAATTGTGGAAAAATCTAATATTTTCTTGAAAATAAACGCAAAATAAAAACATTGCATGGATCCATGAAATAATGTAAGCTGCAAAGTTGCCCTTCTCCCACAGTTTTAGCTCCTGGAATGAAAAGAAACAAGATAACAGCACAAGCCAACCTCGTTATGTTAAAAGTGCACGGAGAGAAGCGCACATCGAAGCATCCTTACAATACCCACTTCTCCGCGACCGCGAGAAGCCTTTCTCTTTCAGTTTCGACGGCTGCTGCTGCTGCTGCTGCTGTAGCATCACGGTGCGAGTGTTGCTCTACCCCCAAGGCCGCGTATTATCGGAGAGCCCGGGTAATGCTTCTGCTTGCACACGCCTGCTGCTGCCTCTTTTGATTTTGTTCTTACTGCACTCACTCCCTCTCTGCCTCCTCCTCCTTTTCTTCTTCGTCTTCGTGCTTGTGGCGCGTGTTATTCGCGAGCTGGACGTAAGAAGAGGATGACCTTGAATTCTACCGGTTCCTCCTTAAGGATGTTTCGGCGCTACAGTCCGCGCGCGCGGTTGTACTTACGTGGCGAAAACATTGTCCGCGCGCGCGCGCCGCGTTGCAGCACTGCTGTAATGTGGAATTCTTCCTTATCCTGTAAGTCTAGAGCTTTGTAATGACTTTTTCGTCAAACTATTTGGAAATTATACTGAATTTTAATATTGTTTCTTTGATCATAGCTTTTCAATCGTTTTATTCTGTAAAATATTATTCACAAGAAT
Organism: Torymus aiolomorphi; assembly: GCA_036365515.1. NCBI lineage: Eukaryota > Metazoa > Arthropoda > Insecta > Hymenoptera > Torymidae > Torymus > Torymus aiolomorphi. The sequence goes on from CM070876.1 coordinate 146,298,231, forward strand.
TAACGCTTTTTCCAATTGTCTTCAAAATTATTTTGACTAACGTTTTTATGAATAGATATTTTTAAACCGCTGCCATGGTAGCTAATAATTTAATTAATTTTAGTATTTTCAAATTTATTCGCGTTATAAATCATAACTAATTAGTCTTTCAAAATCTGAACACGAATACATTAATCGGATTTAAAATTTTTGATGCTTATCGAAAGGCACGTGTGAGCTTAGGCGAAAATAGTATCTTATTATACATGAATATTTATATATTCGTAAGAATCGATTAGGGGGTCTTTTTATACGACGATTAAAGAGAACGGAATACCTATACAAAAATTTTAAAATCAGCGTTTAAAATAAGAATATTTTAGATTCATATTATGCAACTTTTAAATACCGGATTTCGAATTTCACGCATCTAATCTGTTTACAAAAATATTTCGCATCGCACCTGCTTATTCAATCTTGAGCCGTTTACCAGGGCTTTGAAGTATACAAGGTAAACCTTTCTGAAGTCTAAAAATTTCAAGTTAGCTACAAGTTTCTCCATTTTAACAAATTTTTATTCTATTAATCCACTGTGATTGTTTTTAATATAAAAGAATACCATAGAAATGTTAACCAGAAGCTAGCTATTTTTCAGTTAACTTTATGGCTAAAAACGAACATTGCTTGTATTTCATAATTATGTACCGATCCGAAATAAATGATGGCATTGACACTTGTAATATGTATTTTAAGTAATAGTAGAACTTTTAGATGGATTATATTATTTTTGCATTATGATTTTTGCTAAAAATGCCTCCATTTAATTAACACGTTAGCTATAAAATATGGTTAATTTTCTACCAGGGATATAATTTTTAAATTACAAAGTTACTAATTTTTTCTATTATATATCATTGAAAATATACAATGATTGGAGTTATTTTAAGACTGTTTAAAACCGGGCTACGAAGATTGATTAATTTAAAAAAAAAAAAAAATCTTATCGCTATTCTTCGCTTACGTATTCCATGATGATTTATCGACGTTGTCAAACATTCAACAAGTGGTTTCTTATGTTTTCATAAAGATAGCATGTATATTGCAGGAAAACTCGCTATCGTGCATCTTACTTTCCTGGCTTCAGAATGAAAAGCCAGCTTTAAAGTAAAGTGCTATTTGAGCACGGCAAATTTAACATTTACAATTTCATACATATTTAAATATCTAACAAAATATCGCCGAATTCTCAGCTACAACGAACGGAAAACTTTTGACTTTGGCAAATAGTTTTTCGAGCTGACTGTACAACCGCAGCACATCCTAAAGGCTCCCGCGAGGCTTTACTCCACACGGCTCTCACAAAGAGAGACCCCAAACACTCGCCGCGCACGCAATCCTTCATTTCCTTATCTCTCGCATATATACATTCGGACTGGCCGCGTCTCGCTCGCGTGTGTGTGTATGCGCTCACGCTCGCTACTTTGTAAAACGTGAATGCATCATGCATGAGAAGACGTATTTCGCCTCATTGTGCTTCTCACGGGACTGGTTTTTCGCATTCGACTGCTTCTTTTTAATTATGCAATTCGACGGAGAATTCCGTGATCCTACCTCCCAGCTAGCTGAATATTATTGATTTTATCTAAAAATACTTAATTTGAAAGGTGGTATTACTTGTGTGAGTTGCATCATTTTTAATTGGAGGCAAGCCTTTTACACATTCCGAGAAGATAAAAACTTTCATGTAATCGTTGCATTCTGTTTTCTTTTTCCTATTACGACAGCAAATATAAATAGAACATTGTGCAAGAAAATTATAGTAATAAATGAAGATGCTTAAACAGTTGCTATACAGGCGAAAATTCTGCAATATCAGCTCCCATCACAGTTTGACGATTCTCGATTCGACTTTTATATCAAGTGGAAAAATATTTTTCTTTTTATCATAATAACTTCATTTGATATCAAGCAGAATGAGAGAGTTGAATTTTCATAATTTTCGAAAAGTTTCATACGTCCCTCGTATTCCCCTACGAAATTTTGAGTTCGGATTATATTTTATAATAACAATGAGGGTGAGAATTTTGTCAAATCATAACTAAAATACCAATTTTTCTAATATTGCTTAATCTTAGAGGAAGTGTGTGTATGTGTGTGCGTGCCTGTGTGTGAGTGTGTGTGTGTGATGTGTGTGTGTGTGTGTGTGTGTGTGTGTGTGTGTGTGTGTGTGTGTGTGTGTGTGTGTGTGTACCGCTTTATCTCAGGATCTACTCGATCGATTGTAACCGGATAGGGTTCATTTTTTAAGTTTTTTTTTTATCCGAATTTGGGAAAAAATCAATTTTTTGATTCGCTGATGCTTTTTGTTTTATGGTGAATTTTCGATTTTCGCAAATTTGATTTTTGCGTTTTTCTAATAATAGGATTGAGATATTTGAATCGAACAAATAGCAATTCAAAGAGTATAAAAATACCTGTATTTTCCAAAAAAACATTTACATTAGCTATTACGGTTCTTTTAATTTTAACAAAAACGTATTTTTTTAATAAAACCTTATAACTTCCAAACTAAATGGTCAACTGTTTTGAAAAAATCATGATAATGCAGAATATAAATAGTTATAATCAGTAAAAATTTCAATCCATTTTCTCGACTAGTTTTTGAGTAAAAAATCGAAAACTGCAAAAAATTCGTTTTCTATGTCCAACGATTATGGGAGTAAAATTGGCTTAATCGCTTTGCAATTTTTTTAGGGGTAGATTTTGGATATCTTTCGGCTGAGTTCTTTAGGCAAACGGATTGGTCCATAAATTTCAGAAATGTTTGAGTTTAAAATTTTTTTAACCCTTTTTTCAAATCGTAATTTCCCGAGAACGACTAGATGTATCAGTTTTTTTTTATTTTACTTCTGTTAGACGTACATATGATACCTCACTCGTAACACTTCATATTTTTATATTTATTTTAATACTATTTTTTTCACTAAAGTGCACTTCAAATTAAAAAATACTAGCGTTAATTTGGCACGCTACGCGCGCCCTCTCTTTGCTGTTTCCCGATTTCTTTCGAGTTTTGAGAACGATTCGAGATTTTGATATACCTCGCAAAAACGCTCGAAAATCGAACGAATCTCGATCGCTTAATTTATTTTAAGGATCTCTCACGAATTTCAAATACAATAAACCAAACATATTCTTTTAAATGTTAAAAATTAATTCAGCATCGTATTAAGAATATTAATCTCTTAAAGTGACCAATAGGTGGCGCCTTTCATTTCATTATAAGAAAATATATCTGCGAGATTAAGTCGTCGATTGTATCATTTTTGATGATCTGACAATAGTTCGTAAAATTGCTACCATTATAGATTCTATCAGGTCTAGATTCCCTAAAACAAGATTTAACGTTTCCAAACTTAAATCGGAATCCTAAATTCAATAATAAATATCGTATTTACCTGAATTGATAAATTTGTGAAATTTAATTAAAATATTTTTTTAATGTTAATTTGGCTACTGAATTAAAATAATTTAAGTACATTCATACTCAGTAACTTAAAAATTTTAATATTTCTACTATTTTATGGTAGAGAACTGAACTCAGATGCCTGGTGGAAGACTTGAACACATTGTATTGAGGAAAAAGTACAGACTTCGAAATCTTGCGACATTTCTTCAACATCATTTCTTTTTCCGACAATTCGACGGTTAAAGACTCAATCTTCTCTGTTAGCTGTTCCACTGGCAATTGGCCTTCTCCTCGGTTTTTCCCATATCTCGTGAAAATGACATTATCTCGTCGGCAGCTTCTCCTAGTCGTTCGAAATTATCGATTTTGGGGCAGCTTTTTAATACAAACTTTCCGAAACTCTTCGGAAAGTGGCTCAGCCAGTCCTGGCGTATTGTCATTATTGTTGTTGCGGCTCCACTTTTTTTAGTCGCTGCAAGAACTCACTCGGCAGCCAGTCGCCTATTTTTTCCGTTTGCAGAGTTTCCTGCAACTTGCGCTCGTTTTCTTCGTCTTCGAATTTTAGAAGACCGGCTTTTGCTGCTTCACACCTGTTCTTTTCCTGAGGATAGAGAATCAGCGGCTCTATCACCGCTGTATGTCGCTCGTCTAGGCTGGAAGGCCCATTTTATATTGTCGGGGACCACATTTCATTTGCCAACGTGTTAAACGACTCCAGTAACGCGAACCGTACCTTTACCTTGTGGGGCGTGAAGGTGGGCACCTCTAAGTTGCTGTGCACTTAGTTCATCATGTTGGCGATAGCTTCTCCGAACAGCTCCATTTGAGTTATTTGTGAAATAAAAATGGTTTCGAAGCTGACGTAAAGGTACTTATTCTCTAGACCTCTCAATTTTTACACTTTAATATTATGTAAGAAGTTACAAAAATGGTTATAAAAAACTGAAGTAAAAGATGATACATTTTTTATTGGACTGTCAGTGAATGATGATTATTAAGTTTTCTTGAATTTACTGGTCGCACTCTCTAGTAGATAAGTGTTTAACAATGAAAACACATACTTTGATGAATCTAGAACAAGCTGGATTTTAGTATCTTCTCAATAATTGCTAATACTACGGTAAGATTTAATAAAAATCTTAAAAATTAGAAAAACGATTATTACGATTAACATGCAATACACGAATACGAAAAGAAAGCCGTACAAAATTATTATAACACTTTTTCTAAGTAATTATTCAAATAGAAAACATATTTGAAACGTTTGTTTTGACAACGAAAACAACTTTTTTATTTAATTTAAAAAAATCTTCAATTTTTTGGATATATAATTGGAAGTATAATGCACTAACAAAATTCTTTATTTTCATTTGATAGTAAATTTGAATTATTTAAGATACTACATAAAATATTCTAATTTTTTAATTTTAATTGAAGATTATCTTTAAATGATATTAAAAATCAAATACAATGTTTAGTAAAATAATCAAAGACAATAATTAAAAATTTGAGAAAGGATATGAAGGGGTTGTAAAATAAAAACGAATCTGTGAGTTATAGTTTTATTTAATTATTAAGAAAGAAAAAATAGCAGAAAAATATACAATAACAAATTTGCAATTTATTCTATCCTATTCTATTTTATTTACATTCAACTATTTACAAATTTTTTATTTTATTTTGCCGACATTCATTTTTTCAAATGAAATTCCGCCATCTTGTGATGGCCTCGATAGCGAAATGAAAATGAAATTAACCGATTTTATTAAAAGTCATTCGCCCACATTGAGATTATAAACCATAACACTTGCTAATTTACCACTCTGTAAAATTGCAATCTCATCCCTGTTATATCCTTAGCGTGCTCTCAATGCTCAAATGCGTAAAAACTGGCGAGCTGCTATAAGAGCAAAAATTACATCCTTCAAGTTCCTGTCAGACAGGTGCAGTCGCTCGTAGCAAAACAAAAAAAAAATTAGGATCGAGATTAATGTAAGTAAGCCTGCGTTAGTAGCTGCCGGTGTCGTGATTTAATGCCGATAAGATCGTATCTGATAGGGGCGTCAAACTTTCCCCCTCCGTGTACACCCGTGTGCGCAATTTGCTAATGTGAGTGCGCGCGCGTGCCGAGCCGGCCCTCGAGTTTATGAGCTTTCATCGACGGCGCCATCGCCACGCCTGGACTTGCTTTTAAACGCGAGAATGAGGGAGGGTCGCGCAAGTCATGCCGCGAATGTTCTCGATGTCAAATATAGTTATACGGTATCTAATTTCAATTTGATTGACAGAAATATAAATTTTACGGTAACGTTGATTCTTGGACGTTAAAATATAAAAAAAAAATTGTCTATTATTCTGCTTCAAATACAATAATGGTGCATACAGGTTTACCTACATAGTCTTTAAAAGATATTAATTTTATTAGAGTATTAAGCTTTTTTATTATTATATATGAATAGCAGTGTTTGTTCCCTTGACCAGTGAGTATTTTAATACAATTAACAATTGAACTCCGTTACTCTCGAGATTACTCTCAAGTGAAGTACTTGGCGAAATTCAGACGTGATTAGTATAGATTGTCTAAAAATACATAGTAAACTAAAAAATAAAAGAAGTCGACTTAAAAAATAAAGATTTGACGTTAATATTCTGCCAAAGATACGAGCTACTATATTAATCAAATTTTTCTACTAATTCATGGAATGCACTATATGCACCCTCAATTTCAAATTTTCATCTCATGTGTCAAGAACAAAATCATCTTGTATCAGCATGTAAGACTTGCGTTAAGCTGACTCCTGGCTTAACCAAACAATCATCACCAGAACCGTCATCACGGCGCCCTAAACCTCGTTACGGTTACACTACTTGCTACACCTATATGCGACCACACGTGCGATTCTCATCCTAAATAGTAACCCACATTTACGAGGCGCAGGCGCCCGGGGAGCTCATATAATAACGCTCTTTCGCATGGCGGGCCCAGCGAGCCCATCTGTTGGGCTGCGACGACACCTGACTGGACGATTCACCTGTCGACTGCGAACACGCGCCGGGCCTTCTTCCTCTCTCCCTCTCTCTCCTCTCAGGCAGAGGCAGTCTGGCCGGCGAGCTGGGGCGCGTCAGGTGCCGTCAGTCCGACGAGCCGCTTCAGCCACGCGAGTGTGTATGTGCAAAACAAAGAAAATTGGAATTCGAGAGCGCACGCGAAACCGGAACAGTCGCGCGAAAGGAAACAATTATGGCCGTGCCTGCACCGCCATTCGCTCTCTCAGCTGCGATGAAGGTTAGGGGAAGGACGAGGGCCTGTCGGTTAAAGGGAGATTCTGACATTATGCGCACGCACTCGTCCGACCAATTTTACCAAATGGTTCGTTTGCTTTGTGCATTGAGAACATATTCCAAATGCATGAGCATAAGGAATAAATTGTGGGCACCGACGACAAGTTTCATCTGTGGTACCTTGCAAGGTGTAGCAATGGACAACATCGTAATGCGTAAATTGAAGTGAAATAATTGAAGTAGTGAAAACTTCAGCTGCGAATTCCATCATGTGTTTTATGTAAAAATTAAAGACTTCTGCGACAAGCATTAATTCGTGAAGCAGATGACGACAACTTTAGCCACGCTATGCTTGAAATTAATAAATTCTGAAATTAAAATAACTTCCAATAGATAACATGATAAAATAATAAATCAAAATTATAATGTTGATGGCTATGCGTATAAAATATATATTTATTGGTATAAAATTTGCTTACACAATGAATTAAGAAATTTTATAAAATTTAAAAAACTGTTTGTCACGCATTTTGCTTAAATTTTAGTGATTAATATTAAATAACTTGACAAACCTTCGTGGACCCATATATTTTTTCATTGATTCTTTTTCCTGGTGGGTTCTAGAATATATATACATTTTCTTACTGGTTAAAATAGGCTGGAAGTATAAGAATTATGCAAACATACAAAATAAAATCGCGTTGTTCCATATGTATCAATATAACTTCAAAACTGATTGTTATTAATGTCGAACTCATTTTTTCCTTTGTCAAGCTACATTGAAATTTTGTACAGAGGCTGTAATAATCATTATTTCCCGACCAGAAATAAAATCAGTATAAAATAAGGCCTTGATCAAGATCTTGATTGTACTGATCCAGTCCTGATCAAGATACTGATCAATACCGGATCAAGGTGGTGATGTTTTTCTAGTCAAGCCCGGATTTGACAAATGAAAATCTGTCATAGATTCAAATTAGACTAACCTCTTATACTTATAGAAAAATATTATCTGCTGTCAAAATTTAATTTTTATATCGTGCGGTAGGGATTAAAATGTTTTTATTAACAATGTTACATGCAATTCATTTTTTTAACTATTTTATACAGTATTCAGATGTTGGATTTTTAGTGAAATCACTTACATACCTTACGTCATTAACTTTGTACAAGTATAAACGAGAACTGCTAACAATATTTATGTATTCATGGTACATAATAATTAAGCTATTACTAATTAATCGTGGTTATCAAACATTTTTGCAGTTTGACAACCTATAATAGAGTGTATAAAAAATATATATCTAGACACAAATATGGAAAGTTACACTATGTTACACTTATAGGTAAATCTGCCTAATCTGTTTTATGACTTTTTTGGTTTAGTAAAATGTTGCATAACACTAGTTATTGATTTTAAAGACAGTACACCGAAAGAAAATGCCCTTTTTTAATACAGTATATGAGCAATTCTCTAGAACTTTTAACTTTTACAGTACTGTAACATATCTTATGGTTCTCAAATATTTAGCTATCTAAGTCAAGCAAATATTTATAAAATCCATTTCCAGTAACATGTTCCACTACATAGATCTCACTTTTAAACAAGGATAAGCTCATGGGAAATCGGAAAAGGCCTAAATTTAGAGATTTTGCCTGCGTACTGTCGGAAATTTTCATCCTTTTTACACCATTAAAAAAAACTTTTATAAATGCTTTACCAACTTTTTAGGCTATCATTCCTTGTTAAGTATTCGAAAATAAGTTGTCTGATTGAATGTGCCTACCTTTAAAAAAAAGTGCATAGCATTATCTCTAAAACTAAAAATTAAACTTTATTTGTCGATTAAAAAAAAAACTTTTATGTTTTTTTAATTTTCTGGGGCGTAAATTACTCGTCTTGGAAATACGAACAAACTGTAAGTTTGGTTATAAGTGTGCTTCTTATGGAAAGTGAATTATGATATGCTAAAGAACACGGTGTCGATGCGCCCCTCATGTAAAAAATTATCAGTTTTTGGTGGCACACATAAACAACGATAAATTAGTCTAAACTAAGTATTGTTCTTTTTTCTATACACATTTTCTTTAACTAATCTCGGGGTGTCTAACGAAATTCGGATTTATTTAAAAAAAAAATCAAAAAAGAAACTGATTGTTAGGCAGTTTTACATGCATTCGCTCACGCTTACTCGTACTTGCATAAGCATACAATATTAAAAAACTATGTTTAAAAATGAGGAGCACACCCTTTTTATTGTTATTGGTACCTAAAACAGAAAAAAATCAGTTTTGTGAATGTGCCTCAACATTAAATTTGAAATTTCTATTTAGCTAAAAGTTAAAAGTTCCAGAGAAATACTCATATTTATAATAAACGTCGATATTGTAACAGTTACAATGATATTTGAATGAGCGGGTGTAGTACATCGGGAGTTGCTCGGGATAGCCGATAAATAGGTTAGGTAGTGCTTTTCGTAATTTTTTGCGATTAGGTCTCAGGACGCATGTAATACGTGCTCTAGGTGGTCGGGGTAACTGATGACGATGTCTAGGATCTCTATAGGTTTTTAACTCTAAGCGTTGGAAAAAATCGAATGTGTGGTCTAGGTGCTCATAGAGTGGCCGTTGACCGAATCTAAGTGGTGCGCTTCGTAGCTTTTTGCGTCTAGGTGTCAGAATGCATTCAATGCGTGGCCTAGGCGGCCGGATAGCCGACGACGTTATGCGTATATCTAGATGATGCGTTCCGTAGTTTTCATCATCTATACAATGTTTTCGATGTGCTCGAATACCTGAGCCAAAAAGTACGGAGCGCACCATCTATATATTCCATTATCAGCCACCCCAAAGACCTAGACCACTCGTTTGATGCATTCCGAAACCTACAGAAAAAAACTACGGAGCGCACCACCTAGACATCATCATCGACTACCCTGAACACCTGGACTACGTATTAGATGCGTCGTGATATCTAAACGTAAAAAACTACGGAGCGCGCCACCTGGACCACGCATTCGACGCGTTGCAACAATTATATAATTGGGGGCAAAAAACTACGGATCGCACCACCTAGACATTGGCCTCAACCTCCCCGAACACCTAGACCACGTATTAGATAGGCCCGGAGCTCTAAACGAAAAAAAAAAATTACGGAGAGCACCACCTAGACATCGTCATCAGCTACCCTGAATACCTAGATAACGCATTCGATGATTTCCAACACCTAAAGGCAAAATACTACGGAACGTACCACCTAGTCATCGTCATCGACTACCCAGAACACTTAGACCACGTATTAGATGAAATCCGGAAATCTAAACGCAAAAACCTACGGAGCGCACCACCTAGACTCCATTATTGAGGCAGTGATATTATTAAACAATACTATATTTCAAAGAATACTAGAGCTATAACAGTTACAAGATATACATTTATAGACAAATGTTGATATTGTAATTGTTACAATATAACATTTTGTATGTATAATTCGTCATAATTAAAAATACGTTTGTTAACATTTACAATATATGATAAGTATAATCTCATCATTTTCTCAGTCAATAAAACTTTCAATTTAAAAAATAACATTTAATTCTGTATTTTTTAAGAAGTATATGAGGCGTTTCACGTCAACTGTCCCAGCGCGCGCCGCTGGAGCCCCACATCGTGCTATTTCTAACTCACGTTTATGATACTAAAATATACTTAAAAAAATTGTTTGATAAGCGTTTTCGACGTATTTTTTCCTCAGCTTTCCAATGGCGTAAGCAGTTTTTCCGAAATTTTCAATTTTCACCTTCAAAAAGTACAAAACATTATATCTCAAAAAGTGTATTTTTAATATTTTTTTTGACCCTCTAGATCGAAAGCTGAACATTTTTTACGTAGGAAAGGATATTTTCCAAAGAGTGCCCGAGATGTTTTTTGCGAGAAATAGAATGCAAAAGAGTTTTTGAAGATGAAAATGGAAAATTTTGAAAAAACTACCAACATCATTGGAAAGCTGAGGAAAAAATACGTCGAAAACGCATATCAAACAATTTTTTTAAGTACTTTTTAGTATCATAAACATGAGTTAGAAATAGCAGGTTTTGGGGCTCGCGCGCCGCGCGCTGGGACAGTTGACGTGAAACGCCTCATATGTAAACAACGATAATTAATTATTGTAAATAATGAGGTTATGAAGTATATGATTAAATCAGTTGTCAGGGAAATATAACTTGTCAATTCAAGCCTTGATAGAAAAAGCGTCACCATCCTGATTGGGCTTTGATCAAGAAGCTTGATCAAGGCCTGATTTCAAGTAAGGCTAGACTGATTTCATTTCCGCTCGGGTTATTACGATTTAAATTTTATTTGCCGGGCATGAACTACCTTCAACGTTTTCATTCCGCCAACGGCCATATCACGCTGAACACACCGGTTCTCGTCCGATCACCGAAGTTAAGCAGCGTTGAGCGCGGTTAGTACTTGGATGGGTGACCGCTTGGGAATCCCGCGTGCCGCTGGTATACTTTTTACATTTTTAAATATTTTATTTTATTTTCAAAATCTTTATCAGAGTTTTCCACATATCCACAGCTTTTGATGTGATTTTTTATCTTTTGTTTTATTTCGACTCATACGTCATTGATATTTCATTACTTTTTGGCCAATGTTGCATGTTCAGAATCATCTGGACTAGAAATTTTCAAACACCAAACTATGATAACGGTAGAGACTAGAGAAAATCTGGCTGACTATCTCCGACGTATATCTACTGCTAGAATATTTCAGAATTCCGTGAATCTTTTCTTGTTTTTGGTCAACAATCTGCATCGCTGGCCTCACAAATCGAGAGTGAGAGAAATTCATTTCATCTACGCCCAAAATATGGCCTTACAAAAAATTTTTATTAATTATGTCCCTCTCAACATAATAGAAGAAATTGATCACAGTATTCAGAGGTAGAATGATTTAGATAGCAGAAAAAAATTTTAAAACATTAAGGGGGTGTCGCACTATACTAACACTGTTTTATCGGCGGAACATGTAAAAGAAATTAATATAAATAAAAGGATAATGATTTACGCCTTGAACAAATTCAGTTGCCCTGCGTGATGCTGTAATACATCATTCTACAAAGCTTCGAGACAAAAAAACGACGACACCTTTGTTTATTTTTGGAACGAAATTTGGTTAATTTTTGTTAATATTCGTTCCAAAATTAACAAAGCTGTCGTCGTTTTTTTGTCTTAAAACTTCGGAGAACGATGATTACGCAGTATTAGAGGATTACGGAGGGCAAGTGAATTTGTTTAAGACGCAAATCATTATCCTTTTATTTATATTAATTATTTTGATATGTCCCGCCGATAAAACAGAGTTAGTGGTAAAGTAAGACTATTACACCACCTTAAATTACATATTTAAGCTTGAATATCATTTAGTTGTGGAAAAGGTCATATATTTTCTTAAAAATTTATTATTTCATGTCCGATTGTTTATTCAATGAATCTTTTTGTTCCTTGAACGTTTATTTTCAAATTTGAAGATCAAAATTATTGAAAAATTTGATTGTGCGCATGTGTGACGTTGATTTTCGTGATACATTTCTACGTACGTAACAAATGTTGGTGCTGATCGTTTATACATTTTTATGATTTATCGATAAACAATCAGCTCCAACTTTTCATACGTTAAATTTTTGATAATTTTGTTCGTAAAATTTATAGGTAAAAGGAACAAAGAAATGCCTTGAACATAAAAGTCGGATACGAAATAAAAAAATTTTTAAGAATACATATTATGATTTCTTAAGTGTAAAATCATTCTACTTTTCAATGCTATAATTATTTGTACTTTATATTAAAGCAAACTATTGTGCAAAAAACTTGTTGAAATACCATTTTGTGGGCATAAAATTTTCAAATGCCAAACTGTGACAACAACTGAGACTGGAGAAGAGTCGGGCTGACCATATTCAACGCACAGTGTTCTATTTTGAAAAAAAATGGACAAAATGAAATATCTCGCGAACGGATATCGATAGCCGGATGAATCCAACTGCATTTTAAAGTTGAAGTAATGTACAATAAAGGAAAAATAGTCCATTACTGATCATTTGCCCCTGTGACCTTGGAAATGAAAAATGAAAGTCGAATAAATAACGTATTTTCGGCTTTTTCATTGTAGACTTTCTGGCTATCAATTTTTTCGATCAAAAAAATATGTACTCCTGTAGTGTTTGATGCAAGGAATCCGAATTTGATGTCAGAATTGTCCTATCGCACACCAATTTGTTTTTAAATCTGAAAACTCCATAAAAAATACGAAAAATTCACCCTGAAAAAATGGAGCATTATTGAGTAATTTCGACTTCAAATTCGGATTCAGCGAATCAAAATACATGGGTTCATAAATACAAGTACACAAATTTGTAGGTGCATATATGAATTATTAAAATTTAAGGGTTATTAAAAAACCTTGCATCAAACACTACAGGAGTACATATTTTTTTGATCGAAAAAATTGATAGCCACAAAGTCTACAATGAAAAAGCCGAAAATTCGTTATTTATTCGACTTTCATTTTTCATTTCTAAGGTCACAGGGTCAAATGATCAGTACTGGACTATTTTTCCTTTATTGTACATTACTTCAACTTTAAAATGCAGTTGGATTCATCCGGCTATCGATATCCGTTCGCGAGATATTTCATTTTGTCCATTTTTTTTCAAAATAGAACACTGTGCGACGTATCTACTGCTAGAATATTTCGGATTTCCGCGAATCTTTTGATATGGTTTTGTTCAACAATTTGCATAGTTCGTGAACCGACCCATGAAAACCATTCTAGGCGCGAAAAAATTCGCAACGCAGGCCGCACATCATAAGCACGGAATCAGAAATCTCTAAAACAATGGAAGATTCGACTAGAAACACTGATCTTTCAAAAATTAAAACAGAAAAATTAAGAAGCAATGAACTTTAACAAATGAACAAGAAAATTGAACTCTCCGGAGGTCATACAACTATAAGATCTCTGCACGTAGGATCGGTTGGACAGGCACGTGCTGCCCATTCTGTGCAGCCTCTAACTGATAAGAAAATCCAGACAAACCCGAAAGACACGGTAAAGCTTCTTAAGGAGAAAATTCAAAGCAATTCCCCCATCAAACTAATTCACACCAGCAAAACACAATTTACACCCGCTGAATTTGAAAGATTATTAAAAGATCAATAATTTATTACTAACAGTAAATACCAGCTTTTATACATGTACACCAAAATCGGAAAACTGTATATTTACCTTTTAAAATCATTAAATTTCAGTTTTTCTGAAAGGAAAATGCTAGAGAATCTACAAAATCTTCAGGTACTTTAGTAGTTCATGAAAAAAAAAATGGAAAAAGCATAAGTAATAACCATTGTGCATAACCTCAAAAACAAAATAGTATGCGCGCAGAGTGTTTGGATTTTGTTAGTTCTGTAAATAAAACAAATAAAAATCGAGCTCCAAGAATTAAATGGATAAATATTGTATTCATGTCACCCCTAAAATTACAAATAAAATCTATATACAGAATTTTTTTTTAAATTACATATTTCAACTCAAAAAAACTTAAGACATGTTTTCATATTGATTTCTTCGAAAAGTTTTTTTCTGCCGTCATAAAGCTTCCTATGAGAGAACGAAATACAGTTATACGTAGTTCAAATATTAAAAAGTAATATAAATAATACATATTTATAGTGGATTATGATAAAACAAATACAAAATTTTGTATATTTTTATTTAAAAAATTTAAATAACATGTTCCAATTCGTATACATAGTAATAGTATTAAAAATGGAAACATTCTCAAATAAAATGCTGGTACAACTCAAAATAGAAATATTTTTCCCAACTATGTAAACACAAACGCTTCCTGTGTATTTTTAGTACATATCGAGATACATGTCATAGTTACGACATAAAATCTCAAAAGTATCTGAATCAGTATCTGATCTGTACTTTCGTGTCCGCCTTATATACAATGCAGATTATAAATTTGGTTTCGAGAGATAAAATCTGACTGGAGGTAGTTTTTTCTCTTTCAATAAGAATACCAAATTGAAGTGGCATAAAGTGAAATCACTACAAACAACAGTATTGGTCGAGTTTATTTTAATACAACAACAATCCACTTCCATTAGCAATTGAGAAAAATTGGATCTCACGCAACTATATAATTTCAGAGGCCTCGCGCTCGGCTTCCCTTCGCGATATGAAAAAAAAAGAAAAAAAATTACCAACAAAAACTAATCTTCAGCTAAAAAGAACACGCACGTTCGACATTTGACCATTGTCCCGCGAAGTTATGAGAGTTCGTGGAAGACTCGCGTTTGCCGCACGCGAAGGTGCAGCACGCGCGTCGAGAAACGAATTCATTCGCCGCGTGGTAGGCTCTCAAGTACAACGCGCACGTTACGAGCTTAGCTCACGCGATATCGCGCGAGACCAGCCCTCCGCACGCGAAGGGTTCCGCAAATCGCCTTTTAAGAATGCCTTAAGGTTTCTCTTCCGTGAGTATAGTCCAACGGAAAATTGTCTAGCTTTTGCTTTACGTCTTAAATATTTGGATGGTCAAATTGGCAAATCGCCTTTTAATAATGCCTTAAGGTTTTAAATATTTGGATGGTCAAATTGGCAAGTTGTTATTTTTATATTAGTCATATTGTGGAAAAATGCCTTTTGTGCAATTTTATGGTTTAATCTTTGTTATGTGTTTCGTTTGTTAGATAATGCACATCTTTTGTTCGGCTTTTTAAGGGATGGTTATTTAAAATTTAGTCACAATATTTTATTAATTTTTAATATGGAATATTTATGCATATTTTTCATGATGACATTATTCATTCACCAGGAAACTTGGAATCACTTCGTTAACTATTACTAAATATCCTGCTAAAAACTTACTGTAGCTTATTGGCTAATAATTGTATAGAAGTAAATGGTAATTAATATGTAGTTATAATCTCAAAGACTATGCTTTTATTTTCAATTTCATGTGTACAAATAACATTCATGTCCTGAAAGTACTAGGGTGACTTCACCAGTGAATGAACGAATAAGGAAATTTCAATTTTTGTTATTTAGTTAAGAGAATTAAAAATGAATTAATAGCAATAGTAGATTTTCTTATAAGGGGGGGAAATGGAACTTTCGCAGGCACGTGATATGACGACCGAGGCGAAGCCGAGGCCGTCATATCGCGTGCATGCAGGAGTTCCATTTAACCCCCGTGTAAGAAATAGTATTTTTCTCTATTACCGGGCGAAAGTATGTTAATTAATCAATCTAGAAAAATCGAAAATCATCGTCTTTCCTGGTGACGTCAACTCTGCGCAGCAATGTTTTTACTTTCGCCCTATGCTTTGATAGCGTTAGCGACTTCACATCGTTCTTGTAGTTTGCAGGTTATATTTTTCAATTTTATTTTACCTGTCGCAATTGGTTTTTCCCGATGCGCGCGTTTATGTGTGATTGATGCCCGCTGAACATTTGCAGCACGAGTGTAGCGAGTGCTGCTGGTTGGGGCGGGCATCGAAAACACATGAACAAGCAGATTATTACATACTCATGTGAATCAAGAGAAAGAGGGGTAGAGAGATAGATAGATAAATAGATAAATCTTTATTCTGCCTTTTCGGAAGAAATTAGAAAATACATTAAAAGGTATAAAATTATAAATTTCAGTCATTTACAATAGAATACTAAATAACAATTTAGTTCATTATGTCGTAAAATACATAAGAGATATAAAAGATTTATCAAAAACATAACAATGCAAAAGAAAACTAAAAAGAGAATCTTTGAAATAATAAATAAGAGAACATGTGGTAAATAAAATACTTATAAAAATACTTATACGAATATCATAATGTTTCGTCAATAGGCTAAAATAGAGAGAGATAAAGAGAGATAGGGAGAAATAAATAACCACACATTCATAGTAGACCATCTTGAGAGCACCACGCTCCCGATGCGAGACAGTTCCGCGCCAAAGTCGCACACTTTCGCGACTTCCGCGCGGCAAAGTCACAATCCCCTGTATCGTATATGGGGTTAGGCTATTCAAAACATTGCTCACAGAGCTTTCGGTCACGCGTGAAACAAGTGACGTACGCAGTGGGCAAAAGGGCTTCTTCTTCTAGTGTAAACAAACGGCGAAAACGCGTACTTTCGCCCGAGGAATAGAGAAAAAATCTTTTTTCATTAATATTTAAAATGTTTTAACTTTAGATCAGTGCAAAAAATTTTTCTCTTTTCCTCCGGCGAAAGTACGCGTTTTCGCCGTTTGTTTACACTAGAAGAAGAAGCCCTTTTGCCCACTGCGTGCGTCACTTGTTTCACGCGCGACCGAAAGCTCTGTGAGCAATGTTTTGAATAGCCTAACCCCATATACGATACAGCGGATTGTGACTTTGCCGCGCGGAAGTCGCGAACGTGTGCGACTTCGGCGCGGAACTGTCTCGCATCGGGTGCGTGGTGCTCTCAAGAAGGATGGTCTACTATGAATTCGTGTTTATTTATTTGGAAATATCCTCTCTCTCTCCCTATCTCTCTTTATCTCTCTCTATTTTAGCCTATTGGCGGAACATTATGATATTCGTATAAGTATTTTTATAAGTATTTTATTTACCACATGTTCTCTTATTTATTATATCAAAGATTATCTTTTTAGTTTTCTTTTGAATTGTCATATTTTTGATAAATCTTTTATATCTCTTGTGTATTTTACGACACAATGAACTAAATTGTTATTGTATTCTATTGTAATTGACTGAAATTTATAATTTTATACCTTTTAATGTATTTTCTAATTTTTTCCGAAAAGGCAGAATAAAGATTTATCTATTTATCTATCTATCTCTCTATCCCTCTTTCTCTTGATTCACATGAGTATGTAATAATCTGCTTGTTCATGTATTTTCGATGCCCGCCCCAACCAGCAGCACTCGCTACGCTCGTGGTGCAAATGTTGGGCAGGCATCGAACACACATAAACGCACGCATCGGGAAGAACCAATTGCGACAGGTAAAATAAAATTGAAAAATATAACCTGCAAACTACAAGAACGACGTGAAGTCGCTAAAGATATCAAAGCATAGGGCGAAAGTAAAAACATGGCTGCGCAGAGTTGATGTCACCAGGAAAGACGTTGATTTTCGACTTTTCTAGATTGATTAATTAACGTACTTTCGCCCAGGAATAGAGAAAAATACTATTTCTTACACGGGGGTTAAATGGAACTCCTGCATGCACGTGATATGACGACCTCGGCTTCGCCTCGGTCGTCATATCACGTGCCTGCGAAAGTTCCATTTTCCCCCCTTGTAAGAAAATCTACTATAATTAAAGAGTAGAACTATAAACCTTTTTTTAAAAAAGTATGTAAATATCTCCTAAAAATCAGTAAATGAACACGCAATCTTAGTATCTATAAATACGTTTCGCCAGTGAATCAATACTTCGCCAGTGAATAAACACTCAATGATGGCGATTTTATGATTTTATTCTTAACAAGATAATGTCTTTTATGCAGAATCTTTATATAAAATGAAATAAAAATTTTCAAGGATTTAAAAATTACCGTCATGTTAGATAAACAATACATAAAAAGCTTGATATTTTCATATATTTAAAGAAAATATTCGTTAACTGGTGACTATTCGGATATTGGTGAAGTCACCCTACAGTGATGATAGTAAAATCAGTTTTTTTCTTGATTTTCACGATATAAGTTAAAATCCAATTTATAAGACTGAACATTTCATTCGTAACTTTAAATATACATTATGATATTGTAAAAGCTTTTCCATACATAGTAAAAATTGTAATTAATTTGCTAAACTTTAAAAAAAAAGGTAGAAGAAAGTATGTGGTTGACTATTCTCGATTGTATTTCTTTTGTATATCTAATATAAATAATTGTTTCACAACATACAAAATAAACTATTTAATATTGTCTCTTATTCTAAAATGAACCCTTCATTATCGCGTTTCCTCGCAAAATTTATTGTTACTAGCAAAATTCAAACGCACTGTGCGCGTACTATTTCCTTTTTGGGGTTAAGGATAGATAATTTTTCATTATGATTTCATTTTAATTAGTTTCAAGATAGGATAATCAGATAATTTTTCAAAGCATGAAAAATGTATCTTTTTATTCTAATTTAATTATTTGGTTTTAAATAGTTAAGAATAAAAATTCAATTTCAAAAATTCAAATGTAGCGGAAGTAGCGAATTTTCGCGCTACTCCTTATAGATCAATCAAAATTAATCTTTAAATGCTTCACAACATCCGGCCATCGTTTTTTTAAGAATAGAATGATGAAGTAATGAAGTAAAATGTATTGCTTCCTCATAGAGGAAGCTTTGTACAGTGAAAAAAATTTTCGAGACAAAAAAATGTTCAAAATGATGTTTTAAGGCGATATATGTTGAAATTTGTCGATTTTGATAAAAATTTTGTTCGTACCTGTATGTGCATGCATGCGTGTGCGTGCGTGCGTGCGTGCATGCGTGTGCGTGTGTATGTGTGTGTGTAAACTCTCTATATCTCGAGAACCACTCGACCGATTTTCGTCAGATAAAGCTTATTCTCTTTGTCTCGCGAAAAAACTCAGCACGCTGACTGATTAAAGTTTTTCTCTTTTTTTTATAACCAAAAAATATTTTTTAATATTTCGTTTTTTTATTTTTTCCGGTCTCTAAATAAAATCTAACTAAGGCATTTTTGACTATCTTATCCGGCAATATATATTTACAAACGTCGATAAAGTACCCTCACTTAAAAAAAAAATTATATATTCCCTTGAAGAAATTATAATTCAAAAATAATATAATTCATCTAAAAGTTCTGGTATTACTTGAATACATATTTTATGAAGTGTAAATACCGTAATTTATTTCGGATTGGTACATAATTATGAAATACAAGCAATGTTCGTTTTTAGCCATAAAGTTAACTGAAAAATAGTTACCTTCTGGTTAATATTTCTACCAGGGTTATTATTAAGAATAAATAAAATTAATCTAAATATAAACTTAGTCTAAATAAGGTATAGAGTTACATCAGTATTTTGAAACTGTTTTGTTTGATATAGGACGCTACTTCAGGGGGTTATTACCCTGTATTAAGATATTTTACTATTTAATTTTTATGTCATAAATTATTAAAATATAATAATGTAAGTACACACAGGTATGAAAGGCGAATACTTTCCGAACCGAAAAAAAGTATTGTGATAAAAAATTGTTAATCAAACACGCATAGATATTGTTCAATAAGTAAAAAGTTACTTTCGCTTCTTATCAACTTTTTATTTTTCATTATATTTTAATGTTTAACGTCTCATTTTGCTCCTTAAACAATTGTCTACGACCCATCCAGACTGATATTACGGAATAATTAATATATACGAAGTAACATGTAATTGTTTATAGTAAAATTGCACTTAAGCATGAACTATACCTAGGTACTCAGGTTCAATCTCCCACTAACTTCAGTACATTCATTATTATTAGCCCCAATAAAAAAACGCAACAAGAATTTCCAGATACGGCATACTATTTGATTTTTGGAAGGATAATCACTAAATCTTAAACAATAGTTTTCGGTCACACCCACTTCCCACATTCAACCCCTCTTTGACGGTCTTTTTATTGTCATACTATCACAAATCATTAAAAAAAAGTTTTAAATTATTACTGACCGAGAAAATTTTAGGAAGCTAAGTGACAATGTATTGGCAGCGGTTTTTAATAGTATTTATAAAGCAAGATTATAATTTTGATAAAGACCGCAACATAACCTCATAAGTTAACTTGCTTCGTAAAAGGTTCAAATTTGAATAGTCACTATGTTATTTTTATTATTTTTATGTGTGTATCTATTATTTTTAAAAATATTCTTCTTCAAATCTGCTAAAAACAAAAAAACTCTATGGTGTAAAAACAGTAAAATCCACCCTACACCAATAACTCTGAACCGCGAAATTTCCCGCTAGACTGTACTCGCAGGCTTTGCGCACCCATAGCGCATGCGCGACTCAACGATCCGGCCAGCAACGACGAAGACGCGTGGCTAATGCGTTTTCGCGCCGCATGGGGGTGGCGTCTCCTCTCTCTTTCTCTCTCTCTCTCATCGTAAATTTCAGGGTGATTCGGCGCGGGATGCGTTTTACGCGTGCGCTCTCTCGCCACCCCCGCGCGCGAGCGGGGTCGTTGACCGCTTTTACAGGCAGCGCGTGTGCACACCCTGCATGTGCGTGCGCGAAGCGCGTGTTTTGTCCCCCCCCCCCCCCCCATTTCTTTAGTGGAGAGGTGCGCGTGTTGCATGGGTGGCGGCAGTACGGTGGTGAGCTTGTCCGGTGGGTGATAGCTGATGGGATTGTTGGGTGTGAGGTCGCAAAGAAGCGCTTGTAAGACTTGAGAAAGCATGAGATAGAGAGAGAGAGAGAGAGAGAGAGAGAGAGAGAGAGAGTGAGCTTTTGCACTACTCGAATGAAAGGCGATTCGTTTTCAAGTCGGCCAAAGTATAGTTTTTCAGACAGAAAATCTGAATTATTTTTAAATATATTTTTTTATTTACGGAAGCATTTTTTTTTAAAGAACATCCACGCCATCTATCATGCGTATATTTTATTATATTGCTAAAAAGATCGTCATCAAAATGAAAAAATACTACCGTTCGATTCTAAAGTTAACAAGAATTATAATGAAGACACGTACAACAGTGTAACGTACGCGAGAAATTGCTTTCATCTCTTCAATTATTACACAGACGAGATATATCCGATATTGGACTCGGCTCCGAATATCGGACAAGGTCAAATTTGAATATTCAGTCACCGATAATAACTCATTGGCGATGAACTACATTTCTCGGTATTTCATCGCAAAATGTTTTAACCAGCATAGATTGCTAGCCGAAAAAGGTCACGAGTTCGCTATTTTTATCACTCGAGGAGTACAGAGGCATGAAAAAAAAAAAAAAAAAAAAATTCCCGCACTTAGAGAAATTTTTTCTAAAAATGTTTATCTTTAACATGGCATTTTAGCTATTAAAATGTATATATGTTAATAGTTACAATGCCACGTTAATAGTTAAAATACCATGTTAAATATAAACATATTCTTCTCTCAGTGCGGTAATTGTTTAAGCTAAATAACGCAAAACGACGAATAGATAGAAAAAGCTCGGTCAATTTCGACATCTCGCGAGGAAAAAAGACAAAACAAAAACCATCAGCCCCTCAACAGAATGCCAAAACCGGGCTCGCGTCTAGAAAAAGGGAGAGGGAGAGAGGAGGGTAAAAGCACGCTGCTCTCGTCGGTCCGTGATATTGACCGAGGCGATGACTGTAGCGTGCTCCAGCTCTCCGGGGGGCTTCCTCCCTCTCCTCCTCCTCTTTCGCTGTTTGTAACCCCCGCGAGAGTATCGATCCGCGGCGAGAGCCTCCCTGCCTCCCACACTCTCCCTCTCTCGCGTGCCTCTCCCTCTACCGTCGACCGTGCGCGCGCGCGAGCGTACACGCGATGAATCGATCCGCGCGGGTTTTCTTCGTAGAGAGAAAGAGGGGGAGGGCGAAGGAGAGGAAGTTTATGAAAGGAGCGTCGCGAGGTGCGCTAGGCGCGGGGGAGGGGGATGACGAGGCGCCGCGGCGCTAGAATGCAGGGGTGCAGTATCGTGACTGGAACGCTTACCGTCCTCGAACCGTCTGCGAAACGGATAGGCGATCGATACTATGGCATTCTCGCGATGCTTTCGTTCGATTTTTTACTTTTGCGCTGGGTATTGCACCGAGATAGGTAATTGATTATGTAAGCGAATGAGAGTACATCACTGCGACGTCATGCTTTGAAAAATGTCGATGAGCTTTTATTCATGTATGCGCGAGGATGAATTCCTTTCTAAAGTGCAGTGATTTTGCGCTTTTAATTGTGACGGTATTCTTTGTTCAAAATTATAGTGGTTATCTCATGAGTAGATAATGGATAAAATATGAGTTCTTTACAGCCATTTTAAACCAGCGATTTTTTTCACACTAAATCAAACAAGCCGTATACTCTAAACCTAAATAAATCACCAATTTTTGCCATTTTTCCAACATTTGAACGAAAAGCTGGGGATTAACACAAGTTCCAAGTCATTCCATTATCGTAATAATAAACTACCTCAAAACTTGCAGTTCGAGAGAGTAAAAATGTTCTTAAAGAAGCTCATTCGCGCATTACTCCCAGAAGGCGAGACCACTAACCGAACCGTCGCAGCGTCGGTCACGTGACGCGCCAGGTCAGAGCGAGCTTGCAGCCAGCGTCGCTCGGTCGCTCCCGTTAGATAGGCGGCGCGACTACTCACACACGTACAGAACAGCAGCAGCGGCGATGACGTAGCGGAGGTCAGAAGGGGGAGTCCCCGGCTGGCTCGAAAGCACGAGAAAGGGCAGACCAAACGAAGAGAGAGAGGGAACGTACTAGAAGCGGCGGGCTTCGATTCTCGCTGCAAGCTCTTCCTCCCTCCCTCCCTCTCGCGTGTGAGTAAACGCGGACTTCCCCACTGGCAACGTGGCTTTGCCCTTAGTCAGCCCGCGCTCCCTCTGCGTGTTTACGTAAGACGAGCGCGTTGTGTTTTTTTTTTCTCGCTCAGAGAGAGAGAGAGGGGAAGAGGGGCTGTTGGCCTCTGATGCAAGGGCTGCGCGGAGCGCACGCGCGCGCGTAAGGGCGGACGTGCGGGCAGAGTGAAGAATTATATACCGTAGAAAAAGGTTTCACCCAAATGGATATACGAGGTTCGCTCGCTTTTTTCGGAAATGATCAAATTTACGGCCCGCTACGTAGTCGGAGCGTACGTGTGAAACTGTGAGGAAATGTAGAGTAGGAGGATGGTTTTTCAGTTTTTTTTTTTTTTTTTTTTTTTTTTTTTTTTTAATAATAGAGTGAGTGATTGTGTTTTTTTTTTTTAGTCTAAAAATCGTGATATTTGTACTTTTATAGTAGTTTGGTCTTGCGGTTGTCATTATTAATTTTTATGGAAGCTTGGAACATTAAAGTTTAAAGTTTTGTATTCACCATACAGTTTTTTTCAGAATTAAGTAATATAGATGCTTATTAACATCATGTCAAATTACAGTACTATACTTTTATATTTATACCCCATTACTATCACCAACCATAAATATCTTGTGAAACGAAACACAAAAACCCTCTTTCCACATAATTTGAACACCCCATTCGTGCAAAGAAAAATGACAAGTTGTTAAAGAGATGTTATTAAACTAACAGGTCAAAATTAACATAGTATTTTCGAACGAGTCAAATGCCAATGCTAATAGAGCCTCGCGCAAAATGCAGCGTTTACGGTATAAAATAAATGTTTTTTGCATAAACAGAGCATTAAAAAAAAAGAAAAAGAAAAGGTAATGTTTGAATTCGAGTCACTGGTACGTTCCCCTTTACAAAAATAGCATTAAGTATCAAATTCATGCATAAAATGGTGTACAGAGATTCTGTTTTTTTTTTTTTTGTTGTTATTGATATACCTATATATAGAATATGCTTTTACAATTTTTAATCTTCCCTCACCCTCTCAGGGATTGACTTATCTTTGATTACAAAGGACACGTAACAACATTATTAACATATACAATAGAGAACCAAGACAATCCAAACAAAACGGAGCCCGGGCCAAGCAGGATGCCAGCGGGAACTCGCGATATGAGTATAGGAGCATCGTCGCGCACGAATGGGCGTAGTCCGCGCGTGTACAGAGCGCGCAAGAGGAAGAGATGAGCCGGCCCTGGCAAATCGGTCACTGGAGAAACCGCCGACTTTTCCTCGAATTTCCGCGCGCTGACTATTCACAGCGGACACGTGTTACCATCGAGGATCATGATTAAGCGCGAACAATATAGAAACACTGTGGCTGTCTCTGTGAAATTGTGGTTTATTGCGCTCGCGCGGGGCGCGCCGATAAAAATGCTTTTCTATTACGTGAAAGTGACGCGGCACGCCGATAGCTTATCTCTCGCACTCACTTCGCGTTACGACAGCATCTTCCGAACGTTGCGAGGAGGCGCGCGCTACGTTTGCATTGGATAATCTTTCGCTGTTATATGTACATGTGTGTACAATGCGAATTTCAAACGTCGCTTTTAATGCTAGACAGTTATGGACTTGCTTATGAGCCGCGATAATGCTTCCTTTGCGAAATAAAATGTTTTTTTTTTCTTGCTGTGTAATCTAAGTTTTTTTTAGTTGATTTAATGGTACTGGTTATTTTTACTAGAAAAAAGAATAACTATATAATAGATGGATAGAGTAAAAACGGTATATTACGGATTGGAAATGAACCTTTGAAATATAAAGATAAATTAAGTCATACCGAGATATTCGCAATTACTTTCTGCTCCGTGGTTTTCTCAGGATTTGGTAGTATTACTTAAAATTATGCCGAGCTTGTGAAAAGGTTACTCATACGTTTGGCCAGATACATAAATTAGATAAAAACAAGACAATGATGAATTTATTCTCAAGATTGCATCTCTATAGACTTAATAATATAATAATTTAAAGCTCTACATATAAATGTTTTTAGGCCCGAGTAAATTATTAATATTATAAATTCTTTGAAGTAATTAATTTTTTTTTTTTTTTTTTTTGTTTTTTTTTTGTTTTTGTTTTGTATCTTGAGTCTAATGGCCAATTGTCTACCAGGAAAGGTTTAAATAAATGGACACCATTTATTTTTAACCTGGTTTTTAAAATGGTTAAAAATAAATGGTGTCCATTTATTTAAACCTTTCCTGGTAGACAATTGGCCATTAGACTCAAGATACAAAATTATGATTCACACTCTACCAAAGCGCCTTTACCAACCAAATTAATTTTTTTTTTCATTATGGATATTCGCCGTCGCTGCTGTACGTTAATAGTCAAGGAATAGAAAAAATTCGAAGAAGACGATTATTTTTGATAAGTGTATAATTCGCAGTAACTTTCCTTATATCTATAAATGTAGACTTTTAATAATTTCTGAAAGATAATAATTGTTTAATTACGTCGTTTCTACAGAAGTTTCCGCACAATATTTTTAATTTTAAATGAATAATGTATCTAAATGATAAATTCAGCGTTTATATTGAATTAATTGCGCCTTTATTGAAAAAGTACTGGGTGTACGTACTGTTCTAAACCTAAAGGCAAACGTTTTGTGCTATAATACGTTAAAAACAAGAAAAATAGTGTAAAATATATTTTAAAAATCCGAAAAGGTTTTTTTGTCTAATAAAATGTATTTGTATAATATTAATATATAATTACACGAAATTTCGAAACCATATCATTCTTTATTATAATTTTTATTAAATTATTTGAACTAGTTTCTAAAACCTGTCAATGTTTTGAAAACCTGGAATTATTTTCATTTTCTCGATAGTATACAAACTTAAGTAAAATCGGTTATACAAAAACACGTTTCTTCACAATAACATAAATTAACGCTAACATTATCTATTTAGTTCGATATTATTACGTCAATTATTAAAATATCGCCTATTCAATCAAAATATAACAAGTACATAAATTCACTAAACAAATACATTCTTCGCTGCGATCAAGCGATTACATTCAAAACAATAATAAATAAGGCTACGACGCTTCGATATCGTTTTTATTTGTAAACCCAGCTCGAAACTACCTCGACAGCCACCTCGCACTTCACTTCCCGAAAAGTGCAGAACCGGATAGCCCGGGCAAAAACACGCCGTAAACGCAGCCTTAAGATCGGGCGCTCGCATCCCTGGAAAAAGAGCGCGAACGCATATAGGCAGCAGTCTCGATCGAGGAGGAAGAGGAGGACGACGAAGAGAACGGCAAAAGAGGAGAGAGAGAGAAAGAGAGACGCGGCACAAGAAACGACGCAAAAATGCGCGATGCAGTCTCTCTCTCTCTCTCTCTCTCTCTGGCGGGGGCAGGAGGGCAGGGAGGCGGCCGAGAACGGAAGAGGCGAAATCCGCAGCGCGAGCGAGCGAACGAGCGAGAGGGAGAAACCGGTTGTTGTACGCGAGAGTGAGAGAGTCGAGACAAAGACAAAGACGACGACGACGACGACGAGGCAGCCGGAACGCGCGGCGCGGAGAAGTGCGACGTGGGACGAGAAAGAGAGACAGAAGGAGAGGGCAGAGGCGTACCTAGTGCGATCGGCTTGAGGGGGTCTGTTTAATTTGCAAATTTTCAATTTTTTACGATTTCGATCGTTTGGTTTCGACGATTCGGTTGGATTCGTAATTGACAAATTAGAAATGAAAATATTGTATTTTGATTTGCAAAATTCAAACTTGTTGTTAGCCGCAAAAGTTTTGATTTAATGACAATCTTTTACAAAAATACAAGATAGCAAATTTAACACCCTGTCTTACGAAATATATAACAGGAATCTGCGTTTACACATCGATAAAATTTACTTTTTTGACAATATTTTTTTTTGCGAACTTTTTCCTAAAATCACATTTTGAAAGACTGACTACCAGTACCATAGGTAGGTCCTATTTATAAAAAAAATAAATTTTAATTAAAACATTCTACTGGCTGGACTTTCGACGTTGTTAATCTCTAGATTTCTCAGGATGTCTGATGAAGTTTTGAAGTTACTTTCTGTCCCCTAAAAGGGTCAGGCCGGCCCTCTAAAGGTGCATCATTTGATATTATAACGAGCACTAAAAGCGTTATGTTTAAAAAAATTTTATTTTTATTCAATTTGATATATTTACATTCAAAAGACGACACTTATCTATTAATATCTTTACATGGTTCGCAGATTAAATTAATAAAAAGTTGAATTTAAAATATTTCCATACTAAATGAAACTGCTTGAAAACTGTTAATATTCTACAGAATTTAGCAAAATGAATGAAAATTATTTACGCAACTGCCATGCACTTTCTACTTATTTTGCTACATCGCATCGAAAAGTAAATCTGTATATTACACAATAACTTTTTCAATTTTAAAGGGTACAACTCTTGTTTACCTTTTCTTTTTTTAGGTCGCTTTCAATTTCAAATTTAATAAAAATAAATAGACTTAAATATTATTCTGATTACGCAACTCTCATTTAAAAAGTTAAATAACAAACCGACACCGAACCAATGCTTACTTTCGACGTTCAACATTACCGTTCACCATTTTCCCATTATTCCTCCCTGAAAACTCCCAAATCCTCCGAAAACCCCATAAAAAGCGTAAAATCCCCAGCGCCCAAAGTACGTCCGTCCCTGGGCACTGCAGCCAGCGGCATTCGCACGGTCGCGGCAACGTATAGACCACGACGAAGACAGAAACAGCCGCACTCTTCCCTTCTCCCCCTCTTCCCCTCCCTCTCTTCCACTCTACACAGACGCGCACACAGCGATGTCAAGCTCGCTCTTTCTCTCTCGGCGCGCGTCCGTGCATGCCCGCCCGTATCTACTTCTTTCTCTCTTTCTTCTCTGCTCCGGCGGCCATCGCTGCGCCGACGCGATTCGCGTCGTCCTTTGTTAGCGTTACGGGCGTTCTCTCTCTCTCTGTCTCTCTTACACACTCCCTCCCGCACGCGCGCCACTACTACGGCCGCCCGGCAACGTAATAGTGTCGGCGGCGACGTGACGTCACGAAACCCGCCCGAGGCCACGCGCAGAGTAGCGCAGAATGAGAGAGAGAGTCCCGGCGAATGGCACGGATTATCTCATATGATCGAGGCTGCTGCTGCGAGCGCGTGAAGGAGAGACAGAGATATTGCCAGTAGGAAGGGACTCTCCGCCTCTCGTGCGCGTATTGACGCGACGAGGAAAGCGCTACGAGAGTGCAGCGCGGCGCGTCGCGACTACGGGGCGATGTGCCAGATGAGAGCTTTTCGCCGGCTAGCTGCGTCGTCGCTGCGCTTTGTTGTGGCCGCGAGCTCGCTGCATCTCTCCAGTTGCGCGTCACTGAGATCGATAGGAATTCCGCTCTGATGTGTACGTGTCCTTTCGTAAATCAACAATGCCATTTTCTATTTCTTCCATAATAAATGCTCTTTTATAAAGACTCGTTGGTTCAAAAATGATGACAAAAAATTCTTTAAATTATTTTAACGTTTATATATGTTCTGGAGCAGAGGTGTAATCACTTTTTGTTTAAAAATCCAAAGTTAGCTGTACAATCTGCAGCGAAGACTGATTCGCGCGTCGTAGCGAGTGGGGGGAGAGTAGTTAACGGGGCAGAATCGCTATATATATATATATATATATAATGCCGACGACGGAGGCGAGGGCGTGGCCGCGGCGTATATGCATCGTCGCTGGATCGACTCGCGAGTCTTGAATGATGCGATCGATGATTCGCGCGAATAGCGCCGCGTTATTTTCTCAATCGATTGCACTTTTAATGATATACACAAAGCGCAGAGAAAGGTGGAGCAAAAAATCTTCTGACGCTCGACAATGGCCCTATCTTATCTAAGGCACTTGAGCTCATTGACGTATGCGCGATGGAAGAGTGTGATTAAGGCGTAGGCGACGTGCGCTTATTAACTGGAAAAGGTGGTATATCAGCGGATGCAAATGCTCGGAGTATAGGACTTATCTAATCACTCCGAGGGATCCCTATTAGCCTTTAATCTTGTTCCTGCAATTACGTCTGCGCTATACACGATCAGATAAAAGTAGGGAATTCGATCGTATATATACGTTGTTATAGCTTTTTTCCGCATAAAATAACGCTTGAAAAATCCCAATGGAACATCGTCAATATACTTTTTGCAAACAATAAATTTCCAACAACAACCGTCAAGATGAAAAACATACATTTCACCCTCTGTCGGCCAATACCACAGTTCTACGGAATCCCATCCCTCCGGCGAAACACGCCCGCGTGCGACAGCAAACATGCAGGCAGGCAGGCAGGCAGGCGAGCCATTAGAATCGTCGAGTAATCAATTTCCCCTCGATGCACGGTCAAGTTCAGCTCGCTCAGCCCCCAACTCGAAATAGCGCGCGCGCAGGCTCATTCACGGGAGGAAGAAGAAGACGAAGGTCCCGCGTGCGGCAACGCGTCAACTGCTGTAGCTGCGTCGTCGTTTATGTGCTTGTGATGCGTGAGAGAGTAGCTGAAACATGAAGGGGGCGGCGGTTGTTGCGGATTTGGAGGGGAAGGTGGCAAAATTGTGGGATTATTTGCGAGGTGTGCGTATGTTTTGAGGAGGGGGTATTTTGTTGTTAGTTTAATTTTTACTAACTGTAAGGTCCGGATCACATTTTTTGATGTAGAAATATGAAGAAAGTTGCAATATTAGACTCCAACGCTGAACAAAATTGAAGTTCTGGACATTTTTAGCTTTATTTTGCAGAATAGACTTGAAAAAAGCCTCTTCTTAAAACGGTAACCATTTAACTCTGGGGAGTCTTAAGTGTCATTTAAAAAATAGAAAATAAAACTAGACAAAATGAGCTTTCATTTGCTTTTTCTAAAAATTAAGAAATGATGATTCCTTCCAAAGTTATGAAAGGATAAAATTAAGGATTGAAAGTGCACCAAAATATGTACACGGAGAAAAATTTAATTGTAAACTTTACTCTTTTTATAAAAAATGCCTATAGGCATAGTCGAACAGTGAATTTTAGTGATTAAACGCTGTATTTTTTATACTCAATTTTAAACTTTCATAACTTTTAAAAGAATCAAAATTTTTTAATTTTTAAAAAAGCAAATGAAAATTCATTTTGTCTAGTTTTATTGCCTATTTTGAAATAATATATTTAAGACTCTCCAAAGTTACTGATTATCGTTTTAAAAAGAGGCTTTTATCAAGACTTTTTTCAAAATAAAGCTAAAAATGTCCAGAACTTCAGTTTGTTTAGCGTTAGGGTCTAAACATTGCAGCTTTCTTCATATTTCTACATCCAAAAACCTATCCCAAAGTTTCAGCTGAATCCGTGATCCGGACCCCTCGCCCTCTCCTAGTAAGTTGAGAAAGTACCAATAGACATAGTACGTTCAGTGGAAAGCAGGAAAAGCGCAGCGCAGTAGTAACAGATGCGTGCAGTCAGACGGCGCGATCTATATCTATATGCCAAGCTATATATGTATATACGATCTTTAAATACGATTACGTCGTTGAAAAGCCATTGAAATTTTTAACATGCACCATCCTATACCAGCCCAACAACGATCCACAAATAAAAGATCCTGTTACTTAAAAACGCCTTCGCGACGTTTTGCAAACGCCGCTGCCTCCGGCTGCCCTCCCACATCCAACGTCCGCCAACGTATAATACTCAACTCCGTCATACAACACACGATAACCCCACAGGACGGAGGGAACGAGAAAGTGAGGGAGAGGAGCGCGTGGCAACACGCGATACGCCAGTTCCGCGCGTCAGCTGCTCTCACTACCTACCTACCTACCTATACACAGAACCCGTGATGGCTGTGTGTGCCTTCCGGGCCGGTCTGTTTACAAACAAGAAGCGCGTGCGCGCGCGCGTGACATCACCGCGCTCGTCTCGCGCGCGCGCATTAGTATATACGCGGCGTCGTGTCCCCGAAAACGGAGAGTATATGTAGAGGAGCCCTGGATATTTCGTCGTCGTCGTCGCGGCCCGTTTCCTGCTCACGTATTATACACACACGCGATGACCCTGACGCTGATGGTTACATGTGTACACGCAGTGGGCCCGTGCCGCTGTCTCGTTGCTTTTGCCATCGTAGCGAAGGTCCCAGCGATATAGCAGGCGGCCTTATAGCGGGGCGCACGTGCGCGGGTTTTGGGGTCGCGAGTGAGTAGCGACTTGGCTGATTGCATGATGATGACGGGAGAGTCCCCGCTGCGGGCTTGAAAGTTACGGGCGCGGTTTGCTGATTAGAAATTTGCATAGTGTGTCGCTTTCGTGTGAATGTTTTTCTTTTTCTTTTGCTATTTTTAGATCTTTTAAGTGCATTGATATATAGTGAGAAAGCCGGTGAATGTTATTTAACAAAGATCAAATGAAAGTTTATTTGCGAACAAAAAATTAAAAGGGTTCTGTTATTTCCCAAAGTAGTGCTGAAAATAGTATCTTTGGTTTGCTATTTGCAAAGTGAATTTTATGTTGAACGGGAAATTATGTTCTTACGAAATATGTTTCTATATGTAAAATCTATAAAAATATAAGTTTACAAAGCTGAGTTGAAAGTCAAAAAGATAAACAATCATGTGAACCTCTAACTTTCTTACAACAAATCCACAGTAATAATTCAATCTCTTTTTCAATTTCACAATTAACCGTCATAATTAACCGTCAATAGAAACTAACTCATCCAAATTAACTCTTCGCTCTTTATCTGTCTCCCCGTCCTACAACTCGACGCACGTTCGACAAAGTGTCGAGCGAAAGCCCCCCGGAACGTAATTTCACTTTCGACGTTCTCGTTAAACGACGTCGACGACGGTGAATATGGCGGCGAGCGCGTGATGCGCAGAGCAGCTCCTCTTTTCACCTCGAGTGTGATGGCTGCGGCTGCTTTTTGTATTCCTCGTAGCAGGCGGCGATCGATGGCATTATTGATATTCGTCGCGCTTCTGCGCGCGATTGCATTGTTGACGGTTGCAGTGGGGCGCAGAATAGCAGGCGAGGTGAGAACGAGCTAAAGGTATGGTGGCTTGTCTATTTAAGTATTCGACCTGAGTAGTCTTTTTTAGAACTTTTGTTCCTGGTGCTTTTAAAATTTATATGATATTTTTTAGGTATTTCATAGAAGGCGGAAGGTGTACACGAGAAAACGCTTTTATTAAATGATGAGTTTCAAAAGTTTTCAAAACTACTGACAAAGTTTGGAGTTGAATGAGCTTTTAATATTTGTTACCATAACTTATTTTGTTGTTACTTATTAGAAGATCACAAAGTTATTGTTAATAAATAAATTTTCGGTAGAATTGCTAAACTGTTACCTAATACTTTTTTATCCCCGATACATGGCATCCCCGTGGGAATATCCGAGCCGAAAGAGTATTAACAACTTCGCTACATGCTGTTAATAGGATTCGGCATGAAATCCCATATCAATTCGCTCAACTTTTCTCTGGATTAAATATAGAATTCTCTCGGGACTTGAGCTGGCTGAAATGATTCCTTCTCCCGATTAATGGAACGAAGCCACCCTCTCTCGCATGAAATCGAGTTTTTCAAGTTCTCTGCAGGCCGTACTTCAACTTCGCCAAGAGATTACAATCAACAAAACCTTCTTTCTCTCTCACTCTGACATAAACTCACACACGGTAACATTCCAGCCTCCCTCGACGCGTGACTCGACTTCGTTTCCCGCTCGTTAAAGCCGCGGCTCGGGCCACCCGCGCGCTCTCCTCGTTTTGGCATTCTTTCTGCGAGGTCGCGGAGACGGTTTTTCGCACCGTGTCGTCCGCACGGCGAGGCCTCGCGCGCGCGCAGAAGCGCGGCGATTTATATGCATATACTTACACGTGCGAGGATTCGGCCGAAGGATATAGCGCGCCGTGTGCCGGCGAGGAAAGGAGCAAGCCCATATGCATATGTAGGTTACTGGGTTTCGAAGAAAGGAAAAAAAAGAAACGAAGAACTCTGCCTTGGAAGTAATTAATTCTGAAATGAGCTTGAATTAGGTGGGAGT
Organism: Torymus aiolomorphi; assembly: GCA_036365515.1. NCBI lineage: Eukaryota > Metazoa > Arthropoda > Insecta > Hymenoptera > Torymidae > Torymus > Torymus aiolomorphi. The sequence continues at coordinate 146,331,634 of CM070876.1, forward strand.
TTTAGTTTGAAAAGTTTAAAGGTCCGAGAAGTTTCATTTAGCACAGGATTCATTGCAGTAGAGATTAATGAAGCGCGATTCAGATGCTGCCTGTTGTTTTTGTTTGTAAAGACGGAAAATACTTCTGGTTCAATCCAATATTATATCGCAATGGTTTTTATATGAAAAAAGGAGATATTTGTATAAAATGATTGCTGCTGTTGAATCTATGAACGCTTCTTTATATACAGTGTGGAAGCACCTACCTATCGTTGACAGAAATCCAATGTAACAGAGAAGTAAGTATTTGTAAAGCAATTAAATAACTAAGTCGACGTTAATGTTTGTCAACCTGTAATAATTAAGCCCAGTGTTCCTTGAAACTTGTGGTGACATGTAACTTTTCATGATAAACTTCTTAGAGCCCCTGAACCCGATTAAATTCATTTCGCAGTTACTTACCTCCCTTAACCTAATTACGAAAGAAGCGATAGCCACTGAAAAAGACTAAACATCAATACATTTATCGTCAGACTAAATGTACACGGAAAAAAATAATGCTTATCTAACTTATTTGCACTTGTGAAATTAACTAGTTTAGGAAAATGTTAAATTACTAAAAAAAGAACTAAATTTAATTTTATAGTAAGAATAGCTTTATATTTAAAATTAGAATGCCGATCCCACATTCTAAAATGGAGATTCTACTTTTTTTTTAACGTTTTATCTAGCGATATCGTTATAAATAGAATTAACTTGTCATTTCCAAGTTAAATCAACTATGTGAAAAGTATATAATCAAACTTTTTTTTTTTTCTGTGCAGACATAAAAAAAAGAAATTAAATGCCACGAGAAGTTAACTTTTTAAAGAAAACAAACTCACGCGCGACGATCATATTCTTCAGGCCGATACTATACAGTCCACGACGACAATTTATTCCGAAGTTGATATGCAAAGATTATATATACATCTATAACTTGCGCTGTCGAGGTACTACAACAAAAACTTCGGCGTCGCCGGGATCCTCGCGTCCTATCCGTAAGGACACTCGGGCCGCATCTTCATCACGCGAGCGAGCGACCGAGCGAACGCTATCTCCGAGGACACTTTGCAAACATCCGCTCGAGATTGCCGTTTCTCTCGGCAATAATAAATTCGTTCTGCAAACGTTTGAGATATATAGGCCGTAAAAAGCCGCTGAGATTATTGCGGCAGCGAGATTAGTGCACGACTTATTTGTTTCTTGAGTGGATAAATAAACGTATGGCGCGCTTTGTGGTACAATCAAATTGAACAATTTAAAGCTATCGTTTTTAAAAACACAATTTTCAACTTTGTAGTGGTTATTTATAATGATTGTGCAATGTTAAAATTTATTATCTATGCACTGACTGTGATTTGTTGATATTTTTCAAAAATTTATACATTTTACGATTTCTTTATTTTGTTTCAGGTGAGTTATCAAAGTTATTTCATTTAGTTTACACCGATACGTAAGTTATTAATACATATTTATTATCTAATACAAGTTGACGTGTATACTATACAAAGAATAGCCTTACTCCAGCGTGAAATTAGGGTTATAAAAAGACCCCGTGCTAGTTGTAATTCTGCGGCTGCTACTTCATTCATAACTTCAAACGTAACATTTGAATAACGCCAATTACAACGGACTCGCTAATGCTTTTATTGATTTCTGTACCAGTTCACTGACATCTATTTCGAAGCAAATAAAATAGAGCAGAGGCATAAAGCGGAGTAGTAATTGGCAATACAATTTCTTTTCAATTGCTATTTTCGTCGTCCGACCAAGTGCTTATTTTTAAAAGTAACAATTTTTCAATGTCTATTATTATAATTTAAAAACACTTATTATATACTTCTCAACTTACAAAGCTGAATAGTTAATTGGTAATTGTAATTAATTACTTTTTTCATTTGAATTATTACTCAAAAATGAAATTTAAGTGTAAAAAATACCGAAAAAAAATTGTTTTTTTTATTGAATTTTTGTATCAACTGTCCGTTATGCAATCATCTTGAAACCAATTTAGATGATGGCGGGATTCAAGAAACTGTACCCTGGTAGAAAATAGACCAACTTCGTTGGTCAACATGTTAATCAAATGGGAGCATTTCTACTTAAGAATAACATTAAAATTTAATTAAAACTATTTAAAACTATCATTATATTTTAAAACATCTACAATATAATATTTTCATCTGTATAAATAGTTATTTTTCGTCGATAATAGCAATATAATCATGGTGTGACGTTTTTAATTTCAAAATTGACCAACGGTTCGCCAACCGATGGCTAGCATTTCTACCAGGGTATTTGGAAAGTTAATTTTGTCACCTGAATGATCCAAAATGGCGTCCGAAACGAGAATTTTTGCTCATTACACTGAGAAAATTTTTTTGGAATAATTATGAGACGATTGGTTAAAATTACTATACTGTACGCGCAATCTGACCACAGACTAGTAAAAGTGACCTATTTATTAGATTTCTAATAATTTTTACACTTTGACTAAGAAAAACTACAAGAAAAGTATTGTAAAATTTAACATAAAAAAGTTGGAAAAATTATTAGACAGTATAGTAAAAATCACAAGTCATAAATTTTACCAGGCAACTGGCAAATATTCTTAGACTTTATAAGAATTTTTCCTATAGAGCTGACAGAATTTACAAGACAGTATAGTAATTTTTACGATATATACAGTATATGTGCAGCGCTGCGCATGCGCGCTATAAACAAAACACGAGGGCATGCGCGCTTAAATCGTCATAACCTGCAATGATGTAGCCCTAACAACTAATTTAAAACGATATAATTTCAGTATAAATAACTTTAATTAACACTCGTATAATTTATTAATTAATTAATTCAAATAATTCTCTATGTATTCATTACAAGATTATTTTAAAAATACGTGAAGAACGAATTCTCTTTAAGAGTATCAGTATAATAAAACATATGTAGACGATTCGGATTATCAACACGTAAGTGTACGCAGTGGCGCAGTCGGTAAGAAGTTCGCCTTTCAACTAGGAGACCCAGGTTCGATTCCCCGCCTCGGAGGTTTTTTTTCATCATAATATTTATTTAAAATTTATTTCTTGATATTTATTCATATGCGTTCTCTTGTGGGAAAGTATATAACAATTGGCTAAAAATAATTTTTTTTCTGTATTTTTCGGACATTTACAAAAATTACTATACTGGCTAATAAAAATTACTAGATGGACAGTCTGTGGTCGGATTCTAAAACTAATATAGTAAAATTTCTCTAAGTTCTTTGTAAATATTCCAAAAATCTTCTCTCAGTGTATGTTTAGGACGATTTAACTAAAAAACTATAAGCTTTTCGAAAAAAATGATAATTACAAAAAGTGCTTAGAATTCATCAAAGAATACAATAGAATTTTTGCAAACTTTTTGGAGACAATTTTGAAAATTTTTATACTCGAATTTTTCATAAATTTAAAAAAATTCAAGAAAAATTCTGAAAAAATTGTAATGCATTCTTTACTGAATTCTAAGCAATTCAAGTATAAAAATTTTCAAAATTGTCTCCAAAAACTCTGCAAAAATTCTATTGTATTCTTTGATTAATTCTAAGCACTTTTTGTAATTATCATTTTTTTCGAAAAGCTAATAGTTTTTTAGTTAAAACGTTGTTACGTGTGCATAGTATGCACAACGTGACGAGGCGGATCGGGTTGCATATAGCAGCAACATGACGACGACTCGAGGAAAGACGTGCACCGGCATCGGTAGCTCAGTGGTCAGAGCACTCGTCGCGAAAACGAAAGGTCCGGGGTTCGATTCCCCGCCGAGTCACGCCATGCCGTTTTTTTATCGAGTCCTCCTCCATTTATTTATTATATACGACTATTAAATCGTAACAAACGTCCTAAACATTATAAGCGAAAATTCTCGTTTCGGACGCCATTTTGGATCATTCAGGTGACAAAATTAACTTTACAAATACAGTTTTTTGAAGTTCAGACAATCCCGCCACCATCTAAATTGGTTTCAAGATGATTGCATAACGGACAGTTGATATAGTACATTTCGATACTAGTGCGAGGATTTGATTTTCCCCTCGTGTGACTGTTTGCACCCGAGCGAAGCGAGGGTGAAAAGGTCACACGAGGAGAAAATCAACTTCTCACACAAGTGTCGAACCGTATTTTTTGACATGACGTGCGAGAAGTGAGATTTTTACACGCATCGTTTAACGCAGCGTGCGAGAAATCGAACTTCTCGCACGGAGTTTCAAAAAAAAATTCAATAAAAAAAAAAAAACAAATTTTTTTCGGTGTTATTTACACTTAAACTTCATTTTTGAGTAATAAAATTTTTTTTTCTAATTTTGGATGTCACCGTTGGAAAGATCGATGAAAAATCTATGAATTTCAAGTGTTCGAAAATTTTTGAGGCCCAAATTTATCCCATATAGAGAGCTCTGAAGAAGTGGTGAAAAAAGTGTCCCCGTGGGCGTTAATGGGTTGAGAGAATAGTTAAAAATATTTAAAAAATATTGAGAACTTTACGAATTATCTTTAAAACTGAATAAGGTAGAAGTCGCTCACTTGTGAGAATAAGTGAAAAAATCTACTTAAGTGAATATTCACCTATATGGAAGCAGTGGAATAAAATTTTCACTACGTAATAAGTGAAAATTCACTAGAAAATTAATCGATTTTTTCACTTGTTTGCACCAGTGAACGACTTTAAAGTTATTCATTTTAGAGTACATAGAGTTCCCAATAAAATTATGAACTTTAAATTCAGTAAATTACATCACTATGTCCGTTACATTTTTGCGAATGACATAAAACTACTACCAAATATTTATCACCAACAATATAACATAGAAAAAGAATTTAGTAAAAATTGTAGTAAGTTTTGCAAAAATGACCAGTAAAACCCAAAAAACAAACCATATTTTACAGGAAATTTTACAATAGAGTACGATTTTTTTTTTTTTTTTTTTTTATGAAATATAGTAATATATTTTAAGTTTTTAGTGTCTGCGATAGCTTGACAAGACAGTATAGTAATATTTGCAAAAACCTTATCGCAACATTGACTAAACTGTCTTTCTCATACTATCCCCATCTCATTACCAAACCACAAGGAGACCTGACAATCAGTGGTCGACTCAGAGCTCAGCTGACAGTCACCGCGCACAACATACCTCGGAGCTCTCACACGAGGCGTCTGTAGCCTTGAAACCGACGACGCGCGGCGTAGGCCACACGTCGTGCGATTAAAAATGCGCCTCGGATCCTCACCTCCCCCACCGCGCTCTCTCACATCCAATCGGAATTGTAAATGAAATCCCGGGCGCAGAGAGAGTAAATAAGGAGTTGGCTTCTCTAATTGCGGCCCGGGCACACACACACACATCTATACGGCTAATTGCGAGAAGGGCCAATTAATTGCGATTCTCGCCGACAGTGCATGCATATTGTGCATGCAGCGCATGTATATACGCGCGCTTGGCAACAGGATTTTACGCGCTCATTCGGTATGCGCGCCCGAGCACTGGGTCGCGAGACGCGCCTACCGTAACGCCTTTAACGACGTCACTATAGCGCAAGCAAACTCTCCTCGCGCGCGCGGCTGAGTAAGACTTCTCATTCTCGACCTCTATATACGTATACGCGCGTCGCCGGAGGCCAGTCTATATACCTATACACCTGCGAAGTGTGTATATCCATCAGCCGTGTATAGCTTTTTCTCTTAGGATTGCAAAATTCAGACTTTTTCAGTAGTAGCGCGTTTTATGCCTCTTTTTGCCGATAGACACGCGTCGCTACCAACATTCCGAGTGCGCCTTTCTCCTTTTTACATATCCTTCTTGCAGCGAAGATTTCAAGCGGAGGATCGGAATTTTTAATACTCAAATTCATCCTTATATCGTCAAGTCATTCGCATTAGAAATTCTGCTTCTCTAATGGCTTTGCAGCTGTATCGTGTGAATAAATAACAACTATATTTGCATTTATAAGTACTTATTTAATTAACGTTTTAAAAGTTTTAAAATGTTAGATTTAAATATTTCTTAAAATGTCTAAGATTACCTTGAAAAGATATGTTAATTACGCAGCAAGAATGATTTGCTGAAAAACTGTATAAAAAAATATACAAAAAAAAAAGAATAATCTATAGAGAATTTTAACATACGCATTCGAAAAATAGTTGATACTTTCACGCGTCAAGGACAGCTGCAAAATTATATACCACAATTACACGATGAAAAGCCGCGCGCGATGAATCGCGATTTATCGCACGACGATATTTTTTTCATCGCCCCGAGGTATATACACATATACAGTCCCTCCCCGCAGGCTCCTGTATGAGAAAATGCGCGCGCAGGAATGCCGCTCGCGGACTGGGTCGCTGCTACGCGCGAGACGCGCTTACGGTTACTCGCACACTGCGCGCGCATGCGTGTATATATGCATATATATGCATTATCATTCGCAGCGTACTTTTCATTCGCCTTATTATTTATAATCTGCGCCGCGGGATTTCCGAGAAGCGGGTATATAAAGAAAAAACGAATGCGCCTGGCACGCTTTTTTTCTTACTATTTACGAGCGCGTGAGCTGCAAGTGGATAAAGATTCTTTGCGGATTCCAGTCGCCAATTATAAGCGCACGTGCTCGATGATTAATCGACAAAGTAAGAGGCTTGAAGGTACGGGCTATTATGTAAATTCCCTTGTTGTGTTAAATATTTTTTGTGTTTATAAGATTTGAGATAAGGTGGAATTTGGAGTACTCGTATTAAGTAGAAAAAGTGCGGTATAGTAAGACAATTGAATCCGTAATCTTTCAAACAATCGTTAGAACGTTCTTTATGCCTAGATTGATATTATAAATGATATTATGCCCCTCGGGTAAAAAATATATCTAAAAAAGAGTTATTCAACATTTCATTTTCGAAAAACAAGACATCGATATATCTCTTGCCCGTCATTCAATATTTCAAACAAACTTAAAACCTCTATAGAAAAGAAAATTCGCCATCACAAAAGCTGCGCCTCCCCCTGCAAAACTCTAAAACTGAATTTTCCGCATGACAGCGCGCAGCAGCCGGCGAAAGCTCGCATCAGCGGCTCCGAAACTTGGTCGGTCGCGCTCTTTGCCTCTTTTCGCGGCGGCGGCGGCGGCGGCGGCGGCGTGTCATTGACTCTTGCAGGCTTTTCGCAACGCGGCGCGGCGCTTCGTTTCCGGCGAGCGAGCGCGCGGGCAAGTTTTCCTCGCATAGCAAGCGAGAGTCACGTCGCTCACGTGACCGCGGCCCGAGTCACGTATAGAGCCGGCGGCTCGCCGACCGGCCGGCTATACGGTAACGGATAGATGAGCGCGCCGGAGAGGAGAGGAGAGTGACGTCATCCTTATCATTAGTCGCGCGCGATGCATTTCCAAGACAGTCGGCCAGTCCGCAAGTGAGCGCTCGATACGCTCGCGCGCGCGCGCGGGAAGTCGTGTGTCTGGGTTATATGAGGCGGCGGCGGTCTGCGAGAGAAGAGGATATTTTCTCACCTTGGTCTCTGTCTTCTCTTTCGTTGTTTCTTGGCGTTGCTTATATTTATACCAAATTTATTTTTCAGTTTTTTTTATCTGAGGATATAGCTTTTGCAGTTGCGTTATGAGTACCGAAGGTTTTTAACATTTTAATTTAGCATTTGAAGTATCTTTACGCGAATTTATGTGGATTTATTTTATTATATTTTATTTATTTTATTATATATTTTATTTTGTTTATTTTATTTATTTTATTATATATTTTATTTTGTTTATTTTATTTATTTTATTATATATTTTATTTTGTTTATTTTATTATATTTTACGTGGATTTATTTTATTAAGAATTGACGTTTCTTTATCCGACTGAGGTGGTGTAAATAAATATTTCAATACGATATCGTCGCTTTGCGATTGTTTATATATACATCTACAAGCTGTGCGCTATTTATTCTATGTGCCTTATACTGTACTTAATTACGAGACAATGCATAGCGTTACTTCAGATGCTTTACATGGTGCTGCTATAAGTGCCTACTATTATAACTTTTAAAGGTATAAAAATAAGAAAAGATAATGGCGGCTATAAGGAATTTTCTCGTATACTATCTATTATGAAATTTATAAAACACGGATAACCGAGAAATAACGAATAACAACACACAAAAGAGCATTTTTTCTATAGGCAGAAAATACGCGCATTTAAATTCGTGAAATGAAATTAACAAACATCATTGAAAGTTATCAATTACACGAAGAAAAATGGTGTAGAAAAAATTACTATAAATTGTAGTAAATTTTATGAAAATTTGAGTATGCCCTACTGTTGCTATCGAATATAATAAATTTTCTTACAACATTTCTCTCACTAGGAAAGGCTACGAATTGTGGATCACGGATTCAGCTCAAACTTTGGGATGTTTTTACATACCAAAATATGAACAAAGACAAGAGTCTAATGCCTCGAGAAAGCTAAGTTATCGACATTTTTAGTGTAATTTTCAAAAAAACATAAAAAAATCTCCTCTACTTTGAGCTTCAATAATTTAGCCCAGAAGTGTCTTTGATAAAATTTTAAAAAAGAAAATAAAACTAGATTAAACAAGCATTAATTTTCCGTTTCTAGAATTGAAAAATATCGTTTCATCCAAAAGTTATGTTAGTTTGAAGTTGAATATTCAAAATACAATAAAATATGACACAAATTCGGAATAAAATTTTTTGCTATTCTATACGTACATTTTTTTTTCTTCCGACGTCCTCTTAAGCTCATATCATTTTTAAGCGAATCAATATTTTCAATTCTAGAAACGGCAAATTAAAGCTCTTTATTTCGATTTTCATTATCTCTTTTTTATCATTTTATTAAGGTAATGTGTACTTACCGACAAATTTTAGAACATATATATCTTTTGCAAATAATAATAGAATTACTAAAAAAAAAAATTGAGTATAGTATTTATATATACGGAGCGCCTGACAGAGCTGTTTTTCCAAAAATCTACTCAGAATTTATTTAATTAAATAAAAGCCGCAATGTCGATAAGTAGGGATCTGTAATACTTCGAATTTTGCCAGTTTTAAAACGAGCGTATCTCATGGAAATGCTGATAGAATCGCACAAAAAAAAATCTGAGCATAGTATTTACATACACGGAGCGCCTGACAGAATTGTTTTTCCAAATAAACGTTCGAATGTTTATTAATTAAATAATGAAATTGGGTTGATTTTGAGGTTCACATCGCCTTAAAGAAAATTCTGAGCTGAATTATTCAAGCTCAAAGTATGAGATTTTTTCATGATTTTCTGAAAATTACACTATGAATGTCTGTAACTTAGCTTTCTCGAGGCGTTAGACACTAAAAATTTGGCTTTGTTCATATTTTGGTATCCAAAAATATATCCCAAAGTTTAAGCTGAATCCGTGATCCGTAGTTTGTAGCCTCTCCTAGTCAGTGTAGTATTTAGTGAAATAAGTATTCAGAGCAGAAATAGTAGATCCACAAATCGAGCAGAAAAGTACACGTATTACAGTTTAAACAATCAATGATATTTCGACAACGCTAATTCCTGCGCGAGAGAACAGTCTTATACTTCGCAACCCGCGAGTTCATACACCGTGGCAGTAGGCAAGTCGTGATAAAAATCTTAAAATTAAAGTACATACGAAAGTGCGCGTTATACGTGTATATATTACATACGCCGGCGACGATGCATATTGAAAGCGCGTGTACACGCGTGTACACGTCATTGTACGGCAACCGGTCAGGTTTATTTTTAGGGCAAGTCTCGGTATCGCCGTCGCGCGTGTACACGCACATATATATGTATACAATACTCGCGGGCTTTTAAAATCGCCGCGCGCGCGTGTGCGTATATACTACATATACCGCGCGAAGAGTATTGATTCAGCAGTGCGCTTGGCTCCGATATTTCGTCATTTAATCGTCTTGGCATTTTAAACGGCGAGGATTGATTCACGAGTATATAAACACGAGGTATTAATGGATTGCACGTGTATTATATATTCGAGTCGGATTATCATCTTATAAAATGAGCAAAAAAGAATTTAATAACGAGCATAAGCCGCTTTAACGCATAATATAATAAGAAAAATAAGAGCGAAGCGTTATTTTCAGAAACAATCGACAAGATCGAATCAGCATAATAACCTGTCGACACGTTATAAGAAACACACACAGCGAGAGCAACAAAATCCGTTATTTACATTCACTTCGTATAAATAAAAAAAAGTCGCGCGACACACGCAGCGCAGCTCCAACAGTCAACAGTGACCTCGCGCGATTAATCGGCCCCTTGACAGTCTCCTCAACAGCTTTCTGACCTCGTGGCTCGATTAATTTCTTGACGACTTTTCTCAAGTCTCTCTCTGTCTCTCTCTCTCTCTCTCTCTCGGAAGTCTCTCTCTCTCTCTCTCTCTCGATCTTTATTCTCTCTCTCTCTCTCTCTCTCTCTCTCTCTCTCTCTCTCTCTAAAAGTCTCTCTCTCTCTCTCTCTCTCTCTCTCTCTCTCTCTCTCTCTCTCTCTCTCTCTCTCTCTCTCTCTCTCTCTCTCTCTCTCTCTCTCTCTCTCTCTCTCTCTCTCTCTCTCTCTCTCTCTCTCTCTCTCTCTCTCTCTCTCTCTCTCTCTCTCTCTCTCTCTCTCTCTCTCTCTCTCTCTCTCTCTCTCTCTCTCTCTCTCTCTCTCTCTCTCTCTCTCTCTCTCTCTCTCTCTCTCTCTCTCTCTCTCTCTCTCTCTCTCTCTCTCTCTCTCTCTCTCTCTCTCTCTCTCTCTCTCTCTCTCTCTCTCTCTCTCTCTCTCTCTCTCTCTCTCTCTCTCTCTCTCTCTCTCTCTCTCTCTCTCTCTCTCTCACAGATATACCCACAGTCGTGTATACCCACAGTCGTGTATGTCGTAGCCTTGAAATCTCATTAAAGTCGTCGTCGTCGGAGGGCGGGACGAGGAAGACTGCAGCGTAGGGAGCAAAATAACGCCGGGTGCAGCTCAAAAATAGTCGCGGCGCGGCGCGCTATATTTTCCTTTGGGCCCGTCTTTCGCGCTTTCCCCCGTATGTACGCGGCGCGGCGTGATTCCTTGTGATGTCGCTTTGTCCTCGCGCAGTCGCGACTGCTTCTCTGTATTCTTAATGGCAGATAAATCTTTCCGCGACTCCTCGTCGTCCTCGTCGTTGTCGTCGTAGTTCTTTAATTGCGTCGCCGGCGACGGGTCGTTTTTGCGACCGCGCGAGACACTGTCATGTGTGTATACTTATATATATGTACCGCGAAACTCCGGCTCGCGGATGAAAGAGAAAGGCTAATTTATGCCGCGGGCTTGTCAATATTGTACACGCTGTAATTTATTTTTGCCGCGATAAAAAGTGAAGTTGAAGAGAGAAGAATTTGCTAACAGTGTGCACTTCTCTCTTGTATGTTAGGATATTCGCGTCAAATTTATTATGCTTAAATCGTTCATTGCAGAGAAAGAGCAAAGGTTCTTTGTCATAGTGTATAACGTTTATTGACAGTGAAGCATTGTATATGTATGGGTTTAAATATGCTTTAATGGGTTCAGTTCGGATAATGTATAAAAAAAAAAATTAAGTTTACAAAGCATAACTGGAAACAAAAATATTTTTAATTTCAGTTAATCTTAATGATACTTATTATTATGTCTGATATGAAAAGCGTTTTATGGAATAAAGTTTTTGAATTATTTTTTCACAGCAATTTAAAATATGACAAATTTCATGAATCATGTCGTACTGAACCTGTTCAACAAGTATAAACTGTAATTATATAGATCAGGGGTAATTATAAATGTTAATGAATATTCTCCAGTATAAGTGTATCATCTAATCAACCAATGTTGTTAAGACTTTCTTTTCATTCTTTGTCATACCAACAATTCTTTTAATGGACTTACGTGAAAATAGAATAAGTATTAAGTTAGAAACCACATTTTGGAGCAAACACAAGATATATAATATTTTCTATTAAAAGAATTTAAAAAATAACTTTTCTCAATATTAGTCCTTCAATTAACACCCATTACCGAGGAACAAAAGAGAAAAGCTCTAAACCAATTTGACCCCGCGCTGTAAATGGCAAAATCAACAAACTTTCGTTTTCCCAGCGCGAAGCCGCTGTTACACGCGCCTGTCTCTCTCTCTCTCTCCCTCTCCTTTCAACAAAAGGTCGTTTGTACTTAAAAATCTTCTCGAAAAATTTCTCTTCCTCGCCGAAAATAAACCTCAAGATCGAGTGAGTAACAACTTCGCATGCGTGTGCGCATTTTTTTCGCGTGGCTTTTCTCTCTCGTGTGTATAAGCCTTCGCGCTCCTTCCGCGACTTTTGTCCCGCTCCTCTCGCGATGATGTCACTTCATTGACTCAAGCGCGACCGAGACCGGCTGATGCGGGCTATTTTCGTCGCCGCGCGAGACTATATAACGCGCGCAATTCACACCGCGGCTTCTCTCTGACTTGTGTGTATTTTTTTTTCTTCCTTCGGTGAGCATCGCGGCTGATTTATCGAAGTTTTTAAAATTCAGCAAGGATTTTCCCGCCATTTCCGCGCTGCGCTGGCCGATCGTTACCCGGAAACCATCGCTGAGATGAACTAAATTCGTTGAATATTCCGGCGATGACTTTTTTCGAAAGGCTGGCTGGAAAAAGTTTGGCAGAACTCGTATTGAAAATACTAAGAAACGGCGGGCAGCTTATGATATAGCAGTTACGATATTTTTAGATTATAAAATGTCAGAATTTAATTGAATATCGCGAATGGTCCGTCGAATATATTTTATTTTAACTTTTTGTCATTATCGTTGTAGAAAACGGCCGAATAGTTTCCTGTTTATTTTTTCTTTACTTTAAAAATGCGTTTAATACGTAAATTTGATGTTTACACAATAAAAATAAAATACTTTAGCAGCTGTTACTATTTAATAGCTTTTAAAAACTCTTTTGTGAAAAACAACGTTAGAATCCCGCAGTCCCGAATCACAGCCCATTCATACCTTTCACTCTCAGGTATTATAATTACATACAAAATCGGCACTCCAGTACGTTATTCAATCCATTTCAAAAGCCATTAAAAGCCAAAACTCCGGTGACTCAACTATTATATAGCCGCAAACTCGCACGCACTGCCGCGAGGGTCTGCGCGTGCGCGCTGCTGTGGCAAAAATGCCGCGGCTAATTAAACGTTACCTCGGGAAAGGATATCGTACACAGGAAACATAAAAAGGCGAGGGACAATAAAACGGGCGTTTCGTGTGGATATAAGGAGTAAAAAAGCCTCGACCCTGGTTTCTCCCGAACGCGATTTTTGCCTTTTGCAAAAGTGTATATAATATATACGTTCGCGTAGCCGTTATCGAAAGTCATTCGCGCTGACCGTCGCGTTCAATTTTTAACGACTTTATTTGGGTCAGACGTAATGAGAAAAACGTCATGCGTGGAGGAGGGGAATATAGAGGTACGAAGCTATTGATATGTATTTTCGCGTGTGTGTGTGTTGTTTTGGCGAGGTTATAGGGTAACAGTGGAAAAAACACGTCAGGTGAAATGAAGTGGTTCGAAAGTAAAAGTATAATTTGTGACTTGACATGCTAACGAGTTAAATTTAGCGCTGAACAATGCTCTTGGTGCTTCCAACTAACGTTTTCTAGATTAAACTTGGTATGCGTATTATATACAACGAATACAATTTTTCAGAAAATATACATCTGTTTCGTTACCGAAAAATAAAATATGGAAATATTCGAATGAATTTAAGTAACAACAGAAGAAAATTAACTAAAAAATAATCATATTCAGGTTGATAGGTCCTTCTATAAGTTATCATTATAATAAAGATACTATCATTAAAAATGTGTATGCAATGTATTTTGGAAATTTTTTAAAATTAATATTTTACGCTAACCAGCGGTTGGCGAACCGTTCGTCAATTTTTAAATTAAAAACGTCGCACTATGATTATGTTGCTATTGTCGATGAAGAATAACTATTTATATATTTGGAAATATTATATTATAGATTCTTTAAAATATAGTGATAGTTTTAAGTAGTTTTAATTAAATTTCGATGTTAATCTTAAGTAGAAATGCTTCCATTTGATTAACATGTTAACCAACGAAGTTTGTCTATTTTCTACCAGCGATATACATATTTATTAACATAACGTTTGCCTCTAGCCTTTCACGTTCGACATTAAATTAAAAAAAATTTACGACCACCTAGCTATATATCCTACGCGTCATTTTTTTTCCTCCACAAGCTCTTTCTCAGAGCTCCGCAAAAGCGATCCCAGCCCCAGATCTCAAAAGCATAAACGATAGCCGTTTGCGAAATAGCCCACTTGTCTGGCGAAAATCAATTTTTGCACGTCTCTTTGTCTCCGACCGGTCCACGAAATTGCGAAAGCAACGTCGGCGGGAGGTTCGTTCCTCCGTCTAGAGGCCGTTAAAATTGGGATGAAAGAGATTACGCCGCGCGCGCGGCGGGCCCCGCGGTCGAGACGGGGCCAAGGCCGCGCCCGCGGGACCGAGATTCTCTTCCCACGTCGATCGCGCTCGATTTTTCGACCGAACGATGACTCACTGGTCGGAGTCGATTCATTTTTCTGGATATACCGGGAAAAACGATGTTGCGAATGGATGTAAAAGTGGGAGAGAGAATCGACCTCGCGCGGTTGAAAGGATTAAGAAACGAATATGGTGAGAAGGAAGTTCAAATTTCGATGTAGGGATTGTGTATTTGCAATGTAAATAAGGATTTTCAATTTGTCGATTCAATCATATTGTGAGAGAACAAATATGTATAATAACGCTTTATTAAATTGGTATCTCGGTCACAGCGAATAGATTATACATTTATAGCAGCAATGAAATGAGTTTCAAGCTTAAACTTTCAAGAGTACTTCGTTTCAAGATCCCCGGAGATGGAGCATTTTAAATAGGTCATACTCTTATTGAATTAGAAGTGAAATAATGAGATGCAGCCTTCTTCTTTATTCCCTCGTAATCACGTCGCGGCGGAATATCTGAAATCACTTTAATATTTAATCGTTATACGTGTATTTTGGTCTCGATATTAATTGTTCTTAAAAAATATAGAAAGTATTCGGTAAAATGTAACTATATAATATCGATAAATTAACATTCTTATTTATCAAAAAAACACAAAATGCATATACAATGACTTTTAAAAGACAGCAGTTATAAATTATTTTGTGCAACATGCAAATGCCCTCATTCACTAGGAAACACTGGCAAGTAGGTATCCGAAATAAGTGTAATAAATCGCCCGATTGCGTTTATGGTAATGGTTCGGGTCAACTAGGTCATGATTTATGAGGGTAGGGTCCTTTGCGCATTGCGGTTTGACTTTTCGTATGAATAGAGCCATAGACCTGAATAGGTATAGGCAGTAGACGCAATATTAGGTATACAGTCGTAAATCGTGACCGAAACAACATCTCGTCACGAAAATTCGCTCGACCCTTTGCTACGGTACCGTCGCTCGCAAATTTTGACGCATTTCGGTAACGGTATATCTGCGCGGGTACCGTTGTAGGTCTAAGGATCCGAAGATTCGAAAATTTGGGGGACGCTAAGATTATTATAACAACTGATGAGTTATATTAGTGTGATGTATTTAAATTAACAAAAATTAAAATAGATTTTTTATGATTCATTTTTAATACATTTATATTTACATTATACGTAGATTAATTCTTTAACTATTTTAACATTAATTTATTAACAAAAAATACTCTGGAAAACAAGGTATTAATTAATATAATTTCTCATTATATAAATTAACAAATGAAAAATTTATCTTTACGATTACTTATTTGTTACGTTTTAACAATGATAAATTTTTTTATTATATTTTTACTAACGCATCGTTTTACTACTACTCTTGTTTCTTATGCTGCACAATAAACAACATCCATATTATCCGTATATCTATATGTAAGAAAACCTGTGAGGCATCTTAGTTACCAACGACAACACCGAGCCATCGCCTCCCAGGCGTCAGTCACGTATACCTCTTACATAACCATCGAAAAAAATTGCCTAGCACCTATTACCTCTCCGGCTTGTTACCTGCTTTTTCTCTCACTCAAACCTACATCTGTTTTCGTATTCTGCGTCACTGTGTACGGTACATTCCCCCTCCCAGTGTCTCTCGGAGACGCGCCAAAATTGTCCGGAGCACCTGACCACGTATAGCAAGGTAAGTACGCGCTAAACCCGCGACCAGGTCAATATTGCCCCCGAGCGATTTCTTCCTCGTTGACTTTTCTCCTCTGCGGCTCTCCTCTGTTCGTCGCAATTTTCTCTTTCGCTCGTCGGCTCGTCCAGACGCAACGACGATGACTATGTGGCCCCGTCGTAAATCTCTCGGATATTTCACGTTGCGGAATTCGGGCGCACCGCAAACAGACCCACGCTCCGGCGAAATTTCACCTCCGCCGCGGCTATTTTGCGCGCGTATGGGGCTTTCAAAGAGCGGTATAATATATTTATTATAATATTGTATCGATGTTTACGCGACTCTTCAATTTTGTTGTTGTTATTGTACTACCGAAGTGTGATCGGTTGCTGCGAATTGTGAAACTAAACGTATTAAAAAACATTTATAATATTATATTATTATATGCTGTAATGTATAATATAATTTGACTATAATACCTTTGAATAATCAAAATTTAAACTTTAACAAACGCTTTGTTGTCTGACATAGATAACTTTGGTCTATCCATCTTTTAATCTTTTTCAACAATACCCTGCTAGAAATCGTCCATTTTTCTTCCATTTGTGATTTCGGATATGGCGATTTCGGTCAACTCGCCAGAAAATGGCCAGAAAATGTTCGAAAAATCGTTTCACAAATGGGAGAAAGATCGACGATTTTCAGCAGAGTAAAGTCCATTTGCAAAGATACTAACTTTCATTAATCGCGTTTATTTTTTTTTTCTGAACATTCACTTTCTAACATTTTATTACTCATTTCATTTACCGTTATTGAAATTATAATAAATACTGCAGAGTACCAATCGAATAAATATCCAAGCTCGAACCCCATAAGAAAAACCAACGAATTCCCGAACAATCGTCCCGCGAGCTGCCTAACATACATCCGAAAAGCTCAGCTCCGAAATTGAATAAAAGATGGGCTGCAGCATCAAGCGGTCAGCGACAGCCCTTTGCACCCCTCCCAAATCCATCAATCTGCCACCTCCACCTCCTATATATTTTCACAAAAATCATCCCTCCCTCCGTCGCCTTCCCTCGCCTGTACATTACTATACCCATATACATCCCAGTGTGCCACCCCCGAACGTTTTCGCCGGCGGTAGTACAGCGCCAACGCGGAGCTCGGTCGCTTTTTGCGGGATCGCTAGTAGCTAGCAGCAGCAGCAGCACCCGCGCAAGAAGATCAGGTTCGCACTCTCCTCTCTCTCTGTGGGAGTGTGTAATATACAGTGCGAGAGAGGTGGAGGGGGAGTCGGGCTCGCGGGGACCGGATTGATTTTCTCCTCGCGGGCGGCGTTGCGCGCGCGTGACGTCTACTCCGTCGCCTCCCTCCCTCCCGCGAGGCGCCCTCCAGCGAGGCAGCCGCGATGCTGCTGCTGCTGCTGGAATTTCATTCTCGTATAGCGGCGCGAGCGCGCCCCCGCCGCGCCATCGATTTCCCACGAGTCGCGCGATTTTTGCCGGGGCGCCCCGCAGACGGGGACGACGCCAGCGCCGCTGTGCGTTGTAACCGAGAGCGAAAGAGAGCAGCAGCAGCAGCAGCATGAGAGCCTGCAGTTGTGCGTGTAGCTATATATACGTGCAGCGGGCGGGAGGAGGGATCGCAAGACACGACGTCGAGAGTACGTTGACGCGCTTTTCAAGGTTTTGCGCAGGAGCGCACGCTGGGAAAAGCATTACACACGATCGCCGGACGCTCATTGATGGCTTGCAAAAATAAAAGAAAAAAAAACACTTTTGTTTACCGGGGATTGCTGTATTCTAGACATTTTTGAATGAAATTGTAGGCTGACCTTGATCACCATCGATTTTCAGCTGAAAGACGATTAAACAGTTAATTTTCCGATAATTAAAGGGTATAATTGTGCATATACCAGCGAGATTCGAGGAACAATCACATTTATTTGAACAAAAAATTCATTCTGGGTATATCCATTACGAAAATTTACGGCTCGCTCGTGCTCTTTGTTTCGCTGGAAATGTTATAGTTTTCCGTTTTAAAAGCATTGAAACCTTATTGTACGATCCGCACCTCTTTGAATGTAAAATCAAACCATGCCGCAGGTATAAAACTACACCGCACTCTATAATCATCTCTCGAATATCTTTCTCACGTCGCGGACAATACGTAACCGGGCAATCGTACCTTCAAACCCGTATAATACCTCCCCCAACAATCCATTCATGCCCACACGTACGCAAACCCTAGAAACTCTTTCTCCCCCCCCCCCCCCTGCACGCGCCAATTCTATACACATATATACGCATATAGGACCATTGGATTTTCGAAACGAGGTCATTGGAATTCGTTTTACTGCCCCTCGCAGCAGCAGAAGCAGTTCCTGCCTAGACCCGAGGGCTGCTGCTCTCGCTCTCTTTTCAGCTGCGCAACACGCGCACACACCCTTTTAAAGAGAAGGAAAAAACGAGAGAGAGAGAGAGAGAGAGTCCCGTGATCCAGTTACCGCGGCTTATACTGCAGCGGCGGGGTTTAAGCCTCGCTCCGGAAGTGAGCTGCTATATATATAAACCAAAACTTAACCCCGCGGAAATGAAAACACGCGGTACGACGGGTTACTCATTGTCGTCCCGATTCTGCATTTCGGAGAGGGCGTTTGCGTAAGTGCCGCGAGGGACACGCATCGCCATTATGAACGGCGAGCCGAGACGAAATTGATATAATTTTATTTCGGAGCACGAGATTTGGAGCTCCAGGGCTGCTATCTATATATACATACTTGTAGGTCTTGTTGATTTGTGAATGAGCCGGGGCTCTTGGCAAGGTCAAGATTAAGCTGTAGAGGCTGATGAGTAAGACTCGTCAACGATATCGTTATTGAAAAGTTTTATCAAACTAATAGTGAAGAAATTAAATTTTGTTTCAAGATAAATTCCAAAAAATTACTTTGTTCAATTATCTAGGGATATTTCATACTCGAAATAACGCTCTGCTCGACCATTTAAAATTTTTGTACGCAATTTTGGATGCTTTTTTTTAAACGTAATATCGCAAGAATATTATAGACATTTATACTGGTCTATTGAAATGTAATTTTTACAAACGATTATCCAATAAAAAGCCAATATAGCCCGCAGAAACGACGTACCGCAATTTATAACATATAAATGCACGATATATAACGCTAACCGTTAAAATAATAAAGAAGAGGAATATAAATCGTCCGGAGATATATATCCGCATAAATATGTGTAAGAGGGTTCGATAAAAAGTGTTATTCAACCTTACATCACACTATATACATCCCCCCTCTCTCCACCGAAGAAAGCGCGTTCGCTGTTCGCCTGAAAATCAATAATCCATCCATACACACATACCTGCTCCGCTATATATATGCGAGCGACACGCGCGCGAGTTCGCGTCGAACCGACAGAAACAATGGTCCCCTCGTCTGTCTCTTTCTCTTAGAATCACATAAAACGTATATATGTATACGTAAAGCAGCAGCAGCAGCAGCAGCAGCTTATACGCCGCCTGTAGGCGCGCGCGTGCGACAGCTGTAGATTTTAAAATATCTAGCGGAAATGACAACTACGTTATATTACGCACAGCCGCAGCGTATATATATACCTACACACACGAGCTGGCGCAGCAGCAGCAGCAGCAGCAGCAGCTACTTTGGGATGACGAGAGGAGAGCGGCGGGTGCGCAGCAATTCGCGCGACGTCGGCGCGGCGGGAGAAAGAGACGGCGAGGAAGAGGCAACGCCGCGCGCTCAAGAGCAGGGCCGCGCGCGCGCTGTCGGCGACGTTGCCAAGTCCTCGTGCCCGCAGCGCACTGCCTGGTCGTGACGTCACGTGTGTATATACACGCACACACGCGAGAGGAGAGCAGCGACACGCGGCCTGCATGTGCGCGCGTGCGTGCAGGAAAGAGGGAGGGAGGGAGGGAGGGAGGGTAGGGTTCGAGGGGGATATATAGTGCACGCGCGCGTGAGAGAGGGGGAGGGAGAGAGAAAGGTTGGCTGCATATTTTCGGGCGAGCGGAGAGAGAAGGGGAAACCCGTGGTACACGCTGTATGTATATGTATATATATATTACACGTACAGGGTGGCTGCACCGGTAAACGACTCGCGCGTGCGCGCTGTGTCGAGTCGCACTATATGAGCGTGCGATGTGCGTCTGTGTTACAACGTGGGTGTGTATCATGGGATTTTTTTTCGCGTTTCCGGTATATTACGGCAATTGTTTTACGATTACAGGAGAGTTTTATTGAGTGTGAGAGGTGGGTGATGGTTTTGTTTTTTTTTTGGTATTTTCGGGGGAATAGAAAAAAGTAAGGAGGAATCGTGAAGTGCGGGCATAATGGGATTTTCTTTTATTTATTTGATGCCAAAGTCGGCTGTACCTTTTTGCTTTTCTGCGTAATTGCAACGTTTTTAATTACTAAGCGTATTATATATTGAATCATTTCACAAGTAAACGTCATTTTTCCGAGATTAAAATCATATACTCTATAACGCAAAAAATGATCTTGAACGCATTAGTTCTCTCGTATATTAAACTTATAAATATAGTATAATTACAATGCTGTTATTTCATTTATTTTACAACATTATTATATTTGACCTTTATAAAATTTCTTTGTCTATTTTAATCAAGTAATTCACATTTTCTGTGTGACCACTTTATATTACCGTTAATTATAATAATTATTATGATTTTTATGCACATTGCATTGCAATATTAAAATCTTCTACTGATATTCAGCAAACACGCTAAAAATAGTTTTTAATTATCAAATTGCAATGGATGCCTGAAGCTTATAAAAGTATTAAGTTAAGGTCTCGCACGTGTGAACTCCCCTTTCATAATTCACAGATAGCTTTTCATCCAACACAGAACATATTCAAGACCGAAAAATCTTTTTTTCACGCTCAAGCAAACCTTATATAAAAAGCCCTTAAAAAAAGTCGTCACACAACACCACCGAGCAACATAAAAAGCGTATACCTATATGTACACGAGAGAGCCCGCAAGCAAGCGCATGGCAAAAAACACGTACCCCTCAAAGACCGTCGTATAATATTATCTCTCTCTCTCTCTCTCGTCTGCGACAAAAAACACGGGATCAATGTCAGATAATTAGAAAAGCTTTCCATCATCGCGTCGTCGCCCCATATACTTATACGCGCGAGCCCGTGCATACTTAGCGATATATATACGTATAGCGCGGCCACGTGGATCGACCTCCCATAACACGAGGCTGACCCACTAATTTCTCCTCCAATATACTACCAATGCACGTGCATGTGTGTACTGCCGTACAGTAAAGCGATGACAGATAACTGCTGCTGCTGGTGTCATGACGCTAGTTGCGTAATCGCATACACCCGACGGGGATCGTACCTCCTCTGGAAGTTTAAACATTGCGTGGACGAGGGAATCTTATCGCTCTGTTTTTGTGTGCGATAAGGTTAACGTTGGTAATGGTCGGTGTGAAGCCTTCGTTATGGTTACTGATACTCGCTGAGGCGGTTTCTTTATGAGTATACGATACGTTAGGATTTTAAATCTCTACTGGTAGTGGTATATTAATATTCACATTAGTACAGATAACATTTTTAAGATAACCGGGGAAAATCCAATGTTAGTTTAACGTTTTTGAAGTTACTTCAGCTGTGTAACTCTTCTTATACCCGGCACTTGTGCTATTTTTTGGCTCCGTATATCGATAAAATAAGCATCTAGTGCTCGTAATCCTGAACAATATTTGCTTCATCTCCATATACCCCGGCCGATCGCAAATATCTCTTTTCACCGGCGTCCGGCAGCGAATATCAAGTTGAACTTTGCCCCGCTGAAAAGGGAAGAAGAGCGTATACATACATACCAGAGTGTTTGTCAGCAAATGGATCCGTGGCTCCTTTCAGTGCGCTTCTATCGAGCGTAAAGACCGCTGAATCGCGCGTTTTTCCGTCTACCCCCGACTCCTTTTTCCATTCGATCTGGCGGGCAAATGTAGCAGTAAATGACCGAGTCGAAAAGACGGACGAGCATGATGCGGGGATTCGACGCTTGCACAAAAATAGAGGGACAAGAGCATTGTGTTCTAAAAATATGTGTGGACGCGCGGAGGAATGATTTTATCGTGCTGTGTTATATACGGCATCGATTTATTCAAATATATACAAGAGCAGAGAATCAGCGATTACTTTATGAGATTTTCTGGATGCTTTGCATTACGGGCTGGAAAACTTATCACATTTAAGGAATCGAATCTATTTTAATCTGCCTCGTGAGTGAATCAAATATACATTTGAGATTTATTTTTAACGATAAATCTGAAAGATATAATTATAAAATATAAATAAAATTTATAAATAAACTTTTTAATTCAGTATTCAAAAAAAATATTTCTTATGTGTGTTTGACGTATTTAACATATAGAACAAAAATTAGAAGTTCTCGTGACGACTATAGATATGTAAAAATACCCAAATTAATTTCAAATATTTCTAGAATTAACCATCAAATTCGGATGAAATTTTGCACAAATATTATTCTCTATAAATGTCAATACATAGAACGGTTCTCGAAAAATAACAATTGAAAATATAAAAGTATAAAAGAAATTCAACCTCGTATATCTCAGAGATTTATGAGCCAGTCCGATTCAACGATTAAGGGGTGCAACATTTAAACTACTACCGATCAAATAATTTTCTCAGTTTTGAGGCTAATATCAAAGTAAATACTTCGAATTATACAAAATTAAGAGTGCACTGCCTGAAATCTGACAATATTCTACCACTCTATAAAAATGGAAACATCAATTTGTTTTTGCTTAAACTTTAAGAAAATTTTTAGATTGTGATAAGTAGTAGCATCTCAGAATTAAAAATGTTTTTAATTTAACTATATTTTTTAATTTCAAATAATCAAGTTTACTTAAAATTAATAATTTTGTTCTAAAATTATTTACTTCTTGATATACGATATAATTTGTATATCTATCAAGGTGATTCAATAGATTTTATGAACTTTCTTGATTCTAATGGTTTCAGATAAAATATTCATGATGTCTAAATTTTGATGGTCCAGCAAAGTACGTAAATTCTTAAAGTGTAAATAATAAATCACAGCTTTACAATAAACTGCAGGTCAAAATAAAATGAAAACAAATTTATCAAATTTTAGATAACAATGGGTTGTGATATTGATAGAAAGGTGCTGGAAAAAAGTGGTGGCGTTACTTAGGTCGATATATCTCGAGTAATATATGATACGCGTAATGTAGGGTAAAAAGCGTATAGAGTTCTAAGAGTATAATAGAACGTGCATATGTATTTATTATGTTCAGTATTTATATTACAAAATAGCGAAATGTAAAGCAGAGGGTAATATGTAAAAAGCTTTCTAAGCTGCACACAAAATAAAGACTATAATAATTTGTTTTTCCTTAATTTAAAATCTGATTTCTTCGATAAAAGAAAAAATATTTATTTTTCAAACATTTCTTAGGATTCATAAAACGTGTTTGTCTAAAAAAAACAAGTTTATTTTCAGTAATACTCATTGAAGAGGTCTAACTCGCGCAGAATAAAGAAGGTTCGAAGCCTGCACGACCTCGAATTCGCGCAAAACTCACACGCAGCGCCTAGTAGGCTATTATTTGGAGGTCGTTGATTTTAATGCGGTAATAGTACAGCGATTAACCCTGGAGATTCGAAAGACTGCAGATTAGTAATCGATACGAAGCGCGCTCTCATGTATTCCGCCGCATATATGTAGTACGCACGTGCCGACGAGAGCTTTTCGTGATTCATGAGTTATACAGGAATAGTCGACCGATGCCCTGTGGAAAATTAGTTTCATTGCTAGTAGAAAGTTTTTGTCGATTATAGAAATGCTGTTAAATATACTTTAGACATTTGACATAAATAAATATTTTTACATACACTGGGCAAGACGAACTATTTAAATGATAGGATTGGGCATCAATTAGATGCTATACTTGTTCAAAACAACTAATTTTTACATTAATGAAACGGTTTCATTAAATCAATTAAATATTTTTCTCAGCGTAGGTAGAGATTATTTATTTCCTACACGTGAAATGTTTTTATAATATTGACAAAATTTGAACTTATAGAAAATATTTTCAATATGTAAATGGTTATATATTCGTTCGATATAATTCGTTTCAATTACATTTTAATCGATCAAATCAAAACTACTTCTTTATGATGTTAATTATAGGAATACTATTAAATTATAGGAGAATTATATAAAATATGTTCAAAGTATTTAAAAAAAATAATTATTATTTATTCATAGAATACACGAATCAAATAAGAATCAGTTGATTTATATAAAATAAATTACAATACAATAATTCTATTACGAATTCTGATTAACTAGATAATTTCTATAACATTTTGAAGAAAATTGTACGATGCAACAATCTTGATTTTGTCAGTGTAAATCTTGCAACAGCCAGTATGTACGACGACTAGAGCTTCAACTTTTCTTAAAGAAAAGAAAGAAACGCAACGAAGTCCGTTAAAAATTTGATGCCTCGTTCCTTATTCCCCCGACTCATCAGTTCAGCCAGCGGAATACAGTTCGCCAGCCGTACCAGCGCCTATAGCATACACACATACACACACACACCTACACACCTATAGCGCGCAATACCCGCATTATTACGAGTCGAGAATGGCAGGCAGACGGAACAGCGCACCCGAGAAAGAAAGAAAGAAAGAAAAAAACGCCAGGCCGCTCGATCGTAACAGTTTCACTGACTGCGCGCATATGTAGAGGCGGCTATCGCGTGCACTCACGCGACATTGTGCCGACGGTATCTCTCTTTCTTTCTCCTTAAATAAAAAATGCATCGCGCTCACGTACGTCAGACGCGCGGGGAGCAGTTCATTGATTTCGTCGGCTCTTTTTCCCATCGCGCTGACTCGCGTGTACTTTATGCACGCGCCGCGCCGCTCCTTTCTTCGCTGCCGGTCTCTTTTCTGTGACGAAGCTTTTTTTTCGCGATCAGGCCGTGTAGAGTAGTAGTACTGCTCGGTCAGCTGCTGCTGCTGCTGCTGCTGCTTTCGGCCGCCGCGACTACACTCGCAGCGATTCGGACTTTTATTTTTAGGGGCTCCCCGAGCAGCAGTTGAACGTGCGCAATTAGAAAAGTGTGTAAAGGGGTATTTCTCGCGAAACGTGCGCGATGTGTACACGTATATATTATATCTGTTTATATCCGGCGCAATCGTATTACATTATATGCGAGCGAGCGGAAGGGATTAGATTTTCTCGTGAATTTATCACTTTTCAAGGAAATTTAATTTATTTTTACATGATTCCATGCTTTAATACTTTTTCACGATGACACGCAGCTGTTATAAATATAATTGAAAATGTTGCTTAAAAAACTTTTCTTGATATTTATAAGTAACGTTTTTATAATATTCTTTTTTCTCGAGTCCCATTATTTTTTTATAAACATGTAAATCTCTTAGTTTTTACGTAGAAGCAAAACGTCATAGAAGCTATGAATAATTCATCTTAGAAACATGTCTAGCCTTACTGCATCAGCCTATAGTACAATGATTACAAACATAATTATAATATATTATGGGCTTGCATAAAACTGAAGTTACGTAAAGTTAGCATTTCATTGATTCTGCGTGAATGATTTGAAAGTATATCATCACGCGGTCTCGTCGTAAGGCTCGTCTATACTTGCCTTCGGAACGCTACCGCGTTCCTTGATATTTGAATTTTTCATTCATTATTTCATTGTATACAACTTTTGTAAATTCGTGAAATAACTTTTGCACGTTGAAGTAAATAAAAAATTAAAATATCCACTAATTCAACTATAGTTTCGAACTTTAAAAATATAAAAAATACATCAACCACTTTTTTCTTAAGTATTTTAAATAATATAACGTTTTTACAATTGCACAGAAAATTCTGTGTAAAGTTGGTCTTACTAGACATTATTATTTTAATAATTATTCTTCCTTGACCTAATAAATATATAAGAGATAGTTTAGTTTTTTTCGTAAAGTTAACTTTACTTCTGTATATTTTATATAATAATGGCATACGCTTATTGAATCAACAGGCGACTTTTGCATTCTAAAAACAGTGAAAATTGATGTATATCAAATCAATTATTCAAATGCAGAAAGTCAGATAATGAAAACATCTATCGCTTGGAGCATTCGATATTAATTTCAGATCAGTGTATAGTAAAGCTAATCCGAATTTCCAAAACGACATTCCAATACGTGTTATTATCAGTATTTATAAAGAACATGTGTTGAAACACGTGCATTGTTAGTAACTTACAACTTGAGTTTATTCATTGATAAATTCTGATTTGATTGACATATTTCAAACACCAGACAAAGTATGAAAATTATAAAAATTTTAATATTATCGCTATATTTCGAAAGAATTTTGAGAAAAATTCTTTTTCCAACACCGAATTTTTTCGAAATCCTAACAAAACTTTCAATTCGTCGATTTCCACTACCCTCTATCCCAACAATACAAAAACAAAAAACGACAATTTAAATAACAAACACAAGTTCTGAAATCTCCTTCAATCTCATGAAAATAACTGTTTTTTATACCAAAAAGCCTTTCGCCATCTTCAAACAAGTGCTGATATCCAGGCGCAAGGAAAAAGAGCGCCGTCGTTGCACGCGTTATTTATCCGTCACGTCGTCTGGTATGATTTTCATTAAAATTTCCTGCTGCGAGCGATCGTACGTGGAAAAATGCGCGTGAGCGCGCGCGTGTAAATTTCCGGGACCGCCCGACACGTGAGCAATTTGTCAAAGTGCGTGTACGTGCGTGTACGCCGAAAAAGCTTTGGCGTTCCTGTACGTAGCAGCCGAGGGAGATGCAAAGAGTTTTCGAGCTCATCGATGAAATTAACATTTTCGCAACGTCCGTTGGTTAACCAGGAGATCGATGCGCATGGAACGACGTGGAGGTAGTTGTGTCGATGCAGCCATTGATTGTTAATAAAGCAAGTGGTTTATATGATGTTCATTTCATAAATTTATTAGACAAACGTATAGTGAGCAAAAAGTGTTGCAAAACGTTATGCACGTATCTCCAAATAATGTGCTACAAGAGGCAATTACATCATGATTCTGCACATATCGATTTATTCTCCACAGCAGACTGTGAGGAATAATACAAGATAAAGTTTGCAGGTTCAGCCCGAGGAAAAGAATTTTTTCTAGGAAAATTCACTTAAATCCGACATAACTCTAAAACATAATCCAATTGCCAAACGATTGCCATGGTATAACAAAAATCGCCGCAATACCAGTGACTTTGGTATGTATAATCGATCCGCGGAAAAGTTACATATGTGTGTGGAAACGACGATCAATCGCCTAGACTCATTACACATCAACCTAAAGTACACCCCAGTATCATACTAGACAGAAACTAATTATCATGTTCTGATACTGCGCCGTGATTATCGTATTATATGATACTACGTCGTAAACATTAAGGAGGTCAGCCACGTGTCAGCTCTAACTTTGTTGCGTGGCAGCTTGAACTATAACAATACAGTATAATAACAGAATCTGACGGATTTCACATTATCATGAAATTTTATTCGCAATATTATTTTATTACGAATGTTAAATAAAGAACAGTTACAAGTGTCACTAAAGCGTTGATTAATATTTTTATAGAATAATTAAAGTACCAGCTTGGCTGGATCCTCATGCATCAAGGATTTTTATGACCATTGTAACTTTCTACAACAGAACTTATAATAATTCTCAAGTTAACCGACCATAAACGTATTTTTATGCCAAATTTGTCCAAATTCAATAAAATTCAACGTAAAGATATAATATACTTGGTTTATTTGAATCCGATATAGATTTTCCCCTCTGCCAGTCAAGACGGCCAAAATCAACTTGGAAAAGCTCAATTTACGACTCTCATTCCTCTCCCGAACGGCAATCGAGCCGTCGATAAAACACGTTCATGTGTCAACCCTCGTCTCGAACTTTCGGCCAACCACTTGTTCCAATCAGCAACCCCTTTCCTCGTCGTTTCACTTTTTCCCTCAATTAGCATCGTTATCGGTCAGACGAAGCGACAGCTATTATCCTCCGTATTCGCGCCAGGCCAGAAGCTCGTCTTCTCCGCAAGCGATCGTTACGTCAGAACCGCAACCGTTATCCTCTCGCATAATTTCGCCTAGACGTATACATATGCGCGCGTTGTGCAAGCGTAATGTACTCTCTCGCCTCTCCCTTTGTTTACGAGCCACAGCGGGACTGCGATATCGGATCGATATCGAATAGCGCCGCTATATACTCTAATTAGAAACGCGCTTTACGCGAGAGCAGCTGCGTGTGTGTGTGTATGTATATATAAGTGCCCCGGCGCATAGGGGGAAAGTATAATCCGTGCTCCCGTTTTGCACGAGCAAGCAGAATTTTCATTAAAAGGGCCGCTTTGTGTGCTCTTTGTATACGCCGTTTTAATTTCGTTGTTATTCTTGGATTTTGTGTAGCAGACAGTTTAGAGGAAATGTAGAGGTTTCAAAACATAAAAAAAAAAAAAAAATTTGAAGGCACGTCTCTGTAACAATTTTTTTTCTGTTTATCAGGTTATATAATAAACGAGAAAAATGGTGCACCCGCGAAAATAGTCTTGTGATACTGTTTTATAGGCTATAGCAGTCACTGGTGATTAGACAAGATAAGCTTCCAAAGGCACAGAAAAATTTTGCAAAATATCAAAATTAAAGAAGAAAAAAAGCTTTAATTTTAGCTAAGAAACGTTGAAAACGGAAGTTTTTCTGCTATGTTCTGCTTAGTATTTAATATAACAAAAAATTATTAAAAAATGCAAATCAAAGCCCTTAAAAAATTACGTAAATTGTGTGGATTTCTTCTACGATATTCCTCGTATACACACTAAAAGATATTGAATATACACCTGCATTTCTATTTTATCAGATTTCAGTTACCAATATAAATGTATTTACATTTAATTTTCCCGTGAAAACAAATATTTTTCATATCGAAATAAAATGTTTAAAGAATATTCACTCTACTCTCTTTAATTCTCGTAACCAGATATTGCCTGATACAATAAAATGAAAAAATAATCCGACATTTCACCTATTGCGTGTACTTCTCAGAACGCTACATAATATTTTTCACAACCCAAATAAAACAAATGAAGCGCTTCGCGTTATCAAATTTCCCAACCGAACGAAATTATTCTAAAAAATAAAAATAACCATTGGTTAGTTAAACAAACATTTGACACAACTAGGTTAGCCCTTGTAATAATTACAAGCATCTAAATAAAAGCACAATAATGCCCAAGCCGATACATGATGGCATGACGCAAAAAAACACGAACGCTGCAATAGTGAGCAATCACGTGGACAAGGCGTCCACAGAGTCACCCTTATACATAATATACATACGACGCAAAGGGCCATCAGCGGCGTTATAGCAGCATCTCGGCGCTTCGCAATAATTTACGCCCCAATAATCCCCAGCGTCACCCATCTGCCTGACGGGTAACGAGGACAAAGCGCTCACTTTTATCCTGCGCGCGGGGCGCAGCAACACTCAAGAGTCGTCGTCATCGTCGTCGTCGCAGGGCCAAGTACACGGGCGAGGGCGAAGGAAGCGCAATCGATACGGTTCAAGGTCGAGGGTGCGCGCTCAATGGATGCCAGCAGCACAAAGAGCGGCCCCTCGAAACATTCTCACCCAAGAGAGAGCCAAGGAGTAGCTTTATCGCACGGCGCCTGTATATACAGGCAGAGAGAGAGAGAGAGAGAGAGAGAGATTAGTAGCGTGCACATGGGTGAGCCGAGTCAGGGGAGAGTGCGTGCGCGTGCGGGAAGCTTCCGGAGCCTCGCGATGGCGCGGCTTCGATCGAAAGTAGAGGGGATTGGGGAAGGTGGTGGCGACAAGAGGGCTGAATGAGTCAGCGCGAGTGCACGAGGAAGTTGCGGGCTATTTTTGCCGCTTTATTAAGAGATGACCCGCGTGCGCGGAGATTAATTTATGATTTGCGGTGCGCGCGACACCTGTATCTGGAGCTCATCCATTATACGGACCCCGCGGTTTATTTAGATTTGTAGGTCAATGTAGGTATATGTATATATGTGCTTTGATACGCGCTGCTGCTCAATCGTACGTAATAATACAAGTAGTTCGTGGGCTCGATGTGTGCTCGGCGATAGGGGACTTGAAAGCTCTTTCTTTTTATATGTAGGGTACGAGAGGAATATAGTCCTTGAATAATTAATTGGAAGTGGTATTAACGACGGATTGTATTTCCGACTACTGCGGCCATTGTGTTATATTATATGCGAATGATATATTAATAACATTTTTCCCGCCTGCTTTATTCGAAGATAAAAAGAAAAAGCGTAGCCTAAAACCTAGCAAATTTAAGTACGCGAAAAGTAAATATCAGCGACTTTTCCTAAATACAGAGCCAAGTCAGCGTCCCTCGTTCTTGCGTACAATCCGTAAGGCGCTACTACACCACAGCTGTGTACGGCATCGACCGGCGTCTTGCGTCATACCGCACAACATGGGCACAACAGCTTGCGCGACGCGCCGCTGTCTTCAAACCGGAGCCAAAGGGAAGTATATATACGTACTTATACTGCGCTGAAGTGTGGTGATACGCCCCCGCTGCAATTAAATTACGTATAGCTGTGTTTCTTCCTTTCTTTCTTTGTTCGGTTCGCAGCTGTTCCGGTGGTGGCGGCGGCGACTGCTTTTGATATGAAGGAATACAGTGAAGATTTAGTAATTGGATGTTACAAGTTTACATAGATTAAAAGCATTGTATGAATAAAATATAAGTCCCTGTGAAAATTCGCGTGTTTAGTCAAAATAAACTCTGCGAGGGGAAACATATGTTGTACGTATGTATACGTACAGTAAATATTTTTGAGCTTTCACCAATTCTCCTGCAGGCACATCAAAGCAGTTTTCGACGGTACAAATAACTGGCGTTTTTATCGCATGCGTCAACGAAATTTTACCCGTATGAATTGCAAATATTGTCGTAACATGAATTGTTGACATCCCGTATTTGCCGTGTATATTTTTCTCAAAATTTTGTCGATGCAAAAAAGAGCTCTTTTTTAAAAGCTTGATAAAAAAACACGCTTTCTAGATACAACCAATCACAGATCGCCAAAACAAAACCTTTCCATTTATTCTGCACGGCGGTATTAAGCTTACAGACCGTTTTCAGCTGCCACGGCGTTTTATTTGCGTCGACTAAAAATAGCGCCACACGCTCGCCGAATGAAAGTTAGAGAGCGAGCGAGTCGCACGCTCGGACTTGCGCGGGGGTCATGGATTAAAGATTTGGTAGTCGGCCGGGAAAGTGCGCTAGAATGAGAATCACGTGACGCACGTAGCGCGCTTTCATCTTGCGGACTTGAAGCTCTGACCGTGCATTTTAGATATGGTAGATTCGCGTTGTAAATGCAGAGTGGGAAAATTGTGGTTTAATCGAGCGACTGCTGGTGAAGTGAAATTTGATTTGATCAAAATAAACTATGTATGCTCGAATATTAAATATTCATGGTCATCAATACTTACCTATTGTATATAAATATGTGCGACCATACGAAGTCCTATTAATTTATAAAATATAAGGAGATATCTGAAATAGTATTTGGTAAGCTTCATAGAAGATTCGAATTTCCTTCAGAGACCTTATTTGGGAAGTTTATCAGAATTGGTTTGGTTTCCGCTACCGGAATTCTAAAATTAGTGTTTTTGAATAATCGATACGGAAGTAATCAAGTTACATTGTTATTGTTATCAATGTTATTCAAAGTTCAAAGTTAATTGAAGTCTGACGATTTTCAGCACGAAATAGGTGCTTTCTATAAAAAGATTAATCGTAGTATTACGTATATAGGAGATGATAGAGCGCAACAATGAATGAAGTCTCGTAAAAAATATGTGCGACGAAATTGATCCCACAAACGAGGTTTCCAGTCCCGTGCTCTACCACTGAGCTATTGCGGGAGAGAGCCTTGACGATAGTCAATAACAATATATAATATCTTTGACAAGTACAAAAGTAGATATTCAAATCCAAATGTTTCTTCAAAATAATTACCATCTCACTGTAGTTTTATTTAAACACTTAATTATATTTTTACTAAGTGTATTACTTCATGAAAAAATCCATTGTTGTGTTAGTAAATGCAAGATTACTTATAGATTTAATAGTACATGATGCAATAAGGGAGTAAACTCTCTTCGCTCGGTCAGTAAATCCACCCGCGGGCATAATCGACTATATTCTCATGTTGCATATAGACCTTTATTCTTGACTCAACTGTGGACTTTTTGTTAACTTGGAAAAGTGGGACTACACGAGAGCA
Organism: Torymus aiolomorphi; assembly: GCA_036365515.1. Taxonomy (NCBI): domain Eukaryota; kingdom Metazoa; phylum Arthropoda; class Insecta; order Hymenoptera; family Torymidae; genus Torymus; species Torymus aiolomorphi. The sequence continues at coordinate 146,364,351 of CM070876.1, forward strand.
ATTTTTAAACATAACGAGATACTGACAGTGGTCCGTTACTTTATTTCCCTCAAAATAGGGACGTAATAATGCATTGTGCAACAAGGGGAGAAAATGAGCTATTTCTAGTGAGGGTGAGGTGTTCTACACGAGTTGGAGTCGAAGGGGCCCGAGACAGAGACGAGTGCTGAAAACACATCACCCGAGTCTGAAATAGCTTTTGTTCCCGTGTTACACACCGTTTTTTTTTTAACGAAGGCATGACAGAGCCTTTTTTACGTGTGCGAGTCGGAGAGAAGATTGGGCATTTCGAGTCGTACACAACGCAGTTGGTAATCAAAATAATTTGAAATGTAGACGCAATTAACTATATAAGGTATTTAGGTGAGAAATGGATATTTCTTATCACTTTTATCAAATACGCTCGAAATGCAAAATTTTCTTTTCTACTTTCACATATGAAAAAGGCCCTATTTCATGCCTGCACTGATAGAAAGAATCATTTGACCCAAAGTCGCCGGCTTAACTGTTAACGAATATGTATTTGAATTCAGTCAAATGCAGGTGCATTAACAGTTAAGGAATGGATCATTTGGTAAAAGTAATGCTTGTGACAAAAAGCGATCGCGCATTAACTGTTAACGAATATTTTGTAACTGTTAAGAATTATTCATTTAGGTCAAATACTTGAAAAATTCAACTTTCAAATGAATCGCGCATTTGTCTCAAATATTTCTTTCTATCAGTGTGAGTTGAGAAAAGTTCTTTTATTCCCATCTCAACAAAAACGTCAACTTTTTTCCTTAAAAAGCGTGACCTAAGTTAAACTTGTTTCCCTCTTTCAACTAATTTTTTTTCCCCGCGTTTGCGGGAAAAAAGTTCGTATTTCCTGCTTTTGCGGGAAAAAAGTTCATACTTCCTGCATTTTCGGAAAAAAGTAAATTCTGCATAAACTTAGCTAAATATAATTTAAATAATGCACTTAAATAATACGCCCACTTACGCGGGCGCCGGTAAGTGCCCACCGTCCGCGTTTACAAACATTACCCATCTTTCTGTTGGTTCCACTTTCCAAATAAAAAAGTGGCCATAGTTGAGATAGGAATAAAGTACTATATGTAATTCGATGATTCCCTCGGGTCATCTCTCCATTGTTACGTAATGTACTATTTTAACACGCGTTCACATTTTGCAGTTTTTTGGCCTAAAAAACGAGCCAAAAGTGCTTTTTTACTGACCAGCGGGCAAACAATTACTCTTCTTTTGCTCAGCGTCCAGTTTTCTGCCCTCTGCTCTGAAACTGCGTAAAGTTCAAGAAATTAAGCTTGATTCCCCATAAAATTACATGTGTCACAAAAAATATGGTGTGCAGCAAGGGCTTGTGGACTTTTTGGCCACACTCAGTCTAAAAAAACCCACTATACTATTACGTCCCTTGGGATATAATGTACTTTACATCTCAGTTTTTAGGGAATAAAGTATGAGAAGGAATAAAATGCTACTCTTGTCCGGCTTTTCAGGTCAATAAAGTGTCCATTATAGTGGAGTTGGGAATAATAGTACATTATGCAACAAGGGACTAAAGTCGCAGATTATTCCCTCGGGTGATTTCACTGCCCAAGCGAGCGTAGCGAAGCGACTGATCACCCAAGGAAATGATCAACTTTAGTCCCGTGTTACATATAGTACTTTATTCCCATTGCCATTATGGCCACTTCATAGATTTGAAAAGTTATTTTGTATTTATAATTTTGTTAGTTTTAACCCAATTCACCATAAACGTAAAAAATTAGACTATGTTACTTTATTCCCGCTAATTTACTTTATTCCCGCATAATGCAGGAATAAAAGCACTTTATTCCGGCTAATTTACTTTATCCCCGACGCCACTTTTGCCCCGCTTTTCAGGCTATAAAATGGCCATTATAGTAGAGATGGGAATAAATAAAATTGCATCTCCGTCCCGTATTAATTGCAAATAAAATAAGCTTCTCAGAAATCACAAAGAACTTCAGAATTCACGACACTCCTCCCCTATTCTATACTCACAACTCACAATTAGCACCTACCGCATCCATCCGCCTCCTCCCTCTGACACCGAGCCACGAAGCGACAATGTTAATATCACGCGATACGATTGGCGTAGCCCATGGCAATGGAAAAAGGGAGTAGACTGTGGCCGTGTCTTCAGCGCGGGACATAACGAGGACTTCGAACGCGGCCGCTAATTAATTGATCGGGAGCGCCGTGCGCGGTCCTATAACGACTGGGCCTGCTGCCTGACCGTTGCGCGACACAATGTAGCTTCCTCAACTAATCCGGGACGTGGACAGTTAAGTATAAGTAGTAGACTGCGCGGCAGCCATCGATGATTTTCGTTGGAAGAACGAGAAAGAAAGCTTTCGTTTGCGTAGATATTTGGTGAATTGGGAATATATTACAAAATAATGTTTATAATATAAATATCATTCAACTATATTCAAGCATATTGAATTTAGTTGATATTCTATTTCACAATAGTTTTAAATGATTGAAAATAAATTACACGTTCTAATTCTGAATAATATCAGAACTAAGTTGTTGGCCAACAGTCTTTAGATAGACATAATATCTTCTGATCGAAAATTAATCACTTCATATCATTTTTTATTCAAAAATATTCTTGAATAAACAGATTTACCAAAAAATAAAAAATGCTTTTAAGGAAAATATATATCGCTGACTGAAAGGCAAGCCGCGCATGCAATATAAATCGGAAGCTTTATTTTAGTATTGAATTCAATACTCTCCCAACATCCCAGACGACGCAGTCAATAATCAATATCAGTTTGAATGTCAGTCTGCGTATGAAAGATAGACTGTCACGATGAAATGCGAAAATAAATAAATAAATCGCAATCCGACAAGATGATAAAAAAATACTGTTTTAATTGTGGTTCAATATCTGCATTTATACTCAACGCGATAATAATGTTGAAATAAATAAAACACGTAACGTTTTTCAAAACGATGACTCGCAGCACGATCGAACTCATTTCCATCATCAATGTAATATTTTAGTAGAACATTGCGATAATTCATGACGTTGAAATGATCTCCCTTACGATTGATCAAAGTCTTAACTTAGAAATTTATTACAAAAATTTGATTAACGTCGTTTTCAAATGACGTTCGCAATAACACCTCTCTATCATTACCTACTATCTGCCAAGATTAATAATCTACGTGTCCCGATATGAAACAGTAATCAGAAAGGAGCAGGAAAAAATTTTGTCACATAAAACTTGAAGCGCTGCCAATTTTTAAAGCTCCACAGATATAAATCATGTGTTTGTCGAGACTGTATGGAAATGTTTCGTTATGAATAAATATAAAAGGAACGCCCCCGCACATTTACGGTCTGCAGATCAGTCACACGCTGCACGAGAGCTCCGCGAAAACAAACATATTCGGAAAATTGACGGCTCGCTCCTTTCCCCACCCGCGCACGTAAAAGTCGTCAAATATTTACTCCGATAAGATTATGGTACTTCAAAATAATGTATACGCTTAGTCGTCTGCGAGCGGAGAGTCGGCGATAATACGCGGTGGAAATAATTCGCGTAATAAGTCAACGTGCACATGTCGCGATTAAGAATGTTCCCTTCGGATCTGCTTGTCTTCTCCCTCTCCGCGCGAATTCGCGTTGGTTGAGATTGTAACATCTATTCTTACGCTTTATATTAATATTACCATTAAAAATATTTCATGCATTCCTTAGACTATAGTACACGAAGAATAATTTATTTGTAAACTTTACTTTTTTTATTTGACAATCTACTATTTTCACAGTAGTGCTGGGACACATTTGTCATGTGGGATTTTTACTTTTTTAAATGGTAATTTTTATGATTTTATAGCAAATTTTACTTTTTAAATAATAATTTTTATTATTTTTTTGCAAACTGAGTGTTTCTATGTCATATTTCGTTTCAGCAGTCATAAAAATTACTACTAAAAAAAGCAAAATTTTCTAAAAACATCATAAAAATTGTTATTTAAAAAGTAAAATCTACGAAAATAAAAAACTACCATTTAAAAAGTAAAAATCCCGCATGTCGAGTGTGTCCCAGCGCTACTATGAAAATAATAAATATTCTTATAAAAAAAAGTCTGCAGAATATTGATAAATAGTAATACTTTTTATCAAACGGTGGCGACAGAAACATTTGCCGATGACTTAAAAAAAAAAAAAAAGAAAAAAACCTAAAATTGTAGAAAACACTCTTGTCAATATCCCCTGAACCTCAATCAAAAGCTTAAGCTCATCTGTTTCTAAAAATAAAGATTATCTATCCGCTAAAAGTCGCGATCGAACATCCGAGTATTTACTCACGACCACAAGCATATATCGATAAAACGCGGTCGCGAACACCGCAATCCGCTCATCTGGCGTCGCAACTCCGCTGACGATTTTGAAGGCCACGGCGGGCTGAGCGGCGAGCCTGCAGGCTCGCATGTGCTCTTATCGCGCCGCGATTTCTCGCGAAGCGACTCATTCCGCGGGAGAGGAAAAAAAAGGGAAAGAGATAAACCGTGACGAGTGCTGGCGGATGTGAGGGATAGGAGGTTTATTCGCACTTTCATTGGTTCGGTTGAAAGATATCTTTTGGATTTTCCCGAGATATTATATTGAAGTTATAAGAAGTCTTTGTGTGCACTGTATGAACAAACGAGGAGTGTATGGAATTTAAAATGTAGATTTTATACCCGTAAGTTTCGGTAACTTAGTTTTCCTACACTTGGCATTCAGGTCGTGCATTCCCTGTTTTATTCATTGGTTCAAGACTTATAAAGTCTAATTACAATGCTGCCCCCGTAGATTGCTCGCCGATTCTATGATTCGGTGTGAAAAATATAGCGGGACGAGTCAATCGTCGGGTGTGGACAAAATTAGCCGAGAGCTTGCGACTCGCGCGCCTCGTGTCTCGCACGTATCGAGTCCCACACACACGTAGAATAAGGAGCTTATCACGCCGCCGATTTTATTCAATTTATGCTTACTTAAGCTGATTACATGAAAGCGCTCGTGCTGCGACTGAAATTTAAACTACACGTAAATAACGGTGTTATTAGAGCGTTTATGTAATTGTAACGAGCTTTAGAATTCTTAAAATTGTTGAGATCCATGTGACAATAAGATTCTTGTAGTTTTACCTTAAAATAATTTACCATTTTCGTGGATATGCACATAATTAGCATATAAAGTTTTCGTTTTAAAATGACATGGTTCTTAAAAATCTTCGCATGATTGACCCCAGAGCCATGCATTACTTAGTGATTCTTCATTCATTTAAAACTTCTAATCGTGTAGTTTTTATGCGTCTACTTGGGCTTTCAATGTTGTTTTCAAAAGCATCTTTCTCCTTGCTCTTTGAGGATGTTCAATGGTTACAGCAAAGTTAACAAAAGTCTTTGAAATTTTAGTATATCATTACTTAGATAAAATAAAAGCAGCTTGAATTTTTTCAATAATATATAGTGAGCATTTTTTTCGAGAAAAAAATTCTTGAAAATCGAGTTTTTAATATAGGCTCTTATGGGAGAGTGAGGTTATGTGACCTTTGAATATTGTCGTTACTGTGTTTATATTCTTTCCAAACTCATGCTGTAAAAGTCATAAAGCAACAATAATAATGAGAGAATACAACAATTTTCGTAAGTACATTTAACAATCATTTATATAAAAGATCGTACTTTATAAAAGAAATTGACTTTTTAAAAAGAATGAACAACTCGTTTTCACAATGTCAACATCCATTGCATCAGCACGTATAGACAAACGGCACTGATATACAATATTTAAATACCCACACGAGCGTATACACTTATCAAATTACGCGACGTATATACACACCGCGCCTTTTACACAACAATAACATATTTTCGTCAGTCTTATAAATAAATAATTTCTTTTTTTTTAATCCAAACCCATAACATCTCACCAACCCCCAAAAAAGAAAAAAACTACGACCTCGCTCCGCCAGTCGCACAATGGCGCGTAATCTAGCTCCAGCCGCGACATCTCCGCGCACTCAACCTCCCACGGCACAGACGCCGAAGACACAGCCGCCACAGCAGCGACGTCTTCGTCTACGTCGCGCTTATCTCTCACTCTGCTCACACGTCCCAGCCTCGTGTGCAGATACATATATACACTTATATGTGATGTCAGCGAGAGCTAGAGAGAGAGAGAGAGAGAGAACGGGTGATGTCACAGAGGGCGAAAACACACGGCCGCGCGCGATTCGAGTGTGACGCATGCAGCTCGCGCGCCGGGGATGATGTATATTAACCGAGCGCTCGTCAAGCCGGAATGATTTCCTGAATGAGTTGAGCAGAGTTAATGGCTTGTGCGAGAGAGGCTTTGAGATATATGTGTGTCCGTTGCCGAAGCTTTTTACGCTTGCTTTTGCAGTTAATGAAGAGCTGCGGCAATGTTACCACGACGTCGACTGTCGCGCGGCGACATTCCTGCGACTCTTTTTTACGGCTCTCCTGTGCCTATCTATTCATGAGATGTATAGCTCGGATTCGCGAAAACGACGCGCCTCGAGTTATTTACAGCTAAGCGATTTCACTCGAAATTTGCGCGAAACGATTATGTGATGGTAATGTTATTTCTGTTCACTTGGGTAATGAGAATTGATGGTAACGGTCTAGTAGAATCGAGGAACAAAATTATGATGATACACGGAGACAAGTTTTTTTCTCGACTTTATACTTTTTTATTTAAAGAAAATTTACTATTATTTTTTACTATTAATACACACTCGTGAAGTGGTATTTTTACTTTATAGTAATTTTTATGATTCTCGTAGCAAATTTTAATTTTAAAATAAAAGTCTATATGGTTTTCGTAGGAAATTTTACTTTTTGAAATATTACTTTATATGACTGTTATAGTAACCATTACGCGAATACAACAAATTATAGCTGAATGCGTCATTACAGACCAGTATACACAACGTGTCTGTAATAACAGCCTCGAGACTGCGTTACTTCCGAGCTTTAAACAATTTCGAAAGTCGCTACACTTCGTCCCGCTAATTTATTTCAAACGAACGTATCGCGGCTGCATCACTCGTTCCCAGCACAATTCACGCACCACCTTCGCTTTTACAACTGCATCTCCCCCCGCGGCTAATTATACAGTGCAGACTCGAAGATCCTAAATAACCGCGACGTTAGAACAGCCATCCCCGGCCATTAACGTCTTGCATGCGCGGCGGTGATTGAATTCGCGCGCTCGAAAAGGAAAAAAAGAAAAAGAAGCTTCGCTGATCCTCCAGCGGAAGAAAGAGCAGGACTTTGTTTTGCGCGAGCGCGAAATTAAGGGGCATTACCGTTCGTTAACAATCGGTAAATCACGCGGTCCGCGTGAATTATGCGAGGCGATAAAACACGCCCGCAGCGCGGTAAATAAATCCCTGCGAGGATGCGACACACAATCGACTTTTATCGCGCGGCCTCTGCGCACTGGACACTGCTGTCCGGTGCAATGATGCATCTCTGGGTGCGCGCTCGAGGATAATATGCGCGCGCTCTGTCCTTGCGAGGATGCTAGCTTGAGGATTCGGTGAAAAAAAGGGGAAATGGATTGCAGGGGGCCGTAAATTATGAGAGAAGAGGGGAAAAATCGTTGACGTTCTCGTAGGTCGTGGTTGCGTGCATTGCGATGTAAGTATGAGTGAAAATAGCGTAATATTTTACATTTTAAGTGACTTGTCCTTGCGTGATTGTATATTTTTTAGATATAAGTGCCAAACGTCACGTTGGCATCGTGTGAATTGGTTCTTGAACGATGAAAGTTGTAAAAACTGATTAATCATTTTATTATAGATACTTAACAAAGAATTCGTCACAGACACGCAGCACAGGGCTAGTCAGACAAAGTTCGGCACTCCTACACTTGCTTTTCAAACAAAGTCAAAACTTCACCTATACAAAATTTTTATACGTTTCATTTTCTTAACGTGCACAAAGTTATAATGCACTCTTCAAAGAATAATGCGTTCTCGAAATAGCGTCGTTATTTCTAATGAAAAAATATTTGCTGACTGATCCATCAGCGCAGTTCTCGGTAGAAGAAGAAAAGGAATGGCAATAACATGCGCTCGTGTAACAAAATCTTATCGTTGATTTTAATACCAAGAATCCATACGTATGTTAAAATTATTTTGATGTGATTGGCGCAAAGGTGCCCTAGCCCGACATTATATCTTTGCTTTAAACTATACATGCATATTCATACTCATAGCTATTGTTTTCTGCTGCAGTATACGCTGCAAAGGAATCGTTGACCTGAAAAATTATAATGGACCTCCTTTGTGAATTTAAATTTCTAAATAGTTTTCATATTAGTATATACTTTGGAGTTATAAAAATTATAATGAACTGTAGTTAAGAGTTGAACACTTTTTTTTTTCATTTTTTTCCAGTAAGAACTATGAATATTAAATTTATTTCATCCAAGCACCTGTGTACTCTGTTTACAAAAAAAAACATTATTTCGAAAGTGGAATTAAAAGCACTTTATAGGAACTGAACCTATCAGAATTTAACGAGGCTCAAAAGAATTTTCAAACCCTGTTTTTAAAAAGAAACTGTTCAACCGACCAAACTAACTACCTATGCTGCAAAAGAGGAATAAAAACTACCATTTTTAAAATCGTAAAATCTAGATTCACAGCGTAACTTTCAAAGCTACCATAAATGCATCGATTTTACTGGCCATTGCAATTTATCAACCCAGCTCGCGTAGAACCCCATAAAGAAGTCCATAAATTTTCGGCTAACAACAACGCGCACTCGCTTAACCTTATTTTCAACCTAAAATTACTCAACAAAACTCCATCGTTACCCGGCATGCATATAGACGCGCACGTTCGCCGCCTCGAGCGCAACGTGCCGCAATCACCTTGAACCGCGCCGAGTATATTACACTCTCGCGAAAAATCTGCACCGCGGAAACGCAAAGAGCTATTTACTCTCGCGGCGGAGAGAAGAAGACGCACATAACGATGTATCCGGGCGACGGTATAGGTATAATACAGCGTGTGCTGCAATTGTCGGCTTATTGAGCAATCTTTTTCTATATAATACACACACACGCGCACGCGCGCGGGGCTACCGTCGCGCGGCTCGTCTCTCGTGCACGCGTGGCATATAGCGTATAGAAACTAGAAAAGTCCCGGCGGCTCGTAATTGGCGGCCGCGCGCGCATACTGCCGGTCAACGGACTCGCGTTGCGCGATAAATAAGCGTTGCATAATAATGCGGCCTCGCGTGCGTACGTGTCTGTGTGTGTGTACGCGCGGCTCGTTCAAGCTTCTCGCATCGGCAACGTGCGCGCGGGAACGCGAAGGCACTTTATTTAGGTGAGCGAGCTGCTAGGCCGCGCCGTTTGTCAATTAAGCGCGTACGCGTTGTAAGTATATGTATATAGGTGTGCTCCCCGGGGACGATGCGTAACTTTGTGAGTGAGCGCAGCTATTTTGGGGCAGAGAGTAGGTATGGCGCGGGCTGACGTGGAGTGCGGGTGGCATGACGCGAAAAATCTGATTGAGATGAGAACGCTTTTGGATAGTGGGTTAAATATGTTGGGTGGTTGAGGATTTGATATTTAAAATAATTAAAGGCGTATAATATTTATTAAATGAGTTTAAACTAGATGATAACTATTGGATTGATCAAATCTTTGTCAATCTGCCTTCAAACAAATCACCGTCATAGAATCAAGGACATGATTGGGTTAGTTGGTCGATTATTGATGAGTATATTACAATATTGTAGTACTTATTTACATTTTTTATTTTGATTGATGTATTTTTTTCCGTTATTGTTATTGTTATTTTATGCAATGCGACCTAGCGGTGAACATATAGATTAATTTTATCGATGTATGAAAAAATCATTTATATTATTTGCTTGAAATGAATATTTTACATATTTAAGCTGAAAATTATTTATAGTTGTCAGTAATTTCAGACAACGATTAACTTTTTAGATTGAAATTTCAGTAATGAACAAAAGTCGCTATTTACTATTACGCAATAATATGAATGGTGTACAAAAATGAATGAATTAATAAGAAATGAATAATGAATGCACGTAGCTCACTGATTACATAATAAACTTGATTTAATATTTAAATTAATCAGAGAAGGCTATAAAATTGATAATCACAGTCGGTAGTGATGGGATTATTGACATTGTGCCACGTGATTTTATGCCACTCCAGAAAATTGTACGTTTGATACAATATATCTTTCTTCAATATTAGCATTGAAGGCAACTGTTCAAATTTTAATGTCAAGTCGAGCGACGACTTATAATCGAAGGACACTTTATGGTAAGTAACAAAAACGATAATTCATACAGTAGTCATACGTTTATCGATAACGACTGCTTCGAAAAATTTCATTTTCAATTACGTTTTAGAGTTTAATGAACCTACAACCTCCATCTGCACGTTATCAAAATACTCACTACAGTTATATCAGAAAAATGTTGTCTCAGATTTATTGCACGTGCTATTTATTTTCTCTAACAATAATATTGATTTTAAAATAGTAATATTAATTCATTTTAAACTCTCTAGCAAGAGCGAGAATTAAAATTGAATAATAATATCGCACACGAAGCATTAAATATTTAAATAACTTGATTTACTGACTCAAGTTAAATTATTAATTATTCATCTATGTGATGAAAGATGAGACAATCCATTACTAATTACACATTAATCCACAGATTAATGCAAACAAGAATTTAGCATGACAGATGCGATTAGCGAATAAAAACCGCCTTCCAAGAATTAAAATTCCGACTTTCTCCACTTTGTCACGAGCAAACTGGAACACACAAAATCGTCACGATAGGCTCGAACGAAAGCTCACGCGCACGTTGTATAATATACTTACGTCCCGGCGTCGCGATAATGTGGGTGAATACCACACTGCGCCGTCTCCTATCGCCACCCTCGGCGTGGAAACGTACCGGCGCGCGAGTCTACGACTAAGCAATTACACTCCCCCCTCTCTTTCTCTCCTTTGCGACATATACGCACTTTTGCACGTACGGCACGTGCAGTAAAAAGCGAGCGGTGAATTATTCGCGAATAGATTCCTTTATCGCAGCTAGCGCGTATATATATATAGAGCGCGCGCGCGATAAAAGCGCACAATTCGCACGAGACTTTGGTGTCGACGGCCTGTTGTTTGCGCTCGGCGATTATAGTGCCGCGCGCACGTGATTTCTGTACGGGCTTTCTATCTCTCCGAAAAATTCGCGGAACGAGTTGAGCCCCAATGCTAACAGGATGCCGATCTTTTTTTCCACCCGTTTTCCATGTGTAGGAGTGTAGAGGTGAGATTTACGTAGCCCAATTTTTTGGGTCCGCGAGGTGAGAGTGGAATTATTTTTTTTCTCTTAGATAACGCTGGATTGAAAGATAGTTGCGGATTGAGACATTTATTTATGTAATGTACGTGCGTGTGCTTTTTATTTGTTGAGAACAGCACTCTGTAAAGAATGTCATTCATTTTGGAAAAGAATGTAATAAAACGTTTAGCGATAGCAAATAGGTTATCAACTTTACAACGAATCTTGAATACTAAATTGTAATAATGAACAAAATAACTAATAGTAGGTAAGGCAAGTATGCTCCTCGATGACAACTATCAATTTAAAAAATAGTTAGTTTGAAGTGTCATTTGGTAACTTAAATTAATAAACCTTTTTAATTAGTTATAAAACAACTAAAAGTAATTTTTCTTCGAAACAAACGATGCGATCACTTATCCCAGCATTAAATCCCAATTGTAATTCATTCCTCGTTCACCGTTGATAGCAAACGTTTTCACGTTTTTGTACGTGCCCGCAATATACTATACGGAATTAAATGTACATCGTTAATTAATTGCTGATGAACTCGAACGGCCTCGAATGAGTTATTGCTAATGACGGAAAACATACTATCGTCATTAGCCACCCGGTGGGTATAATCAGTCGCGTTACGTATCAGCGCCGCGGCGAAAAACGCGAGCGCGCGCCTCTTTTTACGTATACATTTCTGGCGGTAAAAACGTCATCCTTCATTATCGCTTTTTCGCCGGTGCATGTAACGAGATCGACATTTCGCAGACCAGTTTTTCGCTGTACCGATGATTACAAATCGGCGCCCCGCAACTTTCCTCCGTTTCGCGTTTGCTCAACGTATTGTGTATAAGGAAATTCACAAAAAATTTACACTTTTCGCGGCCTCAAAATTGGTCTAAGATTTTTTTTATGGCACACCTTCCGGGCGCGTTTTTTCTTTTTTTTTAAATATCACAAAGTATGCGAGACAAATTGTGTGCAATTAAATACATCTTTGTGACGCATGTTTTTTAAAGGTTGAAAATTTTTAAGAAAATGGCAAAATATCCCTCTTTTTTAAACCTCAGCCATTTAGCCCAGAAACGTTCTACACAAAGTTTCAAAAAAGAAATTGAAACTAGAAAGAAAGAGCTTTCATTTACTTTTTGAAAATTGAAAAATGTTGATTTCTTCAAAAGTTATAAAAGTTTAAAGTTAAACAGAAAGGCATAAAAATACTCTCAAAGTCGGGGCTGTCGATTCATGCGATTTGTGCATTTTTATGCCTTTTCGACGCTCAAATTTAAATTCTTATAACTTTTGAAAAGATCAACATTTTTTCAATAATTTTCAAAAGAGTAAATGAAACTCTTTCTTTCGAGTTTCAATTTCTTTTTTGAAACTTTGTGTAGAACGTTTCTGAGCTAAATGGCTGAGGTTTAAAAAAGAGGGCTTTTTCGGCATTTTATTAAAAAAATTCAACCTTTAAAAAAAATGTGTCACAAACATGTTTTTAATTGTACACAATTTTGCCCGTATACTTTGTGATAATATAAGAAAGTAGAAGGTTATGCCTTAAAAATTTTGACCAGTTTTGAGGCCGCCAGAAGTATAATTTTTTTGTCAATTTCCTCATACATATATACGCTACTGACTGGATTATTGAGCATGGTTGACAAATGATGTAATTTTTAATTGAGCTACATATTTGTATGTATCCTGGTTCAGCCAGAACAATTTAATGTTTTGTTTGCAGGAAATTTCTATATAGAAAATGTAGTGCATCAAAAGGAAACTGAATTTACAAGACGAAATTAAATTTCCGATTTCAGTTTTTGTTATTTTAGTATTTTACGTATCTTTCTCTTTTTAATGACTGAATTTTAAATATCATAAAATATGTGACTTTATGAAAATGATAAGTCTTAACAAATGCTCTAATAATATTTATTTGATCAGTATTATCATTGACTTTCACGTTTTTATCGATAATTTATAACTTTTTTACGCACCTGGAAATTGCGCATGCGCCAATTTTCAAATCTAACATAAGACAGATAAACTTTTAATTATCAAGTGACAATGGTTAAATTAAATATTTCGCTATTGTTATCAAAGTAGAAATATCACATGAGACATTATTTGTTGATAATCGAGCATGTAGGCAGATATTCTTATTTGATTTTTAATTTATGAACAACCGTCACATTTTTGATAACTTAATCTTGTACCACTATCACTGTTTAGATAACTTTTCACAATCTTCTTCCTTTGGTTTTCCCGCAATTCTATTTGCGAAAACTATGACTGTTGCAATGACCTGTTATAATGTAATCCTATAATAAAAAAGACACAATTAACGTATTTTTTCACAGGTTAAAATAAAGTTCATATCTTGGACAACTACGATAAGTATAATTTCGTCCATCCTCTCAAAATTTTCAAGATTGATAACCTGATTTCATCATCCGCTTGCTTCTCAAAATATCAAAAGCAGAAAATAGCTGTAGAAACTCTATACGAGATCACTAAGACGGGTATAGATACTCAATACTGCATAGATATTCAATATCAATTAACATGAAAAAATATTCGGTTTCTAAATCTATACTTCGATTTAATATCCGTTTAAAATTATTATTATAAATTAATCTGTTATTAAATAAAAAATATTACTTATTTAAACATCCAAGAAATATCATAAATATTAATAAATACAATCAAATAAATCACTTCAACTTGCCCCAGTTTTACAAAGTATAATTGGATATACGTATAAACTTTCTTAAAATTTTGAACGAGAGTATTTGAAATTTTAGAATACATCTTTTAAATTTGAAAAACTTTTCAGTGGGTAATTCTTGCCCAGCACATTTAAAATTATTCATTGGATAATAACAGCATGTTTGACAGAAAAGTAATAAAATATTGAACATTGTACGAGGAAATTAAAATGTTGCAAATACAAAAGTAAGGCACAACACGAACGTTCTCGCTCCAAATAAGTTGGCTTAGCTGAAACAGCCAATGATATTTTTTGATAACGCTATGAAGTTGGCTTTGAAAGCTTCAATCCCATACCAATCGCTATCTGCCTTTTACAACAGGGTCTGAAACAGCTGTAGGTATACATATATATGCACGATCTCTGGCCACAGCAACGCCGAGCGTCAATTACGAAGCCTCATTCGTGACAAGCGCGCTAAACCGTCGGTTTGCACTTCGCGCAGTAGCAGTACACAAGCGCGGCATTAGTCGGCGCGCCGGGGAGAACACAACGAGTTTTATTTAATCGCCGTAATTCCGCGCAGTGCGCCGTCAATTATCGCCGGATAGAAGTAGAGGGGAAGAGATAGAGATAGAGAGAATTATTATACGTGTGATTTAGGAATGGCGTACAGCACTGGCAGTGCTTATCGGGGATTACTGTGATACACTGCGGATAATTTAAGAGTGCTCAACTCTGTATGCTGATGAATTTCGTTCCGGCTTTGCACGCGCAGAAATGTTTGTGTCGACTTCTGCGGTACGCCTAAAAATATTCTCATTCTATTTAGAGAAGAAAATTTCACAGGCATGCTTATTCTGTAACAGGGTGAAATATTTTATGCATAAAGTAATTAATGTCAGACCAATGATTCGAGTTATGGAAATCAGACGCAATTCACAGTTATAAAATTGTAACGTTCTATATAAAGCGACAAAGAGGAGGAATTCAATGAGTGCGAATAAAAATAAAAAAAAGTAGCCGGAAGCGTAAAAACAAAAATAGAAGCTGGATAAAGGTTCAAGTTATAAAGTTTTTGATTATATATAAATATTTCACTTATGTCTCGAACAGAGCAGATTAATGAATATTTTTAGATATATACATACCTGAATGAGTGAACGTCGCGCTTTGTTTCCGGGCTTGCTAGCAGCGCGGACATTGTTGATGCCTGTCGTAATCCCCGCTGCGATAATTTTAATTACACACTCGCACGTATCGCAAATAAAAGTGAGTACAGAGGGTTAATTCATCCGCTTATCAGAATTAGATAAAATTGGAGAATTAGAATACACAGTGTCAGATAAACAAGTTTTTAGTGCGATATAGCCGTCGCAAAAATTCCACGATAAAACTTCACACTTAAGGTCTTCGGGGCTTCAACAGGACTTTCATTCATCGTTATTTTAAGAAGACTACGTTGATAACATTAAGCTCGTCGCATAAGCTTTTGAGTCGAATGAATCAAAAGAAATGAGTACGAGTTTTTAGATTAATATCTTTAACAATTTATTTTATTTATATTTTAATAATCTTAATTTAACTTTTAATAAAATCTGCGAAGATACATACTCGCAACTTTATCCAAATTATCCCTTACTTAATTAGACATCTCATTTTTTACTTATTATTAATTAATTAGCCAATGATAAGAATGGTTTATTGAAAATTATTTTTTACGAGATATTAATAGTCTTATTCTTAGGTATATAGGAGCAAGTACTCTTACTGGTTCAATTACCTTACACATCTATGTTTGTAGTTTGAAAATGTCGTATAAAATCAAAAGCCCAGAGCAAATTCTTGTAACTGTTACTATAAAAGTACCAGACTGTATGGCGCAATAATGGCACAATCATAAAATATAATAACCGCCTGAAGTCAAAATATAACTAACCTGACTCTGAAAAATAGTAAATATATTTGTAAATTAGAATACAAATACGATACATTTTTGTAAAAATTATCAGAAAATCTTGTTATTTTACGTATTAGAGACTTACCGTAACAGATCGCATTTATAACGAAAATCTTATAGATATTATCTTTAAATATTTTATAGTGTACGTTTCTCAAAAACATTGTAAGTTTAACAAGATTTCTATTTACTATGTCGAATACTACTATAGTTATTTCTACCGTACGTTTTTCTCTCGGCGAAGCTCTTTGAGTTGATAAACCCGATAACTAAACTGCCATCACGACGTGATGAACTAATTTCCTTTTACGGAGAACTACATAGAGTAATGTTTTCCCTGAAATGGGATTACGCCTTCGTTGTTAATGTAATCTTTCAGTATTTAAGATATATTATTAAATAATGGCAATTCTTTAAAGTATACATGTATGCGAATATATAATAATTAACAGTAGATCAAGATTAAGTATAAGCAGTATTTTTCACAACGCATTTATTTTCACCTGGTTTAATATATTTTATACCACTCTAACCTCAAAATCACAACTTTGATATGATTTTTCGGCGCTCGTGGTATAAAATACCGTTCGAAACTAGTGGGTAAGTCGATTATTTAGGTGGTGTGACTTTTTCGCACTCGCTTCGCTCGTGCAAAAAATCACACCAGCTAAATAATCGACTTCCCCACCCGTGTCGAAATGTACTATTTCAAGAGCTATATTAAACCCTTGCTTTTTATTGACACGCGATCCAATAATATTTATTGGTTCATTTTGAATCTAATTTTTCCACGAGAGGTTAAAAGCTCTTGTTTAACGGTCTACACAGTAATCCCGATAGAGTGATTTCGAATATTTATCAGCACAAAATTGTGAAATATCAAAATTAGTTGATCAAGTTCGGGTCAGTCTTATCTCATCCTAATTCATTCAGTAAAGTGTGAAAATCTTTTGTCAATACTTTTCAAAGACACATCAGAAAACATACCAATAAGGTAAGTACAAGTTAACTATTCTCTCGCAAATTCCGCATCCACCCTGTACACGGAGAGAAATCATGTAGCAAAATTTACAAATTTCTATAGGAAAAATTACAATTTTTCATAGTAAAACGGAGACAGACAAAGTTCCTATTAATGTTTCCAATTTAATATGGTAAATTTTATAACAACTCGTATAGGAAATATTTTTCGAGTTAAAAATTTAAAAAATTTAATTTTCATTTCTGTTATCGTGGTTATTCGTGATATTCTTATATATATTTCAAGGTTGCACACACATATATTATTAATACGAGAAATACAAGAAATAAATTAAAGTAAAGAATAAAGAAAATTAAAAAATTTTTTCGACGGAGACAGCCGGATTCGATCCCTCGACCCAATTGGCAGGCAGTCGGACGCTCTAACCACTTACCCATAACAACATTAGACTACAATTTTTTGGAACTTGTACATTAGCTATCGCTAGATGTATGGCAGATTTGAGTTAGATGCGTTGTTGAATTTCAATTAATATATGGCATTATAATTAACGTAAAGGAAAATTAGCAACTGATAATGTATTTATAAAAGTAAAAATAAATAGGAATTTATTATATCCGACCAGTTTTGTGTTGCAAAACATATTGTGTGAGATCTAGATAACCTGAAAATTAGGGACGTCGGTAAGACAGAGCAGCAGACTGCGCGTGTTCGCCGCGCGCATGCGCATTTCACACATCATAATTTTTACCATAAATCATTGTAAAACTTAGAATTAAATATAAAAATTTTTGTAACTCCTGCATTCGAATATCAAGTCTTCGCAGTTTTTGCCATAAAATATAGTAATGATTCATATTTTTTATAAAAAAAAGAAGATACTTTTAATAGTATATTACAATATGTATATTTTTTGCTATATAAATGTAGTAGAAAGTTATCTCGACACTTGTAATACTTAAAATGAAAGTTGTAAAAGGAATACATTACAATGGTAGAAAATCCTATAATAGTAGTAAAAAGCGTCAGAATCAGAGTATATCTTCGCTTTGATAAGATTAATGGTAATTTTCCAAATCAAATTTTTCTCCGTGTACCTACACATAAAAAAGCGCATTGAATCATAGCACTTCTGTATAAGTAACGCATCGGTCTCGCAGCAACGCTCGTACGCGCGTTACGTATAATACACATCTACATACATACACACACACATACGCGCGTAAAAGCTCGATTCTCGCCGTCGTTGTCGTCGCCGTCGTCGTCGTCAGGGTTCGCCGGCCGCTGGCCTGCGCGTACACGCAATCTCCGCGTCGCGCGCATTATCTGTCTCTCCCTCTCGCTCTACGCTCGTTCGCTCGAGGTCGTTTTTGCACGACGATTGACTTCGATTCGAGCCGACGCGTCGTCGCCGCTGCTGCTGTTGTTGCGTATCTTTGCGGCGACTGCTGTGCAGCCTCGTTCACGGTTGGGCCGAGCGAAGGTTTCGCTCTGCGTGAGATGACGACGCTCGGTTGTGGCTTTGACGGGTTTGCTCTGAATTATATATCCTCACCGCTGGTCGTACGTCTGTGCGCACTGGCTGTAGAAAAATGTTGGGGTTTTGTTATAGAGGACTTTGTTCTCAAAAATAATAGTAAAAAAATTATCGAGAAATGGTTTTTAATTCATTATTCGTTTCCACACTTTTGATTTATATCCACGTAAATTTTACATTTCTACAAAAAGAATTGAATTGTAAAAAAATTATCATACACGTCGCGCCAGTTAATATTACAATATTAATGTGCTATTAAAAATACTGACTCGAGTGCCCCGCTACCGACTATTTTAAACTTTTCATTATCTTACCAATTTCTTAATGTAACCCCGTTGTCTCCGTTATACTTTATATATTATCAATCCCAGTCAACCTCTTTTTTTAAACCACTTTGTAGTTCTCTAGCTTCATTTGTACGATTATATTTTTCGATGAAAAAAAAAACATTAATATATCAACAGTTCAGTATCATCAAAGTGCAGTCGCATTATAATATAAAGATCAGCCTTCTTCTCACCTCCGGCTATAAACCCCGAGTGCGCCAGCTTTATACACATATGCACGTAGCGTGTTTCTGCAATCATTCAATTTTCTAGAATCCAAGTGATGCGCTAAAATTATCTCGCACTCCCGGCGGATTTTCTGAAACGGTACCGGTGGAAGACACACCGAGAGACATATAGAGAGAGTGGGATATAGGTGCACAGCTGACGACACACGTGCCGGGACTCCGGGAGTGGGGATGACGACAGCTAGCGCACACTGCATATCGCAGACAACCTATATCGACGAAGATCTGACCATATAGTAAATAGTTGTCGAGGATTAGATCGTGGCGACTATTTAGTTCTGATTTATCGCATTTTCTCATGGTAGCCCTAGACGGGGTTTGCGCTATATTTGGTGTTTGAAATCATTTTTTTCCTACGAGAAGGAAAAATGGATTTTTAAATGATTGCCTTTGCGGGAGGACCGAAATGTCATTTTATATTGACATTATAATGTTAATTCATTTTTTATAGATATAGGTAAGTGTAAAAACACCTTTATACACTTAAAGTAATTTAAAAGAATTTATTTCAGTACTTCCATACGAACGTCGTTTGTAAAGCATGGCATATATACTCCATAGAATTTACATTTTCTTTTTTACAAATTTACGTTTATTTAAATAATTTAGTGATTGGAGCATAAACTACTGTGTGTCCTCTCCTTAACTTATTTGTCAATAATAAGATAGCTATAGGATAACTGATATTACTGTCTAATCTTTTTATTACGTATCTTGCAACATAAACAAAAGGAAATGTTTTGTTTTTCATTGCCACTTAAAAACGCGTGGATTGGATAAAATATTTATCTCTTATTTGTTAAACGTAATTAGTTTCATTTACAAGAATTTTATCGTAACACAATATTTATTCAAAATGACTGAAATGCAACGTGAATTATACGTTAAAAATAACTTTATTTGCAAAGCCTTTTACCGTATAAAATATTCTATAATGAAACAAAATCATAATATAACATGGCACGTTTTAACAGAAACTATATAGTTCATAAACATGAGCATTTTTCTCAAACTCGACAGTCATCCTTCTCCAGTCCATAAACAAATCAGGTCCACTAAAGAATACCGCAACGCGCATCCGTTCTTTCTCTCTCTCTCTCTCTCTCTCTCTCTCTTTCCTAGACACCTGTACCCCCCCCCCCCCCAATAATCCAATAAACGAATAAAAGTAAAGGCGGCCGTTGCGTCATAAAGGCATAAATCCGCGCGGGGCCGACGATCTCTCTTTCTCAACCGAGTGTAGACCGACCATAACCCTACCAACAGCGAGCGACTGGCTCAGCGCGCGCGAGATCCCCTCCCACGTCCGCGACCTCGCGTCTTTCGTTTTCCCACACACACACACACACACACGTACACACAGAGGCGTGCGTGAGTGCACGAGGGGGCAAAAAAACAGTAGAGAAGGACGGAGCTACGTGGCACAGTCGTCGCGCATGCGCAGCCAAGCCGCGTGACGTAGCGGACCGCCGCCGCCGCTGTGGCGCGCTATGACGCCACAGTTGCCGATTGGCCGACCCTCGCTGCTCTCGCGAAATACCAGACGTCGTCGCGCGTACGCGCGCTCGCTCCCGTGTGTGTATGTGTGTACCCATTGTATGTGTACGTGAGCGCGAGAGCGTGAGAGAGAGAGAGAGAGAAAAGCGAGAGCCGACACCCGTAGACCCACTTTGCCGCCGCGCCGCATTCTCGAGCGTTCGTCTCCGAGAACACGTTTTCTGCCTTCTCTCTCTCTCGTTCGCTCCGCGTACATAAGTATACCTCTATCTACATCTCCCTCTCTCGCGCTCGCTGGCTCGCTGCTATCGTTACCGTTAAAGCGACTCCCTTTTTTGCGCGGCGGCGGCGGCTCGTTTTCTGCGAATCGTACGTGGCAAGCGCTGCTGCTGCGGCTCTTGAAGCGCGCGGAATGAACCCGTCCTACATTTTTCCCTCTCGCTCCCGTAGCAGGTACTTTGTGATTTTCGCGGGAATCGGCCAATTGAAAGAACGAATATATTTCGTTAATTATCGCGATTGAGAGACTCAATTGATAATGTTATATTAATGTGTATACATATTGATAAGTATTTTACGTTTTTGGTGTACTAACCATCTACAACTTTAATAGATGTATATAAAGAACTCAAATTGCGTCAGACACGTATACGCCAGTGTGAAATGAGAATCCCTGACCTCGCCTCAACACAACTTTATACCCATATTTCGCATCTTCAAAATTCTTGACCATTCTTTAAAAAAATAAAACAACTCACACTCGCACAGTATAACATAGGCTCAGGAAAGTTCTTTCCCGCGTTAAAAGCTCGCATGCGGTGCGAAAGAATGCAAAGTCCCCTTCTCGCAAAAAGAGCGCGAGACAGCAAAACAGCAGCGGCGTCGGTGCGACGTTGCCGCTTCTCGTCGCCCGGCTCTTCCCCTTTTTCGCCGAGCGCAGCTATCCCCCCACCACGGTCCGCTACTACCAGTTCGCTCCACTCTCCTCTCCCATCCGCGGCTGCTGCTGAGCGGAGCCGCCGTCGCCGCCGCAGCGCCGGTCAGTCGCTCGCAGCCTGCGCCCCGTGCAACCCGACAGGAGCCAGGACGTGTGACGCGCGAAAATATTGTGCTTTACGTATATATATATACGTAGATACATACACACACGTACATTACGCTGATAGGTGTGTATAGGTGGCGATTTGTATAGAGTACCGTATTGTGTGGATTCTGTACGAGAGTAATAACGTGCGCGCGCTCGCGTATGTGGTGAGAAGCCCGAAGGAAACAGAAAGTGGTGATAGTAACATAACGGTGTCGATCGACCGATTGAATACAGTAGTAGTAGTACGATAGTGCGGGTTGTATTATAACGAAAATTGTGCTTCGCAAATGTAGCGCCGGCGAGAAGAGGAGAGCGACGACGACGAGGATGCTGTCCGTTAACACCGCGAGTCCGCGGCACTACGATTGACGAAGAAAGAGCTGCTTCCGTCTCTCTTTCGACCAACTCGCGCGCGCTACACGCATAAAACGCATAACACGCGCGCAGTGCTCTTTTCACCTTTCGTTCTTTGATCCCATTTTTTATTCTTTCACTCTCTCTACCTGTGTCTATCTACTTCTCTTTCTCTCTTAACTGTCCGGTTCCCGGTGCGCGAAGCAAAGTGACTTCGTTCAGGTGAATAATAACGGATAGATAAAAAAAAGAAACAGGCAAAATGATGGGAAAACGCACACAGTGCTACCTGTGCGACCTGCCGCGCATGCCCTGGGCCATGATAATGGACTTCTCGGAGCCGGTCTGCCGCGGCTGCGTCAACTACGAGGGCGCCGACCGCATCGACCTCGTGCTCGAGTCTGCCAAGCAGCTGAAGAAGGCCCACGGCTTCCAGGACTCGCGGCCCTCCGCCTCCAAAGCCTACCGCTCGAGCTCCCACGCCGAGCACAACGGCGCCACCAGCCTGGACGTCCTGCCCATCCAGAACGCGGCCGCCGCTGCAGCTGCAGCCGCCGCCGTCGGCCAGGGCCACTCGCGGCACCACAACATCGCCGCGGCCGCCGCCGCCGGCTACACGCAGCTCCACCACCGCAACAGCATCAGCGAGTTCAACTCGAGCAGCGCCCGGGCCGCCGCGGCCGCCCAGCAGCAGCTCTCCGCCCGCCAGCAGCAGCAGCAGCAACAACAGCAGCAGCAGAGCCAGCAGCAGCACCAGGCCGCGCACGAGGATAACCACGAGGTCACGGCCGCGGCCCTGGCCAACGGCATGAGGCCCAACAGCGTGCAGCGCATGTCCAACGCCCACCTCACCGCCGTGGCCGCCCACCACGTGGGCCTCAGCCACGGCCGGGGCATCACCCAGCTGAAGCGCGGCATCTCCGCCATCGACGAGGACGACCACCCCGAGAAGAGGCTCAGCCTCGAGGAGCAGCACACGGTGAGGCCGCCCCTCACCCGCGGCGAGTCTCTGCCCGCCGTCAGCCTCGCCGTCAGCTACGTCGACCGCGGCAAGGACAAGCACCCGATACGCGCGCCCAGCTTCGAGACCGCCACCACCTTCAAGAACGGTGAGTGCACCGAAGCTGTTCGACGAGCGCCTTTTATTTTACCCCTCCGGCTTCTATAAATACTGTTACAAGCTATGTTTACGATCGTCGATAAACCTTTATTTTTGTAACGCGATCAAGCTAGTTTTACAACCGTTAGTGCCATCCGAAGCGCGAGCGCGTGTTCACTTTTGTGTCGGGTGAGAAATAGATTTCTCGTCGAAAATTCAACTTTTTTTTCTCGAAAATGCCGTAGCCAATTTCTCCAAAACACGTGCGCTGCAAAATAAAACGCGAACAATACACCCCTCAATCCGGCCATATTTCCCGCACTATACCGTACTCGCTCGCACTTGTGAGAACCCGCGGGCTTTTCACTTCTCTCGCACCCTGCGCACATTGTTTCGCGTTTCTATAAATCCAGAGCGCTCGCGCGAGCGTTGATTTGCCCCCGCGGGAGTCTGGAAAGTCCGCGCACACAGGTATACATATATATATATATACACATAAACGCACACTGGCACGCGTAAAAAAGGAACTGTGAGTATATATGATGCTTTGTGCCACGGTTCCTTTTTTTCGCTCGCGCGAGCGAGCCACGGCTGGGTATTGATCCGCGCTCGGGGATGTGGTGTGAGACTATATGACGGTGCGAGGCTTACGCGTTCCGGGAAAAAAGTTTTTTTAATGCGAGGGCTTTTTGTTTGCGCGTGTGTGTGTGTGTTTTGTAACTGATCGATCCGGATATAAACGTCAAAGTGTGCGAATACAGCCGAAAGTGTGTGTCAGAAGTCAGATTTTTTTAGGATGATGCGCGATTGTTTTTCGATGAACGGCGTGAGATTGTTATGTGTCGCGGTGTATCGTTCATTTGTTTGTTTCCAATGTTTGTATTTCGAATTCGAGCGAATTTTCAAATGTGACGACAGTTGTAAAGTTATTTAGATAGAAATTTTAGTAGGAAATGATATGGGTAGACGTGTTTATTGGGACGATGAATTTGTTAAAATTACGTGAATGAAAAAAGTTTTACAGGCCGCTCGAAAACAAAAGCTCGATCGCGTATCAAGAAAGAGGAGTAAAGCTCGAGAAACGGCGAGATAAGCAGCAACCGAAATCGGCGATAGAATAATCGAGGCTCGCGCGTGCATGGATCCTCGAGAGTGAATTCGGAGCGGGGCCGCGATAAGCCTTTATCGTCGGGCGACGCGATGCGTCACGCACACCCGCTCTCTCTCTCTCTCTCTCGCTTTCGCTCGGGTTACGCGCATTTGCGAAGTTGCTAGTTTAGCGTATACGCGGGCAGGCGGGTATTGCCTTTGTTTCGTACAAAAATAGCGAGGATTTGCGCTCCGATGGGTTTGTCGAAGCAATAAAAATCCTTGGGAGCTCTGATAACGGCTAACGGCTCCGCTTCGATTCTTTGCCGAGTATTGTGCAACGCTTAATTACCTAAAAAGTTATAGACGCGAGCGCGAGCGTGTTGGCTATTCTCGGCCGCGCGGGAGCTAAAAACAGCATTACGCGCTGTCTTTTCGTCTCTCTCTATCTCCCTCTCTCTTTCCTCCATCGTCACCGTTAAAAAAGTATTTAACAGAGATTTATCGCGGCGAAACCCAAGCTCTCGGAAAAGATAGACACCCACACACACTCAACCAGGTGGGGAAAAAAAATAAACGCGCGGAGTACTTAATAATGGATTTCTATTCTGGATTCTGGTCTCGCTGACGCGCTGTCTCAATCGAGAAACTCGCTTATCAGTTTCTCTCTCCGCGGTCTAAAAATACGAGAGCCGCGCAGCTGCTCAAGTGTTCTGTTTTTCCTAGACGCCCTCGCGCGCGCGCCCGCGTGTATGTGTGACACAACTGTTGTTACGTCAGTCTATTATTCCACACGGAGCAGGCGAGCACGCGGAAGTCGACCGACTTTCGGCGTAGGAGGAAAAGAAAAGCACACAGGACAAAAACATTACACGGGCGAATAAAGTCTTGCGCAGCGCGTGGTGTGGAATGTATAAAAAGTGCTAATATTTACGTAAGAGGGCACATTTTAATCGAGAGAATGTATATATACCTGCCTATATATAAGCTCGCGGCGTTATCATGATTTTTCCACGCGCCGGCGCGGTTTGTGTTGTAACTGTATACTCGTGTATACTATATACTTTTCGAAAGTGCGTCAGCACGAGAGCGCGCGCGAGCGATTGCAACACGCGGACAGCCGAGCGTGTGCGCACGTTCTCAGAAGCGGCCGTGACATTGAAATTTCACAACTAAATATTTACTTTCCGAAACTCTTCCCCGTTCGTGTTGCGTGTTTCCCGAGTGTGTATATAATATTAATGTTTGCCCGCGAGCTGTTCTTAAAAAGTGTTTTTCTTTTTCGCGAATTAACGTTGTGTGTATACGTACAGAATCGTCTCTTGTCGTCATGGAAGATTTTTAGTTTTTGTATATTTATACAGTATAGTAACCGAGGCCCAAGGTGTGTCGGGAATCCATTATAGCGTGGACGTAAAATTGCCTTGTGATTAAAAAATATTTTACTGTATTTTTATCATCTTTATGAATGAAATACGTTTAAAAACGTACTGACAAATAAAATTTACTTAAAAAAAAAAAAAATCACGTTCTAAAAAAACTTTATGAATCTTATAACATCGTGTACCCATATAAGCACCGCTAAACCCCATCTTCTCCTCACACCTCTCAGCCCGCGTCCGAGACAGCCGATGGCAGCCGTCCAACCGCGCAGCGGCTCTCTCCCACTCTCCGAAGCGCACGTGATTAGAAACCATCTCTGTCTGTCCGTCTGTCGTGGGGGGAATGGAAAAAAATACCGCGCGCGCCGTGACGTTTGCCGCCGCCGTCGCCGCTCGTGACGTCACGCTTGTACCGCGCGCACGTATATTTAGACCGATGAATGGGGGGCCCCCTTCGCTCGGCTCGCACGCACAATGCACGCGCCGCGCGCCTCGCTTGCTCTTGAAAAGGAGCGGCTTTTTCGGAGTTGAAAGTGCAAGTGTGTTTTCGTGTGCGTTGATAGTAGCGAAAAAGTGTTGCTTGTACTCTCGCCCAGACCATTGCGAATTCGAGCTCTCCGCGTATCCTTTCCTCCGCTACCAACTCGATAATTCCGCAAATAAAGCCCGATACCGGAAACTGCACAATTCAATACAACAAAAACGCTCTTTCTCCCTTTCGGTCGGAAATTTAGTCCATCTGCATTAAAAATAGCTGGAATTAACCGACGTACATGCGCGTACACGAGCGGCAACCGATAATCAATACCCTGCGTGCGCGAAACGAAAAACGCGCAAAACCGTAGCACGAGGGGAGAGAGAGAGAGAGGAGGAGGTGAGTTTGCGCTCTACTTGCGCGCTACATGCACGCACGCACGTATAACATTACTTGCGCGCCGTCGACTGCACGCATGCACGGCGAGGAAGAAAGAGGGAAAATACCGTGCTGCCGTGTATATGTGTTCGTTATATATACGCGAGTGATTGAAGAGTGCGCTGGGTATTGCCCGTGACGATGGTCGGAGATTTTTTTTTTATGTCTTCGAAAGCCTGTTTTAACTTGGAAAAAAAAAAACTTCTTTTTATTTTTTTCTTTTTTAAAGAACCTTTGTGCCTTGTTGTTAAAGCTTTTTACAACGTTCACGTTACGTTCCTTTGGTTACACTCAATACAATATTTAATTGTAATAAAGAATTATTTTTAAAATTACTGCCGCGGTCGTTACATTCCGTTGCGTTTTATAAGCGTATACATACAATGCGAAATTCAACGTCGTCACACTACCTACACATCGGCTTCCTCCGTCTTTACGTAACTCCCACCCACACTGCGTGTGCAATCTCGCAAAAAGTTCTCCGCTGCCATATACTCGCTTTGCGTTAGCTATAATACGAGAACGCAGAGAGCCACTGCAGCGTTGCGGTCGTCGTAGTCGGCGACGCGTGGCGCGAGCGCACGATTTAATATCGGTCACGGATCGCCTCCGGCTTGCTCTGCTTTCATCGTCGCGTCGTCGTCGTCGTCGGCGATCCCCTTTTTGCTCGCCGCGAGCACAGCGCAGCGCAGATATTCTGCTCGGGCAGCATTATAACTGTAGGCTGGCCTCCTTCCGCGCCCGCATGGCTCATTGACGCCGCCGCCGGCAGCCGAGACTGGACGCTCGGAAGGTTGGCTGTTTTTTCTTTTTCTTTTTTCTTCATATATATACGGACGGTGTGTACGAAAATTGTTGTTGGATCTTAATACAAAATGCCACGTACGTTTAATTTTCATTAGACTAACAAATGAGAGCGATCGCGCTCAATAAAGCGTCCTAATTAAGGCGGCATCGCGGCACAGATTTATCGCTCATGAATAACCCAACTCCAACCGCGCCTCGCCTCAATCAATAAACTCGCCGTTATTGCAAAAGAGAAAGACACTAACCAACGCAACAATATCACTTCTCTCGCTCGTTTTTCTATAAAAATCGTTAGCTTCAAACACGCGCCGCACGCGCACGCACGAGCTCGACTAAATGGGACAACGCAACGTTTTTTTTTCCCTATATACCATGTACGGCACGTGCTGCTGCTGCTGCTGTGGCGTCGTCATCGCGTGTGCATGCATGCAGGCGATAAAAAGAGAATCGATGCGACACGCGAGCGCGCGCTCGTGCAAGTTGCGTTATAACGCGTGTGATGGAGCTCCACTTTTCGCGCGCTCGACGTGTGTCATTGAGGCGGACAGTCGGGGGAGGGATAAAGGCGACATGAAATTGCATTATACGAGGAAATTTAATTCAAAAGTAAGCTGTGAGGTTTTAATAATACGGCGGATAAGTGCGGTTGTTTTATCGGTTCGACGAGGTTATTATTGTTTTCCTAATATTGGGTTATTGCTGAAACAAATCTTAATTTACGCTCATAAATTAAAAGTTTATAAATACTGAAATTTATTTTGCGATAAAAATACTGGAACAAAAATACATTTTCCGTTATTTATAAAAAAAAAGGGACTGCTAGAGGTACGAGTTTGTTACAAAAATACAACCCAATGGCTATTCCACCTAAACGCAGTCGCTCGTTCCTCCCTTCCCCCCACACACACACACGCGCGCGTACACGTGCGCGGCTCACCAAAATATACCTCTCCCACTCGGTCAGCTGCTGCAGCAGCAGCAGCACGTGGTAGTGTTAGTAGCAGCCGGCAGCAGCAGCAGAAGCGCATCTGTCACTCGGTTTGAAAAATCCGCCTGCTCTCTCGGTCAGCTGTTCCCCTCTCTCTCCTCCCACTCCTCTCTCTTTCTACCCACGCCATATACCTACTCTCCGGTCAAAGTGCGCGTCGAATGCACTCGAGTGCGCGCGCCGGGCCGTTTAAAAAGCGAGCCGAGCGTAAACATCCGCGCCCTTCCCGAGGGCCTCAATGAAGCCCATTAAGGAGATAATTACAGTTAGGTGGAGCCAACCAAGAGAGAGGGGCTTTCGTTTAGTACCGTTGCTTGACTACCTACGCCTGGATGCGTTCTAGGCTTGGTGGATATAGAAGAATGGGAGGGTTTTTTAGTTTTCGAGGGAAAGAGCCGTGCCATGGAATTTCTCAAAGGATTATCGCGGAGGGGTATATAAATATGTTTATTGGGATCTCTGAGAGCACGTGGTAATGTCTGTTGGAATCTTCATTTACAACTCGTTTACGTGCTCAATTAACGGGGTGCCATAGTCCTACCATTACCGACCGAGCAATTCACACAGTTTCAAGCTGATTAAAAATAAAATACGTCGAATCACAAAAAATCAAGAGAACACTCTTCTGTGTTTTTTAACGTTCTATCATTCAGTCAAAGTTTGGAGTCGAAATATCAAGTCATTTCTGCAAAAACTTTGAACAAACGAAATTTAATTTCGTTCAAAGTTTTTGAAAAAACGGCTTGATATTTCGACTCCAAACTTTGACTGGATGATAGAACGTTAAAAAACACAGAAGAGTGTTCTCTTGATTTTTTGTGATTCGACGTATTTTATTTTTAATCAGCTTGAAACTGTGTGAATTGCTCGGTCGGTAATAGTACGAGTAAGGCATCCCCTTAACGGGTTAATTTTATGAGGCGGATGTATACTTTACTGCTGATTCTTAAATATTTATTTTCTCACTTGTTGACCAATTATTTTTGCATTTATAAATTCTGAATATTTTTCCATCTGGCGTTAACAACGACAAAGGATTGCCAATAACAAATATTTGAAATCTAATGTACACTTCTATATTATTCTCAAAATAAATCTTACAAATTTTACTCCCCGCCATTCATCTACCTTTGCTCTCATCCGTCATCCCGACAACCAAGTGAGACCACTCGCGCAGGTACACAGATCTCTTCTCCCTCGGGACAGGCGCACTCAAAGAAGAAAAAAAACCCTCTCCTCTCCGCTTTCTCATCCCGACTCGGTCTAACGGGTTCTCTCCCTGGCACGTTTTCGAAATTCTTCCCATACGCGCGCAGGTATATATATACAAAATTTTACACGCGCGCTTAGTCCTCGCGCGTAAATCAGCTCGCGCTATACAGCGTAAACATTTTATTGCGGGGAGTGAGTCAATTGGCACGACCCTCGTTCCGTCTACGGGCATTTTAGGGCTAGGTGGGTAAAGGATTATTAGTCTTTTACCGACCGCTCCTGACTTTTACCCTTTTTTCCTAGAGGGAGAGTGAGAGTCGTAATTAGTTTTTCGGATAATCCTTTTTTTCCTCTCCTGCCTCGACGAGAAGAGAAAAATGATCACGACGCGGCGTGGAGAACGAATCGCTTTACCGCCGACTTCTGAACTCTTACTTTCTGCCTTTCTAATTTCTGTTTTCCTTTTTTTTTCTTTTATTCCTCCTCGTCGTGTCGACGCGCTGGAATTTTACGATCGGTGCATTCTCGATCCTTTTTTTTTCCACTCTTTTCGAAAGTTGAATTATTGTTATATATGCTTTTAAGATATTTATTGAGCAGAGTGTGTCAGCCGGGTTATTTGGATTTCAGATATACAGCCGCGCACGGCGTATTACGCGAGCAGGATTTTCCATTGCCGAGATTCGAGATATGCAAATTGAAACAGAGTATATATCGCCGCGCGGCGGTATTATCTAAGGTGAACTCTGAGAACTCGTTACAAGTTGTTAATTGATAGATTACCTTCGGTCTACATGGTATAATTTAGTTACGCGCGAGCGTTCGGCGGGACTGTAATCAAATTAAAAAATTGCCCTTGAATTACATGGAAAGTAAACGTTAATATTAAGCAGGAATGTTGTAAAATATGCGGTCTATGACTAGTCGCGATAAGAATCCAACTTGTATAAACATTGCATATACTTACTCCAACATTGAAAAAACCAAACCTTTTAACGTTCCTCTTTTTATCGGAGATTCCAAACTTTGTTCAGCAGTGCCATTTTCTCGGAATAAAACTCTCATCCTCTTCGAGAAACCTGTTCGCCTCTTAACGAACATCTCTTTATCCGTGAAGAGAGTAAGTACCGTTCCCTCCAGTATCGGATATTTTTATAAACTTGAAACGCCAAACAGAGAGAGTCTGTAAAGCCGAAGAGCCGTGCGCGCCTTTATTTCGGAGAATCGGTATTTCCGGGCCCTCGAGCGCACGCGCGAATAAAAATAGCCGCGATGGGGTACTACAGGATCGGAGCGCATATAGCTGGAAATAAACCGGATTGTGAGGATGCGAGGTCGAAGATCGCAGCGCCCCGTGCACTTGAAATTCTGCAGTTGAAGTATCGCCGTCGTGAAAGATAGCAACGCGGAGTGCAATGGTTGCCGGTAGTCGCTATAAGAAAAACAATATACCGATTAACATAACTATTTAGCCGCCGTGATGGTATATATAAATAAATCTGTTTATAGCGCGGTGGAAGAATTTTTGATACTGTTTGTGCGAAATTAAATTTACAATATACTTACACTACCGATATGAATATAGAGACGCGAAACCATTGCTCAGTATCAACTGCTGTGATACGCGGGATTCGATGTCGAAACGTCCAACAACACAATTAACCGTCCTCAACCCAAACAAGTTTAATTGCTCGCCGAGCTTTATATTTTTCCCCCCTCTCTTATCCCCTCACCGACGGCGCACAGTGGGATATTTCAAAGAATTTTGTAACAAAATTAAATATCTCTACAACGGAGAAAGCTTTTGCAAAAAATCAAAAAGCATTTTAAAGGTCATGAAAGTGGCAATATGGGAAAAATAGTCTTAAAAAGTAAAAAATATTTTTAAGTACCAAATAACCCTTTTAAATATCGAATTTTTGCATTTTTTAACTTCTATTTATTACCAGAAAAAGAATAAATATTATTTCAAGTCATAACAATTCATTTTTTATATGTTTTGGACTAATGAATTCGAATATGCAAAAAAAAATTACCTATATCGACGAAATTTTCATGAAAAATACAAAATTTATCTTTACCGGTTTTCGATAAAATTCGGTGAAAATGAGTGAAATTAGCTGGCCTTTCTTGTTTTTGTGCATCAGTGCTTTTCCAATCATAAAGTGCCTTTATCACATAATTATGCGATATTGGGAACAATATATAATTTCATATTATGAAAGGTAATTAAAAATACGCGAAAAATTATAATAAATGCTTTTCATTACTACAAAAACAAGAAAGGCCAGCTAATTTCACTCTTTTCACCTAATTTTATCGAAAACCGGTAAAGATAAACTTTTTTTGTATTTTTTATGAAAATTTCGTTGATATAGGTAATTTTTTTTTGCATATTCGAATTCATTAGTCCAAAACATATAAAAAATGAATTGTTATGACTTGAAATAATATTTATTCTTTTTCTGGTAATAAATAGAAGTTAAAAAATGAAAAAATTCGATATTTAGACTTAAAAATATTTTTTACTTTTTAAGACTATTTTCCCCATATTGCCACTTTCATGACCTTTAAAATGCTTTTTGATTTTTTGCAAAAGCTTTCTCCGTTGTAGAGATATTTAATTTTGTCACAAAATTCTTCGAAATATCCCACTGTGCGGCGGTGCGTTGAACGTCAGCAATCTCAATAACAAATTAAATCGGCGAGCTGACGCTCGTGCTGGGCACAGCTGGTGCTGCTGCCCCTGTTATATATACACCGCGTCATCGTTGTGCACGAGTGCAAAAGTTGGCGAATCGATACAGCTCGATAAAGCACATTCCAAAAGTTGAATGGCGGAGGAACGGGTTTCGCGCGCGCGCGCGCCTATTGGGATTTCGAAAAATGTCTGGTGGTTGTATACTACTTTTCGAGCGGCATTTTTCCCATTCTGAGATTATAAAGCGAGAGATAGCTTCCGTTAATCAGGCAAGCTGCAGCGACGAATGCAGGACACGTCGTTTCTGATTTCGCGAATTCCAATCACGTTCGCGTCGATTTATATTGCGCCAGAAAGCTGCTAATCTCGCGGAACAACTGTACGCTATAACTATAAGCGCCTTGAACTTTTTCTCTATTAATAAACACAGGACGGCGCAAGACTAAAAATGGTTAAAGTATGACGTCAATCGGCGCCCCTCTCTCCTCTCCCCCGATAAATTTTGCAAGCTCCACTTGACTTCAAAAAGAAAAAGGGGTTATAATTAAATCGCGCGCAGGCCGGTACCGCTATGCACGTCGTACCCGTGCGCGCAGCTTTTATACCCTTCTTTTTTTTTTCTCTCTCTCTTTATCGTTGTGTACGAGCGTGGAATTTCTTCCCACCGAGAGGCCGGAATTTCGCGATAGCGCACGGAGCCGAGATTACAACGACTCCGTGATGTATATATATATACATGTATACACATCATGTACACAGTCAAGGTCACCGTCGTCAGAGTCGTTAACGTCCGTCGCGTGTGCGAGTGCGGGAAGAGGCTACACGCAGGATCGTGACTCGAATGTGCGCGTGCGTGCATGAGTGGCGGCGACGGTTGCTCAGCGCTGAAAAAAATATTAAGCGAGACTCGAGTGAGATTATATTCGATTCGGGCCGTCGCGTGCTCTGCCTCGTTTATCTCTCTCTCTCGCATATGCGAATGAGTTTCGCTGCGCGTGTTTGCTGTTTTTTTTTTTTTTTTTTTTTCCATGCCGATTATATAGTATATATGAGAGTGATTAAAATGGAAAATCGCGGTGGGAGAGTGCGTGAGTCACGCGTTACGTAACAATGTTACTCGTTATTCGAATTTGCCGAAGGAGCGACTGTTGGTTTTTTTCATTACAGTTTGTTCTCGCGTATATACGCAGACAGACCAGACGAGTTCCAGCGATTATCGCTATCTTTATTTGAACGGGTCGCGGTGCTGGGAAGCTTTTTACACTTTTTTTTTTCATAGCGCCCGGACAAACAGCGATTTCGAGAACCGCTTTTGTATGTAACTGTGTGTCGCTAAAAATTCAGAGATAGAGGAGAGAGGGTACAAATAATCGTTTTATTGGCAAGCTGCCATACTCGCTTCCGATTTCGCTTGTATTATACGCCAGAGAGCTCGAAACTATGACATCATATAAAGTTCGAGAAACAAACATATAAACAAGCCGGCCTTTTTTTACCACGAATATACCTCGTCTGAAATGAAAAAAAGAAAATAAAACAAGCACATTCACAGCGCATTGATTATTCTCAAGTAATATACTTATACGCTCGCAGCAACAGCAGCTCTTTAAATCGCGATAACACGTCGGCAGCTTATAGGGTTCGAATTAGCAGGTTATGTGCGAGCAAGCGCTCATTAGCGCCGCGGGGTAACTCGCGCGGTACGACCTGTCGAACGGCTACGTGTGTATGTACGCGGAAAACGCGGAGGGAAAAAAGCCGGCGGCGCGCACGTGCGCACGTTATATACGCACGGATCTCTGTTGCGCAAACTCCCGCGCGTTTTGCAAGAACAAACAGCCAGTGCGCGTCTAGGTAGGTCCCTTTAATCGATTGCCGCAATCGTAGTAATATGTTTCGCGCTGGCTCTCGATACGTACCGGTGAACTTGCCGCGCGCGAGAATCCCCGGCGATTGTTGTCGGTGCACGCGAGAGCGGGTGGTGGGAAAGGTTTCAGGGATTTCGCGCGATTGTTCGCCGACGACTTGGGCCATTGTAACGCGAGCTCGGTCGTATATACACGCGTTGACTCGCGCAGCCGCGGAAAATTTATCTTCGTCGCTTATCCAGCTAGTTAGCAACAAAGACACTATATTTTAACCACTAAAACACATTTCCAGAATCCGCATGGGAATCATATTACTGCACGCAATCTCCCAATAAAATTAAGAGTTAATCTCGCTGCGGTATTAGAGCTTTCCCCCGCTGGCACACGCGCGTCGCGTCACGCCACGAGAGAAAACGAGCCGAACAGCAGTAACCGGTCATATGCGCGAGCCACGTGTGTGTGTGAGCTGAGCGGAAAAAAACCAAGCGCGGAAAATAGCACTACGCACATGCGCGCGAGATATGTATCCTTGCGGTGCATTCTTTTGTCTTTTTTCTTTTTAGGCAAAAGGGTAAAGCGTTAGTATTTCTCTTACGCAGTCTATTAATAATGTTTAAAGCACGCGGTATAGAAAACATCGTTTTCTGCTTCACTCGTTACCTTCGTTTCCGACGGCTTTGCAAGAAAACCTTGTCCTCCAAACGCAAACTCTTAACGAACGTAAAAAAGGAATAGAATAACGAGCGCGAAAGCGTAATATAGCGTGCGCGTATACATTGCACGTGCAAAAAGGAAACGGCGCCGCTCGCCAAGAGAGAGAGAGCGTTTCGCAAGCTCGCGCGCAGCCGTCAAACTTGCTCGCGCGCGCACGTGTGTATGCGTGTACTAGTTGCGCATAGAGAGCCGAGGCACTGACTCATTACGCGAGGCTATGTACACGTCATCGGCGGCGACGCTGCTGCTGCTCGTCCGCAGACTATACAGAGCGCTCGTGTGTGTGTGTGCGTATGTGCGCGTTCAGCTGTTAACAGGCAACGCGCGCGGGAGCTTTCTTTTCCTTCGCGAGTCGCTCTGCGCTCATGCAGCAACGCGTATGTATAGTATGTGTGACTTTAGTTATAGATAGAATAGTATTTATTTGTAAAATACAAAAATGTACATTGTTTAAGTATAACATTTACATTGCTTATGAGTGAGAAAACAATTATAGCATATATTCTAATAATTTTAATATGATCTATATATATAGATATCACAGATAGCGTTCATCAGGTACATTTAATATCAATTTTCTTATATTATACAGTAGTTACTTTCATAGCGACTAGTTCTATATTATTTTACACATAATTATAACAGACTGATTAATTAGGAATCGCATGAAAGTGATTACGTATCGCCGTCTTATAACTACAAAGACTAGTTGGCGGGAATTCAGCGAGACGACGTTTTCGTACGTGTTTGAAATTCCGAACGTTCATAATAAACGAAATATTAACTTAAAGTTTCTAATTCTGGTTAGAATTCCCCGGAGTGTGGTTTACTGGTGACTGCAAGAGTGAGAAGTGAAGAAATACAGTCATTATCCGATTTTAAATGTATCAAGTAGCCAAATTCGGCTAAATTTGAAAATGGCAAAAATCTTTCGTTCACTATGAACGTTCGAAATTTCAAACACCTGTTTTCGTAGCGTTGGAATGATGATATATTCCATTGTTTTTTCCTCGTTTCTCGTGCAACCAAGTGTTGTACCTCGTGTTTGTTCATTTTTGGCGGCAATTTTAATCTGTGTTGCGCCCGCGTTGAATGGCATTTTTGGCATGATTTCGAGTATTATAAGTGAGGCGATCGGCGCTGTAGAACGAGCGCAAAAATATGCTGAGCTGCAAACGACGTGGCGCCATTAATCATCGAGCCTGTGTGCATTTATGCAACGGCATTCCTCGAGACGCGCGCGTGTACACACACGCTTTAGCGCGTTTTTCGCTTGTTTTCTGCACGAGGGATTCATTAAACGCGTGTCTTGCGCGCCGCGCGCATTACGTAAAGCCCCCGAAGGATGTGGGATTCCGTTGTAAAAGCCCCGGTGTAGGTATATACATATGTGCGAACGTTTAACTCTCGGTTATCCAGATTGACCATAAAACTAGAACAATATTGCAGGTTTCCTTTTCACGCTTGAAGAATAAAAACAAATCTTGAGAATTGCACGAATTCTTCTGTTTCGAATTGATGCTAAAGTAGTGAACATTTTCCTTTGTAATCTTTCGTAATACTATTTATATA
The DNA here is from genome assembly GCA_036365515.1 of Torymus aiolomorphi. Taxonomy (NCBI): domain Eukaryota; kingdom Metazoa; phylum Arthropoda; class Insecta; order Hymenoptera; family Torymidae; genus Torymus; species Torymus aiolomorphi. The sequence goes on from CM070876.1 coordinate 146,400,791, forward strand.
TACCCGTAGACAGGCCGCGCAGCGTATATATATGCTACCAGCCACATTATTCATTCAACGACATAATAATTTAGTTTATGCGCTGGATTTTCCGAGCAGCTCGCTTATTCCATAAATATCCAACAAAGTATCAATCAATGCGCGCCAGCCTGTCCCACAAACCTCGTTGCGACTCCCCCGTCTATCCGTCCATCCTTCCGCAGCAAAAAAAAAAAGAAAAAAGAAAAAAAGTACCACTCGCGCTCGCACCGCAAAAACAAAACGAACCAAAACAGAGAGAAAAAAGAACATAACAATACAACACACAACGGAAAGGAGTAGGAGACTAGGAAGCAGGGTGACATGCACTTGCGCGCTCGAACAAAAGAAGAGAGGGAGGAGGAGGTATATCGCGCGCAGTGCACGTATAGGCAGAGCTTAGTCATAGCGGCCCCGCGCGCACCCGACGACTTTGTAGTGGCCTTGTTTCGAAAGCGTAGTAGGCGTCTCTCGCGCGTGCCCTTCTAGAGTGCGATGACTAGGGAAGAGAGCAAGGGAGATTGAGAGGGGGGAGAAGGAGGAACGGGTTGAGGTGGAGCGAGGCGTGTGAGAAATGGTTAATTGAGGGTGAGCCTGGAATGGAAAGAGAGTCGTCGGTTAAACGTTTGCTTTTAATCAGCGTTAAAAATGTTTTCTTCGTATAGTGGGCGTTTTAAATGGTTTATTAAAAATGACGGCAAAAATATTCACGTAAATATAGATAAATTTAAAAGAACTCCAAAAGCCGCTGGACGTGATTCGCGCGAAACCTCGAAACTTCCTTAAGGGGGTTAGTGCGGTAACATACAAGCCAAAAGTACAGCTGGTCGAACGCCGTACGCCTCACGCTCTCTCAAGTCTCCCCACTCTCAAAATTTCACGCGAGACTGTCCACGCACACATAGCGCCACTTCATCTGTGTGTACATACCCATAGAAGCGCTACGTCTGTGTAGACACACACGCAGCGAGCCTTCGTTTGTTTACACGCACACAAGGACACGCGCGGCGGCGTCGTCTACCCTGAGGCTACGTACTTTAAACAACTGTATCTCGAAAACGGTGAAGCTAGGCTTCCTGAAATTTGCAGAGGACATTCAAAGTATTGTTCTTAGTAACATATCTCTTTTTCTTTCAAGTCTTAAGAAAACTTTCCAAGTTATTGACGAAAACGTTCATTTGTTTACATTTCATGACGACGGTCCCATAAGACACCGTGTTAAATTTCGTAACTTTGGGAGCTTATATCTCACAAACGGGGAAGCTAGGCTTTCTGAAATTTACAGATACTGCGTATAATAGTAATATGAGTCTACCCTGCAAGTTTCAAGAAATTCTTAAGAAAAGCCAATATCGCACTAACCCCCTTAACAGCGATATAAGCTCCGTATATACGTGCCTGGAGCGCGTTATTATGTGTGTGTGTGTGTGTGTGTGTGTGTGTGTGTGTGTGTGTGTGTGTGTGTGTGTGTGTGTGTGTGTGTGTGTGTGTGTCTCTGTGTGTGTGTGTGTGTGAGTGTGAGTGTGTGTGTGTGTGTGTGTGTGTGTGTGTGTGTGTGTGTGTGTGTGTGTGTGTGTGTGTGTGTGTGTGTGTGTGTGTGTGTGTGTGTGTGTGTGTGTGTGTGTGTGTGTGTGTGTGTGTGTGAGTGTGTGATGCACACTTTTTCCCGTCTTCGATTGTGTGCGCGGACGGTTGGCCTCGAGATAACGGCAGGTTGTTTTGATTCGCGCGAGAAAGAAAAAAAAGAGAGAGAGAAACGAGGCGAGCGATCACCGGCGGACTTTATTTTCGGCGATGGCGATATAACGCGCGGCTGTATATTTTTCCTTATCACCGGTGGACGCGGCTGACGAAATGAGCATTGTGTAATGGTTTATAATTCTGCTTGAGCAGGTTGGTTAATTCAGAATTTACAGATTATTTGTTAAAAACAATTCGAAAGAAAGAGCAGTTGGAAAGATAAAACTGTTTTGAGGGTTTTTAAATTACAAATAGTTTACTTTCGAAGTGATTATTTACCTTTTCGATTTGTTAGTCGTGAGTTAAAGTGAAGTTTCCAAAAGATTAAAAGCGTTCTTCCATTAAAAGTTTAGCGTGTAAATACGTTACGTAATCAATCTACCGCCATCGATGAATTTCCAACTCTGGTGTATACACACTATTTTTAAACTCACGCATGTTTATTCACTTTTATCAAGAACAGCCTGGTAAAACCCATCCCGACGAGAGACGCAGTCGAAACTGCAGCAACTGAAGAAAACATCGAAAACATCGAAAATCCCCAGAACCTAACCCAACTTTCCATTCGCGAACACAAAATAAACTCGGAAATACAAAAATACATTCTCGAAACTCGCCGACAACCCGATTTTTTAAACTCCCCTCTCGCACTACTAAAAAAGCAACCCACGCCACACTAAACGCGCGGGCTAAAAATAAAGCGATTATACACCAGTTGCGCAACCGCGCGCCACCGCGAGAGACAAAGGTGCGAGGGGGACCTGTCAGTCGTCGATAACCGAAGACTTTCACATTCCGTCGACGTATAAGCGTGTGTAATATACGCGTGACGACGACGACGTCGTGCCCGATTACACTGCGCGTGTATACTACTCATTCCGGAGATGTCTGAGCCGCGCGGGAGCTCTGCGATGTCGTTTTTTTCTCCTCGGGCTTTTTTCTCTCGCGACTTTTTCCGGTTCGGTTTATACTTACTGCGCACGCGTTCGTTTACGTCGATTGGAAGTGGGCTATTCTCGGGACGGTCGGAGTATTTTTGCGAGATTCGAGGGAAAATAAACTCGAGCGGGATGTTTCTGTGTGTGTGTGTGTGTTGAGTGAAGCGAAAGGAGAGAGATTTGGCAAAGATTGTTTTGTCGAGATTTTGTTCTTATTTCTTTTGAGGCTGAAAGATTAAAGAGCTTCTTCGTTCATTGATTGATTAAGGTTTTACCAGTGTCACGGGAAATCTTCAATAATTTATGACATTTTTATAAAAATTAAATTTTCAGCTACGAATAGTTGTCTATTTTCGTGCACAAAACACGATGAGGTATTATTAAAGTCTAATATAAAATCAGTAAAGTTGATAAAAAAAAAAATCTAAAATAAACAGTCCGTCATATATTTTACAATATATTTTACAATAAAAAAAATTCAATGCATCATTTCCATAAGAATCCATACATATACACTCAACATAAACGCACAATAAGCCGTAAAATTTATTCACCGCATTTACGATATCCTCGCGGCGAGCAGCAGCGGCGACCCAAACAAAACCGAGCAAGCAAAAAACATTTTGCACTCTCTCTCTCTCCGCGCATCAGTCGACACGGCGCACGCGCAATGCTGCGGCGAATAATAAAAAAAGAGCGAGATAAATACGACAATCGACAGCGCAGCGGAACGGCCTTTCCTCGTCGACTCAGAGACACTACACACACGCGCACGCTTATCGTCGCGCGGTTCTATTTACGTCGCGCAGTGAAACGTATCATCTTCGGTCTTCGTCCGGCGCGTCGCTTGCTCGCCCGCGCACTCGTGTCGTCACGGAAAAGTACCGATCACATGTCGAGCCGGTGCGCGGCGACGGCGGCGGCGGCGCTGTAATCTGTTACGCCCGCGCTCGCGCAAACATTCATATATAGAGCGCTCAAGTGTGTTCGAGAAATTTTTCAATTTTTTTTTCTTTCTCTCTTCTCGTTTTATCGCCTACATTGCTTTTGCTTCTTTGGCGACTTTTTTTTTCTCCCTCGCCTTTGGCCGGCTTTACGACGCGTCTGCGCGATAAGGTACGTGTGTGATTCACCGAATAGTTTTTATGGCTCTCTCTCTCTCATTGTTTTCGTTACTCAAATATGCCGACCTGGGGGCGATTGTTTACGAACCATACGTGTGTCATTCGTTACGTAAGAATGGTTGGAAAGACAATGCAAACTAGCGCTAGAGAATAAATTTGCCGAACGGGATTATAAATATACTCATTTCGGTATTTCCTTATCAATGTTTATTCATGTCGGGGAGAGTTTATAGTTATAAATGAATGGCTTGATGATGTATTCTCATACGCTCGGCATGTGTTTTTCTGCGCACCGCATGAATCAATTCGTTTCAATGAAATTGATCCAACAATGCTATCGGTTATTTAAATGACAAACCAACATCTCTTACAACAAAACATTCTCATTCGACGATCAACCAAAAGAATTTTCCAATTCCACAAAAGAAAGCGGTAAGTTTCACGAAATTAAATATCGCTCAAGCGAATGCTAAAAAAAAAAAAAGAGAAAAGCATACGCGCGAAGCAACGAAATATAATCGCGAGCACGCGCGTGTGTGTGCACCGTTCGCGAAATTCGCACAGCTGCGTCAGGTGAGCATCGGCAAACGTTACGCTTTACACAAAGGAAGCGCTTCCTCCTTTTTGCCATCCGACGACGGCGGCGGCAGCTGTGCGCTAGCTCGCTCGCGCTAATATTTCGCGCTACGAGGAGAAGAAAAAAAGAACTGAGGCTATATACGGCGGTACGGCGCAGACGCGCACGTGAGCACGGCCCGCGTGTCGCACCGTATCTGCTCACGTGCCAGTGCGACGCGCCGACTTTGTGTGTGTGTGTGTGTGTGTGTGTGTAAATAGTCGTGTACATAGAGCTCAGCTGGAGCGAGAGAGAGAGAGAGAGAGAGAGAGAGAGAGAGAGAGAGAGAGAGAGAGAGAGAGAGAGAGAGAGACTGGAGCCGGTGAATTTTTTCGAGAGATAAGAAGCGAGATGGGGATATACTGAGAGAGGGAATGCAGTTGCCAGCTCGAGTATAGGGGAGGAAAGTAGAAAGAATGGATATTTGTGGGTGGGAAATGGTCTTTTGGGATATCTAGAGTTTTCGAAATAGTGGAATTGAAATGGTAAATATCTATTATTTACATTTAACGGATAAATTTTTATTTATCTAACTATTATTTATTACTATACTCGGCGTCTATAAATACAGAAATGAATCATATTCGAACAAATCACTTTACCTCAAAAGTAAAAAAAATAAAAAGAACTGGATATATTCGCACGAGGAAACAAGTCAGACGAAAATGCATCATGATTCGCGACCGGTATATCGCCGCCGCACGAATTCCGGCTATATATTACACACACACACACACACACATCTAACAGACGTGCGGATCGAAGCGGGCGCGGAAAATCACCTGATGTCTCGACGTGCAGGCCGAAACGCTCTGTCTCTCTCCCCGCGTGCCACAACAGCTGTCGCGCGGCCCACGTGCCGTTGCCGGCCGGCACGCGCGGGCGCATTTAGTCAAATGAATTTTTCAGCAGTTTTAAGTGGCCGCGTGCAAGTGGTCGCAGGTAGGTTGTGGTTGTGGTTGTAGGGTGGAGCTTGCTCGAACGGCTGAAGAGGGCGTTCTTTTTTTTTTTTTTTTTTTTTAATATTCGATCGTTCTTTTCAAGTGGTATATAGAGCTTTTGTTCACTGTCAAAAATTTTTTGAAATTTCTGATAAAATTCTGTAATAAAACTTCAAAATTTATTTATTTTTAATACAATCTTAATGCAAATTTGCATTAAATTTATCTGAAATTTAATAAAAATTTTGAAGTTTATTGCAGAATTTATCTTAAATTTCAGAAAATTTTTAACAGTGAATTGTTTGTCGATTGTATTGGGTGTCGAAAAGTCTATTCGTGGATTGGTTAAAAATGTGTTTATTTACAACGGGAAAAAGACGATAGAATATTCTCCGAAATAGCGTTCACGCTGTCGTTCGAAAGCACTCATGAAAAAAAGAAATAATCACATACTACGCAATTATACGAGCGCGCGCGCGCGCGGATTAAATAACAAACCGTGTGTGGCGAGCGCTTTTCCAGCTCCAGCAGTCGACTAAGGACAGCCGAGCACGAAACATTTACAAGTGCAATAATTCATGAGTCACCTGAGCGCGCGAGCCGCGGCTATGAGTCATGCGCGCGCCGCAGACGCGTCGTTAAAAACTGCGAGCGATATAGAACAGCTATATTATACATTAGGTCAAAATCCACACGAATCGGCGTTAAAATACATAAAAATATATTTCAGCGCGGCTGACTCACCGGTATATCTCGGTTATTAAAAAGCGCATTAAACGTCGCAGAAATACACTTAAAACCAGTCGACGGAGAGTGGGGGAAAAAAGAAACATGTAATCCACAACTCGCGGCCTGTCTTTTTTAGAAAACGAGTTTTACGAACGGTTCTGTGCATCCAAAACTTTCCGTCATAACAGCGTGAATCTCTTTCTCACACACATGCGCGCGCGCCTCGCCTCCGGTAAACAGAAAGGGAAAGGAGCAGCGACCGAGGAAGGATAGAACGAGCGGCTTGAAAAAAAAAAGGAGGCTTCTGTGTCCGGGGGCCGTTACGTCAGCACAACTCGGCCGCTCGCGCGCGTGAGCGTGAATGTAACGTGACGCGGCCGATGCTGAGGAAGGATAGGAATGCAGCTATAGGATGGTGCTGATGATGATGGTTGACTTTTAAAATGACGAGGAGGAGAAAGGCTTGTGATGGAGTGTCTGTGGATGGAAAATAACGTGAGCGTGGGGGGAGAGAGAGAGAGAGAGAGAGAGAGAGAGAGAGAGAGAGAGAGAGAGAGAGAGAGAGAGAGAGAGAGAGAGAGAGAGAGAGAGAGAGAGAGAGAGAGAGAGAGAGAGAGAGACTAGAGGGGAATTGTTGCGAAAGTTTGTGTATGGTAAAAAACAGTGTGATTGTATTATCAGTAAAGTAGGGAGCGTTGCTTTAATTTTAACATTCAAGAGCTATACGTACACTCGCGCGTCACTCAATCGCCACGGGCTCCCATCCCCGCGACCGTTCATCACGTAACGATGAAGAGCGCCGATAAGTTATCACCCGGGACAAACACGACACTTGTCTTGCTCGAAAACCTCTCCCCCGAGATCACGCGAGAGCCACGCATACTCAAATGAGAGCCTCGCATAACTAATCGGTTTCCTCATTTCTCTATATCGTCCCGCGACGACGCGGAAAATTTGGCACGCAACGTAATCACCCTGTCGACGCGGTGCGCTCCATTCAGCCTTTACCGAAGCTGAGTCTGAAGTTTGTGCGACGAACTAATTTTTCACAATTAATTTAAGTTTTTAAGCAATTGAAATTTTATCTAAAATATTTGTTATAAAGTTTTTTGATACTGTACAAAACAATAAATCTACACGCAAAATTACTATTATAGTACATTTCGACACGGGTGGGGAAATCGATTATTTAGCTGGTGTGACTTTTTGTACGAGCGAAGCGAGTGCGAAAAAGTCACACCACCTAAATAATCGACTTACGCACTAGTTTAGAACGGTATTTTATACCACGAGCGCCGAAAAATCATACCAAAGTTGTGATTTTGAGGTTAGAGTGGTATAAATTATTATAAACGTAAAGTAAAATCAAATTTTTTTTTTTATTTCGTTGCATTACAACGTTACAAACTTCACACAGTGTCTACCCGAAGATCATGGGAATCTTTATATCTTTTCTTGAAGAGTTGGAGCTACGGTTACACGTTATAACGGATACTTTGTGTACAATATTATGGTTATCGGTGAAACGCGAATTTTTCAGGATTATGGCGAAAAAGAATCCGAAACGGTCCCGATGCAAGGGAGAAGAGCGGCATGTAGCTCGCGTTATGAAAGAGCTCGGGAGGAAAATAAATAAACGAAAGATCGGCCGAAATTCGAGGAAAGTATTTTTCTGTAGATAAAAAAAAAAACAACACCCGCCAGTATTGCGAAATCGATACGCCACGCCATAGCCTGCGGGTCCCTAAACTTGAAATCGAAAGTTGTCCTAATTACGGTCTGACGCTGTCTCTCGCTCGATATCTAAAAGCGTGCGTGCGGAGAGGCCGATTGATAAACATTGCCGGAAAGATACGCAACGACACTTGCGCTCCTGATCCGTCGAGCTCTTTGTTATAAGGTATTGAGCCGCAAATGCCGCGGTAATTTCCTCGACTCAGCTAAATATACATACAACGGCGGGAGGGGAGGGAACGAGTAAATTCGCTCGTTTGCATATTATCTGATTGCTCGAGCGCGAGAAATGTACCGTTTTAAATAAACTCTTCCACCCGCTGTGAGTCAGGCGCGAGAGATCCTCTCGATTACGTGTATGCGCGCCGGCTAAACCGAAGCCGAGAGGGGACTGGTTTTCGGTGTATTTTGAATTCCGCACGTCGCGCGGTAGAATTAAATATAGAGCGCGCGCAGTGCTCGCTGTTTTGCTTCTCTATATAGGCGAGATGAATGGGGAAAAGGAGTTTGAGCTGGCTTGAGGATGATTGAGAGATTGTTGCATTATTACAGGGAAGAAGATTCGCCGGACAGATAGGAGAGTGGAATTCCGCCTGGCAAGAGGCGTGTGTATATGTATTTAGTTTACCGATCGGGTTTCCGCGTTACGCGTATTTACGCGGCTCGTTCGCCGAATCGATTGACAATGACTGCTACTACTGCTGCTTCTTTTGTGCTCCGCGTATATCGTGCGTATGCATGAGGCTAGCCCCTTATCGCCGCGCGGGCACTTCCTACATACGTTTACCTCTATCGCATTATCCACGCTCGCGCATAGATAAGAGCGTCAACGAACTCGCGCTCGACTGCTCAACAGCGGTGCAAAGAAGAACAAAAAAAAAACGATAAAAAAAAGCTTCAATCCTGTAGAGGAGGTTTCGTCGCGGCCGCGCACATATGCAAATGGCGCGCGTGCACGCGAAAGGTCGCACTCTCCCGCCTCGTTGCACAAGGGGACACACACAGAGCACGATAGAAATGCGCAACCGCGCGCCGGCCGCTAAATATTTAGCGATTCGCCGAGCGTAACGTCGCGCGAGCGAGTCTAGAATTGCCGATTCGATCTGTCGCGCGCACGCGCGCATGCGAGAATTTTTAGGAGCGTGAGCGGACTGTAATGCCTGCAGTCGCGCGGAAGGTCCGTTTCTCTTTTTGCGAGGGGGGGGGGTAGCCTCGAAAGCACGAGTCTGTACATGTGCAAATCCGCGCACTACAGACAACAACTGGGGTACAAAAACGGACAAAATTTTTTTTGAGGACACACCTACCACATAAGGTTTTTTCGGTTCTTTGGAGGTCCCCCAACATAAAAATACTTGTGAACACTCATTATCCGTAGCCAAGCTTTTTTGCCGACGAAATCAATTTTTCTTATGGAAATTTAACATGGGAAAAATGGACGAAAAGATCATTGATGATTAACCAACAGCAAATCATTGATGAGGCCAAACCAAATTCCACAAAAAAAAGATTAAAGTTGAAAAATAGAGCTTTAATTTGAGATGAGAACCGTTAAAATCGGTCGATTCTGTGCAAAGCTACATGAAGTTGAAAATGGCGAAAAATGATAAAAATTTGAAGAATTACGTGGGTTTGAAAAATATCTGTCATTTTCGTCATTATTCGCCATTTTCAAATTCACGTAGCTTTGCACAGAATCTACCGATTTTAACGATTCTCATCTCAAGTTATTCTTCAACTTTAATCGCATTTTTGTCGATTTTGGTTTGGCCTCTTCAATAGTTTGCTATTGATTAATCATCAATGACTACTTTTCGTTCATTTTTCCCATGTTAAATTTCCATAAGAAAAATTGATTTCGTCGGCAAAAAAGCTTGGCAATGGATAATGAGTGTTCATGAGTATTTTCATGTTGGGGGACCTCCAAAGAACCGAAAAAACCTTATGTAGTAGGTGTGCCCTCAAAAAAAATTTTTTCCGTTTTTGTACCCCAGTTGTCTGTAGTCCGCGTATTTGCACATATAGCTATGTAGCATGGTTTACACGCACTAACACCCCCATTCAGCCCCACCTCAAGTATAAAAAGAAATAAGTTTTGTTTCTAATGTTTCGTGTTTATTGTCTTGCAGGTGGCTATGTGGGCCCGTCGATTCCCCTCGCGCCCGCCAGCGTGGCAACGAACGGCGGTGGGTCGCCGCTGCGACCCAGGACAAGCCCGCCGCCGCCGCCACCGCCGTCCAGCCAAGAATCCGCCCAGGAGGGCCAGCAGTCCAATCACCATCAGGTGAGAAGCCCTGACCTTTATCCCATTGACCGACGGACGTTTGGTTAGTACATGCCTTTCCATCTCGCTCAATAATAACACGAGTTTTTTCTTTTGTCAAATAATGTAGAAATGGTAGTTGAGAATGGGAGTATCTCCAGTCCGGTTTTAACTCATAGCTATAGGGACATAAAAAACAAAACGCCGAAGCTTTTAAAGAGTAGAGTAAACAGAGCCTTGTCGACACACGTGTTGGATTTTTGCATATTTTTGCCCGCTTAAAAATAGAAGGCATAAATCAAGTGATTCCTGAAAGATTTGCCAGAATTTACGAAAAAAAAAATTCAAATTATTCATAGGTTGGATATTAAAAACGAGTTTTTTTTTTTGTTATAGCTGATAAATATTTAGCTTTCTCGACATACAATAATTATCCTTAAACTGATAACCGATTTGCATCCAATAATAAATATTCCACTCGAAAACGCGCTCTCCCTCTCTTGTAAAAATCCAGTCGCAGAGACGAGCGCGCGGGGCTCGTAATTATTTTTACGAAGAAAACAGACTCGACCGAGCGACCTCCGAGCCAATTAAAAGGCGCATGCGCGCGCACCGGAATCAATCGCGCTCGTAAACTCTCTCCCTCCGTCAAAACAAAAAGCGAAACAGCAGCACATGTGCACGTCGTGTGCTTATACGCATATATATATACATATCAATGTTTACGCTCTTTCTCCACGCGCGCTCGGGTTTATTCGCGACGTTTCACTGCTCGAGCAGCAGCAGCGATAAGAAAAGCCGTGCTACGGCGGGAGACGATAGCGTATGGAAATAATAAAGCAGAGAGAGAGAGAAAGCGCGCGCGATAATGATATGTTATTCGTCATCCGCCGCCGGTCTTTTTCGCGCGACGACTACGGCAGTCGAGATTAGCCGGAAGCTCCGCGAGGAGAGAGAAGTGTGGAAACCGTATATAGACAGATACACGTGCGGTGTGCGTTTTATTTAATTTATTTTTTTCTTTCCCGAGCGTGCCTTTGAATAATCAGTCGACTCCTCTTCATTGATTTTCAAATTTCGCTTGAATCTGCAATCGTCCGCGTGGCTTTGCAAATTACGGTTCTTTGCTTTTGCTATTAATACTGGTACGCGATGGCACATGTTTATGAATGAATATTTATAACTATAATGAAATTGCACAGCTGCGCGCCTACACTACTTCCATTTGCAGCGTTAGAAACTTTACGAGCGAGCGTTAAAATCTAGATCAGATCGCGCCAGTTACACGAACTCTATTTGTATCAAAGCAATTTGTAAACTCTCAATGTCACCCGCGTACGTCAGAGAAGGCGCGCGCTCGCGTATTGCAGGAAGTACAACAATGTGAGTAAATGTACCGGCGGATAAACTGAATTAACCATGTTGTACCTCTCCGCGGCAGCCAGGCAATAGCCGCTTTTCTGTTTGTGTAACCTGCGGCAAAGATATATTTTGTTGCTTTACTCCAACGACGTGTGTATTAAAAAGCGCGGAGATAGCGAGTCGCGAGTATACAAAACAACGACAAATAAGACCTAATTTTATCGGACCAAGTATTAAAGAAAAAAAAGCCTCTCAACTCTCGCGTATTACTCTTTCCTTCTCCGATCGCGCAATCCTTATCACCGCGCACGCGGCTAACGGCTACCATTGCCATTCGAGGGCTTTATCGCCTTCCCGCGCTCGTGAGAGCCTTCTGATGCAAGTCGATCGGTTTATCATTCCGCGCGATAAGCTCTACTTTCCCCTCTCTCCCTCTTCAATCGTAGATAAGCGGCGCGAACAGTGCGCGCGTTACGCAAGGCGCGACGGAAGTCGGGGAAAACAGAGCGATTATCGCAAGAGGCGATAATCTCCTCTCTTGTTCTCTGTATTCCGCGAAAATGACCGATTTCGCGTGTGTGTGTTAGCGCGCGGCTGTGGTGCGTGCTGCGTGGGTGCGTGATACAGGCTGGATTCCGATGAAGATTAGAGGGGAGAGCTATACGAAGCCGCGCGGGGTGTTGCTGCCGCGACGTTGTTTTCGCCGACACGCGCGATAAGTGTTTGCCAGGTGGTGTAAAGTGGCTTTGATTTCGATGAGGAAGCGGTTTTTTGATAATTAATATGATTCTTGGTAGCATATGTGGAATATTTTTATGAGTAATAATAGTTGAAGAGTCTCCTCTTTTGTAATACATACTATGAAACGGTATTACAGATATTACAAGAGCAATATTTTAGAACGATATGAAAACTTATGTGTTGACACCTGTAGTTGGTTTTTCAATTTCGTACAGTTACATTGCGATAAAAGCGAAGCGTTTCGAGACCGTATCTTTCATAAATCAATTTTCAATATAACGTTCGGTCACAGGTTACATGTGCGCGCACTTGCGATACGTTTCTAGAGTTGTCAGTCAGGTTTCTTTGAATGACATCGAGATAAGAGAGGAGATTATCCAAAGTACTGATCAGAGATAAGCAAGTGTTGATTTTATCGCTATGACGTCAAGACTTTTGCCCCGTCGTAACTCTCCAACCTGACTTTCCACACAATGAAGTATCATTAATCATTCGCTAATCTTTGATGCAAAAAAATGTTGATACATCCGCGATATAATCGATTATCGACATTTCAAATTGTCCGTACCTTATCTTAAATGCCAAAGCGACAAAAAATCCTACCAACAACTCGACGACTATTACTGCACGATAGCCAAGTTTTAATCGATTCGCCAAACTAACACTGTGTTTTTTGCTATTTTTTTAGGGATCAGGCGGTGGTCCATCCCCGATGGCTGCTCTCATGTCGGTGGCCGACAACCTGACGTCGCCCGAGTCGGTGCCCCAGCCGCCCAACAATCCAAGCCCGACCAGCCGGAGTCCACCAACCACGGCGGCCAACGCTCAGCAACGCAGCGCCTCTCGTGGCTCCCAGCACAGCCCGAACAGCTCCGGTAATTATCTCTCCCGAGTTATCTGCAGCAGTGCTGTTTGCTTTCCAGTCGAGGGGAAAGACTCGTCAAAGCAAATGCAATCAGCATTGAGACCCGTTTGACTAATCTTTACTGTTTGCGTTTATCGGTGGAGCAGGTCCTTCAGGCCGGAGATCGAGCGGCTCGCGCCACGTATCTTCTACCACGGTGACGACGTCGACAGAAGGCGCGGTGGCCCAGAGCGCGGGCGCCGAGCCCGTTGCAGCGCCCACCCTCAAGTGCACCCTCTGCCAGGAGCGCCTCGAGGACACGCACTTCGTCCAGTGTCCCAGTGTGCCCCATCACAAGTTCTGCTTCCCCTGCAGCCGGGACAGCATCAAGCGCCAGGGCGCCGGTTCAGAGGTCGGTGTCTCTCATTGTCATTCTTTTTTTCAACTAGAACTCTTGATTGAGCTTCAATTGTTTGGTTCTCTATACATTTTGAACTAATCGTTGATTGCTGCTTTTACAGGTATACTGCCCGAGTGGCGAGAAGTGTCCTCTGGCCAACAGTTCGGTACCGTGGGCGTTCATGCAGGGTGAGATCGCAACGATTCTCGGCGAGGACACGGCGAACACCGCCCTCAAGGTGAAAAAGGAGCGCGAGACTTAGGCTGTGCAGCGGACAGGCACAGGCGGTTAAAGGCTCAAATTTTGCTGTCTCCCCAAAGCGGAGCGAGACAATCGACAACATAAGTCAATTGTTGTGTTGTTGGTAGCATCCAGCAGCGGGGGACGAGATGATTTTTCGAGGCAGCGCGCCCCGGGCTTTGGCGATAACAACGCCGTGAAGGCTCGCCGGCAAGCTGTTTCTCTCTTTGCTAAACACACACAACAACATACACACACACACACATACACGCGGAAATGATCAGATTTCATCGAGGAAATTCCGTTAAATTCAAATAAACAAAATATATATGAGACGTGTACTGGGAGAGGTTGTGTCGGCTGGGGTCTTTTGTACAAACAGCCGACCTTTTGTTATGGCCGAAGACGTTGATATATGGCTTTATGCAATGCGCTGTGATGAGATAACCGTTGTTTTGCGAAAAAATCGTTCTTTTTTTTTTTTTTTTTTTTCTTAATTTTGTTCTGTAATCGATTCCATTGGCAAACAGGATGACGCGACGACGCACTGAGAGTATATGTTAACGATGGAACCGAAGGCGTCGCCGATCGGATATTTTTTCTTTTCGTGGCTTTTTTTTTTTTTTTTTTTTTTTTTTTTTTTTTTTTTTTTTTTCGAACGAGCGATTGTCGGTCTTGAGCAGAAGTCTTTGGCAAACTCGGCGACTGGCATGGTATCTGTAAATATGTAACGAGTCTTGAAAGGAAAACAGCGAGAAGGTATTAAAGAAAAAAAAATATATAAAAAAAAAAAAAAAAAAAAAAAAAAAAGAAAAAGGAGAAAAGTTGCGAGGAAGGGAAAAGTTGTTCTTCACGCGAATCGTCATTTAACGACAAAACGATTTGTGCCCAATTTTGGGTTTGTACTTAGGCTCGATCGCCTTTATCTTCACTGTGTATTTGTAATGCGTATCTTCTTAGATTTCCTACGAAGATGCAGTTGCGATTCTGAAAAATTTGCGATTTTTATTACGTTGTTCTAGATTTTTTATTTTCTTTTTATTTTAAATGGCGTTTCAAATACAATAGTTTTGACACATGTTTAAAAACGTCACCGTCTTTCGTTGCGTTGTTCGAATATCGTTTAATCGAACGCTTTTAATCTTTATTATTACTTTTTTTTTCATTTATTATTACTTTCCCCCTTTCTATAATTTGCCCCCTTTGTATTATATAATTAAAACATGACGAACATTTTAACCCAGCGTTATTGGGTATTCTGTACATTATGTATATGTGTACATATTACATTATATATTATATTATAATTAATATTATTACAGAAGATAAAAGAAATCGTATGATTGCGAAAATAAGCATCTTTTAATGTACAAAAAGAATCTTATATTGCGTTTTCCATTAAATTATGTTCTTTACTTTTAATGCACAAGTCATAACAAACGCCCTCGGAATACGCATTTGTTGCTGAGGCAGTGACGTTCACGCGTTACTTTGTATCTCGTTTCATTTATTTCATTACGCCCCCTCCCCCCCATTTTTTACATAGATCGTAGTAAATGACATTGTCAAAAAGAATAAAAGAAATTGAGTAAAACCAATCTTTACATACACCAACGAGAAAGAGGCTATGCAGAATCGTTCCACAAATTTGTCGATGTCGACGGGCTGAAATAAACACACAATGAATCTTCATTTGACGATGTGAACTTAAACAATGTGAATGACAGAATTAAACTGTCTTCATTTTCAGTTTAACGCTAGACTTTAAAGTGAGGGCTTTCCAGTTTTTTCATTGCTCCAAGAAAAGAAAAATAATAGAAACGAGAACAAATGTGAAATTCGCTCTAAAAATTATTCGGCATGGAATGCTCTGTAAAAGCGGATTGTTAAATAAAATAATAAACGAACTTGTTTAATGAGAGAATAAGAGACTACGCGAAATTTGTCGATGTCGACTGGTTAAATAAAAAATAAAGATGTTTAAAAAAATTCTAAATGTATCTTCTTTTGGATATGTAAACAACAACAACAAAGGAAAAGGAGAGAACTTGTTCACACTTTAGTTTAACGCTAGACTTTAAGTGAGGGCTTTTTGGTTTTTCATTTACCTGATGAAAAAAGCATTGCCCGACATATAGGAACCACACACTCGCTACGTCAGAAAAGTTTTTTAAAATGGGAAAATCGTGTGTTTCGCTCGCTTCCAGGGCACCACTTTCTTTGTATTCTAATACGTTATAATTTTCTTTTCTTTTTTTTCATTTCTTGTTTTTGTAATGATTGATGTAACCAGTAATGGTGAATCGAGCCCTGGACGCATAGGTCTTTTTGTATATGTATATATATTTGTACAAAGGTAAACAAATAAGAAGAAAATTGACGTGCGTATTGATAATTGTAAAGAAAGCGCAGGTCAATTAGTGGGGAAGTTGTTGCCAGCTCCGTAACGTCCTTTAGAGGGCCGCTAGCGTGGCGGCTTATTTTTTTTTTAATTGCGTCGAATTTAATCGGCAAGATTTTCTCAAGTTTTTGAAAGCCCGGACGTGCCTGAGTGCTTGCGACAACTTTTCGATCAAAACGCGCCTTTTTTTTTCTTTTTTTTCCCTTCTTCAATATACAATTGTGCAACGACAACTTGTGCACGTTATTTATGCACACACTGGATTGAATTCAAGCGGAGAGTCAAGTCGAATTATATGATCCAGTAGCTTTTTCTCAACGTTTTATGGTAGTTCCTACCCAATGCCTATATATTGTGAAATAAAAATCGGTTTCTCAATTTGTTCTCTATGTTTCTTACTTCTTTGCCCAAATAAATGAATTGTACAATAACTCCAACACTGGTTTTTCTCTTCTTTTACAGTTGCACGTAAATGGAAACGAATTTTTGTGCATGTTATTTAAAGATTAAGCCCTGCTTTGCTATTCGTATTGGTGAAAATGTTTGAAACTGTGGAAGAGTGTAAGCCGAGGCGACGAAATGCGCGTTTATCTCGAGTCGTAAATAAGAGGAAAAAGCGCAATCCCATGGTTTGCGGAGAGACATAAAGAGAGAGAATGAGAAAGAGAGAGAAATGATGATTCGAGTGTAGGAGAGTGAAAATTTTGAAAGTTCATTTTTTCACACTGAATAAAAAAGCGATAATTGTCATTTTTACTTGGACTAAAGTAAGCGTAAGATTATTAAAAAAAAAGTAAAAATAATAAAAGAAGTAAGGATGCAGTAGTTATTAATTGAATGTTAGTATACTCGCCCAACCAATCGTGTAAGTCAGGAAAAATGTGAGACTCGCAGCAGGTTTGCGCAGTTCTTATCGTTTGGAATTTCGCCTCTAAGCGTCTTTCTACACATGTACCACACTAACACTGAGAAAAATTGTATTCTTTGTTACTTAATTCTTTCCGATGAAAATTGTTGAACCATGTGCCGTTTTATTCGCCGTGTAACATTCGTTGGAAGATTCTGAAATAAAAGGAAAAATTGAAATTTTGGAAATACAGAGTTTAAAAAGCCGATGCAAAGTCGCATTTTTTCTGGCCGTAGCGCGTACAAAGTAGTCTTCCCGAGATGTAAAACAAATTGAAGAAGAAAATAAAAAAGTAACTTGCCGAGGAAAATGGCGAAAGAGGATAAAAACAGTCATTCCCTACTTTTGTACGACCCGATTTGTTTTCTATGATTCTTGTACAAGCGCAATAATATGGTCATTAAAGTGAAGAAAAAAAAAACATGTAAGTTTACTAGCGACTGTAGTAGCGAATAATACGATTTTCTAGTGTACCATACTTTGAGAAACGCGTTACACTATACTGTTTATCGTATGTATGCAACCTGCAAAACAAAATATATGTGTTGATGTGTAACAATTGCTGTCTTATTTCTTTCATTGAACTATCCCACCATCTTTTACATACAATTTATAAAACATCCATAAATTTAAAAACTTTTTATTTTACAATGAATTCTTAATTTATGTTTATATAAGTTTGTAAAATTCAGAGGTAAAGTTCACTATAACTATCTTCTTTTAAAGAAACATGTTATTTACGTAAACATTCAATGAATATAAATTGGTTTCCAGAACATGAGTACATATTTACATATTAATAAACTTGTTTTATGACAATTTTAAATTGAAAATCGCGGTTTTTATCAAAGAAATTTTTAATTCCTTTATAAATCACATTATTTCAATTATTTATTTTAATTATTCCAATATTGAGATTTCTTCGAAGCTTTACTACCGAGAACTGGAAAAGTTCTACTATACAAGCGAGAAAGTAATTTAACTTTTAAATTTCCGAGATAAACATTTGAAAGGTCGATAAGCGACCCGGAAAATACGATTGAAGTTCGCTGAAGTCAAGTTTTATCATCGGCCCGATTTAGCGCTCATGCTTAAAAATATCGACCTTTCGACCTTGTTCAATTCCTGCATGCAAGCCGAGACCTACATATTAAAAACCAATACCATTCATTATATGCCAATCCAAATGGCGAAGTGGACAAAAATAGCCTACCCTCGCTGCACCACGGTTTGAGGCTATACCGCGCAACCGATGAACTCTCACGTTCGACCGAGACGAAGAAGGGGAAGAAGAAGGAGAAGAAACAGCAGCCGCACACGGGAAAATCGATGCGCGGCTCTTTCCGGAAGCATGCCTGTATTACACACCCATACATACACGAGTACGCGTCGGGGCTCGCGGAATTTGAAAATCAATGCCAGCGCTCATCTGGGTCTGGAGCCGCAGGCGCGTGCCCGGATATTGATCCGCAGCGGCCGGTCCAGACGGCGCGGCGCGCATCAGAGCTTTTGTTGCAAGCTTTTTGGTAGCAAGTATTTTTTTTTTTTTTTTATAAAGCGTGCGTGCGCGTTGGCTCTTTTATCTGCTCTCGCCTACAGTGCTGTGCGCGCGCGCGCGTGTGTGTGTGTTGTGTGTGTATGTGTGTGTGTGTGTGTGTGTGTGTGTGTGTGTGTGTGTGTGTGTGTGTGTGTGTGTGTGTGTGTGTGTGTGTGTGTGTGTGTGTGTGTGTGTGTGTGTGTGTGTGTGTAAACCTTCTTCACGTCGTAAAAAAGGGGTTAAAAGCGACGGTCACGCGTTCTCTTGCTTTAAAGGGGAATTTCGCGCGACTCTTGAGACGACGCGTCGTTAAAATAATGTTTGGCTAAGGCTTTTTTTATGATAACGTGCAGGCATGTGTTATATGCCGATGAAAAATTCGTAGCATAAAAATTTTATCGTCTCGTTTTTGGTACACCTTTTTAACAATTGCAATTAAGGGGATGTCAGGGGATATCTAAAATTACATACTTATCGACATTCTCGTATTTTTCATTGTTTCTATTCAATTTTTGATTTTTATTAATTATCTTTGTCATCCGGCGCTCGTTAACCCAATACAAACATCGGGTGACTGCGATAATTTTAAAAAACGTAAAACTGAATTTAAATAATGTAAGATTTTAACCCAGTAAAAAGTATGTTTTTTTTTTTTTTTAATAAGGTTTATTATTCATAAAATATTTCATAAATAAACTTCTCTTATTGGTTCTTTCATAAATTAAAAAAATGTGAGGCAAAGTAAATATAAGATAACGTAAAGATAACATTCGATATTTATTTTCGCCATCGTGTCAAATATTATTTTGTTTACTTTTTACATAATTAAAATGTGAAAAATACGCTGTATCAATTACTTGTATTCGAGCATTTGGTAATCATCATATCCAAGTACAAATGTTTTGCAAACTGCAATTTCATGTAGCTCTTTGTAAATTTCAATTTAACCATTACCCATATCTCTCAGCCCTTATAAAAATGAAAAGGCACCGTAAACCCATCCTCAACACGCTGCGCGCATCTCCATCCCGCATGTGTATAATGCACTACCATGAATATCAGCCTCTCAGAGCATCGCGTAAATTGCGTAAGACGAGCGCAGGTGCCCTGTACTCGGCCGCTCGTAAAGTATATATATAATACCACTGGCTCCCGCGCCACTCGCTTTAAAAGGATCAATACGCCGCAGCCGGGCGCACGTACATATATAGATATATACTTGGACACAGGGACGAGCTCTCGTGACGTATATACACCTATAGCTATATACCGGCGCGCCCGTGGTGTTATAGCCAACTCTCCGTTGCAGCAGCGCACAGCTGAAGCTCGCGTAAACGCGACCGGCTGCAGTACAGTGGCTCCGTGAGCGCAGACGCATTGTCGACGCTTTTCCGTGTGTGTTGAGTCGCGGAAGGGACACGGGCAGGACGTTTTAATAGACCCCTTAATTTGAGACACGCTTAGTCAAAGTTATTTCGTACCCTGGACCTACCTGTCCCAGAGATCTCTCCCAACCTGCGTTGCGACACAACGGCGAACAGAATAGTCGAAACGAAAGATTAACGTAGACCAGATAAAAAGAACAGTACTAACATAGAGAAGAGATGAACGGTGTTTCAGTTTCGTCAATTTCTTGGACTTGGTACGTTCGAGGGTTGTTTCTTTAGGGTGCTGTTTTATCAGCAGTGTTCGGCACGATTGATTTCAAATCACAATGTTTATGCATTGTTTTTTTTTTTCAACACTTAAACTTTGCTGTATTGTGTTGAGTATACATGTATAGATTTTAAATAACTTGCAATGCTTATTACTCTATATATGCAAACAATATCCGTGGATGAAAAATAAATTTAATAAATCCATTTAAATTTTATATCGATCTCCGTTAACGTTTAAATAATACTGTATGAATTAAAATAGCATGGCTCAACAATTCATTTTACTCATTCAGAGTCTATAAATCTTTACATTTTCGTATTAGAGGATAGTATTTTATTTTCTAGCTATATATTAATAATAACTGTTTCAAGGTCTTCGTGACATTGAAATCAATTTAATCGATAGGATTTCATTGAATATGTTGTTTACTTAAAGATCTTTGAATTTATTTAGTGATTTATATAGGTATTTACTAAATAATATATAGAAAAATATTTTTAAAATAATATTAACATATATACAGTTATGTTTCAATAAAATTAAATACAAAATTTCAATTGCAGAACCGATGACAATCAGGATATTTTAAGTGCAAGAAGCTTGAAAATGCGAAGAAAAAAGTCAGGAAAGGAAAACGTGCCGTCAGTCACGTGGATCGCCATGCAGCCCACAGTGTCAACAAAAACCAGAATGAAGAGTGTGGCCGATTATTTGGTATGATGACTTGCACATCTTTGTCTTTTTTATTTCAAATAAAAACTCGATACAAATTGGGAAGAATAAATAAAGCCGCTAATTATTTGACGAACAAAATTTTTCACGGGCAATAAAGCTATTTTTTCCCTCGAATCATAACTATAAAAAACTTTCTTCTTCCAATTTCAAAACTATAAAAATTTGATTTTATTTAGTAAAGGAACCCAAAACCAATCTGTTCAATTATTATGAAAACTTTTGATAATTAGTATATAACAGAAAATGTTTTTCCTCATACCGGGCCGAAAGTGCCTCATTCCCGCCCGGCTCCGAAACGGAAATATGGCATTTTCGGCCTCGATGTGAGGAAAAATAGTATACGCACCGCGGGAGTAAAATTGGCCAGCCCCTAGCTCGTGTTTACCACCCTCGCCTTCGGCTCGAGTGGCAATTTACACGAGCTGTGGACTGTCCAAATTTTTTCCTACCATGGTGCGTAATATACTATTAATTGTAGTCTGAAGTACAAGAAGATATGCCTATGCCTAAGAGGAGATTGTGCATTAGTCCAGAAACTTTAAATGCTTTACAAAATGCCGAAAAACTTGTAGAATATGCTGAAAAGCAAATATCAGAGATGAATTTTAATGATTTGCTCACAGATGACTTAGAAATAAATAGGTGAGTAGAATTATGGGTCCTCTAAAAGTATGTTTTTAAAGTTAAGATTAAATTAACTGATAAAAGATTTTAAACAAATTTAATGATAAAAATTGTTTAGCAATTACAATATTCTTTTCTCCATTAAAGGTTTGACAATAACACATTAGAAGAAGAAAATATGTACATTCGAAAGGTTGTAGCAACGACCTTGCAAAAAGGATTCTATGATCCAGCCGTAGTATCTAACAGAGATAATCTCAGATCACCATTTACATTAACTGACACGACAAAGTACAATCCATCACGCGAAATATATAAAACTCCAAGATCATATCGAACTGCAAAAAAATCACCTAAGATAACTTTAAGAGCAGCAGGCTGTATTCAGAAACAACCAACGTGTAACCTTTTAGTGGATGACTGTCTATTCTGTAAATATAGCAGACCCGACCAACCTAAAGCTACAGCTCAAGAGAGCACAATAGGAGAGCCTATAGAACCAGAGAAACATAGCGACATACCGGAAAAGAAAATCGAAGAAGACAAACCGGAAAAACTGAACGTGCAAAAAGTTCCATCGATCAGCATCAAAGCAGACTTCTCCGTGCAAACAACTCAAATTGTCGACATTCGGCCGAAAGAACCTAGGCATCGGACTTGTAACGACAACATCGTGACGTATGAATTCAATCACGAGTTACGTGACGAGAAGACACATACAGAGATGAACGAATTGTTGAGAAGGCACGAAGAGCAACGCAGAGATGAGAGCGCGCACGAACCGCCGATGGTTGATGGAAAAATGAACGCAACGAATTCGCATTCGAGTAGATTTCATGACTCTCGACAGTCCGAACGTAGACCCGATAACACGTCAGGGCCAAGCCGGAGAAATGAATCTCCAGCGATAGAAGAAAATTCGACCAATGGCAGTCGACTGCTGGAGTCGAAAGAACGGAAAGCCGAGAAGGACGTTGACTCTTGGAGAGCCAGCGAGGACGTATCGATTGATCTTGACGACTTTAGCCTGAAGGAGCCGAGAATACTCAACGAGATGGACGCGCTGCTGGAACAGCAGAGGAATATCATCCGCCAGGTGCACAGTGCGACCGAGCAGCTCGACAGGTTCTTGCTTACGAGTCTGCCGGACGAAAAGCCATCGACTCTCAAGAGAAACAAACCTGAGAAAAAGCATCGTGGAGATAGAAAACGGAGTATGAAACGAAATAACGCCGCAAGCGACAAGGAGAATGGAAAGCTGGGTAGTGATTATAGGGCGATGGGGGATTCGCCTGAGATCAATAGTATTTTCAAGAAGATTCAAGCAGCTGATGGAGTGGCAACGGTTTTGCACGAGTCTGATAAAGCTCTAGAGATTACGTCTGGGATTGACCAGTTGCCACTCGATACGTATCCTATGCTCTTAGTCGAAACTTCTTTGCGTGGTATTAATGTTAATGTAGATGAAGAACCTGTCAAGAAAGCTGCTCAGGATGTTCCGGCTGCTCCGACTACAATGAATAAAACATCATCGGCTGAAACATCGCAAGAGCCCGAATATTCGGATACCTTCGAAGACATGACTTCCGGTAACGAAACTGTAGACGAATCCAGTGCTTCGGATTCGAGGAGATTGCTGGCCGAGGTCGTGAATCAAAAATTCGACAAAGAATCTTCATCTAATAACAATTCGCTTGTGCTGGTGTCCGCTCACACCGAGACCAAATCCAATGCGGGCTATATCGAGAACCTGAAGAGCCCGCAGTTGACGAAGGAAAATAATCTGGGCGCCAACACCCTTCGTAAGACTGAAAAAAGTGTAAACAAAATTTTAAAGTCCCTTGATAATATCAGGATAGACGAGGATTCGAAGACGAAGAAGAAAGCAGTTAATAATGTCGACGTAGAGGAAGGTACTGTCGAAAGAAGTTTGATCGAGGCGAATAAAGATCATTCTAGTAAGCGACACAACAGCGGAGTCGAAAGAGAGAATGTCAAGGCAAAGTTAATAGAGCGAAAGAAAAACGAGTTGCAAAGTAGTACTTGTGTTGGTAAACAAGTATCAGAGAGAACTGAGATGGAAAGTCATTTGGCGGAAGAAGACATGCAACGTCGTCACAAAGAACAGGAGAAGGTCGATGAAAGTGAGGAGAAAATAAACGGAAGTAGCGAGAAATTGCAAAATCAGGTCGAGGAGAATTCACAGAAAACGTCGCACTTGATTGAGAGCATATCGGATATTTCCTTCCACCCCAGCGTTGATAACACCAAGACCTCTCAGGATTCCCTCGGGCTGTCTCCTTTGTCGCATAACGATAAACGCGAGGACGTGACTGAAATGAAAGATATCTTGGTTGATGAATCAAAAGACGAAAAATCTACTGAATCAAAGATTAAAAGCAAATTGTCTGAAGTTAGAGAAAATCTTAACAGTCTAATGAAAAGTATGAATAACAGTGTCGAAGGCCGAAATTGTTCCAATACAATGAAAAGTGTTGAAAATAGTGTCGAAACTCAGAAAAATTCAAACAGAGATCCTTCTGTGCCTGATGTGCCTATAAAATTAACAAATAATGAAATCAATAAGAATATTGCAAGTCAAGGCAAGTCAAATTCTGAAGAAGTAATTTTGAATAACAAAATCCCTAATAATCGAGAACGCATTATGTTTAATAATAGGTGGGTAGAGAACTAACGCAATTATTTTTATCGTAGTATTCTATTAAAATTTTAAACGCCAAGTAACAATTTTTAATTACTCAAGTTACAAATAAATCTATATTATTTATATAATTTTACTTTGTTTTGAATAACGTTATAAAAGTGAACTTACATTTTAACAATTTTACGTTTCAGATCATTCGTGACAATGCTAGAGGAAAACAGCAATGTAGTCTCCGAGTCGTTTCAGCAGCACAAATTCAGCTTGTTAAAAGTATTGGAATCCTGCTCCATGCAGTCGCATTACCAGAGCAAACGACTTTTTACATCGACTGTGATCGCGGACGCGGAGCCGCCCAATAGTTTTGCAAGACTAAAGGAATCGGTTCGTAGAAACCTATAGAAATATTTTAGCTAATAAGTAATATTTCATTTTTTTTTATTTTAATTGCAGTCGGAATCGTCGTCAGAAACCTATTCAGAAGGCGAAGTCCGCTTAAGCCATTCGACTTCATATTCCTTGGGGGAAATAAGAAAGAATTTGGAATTAAGTAAACCAAATTCATGTATGCAAAGTTCTTCAAGCACTGCGACTAATTCCAAAACTGTATGATGTTTTATAAAATCTATTAAATAAGTTGTTTTTCTTTTAATATTACGATTAAGCATTTTTTTGTTATTTCAGTCTTTAACGCATAGTATGGGAGAAATATGCCGAACCGATGTGAATTCGTCTTTGAGCTGAGATGGGGATAATGTTGATTCTAAAACATTTGTGATTTAGTCTTGTCATTCCGACGCCGCTATGACTGTAGATTGTTAACTATTTTATGATATTAATTGACTTTTTGAGTCTTTATAAATAATACTATCATCACTTTTTTTACATAATTGTCGTACTTTGTGAACTTAAAATAATGCATAACATTTTTGTAACTTCAAATGAACTAAAATGAACTATTTTTTAGTGTAAGCTATTTTTAGTAAAATTGTAAATATTATAAAATAAATTGCATAAAATTCTTGATATATACGACTCTTTGTTATCTATGAGTCACTGAATTCATTAATATTTCTTATACAATTGTAATTGCTAATTATTGGAATGATTCATTTCCTACACTTTTTCCTTAGATGACAAAACCGTATGTTTACAAATAACGTAATTGAAAATACTACTACCCAGTTAAATGTTATAAACGGTAATTGCATTTCAATCGGCCAATCGGAGATAAAAAGTTTTTGTACGTCTTTTCTGTAAGTACATTTATAAAAAAGAATAAGTATATCTTCTTTCCAAACTATCGTACACCTTTGATCATGAATATAATTGCGACCTTACTATAAGTTATATTGGTTTCACAGGAAGTGTAATGAAAAAATGCATTTTGGAGCTACTGAGTACATTAGGTAAATCGGCCTCTGTGATAAAAAAGAATGAAAAAAGATTCTTTTTGCTTTTTTTTATACTAGAAAAAACATTGACATCGCGCCAGACGTTATATTAGCTTTATAGAAAGTTGAATTGTAAGGTGACTGTATTAGATGATATCGACGTCTGAGCGGAACAAGGCCTTATCTTGGCGCGCGGATGAAGAAGGACGTATCTCGGCGCGAGGATGAAGAAGGACGTATCTCGCCGTATACTGGCCATATACTGGCCGTGGACTCGCCGAGATACGTCCTTTTTCATCCTCGCGCCAAGATACGTCCTTCTTCATACTCGGGCCGAAGTATACGTCCTTCTTCATCCACGTGCCGAGATAAGACTTTGTTCCGCTCAGACGTCAATATATTACGTGGAAATCAGACATGATTAAATGCGAAATACTCCTATAAACAAGTACTGCAAATGATTTCGAAAGTGGGTTGCTGAGATAATTAATCAAACTTAAAAACTGAAAAAATTACGATAAGTACTCAGTTCAATATGGAGTCTGTAACCCCTTCATGCTTTTATTATTAAGAATGTTTTAACAAATGACAACAACTTTACTTTCTTATCATTCATCCAAGATAATCAATTGGTTTTGCAAAATTATTATCACAAGAAAAGTAATTATTTCTTTGAATGTTTTATGATAAATGAACTGTTAAATTTTATTATTTATTTATTTAAGTTTTCAATGGGCTAGAAGCCGTCTTACAAAATTTATCAATACAAAATTAATATAAAAATATTTACATATTTTACGCATACCTTACGAAATAAAGCTAGATGATAAACTAGAACTACGAGTAGTTACGAACTTGATGTCTCAAAGCAGTTTTAAATAGACCTACGGTATCGATGGAGCGCACGTCAAAGAGTAGTCGGTTCCAACTTCTTTTTAGTCACGGAATAACACTATTGAAATAAAAATTACTCAAGTTATATTTTTGCAAAATCCATTTCCTTATAAAAAGTAAATAATAAATTTGGAATGCTTTTCAATTTACCATGTATTATTATTTTAACTCTTTATTCTACATATATATGAAACACGTAATTAAAATATTAAAAATGTAAAACCATTAACAGAAATTTCGAAGTTACTGAAGTTACTTGTGTTTCACGTGGTGTTATAATATGCTATAATTATCGAAACAGATATCAGCCTCAAAATGATTTATGTTAACACCGTAAATAACAATGATACAGTATTTGTTTGAAAGATATGATAAAACATAATTGCATTTTTTTTAAACTATTAATTATGAAATGAACTTGCATACGATAATTGTATCAGTTTGATATTAGAAGAAAATTTTCCATTACCTACGAAAAACTTTTCAGTACGTTCTAAAATTAAATTATAAACTATTATTTTAACGTAATTTTTCAATTTGGAAAATGAAATGCTGTATTTAAAATTTTTCAATCGAAATAGTACTTTTTGACACTCGTAAAGTACTACTTTTACGCACGCTTATGTTTTCAAACGTGCGCTAAAATAGAACTTACGCGTGTTGTGTCAAAATATAATGTTCGATACTCGTGATAATGATTCTGATACAAGTGTGATTGTTGCCCTCGCTTCGTTACTATCGAAAAGTACTATTTCGATACTAGTGAATTCAGAACCTAGTGACAACAGTACTATAAGTGGATTTTGAGCCTCACTTCGCTCGGGCGACAAACTCCCACTCGTGCGAGACTCATCTTTATCGCGTGTATTATCATTTTTAAGCGTGCGTAAAAGTGACACTTTAAGCACGGAGTGCAAAAAATTTTATAAGCTTGAAGATTTAAAAAAAAAAACATAGATGAATACAATTTATTAAAAATGAAAATTTCCTAAAGTTACTCCGCATTAAAATCGTGTATGTATGCATCTGTCGTCTATCTTTGAAAACGACGCACAGTATGCACATATATAAGCTGCTCGAAAACTTGTGTAAATATACATACTATACCTACGTGCAAAAAGGCGCGCGACTAAATGCCAAGCGTACGTAAGCGGCGCAAACGAGAGGAAAGATACTACCTACTTAGTGTATCTCTAATCACTCGCGTTGCATGCATACTCCTTCTCGACCTTGCCAGCGACTTTAGCATGTGCGTATGCAGCTTTAGCTCGCGCAGTCGCGCTCCTCATCATCATGCTTGCATAGCACGTAAGTATACATATAGGTATAGTACCTATATGCACGTATCTACACAGTTACACACGCGCACAAAAACATGTGCTAATCGGAGCGAGTCGTGGGGCTCCACGTGAGGGAAGGGGCACGTGACAGCACTTAGCAGCCTCTATACTTTATACACAACGTGCAGCTGCAGGTGTGTGATTCGCATCACATCACGCTTCTCTCTCTCTCTCTCTCTCTCTCTCTCTCGTGTATTATGATCATGCTACTTATTTACTATCGGGGCAGACGACGCACTAAAACAGCTGCGCACGCTCGTCGAAGGAAGGGTGAACGTTTTGTTGATAATCGCATGCGCGCGCGTGAGGGAGCATACTGCATACCAGAGCGCGGCGAACCTAACCTACAGGCGCGGCGCGCGGCGCGCGGAGTAACCATAGGTTTATAAGCAGAGGTGTAGGATTAATCATCGTATCGCTTGCGGTTCGCAAAACGAGAGAAGAGGAAGGATTGTGCCGTTGTGCGTGCGCCGTGCGCTGTTTAGTAGGCGCTCGGCAGCTATGCGCTCAGGGGTACCGTCGTCGTTGCGCTGACTCGCTGGAGAGGAGGCGGCAGCAGCAGCATCCGCGTCGTCGTCGCTCGAGCAATGGGGGACGAGAACCGCGTTGTCGGCTACTGGATATCCGAGAAGAAGAGGCAGAAGTTCAACTGGGCCGAGTTCCAGGATGTCTGCGCGCGCGAGGGACTCGTCTCGAAGATGGTGAGATCGACTTGCTCCGGTTTGACAACCTTGGCGTTCGCGAAACGCCGGTGTGCGCGTGCTCCGATTCGGAGAAAAACGCTTTCATGAGGCTCTCAAGTACTGTAGTAACAAGTGGATTGTCAGTTATTTTTGTTTTATGGATTCCGTGTATTTTTGCAACTCCAAATGGCGCATACAACGATTTTTATTCATCTTCATAACAACTGGAGCATTAAAAATCTTTTATCTAATTTTTTAGTTCGTTGTTTGTGTAGTGCAAAAATAGCAAGCTAATATTTTTATTGAAAGTAACAGAAAACAGTCAAAGAAAACATAACGTGTTTTTAATTGCTTTTCCAAGAATAAATATTACCCATTTTCCAATGAATTTTATCACATTGCGTTTGTAATAAAATAATGACTCAATCCACAACATAGTATAATGAATCAAGCTGGAAAAAAAATAAAGTGATAAAAAGTCGCTTAAACTTTTAAAAAACGAAAAATCTATTAGTAGTGTACAAATATTGATGATTCATAGTATACATAATAATTGTGCTCATTTAAAATAAATTGTAACTATTTTTTCCATCACCTGTCAATAGATAAATATTGAAGAGGATTTGGAGAGCCAGGGACCAATCCATGTTTTTTTTCATAAATTAACGGACATCCTAGCACATGCGGAGGATGATAACAAACATGTAAGTTTTTTTGTATTGGTATTTTATTACTTATTTGCACATTATAAAAATGATTTAATTTAACAAATAAATATATACATTGTTATTGATATGTATTTAAATCGGTTTATATTTAGGCAAAAGTTATTGTTGCAAGAGTACAAGATTACATTCAGAGACATCCAGAACTGATAGTTATAGATCCCTTAGAAAATGTTCGAAACTTATGGAATCGACACAGATCTTATGAAATGATACATAATGGGTTACTATATGATGGTTTGTATACCTTATATTTGAATGTAGCCCAAATGAAAAAAAAAAAAGAAATGTGAGTAAATGTAGAAAACTGTAAGAAATTGTACAAAACTATAAGGAACTGTATAAAACTGTATAAAACCATTAGTTTTCAGACATTTTATGCGAATGATTTATACAGTTATATACACTTTTATACATTTTTACACATTTTCATACATTTAAAAAATTAAAACTTATTACCAGAAAATGTTTTCATATATGTACAAATTTTAATGAAATGTAAGAAAACATAAAAATATACAAAACTGCTTAAAAGTGTATATAAACGTAAGAATATGTAATATTTTACATTTTTATACATTTTTATACATTTTCTTACGTTCTTTATATTTTCTTATATTTTCTTACCTTTCCTTACATTTTTTTACAATTTCTTTTTGCAGACTAATTTGGAAAAATTAGTCATATTTGTGAGGAAATGTATAAAAATGTAAGAAAATGTAAGAAAGTGTATAAAACCATAAAAACAATGTCCAAAAACCAATACTTTTATACAGTTTTATACATTTTATTACATTTATTATTTCCATACGGGAGTATAAATAAATATTATTATAATGCATAGATGTTTATTGGTTACCTGATTTTTTTAATTTTATAGATAATGTGTTCATTCCGAATTTTGTTGAAATAAAATCAAAAAATGTAAAAGAAATACTAAGTTCTTTTGAAGAAAATGGAGTTAAATTTCCATGCCTTTGTAAGCAACTCATTGCCCATGGTTCAAGTGATGCACATAAGGTAATATCTAGTTAATTGTTAATAAAAATGTATATTTAAAGTTTTCTTATCAACATGCTATTGTATAAATGTATTTTTGCTCATAGATGATGATAGTTTTTAATGAAGAAGGATTAGCAGATTGTCAGCTCCCATGCGTAGCTCAAAATTTAATTAACCACAACGCCATTTTGTATAAAGTGTTCATAGTAGACAACCATTTTCATATTGTTGAGAGACCAAGCCTTAAAAATTTCTATTCTGAGGATTGTGAATCTATGAAGACTATATTTTTCAGTTCTCATGATATTTCCAAAAGTGGTTCCAACTCTAAATGGTCTATTATATCAGAAGAAGAACACAGTTTCACTGTAAAGCCAAAGTATGAAATCTTCGAAAAAATTGTTAAGAAAATTGTAAAAATTTTTGGTCTACTCTTAGTAGGAGTAGATGTGGTTATAGAAAACCATACTGAAAAGTATGCTATAATTGATGTCAATGTATTTCCTGGATATGATGGTTATCCAAATTTTTTTAATCATTTAGTGAGTAGTATGAAAAGACTGTTAAAAGACAAACGAATGATAAAACATGATAAATGCTCTACTTTAAGAAAATGCCTTAGTGATGATCTTGACTCTGGTTTTGAGAGTGATGAAAAAAAGAAACAATCCATGGTATCATGATTGTTATTATAAGCAATTATTATTTTGGTGATAATATGAAAAAAATATTTTCTATTTTTTTTTTTACAAAGCAAGAACATACTCTTATGTTAATGCACGAGCGTGTGTAAAGTCGATTTTTCGATGCGTAAAGCGTACTTTTTTCCGCCATGTAGAACGCGAATAGCTGTGCGCAAAATAATATACTTTGTGCACTTACTTTACACACACTTGTAAAAACTATTGTATGGAACATGGGATTAAGGTGATTGTTGCGCAAAACATCACTTTACACTCTTGTTGCATAATAATATATTACTATATTTAACAAATTTAGTTTCTATACATATATTTAGAAGCTGTGGTATACAATACTAAAAAAATATTTAATTTACGTTATTACATATTTATAAAACTATTTTTTGTACTTAAAAATGGTTCACCAAACTTTATGTATATATACTATATATAAGCTATATATAAACCCTTGTAAATATCGTTGAAAGAGTTAAAAAATAATTTTGTTTTATATATGCTTTATTTAATGGTATCCACTAGTTGATGTATGATTTTATAATCTCATTTGTTTCTGATATTCGATAAAATTTTTCAATTTACAAAGAAATATACAAACTAATAATTAAGTTTTTGATATAGTACACGTTAAAGAAATACATATTTACAGTTTTTGTACATTCTATATACTACAATGTATTTCATATAAATAAATTTCTAAAATAATATTTTTTGTTATAAAGAATCATGGTCCACTTTTTTTAACCTGTTGTTAAAACCTAAAGTATTCCTTTTTAGGCACGACCGCTACTCGGAAGAGCCTTTTAGCGAATGCCGTTAGAGCATTTTTGGCGATGTATGTATGGATGGACGTATGTATGCAGTCGAGCTCAGGTTCGCAGAGATTACTTGTCACATTATACGAAGGATGTTCTAAATGGAGACGAATCGATCGTAAATTGTAAAAATGGGAGCACATTTAAAAATCATAAAAAATCGTTTTTTTATTTTTTGAGTATAAAGTTATTTTTGCACGGATGTGATTTCACACGAAAATGTTGTTAACAAAAGTGGTAGATATAATTGAAATACACATTTTGTCTATTGTAACTTTTTCCGTACAATAACCTCCTTCAAAGTTATATGCCATAAACTTTCAATTTGTGAAAAAAAAAGACTCTTTTCGCACTTAACTCGTGGAGATATCGATTTACATGAAAACTTTAAATGCAAAAGTTATAGATAATATTGCAAAAAAACTTTTTCCTATTAAACATTTTTTTATATAATCAATTCCTAACGAACTAGACCTATAAAAATGATTTTTTAACGCCAAAGTTATATGCAATTGTTTGTAGATTTGTTACTGAATTTTATAAACAATTGCATATAAATTTGCAGGTTTTGAAAATTTTTCAATTTTGATATCGTTGACTCCCCCTGAAATTTAACAAGGAAGAAAATGAGACCTTGCAAATTAAAATTGAATGAAAAACAAAAAAGATTTGTATTTCTTATTGATTTTTTTTTTAATGGACAAAATATACTTTTACAAAATTGGAAATTTTCTAACAAAAATATTTTCTGTTATGTTAAGAACTCTGCTTCCTGTCATATCAGTTTTCAGATTGGAATGTGTAAATGAATTTTTGTAAAAAATGTTCATAGCTTTAGGTCTACTAGACCGCTGGAGCCACCTTAAGGGGGTCCCAAAGTCAATTAAAAATTCAAATTTCGCGCCACAATATAGCAGACGAAAAAATAAGTAATTTGCCTATAACAAATAGTAAAAACAATATTACGGAAAACCAGGACTGCATTGCCCTCCGTTACATTATTATCTATCATTTTACAAAGTTTGAAGTTTCTATATAAATATTTCGCTGAATGGCATTTGAATAATGTCTCAAAATCAAGTAATTCAAATGCCATTCAGCGAAATATTTATATAGAAACTTCAAACTTTGTAAAATGATAGATAATAATGTAACGGAGGGCAATGCAGTCCTGGTTTTCCGTAATATTGTTTTTACTATTTGTTATAGGCAAATTACTTATTTTTTCGTCTGCTATAATGTGGCGCGAAATTTGAATTTTTAATTGACTTTCGGACCCCCTTAAGGGGATGCCTTACTCGTACTATTACCGACCGAGCAATTCACACAGTTTCAAGCTGATTAAAAATAAAATACGTCGAATCACAAAAAATCAAGAGAACACTCTTCTGTGTTTTTTAACGTTCTATCATCCAGTCAAAGTTTGGAGTCGAAATATCAAGCCGTTTTTTCAAAAACTTTGAACGAAATTAAATTTCGTTTGTTCAAAGTTTTTGCAGAAATGACTTGATATTTCGACTCCAAACTTTGACTGAATGATAGAACGTTAAAAAACACAGAAGAGTGTTCTCGTGATTTTTTGTGATTCGACGTATTTTATTTTTAATCAGCTTGAAACTGTGTGAATTGCTCGGTCGGTAATGGTAGGACTATGGCACCCCGTTAAGTCGTTATTCTTGGAAGCTACAGATATATTTTTGCATATTTTAAGTACTTAACATTGTTGCATTGCATGTTTAAATAGATATTACAAACAGCAGTTTATGTAAGTTGACAATTACAAATTTTTCACATATTTTACATCAAAAAAGATTGTGTACTGTATTGTAAGTAAGGAGGCCAAGTATTTTGGGACATAAGAGATCAGTTTTTTCCTATAGTGGCCAATTACTGGCGCATTGATACTCGTCGTTATTTGATTAATTTATTATGAAAAAATTATAAAATATGCTTTTTAAATATTTTTTTGATAATTTGAAGAACAATTTACCATTACATATAGGTAGTCGTTATTTAAGATATAGAAGTGTTTTTATACGTCTAATTCTTATACTATGTTACTCTAAGCTCTTAAGATGGTCAATGATTAATACATTTATCTATATTTTAATAAGAGCGCCGAACTATACGTAATTTTCGGAGAAAATAAGGGCTAAATACTTACTTGAAATTTTTTTGTTTTTTAATTAAAGTATTAATTTTACACATAATAATAGTGAAAAGCGTATTGTTATTATGAGTTACTTCAACAATATTACTAGAATGGCCATACTTCGTTATTTGCAAAATGTCTGTAACACTTGTAATATTATATAAGCTATTACGTCAGTTCTTACGCAACATTTTCAGTAAGGTACATAGATCTTTCATTCCCTTCGTATAACTAAAAGCCACCTGCACTCGAGCGGCGCTTATCTCTGTCCTTTCCCGATGCGTCATCCACTCTCCTCATTTCCCGTCGTCCCTGATACCGCATTTTTTTTCTTTTCTTTCGTGAAGTAAACAAGTTTGTAATCTCTAAAAGAGAATAATTTTATTTTTCGATAAAAAATCTATGCAGTAGTACTTGTTTTTTTATGCAAACTACATCCGTGTTATCTTGCTGAATGAAGAAATAATATTTTAAGGTTTTTCTGTAACGTTTGGTATAGGATACTTTTCTGATGACTTATTTATAGCTAAAATACGCTGATGACTTTATAATTTAATAATTGTTGTGTGTAAATCTTTTTCCGATCTTGTAGGGCCAGGTGAGCTAGGTGTTGAAAAAAAACTCTAATTTTGCTTCTTTTTATCAAAGTGACGTTTCATCAGCATTATGGAGCGCTGACTTCATCAGGTTTATTTAGGTATAATAATTAGTTAACAACATTATCAACCCGTCGAGAGTTTGTAAACTATTATTTGCACCATTGTGCTGAGTCAACGGTGGAGTGTATAGTTTTGAAAAACAAAACTTTTTTTTGAGTGTTGAGTCAACGCTGGTGCAAATACTAGTTTACAAACTCTTGACGGGTTAACAATGTTGTTAACTAATTATTATACCTAAATAAGCCTGATGAAGTCAGCGCTCCATAATGCTGACGAAACGCCGCTTTGATAAAAAGAAGCAAAATTAGAGTTTTTTTTCAACACCTAGCTCACCTGGCCCTACAAGATCGGAAAAAAATCTACAAATCCTCTCTTAAAAAAGTGATGGAGGAAATCTGTCATCACAATAAGACTGTTTTGATTGGTTGTTGCTGGCTCATTTGATTGGTCTACATAGAATAAGCGCCAAAATCGAGTATGTTTGAATTTTGAAGATTGGATTCTTGACTTTGAATATTTAAAACTGAATAGTATAAGAAAAATTTCATGATTTTATTTATGAGACTTACGTTATTATCGTATAATTTAAACTATTTAAAACAAACTTTTAAAATGAAACTTGATCATGTTCATAACCTCAAAAACAAAATAACAAAGAGATAAATGATACGCGCGAAGCGCGCTAAAAGTAGCTAGTAACAGTAAAACATGGAGGGCGATAAGAACGATCTAAGAAAAAATTAATTTAATAATTGTCTACGAAATATCAGCTAACATAGGTAATATTTGTGTAATACACAACTGAATTCTATTTTACTACAATTTCCTTTTTTTTGTAAACCATGCATGATTATTAGCAATAATAATTAAAAAAAATTGTTTTCGAGTAATTTTTCGTAGTGTTATCAATTTTGTTTATATTCGTGTATGTTATTGGTTTAGATGAACATACAATATTTTAACATTTTACGATGCTTATCTTTTCTTCAGGTGAACAATTAAAAACAGTTTACAGTCAGTTGACATCTTTACAGTTTGAAAGTATATACGACGATATGAACACGGAAAGAAAAGTGGTATGGAAATAACTCCAGTATTGGATGGCGCCAATGTCAAAAAGTCTCGGTGTTTGTAAATATTAAGTTTCGCATTTACTTAGTGCCGAATTGGAGTGCCCGCACCTCGAGCTGGACGTACAGAACCTCATTTCTCGGATATATCGTAACTCGGCGTTGGAAGTCTGAGAGCTCCAACTTAGAGATAGGTGTAAAGGGGCGGAGTTGGCGATCCGAAGCGCGGGCGATGATTGGCTGCTGGGCGAACGCGCGCGCTGGAGGGGAAAGCAACTGAATCTCCAAGTTGGAAGTCTCACACTTCCACGTCGGGTTACGCTATATCCGAGAAACCTCGAGGTTCTGCATGCAATCTATACTTCAATCGCGCTATGGCTTGTTGGGCGGCTCCCGGCTCTCGCCGAGGTGTAGACTGTCCACATTTCTTTCCGTGAAAAGACATTTTCAGAACTTTCGGCGAATTTATGAAAACCGATTTGAAAAATATTTCAAATACTTACAAGGAGAGTGAGTAACCTTTGAGTCACGGATTTGTACCAAATTGAAATATCTTGTTTTAGAGTAAAAAATATTGAACCCCTGTTCAAGGATTTATTCTCATATTAGGCCTTTTTTCTCGAGATATATGTCATGTTATCTTCAAAATGTGTTATTTTGTTAAAAAATGATGTCTCTTTTATTGTATGTAACTCTGCAAGTATTCCTGTTACAAAAATGAGCGAAAAAATTATAAAAGTATAGGTAGAACAAGCTTTATTTTAAGCACTGTTTCGACTAAAAATATCGATTTTTCAGAAAGTTATGAGAAATCAAAGGAAATTTTCAATCATTTTTTTACACTATCTTTGATTTCTTATAACTTTCTGAAAAATCGATATTTTTAGTCGAAACAGTGCTTAACATAAAGCTTGTTCTACCTACTTTTATAATTTTTTTTCGATTATTTTTGTAACGGGAATACTTGCAGAGTTACATACAATAGAAGAGACATAATTTTTTAACAAAATAACACATTTTGAAAATAACATGCCACATATCTCGAGAAAAAAGGCCTATGAGAATAAATTCTTGAACAAGGGTTCAATATTTTTTTACTCTAAAACAATATATATTTCAATTTGGTACAAATCCGTGACCCAAAGGTTACGCAGTCTCCTTGTTAGTTCTTTATGAATTTGAAATGTAAAGTAAAAAGATTAAAGGAAAAGGTAATTATAAAGAAATGTAGCTATTATTATTATTATTAAGAATTTAAAATTATTAACTTATAAAATTTTTGAACTTTCAGCCCAGAGCAACAGCGAAGAAACCGCACAGTTTAATCGCAAAGTTCAAGATAAGGCGAACGGGTAAACTTCCTATACGTTTAAACGTGGCTCCGATTTCCGAAGGCCAACAATGCGAATAAGTCGCGCAGGTTGTCCTTAAAAAAATGCAAATGAGCTGAGCGCACGCTTTCTCCCATGCGCAGTAAACGAAACAACAGTGCATCCGCAAAACCTTTCCATTTCACTCGGAACGCTCTCTCGCATGGGGGAAAATAAAGCGGCAAGCGTCGTCGGCATGTCGTCAATGGCGGCGCATGCACGCGTAGGCCCTGGCCACATCGCGACTTCGAACGCAGTCGAACGCGGGCAGGCGCACGCGTTCGCTTCTGTACTTCTCTCATTGGTTGTCGTAGGCGAGCGCGCCCGCTGAACCTGCTTCCAACCAATGAGAGAAGCGAGCGCGTGCGCCTGGCCACGGTCGAACGCAGTCGAATGCGGTCGTATGCGTTTATGTGGCCAGGGCCGTATGAACGTGGCTGAAGGATCCACGTGCCCACTGACGCGGGCTTCCATGATTCGGAGCCACATAGCATTACTAATATAGCGTCATTACACGGATAGGCGGATCGTCGGATAGAGTGGCGCTACTGCTGCTGCAGCTTGTTTGCGAGAGCGGTTCTCATAGACCTCATAGTAGTGCGCGTGCCGCGCGTGCAGACAGTCGCGCTCAAGCAAAGATGGCAGACACTGTGCAGGAGATCGTCAACCAGGCGGCGGAAAACCTCACTGGGAATGCCGGGAACACGACGGCCCGCGTGCCCTCGACACCCGAGGGAATGGCCATCGCCTACGGCAGCCTCGTCATCATGGCCATCCTGCCGATCTTCTTCGGCAGCTACCGCTCCGTAAGGCACCACAAGGAGCAGCAGGTTAGATCACCCGCAACGCGCTCGCTATGCCTGCCGTCCCAGCTGGCTCGCAACATCTGTTTTAAAACAACTCTCTCTCTCTCTCTCGCTCTCTCTCTCTCTCTCTCTCTCTCTCTCTCTCTCTCTCCTTCGGGGCTGCGATCCTCCTGTGCTCGTGTCGCGCGCGCGATTTTCGGCGAAAGTGCCGAGGACGCGTGGCAGCGCGCACCACGCTCTCGGTTTTTCTCCCGCGTCGACAGTTTTCCTCGTCGGCCGGAACCAGATGTTGCAACGGTCTGCGGCTGTATACTTAGCGTGCGCACGCTATTTTTTCTCGCTGTCACGAGCTGATGATTACTGATTGTTTGTCTCTCTTTGTTTACCATGACAGAAACACTTCGAGACCAGCGGCGAGAAGCCCGAGACGATGACCCGCAAGGACGCGGCGATGTTCCCCTTCATCTCCAGTATAGCCCTCTTTGGACTCTACGTGTTTTTCCAAGTGCGTTCTTGTTGTGCACGCTTGCCGTGTTAGACGCGGGACTGCGTGTTTTATGAAAAACCGATTCACTGAACGTTTTTTCTTTTTCTCTTTATTTTCAGATATTTTCCAAGGAATATATCAACCTCTTGCTCACTGGATACTTCTTTTTCCTTGGCATTCTGGCCCTCTGCCATCTGTCAAGGTAATACAAAGAAGGAAAAGATGTAGGCCACTAATCAATCGTGGAATTCAGAAGGTGATGCTAAATTAATTGTGAATTAATTCTTTGCATTTGTTTTTGCAGCCCGCTCATTACCTCATTAGTGCCTGCAGCCATCCCCAAAACTCAGTATCATTTGCGGCTCACTGAGAATAGCAACGATATTATAAACTACAAGTTCAATCTTCATGACTTGGTTTGTTTAGGATGTTGTTCCATGGTTGGAGCTTGGTATATATTGAAAAAGGTACCTTTCATTAATTTTTATTTAATAAAGTCATGATATTACAGTATATTTTTATTGTAGAATAAGGAAATTTTTTGTTATAAGCATTCATTTTTTCAATTTATTTTTTAAAGTCAGAGTTAAATACTGAATATTTTTTTTTTCAGCACTGGATTGCAAACAATTTGTTTGGAATCGCATTTGCAATTAATGGAGTTGAACTTTTACACTTGAATAATGTTGTGACTGGATGTATTTTATTATGTGGGCTTTTTATCTATGATGTCTTCTGGGTATTCGGAACAAATGTGATGGTAACTGTAGCTAGATCATTTGAGGCTCCAATTAAATTAGTATTCCCTCAAGATTTGTTAGAAAAGGGACTTCATGGCAGTAACTTTGCTATGCTGGGATTAGGTGATATTGTGGTACCTGGAATTTTCATTGCATTGCTGCTTAGGTTTGATCACAGTCTCAGCAGGAAATCAAATACATACTTCTATGCAACATTCTTTGCCTACTTTATGGGTCTACTTATTACATTACTTTTTATGCAATTGTTCAACCATGCCCAACCTGCTCTGCTGTACTTGGTTCCTGCCTGTCTAGGAACTCCTCTTTTACTTGCACTTGCAAAAGGAGACATAAAGGCTTTATTTTCGTAAGTGTTTTCTTAATTTTAAACATTATAATTTAACAAGTATATATTTCAATTCCAATTCTTTTTGAATTATGATTTGAATAAAAAAATTTTTAATATAATTTTGTAAATTATTAGAACTTTTTATCACTGAAATAACCGAAATTTTATCGTATTTTTATACACTTCAGGTTATCAGAATTAATAACTATCCAGTATTATTGTACACACTGTGTGTACATGTTATACTGTAGTATTTTTTTTGTTTATTTCAGGTATGAAGATCATCCATCAGAACCTGCTGAAGTAAAAGAAAAACAGGCGGTGAAAACAGACAACAAAAAAGAAAAATAAAGCATATATTTGGATTTATGATATCCGTGATAACATGCATAGAACATGAACGAG
Source organism: Torymus aiolomorphi (assembly GCA_036365515.1). Lineage (NCBI taxonomy): Eukaryota > Metazoa > Arthropoda > Insecta > Hymenoptera > Torymidae > Torymus > Torymus aiolomorphi. Next base: position 146,440,595 of record CM070876.1, read on the forward strand.
TTAAAATTAACAAGTTCACGTTTTATGTCAAGAATGACAGTTGACTTTTACATAAGCGAAACCAACCATCAGCTTATGGGTGTGTATGTGTGTATATTAGTTTGCAGATGTGTCACAATTACAGTGACGGAAGAAGTACAGATGTTACCTCCTCATAACTATGCATAATCTTGGTTTAGTCAACTTTTTGCCCCATGTTTTGTTAGTACTTTTTAATACTATTTCATTTCTTACGTCTTGTGCAAGTCTTAAAAATCGCAAGACAAACATTTAATTTGGTTTTTGTTTAGTATCAAACACACACACACACACACACACACACACAAACACACACAAACACACACACACACACACACACAAAACTTTCTTATATGACTTGTGTACATCTTCTATACTCCTTTGGTGTATAAAATGAATCATTCCATTTTACTGGAAATGAAAATTAAACCGAAAACACTAGCCTAATTTTGACAAAACTATTTATCTCCAGTTATTCTTCATTAGAATATCAAAGAAAAAATATTTTTGTCAAAGCATCATCTGCTGAATATAAAATTATTAAGCATAAACTAATCATTGTTACAGATTATTTTTAATTAATCAGTTTTAAAAAGAAATGTAAAGTTTAATATTAAAGCGAATCTCTATTTTAATGAGATGGTCCTAAGAATGTACTTGTCAATCGTTGAACGACAATTTTTCAATAATAGATTAAATGATACTGACGTAGCTTATTCTTTTGATGGATGTAAAAATTTGTATTGTCATGTACGGATTTCACAAATTGTTTAGAAATAAGGAAATAATGATCCTTGTATCAGAGCACTTTACAAGTCTTATTGGAATTCGAAAAACATTTCATACTTTAATCCAGACAATATGTTCTACTTATATATCCTATATGATCTACTTATTTTGAAGAACTCTTTTATATCATTTTTTAATTGTCATACATTTCTGGCTCAATGCCAGAAGATTGCATTTTGTATTGAAAACCATGTGTCAAATTAATTATTATTGTAAACTAAACAAAAATTTTAGTTATTTTGTATTATTAGCAAAATATTGCGCACAAAATTCACTAATTAATCTTCCACGAAATTGTAAAGACTTTGTGGAATCCCAAAGTATTGCGAAATACCAATTAAGAGAATAAAAAGTATGCATCGAAAAACTTTTTTTTTTTCTTTTTTAATGTCTTCTAATTTTAATACGATTTAGAGACTGACAAAAATTGCAATTTATTGATTCCTGTAATTTAGTTAATTTGTTATAAGTAAAGTTTACATAGTATAATACATGAATATTAAGACGCGTATTTGCAAAAGAAAAATCATGGCGAAATTTAGGGTAAATTGTCTGCCAGACATTAAGAATTTGAAAGTATAAAACTTTTTTACATGTGAATGACACTAATTATCTATAGCCTGCCATTGCTGTTACACAAATGTACGAAATTCAATAAACGTACCTGTCAAAATAATTATAAATTGCAATAATTTTTTTCTTACCTTTAATTCCATAAAAATTGTACAATCAACATTGCTTTAAGTGACAAATAAAGACATTTGAGAAATTGAATTTAAATCTTTAATTCGTATAAAGATAGAATAAGTGTTTATATAAAATAAGTAAACTATTCTTCACAGTTATGCCTTAGCAGCTGCTTCTACAGCTAAATCTTGAGCTGTGATAGGTGGCAGTTCAGTGATTCCATCCTTAGATACTTTTTGAACTTTGAAATTGGGTAAATTAACAATTAACCGTTTATGAATTTCACGAACACATTTCTTCATTAAATCATAAGCTTCATCTTCAGATAAACCTAAAAAAAATATGTATAAATGATATTAATTTCAGAAGGTATTAAATTTTGAATAAACTCCTATCTTATAATATTCTAATAGTGTTAAATATTAATTTGCAATTTTATATAATAACACTGAGGGTGGCATGACATGACCTATATGTGGGTCATAAATTATTGTTAATTTTTTTATTTTTATGCTCTTTAGAAAATGCTTCGCGAAAAATGGTATATTACGCACCTGGGGAGTGAAAGTAAAGAATGTCCTAGATAGCACGTAAATTGTCACCTGAGCCGAAGGCGAGGATGACAAACATGCGGTCTGACGCATTCCTTACTTTTACTCCCACGGTGCATATACTATTATTTTGTCTGGCGAGGCCGAAAATACAACCTTTGTGATCCGGCACCGGGAGCAAAAGTCGTACTTTCGGCCCGCTAGGCAAATAAAATATTTCACCGTACCCGGGCCGAAAATACTACATTCGCGTTTTTGAACCGGGAGCGAAAGTGGTACTTTTGGCCAGGGTATGGTGAAAAAAATATTCTTATGGTTGACTTCTGTATTTCTTAAAATGTTAGAAAATTGGGGCAATATTAAAAATGTTATCTTGTTTAAAATTTAATTTAATGTTTGAAATATTATCAACACAGTCCATGCATTAAAGTTGTTAACGCAATTACAATGATTTGAAGTTGATATAATGTATATATGATAATATAGAACGTTATATTTACTTGTTTTGTGATATCGGTCCAAAATAGTAAGCGAGAAGAAACCTCCATAACCATGAGCAGCATAGGGAACTCGGACACACGATGCTAAATAATCAATGAAGAATAGTTCTGGACCAGTTTGATCATCATAACCAGCCATCAGCATATTAACAAAATAAGGTGTTCTGGAGCGCAAATAGTCTGCCAAATTCCTTCTTGTGAAATTGGCTGCTGCTTTTGGGGATAGTTCATAACCATTACGCATCTTATACAGTTGTAAGTTTTTGCTAATGTACTCTGAAAATTGTGTGGCATCTCCGCTTTCACCAGACACAGCCATAACAAGCTTTTTTGATATCTGGTGGATTTTATGTTCATCTACAAAAACAAAACTATGATTAGTAAGCTGAATGTTAATCATTTTGATTAAAATTTCAAATTTCATTGAGATTTATTACATAAAGTAGAAAATTAAATTTTTTGTGAAATTTGTATTTATTGTGATTCTGTACATTAAAAAGAAATAATTGAGTAAAACCTGAAGTTACTGTTATTTTAATTGCAAAACAAAAAGATTGTTATAGGTTACTTTTGATTAAAATTGAATATCATCATACCGCTTTTCATAACCATGATAGACGTAGCGTTCGTCATGTCGGCGGCGACGAGGACAAAGTCCTTAAATTGAATTCCTATCAAACATTCCATTTTAACAATAACTCCTTCACTATTTCTTATAAATATTAAAAGGCTGGCTTCGGCCTTACACAGTTTCCGCCACTATCGAAAACCGTGTGTCATTGTAGATGGAAGCCATCTTTAAATCCAGGATTTTACCGGCACTCCGATACTCCGATTTGACTTTCTAAGAAATTGTAAAATAAGGAAAATAATGTATTTAATTAGTAGAAAATATACTATTATTAAGACAAACAGGGTTTTATTAGTTATTTTTTTTCTGTTTATTGCAAATTAACTTTTAATTTATTACCACAAAAAATATTTTAAATTCTTGGATTCTGTTGAATAATTTCATGATGGTTAAATTTAGGCGCTAAATTTGATTTATTCTATGGTACATAGGTACATACATTGTAATTTATAAATTCATAATATTATTCAATTGTTTAATAATCTATTATCTAAAAAAGTAGATTTATAATTAACCTATTAATCGGTCATTCCGAAGTTTTTTCTAGTAAGTAATCTATTATTATATATAATTTAATTATTTAATTTAATAATTAAATTGATTTAAGTTAACTTATATTATTCTAAAAATATAGTATGTTCCTAGACGAGAAGCTAGTAGAAGATAGTAGTTCTCTAAAATTTTATTAGCATTAGCTGGTTTCCTTAGGTGTAATAAATCTATTTTAACTTTTATACAATATTTTCTGTAAAAGGATTGAATATGGAAGGCCGGAGGCGGAGAAGCATACACTGAACTTAAGCGTTCCGAATTGGATGTAATTGTCTCATTTTATACGGCCTCATTTTGTTAACTATAGTAGAGTATAATATTTTTGCGGTAACTTCACAATGTTACATTTTTTCAGTACAATTTACAATAAGTACTTATATTTAAAAAAAATTTTACCTTACTCGTCATATTAAAAAACATTTTATTGTTTGAAAAAAACTTGAAGAAATTGAATTTTCCGGGATTTGAAGTTCTCATACCCATAGCCATTCTTATCTATATTCTTTGACAAACTGAGTATATAATAATAAGAGTACTTAGGTAAGTATTTCGCGAAAGCAGCTGTGCGAATATCCAGATCCATGCGTGTTTACCGACGCGATAACGGCCGCGAGTCGACGATCGAGCTATCGAAGCCTGTGCTCGCTTGGCGAAACGGGCAAGCAGTATCAACAGCCGCGTCTACGGTCTTCTTCCTCCCTTTCGTGCGACCTACATACTTAGCCACTATATACTCTACGTAGGTACGCGCGACAAATTCTCGACAATCCTCCGGCACACCTTGTACGCTTCTGCAGTCCGTGGCCAGAGAGAGATAGAGATAGAGCACGCTCTCAGCAGCTTGCGCCGCGCCGACCGACGGACAGTTTCCTCCTGCAGCGTGTACAGTTCGTGCTGAGTGAGCCGCATACCTAGAGGCCAAGGGTTTTTCGCACGCGCCTAAGTATATACCGGTAAGCATCGTGCTCTACTCCGTGAGCTCCCGGAACCGGAATTCCGGGTGAAAGCATGAATATAAGAGCCGCTGATTGACAAGAGGGGAAGACGTGTACAAAGTCGCCGCGAACCGTTACAGAGAGCACACGTTTCCGTTGCGGTGCGTGCGTTCAAATCAATCGTCAGCGACGTTTGTCGTAGTTCGATGTAGAGAGAGAAAGAGAAACGCGCACGAGGGGGTACTCAAGACTCCCGCGACTCCGTTTTCCCATAGAGTGCGGCCCTCCGGGAGAGCCGCCGCATCTTTCTCTCTCGGAATTCTTCTCGCTCTATTTTTTCGCCTCCATCTCTCCTCGACGCGCTCTCCTCTAGGCTGTCGCTATATACACTTCTGCCTGTGTGTTGTACAGTGCGTGCTCGACTGCTCACGCTCTCTGTCTTGCTCGCGCACACGTCGTCGATGCGCAACGATCGACCTTTATAGGAACCGTTTCCACCCAAGGCTGTACTTGTACGCAAACTTTCTCGCCTTGACGAGGTAGAGAAGAGATACGTCAACGACGTCGTTATACCTGAGGGCTTACATCTACAGGTAAATAAACGACTGGCGCAGGAGGCACGCTTTTCTCTCTTTCTCTCACCCGCCTCTCCTGCACTTCCTGTCGCTGACGTTTTCCAACGGGAGAGTAAGTAGCGTCCAGGAAGGGAGGGAACGCGAGCGCGAGCTCTACATACTAAACGTGGACGAGATTCCTCGCTTTTTTCTCCAGGGGAATTCGCCTTTTACGGCCGGGAAATGAACCTTCCTTTTTCGTGCTTTGCGGTTTTTAAACGTCTTTCTTCGTCGCTCGGTATTTTCAGCGTGCGATTCACGGTTCCTTCGTTTTTCGCGGGGAGACAACACAGAAAGAGGGAGAAAGAGAGATAAGGGCTATCTGTAACTTTGATCTGAAAAACATTAATTATGTGCTCGTTGTCTGCAAGTGATTGTAAGAGGGGGCCGCTTAACTACAAGTGTGATATTAATAATTTAGAGGTCACTCGTGTGCATATTTTACTCTCAAAATTGAACTGAAAGTGCTTGTGAAATAACAATGCACAAGAGAAGACTATAATGATGCTTTTAGAGCTAAGATTTTTAAACCATTTTTTTTTAAAGAATCAGTATTTGATTAAAAATGGTTTCATTATTAAAACGTTTCTTTAAAAATTAGTATAATATTTTAAAAATTATTAAATTTATTTTGATGTTAACGTTTATTTCTCTATTTTGACAGAATTTATCAACAATGGCTGTCAATGTATATGCAACAAATGTGACAACTGAAAATCTCAGTCGTCATGACATGCTGGCTTGGGTCAACGACTGCTTACAATCATCATTTACTAAAATTGAAGAACTGTGTACTGGTGCAGCTTATTGCCAATTTATGGATATGTTGTTCCCTGGTTCAGTGCCCTTGAAGAGGGTAAAATTCAAGACAAATCTTGAACACGAATACATACAGAACTTCAAACTACTCCAGGCTGGTTTCAAAAAAATGAATGTAGATAAGGTAAGATACTAAGGGTTATTTGTATTTCTTTAGTGAATGAAAGAAAGATTATCATCACTTTAATAATTGCAAAAATGCTATGTGAGTGCTTTTGTTTTATTGAAAAAATTACAAAAATGGTTCAGGTAATACCTGTGGACAAACTTATAAAAGGCCGTTTCCAAGACAACTTTGAATTTCTTCAATGGTTTAAGAAGTTTTTTGATGCAAATTATGATGGCCGTGAATATGAAGCGTTTGAAGCACGTGGTTGTATTCCTTTGGGTTCTGGAGTTGATGGAACTCATGCTATCTCAAATTCACAGTTGGTACCGCTTCCGCATAAGCAACCACAATACCAACAGAAACAAATTCAACAACGAACTCCTGTACCGCGACAGCAAATGAGTACATTGATATTTAAATCAAAAAATTATATTTGTAACCTCATGCACTGCTTGGCGCATGTTAGCTTCTAGATAGTACACTTAAGTCAACTCTGGGTAGTTGTGTATCACATATATTTTTCATTTACTTTCCATTGGTTGAAGTCTAAGCATTGTCCTTTCAAGAAATTTGTCAAAGAAAGAATTGGGCTCTCCAAAATATTTCCTACTTTAATTGTAAATATTTATGAGTATAAAAAATAGTTAATGTTGCTTAGACTTAGAAATTAAATGTAGATTAAAAATATTGTATTTCACAAGTGTCGTAAGTGTTTTTGCACTGTATATACACCACACACTCAATTTTATGTTAGTAAATTTTCATTATTTTATTGATCACATCTTCTAATTACATGCATAAATTGTACAGTAATTATAATGACTCGAGTTATTTAGGCATACGTAAAGTTAAGAAAAAATTTCAAATCAAGAACAACTTCACATATCAGTACAGAAATAGGTACAAGTTTTTAAGTTGATTTTTCAATTTATTTCTTATGTGATATTATTTTGTCAATCAAATTTACTTTTATCAGTTACCTGACCATTGTTTATAATATTTATTTATTTATTTTATTTATTTAAACTTTATTTTATTTTATCATTCTGTATCCTGCGAATCTCACGTATCATTTCCAGATTGTACCGATCGATAAGCTGGTCAAGGGCAGGTTCCAAGACAACTTTGAATTTTTGCAGTGGTTCAAGAAGTTCTTTGATGCAAACTATTCAGGAACAGAACATTATGATGCTCTTGCTATGAGAGGGGGTGAAGCAATGGGCAGTGGTGGCAACAATGTGCCACGAGGTGGAATGGCAAAGCGTTCTGCTGCCTCAATACCACCTAAACCAGCTGCTAGGACTGGTACAGTCACTATTATTTTTTTTTCTAATTTTTTTTAAACATTTTTACATTAACATTATTATTGATTTCAACGAAACTTTTAACACAATTACAAACTCACACTAACACTTATTAGAAGTTTATTCATTATTTCATTTCTAAATTAAAAAAAAAACTAATTCGAATACATCATTTTTTATCACCTACAATTTTATTTTAATTGGAACATATTAAAAAATATGCGGATTTCGCATTTATTTTTGTGAATAAATATTAAAATTGTTTGAAAAATTAACACAGATACAAAATAATTTATTGTATATATACATTTAGGGCTGCACAACATTTAAATGTTTACTACTGAACTTAATGTTTTAGGACTTTATTTACACATTCCATTTTACAAACTTAAAAAAATAGATGAAAGAATTGTTCTATTTGTCATAACTTAATTTATAGAAAAATTTATCATAGGTGAAGGACTGCCATCTTCTGTCCACGTACCTGCAAAAACTATACAAAAGACTAGTAATTATTATTTTAATATTTTTTTATACTGTTTCCTTATATAAGAAAACAAAGAATGCTTAAATTTTGATGTCTTAAAATGAATAAAAACTTTTCTTTATCAATTACATAGCATGATCTATATAAATACTTGTATACAAAATTGTAAATTGTGTAAGTATGCTAGTGCATGATATAAATGCATGTTAAATTTGCATTTAGTGTGCTCTGTTTATAATATATACCTATATAAATGCTTACTAATAGTTAAAGGCAAAAAAATGAAAAGTGCACATAACACCTTTAGATAATACATGCTTCATACCCTTTTCGTTTACGCGTCCTCAATGACTGATTTTTGAAATTTCTTCTTTTATTTATATATTTGGTATGGTATTTTATTTCAAAAATTTATTAAGAAATTTAATAAATCAGATGTAAAACCCTGTAGCGAGATACAACCTTCTCTGTTCATTTTAATCATTGACAGTATAACACTCACTCTATAATAAAATATTACCTATTTAAAATTCATTCTTGGTAAAACTTTATATATTGTAGTACTTGTGTTTAATAAATTTTAGTAACCTTCAATGTCATTGTTCATAAATTAGTTTTATAAAATTCAAAGTTATTTATGTATTTTTTATTTTAATATAGTAAGTAAACCACCACCTCAAAGAGCACCTCAAAAAATAGGAGGTATTGGAAACCGTGGAGATCCAGGAAAGATTGATGAATTATCTTCTCAGGTATTGACATTTCTTTTAGATTTTATATCAACTGTAAACATAATACATAAAAATCCGATTTTCGGTATAGGTAATGGAATTAAAGATGAGTATTGATGGATTGGAAAAAGAGCGAGATTTCTACTTTGGTAAATTAAGAGATATTGAAGTTATGTGCCAAGAATGTGACAACAGTGAATCTCCTCCAATCATACAAAAAATATTGGAAGTCCTTTATGCAACTGAGGTAATTTTTTTTATATTTGTTTTTTATTGTTGTTTTTAAGATTGCAGTGTAATTTAGAAAATAGGACTTTTGCTTACTCATATATTTTTTCATATATTTTTTTTTTATTTTTATTTTTTATTTTTTTTAATGAATAGATATTATGCTATCATGATTTCAGGATGGTGAATATATAGATGAATGTGGTGATCAAACTTACTAATTTAATTTATTTAAATAGCTGAACATTTTAAAAAGAAGGTAAAGCAAGGTGCTTGCATCTCAAATTGAATCAGATTTTATGTGTTGGGTTAAATGGTTTTAGTTATAAATCTAAAATATTTTAAAATAATTTCAATAACTTAAAAAATCTGTTGTTTATATAGAAAAAATAAGTAATGGAAATATATCAAAATATGGTTTTGTGTGATATCTCTACAAACAACAGTACTATTCTGATATTTACTTTCCTGAAAACCTTGGAGATGGGATACCTTTTCAAATCCTTATTTTTTATATTATTTTGTTTTCATGCTATTAAAAAAAGTTTTGTCTAATAAGTTCATAAATTAAAAAGATAACAGGATGCTGATTTTACTTACCAGTTTCTTCTTTACTATTATTTTCACTACTATTATTTATTATTTACAATATCACCTTCATATACTGAGAAAAACTTAAATTGTCTAAGAATAAGGAGTAAAGAAAAACGAGTCAACATCTTTTTTAATGACACTTTATTAAGGTTTTTTATTAGAGCAAAAAAAATTTTTATTTTTAGGACGGTTTTGCACCCCCAGAAGAGATTGAAGGAGACGAGCACGAAGATGATAAATACTGATTGAATCGATTTTTATGATTCGAATAAGAAGTGAAGCGGAGCAATAGAGTCAAGTCTGTTTATTGTCAATGTCGACACATGAAGCATCATTATGCTAATTCATATGAATCGTTGAATGTTTGCGCGTTCCTTTCTTTTTTTTTTTTCATTATATTTTCTGGAAAATCAGTAAAATTTATGTTTGCAACATAGATATATTCACACATCAGCCATTAAAAGCTCGTTTATCTTAGTATTGGAAAAAATGAAAAAAGATTTTTAAAGAAAAATTGTTTGGCTTGTTATATCATTATGGCAGTGGCTTAAGGTGAAAATTGTACTCATGACAACTCCTTTGCGAATGTGATTGTAAAAGTCTGTTTTCCTAATTCTGGTATTATTTTTACATGCGGATAGTCCTTTTAAAACTTACCTGCGTTTGTACTATTCTTATCGTATTATGTGTAAAATAAACTTTTTTTTAATTTGGTTTCAATTTTTTTTTTTCTTGAAAATATGAAATAGTTTTATTTAAGAAAAGCAATTGGATTTGAGTGTGCACATGCGTAAGTGATTGCTTGATTGAAGAAGACGAAATTCCTAACACTTATTTATATTAATCTATGTAAGTTTTTATACATGTTTAGTTTCAAATCTAAAGTCACAGATATAATTGTTGAATCTTGATTCAGAAATTTCATATTTTTACTAGTTTTTGGTAAAAATAATTCAGTTCTCATTTGCAAGGCACTAAAATATTCAAACTTTTGTATCTTTCTCCAATAGGTTCTTTGCAGAAAATGAAAATAAAACTGTAAAGAATGAATTTAACGTTGACTAATTTTAAGCTTGTGATTGTAAGGAATGTTTTTACCGTTTGATTTGTTTGATGCATCGCCTTTAAAACTTGACTACAGATGAATAATGTCATGAAAAGAATCTTGTTCTATCTTGTACAGAAGTTATGATTATTACAAAAAGAGTTTAACATATTGACTAGATATAATTGGATATTATGTAGCTAAAGGAGGTATGATATAATAATACTCGTAATCAAAATTTAATTCGAATAAATTATTTTCAAAACGCTTCGCGCAAATATATAAACTTTTATTTTAATAACTATGAAAATAAATACACAGGGTTATTCAGTTTTTAAAACTATGTTAAATGCGTTTTTCAATTTTTCTCATTTTTTTTATAGATCTGATTTAGAAATTGAAAAGGCATCGAACAATATTTTGTATGTAAGATTTAAATATTGTAAAATATTAAGATTGAGAGGGCGAATACGAAAATATGTGTCTTAAGCACTAAAATTTTCATTTAAAATTAGACTCAATGCACGAAAAGCACATTGCACCAAATTTTAATGAAAAACGATAGTATTTGCATTCACTGTGTATTTATTATTGTATACATGCGGTAAGAGTGATCATTTACAAATACGCTTTCGATTTGAAATTTTAACAATGTAACGAATGTTTAATAAAAGCGAACTTTAAAAATATCTAAATTTCTTCTTAAATCAAATGTTTAAACCCATAGTTAATGACAATGTGAGCTAGGAAACTGTAAATTAATTTTTAATGAAAATTTTGTTACATAAGTTAAAATATGCGTAAGATTTGATGCGAGTAAAACAAGCATGTTTATTAAAACAGTTTTGTAATAGGTAAAATACACAATAGTTACAATTGTGGATGCATTTTTTGTTTTCCATCAAAATTGTAGATTTCTTTTTTAGCAAAGCATGCTGATGTCAAGCCTGTCAAGTTCACCCATAGGGGCCATGGATACAAGTCTCATAGGACAATAGGGTTTCTATATATTAACTTTTCTAGCTTTTAATTTATTTTTATTTCCTTATTAAGGGTGCGATCCCATCCGTAACGTAGAATTAAACGGAACGACAAAATCGGAATGAACTTGCAATTCGAATAATGGCGCGCGGATTTCCGTTACGTTTTTACAAAGCCCTATTCCCATGAGAGTGAGAAAAAACGCCGGAATGAGGATTGTAGTGTTTCAAGAAATTAATTTGATAATAATTTTAAGGAAACATAATTTTATTTTGTTCAGTATTTATTATATTTGTTTTTTAATTTATTCTAATGCAATTTCAGCATTATATCAACAAATTTTGATAAGTTTTAACCGAAAGTGAGGTTAGAAAACCATTCCGCTAAAAAAAAAGTACTCCATGGGAATAGGGTGTTGAAATTTTCGTACGGAATAGGCCCGCTTATTATGAATTATTACCATGTACATACTGTTAAACAACATTGTTTATTGTTGATGAACAATGTTTTTAATAAGAAAAAGAAGATAAATATTAATTAGATTGTGCACAAAGTAAATATTAAAAAATTGTAAATATGTAATGTTATTAATTAATTGCGAGTAACTTTTATGAAATTAATTATTTTATTGTTATTAAGACTATTATTGTTTTTATTTATTAATATGATAATATAACTAATCAAACCCACATTTACTACGTATTATTTAATCATGTAGTTAACACATTTTAAATTTCGCATCACCGCCATTACGATTTTACCATTCCATAAGTTTTTCCGTAACGCATGGGAGCGCACCCATTGAAATTTGAATACGAAAATTTCCGGCTCCGATACACATGGCAAAGCGCTTTAAACGCAATTATTGATATTGTGATAAGGAAACACGGTAATCTTTACGTGAGCGCGAAAGTCCCTATACCTACACAGAAAATAAAATACACAACGAGTAGACCGTGGAAATATAGCGAGTCTGCCGTACATGCGCATATGTATGTACATACATACAACCTATATATTGTATACTACAGAATAGGTACTTATACAATCCACGCGCAAATTCTTAATTATCGTTGGTCGGGCGCTGCGCGCGCGTACGGTGGCTGGATGGCCATCGGGGGGGGGAGGTTTGGGCGCGAAAAGAGCGCGCGCTCGCCGGCAACGGCGGCGTGCCCGGCACATCGCAGATTCTCTACCTCCAGTCGTCGCTCGCGAGTCCTTCCGTAACCGTCGCCGCCCGTTTCATCGGAAGAGAGAGACGTAAACTTGCACATTCGCAGCGAAGAGGCAAGACGAGGAGGATTTTTCGCTCGTGCGTGCACGCTTCGATAAAACAAACGAAGTATGCTCCGGGAGCAGTGAGCGCGCAGCCGCTGACGAGAAAGAATTATAGAGAGTGAGAGCACTTGATTGATATCGCCGCACAAGACGGCGGAGAGGGAAGAAGGGAGCCGAAGGAACGTGCTCGTGTCAATATTTTCAAGAATTCTATATAGTTCTCGGTGTGACGCAGGACATCTATACTTTATCTCTCAACGGTTTTTTTAATCTTACGAAGGTTTGCATACGTCTTTAGTTTTACCGCTCTTCTGTGAACCTCTATTACATCATAACATATGATATATAACTCGCGAGCGCGGGAAAAAACCGTTGCATCCCCCGCGTACATACAAGTATACACTAGCTGTAGTAGCTCGTTGCGGTTTTTGCAAAAATTCGTTGCTCCAACAACTTTCGAACTCGAGTATATATGCTCTTGGCAAAGTGTACACTTTTATATATATAGCAGCCGCTCGCGAGTGGTACTGTGGTCGACCATTTGACCGGATTGACCAAAACATCTTGCGTTCTCGCATCTCGGAACGTCAATTAAGAATTTTGATTATAAGGAAAACAATTGCTGATAGCTACGAAGTATATTATCTGCTATGCGCCCGTTCTCACGTGGAACGTTGTAATTAGGCAGAATATTTAACGAGAATCTTCTTAATTTTATTCGATGACAATATATTATACAGATTATTCGTTACATTTCTTCGAAATTGCGTATTATAGGGCCCTTTTCTAGGAAATCACGTAATAAGCAGTTTTTAGAATTTCTGGTATGTAAGTATAAGTTCGCATTACTGCTAAATCGGAACAAACAATTCTAATAATTTTATTCAAATTATAAGAAAGTAAATTCTTTTAATTACTTAACTTTACAATACGATTATAGTTTATTTCCAACGTGTAACTTGACAGACTTAGCAGCATTCTTAACAAAAAAATACATTTAGAGAGAATTTCACAATAAGTTATTAATAAACAGATAAGAAAACACTTTCGTTAATAAGAGCGTATCTAGTGAAAAAAAATGTTGTTTCGGTGATATTTTGCATATTTTTTAATTTAAAATTATAACGTCGCGATAAAGTAAGATCCGGTACGGACTGCACGAGTGATTCTGCCTTTTATGTTTTATTCGACGTGGAATTTCTTCGGGACGAGTACGAATCTCGTGAAGAGTTATTGGAGAGGCAGAACACAAATGGTATGCATTTTACCGTACGAATAATTTAAATTGTAGGAATAAGCAGTGTACGATTCTCTACCGTATCATTAAAAAAAATCTCTGCTGCTCTAATTGACAGAAACGACGTTCTCCGTTACTCTTAAAAATTCACTGGAGACAAGCAAAAATTCGCTGCACTTTGACCCGTCTGGCGATCTAAATAGTTTTTGCAAAACGCGACATACGTTGCATAATTATTGAAGTCAGCTTATCTCGCGCGTGCGCGTGTGTTCGTACATCCGCATACACGAGAAACGAGGAAAAAGTGCAAAAGTATCATGTAATCGCGACGAAGGGACTAAAAAACATGAATGGCAGAGTGCGTCCAGTTGTTGTGCATCCAAAAATAAAAACTGCCGACAAAATAAAAAACTATTATACTGTTTTACTCATTTTATTATTGTGTTAGACTACAGAAACGATTACAAACTTTCCACGCGACAACGCACTCGCACATCATATAGTACTTAGTAAATACGTACGATGAGTACAGTGCAAGTCAGTTTTATTATAGAATTATTGTTTTCAAACGTTTTTATATAACTATATTATAATATCTATAAAATATATTATAATTAATTGAAATAGAGCAGCATGTCTCTTTTTACTTATACTTGCCTTCAGGACGCTACCAATCTCTTTGATATACTTGGACATAAAAATAAAAAATGTTTCTGATACCGCAGATTACCAATCGTCAGATCTCTATTTACATTAATTAGGGAAAATCATTTTTATTCTTGACATTCTTGTCTTAAAAACAGAAGAACGAAATTATATATAAATTGAATAAACAGTCGCCATAATCATCCGCTAAAAACAGCGTGATGACTCAGTGGCATAGTCGTTGAAAGTTACTCGTTCACAGTCGAATTATTGTACTGATACGGACAGCAAGCGCGAACGAGCAAAGATCAAACTCCGACCGCGCCAGCTATCTCGATCTCCAAATATAATTTGTTTTTCGTAGCACGCGCGCACGTGCAGGTGTATTTTTTGCGTTCGACCGTTGGTCATCAAGTTTTAGTTACGTAAAATGCGCGTTTTTTTTCTTATTTATTTTTTTTTATAGATATATAGCACAGCAAAAAAATGAAGATTGCATTAAAATACTTACCGTTTATTTTATTATGATTGATGGTTCAGGAGGATGATACCAGTAGTTGGATAAAATATAGGTGTTATCACAATACACCAGTAAATATTAATCATCTCGTTCATGGTAGTTTAATCTGGTTTCCATTAATTTGGTACTTAAAAACTTTATTATCCTTAAAAAGTTAAATCGTTTATTCCCCTTTATTTAAGATTTATACCCACCTCTAGAGTTTTTAATAAAGGACTGTGATAGATCCCTTGGAAGAAATATAGATTAAGAGATGATTTATAAAGAACGGGATGTAAGTGTGCTTAAAGAACACGGCCATTTCAATAAACGCTATAAAAAACGATGTCAATAAAGTGAAACCATGAACTAAATTGATAAAAATTCGATGGAATCCTTGATAATATTTCACCAACATAAACAGTCAATAATACAGATGAGATTATAATTATGGAAAGGTAAACGTCGTTGGTATATAAAAACATGTACATACTGTCATAAACAAGTGGGGTTCTCATAAATTAAGATAGTTTTATGAACCCTGTGGTGTTTTCTTGTAGAAAACGCGTTGTTGAGATGAAATACTTCAAATAAAATATTTAATCGCATTTGTCATAATTTAAAAAAAGAATTTGTACTTGACCTTCGAATTATTTATTAATATCTTTGTTCTAAATGTTCTTGCATCAATTTTTATTTTGCATATCTTACTATGCTTTAATTTTTTAAAAAGCCTAGAAATTTAATTAATTAAAAAAAAACGATCACTTTATTGCAATAAGGTACGTATTTCTTAAGAGGGTGTAATAGTCCTGCATTACCATGGATCACGTCTTCAACAAATTCAGTTACCCTCTGTAATCCTATGGGTCTGAAGTTTGCGACGTTGGAGTGAAACGAAATGAAAAAAAAATTGATTTTACTTGAAAGTTATATTGGTTAATTTTAATTTCGCGCGAAGATTTAGTATTTTATAGTAGTATAAAATAACTTTATAACAAAGGTTTAGATAATATTTTTTTCGCCATACCCTGGCCGAAAGTGCCACATTCCCGCCCGGCTCAAAAACGGGAATGTGGTGTTTTCGGCCCGGGTATGGCGAAAAATAGTATACGCACCATGGGAGTAAAATTGGCCAACCCCCAGCTCGTGTTTGCCGCCCTCGTCTTCGGTTCGGGTGGCAATTTACACGAGCTGTGGACTGTCCCAAGTTTTTTCCTCCCTTGGTGCGTAATATACTATTTACTGCCTAGTAACTTTAATTAATTATAAAAAATTATTTCGTTACATTCCAACGATGCAAACTTCAGACCCATGTAATCCTGTAATACATCGTTCTACAAAGTTGAGTCAAAAAAAAAAACGACGACGCCTTTGTTTATTCTTGGAACGAAATTTGGTTAATTTTCGTTAATTTTCGTTCCAAGAATAAACAAAGGTTTCATCGTTTTTTGTTTTACCTTGAGACTTTGTAGAACGATGTATTGCCGGATTACGCAGGGCGACTGAGTCTGTTCAAGGCGTAAATCGCTATTTTTTTTTTTTGTTTTATATTAATTACTTTTACATGTTCCGTCAATAAAACAGTGTTATTATATATACAGTGTTAGTATGGTACCACGTGACACCCCTTAATATTAATCATGTTTGAAATCAAATAATAATTAATGGCAAGCTATTGTTTTATCTTTTATGTAAGAATTGAACAATGTTACCAAGTAAGTTTATTTGAAGTAGAAATTGTATGAAAAATATTTTAATATTATTTTAATATTATTTTTTACCTTTATAGAATTGTGTGGAAATATTTATTTTCATAATTTTACTAAATGGATATTGTTTTATAAATATACGTGAAAATGTTTGAACTCTAGTTCTACTATAATTAATGTTCTAATTTCTGAATCATATGTAATTATTGGATTTTAAACCGTAACGGTAAAGTTAAAGTATGTGTTCATTTACTGAAACAAGAAAAATAAATCTTATTCGAACAAGTCACTTGCGCTTCGGTGTGCTCAATCATATGTAGACGATTAGGGTATCTTTGGGCCAAGTGTCTATCAGAAAAATTGACGTAATCTCGATGCAATGTCTTGTTTCTGTCATTTATTTATATTAATTTTTATGTAATCATGTTATGGCTGATAACGAGAACTCGCTTCGCTTCTGCGACAAACTATACCCGTGCGGAAATCACCCGCTTCTCATATTTGTATCGGAATGTACTAAAATGTAACCCGTGTGTAAAGCAGCTGTTCTTCTACAAGTGTGTTCAACACTCTTACACGCATCGAGAAAGATCCACCTTACGCACTAAGTAGTTGCATAATGTATTATAATGCAAAGTCTGCGGTCAAATTATTTCCACTTGTGATTGTCACCCTCGTTTCGCTCGAGCGACAAACTTCAACTTCGTCAAGAATCTCCTTCGCGCACTAGTTGCGTAAGTACTATAACTTAAATTATGTTATGCATCTAGGGAGGAAAAGCTTGGACAGTCCACAGCTAGTGTAAATTGGCAAACCCGAGATGTGGGTTGGCAAATTTTCCTCCCGTAGTGCGTATACTATTTTTCACCATACCTGGGCTGCCCGAAAATACCACATTCGCGTTTTTGAGTTGGAAGCGAAAGTGGTACTTTCGGCACGTGTAAATTGCCACCCGAGCTGAAGGCGATGGTGGCAAACATGTGCTCTGGGGTGGCCCTCTTTATCCCCGTGTTGCGTATACGATTTACTAGGCAAAGAAATAATAATTAACTAAAGCATTAAAGATACACAAGCAATATTATTTTCAAAGGATTAAAATACCGAAAAATAAAAAATAAAAAAATCGCTATACAACAAAATAAAATCGAATTAAAAAAAAAAAATATATTTTTCCGTAATAAATAAAGAAAACCAAAAGTATAGGTCTTATCCGGTCAAAATCGGTTTAATGGATCCCGAGATCTGCTGCAAAGTATTAAGGTGGTTCTCTTCATATTGCAAAAACTGAAAAAGCTTCTAAAAAGAATATACAAATATTCTTCAAAGTCACAGAAATTATACCATATGTTTATTTACATACATTGCGGAACAAATTTTTGAGAAAAAAATGATTGAAAATGGTTATTTTTACATGAGAGTAAATGAGCGCTATATCATCTGTGACAGAAAGTAATAGTTTTACAAATAAAAAAACTGGACTTCAAAAAGAAAAAGATAGTTTAAAAAAGATGAAATTCGGCTCTTTCTTTTAAGTTTATCTTTTTAAAAAGATATTAATGATTGTAAACACAAATAGCAGACGACGTGCACGAGAGTGAGAGAGACAGAACGACGCGCATGGTATAGTTTGTGCTCTCGCTAAGAGCACAAACTCTAATGCCAAGGAGAACCACCTTAAACATGAAAAAAGATTATCAAAAATATAAAAATTGGTATGGAACAATAAAAAAATGTCAAAAAATATTTTTCAATTATGTAGGAAAACAAGAAGAATAATCCTTATCCTGTCAAAATCAGTTTAAAAAATACTGAGATGCACTCGTAACGTGCAAAATATTTCTCAAAGAGTGTCATCTTTAAGGAGGTTCGATACCGAAATGAAAAAGGTTACGTCATTCTAAAAACTTAATATTGTTGTTCATCGATTGATTTTCTATTAGTATGCAAAATTTCAGATCGTTTGTCAACTCAGTTATGAAATTATTCAACTTCAAAGTTCAACTTTTATACACACGGGTTCTTATGGAAGTACCTTGGTAAAACACAAAACACTAAGGATGCGATTCTTTAAAAAAGGTTACAGCGAATCAAAAAACTACAGGCAATATAGTAAATATACAGAAGAATGTTTATATACGCAATCTAAATGCGATAGACAACGCCGATTCCGAGTACTGCGGTAAAACGTAAACATACGATCGAGTTAAGGACTCTCCATCATGCACTGTAAAAAACCCCTTGTAGATTTACAGTGTATTAGTAAAATTTTTCCACTAGACAACGGTAAATTCGCTACTTTGAAAGTTGTAAAATTACAAATTTCATTGATATTTTACTACGATGTTGAAGGTATAATCCCATCCATTTTTGTATTAAATAGTTGAGGACGATCTTTGGAGGCAAAATGAAATGATCTTAGTTCTTTATGGCACGTAAATATTTTACTACGTTTTCTGTAAAATCTGAACTACATTACAACCACATTGTAAAAATACTATATTGGAAGTAGGTAAATTACAACCACATTGTAAAAATACTACATTGAAAGTAGGTAATTAAAGTGACCATCGTTGAAAGTAGTAAAATTCATTTACTACTTTCAATGTAGTAAAAATACTAACTTCAAAGTAGTGAATTAGCTGGATTTGTATTAATTTTACCACTTTCAACGTAGATCACTTTGATTACCTACTTCCAACGTAGTATTTTTACAAAGGCTTTTTTACAGTGTAATATCATTAACATAACAAATATTACCATCTTGAGTTGCTAGATTTCTCTGACTTGCAGGTTAAGGCGATCAGCTGTTTTGCTCCGGCGCTATTGACGGACATCGCCGTGTACTACTCGTGCCCCACCAGGGGTGACACACGTGCCCCGCTTTCATCGTTTTTTTCAATCGTTAATACATAATTATTAAGCACTATTAAGTAAAAAATCAAACGAGGCTTCAAAGATCAATGTCCAAACTATCGAAATACACTTAATTTGGACGGTTCCATCCTTTTTTTGCATTCTGACAGACGAATGAAAAATGAAACCATTCTTTTTTTTCAGCTTCAAATTTGATTTTCACTAAACTTATTAACATGACTTTCTTTTTATATATTTTGAGCAGAGACAAAAACTAGAAGTATTTTTCTTTGATTTTTTATGAACATTTATTTCTAAATATTTATTTACTTTTTAAATATTGAGGTGCCAAATTAATCCGCCTGCCACGCCGTGCCCCGCCCTCCCCTACTTCTTTCCCAAATGCCTGCGACAAGCGACCTAGATCCCTCTGTGTTTTTATTCTTTGATTATTTTTCTATTCAAGTTTTACTTCTGCTTTTTTTGTAAGGGACTTTTATGTTTAAAAATCACAACCTCAATCTTCCATAAGAGCCTATGTTAAAAATTCGTTTTCCAAGAATTATTTTCTCTAAAAAATGAGCGATGAAAAATATTGAAAAAATTCATGTAATCTTCTTTTAAGTTGAGGAATAACATAAAAATTCTAAATTGTTGGCTGTTTTTTTTTTACCAGAGATATAGGAGAGTCTAAATATCTAAAAAACTAAACGTCCAATCTTAATGAAATTTTACACGTGTTCCGTATATTACATACAATATCCCCTCTAAATTACAATCATATGGATAAAGCCCGTTTTAATAAACTCTTAAACTTTTTTAAGGCAACTTATTATTTTATTTGATAATTACGGCCAATTAATAATATAAAATACATTTCGTGCATCAAAATTTGCCTTATAATTTATTTATTCTTGTTTGAAAAATGACTGAGCACATTCGCATAAAAGGTCCCGAATACGTTTTGCGGCCGGGAAGTTGCATATTACAGTTACATGTTTTCAGTATATGACGTGACTATAACCTACAATTTCCCGGCCGCAAAACGTGTATGTTTTGGCGAACTTTCGAGCCAGGGTATGAAGAAATAGTATATTACATACCTAGGCAAGTAAAATAAGAAATGTCTCAGATCACATGTTTGTCAACCTCGGCTTCGCCTGGGACGGCAATCTACACGCGAATGTAATATCCTACTTCCCGGCCTAGGTACGTAATATATTATATAATAATGGGTCTGAAGTTAGCATCGTTGGAATGCAACGAAATAATTTTTTACAATTGCTTTAAGTTATTAAACAATGAAAATTTTATCTAAACCTTCGTTATAAAGCTATTTTATACTACAAAACACTAAATCTACACACAAAATTAATATTAATTAGTATAAACTTGAAATAAAATGAATTATTTTTTTATTTCGTTACACATCAACGTTGCAAACTTCACACCTATTTACAATAAAATAATCAGGAAAACCTTCAAAGGAATGTCGGAGTTATTAGAGGTACCTGCATCGTATTTTTCGTTATTCTACTTCGATTTTTAGTTTTTCTCAACAATTTGAATTGGATTTTATTCCATATAAGTTAGAGAACGGTAAATAAAGATAATTGATGAAAATTTGAAAACAAAAAGATAAGAGAATAGTAAGATGCCGATAACATACCTTTTGACATTTTACTATTTTTTTCGTACAGTAGGAATCTTTTAGAAACATTAAAAATCGAATTAGAATAACAAAACATACTTGCAGGCACCTGTAACGGCTCCGACATCCTCTTATTTTTTGAGACTTTAAAAACATTGTATACGGTTTTTATGAGAGATGGAATTTTACAATGATAATATCAAACAAATGATTCCAGCCTTATATTCCATATACAAAAACTAAAAATATTAGAAAATGAATCAATGTAAGTTAAAACATTTGACGTTCTTTAATTATATCAACTAGAAAATACGTAACTTACAAAATTAACTTGTAAAATTATAAAATTTTGAAAATTACTCAATTTTAAATATAAATTATCGGCATCATTTTCATCATTTATATTTTTTTTTCGATTTTATATAAATCCTTTATAAAATTAAAACAATTGCTGATAAATATGCTTATCATAAACGGTTAAAAATAAAAGTATCGATTTAACAACTTCGGGTATTCTCAATTTATTCATCTATATTCACTCTCTTCTTTACTTTTGTTATCAATACCCACGATGTTTACCATTTCTCATTATCGTCGTTATTTTCCTTTCTCCAATACCTTAAATCTGAGACAAGTGACGGTTGCTATCACTCACTTTACGGGAGAAAAAAGAGTTCACGGATGGGAACGAATGCTTGCGAATACTATACTGCTGCTGGTCGATCAATGAAACAAACATGCTGTTGCACTAATAAGGCTTTCTGTATTATACTTCCAAATAATTAAGTAGGATTTTTCCTCTCTTAAAAAAACGATGGCCGGATACTTCCGCTACATTTGAATTTTTGAAACTGAATTTTTATTCTTAACTATTTAAAACTAAATAATTAAATCAAATTAGAATAAAAAGATTAATTTTGTCATGCTTTGAAAAATGATCTGATTATCCTATCATTTAAACCAATTAAAATGAAATCATAACGAAAAATTATATATTCATAACCTAAAAAACAAAATAGTACGCGCGCAGCGCGTTTGGATTTTGCTAGTTCTAGGTATAATCTTTAGTAGTTTTTGACAATTTCTTTGAATAATACTACATATATTAATTCAATTATTCGTTTAATTTAAGCACAGGATAATTAATTTATAATAATTACAATTTCATTAGTTAAGATCCTTTTGACACATTATGTATTGTTTGTATAACTTTAACAGTAATTTAAAAATTCGAATCCTTATTTAAAATTCGGTATAATCTTGTGATGCATAAACAAGTATTCAATAATAGTAACCTAGAAAGTTACATTCTTATTCCGCTTTCTCTTGTAAATCAATTGAACTTTGGAATATAAAAATAAAATGACATCTTATGGGACTTGTGTTATAGCGATTGATATGCCGAGGTCATGCCTCCTTGATACCGATTATCAGAAGCTCCTTTCTATATTGTAATTTATTTATGAACGAGTTGATCTCTACATAAGAATATGGAAACAATGTGAAACCATTACTCTAGGCGCGTTGGTTCCATTATTGAAGCAACCTTTGTCATAAATTTTTCCGCAATTTGTTACTCCTAAAAAGCGCTTCGATTTAGCTTATTATGTATGGCTCTGCAAATATAGCCTGCCTATTAAAACATTTATTGTGATTCCTGTAAAATTCATTTGAGCTTATCAAGAGAACGAAGTTAAAAAATATTTTAAAAAGGAAGTGATGAATTACAAACTTATTCTAATGAAATCAAAAAATAATATTTTGTTCAACTTGCGCAATCAAATGTAGAAATTTGTAATTGATATGTACTTTTATATGAAGCTTTACAAAAAATTGCAATATTAAAAGTTTTCAAATATTTAAAAGTAGTTGTTCCGTTTCGAATTTAGGATGAGAAGAATTATTTCATCCGATGCTGTTAGGTATTAAACATCATCTTTTTGACACTCCGTGCATAAAGTGCTACTTTTACGCAGGCTTACGTTTGCTGCGCAAAATACCACTTTACACACGCAGTGTAAAAAAATAATGTTCGACACAGGTGATAAAAATGATTCTTATACGAGTGTGATTGTCACCCTCGCTTCGCTCGGGCGGCAAACTCATGCTCGTGCGAGAATCATTTTTTGACACTCGATGCGCAAAGCTCGATTTTGCACACGCTTGAATAAAAAAGTATACGCTAAATCAAGCTTCGTACACGTATCAAAAAATACTATTCAATACACGAGCGAGAAAGTGATTTTAACCTCGTGTGACTTTTTCACGTACTATAGTAAGTATCGAAATGTACTATTATCGCACTAGTATCAAAATAGTACATTTCGATACTAGTGCGTGAAAGTGACTTTATCCTTGTGTGGACGTTTGCGCTCGAGCGAAGCGAGGGTGAAAAGGTCACACGAGGTTAAATAGTATTACGCAACTAGGGAGGTAAAAAGTTGGCCAGTCCAGAGCACGTGTAAATTGCCACCCGTGCCGAAGGCGTACATGGCAAACATGTGCTCTGGGGTGGTCCTCTTTATCCCCGTGTTGCGTTTACGATTTTTCACCATACCCGGGTTGAAAATACTACATTCGCGTTTTTGAGCCGGGAGCGAAAGTGGTACTTTCGGCCAGGGTATGATGAAAATCCCCTTCTCGCTCGCGTATCCAACAGTTTTTTTTGACACGACGTGTACAAAGCTTGATTTAGCGCATGCTTTTTTATTCAAACGTGTGCAAAACCGAGCTTTGCGCGCACGGAGGTAAAAAAAAATAGAAAATATGATTTTAGCCCTGAACTTGTTCAATTATCAACATAAATCTGAATATTCTTTAAGTTGATGCGTAATCATAAAAAAAAAAAAAAAATAACAGCGCGGAGTATCAAAAAGTACTATTTTAGTAGTTAGAGAAAAAGACTAATAGTATTTGTTAACGGTGATGTTTATTTAAGTTTCTGTGGAATGTGTTAGAAAATAAAAGAAAAAATATAAATTGTTTATTTAAAAAATATAATAAACTTATTCATTTTTATGTATAATGAGACTTTGAATCACCAGAATAGAGTAAGAAAAATGTGCCTGCATCGCCCCACCGCTAAAACCATACCACCCCACTGATGGGGGGTTGTCTGGCTATTCGGAGCATGCTTTTATATATATATATATTAAAAGGTTATACTTTTCCTTTATATTTTATGTTGAATTTGAATGTCTAAGTAATAATGTTTTCACTTATTAAAGTTTCTTATAAAAAAATAACAGGCAATTTACAAGAAAGTATCTATATCGCGCCACCTTCTCCGATTCAAAATTTACAAATCGTATTTGAAAAATATTTCAAACAACATTCAGGCGTTTTTATAAGAAAAAAACTTCTTTTTGAGAAAGCAGAAATTTACGAAATTTATTATCGTTATGCAAATTATTTACAGTGACCAATTGGCAACATGGTTAACATGGAAGATGTAAGCAGGTTGTTGAATTCCGGCCTCGATTCAGCGGCGCAAATGTCCATTGGACAAGCAGTTCTTCGAGTGATTGATAAAATATTATGGGTAGTAGAGAAATCCATTCAATGGAGCTTGCCCGCTGCTGAAAAATCTCAAGGTAAATTACGTTCTATTTTTTACATCCATAAACACGTCCGCCTTGATTATGTTTTCAGAGTATGTAATTCGTTAAAGTATATAGTTTGATCACCATTAACTATTTGTTTATATTTGTTTACAAGTATTACTTGAGAAAACTTATTATGTAAAATAAAATTTCAAAAGTGTCATTTTTGAAATATACATAGAACCTTAGCGCTACCTTAGGAATACGGGAATATCTAGATAAATATGATTCAGACATAGAATTAAATATAATAGGATACATTGTGCTGCAAAGAGAGAAAATAAGCTAGGGTGACTTGCCCAGTAGATGGACACTCAGGCACAACTGAGTGCGTTCACAGTGGCAGAAATACCGTGGCTGGTCCTGTGACATAAAATTTTATCCTAGCGCATATGCTTTTCTTCGGACACGTAATCTTACAATACCCCGGTTCAAGAACACGTAACGAGGTTCATTGGTTGGAAGCGGGTGATTGGTCTAAGACGACCAATGAGAGAAGCGAGCGCGCGGACCCGTCCGAGATGTGTGCATATGCATTCGCGTGTAATGTAGCGAGGGCCTTAGTATCTACATGCGCACGTAGCGCGGTCTGCTTTCGAATCTAGGGAACATTAAAATGTCCCTAGGCTATACGTGGCTAACTTCAGCCGAATTGTAGCCGAGGCTCGAGCCGCGGTAAAGACCGATGTTCGATTGGGGCTCGCGCCGCGGCAAACCCGAGGCTCGAGCCGCGGTAAATCCGAGGTTCGACCGAAGTTACTACCGAGGCTAATCCTAGGCAAACCCGAGGCTCATCCGAGGTCCACCATTCGCCCGAGGGTCATGGGCCGAGGCTCGCCGCTCACCCGAGGCTCGTGAGCCATGGCTCGCCGTTCACCCGAGGCTCATGAGCCATGGCTCGCCGTTCACCCGAGGCGCATGAGCCATGGCTCGCCGTTCACCCGAGGCTTCGAGCCACGGCTCGCCGCTTACGCGAGGTTGACCCGAGGTTGACCCGAGGTTTGCCGAGGTGAACCGAGGCTAACCCGAGCTCGTCGCTTAAGCGAGGCTCCGAGCCACGGCTCGCCGCTTACGCGAGGCTACCCGAGGTTCGCCGAGGTGAACCGAGGCAAACCCAGGCTCGCCGCTTAAGCGAGGCTCCGAGCCACGGCTCGCCGCTTACGCGAGGCTACCCGAGGTTCGCCGAGGTGAACCGAGGCTAATTGGTGGCGCAGCGGTAGTCTGGATCGTGTAAGTGGTAACGTAGGAATGCGGAATGTGGAACGGCGTGCTATGTTTATCTTAGCGTATGTAGGTTATGATTGCTCTTATTCGTAATGCCAATCATCATAGATATATTGAGATCGATTGTGGGTTAGGTTAGCGAGCGAGAGAGAGACTATGACTCCGACTAAGACAAACCTCGGTGAAGATGAGTTGATGTCAACATGCAGAAATACGCTTTAGCAACGATGGAGAAAAAATTAGATAAGTATTACTTATTATTTAAATTGTTTTATGTATTTCAATAATTCTGAAAACAATAAAATACTTTTTCATAATTATTGAAATACTCAAAACATTCTTCGCCAAATATAAATTATTATTCGAATAGATACTTTGTGTGTGTTCTTTTTTATTTCAGGAGATTTTGCTTTTTATAAATAAATAAATTGTAATGCATATGGATCAAAGAAGTAAACTAAACTGAAAGACAGCTTCACGTGCATAATATTCGTGCTCTCCTTGAAGCAGATGGTAAATACTCTCCTGGGGTCGATGGCTACTTTGTATAGTTTTCGCACACAGTCTTAGCACACAAACTTAGCACATAATGTGTGTGAAAAAACTGTTTGGAATAAGCATTGGACATTGGCACAGAGTAATTCTTACTTAACATTTGTTAAATAATTCTAAGTACATCTGAGGACTTTTTTGTCAAAGTGGCATTTACTACAGAATATAAATACTTAAAACACACTGAGTTGTATGATACGTGAATTTTTAAATGATTTATGGATCCAGTATTAAGATGAGAAGAAATTTAAACAATTTTATTATGTATCAAGAATACGCGATATTTCATTTTCACTCACGTACATTATAAACTTGATTAGAGATTCTTTTCACATTAATTCTGGATCCACAGATCATTTAAAAATTCACTTATCGTACAAATTAGTTTGTTTCAACTATTTATATTATGTAGTAAATGCCACTTTTATTAAAATACACAAAATGACGTATATTTTTTCACTAACAGAAAAGTCCACAGATGTACTCCACTAGAGAGTTATTTCACAATTGCCAGGTAATAATTACTCTGAGTCAATTTCCGATGTTTATTCCAAATTTGTGTCACACATATAATAAACTCATGTTCCAAAGTTGCTTTACGTACAGACACTCGATCCATTTAATTTCTTCTTTTTGCTACATGTCTTGTTTAAAATGTTCAAAAAAATGACCTATATTTCACTAATGTCAAAGTCCACAGATTTATTTATTGTACTGCATCATGAGTTTATGTCGTAAAACTCAGTGATTTCATGATTAGGCGATGTTTCATTGTCACTCGCATACATAATAAACTTGTTTAGATTTCTTCTCATCTTAATACTGGATCCATAAATCATTTAAAAATTTACGTATCATACAACTCAGTGTGTTTCAAGTATTTATATTCTGTAGTAAATGCTACTTTGACAAAAAAAGTCCTCAGATGTACTTAGAATTATTCAACAAATGTTAAGTAAGAATTACTCTGTGCCAATGTCCAATGCTTATTCCAAATAGTTTTTTCACACACATTATGTGCTAAGTTTGTGTGCTAAGACTGTGTGCGAAAACTCTGCAAAGTAGCCATCGACCCCAGGAGAGTATTTACCATCTGCTTCAAGGAGAGCACGAATATTATGCACGTGAAGCTGTCATTCAGTTTGGTTTACTTCTTTGATCCATATGCATTACAATTTATTTATTTATAAAAAGCAAAATCTCCTGAAATAAAAAAGAACACACACAAAGTATCTATTCAAATAATAATTTATATTTGGCGAAGAATGTTTTGAGTATTTCAATAATTATGAAAAAGTATTTTATTGTTTTCAGAATTATTGAAATACATAAAACAATTTAAATAATAAGTAATACTTATCTAATTTTTTCTCCATCGTTGCTAAAGCGTATTTCTGCATGTTGACATCAACTCATCTTCACCGAGGTTTGTCTTAGTCGGAGGCATAGTCTCTCTCTCGCTCGCTAACCTAACCCACAATCGATCTCAATATATCTATGATGATTGGCCTTACGAGTAAGAGCAATCATAACCTGCATACGCTAAAATAAACATAGCACGCCGTTCCACATTCCGCATTCCTACGTTACCACTTACACGATCCAGACTACCGCTGCGCCACCAATTAGCCTCGGTTCACCTCGGCGAACCTCGGGTAGCCTCGCGTAAGCGGCGAGCCGTGGCTCGGAGCCTCGCTTAAGCGGCGAGCCCGGGTTAGCCTCGGTTCACCTCGGCGAACCTCGGGTAGCCTCGCGTAAGCGGCGAGCCGTGGCTCGGAGCCTCGCTTAAGCGACGAGCCCGGGTTAGCCTCGGTTCACCTCGGCAAACCTCGGGTCAACCTCGCGTAAGCGGCGAGCCGTGGCTCGGAGCCTCGGGTGAACGGCGAGCCATGGCTCACGAGCCTCGGGTGAGCGGCGAGCCTCGGCCCATGACCCTCGGGCGAATGGTGGACCTCGGGTGAGCCTCGGGTTTTCCTGGGATTAGCCTCGGTAGTAACTTCGGTCGAACCTCGGATTTATCGCGGCTCGAGCCTCGGGTTTGCCGCGGCGCGAGCCCCAATCGAACATCGGTCTTTACCGCGGCTCGAGCCTCGGCTACAATTCGGCTGAAGTTAGCCACGTATAGCCTAGGGACATTTTAATGTTCCCTAGATTCGAAAGCAGACCGCGCTACGTGCGCATGTAGATACTAAGGCCCTCGCTAAATACTAAATTATAGAATATCTCAAAATACCAGTAGATGAACAGTTCTTTTAATAGATGTACGACCCTCCGCCAGTAGATGAACGATTAAATTATAAAAATTTCAATTGCAAATCAAATAAATATGAAAACTGGATAATAGATTAGCAAACAAATTCATACAACAATCATCGTTACGAAGTTTTTTCTATAAAAAAACAAAAATATTGATGCATCAAGTTTACCGTGTAACATAACCAAAAATAGGGGTTATGAATGAAATGACTAAACTGTTTGTTTACACTTCAAAACATAAAGTTACTTATATAACAGTGTTGCTATTTAATATGTTTCATGGAATTGTGTTAATAATTCTTATATTTTACTTAAAAATAGCGATTCCAATGTACTTTTAATGTTTTCATCTATTGGCAAGACATTAAAATTTCTTCCCGTAGATGAACCTCAAATCTTCTTATTTTTCTTTAAAATATTTTAATTTTGGATACATTTACTTAAAATTAAATATCTTTTATATATGTATATGCATTATATATCTGAAGAATGTATTTAGAAGTCTTTATTTCTGTATTTTTTGAGACCCATATGCTTCGCTTTGATACTTGAACGCGCCTGAATCTCGAGCGTCGACACGCGGCGCAGTGAGACTGCCGTTCAATCATTTTTTTTTCAAAATAAATAACCTTTTCCTCAAGATTGTACAACGTGCAATATTTGTATAAAGAACCGCTCTTCCCAATACAAAAAAAATTTTTTGTTTTTACTGCTGTAATAAATAATGACGACCAATTTTATTTAACATCATCCATCTACTGGGCGAGTCACCCTACCTATTTCAAATTAGGGTGAAGTGTTTTCAGCGCTCGCCTCTGTCTCGGGGCATTTTCTCCTCTTTTTGCACAATGTACTATTCTTCCCGTATTATACACCGTTATTTTTTTCCCAAGGTCATATCGTAAGGCCTTTTTTATGCATGGAAGTTGGATATGTGATTGTGTATTCGAGTCGTGACAATTATTAACACAGTTAATACATATTATTCCTCGATTTTCTACTTAACTCACAGGCATGGAAAAAGGCTCATTTCATGCTCGCGTTGAATGAAATAGTACATTGTGCAACTAGGGAGGAAAGTTGACTTTTTGTATCGAGGATGATGATTTCGCACGAGTGCTCAAATAGTTATTTTCGATACAAGTGCGAAAAAGTGATTTTATCCTCGTGTGGACGTTTGCGCCCGAGCGAAGCAAGGGTGAAAAGGCCACACGAGGATAAAATCACTTTCTCACTCGTGTATCGAACACTATTTTTTTATACGACGTGTGCAAAGCTCGATTTTGCGAGCACGGTTTTGGCCGAGCGTGCGCAAAGTGGACGCTTTGCGCACGGAGTGTGAAAAATCATCTTTCGAGTCTGAAAAAGTCAATTGCACCTTTGTTACATATAGTACTCTTTTTTAATTAATACAGGAATAGGACATTTTTGGCATGAAAGGTGGATGGGAGATCGGGCCTATCGAGTCGTCATAACGGGAGACTAAGTTCTCTACCTCCCGCTACTACTTTTCCTCTCGCCGCTCACTAGACGTTCGAAATACTCGATTTTCTATTCACCTTTCTATGCAGGAAAAGGGCCTTTTTCATGCACATGTTGAAATAGTACATTGTGCAACAAGGGGAGAAAATGAGCTATTTCTAGTGAGGGTGAGGCGCCCGAGACAGAGACGAGTGCTGAAAACACGTCACCCGAGTCTGAAATATCTTTTCTTCCCGTGTTACACGCCGTATTTTTTTAACGAAGGTATAACAGAGCCTTTTTTATGTGTGCGAGTCGGAGAGAGGATTGGGCATTTCGAGTCGTACACAACGAAGTTCGAAATATAAATAATAAATGTATTCGCGATTAACTATATATAAGGGAGGCAGTTTTACCTTCTCACCTGTTTTAGGGTAGAAATGGCCATTTCTTATCTGTTTTAGGGTAGAAATAGCCATTTCTCACAAGTTTTTTATTTCTCGCTTGTTTTAGGGTAGAAATGGATATAACCACTTTCATGAAATACGCTCGAAATTCGAAATTTTCTCTCCTATTTTCACATGTCAAAAAGGCCTTATTTTATGCCTGAGTTGAGAATAGTATATTGTGTGCCAAGGGCGTAAAGTAGGTCTTTTTAGACCGAGTGTGGGGTTGCAGTACGAGTCGAAGGTGAGCTAGCACGAGCCGAAGGCGAGTGCGTTTGTGAACCGAAGACGAGTACTGCAATCACACGAGGTCAAAAAACCCACTTAGCTCTTGGTGCACACCATATTTTTTGTACCGCAAGTATAGATTGTTGCGTTTCTTCAAAATATCGATGATTTTCTTAAACAATCTTGAAAACTCCATTCAAAAACGACAGCGGGCGCTTCTCGATTTTTTACCGCCCGCTACTGCGAGCAGTGGGCGCTTTTTGATTTTTACTGCCCGCTACGGCGAGCAGCAGGCGCTTTTCAGTTTTTACCGTCCGCTACTACGAGCAGCGGGCGCTTCTCGATTTTTACCGCCCGATACGGCAAGCAGCGGGCGCTTTTCAGTTTTTACCGCCCGCTGGTCGACAAGCGGACGCTTTCGGCTCTATTAATAGGTTCAAAAAACGCGAAAAACGTGCTTGCGGTACAAAATTAGTATATTACGCAACTAGGGAGGTAAAGACTTGGCTAGTCAATGACTGGCCCACATATTGTCGCGCGGTACGAAGAAAAGCCAACTTGGAAGTTACAGGCAAAGAAAAGCCAAAAATGTGTCTAAGACGAAGTAAAGTCAGTTTGGGTCCTCCCAGACGAAGAAAAGCCAGTTTGACTTGTCTCAGACGAAAAAAAGACAGTTTGGACAAAAAATCCCAACTGCCGACATTTCGCATGAGAAAAAAATTCAATTCTGTTAGTGAAAATACTTTTACGTACGCGTATTGATAAATAATGTTGTATTATACTTGTATATTTTAATTATCATAATAAAATTACTCTTAAGGTGATGTGATACCCACACTATTACTTAATTCTGTACCCAATAACCGACGCTATTACTCAAAATTGGGTTCCCGTTTTTCTCATTCAATTTTTAATTTTAAGGAAAAAACTCTTTGATGCATTGTAGTTCTTTATTAAACTTAAAACATGTCAGAGTTTTTTTCAAAAAGTTTAAAATTGAAGGAGAAAAACGGGAACCCAGAATTGAGTAATAGTGTGGGTATCACATCACCTTAATACTATTAATAAGTGGTACTAGGAATCTTGAATCAATGTACTGACAGTCAGTACATTGTTTCAAGATTCAGTCAGTTCCTGGTTTGCCATTGGCTTTGAACATATGTCAAAAGCACTGCAACGCCGTTCATGAATTATAAGGTACTCGCAATCACAGGTTTGCGCTTTCAGATATAAGGTGTTTGAAATTTCGAACGTTCATAGTGAACGAAAGATTTTTGCCATTTTCAAATTTAGCCGAATTTGGCTACTTAATACATTTAAAATCGGATAATGACTGTATTTCTTCACTTCTCACTCTTGCAGTCACCAGTAAACCACACTCCGGGGAATTCTAACCAAAATTAGAAACTTTAAGTTAATATTTCGTTCATTATGAACGTTCGGAATTTCAAACACGTCAGATATATCTGAAAAAAGGGCAATGGCTCCGAGCTGCAGACGCGCATGAGCGCAGCCTTCCAAGCGTTTGACGTAGTATAGTGCCGCCGGCTGGGGCTACTGTGTTCGGCGTTCCTAAGAGTTTTTCTGTGTAAGTACCCTGGTAGAAAACAACCCAACCAAAATGGCTTAACTGCAACGGTTGGCCAATCTTTTTGGCCAACGAATAACAAAAATATTGACGAACGGTTGACCAGTGGATGGTGAACTATCGATAATTAAAAGCATCGAATGCGTGGACTAGGTTTTTGGGGTGGCCGATGATGGGCTCTAAGTGGTGCGCTCCGTATTTTTATGCGTTAAGATCTCAGGGTGAATCTGATACGTGGCCCAGGTGTTCGGGGTAGCCGATGACGATGTCTAGGTGGTGCACTCCGTAGTTTTTTTGCATCTAGGTGTCGGAATGCATTCCATCTGTAGTCTAAGTGGTCTGGGTAGCCGATGGCGGAGTTTAGGTGGTGCGCACCGTAGGTTTGTGGCTCTAGGTGTTGCAACTTATCGAATGCGTCGTCTAGGTGTTCCGGGTGACCGATTCCGGAGTCTAGGTGGTGCGCACCGTAGGTTTTTGGCTGTAGGTGTTAGATCTCATCGAATGCGTCGTCTAGGTGTTCGGGGTAGCCGATGACGATGTCTAGTTGGTGCGCTCCGTAGTTATTTGCATCTAGATATTGGAACACATCGAATGCGTGCTCTAGGTCTTTGGAACAGCTGATCATGATGTTTAAGTGGTGCGCTTCATAGTTTTTTTGCTCCAGGTTCCCCGGGTACCCCGAACACCTAGACGACGTATGGAATGAATTCCGATACCTAGATGCAAAAAACTACGGAGCGCACCACGTAGACTCGGTAGTCGGTCACCCTGAACACCTAGACGATGCATTAGATGAGATCCAACACCTACAGCCAAAAACCTACGGTGCGCACCACCTAGACTCCGTAATCGGCTACCCCGATCACCTAGACCACGCATGGGATGCATTCCGACACCTAGATGCAAAAAACTACGGAGCGCACCACGTAGACTCCGTAATCGGTCATCCTGAACACCTAGACGACGCATTCGATAAGTTCTAACACCTAGAGCCACAAACTTACGGCGCGCACCACCTAGACTAAGTCATCGGCCACAATTTACGAAGCTAATGAGCCATTTATTTGTATCAAGAAATAACTTTTCTTATTATATAGCATTCATTGGCCAACCGCAAGGCTTATTCACGGAATACCGTGACAAAATAAGAAACGATTGGCCAAACCTTTGTGATTTGGTGAACGGATGGTGAACAGTTGGTTAACATTTCTACCAGGGTATAGTATAATAAATGTACAATTACACTACTCTAACCTCAAAATCATAACTTTAATATGATTATTCGGCTCTCGTGGTATAAAATACGGTACGACACTGGTGCGTAAGGTGAGTTTTACCGCATTCGACTTTTCGCACTCGCTTCGCTCGTGCGAAAAATGTCTCCTGCGGTAAATAATCACCTTCCACATCCGTATCGTAATGTACTATTACGCGTACACAATTATTTATGAACGACTTATTGCAGTGCTTTTGACAAATGTTCAGAGACAATGATAACAAAAAGTGGAATTATCAGTACACTGATTTGGGATTCCTAGAACCGCTTATTAATAGTATCAATAGTAATTCTATTGTGATAATTAAAATTTACAGGCATAATATACAGCATTATTTATCAATACGCGTACTTACGTAAAAGTATTTTCGCTAACAGAATTGGTTTTTTTTTCTCGCGCGAAATGTCGTCAGTTGGGATTTTTTGTCCAAACTGGCTTTTCTTCGTCTGGGATGGCGCAAACTGGCTTTTCTTCGTCTGTGAGGACCCAAACTGGCTTTTCTTCGCCTTAGACGCGTTTTTGGCTTTTCTTCGCCTGTAACTTCCAAGTTGGCTTTTCTTCGTACCGCGCGACGATATGTGGGTAGCAAACATGTGCTCTGGATGGCCGTCTTTATCCCCGTGTTGCGCATACGATTTTTCACCCTGGCTGAAACTACCACATTCGCGTTTCTGAGCGGGGAGCGAAAGTGGTACTTTCGGTCAGGGTATGGTGAAAAATGGGATAGGCACCACGGGAGGAAAATTGGCCAGCCCATCAACCACATCTCCCCAGATGCGTAATATACTATATCCATACACGGAGAGAAATTTCTAGCGACTTTGGTGTAAATCTTGTTGCTTATAAAGTATCAGTTTTTATGTTGCAAGATTGGTAGGTGATCAACATTACTAACGCAACAGAAACGAGCATTATTTGCATGGACCTCTCCAGTACTAAATAAGCTGCATACTTTTACTCCAATTGCTTTGAAATCGATACGTTTTTGTCTAAAGCTTGATACTAGAAAACCATCGCGTTAGTTATACCGTATTCCCAAGAGCATTGTTGCGATTTCGGTAACAACTCTATGGGAATTCACGCGAGACTTGGGGTGGGGGGCACGAATGAGGAGATCGATTGCTATAATCCCAACGGACTTTTACCAAATTGGTATCAAGTTTATGGGAACAACGGTATAGGGGCGCTCTTGCGATATTTTCATAAACTCGAAGCGATAATAGTATAACTTTCACACATAGATGGCATCAAAATCTTTCGCTTTTGTCAAGGATTGGAAGAATGCGATAATCGCCGCAATTGTTGCGTTCTTCGTTGGCGGAACGTTCTGCAATATTCGCATGATTTAAATCCATGCGTTTTTAGCAGGAAATTTCTCTCCGTGTATTAGTGCGATAAAAATGATTCATGATGACATACTAGTGCCATAAGTGGCCCATTGAAGGCACTAGAGTCATACGATATTTTATAGCACGTTTACCTAAATCTGCTGACACGCCTATTCATGACATAAGAGCGGATTTAGGGCCTGCAGTACTATAAAGTTATTATTAAGTAATGAATTACGATAACTTTAACCCCGTTTAAAAATGTATTACAGAGGAAAATGGCAAAACATTTGGCAAAGTTGAGTTGGTGAGGCCACTTCCATGGATCGTCTTTTTGCCCGGACTTATTTTTCTACGCATGATCAGAATTGGTCTTAATACAGGTGCTTTCGTCTTTGGCTACCCGAGAATTGAGCCTGCAGACATGGTACTTGTACAATTTTATTATTCGTTATATTTATATCACATGCAGTGTGTAATTTTAAAGAAATGAAAATACAAAATAAATTTATTTAAACATCTTTTTAATTAGAAAATTTTTAAATATTTTTTATTATTTTATTTTTTAATGAAGTAAGACATCACTGTTCAAACACGATTAATGTTATGTGTTTGAAGTTTGCATCGTTGGAATGCAACAAAATAATTTTTTACACATTATTAAAGTTGTTAAACAATGGGCTCGCTATTGCTCGGGCGATACTGCACGGTGCAAAAATGGACTGCTAATGGCACGAATAGAAGTGACATAGCAGATTTATGCAGTCAGTGCTATAAAATAATGTACGATACACGTGTCATAAGTCGTTCCTCATGGCGCGGCGTTAAGGTGGCTCCAGCGTTGGGTATCGTATCAAGCGGGGGCCCCGCTGGCGCCTCAGTTAACATTTACAGTTTTTCGCAAACGTAAAGCTTTAAATTTAAATCTATATGACTGCAAATGATTTATACGCGTATAACTTGTAAAAAAAATATCACCAATAATAAAATAGAATAAAAAGGTTCATTTTCGCCCCATGAGAAGCACCCCCAAAAAGTAAAATTACATACTTTGACAGTTATTTACTCTCTAAATTGCATGTTAACCTACAATTTTTCTTATACCGTCAGAACCGCTGTTTCAAATCCTATAACCACATACTTTTTTACTGAAAATACATTATTTATTACTTTGAATACGCGATTTAATTTTCATTCTAGATCATATTCCCATAAGCTGCATGTTCAAAATGAACATTTTGCGTTGCAATTTTCTCGCTAATTTGGATGTTGATCCCACTTTATCTTAACGGCAATTGAAAGTTGAAGGTTTCAACTATATCTTTCCCAAAGTTTCATCTTAATCTATAATTTTAAGTAAAGTCGCTGGAGCCACCTTAAGCGCACTCGCTACGCTCGGGCGCTTATACATGCCGTGCCGTAAAGTACAACTTATACCACTAGTATCGTAATCGTAATGTACTATGAAACTGTTGAAATATTTATTTATTGTAAATGTATTATTAGCTTAAGTAAAATTCGAGGGAATATAAAATATGTGATATATTTTTTTGCTACAAGTTTCCGGTCAGAAATATTTATTTTAATATGTTTTAAAAGTTGTCGCCTTAGTCTTTTTCCTTATCAAATTTTAATCTATTTCTAGATACGTTTCATAGAAAGGGGTCGCAGACGCATAAGGGTCATAAAGAGCACCGGACTTAAGAACATAAGACAGAAAAGGTGTTCACCTACCAAGGTAAATTTCGAGAACTTTTTTCTGTCGAGAATGCACTTTTCGTAAAATCGATTAATTGCTGGGTAATCGAAGTAAATTTTTGTTGAAATCAATGTTTCACCTATTTATGAAATCTTATGTGTTATGATTTTTATCAAGAAAAATGTAAAAGATTCGTTGAGCGAACCACTGGATAATTTTCAAATTTTGGTTCTTTTTATTTATCAATTTAAATAATAACTTAGGTTTTATTTATATTTTTTTAAATTGCCAATATAATGATCAAAATTAAAATTGTTTATATTCACCTCAAATACAATTTATTCGGATATTTGGAATCTTATGGACCATTTATTTTGGCTTTGTCTTGTGATGGTGATGTATGTCTTGCTATGACTTGAATAGAGACCATTAAATTCAAAATCTTTCATATTAAAATTATATTAATTGTTCTATAAAAATAATTGTTATATACATTTTAAATAGTAACTATAGCAAATGTGAATATGCCACTTTAAATTATTTCCATTCAACTTACATTTTACTGTATGACAATATTATCCAGCAATTAGGGGATTTCCATGCATGTAAACGCGTTTTGTTGTGTAAAGTCTATGACACGTCCAGGCGGCTAAGAAAAAAGTCCTTGAATGATCTCGCAACAATCCTTAAAAGCTCGATAAATTCGTACGGTGGTGGTGGGTGTAGGACAGAGCGATGAATATGAAAGAAGCAAGTAAGAGCCTGGCTAAAACCATAAGACTGACCTTGTCCACATTGTCTTGCCTGGATTCCGGATCCAAGACATCTCCGTCACCGCCTCCTACTAAAATTCGTGTCAGTAATATCCTCGATTCGGTAAGATATTTCCTTTCTTTTCTATGTCTTCTCATAATTTTTCATGATTTTTCGTGATGTATAAAAAACTTCGAAGTGTTTATTTTTATTTATTCAAGACAATAAGCGGTATGATAAATACAAATTAATTTAATTTGGCTTTCATAGCATTTTTTTATTTCTAATTTTTAGTGATGAATTAACTTACAAAAGAGTTTTTCATTTGTGATTATTTCTAATCATATTAAATAGCGAATGATCTATTTGTGTATTTAGTGCATGACAGTATAATACTATACGTTTTTCTGGTATTTCTATATTTATGTTTGCATGATTCGTATAATTTGTATTTGATATTTAAAAAATGTTTTCAATATTACAGAATTTTATTTAACAACTTTTATTAGTTGCAAGCAATTGATAGAAATCTATTTCATCGTCAAATAAATATTGTAGTTAATTCATTCGCGTTTCAGGTTCCATCTCTGTCAGAAGAAAATGAGATGAAGGATGTTAACCAAGATAGTAAGCGGAAACATTCAGAACTTAGCTCAGAATCTGAGAGTGATGAAGAACTTTTCGTTGTTAAGCTTGATAGACTGGCTGCTGACACTTCGTCTGATGTCAGTTTTTCTGTAAGTATATCAAATCCTTCATTTAGTTGTATCACATATAATACTTTATTATTTTATTACTAATTCGTTTTCTAGAATTTTTTTAATTAACAAAACTACTATTAAAGAAATATTAAATATACTAAAAAAGAGTATATGTATTTCAAACAATTGATATTTATTTATTATTTATTTTTTATTTATTTATTGAAATATACGGATCGATGATCCATTACAATCTGTTATAAAAGTAATAAGTAATAGGTGTAGCGCTGACTGATGCATGGACAAAGTAGTAACAAAAATAGAATATTAAGAAATTAAAATAATATATTAAGTATATTGGAAAAAAATTCCTCGCGTAGTTCTTAAAAGTGAAAAAGGAACTGGAGAAAATATCGGCGTCGTTATTAATGACGAACGCGTGATAAGAGATCTATAATCAAGATAATTTTTAATAATCTTAGTCGCAAGTGGTTTGGAAATTACCCGTAATGGCCTTGGTGGCACATAGAGGTTGACTAGCTCCAAAAGATGCGGCGAGTCAATTCTACTCCGAATCAATTTGAACAAAAATAATGCCTCTTGGTAGCGGTGAAATGACGTCACAGAACATATTTTGAAAGTTTTGGCAATTCGCGAATAATCATAACAGAAACGGTTTAATGGTTTATCTGTCTTAAAAGAAAGTATACGCAAAAATTTATGGCAAATAGTCGTCAGTCTTTTCGTTTGGTAGGCATGGTAGGTAGGGTGACCATTTTACAGATGCATAAATCATCAATAATTTTACATTAGCATAGCTTAGGGAGAGTATACCCGCCTAAGCTATAGTGGAGATCATTAAATTCGCCACGGTAAAACGTGATCATATTGCATTTAGTAGCATTGAACGATAAACCATTTAGTGAGCCACATACCTGTACAGCATCTAAGTCTCTTTGTTATCACTAATAGATGATTGCTTTGTATTTTAACCACCTTTAAAAAATCTTATTTAATGAATATAGTGTCAAACATCGTTATTTGCTTCTATTTATACACATTAATATGATTATAATTAACATATATTTCAACGAAGAGTGTAGTTCATTCAGGAAAAATAAGAATCGTTGCATTTTCTTTACGAGAGTTGCAGGTGATGTGCACTTAGTATTACTATTCTCAACCTATTACTTTTACGTTTGACGCAATCATTTTTTAATTCAATCTTTTCTCACACGTGTTGGACGAAAATACAGAAGCGCCTAAAAACTAAATTATGTTAATATTCGGTGCGGGCGGACACAAAAATCGTAGTCTATACTCTTTTTTATCATTGCGGCGAGTATTATTGTACACGCGCGAACACATATGCACGAGGTTTGTCTGCATATATTTGTACACGCAGCACAGCTCTGAACCGGACCTTGAGACTTGACCCTGCTTCTTGAAGATAGCCCGTGTAGGTCTTATAGTCGGCGATATAACATAGTCTGCCTCACTTTTATTTTTAGTTTATCGTTGCGTTATTTGGAAAAAAGAAGAAGAGTATACGATATAGGAGCTTTTGTAAACAGTTTAGTTACAAATGTATGCATCTATAGCGTCTAATTGAGTATGAAACTCGAAATATAGTAAAATCATTTTTTATATCTCCAAAAAATTACAAACTATCTGCGCCTCTTATGTGAGTTCGATGAATTACGTGCTGGAATTTAAGTAGATATATAGTTTTGGTTAGTAGCAAAAAATATGATGATATAAAATGAAAACTAATTTTTAATTGTATTGAAGATTCAAAAAACATTTGCTTGTAAAATATGTTCAACAAGTATGTTCAAATGATAATTTTTTTACAGCCAAATGACTGTACTGTCTCGGAATCAGAACCAGAGACCGATTCAGAATTAGATGTAAGCATCCCGTTGAGCGAACTGAACGATCTGCACAAAGATACGGCTGAAGCGGAGAAGATATTGCTCAACAATTCTTTAGGCCCAAAATCGCAGAGCGACAAGGAACAGCACGTAACGTCCTTTATTCAAGTTGAAAAAAGCCATAATATTGTTTAGCCATCGATAATACGTATATATAGTACAAAAGATAATGAATTTACATCTTACTTTTTATATGCACGTGTACTTACTTTAGTTTTAACCGTTAATTTTTTTATTTTTTTTCCTATGCATATACGAATGTTCTTTTTTAAGATCGATTAAAAAATTTTCAAAAACCTGTAGAGACAAGCAAATATTTATAAAATTACCCTGAGTTATAAACACCTTTTTTTTTTATAATTGAGTTGAATAAATTTAAGATGTTTTTGGATAATTTGTTTATTTTTTAAAGACTTGATTAACATAATACAATTGTTCCTAATACCAATATATATACCACTAATCAGAGCCAAGATAATGCAGGAAATGTAAATGTATATTAAGTTATGACATAGCTATACCGCAAATTATATTATCACACATTTATAAGGAAATGTAAAGCAACAAAAGACTTTAATTTATAAAATTTGATATCTATTCAATGGTTCGTACAATTGTATCTATAATTGATCTCTAATATTAATTTATCAAAAGATCTAGTACAAGTTCTTTATTGTCATAAAAAAATATTTATAGTTTTGAACTTTTAACATCAATGCTCATTTTGGTCCTGATTGCAACAAATAGCTATTGCTTTGTTAGCACTTATTTACGTGACTTATCGTTCTTTTTTTTTACCTTATTTTTAAGTAATGTATACTTTATTGTTTATTTCTTATGATACATTAAAAATTCTACTGGATTCACACATGAAAATATTCCATTGAAAAATTAATTTTCAGTGTTTTTAAGAGTTAATTGTATTGTTAGTATACTAACAATACTTTTTTAAAATGTTTACGAATAATATAAACAAAATATGTAAGTTATATTTTGTATACTCGTACAGTTATATACTTTGTATCATCTATGTTGGATTTTTCAAAACTTGATGAACCTTATAAGTAGTGAAATTAGTACGAAAAAATAAGACGTAACAGAGTTATTTACTGTAGGTACGTCATTAAGGTGATGCGATACCCACGCCTGTTACTCAAAATTGGGTTCCCGTTTTTCTCATTCAATTTTTAATTTTTAGAAAAAAACTCTTTGATATGTTGTAGTTCTTTATTAAACTTAAAACGTATTGAAGAGTTTTTTCAAAAAGTTTGAAATTGAAGGAGAAAAACGGGAACCCAGAATTGAGTAATAGTATGGGTATCACATTACCTTAAAGAAAATATTTTTCATCTTTTATTATAATCTCTTGATATAGTTTTAATTACTTTTTATTCCTAATGCATTACATTATTAATTAATATTATGTTAACAAAATATTATCTAATGTAGATGGTCCCACTTAATTAACCAGGCATATTTGTACAAATACTCGTGTTATAAATTATTTGTTCTTTTTCTATGATATACCAATTTTCTCTTTTGTAACTCTTATTACTTTTTTTCCTAACTTTTCAATTACAGCAACCCTTTTTGGTTTTATGAATAAAGGAACAGTCGAATTTTAATTTTCATATTTACTAACATTCGTTTAATATTAAATGTAAAAAATACATTTCCATAATAGTAGAAAAATTTGCGGTAAGTCACGTGGTGTGAACACTTTTTCGAAACACCAAAGATTTCACGTCTGTGAACTATGTATGTTTTTCTCTCCCTTTAGAAAACTAATAATGATGTGAGGTCACCGGCCGGTGACCAGCCGCTGCCACCCTCGGCTGAGGAGCCGTCGACTATAACGACAGTGACGGCGACGTCGACGACCGATCACGAAGTGCATTACGCAACAACAAACGGGGTCGGCAGAAACGAGATAGATACCGCCTATTATTCGCCTATCAGCTGGAAGAGCGTCTCTCCAGATTTATTGATTTCCCCCGATAAACGTGAGTCCGATGCACTATGTACAACGACATGTCCCTGAAGAGATTACACATGACTATAATTTTTTTTATATCGCTGATACCAAAACCAATGAAAATTATTACCTTAAAAAACTCTTAGTTTGATCGTGACGGAAAACTTAACATATATCAACAACTAATCGAGGGTATGTACATGCCCGTGATGTGGGAATAAACCTTAAAAGATATAAAAAAAAAAACAACTAATCGGGGAATCGTTTTAATACTTTTTATTTCAGAAGAAAATAATAATACTAAAAACTAATTACTATCACGAAAAATGATGTTCGCTAGTCGTATGTAAAGCAGAACTTTTCTATATCAACTGTTGTTAAGACACTTGTTAAAACTCTTTTTAAACTCTGTGTTATTTAACTAATAATAGGTACGTTTTAAAATTAGTCCGGCTGGCATTTCTGAACTTTACAAACAACGTAAATTTATTAATTTGATTCGTTACATCATCAAACGATTACATTTTGTTATATCTTCTAAAACATACACTATTTTGTAAACCACGTTTTCATAAGCGTTTTCCAAGCATCACAACGTTGTCTGGATCCTTTCCCGATGATAGCGACCGATGAAAGTTGTGTCTGCAACAGCGACAAGCTCGGCGCCATGCTGATAATAATATTGTATTCTGAACTCCGACACCGGGTAATTTCATTCTTTTTTGTTTTATCTATCCGCAAAATGAGAAAAAGACTCGCTCTCGCCAGCTGCAAACTTGAAATAGGCAGGATGCGAGCCAATTTAACTTCGAACTGATTTGGTTTTGTCACAAATGATTAGTCGTGTGAAGGGTGGGGGGTGATGTTGGGAATAACGCATACTGTTATTGTTATTCAATTATGTTTGTGAGACATGGAATTGATACAAAAATAACACAACGTTCTTGCTAGTTTATTCCAGATTTAATTTTCTCATTATTCATTAAATGTTCCCTTGTTATAGCAAAATAATGTTATCTTTCAGTTTTATTAATATATTCACAAAATAAATATAAGAAAAATTAAAATTATTCGTATTAAAACCGATGATGATTTAAAACAATGAAAAAGACAAAACAATTAAAAACAATTTCTTTAAGTTTTACTGTGAAATTATTGAATACTTGAAATTTTAATTACACACGGGGGTCTCTTGAAAAAAAAAAATGGCTTATCTAATAAATAATACAAAAAAGATTGCGTGACTAATTTTTTATTTCCGTTAAAAAATAAAAGCAACATAATACAATTAAATAAAATTCAATTATTAACAACTTTTTTTACTGTGCGTGTGTGCGTGCATGTGTGCGAAAATAAAAAATGGTGTATCCATGGTGGTTAAAATTTAGAAAAAAGCTTATAGGTTTTTCACAAAATTGGAATTCAGAGGTTTCGAAGTCGCTGATCACGATTTTGCTATCAGACTTTCGAATTTCAAAATGGCTGATCCAATATGGCGGTTGAAAGTGCGAATAAAGCTTAGATTTAGCTCAAAATTGTAATACATGGATTTTCGAGGTTGCTGTTCACGTTCTTGTTATCAGACTTCCGAAATTCAAAATGGCGGCAGCAAGTTCGAAGGAAGCTTAAATTTTGCTTAAAAGTTCTATACTAAGGTTTTCACGACACTGATCACGATCTTACTATCAGACTTTCAAAATTCGAAATGGCAGATCCAATATGGCGATTGAAAGTTCGGAAAAAGCTTAGATTTTGCTGAAAATTGGTATGCAGGGGTTTTCGAGGTCGCTGATCACGACCTTGCTATCAGACTTTCGAAATTCAAAAGGGCTGTCAAATGTTCGAAGGAAGCTTAGATATTGCTTAAAATTTGTATACAGGTGTTTTCGAGGTCGCTAATTAGAATCTTACTATTAGGCTTTCGAAATTTAAAATGGCGGATCCAATATGACCGTTAAAAGTTCGAAAAAAACTTAGATTTTGTTGAAAGTTGGTTATATAATACTCTACTGTAAACTATTTCTTTTAATCTTAGAATAAAAACTAATAAATAAATAGTTCACCAACTTATGAATGGGGGTTGGCGAGCGGAGTGAGCAGGGGGCGTACCCCTAATGTGTGTG
The DNA here is from genome assembly GCA_036365515.1 of Torymus aiolomorphi. Lineage (NCBI taxonomy): Eukaryota > Metazoa > Arthropoda > Insecta > Hymenoptera > Torymidae > Torymus > Torymus aiolomorphi. The sequence goes on from CM070876.1 coordinate 146,485,192, forward strand.
TGTGTGTGTGTGTGTGTGTGTGTGTGTGTGTGTGTGTGTGTGTCTGTGTGTGTGTGTGTGTGTGTGTGTGTGTGTGTGTGTGTGTGTGTGTGTGTGTGTGTGTGTGTGTGTGTGTGTGTCACATCTTAGTAATAATCGAATTACTACGAAAATTTTTATTTTTGAAAAATGAGTAGCACAACTTTCGAGATTTTTCATTTCAATTGCATTACAGACACATCTCTGGGTTTAAGTGTTTCTACTTACATATGATACCAAATAATGGACTGTTCTAGTCTTAATGGATAAAAACACTTCGTTATAGTTTTCATAAAGCAAATTCTGTAAAAATGTAAAAAATCAATTTAGCACATTTCCTTGCTCTCATCGCTTTATACACGTAACTGGAAAGAAGTGTTGCAATAACGCGAATAGTAAAAGTTCTAGAAATATCCCCATATATATGACTGTTTTTATATAGTTTATATATACGCTGTTTTTAAATAAATTATTTGTAAAAGAAAATAATCATTCAACCGCTACTTTTTTGATAAAATGATAAATTGTGATTTTTTTTAAATTTTAGTGTTAGATAAAAATACCAATTTAACTTTGAAATCTTTAATCTTTTTAAAAAGATTAAAAGTTTTCGGTCACTTTTTCTGCATGTCTTTAAAAAAAAAGGGGGGGGGGAATTCATAAAAATAGTAGATTATGCACCTAGGGAGTAAAAGGGAAGACCTGTCCTCGCCTTCGGCTCGGGTGCCAATTTCCGTGTACTCTGCTGGGCTGGTCCTCTTTTCTCCAGTGGTGCATATAACTATTTTTGGTTGTAGTAGGCCTAAATTGCTTTCGTCTACTATGACGAAAATAATGTATTTAATGTTATTTATTTAATTTTACGGTTTACAAATTGTAATCTAATTATTTTATGCATCTATCTTAGCATGAACCATGTATTTTCAATTTTTAAATAATCTAATTTTACTGTAATGCTAATAGTAATGTTTCATTTTAATGTTCGAAAATATTTGCTTTGAAATGAAAAATCGAGTCAACTATAAATTTTATTTTATGAAATAATAGTATATTATAGCACTGACAGCATAAATCCGCCATGTCACGCCTATTCGTGCCATTAGCAGTTCATTTTTGCACCGTGCAGTATCGCCCGAGCGATAGCGAGGGTGATAAGCACGATACAATAATGGATTACTTATATCACGGATATGCGTGACATAAATGCGGATTTATGCCACGCATTGCTATAAAAGAACAATTCACAAAGTAATTTTAACATTACTCTTAAAAAAATGTATACCTACAAATGACTTTTAAATAGTTCTAATTAAAAACGCAAGTGCGATTTTGAATAAATAATGTGTTTTTATTTGAAAAAGTTTCTATTAAAAAACCATTATTTTTAACTTAACCATAAAATGTTTACTCATTACACGAGACAGTCGGCGGAAAATGTCAAAAATATTGGTAGAAATATCTGTATCTCTGCTTTTTTTACAAATATCTTTAGTAAACTTACTGCGACACGTTTAACACCTGCCTTTATTTTTGTTTTCAGAAGATAGCCAGTTTGATACTGATGGGAAGTCAGAAGAATTGAGTAACGAAGAGGTGACTGATGAAAAAGAAAAGGATGATTGTGGTAAGCTTTTAGAAAGAAAAAAAATAATTTGAAATAAACTTTTAATTTTCGCCAAAAACTAATTTCGTAGCAAATGAAAATATTTTAAGATTTTTGTTTCTTACCCAAGCGGAAATAAAACTTAGCAAATAACTATTAATAAGAATATATAATTTTTTATAATTTTTAGAAAAGTTTATAACTGTTAATAACTGTTTATGAAGGTAGGATTTGAGACTACAGTAACAGTTTATAAAAGTTATCAACAGTTTTTTTCTGTTATGAACAGTTAAAAAAAGTTTATAACAGTAATAAACTTTTATTTACTTTTTTGGGCCACGGCGCACAACCATAAAATCAATCTATAAAAAGTTATTATATGTTATAAACTGTTTTAATTTAATAATAATAGTTATTAATAGTTTTTGTAAGAAAGAAATTTTATTAGTATGGATATTCCAAAATACAAATAATTATAAATTTCAATTAGTACAAATTAGTAAGCATTCGTAAAAGTTATTATCAGTTACTAACTTTTTTTACTGATCAAAGATTCAAATTTTTAGGACGATCTAAATAACTTGTAGAAGTAAATAACTATTTATATCTATTTCTAACAGTTTTAAATTTATAAAAGTCTCAAATCTTGACTTTATAATCTTATAATATCATCAGTTATAAACTTTTTTGAACTTTTATTATAGAAGATCATTTCCGCCTGGGTACTATATAGCTACAAGTTTACTAAAACTACAAAATGCATTTTAAAAAAGTATGAAAATCGAAAGGATCATTGCTAAAATGTTCTTAAAAAAAAGTATAAAAGTATAGCTTTTTAGTTTTTAGTAATTCATTAATTAAAAAAGGTTATTTATAAATGATCTCCGAAAAGCTAAAACCAACGTAATTGGCAAAACGAAAAAAAAAATTTAACGAATTTGTAGAAGTCAAAAATTATAAAATGGTCAGAAGAGACACGCTTTTCTTCTAGTCAGCACTAAGCCACACAGCAAAGTAGCCGGTGAAGAAGTGGCCAACGGCCACGTGAAGGAAAAGCAGCGAACGTCATCGCATAGTGGCGGTGGCAACAAGCATCATCAGAAGAATAAGCGGGGCAATCACGGCAATCGTAAGAAAAAATAAGGCAGGCGAAGTAGAAGAGGATGAGAAACCATCGAAGCGCATCACCGATACACAGCCATGCAAACGAGGGGAAGGATTCTTCGAAGCTCCTATCTCTCTTTCATTTTCTCTCTTTCAATCTCTCTCCCCCTCTCTCTCTCTCTTCCTCTTTTACTTTACGAAATACAAAGATAAACTCGCGTTCTTTCATGTGTGCGCGTATACAGACAGAAGGACAATCAACGAGTCGCCGACTCTCCGGCGTCAATAGTAAAGTAAAATCACAACTCGTCTCTTCTCTCCCTCCTCGCTCCGTCCTCTGCCAAGTGCCTTATTTAAGTCATTCAGTATGTGTGTGTATACTATTTACATTGACCAATTCGCTCGATTCTCTGGTAAAAATTTTTTTTTCATGCAAGTTTGTTATAAAATTCGATTGTTGGATGATATTGTTGTAAATATGTTAAAAAATAATAACGTGCATGAAGCGTTATAAATAATTTATCCGAATGAAAATGAAATAATTTTTGACAAGAATCAAAACTTTTGGTATTGCTATATACTTTTACAAAAACAAGTCATTGATGTTAATGTTTATCGTTACTATAATTCATTTTCATTTCATTGATAAATTATATTTCTAAAATCGTAATTTATAAATTTTTCAAAAGTACTTTTTTGTGCAAATGAAAATAAATATTTGAAGAAAAGATTTTCACCAGAGATTACTTACTCATTTCCTGGAAAAAATCGACCTCGAGAGCGAGGAAGAATTTATGTTCGTGTAATAAATTATAATCTTTGGTACTTCGAACATCTTGTAATGGAAGAATGTTTATATATTGGTTTTGTTTGTTTCTAATACTATGTAACTATTATTTTAATTATCATTATAGAGTATGTAATTGATTTTATGATAATAAATTATTTCATTCTTCTATATTTTTGTTGAATTATTTCTTTAAAAATGAATAATTGAACCACGCCAATAGTGTTTATTCTAGTAACGTACAATTTATTGAACTTACAATACACACAATTTAAATTTATATAAATCATAAAACATATCAACAACTGCCGTTTATTAAATTTTTTCACATTACATGTGTTAACAACGCATCACGGTTGTATTTTTAATCTAAAACTAATATATAGAAGGCAAATTTTAAATAAAGATAATACAAGTTTTTGTGGAATCGTTATTTAGCAATTACGTCTCCATATATGAATAGATTTAGCACACAGAAATATCTCTTGTCATTTTCTCGTGGCTAGTGCACACTTGTCATCATTTTTGTGGATCTTTGCAATGTTTACAATTGTAAAACTAGTAACGTAATGTTTCAAACGCACTCTTTAATTACTAGCAGCTGTGTAATAATCTATTTTAATGTTGCATTTCATGTACTCGAGACCAGTTTTGCAAAACAATAAATATACCAATTCTCCTCATGTATCGCTTATACACCTAACCAACTACTAACATTTTAAAATTTTTTTGTGCATTTTTTCATTTTACAGATTTTTTTTTATTTTTTATTTATTTTGTCTGTTAATCTTTTCAATACTAAAGAGCGCATTTATTAGCAAAAATTCTCTCATGTTAATCGATTGGGAATTACCAATTGGATGTTTGCGTCATTTTTTATGGTTAGTAAACCTATTTGAAAAAAGTAATTCTAAATACTAAATATGTGCATAACTGTAGCCATAACAAGAGAGTAATAATAAAATTATATTTAAAATATCTAAGACTTGTAATATAATATTGACAGCATTAATAGCAAACATTAAGGTCTAGTGAACAAAATTGATTGTAATGTACCTGTATTCATTTGGAATAGTAAATATAAAAATTTCAAGTTGAAACTCTTCTTTATAAACACTGTAAGTTAATAAGTCTGAAATCTATCGAGTGCTGTCCTTTATATCGCTTAAAAAAATATATAATACTTAATACACTTTTGCAACTGATTACTGAATATAAAAAAGTTTTTAAAAGTAAAACTATTATACAATGAAAAGACAACGTAAGTAATAATAAGAACAGCGAGCAAAATGAATAAAGTGACGTCAGTAACCAGTTTTAAGTACAGCACAGCCACTTCAGCAGGTCCAAAGAATCATAGATTGCACACTTAGTCATTGAAAAATAAAGTAGTAAAGCTCGCACCTTCTCTTTAAGTCTTTACGAGAAATCATAAAAAGTAAACGTACTAAAAGCTAAGGTTGTTTCATAATGTTTTAGTGGCCGTTTCATCGGTAGAACGTAAACGTTGGAATATAATGCTATCGATAATATAATATTTACGCACATTAAACAATTAAACCTTTATCTTATCATTAGTCTACCAAGGTGATACCCAATTTGCCACGCAATTAACACAGAGACTTGTCGATAATAAATTTCCTCGGTGATTCAGAGGTTACTTCTGCCCTGGTGTTATTAGGCTAACAAATACCACTGAGCCCCTTTGAAATACGTGGGATAAGCTTTTGTGAGCGCTTTATATCTTACGAGATAAATCTTAACATTGTGTTCAAGAGAATGAATCGATCGTCTGAATAGCTGGTTGTACACATTCTACATTTTAAGCGACTATCTGCCTTTAATCTTTACTCTATAATTTAACGCGTAGGTTTTCGTGTATTGATTTTCTTTTCCTCCTTCTCTTAGCTTTCTCATTTTATTTCACCGAAAAATTAAGAAATCAAACTAAAATATGGAAATCAAAACGTTCGAAAATTATGTAATTTTCAGGAATAAATTGCTGCTTAGCAGATGTCTCATTCCACTGAGAGACTGCAGCATATGGCGCACGCAGCGAAATTAAATATTAAACTATGAAAATTGATGCCTTTAACTTGTTATAATCTTGAGTTGTATAGCACTGGGGTGCATGCATGTATTGTGTATCTTGATGGCATAAATGGAACCCTGCAAAATAAAATGATAACGTGAATGATAAAATAAAAACCTTCATTATAGAAAATTCAACCACCAATACATTTTTTAAAATATATCAATAAGTTTTTCAATTATTGTCACAGTTTATGGTTCATACAATTTGTTAAATACTACAAAATATTAAAAAAAAGAGCATAATTTTTTCTGTAAAATTAAGATCGTTATTTTTTAGTCAAGAAATAGTAAAAATGTCGATACAAAATATAATAGTTTTGTATATACAAGATATTTTTATCAACAATAAAGTCAAACTTAATTTGTATTTATTTTGCAATGATAGGTATAGTACTATTGGTGATGAATTTTCGTATGAAAAACAAATCTATTAAAAAAATTAAATAAACATAATAACGGTATGAAAATAACAATGTTAAATAATATAACAAATTAAAATTAAATAAATAAGAATGATTGATCTGCTGTACCTATGCGTTAAATTAAAGAGGCCCGAGAGCTGCCTTGGCGATTACTCAATGGCATAGAGCATGTAGAGATTGCCAGTGTCGCTGCCTGGTGGGACCAGCGGATGGTCGGGCGGCAAGACCGAAAAGCCCAGAAACATGAATGTACGAACCAGCATAGCTAAATTATAGGAAGACAGACAGGATTTAGACGTGTATTGCGAGTCGTCGTAGTAGACGTGATCGGCATCGAATAGGGGAATGGTATAGCGATGGGTACCTCGGTCGGTGCGGTCCTTGCGCAGGCAGACTACGACGTTAGTGCAGTGCAGTGTCTCCTCGGCGTACTCGAGGAGGGATACGAATCCCTCCTTAGAGCCCTCCGGCAGTAGACAGCTGGGCACTCGGATGTAAAGAGTGCCGCGCCATACGACGGTTTCCCATTCTACCGATGTGCTCTCGGTCAATTGTAGATTAAAGGTCAAGCGTAGTGACTCATTAGTTTTCAATGCTTTTAATAATTCATCCTCCTAGAAAAGTGGAAATTGATTAATAATAGAACAACTAGTAATACTTTAACAATTACAATTCTCAAACTTAATTGACTGTCTATTAAAACTCTCCATAAATTGTCTAATAATTTTTAAAAAATTTTTTTCTGGAGATCTACTTTATACGTACTGACACAATGTGGGAGCTCACAGAGAGCTGACTCTGCTTTATCCCCACGCCGCGGCTCTCTGTGCTGACTGTTGATACAGACAATGCGGCATGGGGCGCATCAGGACCACCACAGAGGCCCCACACCCAGCGTTATACAGTAGTGCTGAAGGGCCCTAGACCCTTCTTCTAAAGACTCATCGATACACTTACTGGTCATTTCACTAAAAAAGACAAAAGAGTCAAGTTAGTAAAAGCTAGTTATCTCAGTAATATGATAAATTATGTTAGCTTGACAAGGTCAAAGTGCCTCACACAACTAAATTTTTTTTTTATTTTTCTTTCTAATTTGGTATCATGCAAATCTCAATACAGGTATATTTGTTTTGCAAATTAATATACAAATTTTGATTTTGTATGGTAGTTTAAGATATAGATACAAAGGTATAAAACAAGTAATAAATAAAAGTCATTGACAGTAATATAAATAGTTTTAATTTCACTACACCTTATAATTTTGGAAATTTCAAGAGCTCATTAGTATTGATGACAGCTTAAAAAAATATTTAAAAATTTTAACTATAAAATTTAGAAACTACCAACTTAATTTAAAATATTATAAACTGATATTTAGTAAACCTATTTCTGCAATATATTTTTTTGTAAAAGAAATTTTATAAAACTATACTGTATTTTATATTATTATTAATTTAAATTTATTATTATGATAGTATAATTTACAATCCATTGGAATATTCCATGACTGCAATATTGCCTGCTCAAATGCAATTGTGTAACTGAACACTAGAAGAACGCTTCGATTCTCTAACGTCATATATTAAGTAACAACAATGATCCTGTAAGATTTAAGAAGTCTTTCGATATATGTATGTTTAAGCTCATAAGCTGACACAGGAAGGTTGTTATGTAAATACAGCAATATATGAGTATGGATCATTCTAGTTAGTGAGAGTAGCTGATGTTGACAAAGTTTTATGTATATCATAAATTCTAAGATATTACTCAAAAAACATAATTATTAGATGATTGGAAAAATGAAAATTATACTTCACATATTGTCAAGAATAACTTTGTTGTTACACAAAAATTTCAAAATAACATCTTACATATATTTATAAACAAGTTGATAGTTATTTATTTTTATAATTTGGAAATATATTTCACAATAAAAATAATTACTGATTTACTGAGAAGTATATATGGAAATAAATTTGCTTTATATTATATTAAATTTAATTTTATTGGTTAATTGTTTAGCATACCTTAAGAATGGAGACATTATTCACAAATATTAAAAAAAAAAAAAGAACAGTCACTTGAATGGTACACCAGTTAATTCAATTTAAAAAAAACACTAAGTTTCTTAAAATTGGAAGGTCGATTCAATAAAGATTTGCTTAATAAGGAATTTGATAGTTAACTGTTAATTGAAGAAGTGAGCTCGATTTATAAAGACTTGAGAGAGTTTGTGCTCAGGAGGGGAGATTGTCAGATACTTTAAGCGTCACCTAAATGGGCATTTGGCCAAAGCAGATAAATTTGTTTTCGTTGTTAAGAAATGCTGGCTCTCTCATACACAATAACACATATGTTTAGTTAAAATCTTTACTTCATAAAAACCCCAGGCATTAAGTATGTAAAGTGAACAAATTTATTAAATCTATTTTTTATTTTTATTCTTAGTTGTGTAATTCTTGTAATAGAACTTTTGGAATATCTTCTGCATACATACTGGCGTTAAATTTTTTCTTCACATTAGCTTTCTTTAAATGTCAAACTTTTTTAATTGATTAATTTGATTATTTGATAAGATTAATTTCAAGAGCTCCATATTTCTTGTTAATCAAATTTAAAAGATTTTTGAATAAGTTTTACAGATTTATATACCAATGAAGTCAAATCTGTAAAACTTATTAAAAAAAAAATAATAATTAGATAGATGTAAGGATTCTTTTTTTTTTAAACAATGTTATTACAAATCCTATTTATTAAAATTTTTATGTTATCCTTGTAAATAACTTTTCATTATTCACAATAAGTTAAATATTAAAAAATATTTTACATTGCAGTTTCAATAATCTTGAAAAAGAATTTATTACATTTTTGATAAGAATTATCTGTTTAAAACATGTTATCTCATCTAAATTCTCAAATGATAAGCCATTTTATTGTACAGAAAAGAAACACAAATTATAAATGATGCTAAATGAATGGTTTTCAATTGATTAACAAAATATAATACTTGAACAGGCACTTAGATAAAGAGATATCATTTTTGTAAACTATCTTACAATAATATCCATTAAGTATCACTTAAAAAGGAAGACTAGTTTAAAAATTAGATAAAGAACAACTTAAGAAGGTTTAAGGTCAAATAATTATTTATCCAACGGCAATTTTAGATTTTTTGCTATATTCCGTATGGAAAAAAAGGAATGTATGAAACCGTATACAACCATACAAAACTGTATAAAAATATATAAAACTGGATTTTCCTACGGTTTCATACATTTATTATTTCCATCTGGGATTATAAGAAATTTTATATTTCATTATATAAATAAAATTATCTTTTCATTTCCTTTACTATTTATTATTTGTAAAATAATCAACTATACAAATAAATTTCCAATTGATTTTATCTTTGGTACATTGAAAGCTTGAGTTCTAGAAATACCATCCAAGACGTTTTTATCACTCCAATAAATGGGATCAAGATTACACAATCAGAATTAATAACTGAGTCAAGTAGTTAATAGAATGTCATCGTCACTCAACGCAGTACAATTCCATGGTTCAAACAATGTGTGCACATTAAAGTTTAGTCAAATAGAGTGCACCAATTTTTTTTATTCAGAAATTATTTTAAGTACTTCAATAGAAATACTTATATTGCAATAAATCAGAATAATATGAATTATTTTTTTCCAATATATCCCATGTCAAAAATATGTAAGGATAAAAGTTTATTTCATAGTTTATACGATGAACTTACTGTTATAATTTTAATACATGCAAATAGTTTATAACCGTGATATGCTCTGTTAACTATCGATTATCATTATTGTTATGCTTATTTTGTATATGGACATTTTTGTCTGTTTATTCTAAATAAACTGATTTTTCGTTGTTGATATTTTTAACATTTTACTAAAATAAGGAAGTGTAAAAAGAAACAAGAAGGGGTTTTAGAAACAGATAATTTTCAATTTTGCTTAAAACTCATTAATTTTATTAAATATGCTGTATGTATATGTTTATTTTCATTTCATTTATTAATAATTTATAAAACCCTCTTTCATAATAACTATAAAATTGAAAACTAATTCATTATCACTAAAGTATTGCAAAATGAGATTTAATTTGAGTACTTATAAATAAAAAGCACAACTATTTGTGGTTATCATTAAGAGAGATACTACAATTGTAAGATGACAAATATATTGGTCTCTATAGAGAAGCCTTAGCGAATTGATATATTTTGTACTTGACTGATGACAAGTGCTCTGTAATTTTTTGCCTTTGTTTTATGATGTAATAATTTATAAGGTATTTTACACTTTGCAATTTATTAAATAACATAATGTAACAATGTTATTTATTCATGATAAAGAATCACTTGAAATTGTAGTTATTCTTTAAAGTGGTTTTATGAAAATGATAAATACTGCAGTCACCATAAAATATATATTATTCTTTAGATTAAAACAAATTTTTATAGTATTTTTTCCTACTCTTATAGCATTACTTATAGCATTATTATTATTTTTTTTTTATACATTACTTTTTAAGAAAAAAAATTGCTGAAAATGTGTTTGAACGTACGAATACAGAAATCATCTTGTTTCAAGTGAGGAACATTTAAAGTTGACAAACACCGCAGAGAAAACCGAAAAAAAAAGACGAATCAAGTATAATTTTTGCTCTTTACAATGACTAGGAAAAAATGTACTTATGTAGTCGCAGTATTTTTTGAGATATTAAATAGTACAGTAGTAGGTTAGGTTGACACGTAATAGTACGTCACATTTCCCATTTTGAACATGTTTTTTTATTAACGACGTATAAATCATACGCTTGAACATCAAATATAGAACTATTTGTAAATTAAAAACGGAGGTGTCCGACAGATTTCTCCGCTCATGTACTTATGTCACATTTATAGTTAATTCATATTTTCTATAGAAGCAAATAATTTACACGCAAGAATATAAATTCCAGTTTATCCCTAAAGCTCCCCCCCTCCCCCCCGCCGCTGGTTTATTTAGTTTACGAAAAATTGCGAATCACGACAGATTTGCCGATAAACGATAATTTAATCGACTTATTCATGTATTAGTTATTTTATTTATGCTTCAGTAGTTTCGGTATAAATATTTTACTTTTACGTTTTCTTTAATATTTCTACATTTTTTTCTATTTTTTAGGACAAGAATTACCTATTTTTCGATCTGTCGGACGTTTAAAAACATTTCATTTATTTAAAGCCATGAAAGTAATGAGAAGCAAATAAAATAACATTTCTTAGCAATCTGCCCCCAAATTTGTTGTAAACAAATGATTTTTTTTAAAATAATTTTGTGTGCACTTGTGTTTATTTATTACTTTTCAATGATCAAAGCTATTTTTAAGTTAAAAAGGACACCTAAAATTAAGTCACCACAAAAAGATGTCTTCATAATTAAGTAAGCAAACAAAAACTGACATTATTTCGTTCTTGGAGTACGAATGACACTTGCATGCAAATGGGGTTTCATCCGCACACATGTATACGCATAATCAGCTCTACATGTATTCTTATAAAAAAGTCATGCAAATCAATACGAGACACTTTGAGAGAACGTCAAGCTTTTTATCGTTCGTCAGAGTTTCACTCTCCAAACGAAGATAAGCCACAGTCTCTGCCTGCCTCTATCTCTCTGTCGCTCTCTCTCTCTCTCTCTCTCTCTCTCTCTCTCTCTCTCTCTCTCTCTCTCTCTCTCTCTGCACAATCAGCACGCGTTGTAAATCATAATCACGAGGTTAGCAAACTCTCGTGTCGGCGCTATTACTACCGCACGCGGGCACTCAAGTACCTTCCTCCCACTGTGCGATAGTTGTTGCATGCACTTATTCGTTCTCTGCGACGCCCTGGGCGTTTGGAAGCCTCGAGGAGCGAGAGAGGAAAAAACGAGAAAAAACGAGAAAAACCGATATGTTAGATATGTGCAAGACTAGCCTGTGCGCTCATGGCGCAATCGCGGCCCGAGAAGAGAGTGAGAGTGCGCACACGACACGCGCTCACTCGCCCTATAGCTTTCTTCCATTCCGAAAATTCTGGAATACAAATGAGCCATCGCGGGTATAGGAACAATATGCGTTGGCCTAGAACACTATATATTATGTGCGTTCTTGAGGCCTTTAACAAGGGAGAGAGCTTATACAAGGTTTCAGCTGATCCCCCGTACGGTTGGGCCATCGTAAAATTCCGCGAAAAGCGGAAGAATAAAATGTCCGTACAGCGCCTATATCTCCGTCCTTGTCTCACACCTTAGCGCTTACACAGCAGAGTGCACACACCGAGCAAACGACATGCAAATTGTCAAGATGGCGACTTTCGTGAAAGAGAGAGAGAGAGAGGAAGCACATATACGTGTGTAGAATATACGCGAGCAGCAACGTGTCTGCATGTAGCGCGAGATAGAGAGAGACAGAAACAGAGGGAAGAGGAAAATGGTGCAGTCCATAACCTCCCCCCTAGAGAGCGAGCGCTAAAAATTTTCCGTGCTCACCACGGGTACTCACCAATTACTCGAAATTAAACTTGGCATTATCTCGACCTTTTTACTAGACTCACAATTACTAAAAATTATATTAGAGTTAATACTCATGCTTCTTTTTTCGTAAAATCTTGACGGCTTTACTCTGGACTTAGCGCGATGGCAAAACGTTGGATCACGTATGGCGCAGGCGCTGCTGTCTGTATGCGTTGCTGAGTTGAGTCGACGACGAAAACGACGACGGCGGCGGCGGCGGCTTGCTCGGTCTCTCTTTCTCTTTCTCTCTCTCTCTCTCTCTCTTTTCTCCGCTCACTTGCACGTACGCACACCTCGCCAGCCAGTGCCAGCCCTCAACCTATAAGCTTGTGTGAGTTTTCTCTGTCTTTCTCGCACTTGTTGTCTGCGCGAAAACCGACGGCGTTGGGTATAGTGGTGGGAGGTCGAAGGTTTTCCGCCTTCGTCTGGCTTGTGTATGGGAACGGATGCTATCCTTGTCTGGTTCGTGCTCTGCGCACACGCCTGTAAGTAATATGTATATACACGTATATACTCCCAATACTCCCATATGATCACGCGATGGCCAGTGTGTGGTGCACTGTACACTATAATAATACTTAATATAGGTGAGCGCGTGACTCGTCAAAGTTCGAGGTTGTGTGTGTATATCATAAGTATACGTGCACGAACGGTCCCTTCTCCACATTCTCCCACATACCGAGCGCGCGCGCTTTGTTTTGCATATTTTGCACAGCCTCGCAACTGTAATGTTGCGTGAATTGAAGAAATTCGATGATGAGAGAAAATCGCCGAGTTCCTGGATACTTTACACGTTACACCCCTTATTAGAAGCGAATCGAAAATTCATCCGGGCCACGTTGGGCCAACTATAGTGTCCACCCCTACATTGCGTTAATCGGGATTGATGAGCACGCATGATATGGTTATCATGCGAGCCCATAACAAACGTATAACGATTACGATTGTACTATATGACGCAACTCACTATACGACACTTATTATTATGCGGAGGTCGTGTTTTTATGTGATGGATAAAAGCATTTAAAGGTTGAAACTTTCCAGCGTCCGCGCATATATTGGTGTATTATCTTACGGAGATAATGGAATTCCGGGTATAGCATTACAAGTAGTAATACGTATACCCCAGCGGTGTTTTATTATTTCGAAGATTGCGCCCGGGGAATATGAGTCACTTATCACGCTGCAAAGAATTTTCCGCCCGCCAGCTATTGTTACAAGAGGGAGATGAGACGTGCTGCAAAATACTTTAATATTTGGTTCATCGTTTACTTATAAGACGACGAGGATGGTTTTGTAAACGTTGCACTTTTATTTACCTATAGGTAGGTTGGCTTGTTTTCGAAAACTTTGGATATTCTTTAGCAACCTTAGTTATTTTTTGACGTATAATGGGTTCCTCAAAATCATTCATATATAATCAATATATAAATACTTGCGTTTTTATTATGTCGCTTGTCAAAAGCGCGTAAGAAATGGTATATTACGCACCAAGGGAGGAAAAAACTTTTACTCCCGTGGAGCGTATAAAATTTTTTACATTTCATTCGAGCATCACTTATGATTATTTTTTGATTATAATTTATTTAATCAATAAGAAAAGCTATTTAGTTAGTCTGAAATTCTGGCGATGAAATCATTATGTTATAGCGTTAGTTTTTCAAATATTGTGTCTCTAATTTATTTTATTTACTTGTTCATATTGCTTTCTAAAAGAGAAAGCTTTGTATTTTTTTAACATAAGTAAAAAAATCATTAAAATCTGTCGATTTCCCTGAAAATGAAGACTTAAAATAGAACATCATAGGTAACTATGAATGAGAAGCCGTTTGCAGTGATCGATAAGGAAATTTTTCTTAGCTGATTTATGTTTAATGACGCATCGTCTTTTGTATATGTGAGAAAACTTTCGTTCTTTTAAGAAACTTTTTTTCACATCAAACTTTTGCAATCTTTCTTTAAAAAATGTTGATGATTGAAGGCACGAATTCATTAATATAATTTTTCGATAATTAAGTACTATAGTTTAGAAGTTTTGTAAATGCACGTACGCTTCTGCATGAAAAATATTAAATTTAAATTAAAAACTTTTCAACATTTTTAATTTTTATTATGAAAATTTCTAGCCGAAAATAGTTTGAGATTATACTGAACGTTCAATAAATTGATATCAGATTATTGCAATACGTGATTTCATAGCTATTTGGTATAGCTATTTATTATGTATCTATTTTTTTATAAAAATGTATAATGTACTAGATGTATACAAATACTCAATGATAGATGCAGGATACCAGGTATATAACAACTCGTTTTCCCCAGATTTTGCATTACGGTGCTCAATTTACTTTTTTCCCGACATTATCGAATACAATATAAAAGATTTTATTTTTTTTTATTTTTTTTTTCTTTACTTTACTCAAGTTTAACTACGTTAAATTACTGAAATTTCATCATATAATTTCTTTTAATTATACATATAAAAAAATACGTGAAGTAGCCCCATTTAGAATTACGAAGCTGACGATTTCTCAAAATATTTCTCTTATCACTTTTAGAAGGTGCTATTGTTCGTTACGATTATGTAATTTGAAAGAATGCCGCAAATTTCAAGAAATGTCAAACATTAAAGAATTATAGAGTTTATAAAAATAAAAAATTATGTAAAAAAAGAAGTAGTAAATACGAGATCTGTTGCTAATCCCACATCCGCTCTTTGTCAGATATACCGATAGTAGATATCTATCTTATCAAGTTAATGTTTCTCAGTTTACTTGTAAATGTCCAATTATTTCAACAAATTTATATTTATATAGTACTTCAAGAAGCTATACGAGGCGTACGAGCAAACATGGATTGTTATCACGAACATCATTATTTTTATTGCTCTACTTTGATGTTGAATGCCTTCATTCGGAAAATAAATATTTAAGTAAAGTGAGCAGTAATGTTTTTTTAAATCATTATCTAATAAACATTTAAAAATTATAATCAAAGAAATAAAATATAGATTTCGGGTAAATCGAAATCGATGTTTTTAATTGCTATTTTGAAATGAAAATTTTTTCAGAGTCACTGCAAGGGGTACCAAGCAGGTCACGTGATATTTTTAATCGTTTATATAAATATTTTTTATGGATTTCAGATTAAGGGAATCACATTCGGATATCCAGAAACATTAAAAATGTATATACATTTTATATACATGTAATTTACTCAGTAGTTTATAAATTTTTCTAGTGTTAACGCCGGATTTATTTATTTAAAAATATACATAATGTCAAAATTAAAACTGATAATTATTTAAATTGCATAGATAATCTGAAACACGATCATTTTTTCAATTAAGTTCGTAAACTATATCGAAAAAATTTTAAATTTAAATTTTAAAAGAATGAACTAAAATTTTGAAAACTTTTTAAGAATAAGGCGGTGGATATACTTACGAGTAAACTTGTTTGAATACGAATTGTGGATCGTGCAGCCAAACGTTATTTCTGAACTTGTTATTGAAAAATTTGAAAGACATCAACAAAGTCAAATTTTGGAAATATGTTTTCATTTTCGAAACAAAGGAAGTTAGGTATATTTAGTAAGTAATTCTCATGATTTATAGTTACTTTAACGACTGTATTTTTTGATTTTTTTTTATTTTTCTAAATAAATATACAAAAATAAAATAAATTCATATCATAAATACTACTTTCAGTTGTTCGAATTTGGATACAACTTTCTAATTTATATAATATACAAGTGCTACATGAACCACCATTTAAGGGTATGCAATTATTGAAATATAATGATATGTATACAGAACTTAGGATACTTATATATTGCGAAATTACAAGTATGTTATTGAGAAAAGAACGATATTTTCAACAAAAATCGTAGTCTTTGTAAATGAATAAGAACAGAAGATAAAATAATTTTAGCAAGCTTTCGATCTAATGATTTTCATAAAATCGGCTACTCATCTTCTCAGTTCTCAAAGCTATCGCAATAAATCCAATCGAGGATATCAACCGATTTCGTCCACGCATTTAAATCCCACAAATCAGTGGAAAAAGGTCACCATCAGACTATATGTACGCACGCGAGAGAGCGAACGCTTTCTGTATTCCTTTTTGACCTTGCGGTACTTGCTTCCTTCTTGTTTCTCTTTTTCTCCTCAGGCACGTTCCGTCCTCCTCGTGCGCACGTGTCGCGGCCTCGCCCCGTCTCTCCTCTCTCTCTTTCTCATCTTGTGCGCGTGACGTCAGAGGCGCGTGCGCGTTATAGAGAACCGCGTTTCAAAAGGAGCGCGCGCGTCACCCGCTACTTACGCGAATTCTTGAGTCGTCGCGCACGCACAATTGCTCTTTTTTCCCGTTTTACCATAGTTTCAATTGATTTTTATTGCATATTTACCTGATTCGACTTCGAACGTTTTGTCGTCGAAGACGTTGGAACGTTCTCAAGATTTTTCTCTCACGCGGCTGTTTAAATAAAACTCCGAGTTGGTTTATTTTTATCTTTATGACAATACTATAAAGAAGTTTAAAAAAAGTACAAAAAAACTTTGTCAAAATAAATCGAAGTGATTTTTTATTATAATGAATCATAATAGAAAAGGAATTAAAAGGAATTATTTCTTTTAAAAATATCAAATGCCAAAGATTAATAAAAAGTGTTAAAAATACAGAGTATATTTTTAAGCTAAATGCAAGTTCAATAAACTTTCATGATAAAAATAGGTGTACTGTTTTAAATATATAGCTGCAATAAAAATAACAGTAAAATTACTGTCTTTACACATATACTAATAAATTGTTTAAAATAAAATATTTTTTCATTTTGAATTATGATTGAAATTTGCACAGTGGTTATATAAAGATTCAGGAAATCTGTTAAGTAATTTTATAACTTCAAGATATACTTTTTTAAAAATTTTAATTTTATGCATATTTTAATACTTGATACCAGGCATAAGTTTGTTTTGAAAGCTCTTGTATGACATGAAAATTTGACACTTTGTTTACAAAAAATATTTTTTTGTTATTTTTGTTATTTTAATATTTGGGGAAACAAAGGCCATATGTGCACGCTTCCCAAATTGATTGTATTTTCTACGATAAGTATAAGTACATTGATAAAGCAAAGAAACAAAACAGTTTTAGTATTCAACATACATTAGATTTTAACATTTTGGAATGTCAGGACCACAAAACATATTTAATGAAACAAATGACATTGACATAATTTAACAGTATTATCAAATCCTTCAATTAGTTCGACTTGAGCATGAAACTCGTATCATAACATGTAAGTCCTTTTTTTGTGCGCTTAATATAGATAAAAAAAAAATTATTTTATTTCATAATGGAGATAGTAAATAAATATTTTAAGAGTTCTGTTACGAGTTTCATATTATGCTAAGTCTTTTTACTGATGAAAACATTATGTTGGTCAATTAACACTGTACCAATAAAGTCACTTAATATCATACTAATTAAAGATAAGTAACTTAACAACATTTAAGGCACAGCGGGTCTATGTTTTCATAATCAAAATAGACCTAATTCCTATTTTCTTAAAAATATTAAGTTATAATTTAGCTGTTTCCATTTAAAGAAGCGTTGGATTTTAATAACTTCAAGGGAATTTGCTGTGCATATCCTCTAGTTCTAAAAACTATTTAAGGTAAAATGCATAAATAGACTCTTCAAAATAATATCGAAATAGAGATTAATTTAGAAATTCCTTAGGTATTCCTTTAACCGCACATAACTTGGCGTACAAAGTCTTCATAATTTATGTTACCCTGTGAATCTTCATGCCCAGTCAAAAGCGTTTCAACTTCTTCATCACTTAGTTTTTCACCTATAAAAGAAAAACTTGAATCAATATTGGTTTTTTATACTTTATTTATTGTCTACTTCAATAATAAAATAATATTTTGAGTCATAAAAATTGTAAATATTATCTCAAAATTACTGAATTATGGATAGTATTCATATTTGATATTTACCAAGGGTTGTCAATAAGTGTCTCAGTTCTGCAGATGAAATGAAACCATTTCCATCCTTATCGAAATGTCTTAATCCTTCAATGAAGTCATCAGCAGTGTCTGACGTACGGGCTTTGCTTATTGCTTGGTAAATTGGCAAGAACACTTCAAAACTAATTCTCTCATCAGGCTTGTGCTGGTTTGTGAATTTTTTCACATCTGACTCAGTGGGATTTTGACCCAAAGCACGCAATGCATCTCCAATTTGGGATACATGGATTTTGCCATCACCACGGCTGTCAAAAAGTTGGAATGCCTCCTGAAATTCTGAATAAACATAAAATATTAATAAAACTTGCTAAAACAAATTTTTTAATATAAAGATAATATTTAAGCAAGATTATATGTGCCTCAGTGCCTATTTTTAGTTTAAATTTTGTTAATATTTGAACTGTATTGTATGATAGAATTTAATTTTTTAACAAATTTCTTTGTCTTTTGTTTTCACATTTACTTATTCACAATATGGAGTAATGTTTATTCTAAAATTCAAAGCATATGAGTAAAAAGGTGGCACACATATTTTTCAAATAAATGTAGTCTGATATACATCAGCACTGAACTGGAATTTTTGAGGTCTACACCAAAAGTCAGTCAGCAAATTCTTTCAAGATGACACATTTAAAAGCAGTCTTTTACCATCCATGGATGACATCATCCTGCTGGCCAATTCTTGATAACTGAACACGTACATTGTGCTTATGATTTTTAATTAGTCCTCAAGATGGAACAAAACAATTCAGCACTAAACTAAGCTAGGGAAGTTATTAACACTGAATACACACTGATAAAATCTGAAAAGTAACTATGACTCAGTCAGAGAATCACTCGGATTGATCTGCAGAAGCTTGTAAAACCCTACCGCTCTACCCTGATAATGAAACTTATGCCTATAGAAGGAGTGGACCTCCGGAAGCTCTTGCAGTAGTGACCAAACGTCTCTCACTGGCAAGAGTCCAGAGCGCATTGAGGTAGCCAAGCAGTTTCGCGAAAAGGAGTGTAAAAGGCGAGGTGAGGTGAGGAAAAAAGGAGATTCGCGATCTCGCGTGTGCGACGTTCACTTTCAAATGTCGCACCATAAAAGGCAGTCCCCGATATACGAGGGAGAGTGAGTGCAGAGGCAGGCGCGCGTCGCAAAAGGCGCGACAACGACGTTACTCTTGACCTGAATCGAAAAAAGGGGGGCCCTGCATGTACATGTGCCTGTCTGACTGCCCTGCTTGCTTGCACTTTGCGCGCTGCCTCCGTGTGCCCCCTTATCTGCCTACTTTGGAATTCCGCTCATTGCTACTGCTACTGCTACTGCTGCTGGTAATACTCACCGGCCAATTGGTCCTCTGTGTACGAAGCCTGGAAAAGAGCGACGGAAAAAAGAGTTGAGTTCGAGTGGGTAAGTGTAGTAAGGGTCAACGGACTCCGTCAAGGCACGAGAGCTCGCGAGAGAGAAAAAGGTGACAGCGCTACACACTCACCATCTTTGCTCTCGTTCTCGGTGCTGCTGCTGCTACTTGGCTACTGGCGCAAGGATGATTCGTCCTCCGTGTGCTTTTTGGCTCTAACCTTGTCGGCGCTCTGTCGACGTTATGCGCGTGGCTCGAACCGTTTTGGAGCACACAGGCGGCGGCTCGTATGTCCCGTAGGTATACGCGCGGCGCAACGTCCGACGAACATGGGCGCTGGTTACTCCCTCAGCTCGCTCCAGCCGCGCGCCGCAGTATATGTGTACGTATACGTGCCTCTTTGCACACGTGTGTGCGCGCGTGCGTGTGTGCATATAGTCGTTATAGGCATTGTTATGATATTGTGATTCACGCGCAGAGTTTTATACGTCTGTCTCGCTTCCTCTCAAGGATATCAGTATATCTATATATAAAATCTCGTACTCTCGTCAGCGAGATATATTGTTTTCGATTTTCGTCTGCGTCTATACACTCGCGCGAGAATGAGTCTCGAGTCGAGAGTTGCGCTTCCACAACGGCGCCAAATTTGAATATAGAAACACTTCCTTATTTTTACACTGTGTGAGTACGAATACGAGTTAGTGTTCGGCAGAGTCGATACTTATTTAACTTTAGTTAGGGTGACTTCACCAATATCCGAACAAAAATTGAATGAGAAAAACGGGTCGTCGGTACCAATCGTCGGTAACGGGTAGACCTTGGGGGTGCCATCCGTGCCATTATCGACTGAGCAATTGACACAGTTTCAAACTTATTAAAAACAAAATACGTAGAATCACAAAAAATCAAGAGCACACTGCTCTGTGGTTTTGAAAGTTCTATCATCCAGTAAACGTTTGAAGTCGAAATATCAAGTGGTTTTTGCAAAAACTTTGAATGAAACTGAATTTTGTTTTGTTTAAAGTTTTTGCAAAAACCACTTGATATTTCGACTTCAAACTTTTACTGGATGCTAGAACCTTCAAAACCAGAAAGCAGTGTGCTCTTGATTTTTTATGATTCTACGTATTTTATTTTTAATATGCGTTTCTTATTTTTTATATATACGAAACGAAACAAACATTAAAATATGTGAATTATCACTAAATTATCTGGTGCAATTAATGGTACTTTACATCTGACGGTCGTTTAGTAAAAGTTGATAATATAAATAATAGTTATTCTGAAGGACCACAGTGTATAAAAAAACACAGTGAATTCATTGGCATGTGGCTCCCTCAAACTGATGTTGATACCTTGTGTTAATGTTTTATACTAATAATTAATTTTCTCACACCAAAATTCATCTATGTATAATGTACATGAGTATTTCTCTAAAACTTTTAACTTTTAGTTTAAAACAAATTACAAAATTTAATGTTGAGGCACATTCACAAAACTTATTTTTTTGTTCTGGGTACCCCAAATAACAATTAAAACGGGGTGCTTCTCATTTTCAAACATAGTTTTTTTTGTACTGTATGCTTACTTATGCACGTGCGAGTAAGCGTGAACGATAACATGTAAAACTGCGTTACTGCAGTTTTCCTGTACAATTTTATTCAAAATAAATTTAAATTTCGTTAGACACACCAGGAATTAGTTCAAGAAAATGTGTGTAGAAAAAATAGCAATGTTCAGATTAGATCTATTTACCGTTGTTTATGTGTGCCACGAAAAAATGATGATTTTTTAAACGAGGGACGCATTGACATCACGTTCTTTAGAAGACCACAATTCAATTGCTATAAGTGGCACGCACTTATGATCGAGGTCACATATTATTCCCCTTTTCAAGATGAACAATTTACGCCCACGAAAATTATAAAAACAAAAAAGTTTTTTTTTATAATGAACAAATAGAATTAAATTTCAGTTTTTTTAAAAAAGCAGCGTCGCGGAGATAATGCTTTACATATTTTTCTTAATAGTGCAAGGCACATCCTACCGGACCACATTTTCCGAAAACTTAACAAAGGATGATAGTCTACAAAAATTGGCATAGCATTTAGCAAAGAGTTTTTCTTTACGACGTGTAGAAGATAAAAATTGTCTCCAGTACGCGGAGGAAATGTCTAAACATAGGCCTTTTCCGATGTCTCATGAGCTTATTCTTGTTTAAAAGTGAGTTCTATATAGTATAACATGTTACTGGATGTGGATTTTCTAAATATTTGCTTGGCTTAGATAACTAAATATCTGATAACCATATAGATATGTTATAGCACTGTAAAAGTTAAAAATTTTAAAGAATTGTTCACATACGTACATCCCCAAGTAAAAAAGTTTTATAAAGATTATTACAAAATTACCCTGATAGAAAGGTTGACCATGTAGCTATTTTTTTGAGTTAACTTTCTGTATGGAAAAAAAGAAATGTATGAAACCGTATACAACCGTACCAAATTTTATAAAAACGTATAAAACCGGATCTAAACATTGGTTTTTGGAGAAGTTTATACGTTTTAATACGGTTTCATACGGGTTTTAACATTTTAATACAGTTTTCTACGATTTGCAACGATTTTATACAATTTCATATGGTTTTTTACGTTTTATAGAATTTATAAAACGAAAAAAACGTAAAAACGTAATTACGTTTTTATAAACATAAAAACATAATTTATTTATTTTTCTATTCATTTTTTTTTTATTTTGTATGAAAATGTATTAAACTGTATAAAAATGTATAAAACCGTATAAAAAGGTAATAAATTTGAAAAAATCTACGGAAATGTACAAAAATATACATTTTTATACCGTTTCCTATGTTTTATTACATCAACCTTTTTACAAACTTGACATGGAAGAATTTCTAAATTGTAAGAAAATGTCTGAAAATGTATTAAACTGTATAAAAATGTATAAAAATGTATAAAACTGTATAAAAATGTATAAAACCGTATAAAATGTCCAAAAACCAATAGGAAGGTTCATTTTTATACATTTTTATACATTTTCCTACGGTTTCATACATTTATTATTTCCATACGGGTTTATGGCTAAAAACGCACATTGCTTCCCGTATGGAAATAATAAATGTAATAAAATGTAAGAAAATGTATAAAACTGTATAAAACCATTGGTTTCGGACATTGTTTTTACGGTTTCGGACATTCTTTTTACATTTTTATACATTTCCTTACAAATGACTAATTTTTCCAAAATAGTCTGCAAAAACTAATTGTAAAAAAATGTAAGGAAAGGTAAGAAAACATAAGAACTTATATAAGAAAATATAAGAAATCGTAAGAAAATGTATAAAAATGTAAAATATTACATATTCTTACATTTATATAGACTTTTATACACTTAAGCAGTTTTGTATATTTTTATGTTTTTTTACATTTCATTAAAATTGCTACATGTATCAGAAAATTTTTGGAAAAAAATTTTAATTTTTAAAAAAATAATAAGTTTTGTACAATTTCTTACGGTTTTCTACATTTACTCACATTCTTTTTTTCATTCGGGATGTTATTTCATAATTATTATGTATACGAATCAGAAATAAATTATGGTATTTACATTTTCTCAAATCGGTATTTTAAGGATTTTCAATGGTTACAGCAAAGTTAAGAGAAGTCTTTGAAATTTTAATATATCATTACTTAGATAAAATAAGAGCAGCTTGAATTTTTTCAATATTTTATACTGAGCATTTTTTCGAGAAAAAAATTCTTGAAAATCGAGTTTTTAGCATAGGCTCTTATGGGAGAGTGAGGTTATGTGACCTTTGAACATAAAAATATCTTATAAAAAGTTAAGAGATTTGGTTAAAAGACCTTTATTTGCATAGAAAAATTATCAAAGAATAAAAACGTAGAGGGACCTTGACGGCTTACAGGGCATTTGGAAAAGAAGTAGGTGAAAACGTAAACAAAACACCGAGTTGGTCGGCTGCGCGAGGAGGTGCGCGGTGAGCGGCGAGCGCCCGCGGGGAGAGAGGGGCGTCCCTCGCCTCGCCCCGCAGCATGACACCATTGAACATCCTTAAGGGGGCTAGACACCTTTTTTCTCTGAAATAAGAAGTCACATTTTAATACATAAATGTAAACTAATTATTTCATACTTTTTACATATAAAAGTGGGTATATTTACCTTACCTTAAAACTTTCTCCGATGGGCCTTTTATATGGTCCAGAACCATAGTCATTGATGAAACAAGTTTTTTCACTAACCGTAAGCTTTGAAATTTTCCTGTGGATGGATTGACTTCAGATTTGAACTAAATTACTCCTGAATAGTATAATTCTCATATGAGCGTAGGGATTTAGGATTAAATGTCGGAAAAAATTTTTACATCAGAAAAATTATGAAAAAATATAAAAAATTAAAAAAAATTAAAAAAAAAACTCTTGAAAAACAGCACAATTTTTTTTTTCTCATTAGATCAAAAATCCCTACACTCATATGAGAATTATACTATTCAGGAGTAATTTAGTTCAAATCTGAAGTCAATCCATCCACAGGAAAATTTTAAAGCTTACGGTTAGTGAAAAAACTTGTTTCATCGATGACTATGGTTCTGGACCATATAAAAGGCCCATCGGAGACAGTTTTAAGGTAAGGTAAATATACCCACTTTTATATGTAAAAAGTATCAAATAATTAGTTTACATTTATATATTAAAATGTGACTTCTTATTTCAGAGAAAAAAGGTGTCTAGCCCCCTTAAGTAACAGTAAAAATTTTAGATGAATTATGTTGTTTTTTTTATTATGATTTTGGCTAAAAATGCTTCGATTTAATTAATACGTTAACTATTAAATATGATAAATTTTCTACGAGAGCAATAGAGTTGATTATATTAAGTTTTTATAAAAAAAATGATTTTATATAGTTTGTCCCATAGCACGAAAAATTGCGGCAACGTTGCTGCAACCGATTTCTTAAAACATTGAAACGCCTGAAAAATTCTGCAAAGTTTCTAAAATGTTGCAGAAACGCAGAAATGTCCGCTTTTTGTTGCTAAAATTAAGTTGCAGAAACCTGGAGGCAACCAATCGGTAAATTCCAAGCAAATTTCTAAAGCAATATTATTGAGACGAGTCGGTAACGTTTCGAAAACTTTACCAAGTTCTCGCCGAATGTTTATGTCAGCGAAAAGTAAACGTTGCGAGAACGTTGCAGAGAAATAAATACAGAACTGTCTTGGCGTATTATTTTTCAACAAGCTACAACTTCAATTACATTTTTGTGCGCGCGATGCGCGCACACGTGGTCCTGTTTATTTTCAACTTTACCCACCAATGAGAGTCAGTTTCATCCATCTAACAATATGGCTGACCTCCAATTTAAACATGGCTGCCTAAAATTCGATCCATAATCACGGTCTCTCCTTTATAGATGGGATATTTACAAGGTTTACCAAGAGCAACTGTTACTTTTCAAATGCTTTCTACATCACGCGTACTATTATTATTTATATCACTCTAATCTCAAAATCATAACTTTGGTATGATTTTTCTGCGCTCGTGGTATAAAATACCGTTCGAAACGAGTGCGGAAGTAAATCATCACCTTCCGTACCAGTGTCGAAATGTACTATTAACGATAATCATTTCTCCTATAAAGACTTAAATCTAATAATGCAATGGAGACCGCATTTTATGCTGAAAAATCTGGTGAGAGCGAGTTTTATGCACAAAACTCAAATCAAAAGATGCGCACAACAACTTTGATGGAAAATGCTCTGTACATCGCACTCTTATAAATTCACGTATAATAGTGTAATACATTGTTCGTATCGGACAAATATCTAATTATACTTCAAACTTCGCTCTCGAGATTATATACATGTTTTTTGCGAACGAAATTTCGGTTATTTTTGTTCGCAAAATTTTTTAGGATGCCGTTGATATTTGAGCTCAAAACTGCGTAGGCTGGTAGATTATTACATTGCGCAGGGCAACTATCTCTTTATAAGACGTAATTTGATATATTTATTTTAATAATATAGAATTTACCGTGTTCTGCCGGTAAAATAGAGTGCATGAATACCACACCCCCTTAATATGAGAATAATGGACGAAAAGTAGTCACTGCCCACATAAAACGAAATATTTCAGTGAAATATTTCATGAAATATTTCATGAAATATTTCATGAAACATTGCAAAAACCTTGCTAAAATATAACTTAAAAGGTGTAAAAACCTTTTCACAAATATTTCAAGAAAACATTACCAAAAACTTTTAAAAACATTTCGTAAAAGTTTTAACTTAACACAAATAAAACATTTCAAAAAATCTTTTAAAAAGATTTTTAAAACCATTCCTGAAACCTTTCTAGTAATGATACAACTAAAAAACATGATATATTTCATGAAACATTTTGGAAACGTTTTTGAAAGGTTACTTGAAAAGTTTATTATTCCGACTCATTGACGTGTCAAGTAATGTTTTTAAAACCTTGCAGTAACATTTCGCGAAATGTTACGAGAAAGGTTTTGTAAATATTTCCAACATTATTTTTCGAAAAGTTTTTAAAAGGTTTCAACAACATTTCTGTCTTGGTATTAAATCTGTTTCCAACAATATTGCAGAAACCTTCCTAAAACGTTCTCCAAAACCTTTCTACTAATGATACAGCGAAAAAACATGATATATTTCATGAAATATTTTGGAAACATTTTTGAAAGGTTACTTGAAAAGTTTATTATTCCGACTCATGGATGTGTTATGTAATGTTTTTAAAACCTTGCAGTAACATTTTCGCGTAATGTTACGAGAAAGATTTTGTAAATATTTCCAATATTATTTCTCGAAAAGTTTTTAAAAGGTTTTAACCACATTTCTCTCTTGGTATTAAATCTGTTTCTAACAATATTGCAGAAACCTTCCTAAAACATTCTCCGAAATCTTTCTACTAATGATACAGCGAAAAAACATGATATATTTCATGAAATATTTTGGAAACGTTTTTGAAAGGTTACTTGAAAAGTTTATTATTCCGACTCATTGACGTGTCAAGTAATGTTTTTAAAACCTTGCAGTAACATTTCGCGAAATGTTACGAGAAAGGTTTTGTAAATATTTCCAACATTATTTTTCGAAAAGTTTTTAAAAGGTTTCAACAACATTTCTGTCTTGGTATTAAATCTGTTTCCAACAATATTGCAGAAACCTTCCTAAAACGTTCTCCAAAACCTTTCTACTAATGATACAGCGAAAAAACATGATATATTTCATGAAATATTTTGGAAACGTTTTTGAAAGGTTACTTGAAAAGTTTATTATTCCGACTCATGGATGTGTTATGTAATGTTTTTAAAACCTTGCAGTAACATTTTCGCGTAATGTTACGAGAAAGATTTTGTAAATATTTCCAATATTATTTCTCGAAAAGTTTTTAAAAGGTTTTAACCACATTTCTCTCTTGGTATTAAATCTGTTTCTAACAATATTGCAGAAACCTTCCTAAAACATTCTCCGAAATCTTTCTACTAATGATACAGCGAAAAAACATGATATATTTCATGAAATATTTTGGAAACGTTTTTGGAAGGTTACTCGAAAAGTTTATTATTCCGACTCATGGACGAGTCATGTAATGTTTTTAAAACCTTGCAGTAACATTTCGCGAAATGTTACGAGAAAGGTTTTGTAAATATTTCCAACATTATTTTTCGAAAAGTTTTTAAAAGGTTTCAACAACATTTCTGTCTTGGTATTAAATCTGTTTCCAACAATATTGCAGAAACCTTCCTAAAACGTTCTCCAAAACCTTTCTACTAATGATACAGCGAAAAAACATGATATATTTCATGAAATATTTTGGAAACGTTTTTGAAAGGTTACTTGAAAAGTTTATTATTCCGACTCATGGATGTGTTATGTAATGTTTTTAAAACCTTGCAGTAACATTTTCGCGTAATGTTACGAGAAAGATTTTGTAAATATTTCCAATATTATTTCTCGAAAAGTTTTTAAAAGGTTTTAACCACATTTCTCTCTTGGTATTAAATCTGTTTCTAACAATATTGCAGAAACCTTCCTAAAACATTCTCCGAAATCTTTCTACTAATGATACAGCGAAAAAACATGATATATTTCATGAAATATTTTGGAAACGTTTTTGGAAGGTTACTCGAAAAGTTTATTATTCCGACTCATGGACGAGTCATGTAATGTTTTTAAAACCTTGCAGTAACATTTCGCGAAATGTTACGAGAAAGGTTTTGTAAATATTTCCAACATTATTTTTCGAAAAGTTTTTAAAAGGTTTCAACAACATTTCTCTCTTGCACTGAGAGAAATGTCATATGAAAATTTGTTAAATATATAACAAAAATTGCTATATTATATAGGAACGGACGGATATTCTCGACATCTAATAATTTTTACTATATATATAGCAATTTATGGTAATAAGCTCAATTAAAAAAAAAAATCTTGGTTGTATTCGAACCCTCGACCCTCGGCACGCCAGTCGAGCGCGCTGACCACTTACCCACGGAGACTCTTGAGTGTAAAATTTTGGAACTTATACATTAGTCATCTTCCCTATAACCTCACCGCGATCAGGTGGCGCTGGCGTCTGATAGCACTTTTTACTATATAAGTTAGTAAAACTTGGGATGTATATAATAAATATTATTAAAAAAGATTAAAAATTTTACTATATCTAAATTTTTACAATATAATACAATAATTTCCGCTCAAGTGTATTGGAAAATTTATTTTATAATATAATAATTATTTTTATAAATATAATAATTATTTCTTTATATGTAATAAAATACGTCACAAGTCGAGTATATCCTTCCGTTCCTATATAAAATAGCAATTTTTGTTATATATTTAACAAATTTTCCTATGACATTTCTCTCAGTGTGGTATTAAATCTGTTTCTAACAATATTGCAGAAACCTTCCTAAAACATTCTCCGAAATCTTTCTAGTAATGATACAGCTAAAAAACATGATATATTTCATGAAACATTTTGGAAACGTTTTTGAAAGGTTACTTGAAAAGTTTATTATTCCGACTCATTGACGTGTCAAGTAATGTTTTTAAAACCTTGCAGTAACATTTCGCGAAATGTTACGAGAAAGGTTTTGTAAATATTTCAACATTATTTTTCGAAAAGTTTTTAAAAGGTTTCAACAACATTTCTGTCTTGGTATTAAATCTGTTTCCAACAATATTGCAGAAACCTTCCTAAAACGTTCTCCAAAACCTTTCTACTAATGATACAGCGAAAAAACATGATATATTTCATGAAATATTTTGGAAACGTTTTTGAAAGGTTACTTGAAAAGTTTATTATTCCGACTCATGGATGTGTTATGTAATGTTTTTAAAACCTTGCAGTAACATTTTCGCGTAATGTTACGAGAAAGATTTTGTAAATATTTCCAATATTATTTCTCGAAAAGTTTTTAAAAGGTTTTAACCACATTTCTCTCTTGGTATTAAATCTGTTTCTAACAATATTGCAGAAACCTTCCTAAAACATTCTCCGAAATCTTTCTACTAATGATACAGCGAAAAAACATGATATATTTCATGAAATATTTTGGAAACGTTTTTGAAAGGTTACTTGAAAAGTTTATTATTCCGACTCATTGACGTGTCAAGTAATGTTTTTAAAACCTCGCAGTAACATTTCAAGAAATGTTGCAAGAAAGGTTTTGTAAATATTTCCAATACTATTTTTCGAAAAGGTTTTAAAAGGTTTCAACAACATTTCTCTCTTGGTATTAAATGTATTTCTAACAATATTACAAAAACCTTCCGAAAGTATTCTCCGAAACCTTTCTAGTAATATGTGCAGCTAAAAAACATGATATATTTCATGAAATTTTTGGAAACGTTTTTGAAAGGTTAATTGAGAAGTGCATTATTCCGATTCAAAACAAGTCAAGTAATGTTTTCGAAATCTTGCAGTAACATTTCAAGAAATGTTACGAGAAAGGTTTTGTGAATATTTCCGATATTATTTCTCGAAAATTTCCTAAAATTTTTGAATATTTGTATAGCCTTTTAAAAATATTTCTTTTTTAGATTAAGAAAGCTTTTGAAAACCTATCCCAATAATTTCTTATAAATTTACCATTAGGATACACGTATAAATATAACGTGATATATTTTTGGAAGATTTGTAAGTGCGTGTGAGTGTGTGTGTTTGTATGCCTGTCTGTATGTATGTACACGAGTATAAGGCAAACGAATAAGTGGAACGGTCCAACGGAATCAACGCCAACGAAGTATAGAGGTATAGAAGTATGGAGGTATGCGGACGATACCGCTTACATATCCCACATAAAATGAAATATTTCAGTGAAATATTTGATGAAACATTGCAAAAACCTTGCTAAAATATATCTTAAAAGGTGTAAAAACATTTTCAAAAATATTTCAAGAAAACATTACCAAAAACTTTTAAAAACATTTCGTAAAAGTTTTAACTTACCACAAATAAAACATTTCAAAAAATCTTTTAAAAGATTTTTAAAACCTTTCCCGAAACCTTTCTAGTAATGATACAGCGAAAAAACATGATATATTTCATGAAATATTTTGGAAACGTTTTTGAAAGGTTACTTGAAAAGTTTATTATTCCGACTCATGGACTTGTCATGTAATGTTTTTAAAACCTTGCAGTAACATTTTCGCGTAATGTTACGAGAAAGGTTTCATAAATATTTCCAATATTATTTTTCGAAAGGTTTTTAAAAGGTTTCAAAAACATCTCTCTCTTGGTATTAAATGTATTTCTAACAATATTACAAAAACCTTCCGAAAACATTCTCCCAAACCTTTCTAGTAATATATGCAGCGAAAAAGCATGATATATTTCATGAAATTTTTGGAAACGTTTTTGAAAGGTTAATTGAGATGTGCATTATTCCGATTCAAAACTAGTCAAGTAATGTTTTCGAAACCTTGCAGTAACATTTCAAGAAATGTTACGAGAAAGTTTTTGTAAATATTTCCAATATTATTTCTCGAAAATTACCTAAAATTTTTGAATATTCGTATAGTCTTTTAAAAATATGTCTTTTTTAGATTAAGAAAGCTTTTAAAAACTTATCTCAATAATTTCTTATAAATTTACCATTAGGAGATACGTATAAATATAACGTGATATATTTTTGGAAGATTTGTAAGTGCGTGTGTGGATGTATGTATACGAGTACAAGACAAACGAATGAGTGGAGCGGTCCAACGGAATCAACGCCATCGAAGTATAGAGGTAATAAGTAACGGCGCCTCTACATGGAGTATGGCGTTCTCGAGAATGGCAGACTGGCATACCTAACTTTGTGAGAGCAACAAAGACAGACAATTTTCAAATGTGCTCTATCCTTCTCAATCTCATGGAGTTAGACTGTCATTCTCGAGATCGCCAGACTCCATGTAGAGGCGCCCTAACTATAGAGTAGAGGAGTCCGCTGAAAATATGTCCGCCGTTGTAGAAAGAGAATGAGAACGAAGAGGTCCTCTCTTTCTCTGTCAGACGCGCATGCATTAATAGAGACAAAGAGGGCCCTCTGATTTTTCTCTCTTTCTATCGAGCGGACGATACCGCTTACACATGTGCCTATGTCTCCCCTCCTCTATACTTATTACCTCTATGCATTGAAGGCATAGAAAGCATGGCATATGGTGTTATTTGTGGACAATTCTTTCCCACATGGCATGAAAAGTTTTGGTGAAACCTTTTAAGAAATATTTCATGAAAAGCTTGCCACAACCTTGCTGTAATATTACAGAAACCTCTCAAAAATATTTTCAGTGAGATTTCAGGAAACCTTACAGAAACATTTTAGAAGCATTTCAATTAATGTTGAAAGTAGACAATGAAAGTACATTTCATAAAATAATACTGCAAGCTTTTTTAAAGCTTTTATGAAATCTTTCTTACAACGTCTCTGAAAAGAAACGTGTAATATTTCATGAAATATTATGGCAAGGTGTTGAAAAAATTTCTCAAAAAGATGTTTTTATTCCTACAGAACCATTCAAGAAACATTCTTAAAACCTTGCAAAAATATTTTACGAAAGGTTATAAGGAAACCTTTCAAAAACATTTCCGGTATCATTGCCTGAAACGTTTTAGCAAAGTTTGAACAACGTTTTGGAAACGGTATTAATATCGTAAAAACACATTTCAAGAAATGTTACTGCAAGGTTCTACAAAGCTTTCCCAAAATTTTTCGCGCAAACTTTCTATAAAGAAACATTTCATAAATGTAACGAAAAGGTTTCAAAAAGATTTCTTGGAAGGATTATTTTATAAAACTGAAAATGTGAAAAAATATTTACGAAACCTTTCAAAAATATTTCACGAAAAGTTATAAGGAAGCTTTCAAAAACATTTCCTGTATCATTTTCTGAAACGTTGTAGCAAAGTTTTCGGAACGTTTTGGATACTATATTGCCAGCGTGAAAACATATTTCAAGAAATGTTACTGCAAGGTTTAACAAAGCTCTCCCAAAATTTTTCTAGCAAACTTTCTATAAAGAAACATTTCATGAAATGTTACGAAAAGGATTCAAAAAGATTTCTTGGCAGGATTATTTTATGAAACTGAATATAAAAAAATATTTCCGAAACCTTGCAAAAATATTTCGTGAAATGTTATAACGAAATCTTTCAAAAACATTTCCGGTAACATTTTCTGAAACGTTTGACCAAGTTTTCGCAACGTATTGGATACGATATTGACATCGTGAAAACACATTTCAAGAAATGTTACTGTAAGGTTTTACAAAGCTTTCCTGAAATTTTTCTCGCAAACTTTCCATAAAGAAACCTTTCATGAGATGTTACGAAAAGGTTTTAAAAAGATTTCTTGAAAGGATTTTTTATGAAACTGAAAATGTAAAAAAATATTTCCGAAACCTTGCAATAATATTTCGCGAAAAGTTATGAGGAAGCTTTCAAGAACATTTTCTGTATCATTTTCTGAAACGTTTTAGAAAACTTTTCGCAACGTTTTCGATACGATATTGATAACGTGAAAACCCAGTTACAAGGAATGTTACCGCAAGGTTTTGCAAAGCTTTCCCGAAGTTATACTCGCAAACTTTCCCTAAAAAAACATTTCATAAAATATTACGAAAAGGTTTCAAAAAGATTTCTAGGAAGGATTATTTTGTGATAATTAAAATGTGAAAAAATATTTCCGAAACCTTTCAAAAATATTTCACGAAAAGTTATAAGGAAGCTTTCAAATAACATTTCCTGTATCATTTTCTGAACCGTTTGAGCAAAGTTTTCGCTACTTTTTGGATACGATATTGACATCGTGAAAACGCATTTCAAGAAATATTACTGCAAGGTTTTACAAAGCTTTCCCGTAATTCTTCTCATGTACTTTCTCTAGAGAAACACTTCATGAAATATTACGAAAAGGTTTCAAAAAGATTTCTAGGAAGGATTATTTTGTGATAATTAAAATGTGAAAAAATATTTCCGAAACCTTTCAAAAATATTTCACGAAAAGTTATAAGGAAGCTTTCAAAAACCTTTCCTGTATCATTTCCTGAAACGTTTTAGCAAAGTTATCGCATCCTTTTTGATTCGTTATTGACACCATGAAAAATATATTACAAGAGATATTAGTTCGAGGTTTTACAAAGCATTCCCGAAATTTTTCTTACAATATTAGGGGAACGTTTTGAAAAGATTTTCTGCAATATTTTTTTTCACATAAACAAAAACAACAAAAAATATTCCTAAAACCTTGTAAAAATATTTTATGAAAGATTATTAAGGTAACCTTTAAAAAAAAATTTCTAGTATCATTGCGTAAAATGTTTTTGAAATATTTTCGCATCAATTTAATTCGGTATTGTCGCCATTTCTCCAAAGAGACATAACATTTCATGAAATATTATGGGATCGTTTTGTAAAGATTTCTTGGAAAGTTTCTTTAGGTAAAGAAACTATAATAAAATATTCCCCAAAAGCTTGCAAGAACATTTTACGTCATGTTATGAGGAGACTAAAAAAAAATTGAATGTATCATTGCGTTAATAGTTAACGAAATGTCTTAGCAACATTTATCATATGGTATTGACGCCATAAAAAAATTTCAAGTCATATCAGGGCCAGGTTTTACAAAGCTTTCTAGAATAGTTTATTACAACCTTTCCACAAAGAAATATATAACATTTTATGAAATATTATGTGAAGGTTTTGAAAAGATTTTGTATCAGGTTTTCTTTTCTCACACGCCCTTCTCTCGTCAATCAAAGGTTTCCTCGATTTTACTAAACTAGAGATTTCAACAGCGCGCGTTGCGCGCCCTAACCGCTAGAAAACGGTTCGACTTCCTGATTTAGACGCATGCGCACTACATGAGCCAATCACATAACGTTTATTTTGGCTTCACAACATCCGGTCATGACTTTTTTATATAGGGATATTTCTTAGATTCCAATAAATATTAATTTGATTTAACTAAATATTTAGTTGTGTTTTATTGGTTATCTTATTAGTTCTACTAATTATTTAATCAAATCCAATACTTATTTATTTGATCTTGCAAATATTTTGGCAAATCAAGTGAATGTTTAATTGACAAGAGTACGAATTTAAGGTCATACGAAGTACCGACACGATTCATACCTTACCGACACCTAAACTTGAATTTTTGTATCGTATTTAAACAAAAATTTTAGAAAAAAGCATTCTTTCACGCCCTCCGGTCTTAAAGCCATGTTTAACTCAACCGCAGATCCCTAACTTATCGGTACATAAATATTATGTTTTTTATCACATCTAAACAAAAATTTTAGGAAAAAGCGTTTTTCACACCCACCGAAATGGGATTAAGCATACCCTATTAAATTTCTAAATGATTCCATCCATTAGATTTTCCCAAAAACGTTTTTCAAATTAGTAATTAACTAGAACGAAGCATTAAACATTTCCAAATCCATTTTAGAAAAATCTAATTAATACAATGATTTAAAAATTTAATAGGGCATTTCACTTAATGTTATGTTGGAGAGCATGAAGAACTCTTTTTTTTAATTCTTGTTTAAATATGATAAAAGAATTAAAGTTTAGGTGCCGGTAAGGTAGGGATTGTGTCGGTACTTCACATGGCCTTAACAAAAGAATTAGTTGAGTTTATTAAATATCATAGTCGAAAGTACTCAATATGTTGTCTTTTAATCAAATGTTTGCCATTTTTATTCAAGTCTACTCCATACTTAGCTAAAATTAAAATTTTGTACGGTAGAAGCGTTGCGTAGCGTAGTGGTTAGGGCATCAGCCTTGTAATCCGAGGGACTCGAGTTCGATCCCACCTTAGGTCAAAATTTTTTCTGCGTTTTTTCTGTAAGATAATTTGTAAATGCGAAATTGCGAACGATAATATTATAAATTAATGCAAATATACAATAATTTAATATTAAAAAACATAACTGATATAATAACTATTCAGATATATTAAGTTGCAGGAGTTCAGGAAGGATCATCAAATACAAGGAAAAAAACTGGTTTTCAAAATCGTTAAAAAAAATATTGTTATAAAATATTATTAAAAAATTTCTAATTCCGATAACTTTTGAAAAATATTTTTTGAAATCTTTTTAAAATGTTTCAAAAATCTTACTTGATGGTTTTGAGGCCTCTTAGAAACTTCCGTAAAACATTGTTGTATCCTTTCAAAATATTTCACAGAACTTTTCAGGAAACCTTTCCAAAATCTTTCACAAAATATTTTTAGAAAGGTTTCTAGAAACATTCTAAGAGATAGTTCAAATAACTTTCAAAAAGTTGCAGAAATGTTTCAAAAATATTTCTTAAAATAATTTAAAAAACCTTTCTGAAATCTATCATAAAACCTTTTTGATGGCTTCTATCGCGGACATAAATAATTTCAGAAACCTTTCTGGAAATATTTCAGAAATATTTAAAAAATATTTTTAGAAAGGTTTCTAAAATGTTTTTGAAACATTTTAAGAGATAGTTCAAATAGTTTCAAAATGTTGCAGAAATGTTTCAAAAACATTTCTTAAAATAATTTTATAAAACCTTTCTGAAATATATCATGAAACCTTTTTGATGGCTTCTATCGCGGACATAAATTATTTCAGAAACCTTTCTGGAAATATTTCAGAAATATTTAGAAAAATATTTTTAGAAAGGTTTCTAAAATGTTTTTGAAACATTTTAAGAGATAGTTCAAATAGTTTCAAAATGTTGCAGAAATGTTTCAAAAACATTTCTTAAAATAATTTTATAAAACCTTTCTGAAATATATCATGAAACCTTTTTGATGGCTTCTATCGCGGACATAACTTATTTCAGAAACCTTTCTGGGAAATATTTTTAAAATGTTTTCATCCTTTCTACGAAACATTTCCGAAACCTTTCAGAAATATTTCGTTTTATGTGGGTGATGATTAGTAAATATTAAACTCTTAGAGGTGCCAACAAATTTTCCACAAGAAAAGAATTAAAGTAGAAGAAAAGAGCTTTAATTTGAGATGAGAATCGATGATGATCCTGTGCAAAGTTACGTGCATTTCAAAATCACAAAAAATGACAATTCTTTTTGTAAAACTAGTGTATGTTACGCTCATTTTTAAACTTATTTAGATTTTGAATATTAATATTATTTACATCAACATATAATTATTTCAAAAAATACTTTTCGATGAATAATAAAAGAGTTATTTTATGCTCTTTGCAATTTATTTTAATTAAACTATTTTGCCAAACTTATCATTAAAAAAAAGCCAAAAAACTGAACTCCGAAAATAAAATAATAGATAAATACTTACAACTTTGCCATCGAGTATCCCTGCCCATACATTGACTGACCACCGATGTTGAAACTTCGTCGTCCGGGTTAAATGAGGGTTTTCTAGCGCCCAATAATAACTATTATGTTGGTTGAAACTCCCATCACGGGTGAACGTGCATTCGTCGGTCCATAAAATATTAAATAAAAAGTCATTATTTGCACGTGTTTGGGCTAGAAAACCCTCATAAAAGTCCGTCCGACGAACGTAATCCTCGGACATCAACTCTTGCACCCTTCGTAGATGAAATGGGTGTTTCCACGTGTCACTGATAACATCATGCACCCTGCCTACGGAAACACCCGTTTCGCGAGAAACTTGGCGCACACTCGTCGATGGATCTTCCTGAAACAAATCTTTAATTTCCTCCTCTACTTCAGGCGCAAGAATATACCGAGGTCGACCCGCATCGTCTCGTACCGGCAAAACATAATTTACATAAAAAAATCGCTGAACGGCGTTGGCTATAGTTCACTCATCTGAGTGTCGAGCGTTTGGAAAAAGTCTCCTATAATGTCTGGCAGCTTCCGCAGTATTCTCTTGACACATGAAAAAACATCTAATCATCTGCTTGTAGTCGTCAGAAACAAAATCTTGACCTCTATGCGGGCGGGCTGCCATCGTAGCGCGTTCAAGCAAAACTCGCGAATGACAAGATACGGAAGTCTCAGAGAATAGAAATAGCTTATGGGACACTAAAACTAATAACAAAACAACAATATCCGCCTGTGACCTATAGTGTCTACCTTACGGGCTTACGTCAACTCGCTCCACAATACGCAGAAAAGCGTTTCCAAAGAAATTCCGTAGTTCAAAGTATTGATGATCAAACGAACTTACCTAGTAAGTGAAGTTCGATCGTAATTATACGATAACTTCGCTCGAAGAGATTATATACATGTAGTAATTCCTCAGCTGCTCGCCAGATGTAGCTAACAACGGTTTATTCAGAGAGAGCGAAAGGGGTGGCCTCTGTCGCCGCGGTCTCGCTACAAGCTGCGCTCTCGTTCAGATCATATAATTTTGAGTTTAGGTGTTTAAGTAAAAATTTTTAAAGGTGTACGAGGGTGGGTAATGAAAATATACTTATAATTTTCCCTTCATTTAGAGGTGGGTTATAATCTCTTCGAGCGAAGTTATCGTATAATTACGATCGAACTTCATTTACTAGGTAAATTCGTTTGATCATCAATTATACTTTAAACTTCGCTCTCGAGATTATATATAGATGTAGTTCTTTAGCGTACTTAGAAAATTTTTTGCAAAAACCATATTTATTAATCTTTAATCAATTTACTAATACAAAATCCAAATTGTAGGAAACACAATATTATAGTTACACTATTTCTTATAGTTTATAATCGTCGACGCAAGAGAACTTTCATTACAGATTTCTCTGTTATAAAATCTCGCAAAAACATTGGATTTTTCGGACCAGCCTGCCGTCTTTTTTATCAGTTCCACGTCCAGACCTCTCATAAAGGCTGCTGATGTACGTCGAATGTCCTGAGAAAATCTCTGTGTTTATTCCTGCATTTTTCAGTATTCTTATCCATCTGCTTAATGTCTGTGATCCGACCGGTAAAAAAGGTTTTTTGATGGACAAGAAAAGCGGCTGCTTTTGTTCTCTAATTTTATCTGTGGTTTCAATGTATTGCAGGATGCAAGAATAAACACATAGATTTAGTCTTTCCGCGAACTTTGGAATTATCAGAATAGGTTGGGCGACTCCTGGCCGCGAATTTTTAATTAAGTCGGTAATCCGAATTTCTAACTTATGCTCATTATAATTAATGTTATTTATCTTAATTTTTGACAGCGTTTGCATTCTCTGTGCTGTGCTTAAAGCTAACAAGATCAAGGTTTTAAGTGTAAGATCCTTAAGTGATAATATAGAAGTTGGTCCTAGACCGTTAATATAGTTAAAAACGGTATCCACGTCCCATGTAAAGCTATATTTCGATTTTGTAGGCCTGCGTCGAAAACAGCCTTTCAAAGACCGTTTTATTAACAAATCATCTCCAATTTTATTCGCAGACAATAAAGAGATCGCACATCTGTCCGAATTGAGAGAGACGTAAGAATCTCCCTGCTCAAATCTGATAGTTAAGAATTTTATCACATCCTGGACTTGCGGTTGCGTGTATTCTGTATTATTTAGAACACAGAAATTTAGCCATTTTTTTAGGCTGCTCTTGTACTGCTTCCTTGTTGAAGAGCTAAGCGAGGACAGCATTATGTCTAGAGATTCTTCTGGCGCTCCCTTCTTCAGAAACGCTTCCCTGCTACTATCGCTGCGATCAGAGATAGGTGGCCTGCATGTGGATGTCGTTTTCTCCTGCATCAAGAAACTAGTAATTTGTCATTAGGCTTGAACACTATTGGCGATCCTACAATGATTTTCGAAAAAATAGGAAACCATGGTTGATTGCATCATCTTGGGACGACCAGTATGCCCTCTGCTTTATCATAAATTATCTTTTCCAAAGCTTTCAATATCGAAATAAATGGGGGAAAACCCTAAAAGAAAATTTGTGCCCATGATACTGTAAAAGCATCAATTTCTAGTGTTGCGAGAGGGAGTGAGAATGCGCAACAGAGAGCGAGTCATAGCGTGAGTGAGTGTGTAAGAGCGAGCGAGAACGTGAGAGAGCCAGTGATGGCGGAAAAGATCGAAAGGAAGCGAGAATCCTCGAGAAAGATCGTGTGACAGCGAGAATGTGTGAGAGAGAGCGAGAGAGAGCGATTGATAGCGTGAGGGATTGTGCGAGCGCAAGAGGGAGCGAGAATGACCGAGAAAGAGCGAGAGAGCGCGAGAATGTGCGAGAGAGAGTGCGACAGAGAGAGAGAGAGAGAGAGCGAGCGAGAATCACCGAAAAAGAGCGAGAGGGAGCGAGAATCCGCGAGAGAGAGAGCGAGAGATAGCGATTGATAGCGTGAGGGAGTGTGCAAGAGCAAGAGGGAGCGAGAATGCCCGAGAAAGAGCGAGAACGCAGATTGCGCGAGATCAGGGAGTGAGAATGGACGAGAGAGAGAGCGGGTGAGAGCGAGAATGCGCGGGAAAGAGCGACAGAGAGCGAGTGATAGCGTGAGTGAGTGTGCGAGAGTGAGCGGGACCGGGAGAGAGCCAGTGATAGTGGGAAAGAGCAAGAGGAAGTGAAAATCCCAGAAAAAAATCGGGTGAGAGCGAGAATGTGCGAGAGAGAGCGATTGATAGCATGAGGGAGTATACGAAAGTGAGCGAGAGCGTAAGAGAGCCACTGATAGCGGGAGAGAGCGAGAGGGAGCGAGAATTCCCGAGAAAGATCGGGTGAGAACGAGGATGTGCGAGAGAGAGCGGGAGAGCGATTGATAGCGTGAGGGAGTGTGCGAGCGCGAGAGGGGGCGAGAATGCCCGAGAAAAAGCGAGAGAGCGCGAGAATGCGCGAGAGAGCGAAAGAGAGCGAGCTAGCGCAAGACGAAGTGAGAATGACCGAGAAAGAGCGACAGGGAGCGAAAATGCGTGAGAGAGAGCGAGTGGTAGCGTGAGTGTGCGAGAGTGAGCGAGAGCATGAGAGAGTCACTGATAGCGGGAAAGAGCGAGAGGGAGCGAGAATCCCCGAGAAAGATCGGGTGAGCGCGAGAATGTGCGAGAGAGAGAGCGAGAGAGAGCGATTGATAGCGTGAGGGAGTGTGCGAGCGCAAGAGGCAGCGGGAATGCCCAAGAAAGAGCGAGTGAGCGCGAGAATGCGCGCAAGAGAGCGAGAGAGATGGAGCGAGCGCAAGAGGGAGTGAGAATGACCGAGAAAGAGCGACAGGGAGCAAAAATGCGCGAGAGAGCGAGTGGTAGCGTGAGTGAGTGTGCGAGAGTGAGCTAGAGCGTGAGAGAGTCACTGATAGCGGGAAAGAGCGAGAGGGAGCG
The DNA here is from genome assembly GCA_036365515.1 of Torymus aiolomorphi. Taxonomy (NCBI): domain Eukaryota; kingdom Metazoa; phylum Arthropoda; class Insecta; order Hymenoptera; family Torymidae; genus Torymus; species Torymus aiolomorphi. The sequence continues at coordinate 146,525,941 of CM070876.1, forward strand.
AGAATCCCCGAGAAAGATCTGGTGAGAGCATGAATGTGCGAGGGACAGCGTGAGAACGATTGATAGCGTGAGGGAGTGTGCGAGCGCAAGAGGGAGCAAGAATGCCCGAGAAAGAGCAAGAGAGCGCGAGAGTGCGCGAGAGATATCGGGAGATAGCGAGCGAGCGCGAGAGGGAGTGAGAATGACCGAGAACAGTGATGTGAGCTGGTCAATTGACCAGTCAATTGACCGTCATGACCCTGACCTGACAAAAAAAATTTTGACTGACAATTGACCCTGACCGGTCACACTTTTGCGTGACAGTCAAACCTACATCTGTATAGAGTATAGAGCATGGTGTAAGGAAATAAAGTGTGCTATTGCGCAACCTTCTTTACGGACCAATAGAATTCTCATCCCAAAATCGGTCATATTGAACTTTAAACCAATAGAATCAGCGTGCGAGTGGCGAATTTGTTTGAAATGTAATATAGAACTGTTTTGTATAAAACTGAAAATTAAAGTGTTATTAATGTTAAATAAATAGATAATGAAAATAATACTCAAGTAATTAAGAAGAATATTAACTTTTTGAATGAAAATGTTTATAATTCGTACTATTCATGAAATGAAAGAAGTACTTTTGCAGCGGATCATTGAAATAATCTTTTGAAAACAATTCAATAAGAAATGAAAAATAATTATCGATTTATATAATATATGTTAATTTTACTATTGCAAATGTATAAAAATATTTCATTTTATGATCTCAGTAAGATATAATACGAAAAAACACATATTTGAAAAAGGGTGAAATATATTTAAATAAAAGAACAATTTGATAAGTAATAGTTAATACTATTTATTAACAATTAAAATTATTGTAAATAGACAACAACTAAGTCAAGTACATAAATATTTGAACTCTTATTAAAAAGAAACAACGAATATTTACGATAATATTTACGATAACTTACGAATAAATATTTTACGAATAAAATTTTATTGTTTTTGCAGACTTTTGCCCAATTCTAGTTTTCTTGTAACTGCTTTTTATATTTTTATTCAATTCTCTTAATCTAATATAAGTACGCGTTCTTACTAAGCGTAGAAGAACTTCTTCCGGAATATTGAATTCATTGCTTATTTTTGTTTTAACCAAGGTTGCTACTTTCTTAAAAATGAAGTTGGTACTTGACAGTGTATCTTTATGAAAATTGTTGAAAACTCAGTAATTCTTCAAAAGGGAAAATAAGGTTTCCTTTATCGCAAGAAATCTAAAGTATTTGATTCCTTTATTTGTAGCATTTTCATTCCAATTATGGCAAGATTTTATTGAGCAAGTAGGCATTTCGTAAAAATGTACATCAAAATCTTCAATTGCTATTCAAACGTAAACACTACGCTGCCATATTGAGCATGGTGGAAAGTTGGAATGCGCAGTAGCGGTCGAAAACGAGTATGGCTAGCGAGCACACATTATTTCCTCACACCATGGTACAGAGTATAGACGAACGGGGAAAAGTATGGTTTTGTCACCAGGCATGGGCTGCTTCTTGCATAGAATATACGTTTTCGTCCTCGTTGACTTATTATTTAATATAGACTATTTTCTACAAAAAGACTGCTCTGTAAAACGTATGATAGCATAAACTGTTTTACCAAAATTTTGATCGTTTTTTTATTCTTTTAAACTTTCTGACCAATGACCGGTCAGAAAGCTCACTGACGGTCATTTTTACATTCAGGGATTGTAAATTCTGACTGTCAATGACGGTCAACTTTTTGTCAAAATGACCGTCAAGTCAGAAAATTTTTTCTGACCGGTCAATCCACATCACTAACCGAGAAAGAGCGAGAGGGAGCGAGAATGCGCGAAAGAGAGCGAGTCATAGCGTGAGTGTGCGAGAGTGAGCAAGAGCGTGAGAGAGCCAGTGATAGCGGGAAAGGTCGAGAGGAAGCGAGAATCCCCGAGAAAGATCGTGTGAGAGCGAGAATGTGCGAGAGAGAGCGAGAGAGAGCGATTGATAGGGTGAGAGAGTGTGCGAGCGCAAGAGGGAGCGAGTATGCCCAAGAAAGAGCGAGAGAGAGCGAGAATGCGCGCGAGAGTGAGAGAGAGCGATTGATAGCGTGAGAGAGCGTGGGAGAGCGACAAAGACCGAGTGATAGCGAGCAAGAGTGACCGAGAGCGAGATAGACCGTGTGATAGATAAGGGTGCGATCCCATGGCGTTCCGAAAAATTAGGCGGAGCCATTTAAGCTCGTGAGTACGAGAAAGAGGTTCTTCCGTGAATGTCTCTCTCGCTCTCACGGGCTTAAACTTCTCCGCCGCGCGCGGCGCCGTCGGAGCTAATTGGGCCGTTTTATTAAACTTTTGACGTCGTGTGACGGCATAAATAAACAAAATTTGCAATAACGGCAAAAGAAATTTTGTCTTAGAATTTCTCGCTGTACACGATGGTGTTGTGAAATGCATACATTTCCATAACAGGTTGTATAATCTGTATAAAATTTACATAAAATCGGAACACTCAAATTTTAATCAGCCTGTTTTCTTATATTTTCCACTGAAAAACACAAACGATAAAATAAGGAATAACATAAGATATCAAATAAACTACATTATTTTGCCACGATTAAAAACCACATAGATAGCGAATGTTGACGAACAATGTATGATGGGCCTTATTAGTGTTACCGTCGTAGCATTATCGGTGCCTTATCAGTGGCACCGTCGTGGCCTGACCCAACCATATCAGGGGTAATTCCGTAGCTTCCACTGGGGCCTTATCAGTGGTATTCCCGCCCCTGTAATAATCCAGGTCGTATCAGGGATACTTCCATAGCCTTGATCTGGGTCACATCACAGGTATCCGTAGCCTGATCCAGCCTTTCCGAGTGTTACCGTCGTAGCCTGACGCGTGCCGTATCAGCGGTACTCGTGTAGCCTAATCCGGGACGTATCAGGGGTACCTCCATATCCTTACTCGATGGTGTTGGGAGGGGGGTGTTCTACAACGATAAAACTGCGAAATATTTTCCCTGTGTATCACAACATCTTATGGTGATAGACGGTCTTTGTACGAAATATATCAATGTGGAACACTCCCCCGGCATGTATCATCAGTGGTATTCCCGTCAGCGTCGGATTAAAGATTGCGGGGGGGGGGGGGGGGGGGAATAGGGTACACATGATGTGGGAGTCCCTTGTAAAGGGATGGAAATTGGAAAATATACTAATACTTCATATAAATATTCTTTATTTGCATGAACATTCAAATATAAATTATATATTATGTAACGGGATGGCTAGTGGGGTAAGATCCCAAAAAGCCACAGGCCAGCGATGCCCTAGAACACGGTGCCGCGGGTGTCAGACTAAAATGACTTGCCCGGGGATCTGCTCCTGGAATCCCGAAAACAACGCGAAGATCGCACGCGAACTTTGCTTTCCAACTAATTGGATCGCTGAGTTAAAAGCGCGCGCTCAAAGAGTAAGGCGCGCGGCCGCTATGCTCAGATATGAAAACGACCAGCGGAGTCGTTTTCCCGCGGAGGCGGCGGTATCCGGGAGAAGGTTAGGTTAAGGTCGATAAATGAAAAATAGCCTCAATTATTTCACAGCACAATAACAAGGTCTATTCTAAATAATCATTTACATCAAAAACGCGTCGCGTTGCACGCCGACAAGAAGACGGGATCTGCCACTCGGCGCGGGCGGATCAAGGTATCTATTTTCGCTAGGCCGGTGAACGCACCACCGGCCACTCGCCGCTGCGAGTCGAAAATACACAAATAAATCGCTGCGCGGGAAGTACAAAGAGGCTTACCGGGAGAGGAGTGCACTCCTCTCGTCGCTCGCTCACGAATCCGCTCCTGCGTCAGGCCTTATCCTCCAGTCGACTTCGGAGTGTTCAGGCCGAGTCCTAACATCCAGCGTTCACCTACAGACGCTTCGGGTCCCAGGAGTGGCTCGGATTGCTCACGTGCGCTGCTCTTCGTGGTCGGTACGTGTATGGGCGCTGCTCTGCACCGGTGAGGACGCACGATACCGTTTTCTTCGGGGACGATCAAATTAACTCGCGTACGCGCGGTTTGACAGCCCGAGAGAATCTGATTCAAAAATGAATCGAGCGCGACTTTGCAACCGCCAAAGTCGCGCAGCCCCCCGCGCAGATCGCGAATACATCGTTCGAGCGATGTCAACAAACGCTCGAGATGCACGAATTCGCGGGAACGAGAGTCAAACGAGTTCGATAGAATACGGAGAACCGAGATTCTTATTTTCTCCGTATTTTATCCTGGAACTCCATTATAATTAAAGTATTTAATAATTAAGAAATAAATAGTAACATTAATTTATGATTGGGTGACTTCTTAATTTTACAAATTTTATATTGGAATGAAGCACTTTCTCACTTTCTTTTCAGCAAAATGCTTCATTATACTATTAAGATATTGCATGACATGCTCCATAGTATAATAAGCACTAAATAATTTAATTGGATGGATCATAAATGAGTTCCAATTTTGAAATTCATTTAATAATCAACTTGCTTTCTTCCGCCCGTCTGCGTGCATTTCTCTTCTACGTAAACCTCGCATCCCCCGGCTATTTGGTTTGGGAGTTTATTTAACCCTTAGAGGGCCGGGATGACGCCTTGAGGCGTCATGGTCTGACTCGCCAACATCCGACCTTGGTTTGGTTCTAACTTGGGGACCTCAGATCACTTTTCAGTACAAATTATGAGCTTTTAAAATTTTTGAAATCCCGGCCCTCTAAGGGTTAATAAATCAACTTCCTTCTTCACCTTCCCCGGGCTATGTTCATGTCGGAGTTTATTTTATAATCATCTTGCTTCGTCCCGCCTGTCTGCATACCTTCTTCTACTACGTGGAACTCGCATCTCCAAGCTGTTTGTGTTTTGGAGTTTATTTAATAATCAACTTGCTTTCTCCCGCCCGTCAGCGTGCCTTCGTTTTCTTCATGGAACTCACATCCTCTGGCGAATTGGATTGTACTGACTAGAAGACGAAAATAGTGACAAGTTGTTCAAAATTTTATAGTCATTAAATATCATAAATATAAAGAGCTGTGCAAAATTTCAGAGGCTTAGGGAGAGTGGTTACGGAATTATTGCAATTTGAATTTAACATTAGCCTTATGGGAATTTCCAAAATTAGCAACTAAATTTAAAAAGAAACATAGATGCCATAGGGTCGTAGCTTTGAAAGTTCGTGTAATCGTCAATGTATGTTAGATAAACAAGTTCCATTTTCTAAAATCCCCACTTCGAGAATATTTTCTGAAATATAACATAAAAACTGTGAAATAAGACGTACAGTCATACCAAGAAGTGAAAAAATGAGCATATATTAGGTCAGTTCTCAGAGATTCTGAAACTGGTTGACCAAATGAGTTGAAATTTCTTGGAGATCTGTCTAATATGTTTTTTCTGAAACTGATGAATAATCGGTCAACCGGTTCCAGAGACAATCTGTAAAAACTGACCTAATATGCAAAAAAATCGTGTTAATATTAACTGGCTATTTAAAACTTGCAAATCAAGTTAGAGGAGTCTTTTTTAACAGGTAATATACATTGCTATTAGTGTTTATATAAAAAAATAAGATACTGGACTAATTAAAGCAAATCTTATTTTTTCAGCATTTAAGGGGGGTGGGGGGGTATGGTTAATTCGTAAAAAAATGGGTCATTTTTAATGATTTTTATATTCGCTCCAGTAAATGAAAATTTATTTTAATAAAAAGTATACGATTCAGTAACTATTGTACAATATTCTGTGAAATTTTCATTGAAAAATATTAAAAATTAAGCCGTTGGCAGCAATTCTGCGGAGGTGCCTTGACAAAATGTTGTTTTGCGGTGGACAGCATATCTCAGCACTGGATCGTCTGAAATTAAAAATTGAAACAGATATCGTTAGATAAGCACATTCTCGAGGTAACAACGAGAGAGATTTTTTTTTTTCGATTTTTCAATTTTTGGTGACATAAAAACAAAACTTTGACATAAAAACACCGATTTTTGCTAAAAAAATTGACATATTTGTTACTGTAAAATTGTTAATAATTAAAAAAAAAAATCCCTCTCCTTGTTACCTCGAGAATGTGCTTATCTAACGATATTTGTTTCAATTTTTAATTTCAGACGATCCAGTGCTGAGATATGCTGTCCACCGCAAAACAACATTTTGTCAAGGCACCTCCGCAGAATTGCTGCCAACGGCTTAATTTTTAATATTTTTCAATGAAAATTTCACAGAATATTGTACAATAGTTACTGAATCGTATACTTTTTATTAAAATAAATTTTCATTTACTGGAGCGAATATAAAAATCATTAAAAATGACCCATTTTTTTACGAATTAACCATACCCCCCCCCCCTCTTAAGTAAAGCTTGGTAATAATAATCAACTTGTTTTCTCCCGGCCGTCTGTGTGCCATTCTCTACTACGTGAAACTCGCATCCACCGGCTATTTGAACTTTGGAGTTCTCCCCGTAGCCTAATTCAGCCGGTATCAGGGATACCACCGTTGCCTGATCCGGACCACATCACGAGCACCTGTAGCCTGATTAGGGCTTAAAAATCTGAGTTCCTAAAAATTCTTGAAATGTATAGCAGCCTTTTCTACTATGGTATTTGTTCGTTTTTATTACTTGCAAAAGCATTTCTTTTAACTATAAATTATTTTTCAAATTTGTGACTTCCTTATAAAATTCAAAATTATTTGATACAGCGAAGTTATTTGCAACCGCAGTTTCTCTCATAACACCTGTATAAAGGTGATATTAATGAAGAAATCGACAAATAAACCTTCCCCATATGATTATTCTTCCCATATGATCCCCCATATGATTATTCTTGTTTTTTACACTTTAAAGCATATCATAAAAATATTAAACCATTAAAAATGATTTTGCGATACTTTTTGCATTAACGATATTATAAAAAAAGTTTGAAAAAGTCCCTGGTTCAAACGTTAATCGTTTAGCCACGAACTGTAAAACTATCCCTTATATAAATTGAGCATTCGAGATAATCTATTTTGCCCTTGAACGATCTCGAAATCTCGAATAATCGAATCCGTCTCGAATCTCTAAAGGAGAAAAACAAAAGACGAAACAGTGGCGCGCGTAGCGCGCTGATTAACACTAGTAGTACTGTATAAATTTTTAAGAGAACTAAAAAGTTTCGGAATTCATAGTACATTTCGATACTAGTGCGATAACAAATATTACGATAATAATATATTACCCTCGCTACGCTCGGGCGCTAATTTCACGTCGTGTAAGGTGGCTCGAGCGGTCTAGTAGACCTAATATGAACATTTTTTTTACAAAGATTCATTTACACATTCCAATCAAAAAACTGATATGACAGGAAAACGGTTCTTAACATAACGGAACAAATTTTTGTTATAAAATTTCCATTATTACAAAAGTAGATTTTTTCTACTCAAAACAAATTCAATAAGTAAAGATAATCTTTTTTGTTTTTCATTCAATTTTAATTTGCAAGGTCTCATTTTCTTCCTTGTTCAATTTCAAGGGGAGGTACCAATATAAAAATTGAAAAATTTTCAAAACCTGCAAAGTTATTTCCAATTGTTTGTAGAGTTGTTACTGAATTTTATAAGCATATCACTTTGCAGGTTTTGAAATTTTTTAAATTTTTATGTTGGTACCTCCCCTTGAAATTGAACAAAGAAGAAAATGAGACCTTGCAAATTAAAATTCAATGAAAAACAAAAAAGATTATCTTTACTTATTGAATTTCTTTTGAGTAGAAAAAATCTACTTTTGCAACATTGGAAATTTTATAACAAAAATTTCTTCTGTTATGTTAAGAACCCTTTTTCCTCTCATATCAGTTTTCAGATTGAAATGTGTAAATAAATTTTTGTAAAAAATGTTCGTAGCTTTAGGTCTATAGACCGCTTGAGCCACCTTAAGGTACTAGAGTCATATGATATTTTATGGCACGTTTACCTAAATCCGCTTAAGAAGTTCAGTATCGCAGTGTAAGGTATCGACCGAACGTAGTGAGGGCGATGAGCACGGTGCAATAATGGACTACTTAAGTCACGGATACGCGCGACCTAAGTGCGAATTTAGGTCACGCAGTGTTATAATAGTACATTATGATACGGGTGTGGATGGTGATTATTTACCGCATGAGACGTTTTCCCCACGAACGAAGCGAGTGAGAGAAACTGTTTTATTTTCTTTCTGCCACTGTTTGAACTCTTCATACGTTGCGATGTATTGACGCAGTCAATACATTGCGTCTTGATTTTTCAGGTAATAAATTTATATTACAATAATATTGTTTGCTTTTTCAGCCAAATCTGCGGTTGTATCGACGCCTGAGCGGAACAAGATGCTATCTCGGCCGAGGCTCACAGAAGATGCTATCTCGGCCAGGGCTCATAGAAGATGCTATCTCGGGCAAAACTAGCTGGAAAATGTTATGTTACTCGGCCAAGATAGCACGTTCTCTGAAGCTCGGCCGAGATAGCATCTTCTGTGAGCCTCGGCCGAGATAGCACGTTCTGTGAGCCTCGACTGAGATAGCACCTTCTGTGAGCCTCGGCTGAGATATCACGTTCTGTGAGCCTCGGCCGAGATAGCATCTTGTTCTGCTCAGCCGTCGGTATCGTGTCATCATAAGCTGTATCCGAATCACTTTCTGTACTCATTTTTCGGTTATAAGTCTCAGTTAAAATCCTAACCACGATAAATACGTAATAAACATTCGTCGTCAAGTCCGTAAAACAATTGCAAATTACTTTGATCAACGACCGTAAAATTGTTATGTTTCGCATACGATGAAAAAATAGACTGTTTCGCACACGGAAAACAAGCATGAGAAACCGTGTTTCGCGCACGGCGTGTTAAAAAAAAAATTATAATGAGTATAAGGATAAGGTAGTAATTATGTTAAGAAAATGAATCATTATACATTTTTACAATTTGATGTACGTGTTTGTATTTTTAATAAAATAATATACATAAGTCAGAAAGATACAGTCAAAATAACCAAAATATCAATTTACACATAACAATATCACAGTAGGACAGACTTTTAACATTTGTGATTAACCTAGATATACTTAGAATTTGTGTATAAAAAAATTGAATGTTTTCGACAGGTACACTTATGTTGAGGTGCAGCTATGACTCAATTCGGATTTCCCACTATAATACAAAAGTCAATACACACTGTCGTTAAACGCAAAAGATGCTTCTCTTTTTACATTGAAAGTATATAATTGCATTGCATACATACATGTTTCATTATTTGTTTCATGATTAAAGAGTATACATTCTTATATTTTTATGTAAAACTGCTAAGTATAGAAAAGTTTACGTACAATTTTTTCTTTTCATTTTTCTACTTTCTTAAAGCGTGTATTCATTTTAATATTTTCAACACTGTTACGCTACCCTATACATATTAGGCTTATAGATTTGAAACCTTATCAAGTCAAAATTATACATTTCAGAAACTTACCGATCAATGGTAGACATTGCCTGTAAGAATTTAAAATAATTTCTAAAAAATAACTTTAAATTCAGATTTCTAAGCTAAATATAAATATAATATAAGTATAATATAGAATTCTTGAATTATGTTTTATTACGAATTTGTTGTTATCCATTTGTTTTTATATGTACAATTATATTTATTGTGTAATTATTATTTATTGCTTTGACATTGCATATAAACATATTTTATGTTTTAATTATTCTCATCGAGATAAATTTGTTTCTAGAGCTTTATTTTTTTCGTATAATATTTTACATATTTTCGAAAAAATTGATTGACTATAACAATTATTATACTTGTTTTTAATTAAAAAAAAATAAAAATTCGTTGTTAATAATGTCTACCATTTAGGAAACACTTAGATTATACTTAAGATATACGAATTAGTATATAAAATGTTGTATATGGAAACGTATATTGTTCCCTTTCTAGCTTTTTAGTCCAATTCACCACTTGTAAAACTTTGGTGTTTGATTTAGCTTATGGTATTTGTATTTTCCTATTTTCTTTTTTTTATATTATCTGTAATAAATACATTTTTATTAGAATTATATTGAATAAATAGATTTTTACAATTTTTGCATACATACCCAGTCTAGAAAACGGCAAACTTGCTCGTTTATCAATCGACCTTTTTCTAAGAGTTATTCAGTACATTGCGTTACCGAAAGGGTTATTATGTTTTTAATATCATTCATTTGTCATATTGTAATATGTATATTTAATTAATTGACAATTAAGTCACGTAATATTATGATTTGTCAAACATATAATATAAAGTAAACTCATTTTATTTGATTTTAAACCTACTTCTACTAAAAACATTTTTTTGCCAATTAATACCATACGAATATCTTATAATAATTATTTTTAATTGTTTAAATTCGCACACATACACACATACACACACTTGCGTGAATATAGAAATTGTCCAAGATATTTATAAATAATTCCCTATATAAAATATAATTCCATACTCTCCAAATGTAAAATAGTGAAAAAATCAGTAGTCAGTAGTTCAGTCATGCACTTCCGAAATAGTGGGCATCCACTATTTTAGTAGTGCATATTCACTCTTTCAAATAATACAATTGACTAGCTATTTTAAAAAGTCACTACGCACTTCTAAAATAGTGGATGTCCACTATTTCGGAAATGCACGCTTTTTAATTATTAAATTATGATTTTTTTCACTAGTTTACATTTAGAGAGTAAAGATAAAAAGTAATTATTTTTTCAAATGATATAATTATATTAAAGTAGAGTGCAAAGTTTTAATTTGTTGTATTGTATTATTTTACTACTTAATAAAAATAGTCAATTAATTATTTAGTATATTGGACAATCATTTATACGCATATTTCTTATATTTATCTATAGTAGATTTGTTTGAGAAGTTGTACTATGCCTTTGCATCAGGTATCTGGATTTATATTTCCATTAAAATTTTATTTTATATTCTTTTAACAAGTAATTGGGCAGATAAGAAGTGATAAATAACGAAGTGAAATTATAACGTTTTTCAGATAACAGAGAAAATTTACGTAAATTATTTATAAATATTTCGATTTTTAAAGAAATCAAGATTGCAAGCGTAGTTGTAATAATGTATTTATATTGAAATAAAAAAATTATCCCCGACAACAAAGTTATTTTTTAAACGTTATGGTATTTTATTACAGAGTTATGCTTCTGAAATGTTACTGTAACATCCATTACTGTAAAATATTTTTCATCACTTCAACGACATTTCTGAAATAATTAATTAAATTATAAAATGATGTTTTTAAATTATTTCAATGTAATTGTATTAATAATTCAAATATTATTAGAATCTATTCATAAACGTAGTTTTGTAAAATTACTAAACCTGTAATTAAAATAGACGATTTCGTAAATATTTCAATAGTATAACGTATCGTGTCGGCTATGTACCCGTTCAACAAGATTAACTTTTTTAAACTTTTTAGAAATATCTAATATAACATATAATAGTTATCATTACAAAAATAGTATTTAATAAAATACTATTTTTGTAATGCTAACTTATTATGTATTGCTAATAATCATCAGCTCTCGAATAATACTGATTAGAAATTTCAATCTACGTAAATAAAAAAAAATTACCCTGCTATTTTTATTGTATATAATTAAATTTGTACAGTATAGCGAGATTTCAAAATAAAAATAATTGTTACAAAATTCGTTGATAATCGCAGTGTATACAACTGCTTTCTAATTTGGGACCTGAATGCAACAAACAACTCAATTTGAAAAATAAGTAATACAGTATGGTTCAAAGAGCTTATGTAAAATAATGATTAACAATATCCATTCATTTATTAATGATTGTTTTTCCATGGTTACTCACACTGGGAATTACTTTTGGTACGTGACACTAATTGTAATCGCCATGTTAATTATTCATTACTGCCTCTGTGAAAACATACCTATTTTTAATCGAAGATATATTTATTTTAACATTATACATGATTCATACGTGAAATAAGCTAAGCTTTTACATTTTTGAGAGAGAGAGAGAGAGAGAGAGAGAGAGAGAGAGAGAGAGAGAGAGAGAGAGAGAGAGAGAGAGAGAGAGAGAGAGAGAGAGAGAGAGAGAGAGAGAGAGAGAGAGAGAGAGAGAGAGAGAGAGAGAGAGAGAGAGAGAGAGAGAGAGAGAGAGAGAGAGAGAGAGAGAGAGAGAGAGAGAGAGAGAGAGAGAGAGAGAGAGAGAGAGAGAGTAGAAAAAATGTAAATCATAAAAAGTTGTTAATGTATCATTGTTTTAAGTCTCATGGGTTAAATTAAGGCCGATCTTTTGGTCATGAGCTTATACTTAATCCAATCTCAGTGTAAGTCCTCAGTAGATTATGTGATCGTGGGCGTTGGAATATTCA